>JAFJHL010000226.1:1250000-2500000 GCA_019425775.1 Rafetus swinhoei
CCTTCAGCATCTCTGGGTAGCGGGCATGGGCCTGCTCTATCCGCAGGGAGCGCCGCACCGGCGTCAAGAACTTCCAGTCTTGCATACCCGGCAGTCCCGTCAGCCTGCCAGGAGTGGAGGAGAAAGAGCCCTCAGCTGAGGCCTGGCAGTGCAAGAGGCCCCTCGCCCTGCCTGGTCTCCCACCCAGGGACCCTGGACACGGCCCCATAGAGCAGGAGGGGTTTGGGAAGCTAGTAGATGAGAGGCGACAACACGGACCCTTCAGTAAGGCTTCCGTCAGATCACTCTCAGGGCTATCGCAGCTCCACGGGGTCAGCACACCCACGGCCTCGCTGCCCACCCATCAGCCAGCCTGTTAAGGGTTTCCCCGCATTTTGCTGACCTGGAAGCAAGCAAACAGAACCTCAGGGTTGATTGGATTGCAGCCAGGATCAAGGCTCCAGGCAGCCTTACCCTGCAAAGCTCAGGAGCCAGACAGGAAGCGAAACGCCTGCCTCATGATGGCAGAGTCATGACACCTCTTGTCTAGCGACACGCTGGCCACCGGCACGGGGAACGGTCTGATCGCTGGGAGAACAGGGCTACAAGCAGCTTCACCTGCAGGCTAGGCGCTCTTACCTGGGCACTGGGACTATTTGCAGCTTGACCAAAGAGGCTGTCTTGCCCGGCAGGAACCGGACAGTGGAGTGTGGCGTTGTCACAGCCTGCTCTCTCGTGCCAGGGCAAGGAGTCCTGGACCCCTGGAGCACTGGCTCTTCACCTGCAGCCTCTGCTACGAACGGGGCAAGCTCCACAGAAGGGTCTGCAAGGGAAGTAAAAGCCCCTGTCAGCTCCACTCACTGATTGTAGCGTTACAGGCCGAGAGGAGAGAGTGGATGCCAGGGAGGCTGCTGGAGATGGCTCTTGAGACCTGTAGAGGGTTGAGGGTGGGATGAGACAGGGGGTGTTATCTTCTCTTGCCAATGGTCACTGCTGCTCTCTGCTTTGCAGGACAATGCCCTGCTGGGGTGATTTAGGAGGGGTTGGTCCTGCTTTGAGCAGAGGGTTGGACAAGGTGGCCTCCTGAGCTGTCTTTCAACCCCAGTCTTCTCTGGCTCCATGCTCCTGTGTGCCCTGGGAAATCTGCATTTCCTCTCTTAAATGTCCAAGTGCAGAGTTCCCAGGCATTCCCGCCTGCTGCCTCTAGGCAGAGAAAAGCTGAAAGCTGGGCTGTCCTGCTAGGCAAGGCCGGATCCTGCACCCCCTGCCCTCCCAGCAATGCACTGCATGCAAGTAAGTGTCCCACGGCAGCGCTTGCCTATGGCAGGACCTATGTCTCCAAGGCTTAACAAGCTAGCCTGGCTTTCGGAGGAGTGTGTCAGCAGTAGGAGCTGGTGGTGCTCCGCTCCTTTGACAATCCAAGCACTTTGGCTCCCAGGTCAGAGAGTTGTAGCCCTTATTTTCCTCCACTCCTAAGAAATCAGCCCCTTGTGAGGACCGTTTCCCATTCACGCTTCTCCCCGTCAGCCCCTCTGTGCAGGCTTCCGTTCCAGTGAGCACGTGTTACCTCGGGATGCTCCGTCTGCCTTTTTCAAAGACTCCACAACGACTGCTCTCAGCTCCTGGATTGGCTGCAAGAAGAGCAATTGAGAACTTTGTGGTTAGAACTCACCTGAGAACATGGGCACTTGAGCCAGGACTTTGGGTCCTAAAGAGTGTGGCGTGCGTGGAACTCGCTGTTCCACGAAGTCACCAGCTGTCTCCCCACACCCGCCAGCCTCCCCCCCCCGCCCCCAGGAGGAACTAAGGAAGGGCTAGAAAAGCCACAGCCCAGAGGTGACTCATTGGCCAAGAGCAGGGGAAATATCTGTAACCAGACTGCTCTCCCACCGGCACGCAGAGCACTGCTAGCCAGTCAGCAAGGAGAGACTACACCCCGCCCACTGTGGCCTGTGTCCTTACAGGTCTGGTGCCCAGTGTAGATTCCTGTCCCCGGGGAAGCCCGTCAGACACCTCAGGGCCAGACTTCCTAAAACAGGGAGTAACGGCCACTGTCCCATGCTCCTGAGAGGGCCACAAGTCGGGGGCTACAGGGACAGCAGGTGGAAGTGGTGTCCCTGACTAGGTGGACGATGACAAGAAATAGCCCAAGTCCCTAAGAGACCTGTTCAGCCTGCCCCATCTCCCACACCCCCAGCCACCAAGCCATGGCAACCCGCAAACTGGTTGAAAGGAAACTGCAACGTGGTGCCTCTCCCGACACTGCGGTAGGAGCAGGTGGCTCGGTAGCTCCTGTACCTTTGGAGACAGGAACGCGATGGGACAGCTGAGCAACAATTCTGTGACAATTAGGGCTCCAGTGTAGCCACTTCGGTGTGTCTATTCACTGCAATGCCAGCAGCTTTAAGACATGCTCAACTAAGCCACTGAACTACAAGCACTCCCCTCCAACCACAGCTGGCTATCGATTGCCTGGAAGTGGAGAGGATGGGTCCCCATCGCTGTTTCCCCAGCCTCCCGGGACAGGAAGTCTCTCAGCGAGGTCTGCCGCTATCCAGACCACCAGCACTAGCTGGGACGTCTGTGAAATCAGAGGATGTTTGCGGCCAATCGCTCACCGCAGCACCAGCGCGAACCGCTGCTTCGTACAACCCAGTCATGTCAACGGTGCCGTTACGGGCCAGCAGCTTTGCCTTGCAGATCCAGAACTTGGCAAACTTCTCTGCCTCTGGGACACTGGACAGTGTGTTGAAGAGCTCCTCTGAAGGACAACCCTACAACAGAAGAGCCAGGTCAGGAAGAGTGGGCAGGTTAGGAGGGAGGAAAGCCAGGGACATGGTTAACTGTTCACATCCCGCAAGGGGAGGAAGGATGGCCTTACAATTCAGAAGGGTCGCCAAGTGTCTCCCAAGGTGCATTCACACATTTGAAAAGGTCCCCTGCTGGGTGGCTTAGTTTTAAGGAGCAATTCACCTGAAGTGGTACTCAACTTAATTGGTTTAACTGAAGCAAAAGACAGGACTATGCAGCACTTTAACCTTCAGGCAGTTAAACCAATCAATTGAATTGAATACCAATTCAGTGAGTCAGAGTAGGGAGGGCTGAAGGGTGCCTGGCTCTGGGGTAGGAGAGGGGCTATTTTAGTAAATTTTGTGATACCCATTAATTTAAGTTCAGGTGAAACTGTTTGGTAAAATACTAAATTTTACTTGTTTTTTTTAAATAATGTGCATTCTGTTTCTAATATTTTTGTAACATCTGAGACACTCCCAGGCCCAGAGCGTGCCCCCAGGCCCTGACTCCCAGCCCCCCCAGGCCCAGACTCCCAGCCCCCCCAGCTCCAGAGTGTGCCCCCCAGGGCCTGACTCCCAGCCCCTGAGTGTGACTCCCAGCCCCCCCAGGCCCAGAGCGTGCCCCCAGGCCCTGACTCCCAGCCCCTGAGTGTGACTCCCAGCCCCCCCCAGGCCCAAAGCGTGCCCCCAGGCCCTGACTCCCAGCCCCTGAGTGTGACTCCCAGCCCCAGAGTGTGCCCCCCAGGGCCTGACTCCCAGCCCCTGTGAGAGACTCAGGCCCCTGAGCAAGTGTTCCCCCCAGACTCCTGACTGTGAGACTCCCAGCCCCTCTAGCCCCTGAGTGTGACTCTCAGGCCCTCCAGCTCCCGAGTGTGACTCTCAGGCCCTCCAGCTCCCCAGCCCCTGAGGGTGGAGTTTAAGCCCGGGGAGAGCGGTTTGGGGATGAGTGTCTTTCCCCCACAACTCAAATAAATGTAATGTTATTTTATTATTCATGTATTTTCAGTTTTTCTATGAAATAAGCACTATGAATATATACACAGGAGGGGGCACAATTTTATATTCTTGCCGCAGGTGCAAAATTAGCTCTTTACGGCACTGCTCCCCTCCCCCCCATTTTTGAATTGCCTTGGGTCATCAAGTCTTCCTGAATTGTCAAAATGGGTCCCGATCTGGAAAAAGTTGGGAACCGCTGGATGGCCTTGTATTTGAGGCACCTGCCTGGGACTCAGTTAAATATCCAGTTCTGCCATAGAGACACTGTGGGGATAGTGGGCAAATCATTCACTCTCTGTGCCTCAGTTTCTCATTCGCTAAGGGAGGACACTGTTGTGACAAAGGCTCATTGGTGAGTCATATCTTTATGTCAACTCCTCATCAGGCCCGACATACCACCTCTAATCCACTGTGGTCCAGATCTGTACCCCAAAGTACCACTGAAAAACTGCATGCTGTGTGCATGCTCCTTTCTCAAAGGGTTCTACGGACACTGGAATTATGACTAAAATGTATTGAAATCAGACGTGTAAGGGGAACTGATAAACAGGTGTTTTCCAGACGAATGCAGTTTTGCCTTTTGAATGGGTCTGCCATGTCAATTGAGCAAGGGGTGGTCAAACACAAAGAAATCCATATTTGCATGCCAGATAACCAACGCCATCAGCAGAGCAAGTGGGAGGAAGTGAGCACTTAATGGGGAGACTTTACCTCCTGTCCTGCCACTTGAAGCAGAGTGAACAGTGTTTGACAGAGACTTCGCAAAGGCTTACTGGACTGTGGAGAGAAGGGCAGAGAATGTGTCCTTCATCTCAGCAGGCAAGGAAAACCAGCACCCTGGATTTTGTGGGGATTTGACTAAAAGTTAGTCAATCATTGCTGGAAAAGATTGTTCAAGGTAGTTACCTTCACTAAGGTAGGTCTTAGTCATTTGAAAGCATATTTTTATATCTGATTGTAACCTCTTCTATACCTGCTCTCTCCTAATCCCATGTCATTCTGTTAAGTTAACTTGTTTTACTGTTACCAGTTCAGTGCTGGGGGAATGTCTGTCAAATCGTAGTCAATGAGTTGTAGTGTATTTTCTCGTTAAAGGAGCAATTCACTTCTGCAAGTGCTCCAGGGGAAGGCTGGACGCTGCAGGGAGACAACTTTGAGCAAGTTCTGACTGGGAGAATGTTGGTCTCGCTGCAAAATGCAACCGGGTGGTGGAAATCAGGATGCGAGCTGCATGCTTGTGTGGGGGCTGTTGGCATCAGAGGTGGCAGTCACAGCAGCAGAATATTCGAGGCACCCAAGGCTGCAAGGCAGCTGGTGACACAGCCAGAGTTCCCTCTAATTTTTCCCACCCCTGAGCAGAATGAATTTGTTATGTGCACCAACGTGGGGGTGACGTGCGACACAGAGGGGACGTGCGACACATCACCTTCACAACGGTGCACATAACAGTCACGTGATGGGAGTGAGGCCAAGGGGCTCTGAGTGACGGAGAGAGCTTGGCTAGGAGAGAGGGTTGGGGGAGCAAGGGTTCTGGCTGGGGGTGAAGGCTCTGGGGTGGGGCTGGAGATGATGAGGGGCTTGGGGTACAGGGAAGAGGCTCCAGGTTTGGGGAAGGGGTCGGGGCTGGGGACATGATGGGGCACAGGCTCTGGGCTGGGGTGTGGGCTTTGGGGTGCAGGAGGGAGTCTCAAGGTGGGGTAGGAGTATGGGACTCAGGCTCAGCTGGGGGATCCCTGCTGAGGACAGTGAGGAGGAATCCCTTTCCCCCAGCTACAGCAGCTTGGTGCTGGGGCGGGCGCAGAGTGGTGTTCCCTGCCAGCTGCCGGGCTCCTCCCCACCAGCCGTGGCAGCTTCAGAGCTTGGGGAATCTCTCCTGAGCCCCGGCAAAGGGCTCAATGGGAAGCTTTACAGTCACGCAGCTAAGGGAGGACTTAGGGCACAACCCATTCAGATTCTGAGGAGCTCCCATGCTGCGGAACCGGGGACCATATAGACTCCTGGTTACTGCGCATGATCTGTCCAGGTATTCCCAGCAGTGACACTTAATGGCAGTAAGAGTCTTCAAGAATGCACAGCTCTAGGCACTGAAACACAAGGGGAGATATGAGGCTGGCCTCTCCCAGGGACCAAAAGGATTGTAGGCAGCAAGAAAAATTAACGACAACATTTTAAATCCCAGGCGACACTCACGGCATCAATTATTTTGTCATCTATGAAGGATGTAAAATTCCCATTTTAGCCTAGATTTCAGGGCTGATCTGCTGCGTAACTCAAGTCTCCACTGGCTCTCAGTTATATCACTCGCTGCAGGGGGCTATGGAGCCTGCCCAGGGACACTGAGCAAGAGATTTCACCCCAAGCAGGGCATTAACGGTGCAGCGGTAGGTTCAGAACGGACCCCAATGCTGCCGATGGGCCAGCTAGCCCAGTGTCTGATCTTCTGGCACTGGCCAGGTGCAGCTTCTACAGAGGGAATGAAGAGACCAGGGCGACTGCCTGGCGGTCTCCCTCGCTATGAGATCCAAGCAGTAATCTGAGCAACACGAATGCTGCATGCTAGGGCTGCAGTCTTCACAAGCCGTGCCCCTGTGAGAGGTCCAGGTTCTCGAGCTCTCTCTGCCTAGCAGTCTCCCAACCCTCCTGAAGGGGAGCGGGCTGTGAACGCCACTCCGGGCTCGGCCCTCACCTTCTCAATGAGTTCCAGACACTCTGCCAACGTGCCGTGGATCTTGTCCCTCAGACAGAGCTGCTCCCTCTCCTCCTCCTCCTCCAGGCTCTTCCAGAAGGACAGGTTCATCGTCTCCTGGTCTGGCCTTTTAGCAAGCAGTGTCATGGGTGGACGTTTATACGATTTCCCTTTGGACGCCAACCACTGCTCCAGTTGCTTCCTGCCAAAGGACAAAGATCATTAGACCATCACATTACCAGTCCCCATCTACCAACGCTCCTCCAGGGCTACAGCTCTGATTTTTGTCTGAGTCATAAGCAGTGTTCCCGCTAACATTTTGCATATTTGAGTGGGTTGAAATTTCTTCTGTGCAACACCGATATGGAGGTTGTGTGTGGATATGCACCACCAATACAAACAAAAAGCTTAGATATAATTTTAAACAATCCATAGGAATGGAAGAAGAAAAAAATATTAAAACAAGGGATAACAAGGAGCAATGGTTAAAATATTTAATATGAAATCAAATAAAAAGAAAATTAACACTACCCCGGAATACATGTCTTATCATTTCTAGCGACTCGAGTATACGCACCAAAACGGGCCATACTAAAAACAGCTATGCAAATAAACCAAAGACTTAAGGCACAAAAATCGGCATCAGAGCCCCAGTTTAACAATCTACTCGCATAGACCACTAAATCTGCCAAAACACTAGCATGCTTACAAACTTTTGCAGTTCACAAAACTATCCCTCTTGCATACATATTATCCACGTAGCTCAGCTTTAAGATGCTAAGCAAATCTATGAGTCAACTAGAAATAGTCATGCTCTCCTTGCAAATAGCAATACAATATTTTACTGACACTGGAGACAAACTTTCACATTGTGTGCCAACAACTCAAAGAGTAGAAGCCCCAGGGCATCTTCACACATGGCTTCAAAGTCTGTGTAGACAGATCCCTGTTTCACAGAGTTTGCAAATAAGGTCTTCATTCTATGAAACACCTAGTGATTGTTACTTCTGAGTGTGCCCATTGGCTCACAAAAGCCAGAACTCTAGCAGATAGCAAAGATCTGACCTTAATGGTCTGCAATACCCCTCTCCAAACACATGCTAAAACTTAATGGAAATCACTTGTCTGGAATCCAGCACTAACTGAAAGGCCAAACAAATGATCAGGATCCATGGTAAATTTCTTTCAGTTTCAACAATTCACCATGTATTAATTAGTAACCCAGGATTTAAAAAAAATCATTAAGATCAGAGCTTTCACATATCTACAACACTCCAAAGAATTCTCTTAAAAGAATCCTTTTTTTCCTTGAGCCATTAGCACCTGTGTTAACTTTGAAATCAACAAGCAGTCCTGTGACATCTTAGGGTATGTCCCGAAATAGCATTTTCCGCTTCTTAGCAACAAGCCCGTTACTTTGAAACGTATTAGAAATAACGGGCTTGCTATTCTGACGACCCAGTAAACATCGTTCCACGAAGATTAAGGGACTTGTCGGAATAGCGGTCTATTTCAAAATTTGGCACTCGAAATAGACTCTCGAAATAAGCTATGCAATTTGCGTAGATCAAATTGCGTAGCTTACTTCGAGCTATGTGGCGCTGTACAGACGTACCCTAAGAAACTAACAAATATATCAGGTCATGAGCTTTCATGGGTAAAACCCACTTCATCAGATAAGTTGGAGTGGAAATTACAGAATACAGAATATATTACAGCAAAAGCAGTTACCTGTCAACTGTAGGACCAGTGTTAATTAGCTTAATTAAGTCAGGCTAGATACAACCCATTCATAGCATTTGATGTGGAAATGCTAATACCAAAGGCAGGGGAAATTGCCTCTGTAGCGTGTTTACCAGGTAATATTTTTACCAGGTGATAAAATTCCTTAGTAGAAGAATGGCTACTTTTAAATTCATTATTGAATATCTGGGGAGGTTAAGATGTTCCCTTACAGGTTTATGTCTGTTACCATTCCTGATGTCTGATTTGTGCCCATATCTACAAAAGCAGCCTAAATTCTTTACAATAGAAAAACATCAACACAAGGAAAGTCAGAACCTGCATTAAGAACTGCTAATGCAGACCCTCTCAGCCCTCTTCTCTGTTCTGGATCTGTCTCCATCCAAACAAACTAGATTTTAGCCCACGCTTTCTAACATCACCCAGCAGCTGGCCATCTGTTAAACTCAACATGGCCAAAAGCAAGGTCTTTGTTTTTCCACCCAGTATCAGGAGAGAAAGCTATTCTGGTCTAGAATGGCAGAGGATTCACTATTTTGTGTTTGCTCTGTAAGTCTAACAGTGGAAAATACAGCGCTACATTATTCTTTCCTCATCACATTTTTTCTGGCATATTTCAGATCTTGTCATTATGAGTGATGTTAGCATACAGTTATTTAGACGATTAAGCAATAAGCCTGGGTTTATCAGTTAATGCAAACGACTACACGGCCCCCACTCCCCGCTGCCTCTGTATCACAGGCAGCAAGAAGGCGGGGAAAGCAGGAGCTGGCTTAAAAGCAGACTCCCTATGAGCACCGGCTCTGCAGAGCGGCAGCAGCACGGAGGGTGAGGGGGGCGGGCAGGAGCCAGTACACGTGGGAAGCCTCCCACAGAAGCAGCTAGTGCAGGAGCAAGCGGGAGCCAGTGCTTGCGGTGAGGTGGCTTAAAGCCTGTGTCCCACAAGCATCGGCTCCAAGGAGCTGCCTGATGCACCCCTGCAGCTACCTCGGTATCCGGCCAATAGGAATGGAGAGATTTTGCTACAGGACAGGGGCAATGTGCAAAGCCTCTTCCCCTGCCCTGCACGGAGCAGAAAGCCACAGGGTGCCTGGTGGGGCAGCTTGAACGCGGCACCTTCGGGCCGTCTTAGCCCCACTCCTGCCATATGAATGGTTATGTGACCGATATGAAGGTGATGCGTCTCACACCCCCTCCTTGTCGCACATAAGAAGATACATTCTGCGCAGGGTGGAAAAAATGAAAGGCAACATTGCCCAACCCCCAACCGTTGCTTTGTGAAGCAGTCTGTCTGTGCAGTCTGCAGAACAGAGGGAGGAGTAAGGCCCTTTTCCTTTTGCTTGTTTGTAACCTGGACGGTGAGGCAGACTCATTCCTTAGCAATCTCGTCTATTCCCCTTCCGTGTGGTTTTCAGTCTCTGGACATTAATACCAGTGAAAACGCAGAACACCTCAGTAGCTCCAAACCACTAAGAAGGGCAGACCCATACTACTGCTAACAAAACTTAACCTGTCAATTTAAGATATTCCATATCCTTTCAGGCTTAGATAGACCTGGCTAGCTATTGTTGAAGGATCCGAACACGTACTGACTGAAGTGCCCAGTACAGACATCTTATCTACCTGGCACTAGGTAATAAACATTTCGCTTTCCCAGATTTGCCCATACCACAGACAATAGGATTTACCCTCGCTGCTTTCAGCCGATCACCTCAAACAGTGCACTGAACACAATGCAAAGAGCTGCATTACCTGTATATGGTTTAGATACTGTTTGTTGCATGGGAAACACGGAGCCCTTACCCTTATAAGCTATGCTGTGAATAAGAGTTACTGACAGAACACTGCAAGTTTAATACATATCCAAAGTTTGGATGCAGTCTAGTGGGAAGCGCCTTCTCATCTGTGAGGGGAAAGAACACAGAGGAACCTGGAGAACTGAACTTTGAACATTTCACCCTGCCTCAGAATGGCTCTAGCTACCTTCGTCCAAGAGGCACCAGTAGCTGAATTAGACATAGTTGCTGCTCCGGTGGGGTGGGGGAGCAGGAGAGGCCCACCCAGAACAGTAGACATCCTCATGGAGAAGGAGGCAGCAGAAAGGTAAAGCAGAGCCCTCGCTACCATGAGGCAAAAGCCCATCTTCTGTGGGTTGACCCTGAAAAGGCATCACCTCCTGTCTCTCCATGAAGACAGCTTGCCTTGGTGAAGTAGTGAGGAAACAGGCTACCTGCCATGTTCAGGGTATCAGAAGGAGGGAAGGAGGCGAGAACCAGAAAGGAAGCCACTTACCTGCGCTTTTCAACAGCACAGGTCTTGGGTTCCTGAATCTCTCTTTCCCTTAATAACTCTTGCTTGGGCGTTTCTCCTGTGTTCCGGAGCATGCCAACCCTGGCGTGGGTGCTGGACATGCGCGTGCCTGCAGGACAGTTTCTGGGGAGATCATTTTTGGATTTCATTCCACAAGTCTGAGAAGCTTTCTTCAAGTCGTTAATGCGCCGCTTCCCTCTTGCTGCATTCCTTCCCCAGCTGCCTGCACCACTTGGTTTTGAATTAGGTCTCTTTGACAGGGGTTTTGACTTTGCTTTCAGTTCCATCACAGAAGCCCTCTTGGAAATACGAGAGTTTATGGGAGACCTTGTCAATTTCAGATCCCTTCCAGCTCTAACCTTTTGCTTGGACTTTGCAACTTCCAGAGCACCAGTTTTACATGTTCCCGAGGGCTTCACATACGGCTTTTGTGCGGGCTGTCTTGCAAAACTGAGCATTCCACCTGCTTGCAATTTCACTGGGTTTTGCCTCACAACATTGGGATTTAGACACTGTTTTTCTGCACCCAATTTCTTGGATAGCTGAGTGCTAGAAACAGCAAATGTCTGGGAAGGAGGCACTGACCCTCTGGCTTTGCTGCTTGGTCTTTGAGGACACATGACTTTAGAACCAGGTGGAGATTTTGCAAGTTTATTCCGAATCAGTTCCTTACTGGCCTGACGGGTAATAATTCTATCTTTCAGACTCACGTTGTTCCTTGGAGCTCTGCCCAAGGTATGCCTGTGAACCAAACCTCTTTTACTCTCTGGATTGTTTAAACCAGTCCTCAATTGTACTTTGGGGTCCAGCCCAGACTCTGTCCTGTTCTCTGAAGATTCCAGAGTGGTTTTACTAGGAAGGTTTTCCTTCTCAAGGTCTACCATTTCTTGCAAATTCTCAGATACTGAGTGGTGCTCTCCACATTGGGGGTCTTTTCCATTCTGGGTCAACACTACAGCCTTTTGATCTGTGACTGTCCCCTGATTTTCAGATTTTCCAGTCTCTTGTATTTGATTTGCAGTCAGCTGCACAGCATGACTTCTGTCTGGCAGGAGGTTGGGAGGTACACTCTTGGGCCCCTGGGACACAGGCACATTTGAAGACCTGTGTTGAAGAGCAGGACGTACACTTGGGTTTCTGACAGCAGGTGCACGATCCTTCGGTATACACTTGGACACTTCGGAGGGAACATCCTTCTTGGGTCGGACAACCTGAGGAAACAGATAAATGTCAGCCTTAGAAAGGAGAGGAATGATCACAACCCACCACCCGATTCAAAATCAGACCAGGAGTTCATACTTCATAAACATAGAGAAATAGTTCTGCTTTGTTTGCAGTCACAGGGCCTTCTCTCCACTCTTTTGGGTGAAAGAGTAATGGTCACGCTGCCCTGACATTTTCAATGCTTGGACCTCTCCATAACATGAGTCTTGAGAGGAGACCCAGCTTTTGAGCGAACTCTGATGTGCCCATCTTCTACGCAAATGAGGCACAGAGCGTATCAATTGTTAAGAGGCACAAGTGTCTAGCAAACAGAGTAGTCCTTACAGGAGGGGGTTTATGCACACTCCGCGGTCACTTAGCCCAATAAGCACACCACCCCTGAGGTACTGCTGACCAGAAGTCACCAGCTCAAATGAAGGAGGCATGCAAATATCAACAGTGGAATACATATGTTGACAATCACTCAGAGGAGAACAAAAACCCTTCAAAAATACTCAAAGTGGTTTAGTGTTGTTTGGAAGTAGCACACACTTTCAGACCTGAACTTCTGTGCAGTGTTGCTGCCCTAAGACAGAGCAGAGTTCACCCCCAAGAGAACTCTATTTTATCGGTGGCTAGTATGATGATGTTTTAAGGCTGAATTTAATGTGTAGTGACTAGACATCTTCAGTATTTGAAATATATTTGGTAAGGAAAGATTTGTATTTAATTGCTTTTTATGCCAAGTTAGCTAGCACTCCATTGCCACCAATCTCATCAAGGCAAGGAACCCATTTTATTGTGTGCTTCTACAGAGTCCCTAGCCATGCCCGAGCCGATTCCGCCACAAGATACAACACTCCAGAGTCAGAAGAGGAAGGTCTTTTCTACTTACAGGTGCTGATTTAGAAAGTGGTGGTAATTGTGGATTTGGCTGATTGGTCCGGTCCTTTAAATAGGGTCTACAGAAATCAAACAAAATATCAATGTACCAAAGAGAATGTTGGGCGAAAGATAAAACATTAAGCAGCAATTCAAAAGCAGTTTGTGTGTTAGCAGTTTATGAGAAGCTTTTTAACAGCAGAGACCAGGTATGCTGAATTGAACGAGCTATCCTTGTAAGTGGAGCTATGGAGTTTTGCTAAGTGTATCTTACAGAAAAATGTTGTGAGGTTGGAAACACCCCCATCCAGCCTTGCAGGTACAACAATGGAGGAGCCAGGTGCTCTAATGGCCCATTAAAGGGAATACACTCACAAGGACTGTCCAGGGAACCCCATAAAATGGAGCTTCTCAGACACAGCACCTCTGGAGATTGCTTTTCTTATGTAATAGCATAGGATCTTTCCAGCAAGCGGGAAGAAGCTATAGAAGGGGGAAGTGACATCATCACTAGTCCTCCCTCCCCTCCCAGCTCTGGAATCACTTCTGGAGAACAAAGGACTGAAGGTGGGGGGAGCGGGGGAGAGAGGTGGTGCAGGATTGAAAGGAAAAATCCCAGCCTGTGTATGAAGGAACTATGTGGCCATCCCAAAGGGGGCACAGGGCAACCCCCCCAGTGCCCTAGGCATCGCCCCTCTCCTGCTCCACCCCTTCACCTGAGCAACGTGGTCTAGGAGATTATGGAGGGCTTTGTGCAGCAGCAGCAGGGGTCACCCCCCACCATGGCAGTGGGAACAGCCCAGCAGCCCGCTCTGCTCTGCCACGCCGCCCTGCTGCGTCCCACTTCTCCGTGGCAGCAGGAAGTAGAGTGCCTTGCAGTTCCCACTGCCACTGAGATGTGCACAGCTGGCTGGGAGAAGGCTGGGTGGCAGAGCAGGCTGCTGGGCCCCTCCCACGCCGGTCGCAGTGGTGAGTGCGGGGGAAGAGGGATACCCTGGCTGCTGCTGTGCCAGGCCCCCGTGACGGGGTGCGGTCACAGATGACTGCTTGGGGCTGTTTCTTGGTGTGCTGATCATGCCAGACACCTGTCTCCTTTCTCTCTGGGGCTTCCCCCCACCCTGTCGTGCTGGGCCAGATTTTCTGGTCTCCCCCAGACAAGGCACAGAGCTGGGGTGAAGAGTAATGCAGACACTGAACTACTCCAGCTCTGGAAGAATGCAGTTTGAGGCCCAGCAACCGGGAATCCAACCCCCAAAAGGGACCAAAACCCCAAATCAATCCATCTTTCTCTGAGTAAAAGTTTTACAAAGAGCTCCTGAGGATGTTTGCCCACTTTATCAATGAGAGAACATGCACACTGATTGCTCCCCCAGGGAACAGTTATTTACAGTGGGCTTGATAGTAAACAAAGCTGACTTTATTGAGTACAAGCTGTAGGATTTAAGTGGTTGCAAGTGAAAATGGACAAAGTAATCACACAATTAAAACGAACACACATAGCTAGCTCTAATTCACTACAAAATGTATTGAGGCAGTTCCTTAACCTAAAGAGTTTGCTCTTGTGCATATTTATACTCATAAGCCAATTTCATAAAGTATGGCGGGGAGGAATCGTCACTCTGGCCCCCAGGTAATTCCATGGGTCACGTCCATAGGACAAATGGGGTGGCCACCATGGGGCCCCCAAAAGAATGGGGCCTGTGGCAGCTTCCCTAAGCCATCTAATGGATGGGATGGCTCTGAGGAACTATATCATCAGTGCAAGACAAAGCTTGATTTAAATGCTGCCCAACAGTGATTTTATTTTTATTTCTTGGGTAACAATTGTGATCTGTATGTTTATTACTTAGTCACATGATATCTTTCTGTGGTTAATAACTCTCATACATTTCACCTAACACAATGCATTTTGGCACACAGTGCTTGGGAAATCTGCTCAGGAACAAGAGCTGGTGTATGTCCTCTTCACGCTGAGGGAAGGGCAGACTGGGTTATCAATTTGTACTTGTCAAGCTTCTGGACCCAGGCAGGACAGTACAGTTCTGGGAGCCTAGACTGGGGAGCTGTGTTCATTGTTGGTTCATGAGTGCCTGGTAAAAGCGTTCACATAACACATCTGGATGTGTCCCTGCCTGTGGATGTCTGTTACGAGCAGTACCTGGAGAGGTTTACAGCATCACACTATGAGAGGGAGCCCTGGGTGCTAAGCAAGAGGGCTCAGCAGTGTCTCAGTTCCAAGTTGAACTCCCAGTATAAGAGTGTATTAAGCTTAATGAAAACTAGTGGGACATTACTTGCATTGTTTTCACTTATCCCTGTCCTGTTACAATGTAGTAGCAAACATTTATATTGTGTATATCTCTGTAGCAAAATAACCCATCAAAGGACAAGGAAACCTTGTGAAATAGAAATGAAGAACTTGAACAGAGAAGTACTCATTTCAAAGCAAGTGGTCATTGTGTGTGATGATGGAGGTCAAAGACCCCAAATGCATTCCTTGCTCTCCATCAAAAGAAAAGCCCACTTGGGTACTGACACCATCAGCTTGTTTTCTGTGAGAAGCAGCTATAAATACAGATTCAAGGAAAGATCCTTCCACCTTTGGACTGTTTGGACTGACAGGGAAGTGACTAGCTGCAAAGCAGAAATCCCTAGAAACAATCTGAGTGCCTAGAGAAGCCTTTTGGGAAACTGGCAGTTTATTCCATCACTGCCAACATTTGGAATTACTAACTGGGACTCATCTGTGCAGATATTTTACCAGCTTTAACTTTTCAGTAACTCATCTCCTTGTCTTAGCTAATAAACCTGCAGTAGTTTTACTACAGAATTGGCTACCAGAATTGTCTTTGTTGCAAGATTGAGAGCACCACTTGATATAAGTGACTAATCTCTTGGGGACAAGCAGCAACCAAAATGTGATGTCATATTTAGGTGAAAGTAACCATTTTACACAGAGTCAGTGTTTGTCTGGGTGGCAAGATATACTGGAGCGTCTAAGGGGACTGTCTGTGACTCTGTGGTAAGACACGCATAGTGAACCAGGAGTTTACATTTGTTACTGGGTAGGTGAAATGTAATTACAGAACATGCCACCAGCTTGGGGTATCTGCCCTGTTTTCTAACAGTCTGCCCTAAGGGAGGGACTCAGTTGGGAGCCACTCCAGACAGCCTGACACAATGCAGTGAAATAGCAATAAAGATTAGTAGCTCAATAGGAATACCTGCCAAGACTAATTTTTACTCAGTAAGATGCTCACATATTACTGGGATGGTGAAATACAGAGACCTAGGCACATAATATATATCTGATCATAACTGTGCACTGCCTAGTGACTGAAAGATTATGGATTTTCTCTCTTCCCTACTAAATTGTGTTTCTGATCTTTAGAAACCTCCAAGTCACGCAGCCCTCTTGAGGCTCTGCACTACCATAGGCAACATATAGATTTGATGTTGGCTTCCTGCCCTTCAAATAATGGCCAATTTCCTAACCCTGGGTCTCAGATCTTCTCTCTCATCACTGGGCCACAGTTTCCTTTATACCATCACCCCACAAGCATGTATGAAGACTTTTTTAAACTTTTAAAAAGGACAACTTGTCTTTGCTACAGTATTAGTTGTCAATTAAATATTATGCCAGAATTAGGACACGTGAGGCGGCCGCCTCATGGTAAGGCAAACCCTGACTGCTGAAGAAGAGAGGATTCAGTTTGAACTCTATGGACCATAATTTGAGAACTGGGATACTGTCACGTTACTGGAGTTTAAGGGGACCAGCCAGATCACTGCTGCACCCATGGGGGGGTATTTGCCCTAGAAGTGTATACAAAGGGGGCCATGTGAGGTGGCACACGAAAGCTTGTGTTCTGATTCTGTATAGGCTATTCATGGACTTGTATAATAGCTGTATGTGGAGTTATAAATATGTACTCTGTGTTGATGCTGGAAAATTCTCTGTCTGAGGCAGAGCAATGTGCCAGGAATGTTTGTTCAACGGCTATGCTGATGAGCGAGGCTCCAGGGACAACAAATCTCTAAATGCTAAAGACACACCTAGGGAATGAAATTGGATGCCTGCAGACCAGACAAAATAATGGTTGCTGACTTGGGACACAAGGATAGGTCAATGGACCACGTGATCTGCAGTGACCTGCTCTGGCCAGGAAGATGCCAGGAGAGGTATATAAGTGCCATGTGACACCCTCCGTCTTGTCTTGAGTTCAGCTCCTGATCCCAGATGCAGCCTTGCAGGGAACAAGAAGCCGGGAAAAACCATGGACCCATCCTGACATAGGATGTACACCAGAGACTTTTAAGATAGCAGTTTATAACATCTCTGCTAAGAGCCTGTATCGTGGGTGATTCGATGCATGTAATGTATTGTCTTTAACAACCTTACTCTCATGCTTTTCTTTCCTTTAGTAATAAACTTCAGATTGTAGATTCTAAAGGATTGGCTTAGCGTGGTCTTGTGGGTAAGATCCAGAGTGTAAATTGACCTGGGAACTGTGGCTGGTTTCTTGGGACCAGAAGAACCTGTTCGGGGTAGGTGAGATTGGGTTCTATAACCCCTCACCTGTGTGTTAGGCCCAGGGCCGACTGAGGCACAGGAAGAGCTGGGGCGTCAGAGGGGTTTTGCTCGTGAGGCTTCTGGCTGGCCAGATTGGCAGCTGAAGCGCTCTGTGGGACTGGTTTGTGGCCTGTTTGGGAAGGTCCCCAGTCTGGGGCTGTAAAGAGCCCCGAGTTTGAGCAATTCGCCCTGAGTGTAATACGCCCTTAGCAGTGCCCAGTCCTGGCCCGGTCTATCACAGTGGACCATAATTTGAGAGCTGGGGTACTAAACTAAGTTCCTCCTGTCATTAAAGGGGAAACTAAGCATAGGGAAACAGGAATTCTCAGCATCGGTCACTGAGAATTCTGAAGTTAAATATTAGCAAACAAGACAGGATACAATTGTCGAAACTCACTTCGCATTTGGACATTTCAGCTTCCCTTTGGCTGCTAAATACTCCTGAAGCTTCCTCTGCCGCTCTTCTGCAACGAGATCACAGTCAAGCATAACATACATTACAAATCATAGGCCTTAATCCTTCTAATATATTAATAAGAGCAGCTGGTTTGGTTTAATTCACAACATTTGCTTTAGGTTAAAATAATGTTAATCTGTTGGGCTTCCTTCTCTGCTGTGACACTGCTAGAAATGCGCCACTGGCTCGCAGTGTTCACAGAAACACATGGCTCCACACTGGATCCAAGGGCTGGATCCAGTCTGAGAGCTGTATTTTGTCCGGCCCTGGCCTACAGACACAGGCGATACAGACAGAGGAGGCACACAAGGGAAAGTGAGACCTACGGTTATGTTTTAAAACAGGAACACCCTTAATTTGAGCCCCATAACAAAGAAGCAAGACCGTTCTGAAGAGAACGCCTAGTGCAGCCGTTTGGGTGTCTGCTGCTCCATGTGCTTTTCTGCACCTTGTGGGGGAAGACGTCGCCCGCTGCCTCATCCACCAGCACAATCACCACCGCTTCAGAGCCGAGAGCCTGTGCTGGGGCAAGGGCAGCGCGCAGCCTCCCTCTCCTGTGTGAGGAGTCACATGGATCGGCCAGCCACTTTGAGCGGCCCCGGGCCGTGGCAGGCGGAAGCCTGCCTGAGTGTGCCACTGGGCTGCTGGCAGGCAGCCACCTAGGTAAGTGCTTCCCGGCCAGAGTCTGTATCTAGCACCCTGCACTCCCCCTCCCCCAGGTCCCAACTCCCTCACAGACCCCACAGGTCCTCGTACACCCCTCCCCCATGTCAGAACCCTCTCCTGTACCCGTTCCTCCTCCTGGAACCTGCACCACTATCCCTTTTCCCGGGTCACAACCCTCCATTGCCCAAACTCCTTCTCCTGCACCCCAATCCCATGCCCTGAGCTTTTCTTCACCCAACTGTTGTCCCAGACCCTGCACACTCCTCGATAGAAAAGTGCAGCCCTTGCCCCATAAAGTATTGCCCACCCTTAATATGGGGGAAGTCATTACAAACCGGCACAGATAGACACAATGTGTTTATTGAACATTGAAAAAAAAACCCAACACAACTACCGTTCAATGCTCAAGCCTTTGGCTTAAAGGGAATTCAAGGCAGAAACAGACTGAGGCATTAGACCAGAGGAGGGCTGAGCAAACATTTGGCCTGAGGGCCACATCAGGGTTCAGAAATCATATGGTGGGCAGGAAAGGCTAGCGGAGGCTATGCCTCCCCAAACAGCCAGACGTGGCTCCCCCTACCTCCCTACCCAACTTCCCCCTGCTCCCCATGCCCAGGAACACCCCCTCCCTGCCATTCCTACCCAACCTCCCTCTGCTTCTCACCCCCTCCAAACATCTAATGTCCCTGCTCTCCAGTGACCCCTCGTCCCCTTCCCAATCCTTCCTTGCTCTCCACCTCAGGCCACTTCCCTAGGCCCACCACTGTGCTGCCCAGAGCACTGGATACAGAGGCCTGGTTAGCACGCTGCCCAGGAGCTCGGGGAGCTGAGACTGCAGGCCAAGGGGGACAGAAAGGGAGGGGCCGGGAGCTAGCCTCCTCAAGTGGGAGCTTTGGGGTCTTATGGTAGGGTCTGGAGGGCCAGATGTAGCCAACAAGCCATAGTTTGCCTCCTCTGGACTAGAGCAATGTTTCTTAACCATTGGTCCATTGAGGTTGAGATGTAAGCAACCAGTCGACTATCCAATAAGCAAATGCTTATCAGACAGTCAACTCAACTAGTTGCTTAAAAGCCGGTTACCCCCAGCACCGTCTCTGTGGGGAGAATGGGCAGGGGCACAGCGGGGAACTGGCAGTGCTTCCGCCTTCCCTGCTCTTGCTACATTTCAAAAGCAGAGGCACTGCAGGGAGCCAGGGCTGAGCTGGGGACTCAAACAGTCCCCCAGGGCTCTTGTACATTTCAAAAGCAGGGAGTGTGGGGCCAGCGGCTGTGCTCCCCCGGGCGCTTCTGCCTTTGAAACGTAGCAAGAGCTGGCAGGGCTTTTGCTACATTTCAAAGGTGGAGGCGCCCTTACTGACTAATCGAATAGTCGATGCAAATTACATCAACTATTCAATTGGTTGATTAATCTAAATTTAACATCCTTAGGTTGAGGTACATCAGTTCATCTAGTTTTACAACAAGCTATACAAAAACACTACAAAAATCAGCATAGGTTGAACCTCTCTAGTCCCGCACGCTTGGATCCTGACCGGTACCAAACCAGAGAATTTTCCAGACCACAGGAGGTCAGTGCTGTCTAGCAGCATTACCCACACTGCCACTGCTCACTGGGCTCTTAGAAGACAAGTAGCGGTAAATTACAGCAAAATCACAGCACCGAACACTGAGCGCCAGGACTGGTGGCTCTCAACAAACTTTATGGAACCGCAGGAAAGTTGGCCACACCCATGAAAAATGGACACTCAGCTCACTGAAATCATTCCAGACACAGATGTTTCTGGACCAGAGTGTTCGGATTAGAGAGGTTCAACCTGTACAAACGACAATTTTATAGAGACAACGACTTACGTATACTATGACATACACACCACGTGCCGAAACGTAGGGACAATATTCATATCCCAACTGATTTTATAATTGTATGGCAAAAATAACCCCCCCCCGGGCAGCACTGCCCGCCCAGCCAACCCGGGCAGCACTGCCCACTGCCCCGCCCCAACCAACCCCGGGCAGCACTGCCCAGCCCCCCCAGCAGCACTGCCCCACAACCCCCGGGCAGCACTGCCCAACCAACCCAGGCAGCACTGCCCACCCCCCCCAACCAACCCCCAGGACAGCACTGCCCACCCCAACCAACCCCCGGGCAGCACTGCCAGAACAGCACTGCCTGCCCCCCAACCAACCCCAGGACAGCACTGCCCGCCCCCAGAACAGCACTGCCCGCCCCCAACCAACCCCCAGGACAGCACTGCCTGCCCCCAACCAACCCCGGGCGGCACTGCCCCAACCAACCCCCGGGCAGCACTGCCGCCCCCAGAACAGCACTGCCTGCCCCCAACCAACCCCAGGACAGCACTGCCCTGCCCCCCAGAACAGCACTGCCTGCCCCCAACCAACCCCCAGGACAGCACTGCCTGCCCCAACCAACCTCCCCGGGCGGCACTGCCCCCAACCAACCCCGGGCGGCACTGCCCCCAACCAGCCCCGGGCGGCACTGCCCCCAACCAGCCCCCGCTCACCCCCGCGCGGCCGCAGCCCGCAGCCCCTCCATGACGCCCGCTTCTCCACCGGGCCCAACGAACCTGCCCCGTCCCGCCACCAACCGCCGCTCCGCGCTCATTGGTCGCCGCCGCTTTCGAAGCAGCCAATAAGAGAGAGGAGTGAGCGGCAAAGACCCGCGAAGCGTCTGCGATTGGCTGGCGGGCCGCTGAGGGGCGGGACCGCGGGATGTCAATCCTTGGGCGCACGGCCCGTCCCCCTCTCCGTTCTGAGGGGGCGGGGAAAGGCGGCTCCCCGGCTGGGGGCGGGGCTAGGCGCGGGGCGGCAGGCGGGTGCTCGGCGCTGCACACTGCCCCCCCCCCTCCGCCAGGCAGCCAGCTCCGCCCCCCCGCCCGCCAGGCAGCCAGCTCCGCCCCCCGCCCTGACAGACCCCGGGGCACGGCCCGCCCCACTGGCCACTAACACAGACTAGCCCAGGACAGACCCCCCCGCCCGACAGACCCCGGGCACGGCCCGCCCCATTGGCCACTAACACAGACTAGCCGAGACAGACCCCCACACCCTGACAGACCTCCGCCCGCCCCACCACTGTCCACTAACACAGACTAGCCCAGGACAGACCTACCCCCACCCTGACAGACCCGGGGCACGGCCCCGCCCATTGGCCACTAACACAGACTAGCCGAGGACAGACCCCCCACACCCTGACAGACCTCCGCCCGCCCCACCACTGTCCACTAACACAGACTAGCCCAGGACAGACCTACCCCCCGCCCGACAGACCCACCACTCCACCCACAGACCCCCGGGGGTACGTCCTGCCCCCCCTCCCGCCACTGGCCATTAACAACAGATTAGTCCTCCCCAAGGACACTGTCCCCTGCCCTTCACCCCACCCAGGGCAGCACCCCCCCTTTGACCCTACCCCCGCCACTGCCTAGAGCAGCACCCCTCACCCCCCTGGGCCATCCAGGTTTTAGCCCACCCACACGACCTCTCTTACGTTGCACTATACGTAAGAGAGCACTATGATTGCTCTGAACTCCAGTATATAGAGGGAGAAAAACCTGTTGAGAGTCTATGGGTTAAATTTAGAGGTGCAAACAACAGCAGTGATGTTGTGGTTGGTGTCTGCTACAGGCCACCGAATCAGGTGGATGAGGTAGATGAGGCTTTCTTCGGACAACTGAGAGAAGCTTCCAGATCGCAGGCCCTGGTTCTCATGGGGGACTTCAATCACCCTGACATCTGTTGGGAGACCAATATGGCAGTACACAGACAATCCAGGAAGTTTTTGGAGAATGTTGGGGATAACTTCTTGGTACAAGTGCTGAAGGATCCGACCAGGGGCCGTGCGCAGCTTGACCTTCTGCTCACAAGCAGGGAGGAACTAGTAGGGGAAGTAGAGGTGGGTGACAACCTGGGAAGCAGTGATCATGAGATGGTAGATTTCAGGACCCTGACCAAAGGAAGAAAAGAGAGTAGTAAAATACACACCTTGGACTTCAGAAAAGCAGATTTTGACTCCCTCAGGGTATGTCTACACTACAGCACTAATTCGAACTAACTTATTTCGAATTAGTTAATTCGAAAG
Source organism: Rafetus swinhoei (assembly GCA_019425775.1). NCBI lineage: Eukaryota > Metazoa > Chordata > Testudines > Trionychidae > Rafetus > Rafetus swinhoei. Next base: position 1,272,384 of record JAFJHL010000226.1, read on the forward strand.
CTAATTCGAAATAACGCATCTAGACCCAAAAACTAATTTGAATTAGCGGTTTGCTAATTCGAAATAGCGCGTCCACACCGATTGGACGCTGGGTCGCATTTAAGGGCAGCTGAAACCGGTTCCAGCAGGGCATCAGGTCAGTAGTTGCTTTGTGTGGCTGCTGTCTGAGGCTATCTGAGGCTCATGCTTAAAGGGACCCCCCTGGACAGCCGGTTCTCAGCTTTTTCGCCGAGGGACAGCAAAACGTTTTCCTCTCTGCCTGCCTGTGTCAGTGGTTCCCATTGGGGACGCTGCCGCAGTTGGCACCATGGAGCCAGAGCTCGCCCTGGGCATGCTGCTCCAGTTTTTGGACTTGCTGCTGCAAGCCTGCCAGCAATGGCTGGAGGCTGCCTGGCACCATCTGGTGCACGTCAGCCCCCTGCCTCTCCACCTGGCCTCCCTGGGGGCCGTGGAGGAGCCGCAGCAGCGCCCGGACGCCAGCGTGCCCCGCCGCATCTGGCGTCTAGACACCAGCAGCGACTGGTGGGACTGCATCGTCCTGGAGCGCTGGAGAGACCAACAGTGGACCCAGAACTTCAGGATGAAGAAGGACACCTTCCTGGAGCTCTGCGAGTGGCTCGCCCCTGCTCTGTGGCGACGGGACACTCGCACGAGGCCCGCCATCCCCCTCCAGAAGCGTGTGGCCATCGCCTTCTGGAAGCTCACCATGCCGGACAGCTACTGACAACTTCCCACGTCGGGAACCAGTTCGGCGTGGGGAAATCCACCGTTGGAGCAGCGCTCATGCAGGTACGGCACTCACCGGCCACTGGGCCAGGGGGGAGGGGAGCTGCAAGGAGGGAATGGGCCGCCCCAGGGAAAATGGGGGCGGGGAGGAGGCGAAAGTACCCCGCACAGGAGGGTTCAGTCTGTCCCGGCCGTACTACACACCGCCCGCAGCGGCCAGGATCGCAGCAGGGGTTGCTTCCAGGAGTGGGGTGCGGGGCAGTGCCAGGGAATGAACACTCCCAGCCACCCGGGCGCCCCAGTGATTCGTGGTTTGCTGTGTCTCTCTGCAGGTGGTCAAGGCCGTCAACCGGGTGCTGCTCCGCAGGGTGGTCTGCCTCGCCCTGGGAAGTGGGCACATTGAAAGGAGACTGGACCTGTGGATGCCTTGGGGGGTCAGCAGCAAGGGCCTGCTTTGGGAAGCCCCCTCTTTGGAGGTGAATGTGGCAGCATTGAGACACCACCCAGAAGCAGGCGCCACAGACACTAACTTCAGATTCATGGGACGGCTCTCTCAGATCTTGCACATGCATAAGATGATAGATCTGCAGGAGGGGGGGCAGTGGCGTAGTGAGGGGGCTGGAGGGGTCAGTTGCCCCCTGGGAGAAAAATAATATAAAATTTAGCTAAAAATAGATGTCACACATTTTTAAAAGGAATACCTTTCTCCTGCCTTTTGTCTCTTTAGGTTCCCAGTTAAAATTTTCAAAAGCATATGAGTGACTAAAGTCATTTTTGAAAACTGGACTTGGAAATCTAAGCTCAGATTTTCAAAGGTAATTAAGCTCCTAAAGAGACAGTTGCCAACTCGGATCTTCAAAGATATCTATCTGATCTTTACACACCTTTGAAAAGCTGGTCATAAGTGTCCTAGTCAGTTCTGAACGTGAGATGTAGGAGCCCAGTCCTAATTTCTTCAGGCTTTTTTTTTTTTAAATTTGAACATTTATCTACATTAATTCCCCTCCATTCTCTTTCACTATCCAATAAATGCATGGATCAAAATTATAGGTGCTTTGTGAATATGCTGACTTGAGAGTGGAAAGATTTCATATTGTCATGTATGATTCCTGGTAACCCATCTCAAATATGAAGAACTAGGTTGATACCTGTTCATATCAGGAGCTGTTGAATTCAGTTTACCATTTGCAGTATCTCATTAGGATGTTTAGTGGAGAAGATTTTTATTTATTTATTTATTTATACTGTGGGCAAAGCATGGGCTCACAAGAATTCCTCCATTGTTTTACCATGAGTCTCAAAACATTTGGGGTGCGTCTAGACTGGCAAGATTTTGCGCAAAAGCATCTGCTTTTGCGCAAAAACCTGCCAGCTGTCTACACTGGCCGCTTGAATTTGCGCAAGAACACTGACGATCTAATGTAAGATTGTCAGTGTTCTTGCGCAAATACTATGATGCTCCCGCTCAGGGATAAGCCCTCTTGCGCAAGAGGGCCAGTGTAGACAGGGAAGAACTGTTTTGCGCAAAAAAGCCCCGATGGCGAAAATGGTGATCGGGGCTTTTTTGCGCAAAATTGCGTCTAGACTGGCCACGGATGCTTTTGCGCAAAAGCACTTTTTGCACAAAGGCACCCGTGCCAATCTAGACGCTCTTTTGCGGAAATGCTTTTAACGGACAAACATTTCCATTAAAAGCATTTCCGCAAAATCATGCCAGTCTAGACGCAGCCTTGGTGTTTTTCTAAAGGTCTAGAGTCAATTGATTATGTAGGAATCTCAGCTTTCATTTAAAAAAAGTTCTCTATACTTCTGGGCCTTACAGCTAAGGAGGAAAGCTTTAAAACATGAACCCTAAATACTCAAGAAACAAAAGGCCAATACAAATCCAACATGTTTTATTTTTAAAAAATCTTATGATTTGTAGACCATTCTCATAACTTTGTGTAGGCGTTCCTTGTGATTTTGGGTTGGCAATACTGCTCTTTGATTGGTGAATTTAGAGAGGTCTCTCCCTTCAGTTTCCCTTTCCACCCTCCTTTTTTGTCACAGGTCATCAGAGAATCATAGAGACAATGGAGAGTAGGATGAGTCCATGACTATGGTTAATGACTGGTCAGGGTGACCAGTCATTAACTATTAACAGCCAGTGGGTCTGAATGAGCTATCTACTGCCATCTGTTAATGAACTGTAGGAAAAGGCTTCACGAGCAGACCTTATTTATATAGACATACCTACTTTGCCACAGAGATCAGTAGACACACTTGCTGTGTCAAGGTGCTCAATTTTGGCTATTTTGGGTCGAAATTCACTTAAGACTTGGAGCTGGGAGAATGAAATGTTGTTATCCATATTGTATGATTAAAAAGTAAAAGACCTGAACTTAATATGACCTGGCTTAGGGTCTACCATAACTTGAACACTAAGCAGAGGATAGTGAGTCACATCTAACTGAAAGTCACAGAAGATGGAAACAGGTTTTATTTCTGGTGGTGTAGAGTCTATTTGGGAGTCCTCAATTATATCTGACACTTTACATAAGAACATAAGAACATAACATAAGAACATAAGAACGGCCGTACCGGGTCAGACCAAAGGTCCATCTAGCCCAGTATCCTGTCTGCCGACAGTGGCCAGCACCAGGTGCCCCAGAGGGGGTGGACCGAAGACAATGATCAAGCGATTTGTCTCCTGCCATCCCTCTCCAGCCTCTGTCAAACAGAGGCCAAGGACACCATTTTATCCCCTGGCTAATAGCCTTTTATGGACCTAACCTCCATGAAATTATCTAGCTTCCCTTTAAACTCTGTTATATTCCTAGCCTTCACAGCCTCCTCTGGCAAGGAGTTCCACAGGTTGACTACACGCTGTGTGAAGAAGAACTTTCTTTTATTAGTTTTAAACCTGCTACCCATTAATTTCATTTGGTGTCCTCTAGTTCTTCTATTTAGGAACTAATAAATAACTTTTCTTTATCGGCCCTCTCACACCACTCATGATTTTATACACCTCTATCATATCCCCTCAGTCTCCTCTTTTCTAAACTGAAAAGTCCCAGTCGCTTAACCTCTCCTCATATGGGACCCGTTCCAAACCCCTCATCATTTTAGTTGCCCTTTCTGAACCCTTTCCAAGGCCAAAATATCTTTTTGAGGTGAGGAGACCACATCTGTACACAGTATTCAAGATGTGGGCGTACCATAGTTTTATACAGGGGCAGTAAGATATTCTGGGTCTTATTTTCTATCCCTTTCTTAATAATACCTAGCATCCTATTTGCCTTTTTGACCGCCGCTGCACACTGTGTGGAAGTTTTCAGAGAACTGTCCACGATAACTCCAAGATCTCTTTCCTGATTTGTCGTAGCCAAATGAGCCCCCATCATACTGTACGTATAGTTGGGGTTATTTTTCCCGATGTGCATTACTTTACACTTATCCACATTAAATTTCATTTGCCATTTTGTTGCCCAATCACTCAGTTTGGTGAGATCTTCTTGGAGTCCCTTACAGTCTGCTTCTGTCTTGACTATCCTAAACAGTTTGGTATCATCCGCAAACTTTACCACCTCACTGCTTACCCCTTTCTCCAGATCATTTATGAATAAGTTGAACAGGATTGGTCCTAGGACTGACCCTTGGGGGACACCACTAGTTACCCCTCTCCATTCTGAAAATTTACCACTTATTCCTACCCTTTGTTTCCTGTCTTTTAACCAGTTCTCAATCCAAGAAAGGACCTTCCCTCTTATCCCATGGCCATGTAATTTACACAAGAGCCTTTACATCCAGGCTGTGTCTACATTGGCACCCTTTTCCGGAAAAGGGATGCTAATGAGACAAGTCGGAATTGCAAATGCCGTGGGGATTTAAATTTTCCCCGTGGCATTTGCATGAACATGGCTGCCGCTTTTTTCCAGCTCGGGGCTTTGACGGAAAAAAGCGCCAGTCTAGACGCGGCTCTTGCGGAAAATAAAGCCTTTTCCGGAAGATCCCTTATTCCTGATTTTAAGAGGTGCTTTTTTTTTTTTTTTGCTCAACAAAAAATCCTGGGAGGGCGGGGGAGGGCCGCCAAAACTGTTCAAATTGGGCCCCGCACTTCCTAAAGCCGGCCTTGGCGGCCGCAGGGGCTGCAGCAGGAGGAGGCAGGAACCTGTCCACCAAGGTCTGGAGGTGGCCTCTGAGGGCACGGCCCTGCTCCTCCAGCGCCTCCAAGCTCCGCTGCCGCAGCCGCAGGTCCTCCCGGACCCAGTGGTCCTGGGTGCAGAGCTGGTGCTCCAGTAGCCGCAGGTGCCGCCGCTGGCAGTCCTCCAGGTTGCGGGTGCGCGGTGCTGCGGCTGTGGTGAAACAAGAGCAGTGGTCAGTTCTCCCTGGGGACACAGTGGGTGAAACCCAGCCCCCCTCTGCAAGGCGACGTTGGCGTGTGGGGAACGGGCCAGGGCCCCTGCATGACACCCAGCTGCTGCTCCATGGTGGGCAAGGCCCAGGCGCACGGTCCCTGGGCTCCCTCTTCCCCCACCCTCCCCATACACATAAGGGGAGCATGATGGCACTCACATGTGGAGCCCTCCCTGGCCTCAGACAACACAGCCGATGTGCTCTGTGGGATGCCTCGGGGGTCCTGGGTCTTGGGCAGGCTCCCTGCAGGCTCCTGGCTCTCGGCGTCCTCCTCCTCCTCCTCCTCCATGTCAGGGATGGGGCCCTCTGCCCTGGGGTTGATCACCACCCGGGGGGCATGGACTGCGTGAGCCCCCAGGATGCGGTCCAGGGCCTCATAATGAGGGCAGGCCTCCAGGTCGGCCCCTGGCTGGGAGGCCCTGGAGTAGGACTGCCGCAGGTCCTTGATTTTGCAGCGGACCTGCTCCCGGGTCCGCATGTGGCCTCTGGTGGCCAGGCTGTCAGCCATGCGGCTGTAGACGGCCGCATTCCTGTGGCTAGTGCGGAGATCGTGGACGTTGGAGACCTCCCCCCAAACCTCGATGAGGTCCACGATCTCCACACTAGACCAGGCAGGCGCCCGCCTCTTGCAGCCCCGGGCAGGCTCCTGTGAGCCGCCAGCCTGGTCCTGGGAAGAGGCGGAGGGCTGGGTGGCAGCCGGTGGCTGGCTCATGCCGTGCCAGGTGCAGGGTCTGCTGGCTGGGTGCTGGCAGGCTTGCAACTGGCACAAGCACTGTAGCCAGACCGTGCCCCTTTAAGGGCTCCGGGGCCAGGAGGGGGGCAGAAGAGTTTCCCTGGTTTGGCCCAGAGTGGCCACCAGGGCAACCTGGGAAGGGCTAGCCTCCAACTAGTTCGAATTAAGTGGCTACACAACCCTTAATTTGAACTACTTAATTCGAACTAGGCGTTACTCCTCGTAGAATGAGGTTTACCTAGTTCGAATTAAGTGCTCCGCTAGTTCGATTTAAATTCGAACTAGTGGTTTGTATGTGTAGCCCCTATTAAAGTTAATTCAAACTAACGGCTGTTAGTTCGAATTAACTTTGTAGTGTAGACATACCCTCAGAGACCTAATGGGCAGAATCCCCTGGGATGCTAACATGAAGGGGAAAGGAGTCCAGGACAGCTGGCAGTATTTTAAAGAAGCCTTATTGAAGGCATAGAAAGAAACCATCCCGATGCGTAGCAAGAGAGGCAAACATGGTAGGAGACCGAATTGGCTTACAGGGGACATCCTTGGTGAACTTAAGCACAAAAAGGAAGCTTACAAAAAGTGGAAACTTGGACAAATGACCAGGGAGGGGTTTAAATGTATAGCTCGAGAATGCCGGGTGGTTATCACGAAGGCGAAAGCGCAATTGGAATTGCGACTGGCTAAGGATGTGAAGGATAACAAGAAAGGTTTCTACAGGCATGTTAACAAGAAGAAGGTGATCAGAGAGGGTGTGCGGCCCCTACTGGATGAAGGAGGTAACCTAGTGACAGATGATGTGGGGAAAGCTGAAGTACTCAATGCTTTCTTTGCCTCTGTCTTCACGGACAAGGTGGGCTCCCGGATTAATGCGCTAAGTGATGCAAGATGGGATGAAGATGGACAGCCCTTGGTGGGTAAAGAACAGGTTAGGAACTATTTGGAAAAGCTAAACGTACACAAATCCATGGGTCTGGACTTAATGCATCCGAGGGTACTGAGGGAGTTGGCAAATGTCATTGAGGAGCCTTTGGCCATTATCTTTGAAAAGTCGTGGAGATCGGGAGAGATCCTGGATGACTGGAAAAAGGCAAATGTAGTGCCCATCTTCAAAAAAGGGAAGAAGGACGATCCAGGGAACTATAGGCCGGTCAGTCTTACCTCGGTTCCTGGAAAAATCATGGAAGGGATCCGGAATCCATTTTGAGGCACTTAGAAGAGGAAAGTGATCAGGAATAGTCAGCAGGGATTCACAAAGGGCAAGTCGTGCCTGACCAATCTGATTAGCTTCTATGATGAGGTAACTGGCTCTGTGGATATGGGAAAGTCAGTGGATGTGATATACCTTGACTTTAGCAAGGCTTTTGATACGGTCTCCCACAGTATTCTTGCCAGCAAGTTAAGGAAATGTGGATTGGATAAATGGACGGTAAGATGGATAGAAAGCTGGCTAGAAGGCTGGGCCCAGCGGGTAGTGATCAACGGTTTGTGGCGGTCGATTTCTAGCGGAGTGCCCCAAGGTTCGGTTCTAGGACCGGTTTTGTTCAATATCTTTATTAATGACCTGCATGAGGGGATGGATTGCACCCTCAGCAAGCTTGTGGATGACACTAAGCTAGGGGGAGAGGTAAATACACTTGAGGGCAGGGACAGGGTCCAGAGTGACTTAGACAAATTGTAGGATTGAGCCACAAGAAATCTGATGAGGTTCAACAAGGACAAGTGCAGAGTCCTGCACTTGGGACAGAAGAATCCCAAGCATTGTTACAGGCTGGGGACCGAACGGCTAAGTAGCAGTTCTACAGAAAAGGACCTGGGGGTTACAGTGGATGAGAAGCTGGATATGAGTCAGCAGTGTGCCCTTGTAGCCAAGAAGGCTAATGGCATATTAGGTTGCATTAGGAGGAGCATTGCCAGCAGATCCAGAGATGTCATTATTCCCCTTTATTCAGCTCTGGTGAGGCCACATCTGGAGTATTGTGTCCAGTTCTGGGCCCCCCATTACAAAAAGGATGTGGATGCACTGGAGAGGGTCCAGTGGAGGGCAACCAAAATGCTGAGGGGGCTGGAGCATATGACCTATGAGGAGAGGCAGAGGGAGTTGGGTTTGTTTAGTCTGCAGAAGCGAAGAGTGAGGGGGGATTTGATAGCAGCCTTCGACTTCCTGAAGGGAGGTTCCAAAGAGGCTGGCGAGAGGCTGTTCTCAGTAGTGACAGATGGCAGAACAAGGAGCAATGGTCTCAAGTTGCAGTGGGGGAGGTCTAGGTTGGATATTAGGAAAAACTATTTCCCTAGGAGGGTGGGGAAGCACTGGGATGGGTTCCCTAGGGAGGTGGTGGAATCTCCATCCCTAGAGGTGTTTAAGTCTCGGCTTGACAAAGCCCTGGCCGGGTTGATTTAGTTGGATTGGTCCTGCCTTGGGCAGGGGGCTGGACTTGATGACCTCCTGAGGTCTCTTCCAGTTCTATGATTCTAAGCTGGTCACCTGTGTCGCTGTGGGGCTGCCACTGCTGCTCCTCTCGCTGCTCCTTACCTGCCCAGCCAAACCCGCAGCTTGGCACCTGCCACTGCACTGGCCCGGGTGCCCCCGCCTCTCCCTGTGGGCGTCTGGCTCCAGCCCCACTGCACTGGCCAGGCTGTGGCGCTGCTTGGCCCGCGTGTGCATTGACAGCTCTAGGCTGCATTTGGTGCTAGGGGCTGGGGTGCGGCCCAGAGCTGCTCGCCTTTCTCCCTGTCTGCCACAGGCCGGGTCTGACCCGCGTGGAGGGGAGTGTCCCGCAGGCCAGGGCCGGATTAAGACCTTTAGAGGCCCTAAGCACTGAAAAGATTATGGTGCCCCCCCCCCCATGTAATTCAAAATAAAAACAATACTATCCCGTAAAATCTCTTTTTTTTGGTGCTCCTGCTTTGCTGGTGCCCTAAGCACGTGCTTAGTCTGCCTGTTGGGTAACCCAGCCCTGCGCAGGGCAGCAGAGACTCTGACCTGGCCAGTGCGCTGGGGAATGAAGCCAGTGAGTGACTTGTGCTGCCCGGGCTGGACTCTGTCACCCCTCAACTGGCTTTGACTTGAACTAGAGCAGCCCCGGCTGGCCCTGCTGGCAGCCAGCCACTTGGAGCCCCACACTCTGGCTGGGCCTGGGACAAGGGCAGTGCACGGAGGGTCCGGCAGCGCGGATGGGACCGTGGCACGTGTGTCACCGTGTTATGGGGGTGTCACGGGCAGCACGCGGAGGGTCCGGCAGCATGGTTGGGATGGCTGCCCAGACCAGGGTCCACTATGGCTGGGGAGGGGCTGGCAGCCCCGGGGACTTACCATGCCCCCGATCTCTGTGTCCTGGTCATCAGTCAGGATGAGCACAATGTTGTGGGGGCTCCGCCGCCCCCCTCTTGCCGTACCCCCCAGTACCAGCTGCCAGGTGGCGCCCAGCACCAGCAGAGCAGCCCACCGTGCGGGGTGCCCCATGGCCAGGCTGCGACCCCACCCCCTGCGCCCCCTCCCGACCCTGAGCCCCCTGCGCTGTGCCCCTCGCCTGGCTCTGCGCCCCCCGCCCGGCTCTGCGCCCCTCGCCCGGCTCTGCGCTGCACCCCTCGCCCGGCCCTGCGCCCCCTGCGTTGCGCCCCTCGCCCGGCCCTGCGCCCCCTGCGCTGCGCCCCCTGCCTCGCCCCCGGGTACGTGGTGCATGCATGGTGCCGCCCCCGCCCGGCCCAGCAGCCCAAGCGGCGCCCCCTACAATGGGACGCCCTGGGTGGTAGCCTGGTTGGCCTGTACTTTGGGCCGGCTCTGGATGCTATTCCAGGAAGGACTGCTAGGCAGAGATGATGTTCACCTTTCGAGGAGGGGGAAGACCCTATTTGGACACAGACTGGCTAACCTAGTGAGGAGGGCTTTAAACTAGGTTCGACGGGGACAGGTGAGCAAAGCCCATGGGTAAGTGGAGAACATGGAGACCTGGGAGATGGGTCGGAAATGGGAGGGAGCATGGGCTATAATGGCAGAGAGAGAGGAGGGTCAGGGCAAAACTGGGAGGCAAGGTCAAATCAGTATCTGAGATGCCTATGTACAAATGCGAGAAGTATGGGTAATAAGCAGAAAGACCTGGAAGTGCTAATAAATAAGTACAGTTATTACATTGTTGGCATCACAGAAACCTGGTGGGATAATACACATGATTGGAATGTTTGTATGGAAGGGTACAGCTTGCTCAGGAAGGATAAACAGGGAAAAAAGGGAGGAGGTGTAGCTTTATATATTAAAAATTAACACACTTGGAGTGAGGTGGAGATGGACATAGGAGACGGAAGTGTTGAGAGTCTCTGGGTTAGGCTAAAAGGGGTAAAAAACAAGGGTGATGTCATGCTAGGAGTCTACTACAGGCCACCTACCCAGGTGGAAGAAGTGGATGAGGCTTTTTTTAAACAACTAACAATATCATCCAAAGCCCAAGATTTGGTGGTGATGGGGGACTTCAATTATCCAGATATATGTTGGGAAACTAACACAGCGGGGCACAGACTATCCAATAAGTTCTTGGACTGCATTGGAGACAACTTTTTATTTCAGAAGGTTGAAAAAGCTACCAGGGGGGAAGCTGTTCTAGATTTGATCCTGACAAATAGGGAGGAACTGGTTGAGAATTTGAAAGTGGGTGAAAGTGATCATGAAATCATAGAGTTCACAATTCTAAAGAGGGGTAGAAGGGAGAACAGCAAAATAGAGACAATGGATTTCGGGAAGGCGGATTTTGGTAAGCTCAGAGAGCTGATAGGTAAGGTCCCATGGGAATCGAGACTGAGGAAAAACAACTAAGGAGAGTTGGCAGTTTTTCAAAGGGACATTATTAAAGGCCCAAAAGCAAGCTATTCTGCTGCGTCAGAAAGATAGAAAATACGGCAAAAGACCGCCTTGGCTTAACCACGAGATCTTGCATGATCTAAAAATAAAAAAGGAGTCATATAAAAAATGGAAAGTAGGACAAATTACAAAGGATGAATATAGGCAAACAACACAGGAATGCAGGGGCAAGATTAGAAAGGCAAAGGCACAAAATGAGCTCAAACTAGCTACAGGAATAAAGGGAAACAAGAAGACTTTTTATAAATACATTAGAAGCAAGCGGAAGACCAAGGACAGGGTAGGCCCACTGGTCAGTGAGGAGGGAGAAACAGTAACAGGAAACTTGGAAATGGCACAGATGCTTAATGACTTATTTGTTTCGGTCTTCACCGAGAAGTCTGAAGAAATGCCTAACATAGTGAATGCTAGTGGGAAGGGGGTAGGTTTAGAAGATAAAATAAAAAAAGAACAAATTAAAAATCACCTAGAAAAGTTAGATGCCTGCAAGTCACCAGGGCCTGATGAAATGCATCCTAGAATACTCTAGGAGCTGATAGAGAAGGTATCTGAGCTTCTAGCTATCATCTTTGGAAAATCATGGGAGACAGGAGAGATTCCAGAAGACCGGAGAAGGGCAGATATTGTGCCCATTTATAAAAAGGGAAATATGAAAAACCCAGGAAACTACAGACCAGTTAGTTTAACTTCTGTGCCAGGGAAGATAATGGAGCAAGTAATTAAGGAAATCATCTGTAAACACTTGGAAGGTGGCAAGGTGATAGGGAACAGCCAGCATGGATTTGTAAAGAACAAATCATGTCAAACCAATCTGATAGTTTTCTTTGATAGGATAACGAGTCTTGTGGATAAGGGAGAGGCGGTGGATGTAGTATACCTAGACTTTAGTAAGGAGTTTGATACGGTCTCGCATGATATTCTTATCAATAAACTAGGCAAATACAACTTAGATCGGGTTACTATAAGGTGGGTGTATAACTGGCTGGATAACCGTACTCAGAGAGTAGTTATTAATGGTTCACAATCCTGCTGGAAAGGTATAACAAGTGGGATTCCTCAGGGGTCTGTTTTGGGACCGGCTCTGTTCAATATCTTCATCAACGATTTAGATATTGGCATAGAAGGTACGTTTATTAAGTTTGCAGATGATACCAAGCTGGGAGGGGTTGTGACTGCTCTGGAGGATAGGGTCATAATTCAAAATGATTTGGACAAATTGGAGAAATGGTCTGAGGTAAACAGGATGAAGTTTAATAAAGACAAATGCAAAGTGCTCCACTTAGGAAGGAACGATCAGTTTCACACATACAGAATGGGAAGCGACTGTCTAGGAAGGAGTACGGCAGAAAGGGATCTAGGGGTTATAGTGGACCACAAGCTGAATATGAGTCAGCGGTGTGATGCTGTTGCTAAAAAATCAAACATGATTCTGGGCTGCACTAACAGGTGTGTTGTGAGCAAGACACAAGAAGTCATTCTTCTGCTCTACTCTGCGCTGGTGTGACAGACCAGGCCGGTCTGGGCACAGCTGAGGGCGTCCGCTCAGGGCGAATTGCTCAAATTCGGGGCTCCTTACAGCCCCCAGACTGGAGACCTTCCCAAACAGGCCACAAACCAGTCCCACAGAGCGCTTCAGCTGCCTGCCTGAAGCCTCACGAGCAAAACCACTCCTACACCCCAGCAATATCCGTGCCCCAGATGGCCCCGGGCCTCATACACAGGTGGGGGGTCTTAGCACCCAATCCCACCTACCCCGAACAAGTTCTGTCCGGTTCCAAGAAACCAGCCACAGATCGCTGGTCAATTTACCCTCTGGACCTTACCCACAAATCACGCTGAGCCGATCCTTTAGAATCTACCATCTAAAGGTTTATTACCACAAGAAAGAAAAGCAGGAGAGTAAGGTTGCTAAAGGATAGTACATTACATGCATCGAATCTCCCAGTTCTCGATGCAGGCTCTAGCAGAGATGTTACAGCTGCTGGCTTAACAGTCCTTGTTGCACATCCTAGGATCAGGATGGGTCCACAGTTCTTTCCGGCTCTTCGATCCCTGCACTGCTGCCTCTGGGATGAATTGCTGAGCTGAGTACCAAGATGGAGTCGACCACATGGCCTCTTTATACATCCTTCCTGGTCTCTTCTTGGCTGCAGCAGGTCACCTGGCCAGCAGCCTATCCCTGTGCTCCTTGCTGGCAGCCCTTAGGTGTCAGCCCTCCTTCTTTAGGTGTGTCCTTGGCCCATTGAGTGCTATTGTCCCACAGGGCCTCGCTAATTAGCATGGCCATAGGCCTGGCTCTGCCCAATGCTCAACCACATGCAGAGAAATATTCAGTATCCACACAGATTACAGGTTCCTAACTACACACACAGACATTATAGAATCACATGACTAGCGTACATAGGATTAGCAGACAGTGAGCTTCTATTCAACACCCCACATGGCCCCCTTTTATACCATTTTTGGGGCCAACACCCCCACCTATGGGTGCAGCAGTGATCTGGCTGCTTCCCTCAAATTCAGTAACGTGACAGCTGGTTAGGCCTCAGTTGGAGTATTGTGTTCAGTTCTGGGCACCACATTTCAAGAAAGATGTGGAGAAATTGGAGAGGGTCCAGAGAAGAGCAACAAGAATGATTAAAGGTCTAGAGAACCTGACCTATGAAGGAAGGCTGAAAGAATTGGGTTTGTTTAGTTTAGAAAAGAGAAGATTGAGGGGGGACATGATAGCAGTTTTCAGGGATCTAAAAGGGTGTCATAAGGAGGAGGGAGAAAACTTGTTCATCTTGGCCTCTGAGGATAGGACAAGAAGCAATGGGCTTAAACTGCAGCAAGGGATGTTTAGGTTGGACATTAGGAAAAAGTTCCTAACTGTCAGGGTGGTCAAACACTGGAATAAATTGCCCAGGGAGGTTGTGGAATCCCCATCTGTGGAGATATTTAAGAGTAGGTTAGATAAATGTCTATCAGGGATGGTCTAGACAGTATTTGGTCCTGCCATGAGGGCAGGGGACTGGACTTGATGACCTCTCGAGGTCCCTTCCAGTGCTAGTATTCTATGATTCTCCAGGGCCTAACCCTCGCCCCGCCCCAACTCTGGTAGAAAGCATCCAAGAGACCCAGAATTCAGTCACTAAGGATTTTCAACAAAAATTGCTCAGGGGCAGCCATGCCATATTCAAGTCCAAAAAAACCCCCAACCCCAAAACCCTAACAAGAATTAACTTAATTTTTAATGCCAACTTTATAAAAATAAACATAATAATAAAATTAATAATATAAATCTTAATAACAGCTTCATTTCTACAATGTAACATTGCGTCTTTCTAATCCACATACAGTCGGGACTGACAGTTTTGTAATAAATATACCACTACCACCGTAGATTATTCAAGCAGGAAAAAACTGGAGAAAACTCTGACTTCCCCGTTCATGATGCTTCTCTTTGCATTTCAGTTCAGACAATGAGAAAAGGCTAGTCAGTTTCACATTAGTAACAAATCAGTTTCAAGCCAATTGCACCTTTAGGGTATGTCTACACTACAGCATTATTTCGAAATTTCTTATTTCAAAATAGTTAGTTTGAAATAAGTTATTTCGAAATAACGCGTCTACACACAAAATGCATTTCAAAATAGCGTTTTGCTATTTCGAAATAGCGCGTCCACAGTTAGTGGACGTTGAATCGCATTTAAGGCCGGCCAGAACCAGGTCCGGCAGGGCATCACGTCAGGAGTTACTTTGTGTGGCCACTGCCTGAGGCTATCTGAGGCCTGTGCTTAAAGGGACACCCCCCCCGGACAGCCAGTTCTCAGCTTTCCCTGCTTGCTTGCATACCTTGATGAGGGACAGCAAAGCATTTTGTCTCTGCATGCTCTGGTTGCCCTCACTCGGGACACCACAGCACTCTGCAACGTGGAGCCAGAGCTGCCCCTGGGCACTCTCGTGCTTCTCGTGGACATGTTGCTGTGAGCCTGGCTGCACTTTCTGCAGGCTGCCATCCGGGAGGTCCATCGGGGGGCTGTCAGTATCCAGGAGGCCCTGCGGGAGAGCTTCCACCCTGAGGAGCACTAAGAGCCTCCCTAGTCTGCCCCACTGAGGGTTTGTGCCTCATTCCTTCCTCACGTCCTTCCACTTACCCCTCCCTAACCCCCCTTCCTGATGTCAAATAAAATATATGTATTTTCATGAACACAAACTCTCTTTCTCTCTTTATTTAACAAAACCGGGGGGGGGGGGAATGAAACTCTGGTGAGACTGGGGAAAGGAGGCGGGAGAGGGGAGAAGAGAGGGTGGGAGAGGGGAGGGGGAAACCTGGGAGGAGGGAGCTGGAAGGGGGACGCAAGGGGAAGAAGGGGGAGGGGAAGCTCAGGGCTCAGAGTTGGGGGTCTCGCCGGACCAACTTGATTGTCATGCAAACCTGCTCGTGGGTTCGCATGTGGCCTTTGGAAGCCAGGCTGGCAGCTATCCTGCCATAGACGGCCGCGTTCCTCCGTCTAGTGCAGAGATCATGGACGTTGGGGGCATCCCCCCAAAACCTGAATAAGGTCCATGATTTCCACCCTGGACCAGGAAGGCGCCCGCCTTCTCCAGGCCCTGGCAGGCTCCTGGGAGCTGGCAGACTGCTCCTGGGGAGCGGTGGAGGGCTGGCTGCCAGTGGCTTGCTGGCTCATGTTTTGGGGCCACTGGGTCAGGGGCAGTGACTGCTGGCTCTAGACTGGCAGGCTTGCGGCTGGCACAGGCACTGTGGCCAGAGTCAACCCCTTTAAGGGCTCTGGGGAGGGGGAGGGAAAGGAGTGTTCTTGGTTGAGGCTGGAGTGGCCACCAGGGCACCCTGGGAAGGCTGGAGGCCCCCTATTTCGAAATAAGTGTCTACACAGCGCTTATTTCCAAATAGCTATTTCGAATTTGGCGTTACTCCTCGTGGAATGAGGTTTACCAAATTCAAAATAAGCCCTCCGCTATTTCTAATTCATTTCGAAATAGCGGTTTGGCTGTGTAGATGCTAGGAAAGTTATTTCGAAATAACTTTGCTATGTAGACAGACCCTTAGATTTTCAATTCCCTAGACACCAATGTAGGTTGCAAATGCTGCAGGGGCAGGTTTGTTTGTTTATAACCATTCTCCCACCAAGTTTTGTTTCCAGTGGAATTTTAAAAGACAAAAATGTTTTCTGTTGGCATTAGGTTGCATACAAATTATTTCAAAACCCACAAAACCCCTAACAATCGGTGGTAGAAGCAGGATTTGACCTAACAGTGTCCCTATAAATAATTTGAAAATAAAACTACATGTATGGTGCTTAAAGTAATGAGACATCCCATCATGGCTCATGTATCAATGTGCAGCTGTAAAAATAAAATAAAATAAAATAAAATAAAATAAATACAATTGAATTAACGTGCATTTCCATGACCACACCAACTCTGCGTAGGTGTCTAGCAGACAGGACTTGTGTAGCTCCAACGACAATCACAAATGTACACAAATCATTTTAGTACTGAATGCAGGGGTAGTAAAACGTTATCTTCACTGCCCGACTACAGGGAAAACCTTAAAAAACAAGGAAAGGCCTAGCAGCACCATAAAGACTAACCAAACCTGTAGATGGATCGTGAACTTTTGTGGGCACAGCCCACTTCTTCAGAGGACTGGAGCATTGAAAGTCCAGCAGAACTGGGCTGAGCTTGTCTCCACTGAGGGGTCCCTCTCAGCTGAAAGGGACTCACTGAGCCAGGTGCTTGAATGCCAGACACTGTGAAATAAGAGAGGTGTGGTCAGATTCTCACCCCCCCCCGCCTCCCTCCTGGTTGAACTTGTTTCTCCCCACTGTTCAAGACAGAGCTAAATTGGCTTCATTAGGAGCCTTTTGTTATAAGGGGCTCCAGCCAAAGCTTGCAGTGGATCCTACTGGAGCAGTGTTTCTGGCCAGACACAAATGGCCATGAGCTGATGAGCAAAATGAGTGGTTGGGCGCCCAGTGGAGAAGAACTGCAGCTAGTGTGATGCCCAGCGGGGAGAACATAAGACCCTCAGAGCGTCCAGACTGGGTCAGACCAAAGGTCCATCCAGCCCAGTGTCCTGTCTGCCGACAGTGGCCAATACCAGATACCCCAGATCCTCACGTGATCCCTCCCCTGTCACCCACCTCCAGAGAAATGGGGAGGGACCATAGCTGGCACCTGCTCAGATGGCAGGTTTACACGAGCGTTCAGTTCTAAACCAGTAACTGCAGGCAGAGCCGTCTGGTGGTGGTGGGGCTGGGGTGACCCCTGCTGCTGCCCCGCTTCAGGCCCCATAATCCCCCAGGTCCATCCCATCCATAGGGCCATTGGAGCGGCTGCCGCGGGGCCCCCAAAAGCGCAGGGCCTGGGCCCGCTGGCTGGGACAGCTCTGACAGCAGGGTGGGGATTAGACTTCGAGCACAGAGAAATCAGTGATGTCCTGCTCGCCGGTTCGGTTCACCATCCTGACGGGCTTGTCGTTGGCTTTCGAGGTGCCGATGAACCAGCCTGGGTGGGCGGCCGACTCGAAGCTGGAAGTTGAACCAGAAGTGCTCTTGAAAAAGATGAACCGTTCCAGCTCCCCGCTCCTGATCTCCTTCATGGGCCCCTTCACCTTCTGTGGGGCAGAAGAGAGGTCAGAGGCTCTGGTGACGCTGCAGAGCTCACAGTGGCCCAGAAGGCCTGTCGGGTGGCTCGCTGCCGACAGGAGAGAGCTCTCCTGCCAGCACCGGCCCCCCAGCGGGTAGCAGTGGCTGCGTGGCCAGGGAAAGCAGGGAGCCCACAGCTAGGTACTGCTAGAAAGCGGCGAGGCGGATGGCGTGTGGGTGGCAGTGGAGTCTGGCCCGCGAACCCCGCTCACCTCCAGCTGCAGCACTGGGCTCTCTCCAGCAGCCACACAGCACAGATACAGATGGTTCTCCACAATGTTCATGGCCACGGGATTGGTGTGCTTTGGGGAGCGATGCGGGGAGCGATACAAATCCAGGGTCAATTTCACTGGCGGGAGACAAGCAAGAGGAAATCCAGACCAGCTACAACAAAAGGGCCGCCCTCTGGGAAGCCCCCTCACTTATAACTCCTGAGGGAGGAACCTGCAGTCCCCGCACAGGAGTGGCCAGAGCCGGGGGGCTGGGGGTGCTTTTAAAAATAACTGCACGTCAGAGGTTCGACTGGGCACTTTGACTCATTGGGGAACGGCATCTGCTCCAGCGGGACTCTGCCCGAAGACTCAATACGCCTAAGAAGCAGGGGGCTGGAAAATCAGATTAATAATCATGACATGCAAAAAATGGCAAGAAAAGAGCATTGGAGGCTAACGCATTATCAATAACCTACAGCCTATACTGGAACAGGATACTACACTCTGACAGGCTCTGGGAGACAGACCCATAGACTCCTACAGACAACCACCTAACCTCAGGATGATTCTTACCAACAGCCACAGGACATACCACACTAATACCAACCCTGGGACTTTCCCTTGCAACAAACCCTGGTGCCAGCTTTGTCCACATATTTACTCTGCTGACACCATTACTGGACCTAACCATGCCAGTTACAAGATCAAGAACACGTATTCCTGTTCATCCAGAAATATAATTTATGCCATCATGTGCCTAAAGTGTCCGTCTGCTATGTACATTGGACAAACCTCTCCGACACTTCCCCAAAGAATCAATGCACACAAAACAGACATAAGACTCTCTCACAGACAGAAAGCTGTTGCTTGCCATTTCAGCCAGACTGACCATTCCCTCAATGACCTTAAAACATGCATATTGCTTCAAAGAGACTTTAACTCCAGACTTCAATGAGAAGCTTCAGAATTGTCATTCATGCTTAAATTTGACACTTTACGTATGGGTTTAAACAAAGACTCTAATTATCTCACCCATTACAAAGACAGCTTCCCCCAATTATCACCCCTAATGTCATTACCTCACAGACACTAACCTTCCCCCCTCACCCCCCACTCTGTTCTAAAATTTGATTTGTCAATTTCACATACGTTCATTTTTTTGATTGTATCACTTTGGTATATATGGTTGTGCCGATTTTCTTCCACATATTGATCTGAGGAAGTGGGTCTGGCCCACTGTGACGGACCAGGCCGGGTCTGGGCACAGCTGAGGGCGTCCGCTCAGGGCGAATTGCTCGAATCCCGGGCTCTCTCTAGCCCCCAGACTGGAAGCCTTCCCAACTAGGCCGCAACCAGTCCCACAGAGCGCTTCAGCTGCCTGCCTGAAGCCTCGCTAGCAAAACCCCTCCGACACCCCAGCAATATCCGTGCCCCAGATGGCCCTGGGCCTCATACACAGGTGAGGAGTCTTAGAACCCAATCTCACCTACCCCGAACAAGTTCTGTCCGGTTCCAAGAAACCAGCCACAGATCCCCAGTCAATTTACCCTCCGGATCTTACCCACAAATCACGCTGAGCCAATCCTTTAGACTCTACCATCTAAAGGTTTATTGCTACAAGAAAGAAAAGCCTGAGAGTGAGGCTGTTAAAGGATAGAACCGTTCCAGTTCTCGATGCAGGCTCTAGCAGAGATGTTACAGCTGCTGGCTCAAAAGTCCTTGTTGCACATCCTAGGATCAGGATGGGTCCACAGTTCTTTCCGGCTTGTGATTCCCTGCGAGGCCGCATCTGGGGTCAGGAGCAGATCTGAAGACCCAAATGGAGTCAGCCACATGGCCTATTTATCCCTCCTTCCTGGTCTCTTCTTGGCTGCAGCAGGTCACCTGGCCCATGGCCTATCCCTGTGTCCCTGCTGGTAGCCCCTAGGTATGAGTCACCACTCTTGAGGTGTGTCCTTGGCCTATAGAGGGTTATTGTCCAGAGCTTTGCTCGTTAGCATGTCCATAGGCTGAGCTGCTTTGCCCATAGTTCAACCACATATAGAGACACATTTGGTATCCACACAAAGTACGTGCTTATAACTTCACATACCGACGTTATACAATCACATGAATAGCATCTATGGAATCAGAAGAAAAAAGGCTTCTATTTGACACCTCACATGGCCCCCCTTTGTGCCACTTTTGGGGCCAACACCCCTCTATGGGTGCAGCAGTGATCTGGCTGCTCCCCTCAAAATCCAGTAACGTGACACCCACGAAAGCTCATCACCTAATAAACCATCTTCTTAGTCTTTAAAGTGCTGCATAGTCCTGTCTTTTGTTTCAGCCAGACCAGACTGACACGCCGCATCTCTATCAAGAGTGCCAAAGGAGAGTGTAATAGAACGGTTCCTGGGGGCTCCACGGAGAGGCAAACTGCTTAGAACCAGGGCTACGTACAGCCCGAGCCTGGCTCCTCCACGATAAGGCACCAAACCAGCCACACTGGCCAGCAAGAAGTCTCACAGCAACCCCCTCAAACACCCCAGCGCTCCCAGTGCCCCCCAGCCCCCCCTTACACAGGGGAGAGGTTATAACCCATCCCCAACCTCCCCTCAGACACCACAGTGCTCCCTGTGCCCCACTCAATGCCCCCTTACACAGGGGAGAGAACATAAGAACGGCCAGACTGGGTCAGACCAAAGGTCCGTCTACCCAGTGCCCTGTCTGCCGACAGTGGCCAATACCAGATGCCCCAGAGGGAGGGATCACAACAGCTAATCCTCAAGTGATCCCTCCCCTGTCACCCACCTCCAGAGAAACAGAGGCTAAGGACGCCATCCCTACCCATACTGGCTAATAGCCACTGATGGACCTAACCTCCATGAATCTATCTAACTCTTTTTTGAACCCTGTTAAAGTTTTAGCCTCCACCGCATCCTCTGGCAAGGAGTTCCACAGGTTGACTGTGCGCTTCCTTTTGTTTGTTTTAAACCTGCTGCCTATTAATTTCATTTGGTGACCCCTAGTTCTTTTATTGTGGGAATAAGTAAATAACTTTTCCTTATTCACTTTTTCCATACCACTCCAGCTTTCCCTGTGCCCCAACCAGCCTCACCTTACACAGGTGAGAGGTTATGAAATCCATGTCACCAACTCCCAACAGGTTCTCCCAAACCCAAAGGACCAGCCACAGTCCCAGATCAATGTATACCTCAGATCTTACCCCAAAGAGCCTGCAGGGCCTGTCCTTAAGCATCTAACACCTGAAGGTTTATTAATAAAAGAAAGAAAGAGAAGGTGGAGAGTAGGATTGTTAAGGGAAACAACGAGACAAGCCAATTGCAAAGTGCCTGGGGCAGGCTCTTAGCGGAGATGGAACAAACCGCTGGGTTAGTCTCTAGGGCGCAGCCTTTGGTGGGGGGCTCAGCAGGCCTTCCGGGCCGGTTCCTAGCACAGCTGCTCCTGAAGTGATGAGCTGGAGCAAAGGCAAAAGGAGGAGCCTCTAGGGCCCTTTTTACACCCTTGCCCGCGTGGGGGGAAAGTGCCTCCCAAGAGTGAGTCCACTGGCCTTGGGCAAGCCACCAGCGCCTCCCCGCTGGTCTGCATGCTCCTCAGCTGTGGACTGGCAGCGCGTAAGGCCCGTTGCCGGTCACGTGAGTGGCCCCCCTCGCGATAGGCTGGCGCTGCCCCCTGAATCAGGCATCTGCCATTCCAGCACCGAGCCAGCGGGCGCCACGTCACACACCTGGCCCCACAGGCGGGTGCGTGGCACAAAGAGACTCGGCAAAGCGTTCCCTAGACGCCTCCCCTGGCCACGTCATACGGAACTTGGGGCAAACACACCCAGCGAATCCACTAACGTCCCAGGGGCCGGGCGGAGACGCTGGCGAGCCCTCATTGGCTGCCCGGGGCCGAGCAGAGCGCCTGTTCCCATTTCGTGCCTCCCAGCGCGAAGGGCTCTCAGTCCAGCTCCCCACCTGGGACGTGGCTTGGCCTCAGCGTTTCCAGCGCCCGTCCCCTCCCCACCCTGCCGTGAGATTTATGCTCCTCCAGCGCCGAGTGCTCTCGGCAGGGGAGCCCCGGCCCTCTCGCTCCACTGGGCTGCGGCCCAGGAGACACAGCAGAGACCGGCGCTCTGGGGTGCCCTGGGAGCTGCCTGCCTGGCCACTCCCTCTTCCCCCCGGCTCCAAAACAGGAGAACAAAACACCCCCAGCGCGTCAGCTCCAATGGGCTCAGCGCGCCGTCGTCTTCCTCCTGGCGCGGCTCCGTCGGCAGCCACGGATTGGGAGCCCTCACAGCGGGTCTGTCTCCTCCCCAGAGTCCCCTGCAGGCCGGGGTTGGTCCCGTGCCTTGAAGCTTCCTCTCCAGCTGGCACACGCCCCAGGCCCAGTGCTGCCTGTCACCCCGTCAGTCCCAGTGTGGGCAGACGCTGCCAGGGCAGCACGAGAGGGCTGTGCCCACGGGGTAAGCTGGGACTCAGCTGGCCATGGGCAAGGCCACGTGCACAGTCTGTGCCCAGCCACTCTTTTCTGAACGCCTGTCCTGTCCTGATTGCGACGGCCACTCGCAGAGCGAGTCCCGGTGACAGTGGGGATGTGCGCCTGTGTGCAGGTGTGAACATGGGAACTATGGGGCAGCTACAGCATCACCTCACCACAGGGGTGAAGCCCTCAGCCAGGGCAGGGCTCCCTCAAGCCGGTTGTTTGCTGTCACAGGGCACAGGAACGAAAGGGGTTAAAACAGCCCTTGGAGAGGGCTGTGGCAGTAGCCAATCAGAAGGAGGCTGAAGGCAGCCAATCAGGGCCAGGCTAGGCCCTATAAGAAGGGTCTCTGGGCAGAGGGGGTTTAGTCTCACTTCAGCTCTGGAGGGAGATTGACTTGCTGCCTGCACAGAGGTACGCCGGACAGAGCAGTGCGGGAAAGCCTCTGGCTGGACCAGCTCCCAGGCTGAGGCCCTGACTCGGGGCCCAAGAGGGGACTGGGCTGCATCGGCCTCCGGGGGGGGGGAACAGACAGTCAGTCCCCCCCTTGCCGACAGCGAGAGTGGCCGGTTTAGACGGCAGGTTGCCCCGAAGGAGAGGGCTGCAGTAGGTCGCTGAGATGAGTGGTGGGACCAGGCCCAGCTGGCTCCTCGAAGGGGAGGGGCCCAGGGCGAGCGCTGCCGGGGGGAGGGGTGCTGCGGTCTGGGAAGGCCTGGGAGCGTGGAGGTAAGCAGCGGCAGGTGAGAGGCCGCTAGGAGGGAGGCTCCGGAGCTCGAAGGAGCAAATTCCCAGGACGGGCAGCAGGGCTGCAGCAGTGAGTGTGAGCCTGTCACATTTACAACAAAACCCGTCCAGGTGCCCATCCACCATCTAGCCAGGAAGACACAACGGAGGGTCATTAAGGCCAGTGGGACCACAACGGAAACCTCAGTCTTGGAACACTGGGGGAAGCTGCGCTTCCCCCACTCAGAATAATCACCAGTTCCCCTGCCAGCAGGATGAGGAGAAAGGGGGGGGGGAAGGGAAGAGATGGGTCTGTGCTGCACAGGTAGATCTGCACAGGGTCTATTGATACAAGACACTTCAACAGATTGCACGAGGTCGAGTCACACACGCAGCAGCAGCTACAGTAATGACTGCGGTGGTGCACGGGCCACACTGTCTGCATTGGGCCGGTGGTGGCAGCCCAGTCGGCTCCTGGGCTTCTGCCCCCCACCTCTGCCTGCTCCCCCTAGGAGCCAGGCAGTCTTGTCAGTTTCAGGGCTCCCAACCTGAGCAATGAAACTGACCAGCCATCCAGCATTCTCAGCTGGGAGTGGGGTCCAGCCACCCAGGGGCACAAGATCCATTGACTACAGCCAAGCACTAAGGTACAACCGCATTTGCTCCAACCCCTCAGACAGACACAAACACCTACAAGATCTTCACCAAGCAATCTTGAAACTACAATACCCGCCCAAGGAAGTGAGGAAACAGATCAACAGAGCCATACGTGTACCCAGAAGCCTCCCACTACAAGACAAGCCCAACAAAGAAACCAACAGAATACCACTGGCCATCACCTATACTCCTCAGCTAAAACCTCTCCAATGCATCATCAGTGATCTACAACCCATCCTGGACAATGATCCCTCACTTTCACAGGACTTGGGAGGCAGGCCAGTCCTCGCCCACAGACAACCCGCCAACCTGAAGCAAATTCTCACCAGCAACTATACACCGCATCACAGTAACTCTAACTCAGGAACCAATCCATGCAACAAACCTTGGTGCCAGCAGGGGTCTGTTTTGGGACCGGCTCTGTTCAATATCTTCATCAACGATTTAGATATTGGCATAGAAAGTACGCTTATTAAGTTTGCAGATGATACCAAGCTGGGAGGGGTTGCGACTCCTCTGGAGGATAGGGTCATAATTCAAAATGATCTGGACAAATTGGAGAAATTGAAGAATTGGTCTGAGGTAAACAGGATGAAGTTTAATAAAGACAAATGCAAAGTGTTCCACTTAGGAAGGAACAATCAGTTTCACACATACAGAATGGGAAGCGACTGTCTAGGAAGGAGTACGGCAGAAAGGGATCTAGGGGTTACAGTGGACCACAAGCTGAATATGAGTCAACAGTGTGATGCTGTTGCAAAAAAAGCAAACATGATTCTGGGATGCATTAACAGGTGTGTTGTGAGCAAGACACGAGGAGTCATTCTTCCGCTCTACTCTGCGCTGGTTAGGCCTCAGTTGGAGTATTGTGTCCAGTTCTGGGCACCGCATTTCAAGAAAGATGTGGAGAAATTGGAGTGGGTCCAGAGAAGAGCAACAAGAATGATGAAAGGTCTAGAGAACATGAGCTATGAAGGAAGGCTGAAAGAATTGGGTTTGTTTAGTTTAGAAAAGAGAAGACTGAGGGGGGACATGTGACGTAGTGGGGCGTACCTTGCTGGTTGCTATGCTGGGTCGTGGGTTGTGAGTGACCTCCCCTGGCTGCTGTCTGCACCACAGCCCAGCAGGGCAGGGGATGAGTCATTATGCAAAGGGGTCTTCAAACCTGTCTGACCACCTACCCCCCAGGGAGAGAAACAAAGGAAGGTGGAATGCCGCCCGGCTGGAAGAGAATGACCAGCCACAGGGCTGGAATCCTGTCCCAGTGGGGAGCAGCCAGACCCCCCCGGGAGCGTGTCAGGCTCTGAGGGTGGGCGGAGCACTGGAACCCACAGGAGAGACGGGACAGCCTCCCAGGGGAGCCCTGCAAGCCATAGTCCGCCCAGGAGGGTCCAACCCAGCGGAGCTGCGCCGGCTAGAAATCCAGCTGCAGATGAAGGAATTGGAAGTCCAGGACTGTAGAGAGCAGCGACAGCATGAGCTGGCCATGGTAGAGCAGAGAAGTGGCGGGGCCCCGGCTGTGCAGAGCGCGGATGGGCCCCAAGGACCCGGGGCGGCCAGATGCTTGGAGAAGCTCGTGGTGGCCCAATTGAAGGACATGGGCGACATAGACGGGTTCCTCAGCTCCTTTGAGAGGGCCTGTGGACTGCTACGGGTCCCCCCAGCTGACTGGCTGCAGGAGCTCATCCCGCACTGAACCAGGAGGCCACCGGGTGCTCAATCAGCTGGAAGACCTACAGCCAGGGATTACAACCGAGTCAAGGAGGCCCTGCTGCACAAGTTCGGGCTGACCCCGAGATGTACAGGAAGAAGTTCCGGGCGCAGAGGGGCCACGGGAGACCTATGTGGATATGGCCTCCCGCCTGGCGCAATACTGCCGCAAGTGGGTGTCTGGAGTTGGAGCCCAGACCACAGAGGAACTGCTCAAGCTGATCATGATGGAGCAGTTCTATAAAGCATGCACACCCAGTCTGAGGCTGTAGCTCAAAGACCGAAGTCCGGAGAACCCCCAGGAAGCTGGGAGGCTGGCGGATGAGTTCACAGAGAGCCGGTCCAGGTGTGAACGGGAGTCCCGGAGGGTAAGGGAATCGCGCAGAGACCGGTTCTCAGCTGAGCGACGGAGAGAGGCACCTCCGAGGCGAGCCCCAGGGACCAGGACCACTCATCGGTGCCCCAGAAAACCAGCCAGGGCCCGGGTAGAGCCGACCCAAAAGGGCCCGCAGAACCTAACTTGCCATCGCTGTGGGCAACGAGGCCACAAGAGGGCTCAGTGCACCAGGCACAAGAACAGGTCCCATGACCTGGGACTTTCCAGGGTTAACTGGCTGGGGCTGGAGGAAGGGCAGGCTGCCCCAGAGGCAGGGGCTGGCAGGCAAACCTCAGCTCAGAGTGGGGGGAAAGGATGCTCAGTGCACCTCCCCTGGGAGGTCTGACCCTCGGGAGGCGGATTTCTCCGTGTACCGGGTGGGGGCAGGACGGCCCCTGCGGAGTGAGTGCCTCGTACCCCTGGAGGTAGATGGTAGGAAGGTGACAGGTTTCTGGGCCACTGGGGGATCCGGAGCACCCGGCTGAGGCTGCTCCAACACTTCTACTGGCCGGGAATATTTGCAGCCGTGCAGCGGTACTGCCGGTCCTGCGACTCCTGCCAGAGGGGCGGGAAGGCCCAAGACGGGAGGAAAGCTGCTCAGGGGCCCCTACCCTGTATAGAGGAGCCTCTGGGCTTGCTGAGAGAGTTATGGGAGGGCAAGACCTCCCTGGATGGAGCGTCGGGGGTGGAAGACGTCCTGGCCTTCCGGGAAAGGCTCTCTGGGCTCATGGGCCCAGCCAGAGAGACCCGGGCCGGAGATCAAGGGCAGTGGAAGGGCTGGTACAGCCACCGAAGACAGGCCCGTGCCGGGCCCCCCGGAGCTGTGCAGCAACAGGACAGGGGAAAGCTAGCCCCTGCAGGGCATCGCCGCAGCCAGCCCGAGCCAAGGGGGTGCCAATGTCACCACGTCGGCTTTCCTGGGCAGAGGACCCGAACTTCCCTAGGTCACGAGCGGAGTGACCCTGCTCAGTTCGCTCTCGGAGGGGGGAGAACTGTGACGTAGTGGGGTGTACCTTGCTGGTTGCTATGCTGGGTCGTGGATTGTGAGTAACCTCCCCTGGCTGCTGTCTGCACCACAGCCCAGCAGGGCAGGGGATGAGTCATTATGCAAAGGGGTCTTCAAACATGTCTGACCACCTACCCCCAAGGGAGAGAAACAAAGGAAGGTGGAATGCCGCCCCTGGCTGGGGGCAGGGCTGGAAGAGAGCTAGTTAGTTTCTGTCTGGGATCATGGAGGATGGAGCCTAGGCAACGGGGCTGGGATTTAGGGTCCCAGTCTCCCCCATCTCACGGGGGGCTGAGGCATCCTAGGTCTGCCCTGTAACCAGATGACATCTGTGCTGTGCTGTATCCTGGAAAAGCAATAAACTCCCTCTATTCTACTGGCTGGTGGAGTCTGTCCATGCCATTACGGGGGTGCAGGAGACGGGAAAACCCCAACGCGCCGTCACAGGACATGACAGCAGTTTTCATGGATCTAAAAGGGTGTCATAAGGAGGAGGGAGAAAACTTGTTCATCTTGGCCTCTGAGGATAGGACAAGAAGCAATGGGCTTAAACTGCAGCAAGGGAGGTTTAGGTTGGACATTAGGAAAAAGTTCCTAACTGTCAGGGTGGTCAAACACTGGAATAAATTGCCCAGGGAGGTTGTGGAATCCCCATCTGTGGAGATATTTAAGAGTAGGTTAGCTAAATGTCTATCAGGGATGGTCTAGTCAGTACTTGGTCCTGCCATGAGGGCAGGGGACTGGACTCTATGACCTCTCGAGGTCCCTTCCAGTCCTAGTATTCTATGATTCTTGTCAATTGCACTGCTCCTACTGTGAAATTAACAAGACAGCCAATAGCTAATGTGAGGCTGTAGTGTAGCCACTGACAATTAGGTCCATGTAAGCCACCTTATGTGGACCTAACTGTGGGGTGTAGACCAGGCCCTAGGTTGACCTAGTCATGTTGGTGTCCACACTACAGCCTTGCTCCTGCCGATGTAAGTGTCCTACCACCCCCATGTCATAACGCCTCTGTGACGGCGCGTTGGGGTTTCCCCATCTCCTGCACCCCCATAGTGGCGCGAACAGACTCCACCAGCCAGTAGAATAGAGGGAGTGTATTGCTTCTCCAGGATACAGCACAGCACAGATGTAATCTGGTTACAGGGCAGGCCTAGGATGCCTCAGCCCCCCCTTGAGATGGGGGAGACTGGGCCCCTAAATCCCAGGCTGTTGCTTAGGCTGCTTCCTCCATCATACAGACAGAAACTAAAACCTCTCTTCCAGCCCTGCCCCCCAGCCAGGGCTGGCCTCCCCTCCTTCCTTTGTTTCTCTCCCTGGGAGGTAACTGGTCGGGCAGGTTGGGAGCCCCTTGCCTAGTGACTCATCCCCTGCCATGCTGGGCCGTGCTACAGACAGCAGCCAGTGGGGGTCACCCACAGCCCAAGCCTAGCAACCAGCAAGGTACCCACACTACGTCACAGCCCCTTCCACGAGAGGCGTGGGGTTTTTGTCGGTGTTGTTAGGGTGATGGAGTTGGCTGTCTTGTCAGTTTCATGGCTTCTGGAGCTGTGAAACTGACAAGAAAGCCCTGCTCTGGCCTCCCCAGCCAGGCTGCTGCTGGGTTCCACTCCAAGCCGGGCTGCCACCCTGGCTCCCCACAGGGAGCCCTGCTGGGCTCTCAGCTGCCTGCCAGGAGCCTGGCGCCGGCTGGACTCTGGACGCAGATCTCCGCACCCGAGGGGAGAAGTCCTGGGCAACTGTTCCCCAGATCCCAGGTGGGAGCAGCGAGGTGAGGAGCCTGGGGGGAGCTGGACTCCTGGTGGGACGTGCACCAGCAGCAGGAGGAGGGTGGCGTGACTATCGGCTGCAAGGCAGCGTTTGCCACCTTCGCACTGGTGCATAGACCCAGGGCCGGCCCGAGCCATTTTGGCGCCCTGGGCGCACGGCACATGCGCGAGCCTGCCCCCCCGGGGCACGCAGACCCGCCTCCAGGCGCATGGCGCATGCACGAGCCCGCTCCTGGGGTGCGCGGGCGGGCGCACGGCGCATGCGCTGCCCAGCCACCGCCACTGGCGCGCAGCCCCGGGCCGCTCAGACAGGCCGCGCCTGGCCGTGCAGGGCCCCGCGGCCGCGGGGGGAAGGGCACTGCGGGGGTTAACATGGGCCCTGCCCCGGGCGGCCACTGCAGCCCGCCGGGAGCCGGGCGCATGGTGCCTGATGGCAGCTATAAGGGGTGCCACGTGCCCCTTACAGCTGCCATCAGGCACCCCCCCATCGGTTGGTGCCCCAGGCAGCTGCCCGGCTCGCCCACCCCTTAGTCCGGCCCTGCATAGACCTGCCCTTTTTATAAACTGGCTTGGGCTGGAGGGTTTTATCCAGAAAGGGCAGAGGACCACTAAGCAGGCTCCTCATGGAACACTGGATCCTTTCCAGCACCAAGCGCGCTCTGGGAGCCTGTTCAGAGGCACCAGGGGAGCTGGATGAGAAAGGGAAGGTAGCCAGTGCAGAAGTGTCAACCTGAGACTGGGCCGTGACGCTTGTTTTCACTGTGGTTGCGTTGGTTTCCCACATGGTGCCTGCTTGGAAGCTCTGGTTTCTCTGCTCAGAAAGCTCTGTCTGTGTTTCTTCCCTAGACCAGTGTTTCTCAACCTTTTTTTAATAAAATACCCCTTTTAAAATATATATATAAGCACCCCCAGTACCTACAGTTTTCAGACACACAATTTTTTTTTCTACCATTGCAACACATTTGTTTAAACAACTTAATCGTAGCTGGGTGGGCAACAATATTTTTGGGCGTAAAAAGTACAAAAATAAAGCGTTGTAAAACTTAAAACAAAAATTCAGTTTTCTCCAAATTTCAGTTGTGTTAATGCCCCTCCCCCCCCGACTTCTCCCGAGTCCCCCCCAAGGGAACTCGTACGACTGGTTGAGAAATTCTGCTCTAGACAGTCTCTGGTGTCCAAACTGTTTGGAGTGTGGGTGTGGCAGATTGAACTAACTGCGGAGTTTCTCAGCCTCCGGCTTGATCAGCCAGAGCAAGAAAGTCCAAGTGTCCGTGACTCTTAACCCAGGGATGCAGATCTGGGGAATCTCGGGACCAGACGATGGCGCTGAGGTCACTCCGCAAGGAGTTGCTAGGCTGGAGGAAGTTAGCATGAGGCCTTGTGGTTGCAGGCTCTGAACCGCGGCAGCCCAGCGTTAAGGCCCCCAACACTACCCAGGCAGGTGGTAACTGGTCTGGGTGGCTCCCTGAACCTCACACCTGAATCAGCAGGTAACTGAGCAAGAGAGAATCAACTGGGGGTGGAGCCAAGGGAAAGAAATATTTTGCAATTTACCTTCTTCGCTGATTTTGGGGCCTTGCAAGTGCACTGCCACCAGCAGGGCCTGGCCGGAGCGATGCTGCAGGACCAAACTCTTGTGTTCCTCATCTCTGACCGTGTACAGCTTGGAGCGGGTGTACTTGTAGACTGGGGTCTCCGCATGCAGGAAGGAGACGTTGGTGCTGGAGATGGTGTCTGAAAACAGGGAGCACGTGAACCAAGAGCATGAGCCACCCACCCGGTGCCTGTCCCTCTCAGAGCTGACACCGGGCCAGAGGCCCCAGGGTTCAGACCCGAGAGCCCTGTTCTCATCCTACACAGCCTGGTAGGGATCCAGAAGCAGCTTGAACGAAGTCCCTGGAGTCTGCCTCAGTGTAAAATAGGAGTGAGGGCAGAATCCCCCCCCTCCCCGTTACCCATAACTCAAGAGCTGCAGAAACCCCCACTCCTCAGCCAGGCCTAGCCCCTCTCATCTTTCAGTGGGGGGGCACAGAGTTTGAAATCTCTCCCGAGGACGTGCCCCCACAGCCTGGGAACGCAAACCCAGCGCATCTCCTGCGCAGGCTCGCTTGGGTACAACACTGGCACCTTTGCTCTCACGTCTCTTGAAACTACACCCTTCCCCAGCGGGCACAGCCACGGGAGGGGTGAATGTGCCCCGGCTGGGGCAGGTCCAGGTTTGTCTGCCCCCTGTGCTCCCCACCTACAGTTGGGAATGCAGCAAACTGGGCTCTTTCCCCTCTCTCCCTGGCAGAGGGGAACAGCCGGCAATGTCCCCGGATGAATCTGGGCCAGGGGAGATTCAGCCCTCCTGACCTCGCTAAATGGTGCCTGGCAGGGTGGGAGGGTCAGGGCTGGGGCAGTCCCCAGCCAGCCCCTTTCAGCTGCTTGGTGATTCTGTCTGAGTTAGGAGAACAATCCTGTTCCGGGCACATCCCATTGTCCTGGCACAAGCACCCTCTGCCCTTTCTGTAAGTGAGGCTCAAAGGAAGCGTAAAGCGCCTGAGGTCTCTTCCAGCCCTTGGAGTCTATGATTCTATAGAGCTGCCTATGATTTGGTGGCCCTAGCGCTTGCCATTTAGAAGGAGTTCTTAAACAGACACACACACGCACGCTCCCAAATATATAGTAGATACGTCATCCTGCCTACGTTTTCCCCACACAGGAAACCTCGGTGCTGCTGACCTTCAGTAAGTGTGCACTGCACCGACTAAATTCATTCCTTTTCATTCTCTAGGTCATTCAGTTTCTTCCGGAAAGGACCCGAAGCTGCAGAAACCACCCT
Source organism: Rafetus swinhoei (assembly GCA_019425775.1). NCBI lineage: Eukaryota > Metazoa > Chordata > Testudines > Trionychidae > Rafetus > Rafetus swinhoei. Next base: position 1,303,487 of record JAFJHL010000226.1, read on the forward strand.
TGGATCTGAGCTTCCCTGAGGCCTGGGCGTTCTCTCGACTCAACCAGAGCACAGAAAAGACAGCTCCGTACCTTCCATCAGGGCCTTGCTCGGTGCCTGCCCGTGGCCGGTGGCTGATCTGGGAAGCCGGCTCATCCTCCTTCTTGTCTCCTTTTGAAGTCCTGCGCTGACATGGTCTTTGGCCTTCCAGTGGCTGCCCCTCTCCACCCGAGGGCAACTCCTGGGCCAGGGGGCAGGTCCGGCGTCATAGTAGGAGTTCTGTGGGTCAACGAACAGCCAGAAAATTAGGCATGTCCCCTCCCGTCTCTCACGTGCGCTCTCGACTGCTGGACACTCAGCTCCCCAAGCATCCCAGTCTGACCCAGCCTGCCTGGCCTTGGACAGCCACAGGGACAACCGGCCCCGGGGCTAGACTGGCCTGTGAGACCAGGCGGGCTGAGATCACTGCGCACGACCCCGCTTAGCCCTTCCACAGAGCCCGAGGCCAGACGGGACCCGGAGGCTTATGGAGTGGGAGCTCCTGGAACACACCAGCTGCAGAACTGCCCCGTTTGCTCCAGAGCGTTTCCAGCCCTGTTATGGGTCCACAGCTTCCCACGCTAGGTGCCAGGGCAGCCCCTCCAGCCTGGGCCGTGGGGGGATGGGAATCGGCACATTTGTTCCGTGGCTCGTTCCTTACTCCCAGTGTGAAAGGTGCTAATGGTTCCCTCCCCCCCACCCCATATCTGGCCCTTAGAGTCAGTGTCTCCACTGGCCTTAAATCAGGACTAGCTGTTGCACTTCAAATTCACACCCTCCCTTGATCTGAATTAACTTTCAAGTGTAGACAAGCCTGTCCTTGTGCAAGAAAGGGTTTACTCAGTGCAGAAGCAGCACGCCCAGTAAGTAAGCAGAAAGCAAGGGCTGGGTGGGACGTGACTTTCCTCACAGTGCTCTGACTAACACCGGGTACCCCTGAGGGCCACCTCGCTCCGCCCTGCCAGGCAGGGGCAGAGCTTCTGGGGCGCAGCGCTTACGGGAGGGGCGGGCTGGGCATTTCTGAGCACGGAACCTGCAGGCTGCGCTTTGTTTCTGTGGGGTTCGGGGACAGGATGCCGGGTCCCTGCTTTGGGCACATCCCAGATTTCACCAGTGAATGTCCCTGACTCGTATTATCTGCTGTTCATCCTAACAGGCACAGCCCTGCCCGTCCCGAACGCGGCTCCCGGCCCTGCACTGCCCATCCCGAACGTGGCTCCCGGCCCTGCCCTGCCTGTCCCGAACACGGCTCCCGTCCCAAACGTGGCTCCCATCCCTGCACTGCCTGTCCCAAACACAGCTCCCGTCCCGAACACGGCTCCCAGTCCTGCCCTGCCTGTCCCGACTGCGGCTCCTGTCCCTGCACTGCCCGTCCCGAACGTGGCTCCCTGCCATGCCCTGCCTGTCCTGAACACAGCTCCCATCCCGAACGCAGCTCCCGGCCCTGCCCTGCCCGTCCCAAACGCAGCTCCCGGCCCTGCCCTGCCCGTCCCGAACGCGGCTCCCGGCCCTGCCCGTCCCGAACACGACTACCACTCATGCCAAAGGGAGAACATATGTAGTTAGTTAGTAGGTAGACGCCCCCCTCGGGGGTCGTCGTGCTGGGCTCTCTATACACATAAGAACACACGAGCCCTTCCCTGGAGACCATTCAGAAATCAACCAGGATATCGAGTCTGCCTGAGGGGGGCCACTGGACGATGGAGATGCCCAAGGGGCACTCAAAGACGATACAGTTGTTGTGGAGAAACTAAATGGATTCTTCACTTCGGTCTTCACGGCAGACCGTGAAGATACTGGGGAGATTCCCGAGTCTGGGCCGTTCCTTTAGGTGTCAAATCTGAGGAATTGTCCCAGACTGAGGGGTCATTAGAGGAGGTTTTGGAACAAATTGGTGAACTGAACAGGAACAAGTCACCGGGACTGGATGGCATTCACCCAACAATTCAGATATTGGCATAGACAGGACGCTTATTAAGTTTGCAGATATTACGAAAGTGGGAGGGGTTGCAAGTGCTCTGGAGGACAGGGTCAGAATTCAAAATGATCTGGACAAACTGGAGAAATGGTCTGAGGTAAACAGGATAAAGTTTAATAAGGACAAATGCAAAGTGCTCCACTTAGGAAGGAACAATCCGTCTCACACATACAGAATGGGAAGTGACTGTCTAGGAAGGAGATCTAGGGGTCATAGTGGACGACAAGTTAAACATGAGTCAACAGTGTGACGCTGTTGCAAAAAAAGCCAACATGATTCTGGGCTGCATTAACATGAGTGTTATGAGCCAGACAGGAGAAGTCATTCTTCTGCTCTGCTCTGCGCTAATTAGGCCTCAGCTGGAGTCTTGTGTACAGTTTTAGGCATGACATTTCAAGAAAGATGTGGCGAAATTGGAGAAGGTCCAGAGAAGAGCAACAACAATGATGAAAGGTCTAGAGAACATGAGCTATGAGGCAAGGCTGAATTGGGCTTCTTTAGTTTGGAAAAGAGAAGACTGAGCGGGGACATGAGAGCGGTTTTCAGGTATCTAAAAGGGTGTCACAAGGAGGAGGGAGGAAATTGTTCCCCTTTGCCTCTGAGGATAGAACAAGAAGCAATGGGCTTAAGCTGCAGCAAGGGAGGTTTAGGTGGGACATCAGGAAAAATTTCTTAACTATCAGGGTGGTTAAACACTGGAATAAATTGCCTACCGGGGGTTGTGGAATTTTCATCACTGCCGATATTTAAGAGCAGGTTGGACAGACACTGTCAGGGATGATCTAGATGGTGCTTGGTCCTCCTGTGAGGGCAGGGGACTGGACTTGACCTCTCGAGGTCCCTTCCAGTTCTAGTGTTCTATGATTCTTTGTGGACAAGGGGGATCCAGTGGATGTAGTGTACTTACATTTCCAGAAAGCCTTTGACAAGGTCCCTCACCAAAGGCTCTTAAGTAAAATAAGTTGTCATGGGATAAGACGGAAGGTTCTCTCCTGGATTGATAAATGGTTTAAAGACAGAAAACAAAGGGTAGGAACAAATGGTCAGTTTTCCGAGTGGAGAGAGGTAACTAGTGGGGTCCCCCAAGGGTCAGTCGTAGGACCAATCCTATTCAACTTATTTATAAATGATCTAGAGAAAGGGGTAAATAGAGAGGTGGCAAAATTTGCAGATGATCCCAAACTGCTCAAGATAGTTAAGACCAAAGCAGACTGTGAAGAGCTTCAAAAAAGATCTCACCAAACTAGGTGGCTGGGCAACAAAATGGCAAATGAAATTGAATGTGGATAAGTGTAAAGTAATGCACGTTGGAAAACATAATCCCAACTATACGTACAATATGATGGGGGCTAATTTAGCTACAACTACTCAAGAGAGAGATCTTGGAGTCATTGTGGATAGTTCTCTGAGAACATCCACGCAGTGTACAGCGGCAGTCAAAAATCAAACAGAATGTTAGGAAACATTAACACAGGGATAGAGAATAAGACTGAGAATATTTTATTGCCTCTGTATAAATCCATGGTATGCCCACATCCTGAATACAGCATACAGATGTGGTCACCTCATCTCAAAAAAGATATATTGGCATTCAGAAAACAGCAACAAACATTATTAGGGGTTTGGAACGGTCCCATATGAAGAGAGATTAAAAAGACTGGGACTTTTCAGCTTAGAAAAGAGAAGACTAAGGAGGGATATGATAGAGGTCTATAAAATCATGACAGGTGTGGAAAAAGTAAATAAGGAAGTTATTTACTTGTACCCATAACAAAAGAAATAGGGGTCATCAAATGAAATTAATACATGAAATTAATAGGTAGCAGGTTTAAACAAACAAAAGGAAGTATTTTTTCCACACAACACACAGGCAACCTGTGGAACTCCTTGCTAGAGGATGTTGTGAAGACCAGGACTTTAAGGCTACGTCTAGACAGCGGGGCTCTTTTGGGATACCAAAATTATCCCAAAATAGCAATTCTGTGTCTTTAAATGCTCCCATTATTTCAAAATATATTTTGAAGTAACGGGCGTGCTATTCCTGTGTCCCTGTAACCCTCCTTCCACAAGGGTTAAGGGACTTGTCAGAATTGCGCATTATTTTGAAATTTGGCGCTGGGTAGGTGGCACCAAATTTTTAAATAAGCTGTTTTGAAATAACCTCGAAATGAGCTACACAATTTTTGTAGCATGAATTGTGTCGCTTCTTTGGAAGTAAGGGTGCAGTGTAGACGCACTCTATCAGGGTTCAAGAAAGAGCTAGATACATTCATGGAGGACAGGTCCATCAATGGCCTTTAGCCAGGCTGGGCAGGGAGGAGGCCCCAGGCCTCTGTCTGTCAGGGGCTGGGAAGGGACGACTGGGGAGGGATCACGGGATGGTTCCCTGTTCTGTTCTCTCCCGCTGGACCTTTGCTCTGACCCCCTCTGGCCGTTCCGATGGTCTTAAAAGTACAAACATGTCAAAGCTGAACTTGGCTCCTTACCTGCATCCGGCAGGGAGAGTCAACCTCATGGTGGTAATCAGGAGCGGCCCTAGACAAGCTGCCGGCAGCTGGTGCCCTAGGCAAAACGCGTGATCGGCGCGCGATTGGCGCCCCCGCCTCCAAAGCCCTCAACGGCCGTTTCTCTTGGCGCCCTAGGCGACCGCCTTGTTCGCCTGTATGGACGGGCTGCCACTGGTGGTAACTATGGGAGAAAAAACAGACACCAGAGTTAACTCAGCCTGATCTGTGAGAGCCTTAATCACAGAGCAGTAGGGGTCCAGTCCCTGGCCTCCCGGCAGGACCCAGCACCCTCTAGACCATCCCTGACAGCGTCTGTCCAACCTGCTCTGAAACGTCTCCAGGGAGGAGAATCCGCAAGCCCCCCGGCAATGTATTCCAGTGCTTAGCCCCCCGACAGGCGGGGAGCTTTCCCCGATGTGCTTTGTAGCGGGTCAAAGGGGACAGGCCGAGAAGGGGCGGGGGCTGCTCTGCCGAGCGGCCAGGCGTGGGAAGGGAGTCCGCGCGGGGCTCTGCCGTGGATGCTGGCCAACCCCACGGTGGTAACTATGGGAGAAAAACCAGACACCAGAAATCAGGCTGAGCCAGGGCCAGTGGGAACAGCTGCTGTCTCGGCAGCACTGAGCCCAAGATGGAAGAAAGCCGGAGAATCCGGGCTCCTGGCAGGCGTCCCGGGAGGGGGCTGGGCTCTTCCCAGGCGGCAGGGCCTTCCGCCACTCATCACACCCAGCCTTGCTGCCTGCGTCACCCAAGGGGCTCTGACCCGCCGCCAGGGTGAAAGTAACTTCCCTTTCTTACGGGCACCGTCCTATCACAGCCCCCTGCCCGTGGAGGGAATCAGGCTGGGGGGCCCGTATAACAGAACCTGTAAGAAAAGTAAGTGTGGGGTGGAGGGCGGGGGCTCAGGGCAGAGGGTTGGGGGGGCTGCAGGGCCCCGGGATACAGGAGTCGGGGTTGGAGTGCATGAGGAGGGGGCTCAGGGCAGCGGGGAGGGCAGCGCAGTTGGGGAGGAAGGCAGCAGGGAAAGGGGAGGGTAGCACAGCGGGTGAGGGCAGTGCAGCGGGCGGAGGAGGGCAGCACAGTTGGGGAGGGAGGGCAGCGTAGCGGGGCGCGGGGGGGTGGCCTGCCTCTCCCGGTGCTGAAGGGGAAGGAGCTGGTGGTTACCTGTCGCATCCCATCAGCTCCAGGAGGGGGTCGGGGATTGTGGCCGTGGCTGCTCCTGGAGGCGGAAGAGCACTGGGTTCGGCTCCAGGAATAGACTTGTCTCCCTCCGAACGGGCTCCTCCCGCCGGCCTCTGGCTTCTCATTGGGAGCCCCCAGCAGGGCTCCGCTTCACCCGCAAAGGCTGCCCCCGGCATCCCGCCGGCACGAGGGGCCAGCGCAAGGCCCTGCTGTGGAGCAGCGTGAAGACGGTACCTGAGCCCACACAGCGGCTGTGCGGCTCTGCGCGGCTCGGCTGCCTGAGCTCTGGACGGTTTCTTTGGAGTGGGGCCACCCAGCTTTATAGCCCCAGGGGATTCCCTGGTGTTTTAATCTGAGATTTCGTAACCCCTTCTCTGACGGTGTCAGCTGCACATCTCCCGCCCCCGCAAAGCTGCCCGGCTCCAAGACGCTCTCTGGGATTCGGGCCCTTGCTTTGGAAGCTGACGGGTCCCCACGGAACGGCGGGGTCAGAATCCCAGTGTCCTGAGAGCAGCCGGTCCCTTAGACAATTGTGGAACAGCCCCGGCCTGCTCCCTGCACTCGCCGGGTAAGACTGTTCTTTGCGGGGACGAGGGGGCGTGTGGCAATCGGAGCGAGGACGTTAGTAGCCGAGGGGCCGAATTAGCGAGGAAAGCAGGAAGTGAAGGGAGACGCCAGCACGGCCCTTGCCTTGGTCCGTGGACCACTCTGGGGCTATGTCTACACTACACGGTTTTGCGGCAGCAAATATGCCAATGACGGATTCATTAGCATAAGTCACGACCTCTTTAGCATATTTCCTGATGTTTCTTTTTGAGCAAGGGTTTTTGCGTAAAAAGGAGCAGTGTGGACGTGTCCTTTTTGCACAAAATCCCTGTTTTGCACAAGATCCTACAGGCATAAGGATCTTGCACAAAAAGGGGTTTTTGCATGAAACGGAAATGTCCACACTGCTCTTTTTTGGGCAAAAACTCCTTGCGTAAAAAGAAACAGCAGAAAACAGGCTAATGAGGTCATGACTTATGCTAATGAGTCCCTCATTGGCATATTTGCTGCTGCAAGAACGTGTAGTGTAGGCAAAGCCCCAATGTGAAACCCGCCCTCCAAAGTGCCTGCAACCCCTCCCAGCTCGGTGCCACCTGCCCATGCGCGCTGCTCCGCCATCCAAGCGCTAGGCTGTGCCAGGCGCAGGCTGCAGGGGCTGGCCTCCCTGTCCGACAGCGAACCGCGAGCACTACGTTTCGGCCTGTGGCCACTCAACCCACCCCGTGTCCCCGGGGGGCTAGCGAGCGTGTCTCGTGGGCTCGGACAAAGCACAACACAAATCAAACCGGATCACTCGCGTGTGCCGCCGGGCCCATGGCACGTCAGGACGAGTTGCACTGCCCGGTCCTTGCTGGCCGTCCCGTGTCGCGCGAGGGACTCACACGCGGCGTGTCCCACTCAGGGGGCTAGCCGGGCAGCTGCCCGGGGCGCCAACCTATGGGGGGCGCCGGATGGCAGCTGTAAGGTGCGCAGCACGCCGGGGGATGGGGCCATGCATGCGCCGTGCGCCCGCTGCCCGGGGCGCAGGAATGGCTCAAGCCGGCCCTGGTCCCACTACGCTGCAGGCGTGGCTGTGGCCGTGGGGCTGGCCGCGCTCTCATTGTCCAGGTTTGTTCCCCCGGTGGAAGCTGGGCCCTGCACTTGCCCTGCTCAGGCCAAACAGAGAGAGGTCCCAAGGCTGAGGAAGAGGCACTGACCCTTCCTTGTTCCTTCCAGGAGCCCGGTTTCCCTTCCTCATTTTCGTGGCATCATGACGTTTAGCAGAGTCGCAAAGCGACGGCCTGGAGCCGTCTCAGAATGGCCCGTGCGCGGCCAGGCCAGAGTGGCTGCAGAGGCTGCTTCTGGGCTCAGACTCTGCACCAAGCAGCGGGTGACGGTCCGACTCTGTCGAGGCAGGGGGTCAGACCCCTCCGGCGCTCCGCTGGCCGCCCAGGCAGTGGGCAGGGGGTCAGACCCCGCCGGCGCTCCGCTGGCCGCCCAGGCAGTGGGTCAGACCCCTCCGGCGCTCCGCTGGCCGCCCAGGCAGTGGGCAGGGGGTCAGACCCCTCCGGCGCTCCACTGGCCGCCCAGGCAGTGGGCAGGGGGTCAGACCCCTCCGGCGCTCCGCTGGCCGCCCAGGCAGTGGGCAGGGGGTCAGACCCCTCCGGCGCTCCGCTGGCCGCCCAGGCAGTGGGTCAGACCCCTCCGGCGCTCCGCTGGCCGCCCAGGCAGTGGGTCAGACCCCTCTGGTGCTCCGCTGGCCGCCCAGGCAGTGGGCAGTGGGTCAGACCCCTCCGGCGCTCCGCTGGCTGCCCAGGCAGTGGGTCAGACCCCTCTGGTGCTCCGCTGGCCGCCCAGGCAGTGGGCAGGGGGTCAGACCCCGCCGGTGCTCCGCTGGCCGCCCAGGCAGTGGGCAGGGGGCAGGCGCGGCAGGTTTCCATCATGGGACTGAACAAACACAGGAAGCAGAAACAAAACCCGGAGAAGGGCAGGTCGCGGATCGCAGGCCCTCTGGCTCGGCTCCCCCCGACTTCCCTGGGGGAGGTGGAGGAGTCACTTCCCCGGGACGTGGCGTTTTCCGGAGACCTTCATCCCATGGGGGAGCCCCGGCAGCCCAGGGCTCCTCCGCCGGCCGCAACGGCGCTCTTGCGGGAGAGCGGGCCATGCGAGGCGTCGGGGGAAGGTTCGAGCGTCGGCCAGCCGGGAACTGCCTGGGCTCGTGTTCTTCACGCACGTGGGCGGAGGGCTTGGCCCAGAACCCCGGGGCCCAGGCTGGGCCGAGCGTTGCCACCCTCCCCCCTCTGGCCGGGAGTCTCCCAGAATCACACCAGAGCCCCAGGGGCTACTCCAGCCAGTCCAGGAGATTTGGGGCATCAACTGTCCGGCCCGGCTCCCCTCGTGACAGTCGCCCACGAGGACCAGTCGGGAGCTCTGCCCATGTGTCCAGGAGGTGCGGCACCCTCTGACTACACCCACCGCTACACCCCGCTACACCTGCCTCGGCTCTGGGCCGCCCCCGGCAGCGGCCAGCACCGTCCCTGCAGTGTCTCGGGGGTCTCTGCACACTGGCCCCGCCCCCAGCGCCGACTCAGCAGCTCGGTGGGAACTGCAGCCAATGGGAGCTGACACCTGCAGGCAGCAGCACTCTGCAGAGACCCCCCAGCACCCCGCCTAGGAGCTGCTGTCAGAGGGGCCTGCCGGGCGCTTTCAGGAGCCGCCCAAGTTAAGTGCCACTCCCCTCATGCCTCCTGCAGCCCAGCCCCTGTCCCAGCTCAGAGCCTGCACCCCACACCCCAACTCCCTCCAGAGCCCGGTCGATCCCCCTCCTGTACCCCAACTCCCTCCAGAGCCCAGTCTATTCCCCTACTGCACCCCAACTCCCTCCAGAGCCCGGTCGATCCCCCTCCTACACCCCAACTCCCTCCAGAGCCCGGTCGATCCCTCCTGTACCCCAACTCCCTCCAGAGCCCGGTCTATTCCCCTACTGCACCCCAACTCCCTCCAGAGCCCGGTCGATCCCCCTCCTACACCCCAACTCCCTCCAGAGCCCAGTCGATCCCCCTCCTGCACCCCAACTCCCTCCAGAGCCCGGTCTATTCCCCTACTGCACCCCAACTCCCTCCAGAGCCCAGTCGATCCCCCTCCTGCACCCCAACTCCCTCCAGAGCCCGGTCTATTCCCCTACTGCACCCCAACACCCTCCAGAGCCCGGTCGATCCCCCTCCTGCAGCCCAACTCCCTCCAGAGCCCGGTCTATTCCCCTACTGCACCCCAACACCCTCCAGAGCCCGGTCGATCCCCCTCCTGCAGCCCAACTCCCTCCAGAGCCCGGTCTATCCCCCTACTGCACCCCAACACCCTCCAGAGCCCGGTCGATCCCCTCCTGCAGCCCAACTCCTCCAGAGCCGGTCTATTCCCCTACTGCACCCCAACTCCCTCCAGAGCCCGGTCGATCCCCCTCCTGCAGCCCAACTCCCTCCAGAGCCCGGTCTATCCCCCTACTGCACCCCAACCCCTGCCCTGGCCAGGGGAAGTGGGGGAGAGCGAGCGGGGGGAAGGGGTCTGAAGGGAACGATGCTGGGAGCCAGGCCAGCCGCGTGGATTTGTCCTGGTTTCCACGTGAGTCGGGCGTGGGGTTCGAGTTCGTTTCATCCAGTGCCACCAGACGCAGGCGTGGACCCCAAAAGCACATGCTGCCGAGCTAGCGGCAGTCGGGGCGGCAGCTTCGGAAGGGACGAGGTGCTGAGAAATGAAGACGGAGGGAAAGGGCGGGGGAACGGCCCAGCATCTACCTCAGGCCTGCGCTGCAGGGCACAGCAAGGGCAGCCCAAGGCAGCCTCCCCACCTCCGTCATGGTGCGCCCAGGGCCACTGCAGTGGCTGCACGTCGGCCTGGCCCAGGCCCAGCTGCGAGTGCCGTGGAGACGGGCCTTGGACCAGGCCCGAGAAGGCCCACGCCCACTGAGCTCAGGGCTTGGAGGGAGGGTCTGGCTGTGAACGGACCACCCAGCCGTGGGGTGCCCAGACACTAGGGCAGCCGCAGCCGCCTCTGCCCGCCCGGCTGCACCGTGCGCTGGTCTCGCTCCCCACAGGACCTGGGCCAAGAAGGGATTTTACCTCCCCCAGCTCGCCCCTCTGATCGACCGACAACTTCAGGCTAGAAATAAAGAACAAGGGTTCGCCAGTGCTGAGCAAGGATCGGCCCTCGGAGCCGCGCTCGGCCCTCGGAACAGCTTACCCAGGGCGTTGCCGTCAGGTTGCCAGACGGTTTCAACAAAAATACCGGACACACTTATCATGACCTCACAATCGACATTACAGCTTAGTTAGAAAATCCTGGACATTTCTATTGTCTCAATTTGTTTCCCGGACAGACAGCTCGAATACTGGACTGTGCGGTTCAAAACCAGACCCCTGGCACCCCTACGTGGCCGAGCGCCCATCACGTGGCTAGAAGCTGGGCATCTTCCCGGGAGCTGCGCTGCAGCCCAAGCAGGAGGCAGAGGTGGGGGTCCCTGGAGAAGGCGCTGGGTGCGGGAGGTGCTCAGACTGGAGATCGGGAAGGGTCCCCTCCTGGCCTGATTGTGGCTCTGAGTGTGCCCTGGCAGGTCAGGCTGGGCTGCTTTCGCTGCAGCTCCTGGCCCGATTTTCTAGCCCTCCCATAACGCCACTGGTGTGAGGCCCAGAAATGCTGGGGTGGGTTTGTTCAGCCTTCCCAGAGCTGTGGCTGCGGCGTCCCCTCCAGCCAAAAGCCCCCGGGCCCCGAGGAGAAGGAACTCGCTGGCTGCCCCGTGGCCAGCGGCTGCGGTAGGAGCTGCAGCTGGCAAGCCCCTCAGTGGGGAGAGAATGTGCCCCCGGCAGCCCCACGGGCACGGCCCCGCCGCCTGGGCTAGTGGGCTCTGCTGCGGGCAGACGGCAGGGGAGACGTGGGGCCCCGAGCCTGGGCACAGACGGCAGCGCGGGTGGTGCGGCCGGACCCGCCAGAACCCTCGGACATGTACCCCCCCCGGCGCCCTCCCGCACGGTCACACCTGGTGGCTCAGCCTCCCGCACCCAGCCCCACCCCCGCCGAGAGACGCCTGCTGCAGCCCCCTTCCCAGCAGAGTCTGTCATTGCCTCCCGGGGATGCTGCGGTGTGAATCCAGCCTGCTCTTCCCGGGGCTTGCAGCTACACCCCCCGCTACATCCCCTGCTACAGCCCCCCCGCTACACCTACACCCCGCTACACCCTCTGACTACACCCACCGCCACCCCCGCTACACCTACACACCCTACTACACCCTCTGACTACACCCCCGCTATACCCCGGCTACAGCCCCGCTACACCTACACCCACCGCCACACCCCGCTACAGCCCCCACTACACCTACACCCCTGCTACACCCTCTGACTACACCCACCGCCACACCCCGCTACACCCTCTGCTACAGCCCCCACTACACCCACACACCCTGCTACACCCTCTGACTACACCCACCGCTACACCCCGCTACACCTACACCCCACTACACCCTCTGACTACACCACTACACCCCCGCTACAGCTCCCCTGCTACACACTCCCAGTACACCCCCAGTACACACCCCCTGCTACACCCTCCACTATACCCCCTCACTACACCTCCCTGCTACACAGCAGAGCCTGCAAACCCCGATGGCGTCTCTGTCCCACCGCCGGGGGTGACAGTCGCCCACGAGGACCAGTCGGGAGCTCTGCCCATGTGTCCAGGAGGTGCGGCAAAGCTGCCCAGGCTGGGAGGTGGGGGCTGGGATTCAGAGTGGATGGGGGAGGAGGGGCTGGGCTGGGCGATTCTGTTTGCGGGGCCCAAAGGACTTACCCCGGCCCCTTTGTGTGGTGGAAAGGAAACGGAAAACGACAAGCTGTGGCTTTTAGCGCGAGGGGCTTCCTGACCCCGCGGAGCCTGGGAGCGGGACTCATACAGGCAGCCTGCAAGGAGGCCGAGTGAGCTGGGTCTCACCACCAGGTCTATACCCCCTGCAGTACCCCCCGGCTACACAACCCCTGCTACACCCCCCCGGCTACACAACCCCTGCTACACCCCCTTGTTACACAACCCCTGCTACACACCCCTTGTTACACAACCCCTGTTATACACCCCTGCTACACCCCGGTGGCAGACATGGCCCCACAGCCGTGGGGGGACAGCAGGGCCCAGGTTCAAGACTCCAGGCCTGGGCTCTTGTGTGTCAGGGTTCTGGATGCGAGGGCCCGACGTGGGGCCAGGGCGCAGCCAGGCCGGGGCGTGTCCGTCTAACCGCTCTGTGCGACGCCGACGCAGCAGCGGCCTGGCTCCCTCCATGCACCGCGGCCACAGCGCCTCCAGCTGAGGGGCATCCCGCCACCCGGAGCCAGACGCGCGGGCCCTTTGCTCCCAGGGGCACGTGGCTCTGTGTTCCCGGGGCAGCCTTTGGCAGAGGCTGACCCCCTCGATGCTTTTCCAAGGCAGCGGGAGCCGGGGCGAGGCCAATGCCTGGTGACTGTCCAGCCAACAGTGCCTGGTGACTGTCCAGGCACTGGCACGGAAAGACCCGGGAGAACACGCCCTCTGCAGAGCTGCAGCAGCCTGCCCAGCCCTGCCACTGCCCAGCCCTGCCAGACATGGGCAGGTCCCATGCTCCTTATAGGCCCACAGGAAACGGACCAGCCACTGCCTGTGCCCTCGGGGAGGGGAACGGGCACCTCTGGCTGCTAAGACCGGAGCAGCCGAAAGGACGTCACGTCTGTTCTGACATGCAGATGAACGGAGCGAGCCCGCAGGGCTGGGCCTGCAAAGCAAACGTCCCTCAGCCCCTCCAGGGGCTGCTTCCCGCGAGCACGCCAGGCCGATCCAGGGTGCGGAAAACCCACCCGAGCAGCCTCGCGAAGCCGACCTGCCCGCCAGGCAGGCCACACGGGGCCGCTGGACCAGCTCCCTCCTTGCAGCAGGCAGGTTCGCTCCAGCGGCGTCGGCGCGGCGGCCGGAAACTGACTCCCTCCGGTAGCTGCTGCCCATGCGGGGCCGTCTGTCTGCTCCAGCCAGTCCAGCCGCTGGTCCAGAGGGGCCTGGGCCAGCCCCAACCATCCCCATTAATTCTCCAAATGGGTAGACTGAAAGATCATACAGCCCGTGGTCTCCTGTGTAGCACGGGCCACGGGACGGCTCCCACGTCGGCCTGGTGGGAAGCAGAGCAGACCTTTACCAGTGGTTCTCAAGCAGGGCCCCCCCCGCTGGGGGCCGCGAGCAGGTTTCTGGGGCTCTGCCAAGCAGGGCCCGCCGTGGACTTGCTGGTGCCCAGGACAAAAAGACGGAGTCCCACCAGATGGGGCTGAAACCCAGCCCCGAGCCCTGCCCCCGGGGCCTGCAGCCGAAGCCTGAGCAAAGCTATCCAAGGCTGTTGTGAGTGATGGATATTCCCGCCCAATGGGAGCTGTGGATTCAGCGCTTGGGGGCAGGGCAACGTGTGGCACTGTCCCCCCCCCCCCCAGAGGCCACCTCCAGGAGCAGGGGGAGGGAGGCAGAGTGGGCGGGGACCCGCCACAGCCCTGCTGTGGGCACGCCCCTGCATGCCCCTTGGTGCAGGGGGCAGAGAGTCCCTGTGCTGCCCGGGCTGGGGGCAGCATGTCCAGAGCCGCCTCCCCCTTGCAGGGGCACACAGAGTTGTGCCAGTAGCCGGCTGCCTGCAGGAGCGGCGTGGGGCCCCCAGCCATGACTGGCGGGCAGCCTGCCTGCGCCTGCTGCACTGCCGCATGGTGGGGGCCCCACGGCGTTTGATGGGAAGGCCGCTCCTGCTCAAAGCCACGCATACTCGGATGCGTTATTTCCTCCTGCTCCGGCGAGCGGGGCCGTGACTCATGGTTCCTCCCAGCCGGGGACTCTCCCTGTTCGCGTCGGGGCTTTCTCTTCCCCGGCGTTCCGTGGCCTCTGTGGCGTTGGTTCCATGGGAGGGGCCCGTCGCTCACCCATTACGTCACCCCGCAAGCGGCGCCGCCGTGGTTGCATCTGGCGGCTGCCGCCCAGCGCACACACGCCGCGTTGTTGGACGTGGCCTGTCCCGGCGGGCAGGAGGCTGTTGGCGCTGGCTTGCGTGACCATCTCAGTAACAAGCGAGGGCAACGCAGCCTCGGCGCCGCCACGCGAAGGCGGGCGCATCACTGCGCAGGGAACTGTTTCCAGGAGCAAAGTGCCAACGGGGTAGCCAAGTTAAAGAGCCAGCCCTCCTGCGGGGGAAGGCCACTTTCTCAGAGGGGTTGGAGTGGCAACTACAGAATCCAAGCGACATGGGACAGCAGGCGCAGTTGCCTGTCGATTGCAGGACCCGTGTTAACGAAGCGAATGAAGCGGCTGGAGGCGTCCCATTCATACGAGTTATGTTCATTGACAGGGGTCCTAGAGTTGACAGTAACAGCGTTTACTGGTATATACCCCGGACCCAATACCCTCATCAGTGGCTGGGCCATGGCACAGAGCACGCTGCAGAGCCTGCGGCTGGCACCACGCTGGGAGGGCTCCCAGCCCGCAGGAGGACAGGGCCCTAACTCAACGTGGTCCGGACAGGCTGGAGAACGGCTCTGACCATGGTGAGACCCAACAAGGACACCAGAAAGCTCTTCCCAGAGAAAGAAGCAACCCGTTTCACACATGGAGAAAGGAAGTGACTCCTAGCAAGGAGTTCTGCAGAAAGAGACCCAGGAATCACAAGCTACATATGAGTCAGGAGTGTGAGGCTCTTGCAAAAAAAAAAAAAAAAAAAAAAAATGTAATTCTGGATGGCATGAACAGGCAGGTGGTGAGCAAGACCGGAGGAGTCATCCCCCGCTTGGCTCTGCACTGATTGAGCCTCAGCCAGAGCGTCGGGCCTAGTTCCGGGCCCCACATTTCAGAACAGATGTGGAGAAATTGGAGAAAGCCCAGAGAAGAGCAACAAGACTGACGAACGGTCTGGAGCAGAGTTTCTTAAACTTTTTGAGACGGAAGAACACCAAACAATTATTGTTCTGGACAGGGACGGCCCGAGCCATTTTGGTGCCCCGGGCCCTGGGCAGGCAGTGCCGCCCCGGGCGCACGGCGCATGCGCAAGCCTACCCCCCCGGGGTGCGCGGGCCTGCCTCCGGGCGCCCGGCGCATGCACGAGCCCGCCCCAGGGTGTGCGGGTGGGCGCATGGTGCATGCGCTGCCCGGCCACCGCCACTGGCGCGCAGCCTGGGGCCGCCCGGGCAGGCCACGCCTGGCCGTGCAGGGCCCCGCGGCCGTGGGGGGAAGGGCACTGCGGGGGTTAACGCAGCCCCTGCCCCAGGTGGCCACTGCAGCCTGCCGGGAGCCGGGCGGCAGCTATAAGGGACGCCGCATGCCCCTTACAGCTGCCATCAGGCACCCCCGATCGCTTGGCGCCTCAGGCAGCTTAGTCCGGCCCTGCTTCTGGATGAGGAACAGCAAAGGGTTTCTGTTGAGCCATTTGAATTCTGTTCTCCGCGGCACACCTCCGACTGCACAGTCCAAGAAACGCTGCTCTAGAGAACATGAGCTATGAGGCAAAGCTGGCAGAGCTGGGCTTGTTGGAACTGCAGCGAGGGAGGTTTAGGTTGGGTTCCTGCCTGTCCGGGTGAAACGCTGGAATAAATTGCCTGGGGGGTTGTGGAATCCCCATCCCTGGAGATGTTGAAGAGCCGGCTGGACAGGCACGGCCTGGATCAGGGGTCTCCGAACTTTTGAAGCATGCAACCTCTTTTGAACTAAAGTGCAACTGCTCAGAGGGGTTGGGGTGTGGGAGGGGCTCTGGTCTGAGTCTGGCACGTGGCTGGGGGCAAGGGGCTTCAGGGTGTGGGCGCTGGGAGGAGGCTCAGGGCTTGGGCAGACAGTGGGATTCAGAGTGGGCCCTGGAATGGGGATCTGGGGTGTGGGGAAGGAGTTTAGGTACAAGGGGTTCAGGGCTGAGCGGGGTTGGGGTGCAGGAGGCGTGGGAGGGGTTCAGGGCTGAGCGGGGTTGGGGTGCAGGAGGGGCGTGGGAGGGGTTCAGGGCTGAGCGGGGTTGGGGTGCGGGAGGAGGTGTGGGAGGGGTTCAGAGGCGGCGGGGTTGGGGAGTGGGAGAGTGGGCTCTGGGAGGCTCATGGTTAAGGCAGGGGGTTGTGTGGGGGGTGGGCCTTGGGGTGGAGGCTCTGGCCAGGCACCACTTACCTCAGGTAGCTGGGTGGCGGCACAGGGGGGCTAAGGCGTCTCCCTGTGGCCGTGGCCCCACAGGGGCGGAGGGCTGGGTACGTGGGGGTGAGGGCTGTGGCTGGGGGAGCAGGCCAGGGATCAGGGCCGGGGCAGCTAGTACTTCCCAGGCTGCAAGGGAGGGGCTGGACTCGACTCCGAGAGGCGAGGTGACCACAGCCGGCACATGGCTCTCGGGAGCGGCAGGGCCCCGGCGTGGCCAGAGAGGCCTGGTGCCCCCCGGAGCTTGACCCTCACGGGGAGCTAGCCAGGTACCTGCCATTCGATCTACGGGTCCCTCCGCAGCGCTCCCCCCGTCCCCCTGGGCCTCTGCACCGCGAGCCGCCCATTGGGAGCCGCAGGGTCACAAGTGCCAGCTTCTTCCTTGCCCCGCCTCCTCCTGCCCCACCCACCCCACCTCCTCCTGCCCCTGCTCTGCCCATTGCCCCATGGCCCACCACACCCCCTCCTCCTGTTCCTTCTCCACCCATCCCCCAAGGCCCCACCATGCCCCACCTCCTCCTGCCCCACTCATGTCCAACTTCCTTCTGCCCCTGTTCCACCCCAGATCCTGCCCCTGTCAAACACTGGAATAAATTGCCCAGGGAGGTTGTGGAATCCCCATCTCTGGAGATATTTAAGAGCAGGTTACATAAATGTCTAGCAGGGATGGTCTAGACAGTATTTGGTCCTGCCATGAGGGCAGGGGACTGGACTCGATGACCTCTCGAGGTCCCTTCCAGACCTAGTGTTCTATGAGTCTAGGATTCTAAGAAGCCACATGCGGGGCCTGCAGCTCAGCAGCTGGGATGGAAGTTTCCATCCTTGCTCTACACAGCTTAGTAGAGCCTTGAACCCTGCAAACACAAACACCAGCTGGCCCTTGTCAGCCTTAAGCCATGCACTTGAGCTGGGAAACTACTAAGCGGTAAACAAGTTTGACCTCAGGCTCAGCTTGTGAGAATGCTGGGAATGGCGTTGAGCCAGTGCGCGCTCACCCGCTAAACAACTGGAATATAACTAGTGTAGGCTGTCCCATGCCCGGTGAGTCACCCGGGACCTAGACCTCGGAGGGTGCTCTGGATTCCCCCAGCGGGAGCCACGTCGACCGCGGCCCTCGCAGCGAGGATCAGGGACGGGACTCCCCGCGGCAGAAGGGACGCAAGCATTCCAAGTGCCTTTACTCTTGCATGCGTTGCTCTGTGGTGCTTGCTGGTGCGCGCTCGGTAAGAGCCGTATGACAACCATTCAGCAGCATTAACTGTGCAGGAGCAGGGCCGTAGTGAGACTCAAACAAACGATCCCCAAACCACTCTGCTGAAGCGAATCCGTAATCCTGTTTGTCCATGGCCCTGTGAGCTGACACACCCCTTCCCCCAAGGCCCCACCACGCCCCACCTCCTTCTGCTCCTGCCCCTGCTCTGCCCCAGGCCCTGGCCCCCCTTCACCCTTTTCCTCCAAGCCCCAAACCCATCCTGTCTCTTCCCACCTGTGCTCTGCCCCCGAGCCACCTCTTCCAGCCTAGGGCTGCCCCATCCCGTCTGCTCTCCTCGCCCACCTTCCCAACCCCCTGCATGCTGTGGGCACGAGGTGCCGGCCGGGAGGAGCAGGGTCACCGGTGGGTGGAGGTGCCGGCCGGGAGGAGCAGGGTCACCGGTGGGTGGAGGTGCCGGCCGGGAGGAGCAGGGGCACCGGTGGGTGGAGGTGCCGGCCGGGAGGGGCTGCCTGCCAGTGGGTGCTAAGCACCCACTATTTTTTCCATGGTGCTCCCCTACTGGAGTACCCATGAGGCCAGTGCCGACGATGGGCCGTCTTTTGCATACCTCTGTGCACCAGGCTCCCTGACTGGACTATGTCTCCCATGGTGCACGGTGATTTCTGGTGGCGTGAATGTAGCGCATCATGGGAGTCGTGTCCATGGTGCCTCATGCGAGATGTAGTCCGCCGGGGAGCCCTGGCTGTAGGGGGGTAGGGGGCCTGAGGCAGTGCAGAGGAACGCGGAGTGACGCAGACTGACCCTTGGCCAGTGCCCACCCACGGAGGGGACACTGGGCTGCGAGAACAGCTGTTGCCTCAACACAGCCGGGGATTTGCGGCACCCGGCAAACTCTTCTGTGTCGCAGCTGGGGCTTCCAAGGGCGCCGGGTGCCAAACCAGGAGCAGCTCCTAGGGACAGATGCCGGGTGAGGTCACGGTGCAGCTCAAGGCAGAAGAGGCCTGGCTGGGACCCGAAGGTTGAGGAATTCCCATGGGAAAAGGGGCTGTTTGCTTAGGAGTGGGGGGCCCTGCCGGGAAGCGCGCCCGATAGCTAGTGGCTGGGCGCTGCAGCAGGGAGAGGCGCAGCGGTTCCGGGGCTCCAGGGCGATGGCCCAGAGTTGTAGTGACCCCTTCCCCCTCCCGGGGGCTTCAGCAGGAGGCTGGAAGCTGGGCTGCAGGGTCACTGCCGTTTACTTGCCGGGCTGCGGGAATCCCGGGGCTCCCCGGCCTGGCAGGACAGAGCACGGCGCCCCTTCTGCCTGGGCCTGCGCCCCCTTTGCACCCCGGCTGCGGAAAGGGGCCTGAGTGCAGCCGGGCATAACGGGCGGGCGAGTCCGCTCCCCGGGAAAGGCCTGGCCAGCACTCAGGCACAGGGAGCCACGGCCACGCTGGGTGGGAGGAGGACACCAGAATGGGCGGGGCCTCAGGCAGGAGGGGCGGGGCCAGGACAGCCAGCCCTCAGTGCCACCCAAAGCATGGTGCACCGGACGCCACAGCCCTCAGAGCTGCCCGGAGCGTCCCGCACAGCGCTCTGACAGTGATGTAAAGGGCCTGGGGAAATTGCCCCCCCATCAGCAGGCCTGCTCAGGTAGCGCAGGAAATTCCCGCATGGATGTGGCTTGTCAGATCCCAGCCGGCAGCTGGGCAGGAACAGGTGATGAGTGACACAAAATGGCACCAAGGGCCTTTCCTGGCTAAACGCTGCCAGCCAAAGCCCCGGCACAACCAACCCCCAGACTCAGGAGCTGGGCACACAACCAATGTGCGGAATAAATATGCTGTATGCACCAAGGCACGTGCAGATGTGCACCACCAATAGAAACACATGCTGCCGGCCGTGGGCGCTCTGCTCTCAGCTGGGCGCGTTGGACTCTCTCCGGAGGGGCTGCCCAAGCACCCAGCTCACAGGGGACGCGGCTCACGAGGAGCAGCGGGGGAGTGGGGCTCACTTCCCACTGACCTGTGCCGGGGCAGCTCACGCCTCTTCTCCCCTGTTGTCTCCGAGCTCCCCCGGCGATTTGTGTCCAGCGCCTGGCGCGACCTCGCACGAGGCTCCCCTGCTGTACGTGTTCTCTTGACCAAAATGCCCCCTTCCCCCCGCCTCTCCACTCACGTCCAGCGGCGCACCGCACGCCGCTGGCACGCGCCGGTTACACCTCATTTACACCAAGGCAAGCACCAGCAGGGCCACGCCCCATGAGTTACAGCCACTTGCTCCCTCGTGTCCGGGAATCCACAGGAGCCGTTAGCATCCACCTGGGCCTGTCCTAGAACCATAGAACCCTAGGGCTGGGAGAGACCGCAGGCGGTCCCCAAGGCAGGACCAACCCCAACTCAATCAACCCAGCCAGGGCCCTGTCAAGCCGAGACTGAAAAACCTCCAGGGATGGAGATTCCACCCCCTCCCTAGGGAACCCCTCCCAGCGCTTCCCCACCCTCCTAGGGAAATCGTTTTTCCTAATAGCCAGCCTAGACCTCCCCCACTGCAAGCTGAGACCATTGCTCCTGGTTCTGCCACCTGCCCCCTCTGAGAACAGCCTCTCTCCAGCCTCCTTGGAACCCTCCTTCAGGAAGCTGAAGGTCCCCTCGGTGCAGACTCACCAGTCTAGTGCTGCTGCGCCCCACGATTCTCAGGAACCGCTTCGCTCTGTCTCCAGCACGCCTGGCTCTAAGGCCCTTGCTTCTACTGCGCCTTGTCACTTGCTGCTGGGAGCTCCATCCGCGGGGTGCAGTGCATCCCACGCCTGACACCAGTGTGACGACGCGTTGGGGTTCCCCCGTCTCCTGCACCCCCGTAATGGCACGAACAGACTCCACCAGCCAGTAGAATAGAGGGAGTTTATTGCTTCTCCAGGATACAGCACAGCATCTGTCATCTGGTTACAGGAACTGCAGCTAAGAGGCCTCAGTGCCCCCTTGGAGATGGGGTGGCTGGGCCCTACAATCCCAGCCCACTCCCCAGCTCCTTCCTAGGCTGTCTCCTCCATGCTCCCAGACAGAAACTAACTAGCTCTCTTCCAGCCCTGCCCCCAGCCAGGGGCGGCATTCCCCCTTCCTTTGTTTCTCTCCCTGGGGGGTAGGTGGTCAGACAGGTTTGAAGCCCCCTTTGCATAATGACTCATCCCCTGCCCTGCTGGGCTGTGGTGCAGACAGCAGCCAGGGGAGGTCACTCACAACCCACGACCCAGCATAGCAACCAGCAAGGTACACCCCACTACGTCACACCCCCCTCCAGGAAGCTGAAGGCTGCTCTCAAATCCCCCCTCACTCTTCTCTTCTGCAGACTGAACAAGCCCAAATCCCTCAGTTTCTCCTCGTAGGTCATGTGCTCCAGCCCCCGAATAATTTTGGTCGCCCTCCGCTGGCCCCTCTCCAATGTGTCCACATCCTTTGTGTAGCGGGGGGCCCAGAACTGGACACAACACTCCAGATGTCCCCAGCACCAAGGCAGAACTGAGTCTTGTCCTGTCCGTCCCATGCGGAGAGGACGGGTCTCTCGCTCCCTCTAGTGGAGACCAGGGCTAGGGTTCTGCTCTTGCTCTCAGCTCAAGTGCACGGAAAATCTTGCACGTGTAACGTGAGAGATGCCCTCAAGCACCAGCAGTGCCCCTCGGCCAGGTGCATTGGCAGACCAGACAGTCTCTGCGCCAAAGGGGAAATGGGCCCAAATCAGACATCAGGAACGGGAACACACACAAACCTGTAGGGGAACATTTTAACCTGCCCGGGCACTCAACCATGTAGCCAACCCTCTACACAGGAATGTTATCGCCCAGTGACAGGGGGAGGCAGCCAAACTGTTCATTTCCAAGTTCAACACGACCAGCCTGGGCATGAATAAAGATATTCACTGGTTAATGCACTACAAAGGCAATTTCCCCTGCCTTTGATATTTGCATTTCCACACCAAGTGCTATGAATGGGACACATCCAGCCTGACTCAATTAGCTTCATGGACTTGGGCCCCACAGTTGCCAGGTAGCTGCTTTTGCTGTTCTATACCCTGGATTCTGTAATTTCCAGTCAACTCATCTGAGGAAGTGGGTTTTGCCCACGAAAGCTCATGACCTCATCTATTTGTTAGTCTCTATGGCTATGTCTACACAGCAGCATTTCCCCAATACCTCCAGCTGTGGGGTGCCACCCCCTTGCTTAGGGGGTGAACCATGTCCACAGGGAAACACAAGCATGTGCTGTCCCACGCCGCACTCCGGCCTTCCTAGCTGGCTCCTGCGCCCCCCTGGCCTCACCTGGGTGCGCCGGGCAGTTCCTGGCATTTAGCTCCTGCCTGGAGTCTCCCTGCTGCCTGGGGGATCCTCCACCCCAGAGGCCTGATTTTTAACCACAGCACCTGCCTGGACCCACCTGCCCTTAAAGGGCCAGTCGCACTGTGACAGGCCTGGGTGCAGACCCCCCCTGTGATGTAGTGGGGGGGTCACTGGTCGCTGTGCTTGGGCTGTGGGTGACCCCTGCTGGCCTGGGTCTGTAAGCACTGCCCGGGGGGGGGTCGCCCTGAGGGCCCTCATGTCCGTAGACCATGGCCCAACTGGCTCTCACCTGGCCAGGGAAGGGTTTGAACAAAGAGAGGGGGTGGCTTGGGGAGGGGCAGGGAGAGCAGGGGGAAGCATGGAGGAAGCAGACTAACCAGTGTAGGGGGGTTCAGGGGCCTGTGACCCCTTCCCCCAAGGGAACTAGAGCTGTCAGCCTGTCCTCTCATGCCTGCATCGGTCCCATGCCAGGCTGTATCCTGGAGAAACATGAACACCCCTATACGCTACTGGCTGGCGAGTCACCTCTTGCTGCAGGAGGGGTGCAGGGTCGGGGGATCCGGACGCGCCGTCACACCCCACTGTTGGAGGTGGGTGGGATGCCCTCTAGACTGGCCCCTCTGCACGCCAGTCACATTGTAACCTGGTGCCGGTGCCGGTGCCGGTGCTGGTGTGGTGGGGGAGGGCAGGCCCGCCAGCACAGCCAGGCTACAGGCAGCTCCCCCTTTGGGGATCTCTCATGCTGCGTTCCAGGTGGCTGCCCAATAGCCAGAGGATGGGCTCCTCCCCAGCATAGGATGCAGCCAGCATAGAGCATAGAAGCCGAGCCGGAGGCAGCAGGGGAAAGGGTATGAGACGGGGCATGAATGGCTCCAGTTAGACTTCTGGCAGGGCACAGGTCAGCTCTGAGAACATGCCCAGCACTAGGGCTTGTCTCGCAGGGCCCTGCCCCCAGCTCCTCGGGCAGGACTGAGCTGGAGACCAGCAATGCCAAAAGCACCTGCCCCAGTCCTAGTTAAAGGAGCAGCTCCGTTAGCTCCCAGCAGTAGTAGGCTGTTATCCCCTGGCGTCTCTACAGTGACGCAGGGCACTTAGCCAGTGCCTGACATACACGTATCCCCTTTGCTTAGTGAATCAGGCAGGAATGGACGCTCATTTCTGTACATTGACTTCAGACGCGGCAGAGCAGTTTGGACAGGTGGTTTTCAGCTCTCCGCTTGGCTGCTTATCCAAAAATCTCACAGAATTGTTTCTGCACCCTGGCTGGGGATCTCAGGCGGGTGGTTGTGTTCCCACCCCCTGGCTGGGGATCTCAGGCGGGTGGTTGTGTTCCCACCCCCTGGCTGGGGATCTCAGGCGGGTGGTTGTGTTCCCACCCCCTGGCTGGGGATCTCAGGCGGGTGGTTGTGTTCCCACCCCCTGGCTGGGGATCTCAGGCGGATGGTTGTGTTCCCACCCCCTGGCTGGGGATCTTTGACTTCCAGTCCAGCCTGCTTTGCTGACTGCCACGCGCACAGACCACAGAAGTTACAAGCAGGACAAGGCCATTGTCACTGGTGTATTAAAAATCAACCTGGCAATATTAAATTGTTTAAGAAATATTTTCCATTTACAAAACATCTTAATTATAAAAGAGGGTTAACAGAAATTGCCAACAGTGAAACAGTCAGAACAAGTTCATCGTGAATTGAAGCAATTCATAGCATTATTACAGAAAACACTCGTACGGCACGGCCGTGTACATCCCGCTGTGACTAACACACGCCTTGTCCCTCAGGAAGAACCCAGCGTGGTCTCGAAACCAGCCATCCTCAGACCCAGTGAGTCCGGAGCCAAACTAGCGATCAGCACTGGTCCTGGGAATTTGTGGTTTCATTTACTACAGCTTCGTAGTTAAACAGACTTAATATGAACACACGTCTCACAGCAAACTAACTCACCACTGGGGTTCTTTTATCAGCTACTGTCGCTTACTAACATAGTAAAAAGCACTCTGGTTAATAACTTAGATGGGTTAAAAAATTAAACCTCACGGTGATTTAATGTCACGCGCTGCAGGAAGCCCCGGCCTCAGCCTGCACATCGCTGCTCTCAGCTCAGGGGCACGATGCTGGTTTGCACTGTGCCCGGGGGACTAGTTCCTAGCGCTGCTGGGCCCGGAGCTGGCAGCCAATGGCGTGGCTGCTCCCAGGCCGGCTCCGCAGAGCTGTCCAGGCCCCGGCCGGCCGGTGGGCGTTGGAGCCGACAGGACTTTGCGGAGCTGGGCCACGCGGTTGCAGGGCCAGGGCCTGCTGGTGCGAGCTGAGCGAGCATGGTGGAGGAGGCCCCGTGCACAGCCCAGAATTGACAGTGATCCCGCACCCGGAGCGGAGCCCCCAAACCTGCATGCTTGAGCTGATACAACTCATGCAAAGGGAGCGGCGCCCATGGGGCGGGGAACCCCCAGGCCAGGGGGCTCTGGCCCTGGCTCGGTCACCGACACTGCGGGCGGTAGGAGGGAAGCCGGCCCCCAGGCAGCCGCTTGTAGCGAGGGCTCTAATATAGAGCCCCAGGCCGGTCGGGGGGGCTGGCTGCTGGGGTGGGGCTGGGAGCAAGCAGAAGGGCCCGTGGAGCAGCCGCCCGGCCGTGTACTCGGTGGCCGGGGGGCTCAGTGCTTGGCCTGCGTGAGCAGGTAGTTGGTGATGAGCACCTCCCCCACGCGGTTGGTGACGGCGACGGGCTGGTTGCTCTCGGGGGAGGTGCAGATGTACCAGCCCCGGTGCACGGCCGACTCAAACTGGGTGGTGTCCCCGCTGTCCACCCTGTAGAAGATGAAGCGCTCCAGCTCGGGGCCTCGGACGTCCTTCAGGAGATCGGCCTCCTGCGGGCAAGGGGCCTGGTTAGAGAGGCCAGGGAGAGAGCCCCGCCAGGCATCTGGCTCCACCCATTGCACCGCGCTGCTGCTTCGATTGCCTGGGGAGGCCCAGCAGGCAGGGAGCGCTGCAGCTGGGATGGAGGGAGAGCCAGTGCTGCCGGAGCCTGGGTGCGTCCCCCAACCAGCCCTGGGCAGCCCCCGGCAGGTCAGCGGGCAAGGATCCAGTAGCCCGGCTTGCGCTTCGCCCACAGCTATTGACTTGGTGAACTTTATGGCTGGGGTTGGCGCCTGGAGGCAGCCAGGTCCCCACTCAGCTTGCAGGGGCTGGAACTTCGCTGGGGCCGGCCTGATGGAGCGAGACCCCGTCACTCCCTGAGAGCCAGGCCAGGCCAGCCCCCCAGTAAAGGGCAGGGCGCTCCCCAGGCAGGGCCCAGCGTGAGACCCCTCGCTCCCGCCATCCGCCAAAGCAGAGCCCCCTCACCTCCAGCTGCAGCGTGGGCTGCTGGCCATTGTGCACACAGGACAGGTAGAGACTCGTCCCCTTGATGCCCAGCGCCACCGGGAAGCTCGTGCTGCTTTTGTGTCTGTAGAGAGCCATGTTCAACCTCACTGCAAGAGGGGAGAGAGTCAGTGACGGCGCAGGGAGCGGCTGCCTGTGCTCTGCCGGGAGAGATGGACGCAGCCGGCCCCGGCCCTGCTGCTGGCGGCTCCCAGCGCCCCGGGCCGAAGCTGCGGGTCTTTCCCCGGGGAAGGTCCCGGGTTCGTGCTGGGCCCGGGGGCGGGCTCACCTTTGTGTTGGATGTTGGGGCCTTGCAGATGCATCGCCACCAGCTGGGCCGGCGCCTCCAGCTTGAAGCACTTCTGATCAGTGTCCCGGATCTCGCAGGAGATGGACCGGAGGTAGCGGTAGATGGAATTCACCGCGTAGGTGACGCTGTGGCTCTCGAACGAGACGGTCTCTGCAAGCCAGCACGTGCACAGAGGTTACGCTCGCCTCGCGTTCTCTGAGCCCTGCTCGCCTCTCCAGCCCGGCGGCCCCGCACCACCCAGAGCACGAGGAATGGATCAGTGGGTGTGGGATTTGATCAATGCTCCCCAGCTGTGTGTCATGGGCCCCGTACTGCTAACAGCCAATGGGGATTCCCCCTTCTCCTTAGGGCCTGGCGTTGGAGTCCTGCCTTGCTGTGGCTGCCGAGTTCCTGACAGCTGTGACTTTGCTGCAGTGCTTGGGCCTGGGGACTGAAGAGTGGCCCGTAACCCATAGCTAAGGACACTTTGGCCTGCCCTTCCCACGCCACGGTATTTGCCCCCTCCCCTCCAGGAACCTGGCCTTGTGTACCTGGGGCTTCTGTGGAAATGGGGGGTCATTGCACTGGTGGGGAAACAGAGGCCAAGTGAGGGTGGGCACTTGGACAGGCATACTGGTTAGGGCACTAGCCTAGCCCTTGTCAGTTCCTTGCTCTGCCACTGTCTCCCTGAAGTCATTGCCTCGCTCCGTGCCTCAGTTTCCCCAAGTGGAGACTAGCCTTGCCCCTGGGGGTGTTGTGGGACATAGGCGTTAAAGCCTGCAAGGGGTTCGGGCCCCGGCCCCCAGAGCTGCGAGGCACCAAACTCGTGCCCATTCCAGGACCGTGGGCAGCCTGGGGTCACATCAATGACTCAGCGCGAGACGCCCACACTGCACAGCGCTGGGATCGGGGGGGCTCCAGAGCCCCCTGCCTCCCCCCTTGGCGGCAGGGACCCCGGGCCCTACCGAAGACGGCGTCCAAGATGCTGCTCAAGTCATTGTCTGAGAAGAGCGTTGCTTTCGGCTTCTTCATCTTCTCCAAGGCGACCAGCAGCACCACGGACCGGCGGAAGGTCCGGAGAGAGGTCTTCTCCGTGTACTTCAGCTGGATGCCCATGTCGCAGGTGGAGCAGCTCCGGGAGAGGGCGCAGGACCTCGGGCACCGGGCAAGGCTCTGTGGGCAAGGAAACCAGGCGGTGACACAAGCTGCTGCCTCGCCCTCCCGCCCAGCCAAGAGGTGGGCCGGGGCAGGAACCGCCTCTGAGCCCTCCGGCTGGGCCTGGCCTGTGCCAAGAGACCCCGGGGTGACAGGCCAGGCATGCCAGCGGGTCAGTGGGCCCCAGTGTGACCCCTCTCCCCGGCTGCCCTCCTCCGCTTTCCCACGGGTGGGGGGGAAAGGGGAGGCACTAACAGCAGCTAGCCCGACAGGCTACCCCAGGGCCGGCTGCTGCTGGACAGGCTGCCCCAGCCCCGCTGGCCGGGCTGCTCACGGGGCCGGAGGGCCCTGTCCGAGCCGCGCCGCGGGGCAGCTAACCGGGCTGTGGCCGTATCTGAGCTCCAGGAAGGGGGGGCTGGAGGCTGCCGCTTACCTTCCCCAGGTAGGGCTGGTCGACTTCATAGAACTGCTCATCGCTCACGCTGCAGGCAAGGGACAGACAAAGCCAGTTAGTCCCGGGGGAGAGATTC
Source organism: Rafetus swinhoei (assembly GCA_019425775.1). Lineage (NCBI taxonomy): Eukaryota > Metazoa > Chordata > Testudines > Trionychidae > Rafetus > Rafetus swinhoei. The sequence goes on from JAFJHL010000226.1 coordinate 1,330,734, forward strand.
TCCTGCAGGCGCAGGGGGCTCTGGGCCCACCGCTAAGGCCCTTCCAGGAGACGTAGCCCTACAAAGGCTGGGCTGGGCAGGGTTGCCTCTCTGCAGGGGGGTGCTTTCACCCTGAGGCGCCAGCACGAACCCCCAGCTCTGAGACCCGCGCCGACAGGGACTCGGTCAGTTACCTGCAGAACTCCAGCGACTCCTGCATGTCAGGGACAGCTGCCATGGTTGTGTATCGCGGTGAAACCTGAGAGGGGAGAAAGCCAGACCCCATCAGCCTCAGGCCGGGGCCGCTCCAGCCGGCCCTGGAGAGGGAGACTCTGTCTCCCAGCCTAGGGGCCCTGGAATCCACCCACTGAGTGCCCCTTCCTGCCCCGCTCAGCCGACCGAGCAAGGACCGATTTACAGATTGGCCTGACGCCAACGTGAAAGAAAAGGTCCAGAGAGGAGAGTCTCCGCACATCCGGGCGTCATGCTGGGATTGCCCAGGGTCCAGGCGGGACAGTGTGACCCTGCTGCTGGGACAGCCGCGGCGGCGCATGGGGCTCTCACCCAGGGCTGTGCCGGGGGCTGGCCGTGCCAAGCGAACACACCGACGAGCGCAACGCTCCCCCGTCCCTCCGAACTCTGGCAGCCACCAGCCCCGGGAAGCTGCACGCCAGCCATCCTGCACAAGGGGGCGCTGAGCGCAGGCGGCCCCCAGACGCTCCGCCCTGCACCCCCAGACTCAAGCCGTGCCCCCGCTCAAAGCCCAAACAGGCTTTGCCTCGCCTGTTCCAGAGCCCTGGTGGCAGGACGTGCCCGGTGCGCCGGCTGCCACCCTGGCTGCCCCTCCGACAGCACTGCCCGTGGGCAGGACTGCCAGCCCCGAGCGCCAGCGGCGAGCGAGCTCTGTGCCCAGTACCTGTGATGTGAGTGCTGGCCCTTCTCGGAGAGTCTGTGATGCCTGCCCCTCGGCGCTGCCCACCAGCTGATATAGAGCCCCGCACAGGAAGGAGGCGGGTTCCCGGTGTATTTCGTAAATGGGTAATGCACAGAAATGAGGAAGTTTGGTTACGAATATGAAAAACCCCCCTGCTCGGGCACGACACCCTTCCAGCAGCGTGCAAATGCGGGATGAACCCCCCCCCCACTGCACTTCCGGCCGATGCACCTCCGGGGCACGGACCTGACACTGCTCCGCTTAGGGGCAGGTGATTCCACCTGAGAAATGTCCCCGGGGCCCAGCCAAAGCCCCCGAGTTCCTCCAGGCCAAAGAGCCACCTCTTGTGGCTGCAGGGGTCTGCAGGCTCAAGCCCCTTCCTGCTCCGTTCCGGGGGATCCGGACAACCAGGGCCCTGTGGCACTGCAGAGCCCCACACGCTGAGCTGGGCGCAAGCCCCAGTGGGCTGATACCCGTTTGGCCGGGACCTGCGAGGAGGGGAAGGTCCATTCCCATGCAGGGACCAGGGCCAAGGCGGCCGGCTGGGCATGTCCCTCGTGGAGAGCTGGCAGGGGAAAGCCGATGTAGCGAGGCGCGGCCGCTGTCCGCCAGTCAGCGTGGGGCAGGCTGCCCATTGGACACGACGGCCCCAGGGAGCTGCATCCGCCTGGCGCTGCAAAGTGAGTGTGTGCGGCTCCCGAGGGGGTCAGCCCCACTGCGGTCAGCCTCGTCAGCGCCCATCGTAATGTCAAAACGAGGACTCCCCGACTTATCTGGGCATCAGCTTGTGGATCTAAAAATCGAACCACACAGCAAGTTTTTACCCACGCAAGCTGCTGCCCAGATAAATCGCTGAGTCTGTAAGGTGCCACGGGCTCCTCGTTCTTGCGGACAGATGCACGTGGCCAGCCCTCGGAGAACAGGCCCAGCTGCGCCCGGCCGAACAGAAGTTTCCACTCCATGCATCTGGCGAAGTGGCTCAGCTTGTGCCCACACCAGTGGGTTAGTCGCTGCAGTGCCACAGGACTCCATGGTGTTTTTCCCTGCTAAGGTTTCTGTCCCCAGAGAGATGCCCTTCCCCCAGTCTGTCCAGCCCACCAGACACTGAATCTCTCTGACTGCTGCAGATGGGCAGCCGTGCCAAGGACAAGACGTTTAACCTGGTTGGCCCCGAGCCCCGTGCAGCCGTCTCACCTGGCTCCATCACCAGAGCGTCACTGCCACCCAGTTCCTGGCACCCTTGCTCTAAAGGCCAGGGCCAATCCAGAGGGGCGCTGGGCACCAGCAATTTTTGGGAAGAGCTGTGGGTCAGGCTGAGGGGGCATTCACCGAACCTGCTCTTTCTGGGGCACCAGCACACTCTGGGGTCCCTCTCGGGGAACAGTTTCAGCAGGAAAAACCTGAAACTACATATTGTGGAAATGGTAAAACTTTTCATTTAGAAACAACTTCCCCCTGGACTCTTTGGCAATGACATTCTTGAAACTTGCCCGGGTGTTGCGATAGCCGTGTGGATCCCAGGGGCCAGAGGAAGCGGCTGAGGTCATATCTTTTGTGGGGCCCATTTCTGCTGCTGACTGAAAGTGATGAGTGCCGAGCTAACACCTACATCGGGGAAGCGGACAGTTCTCTGCAAAGGGGAAGCAGCTAAGGCGTTAACACAGGTCGCAAGGGAACATTCTAGGTGCACGGGGCAGCCAGCCCCTCCGAATTCACAGGAAAAAGAAGGGTTGGGGGTTGGGCTGTTGAAACAAGCCCTAAATTCAGAGGAACTATTGATTCCTGCCATGATGTTTGGACTCGAGCAGCGTTAGGAAAGTGGCTTGCCTGGCTTGTCTTTCGAAGGCGTTTTGAAATTAAATGTCAGAGCAAAACCGACATTTTTTGGAATGGAAAAATGTCCGAAATGGAGCATTTTCCATCAGCAGCCGTAGGGGGTATCTGTGCACATGGGCGGTGGGTGAATGGCTGGTTTGGGGAGGCATGCCCCCAGCCCCGCCCCTTCTGTGCCCACAGGAGCCCTCCCAGCCCCCCTTGCCGCCACTGGGTCCTGCTCCACCCCCCCCCGAACTCCCCTCATTGTGGCTGCTGGTGGGACCCATCCCAAGGCTCAGCCCCCCCTCCTGGGAGTGCCACGTTGCCAACCCCCCCCACACCCATCAGGCAGCCATGTGACCCCTGCTTTCCCGGCTAGCCAGGTGGCTGAGCAGCCAGGGGGCTGCGGAGCAGTGAGGCAGCCACACAGTGGGGACGTGACGCAAGGCCATGCTGCCGGACGTGACCCAGCTGCCTCTCCCCCTCCAGCCCCAGCATGGGCGGAGAGCAGCCGGCTGCATGCAGGTGGGGGGTGGAGCCCATGTCTGTTTGGGGAGGCAACGCCTCCCCTGGCCTTCAGCACTGGCCGCCCGCAGCACCTGGGTGCCCGGGGCTGGCTCGGGCTCACAGGGCGCAGGCACAGGGCTGTGTGACGGCATGGAGATTTCTGGGCTCGGCCGGGGTCTGGCTCCAGGCGCCTGTGAGGCGGGAGGGCCCCGCTCCAGCTGAACCCTGGACTGTGCACGGCCCGGCAGCCGGGGCATCTCACGGCGGTGCAGACGGAGCCGGGAAGGCAGCGTGGGGAGGGGCGATACGGAGCAGGGGCTGCCTGCCTCGTGGCTGCTCTGAGCTTGTCACCCAGCGGGTAGGTGCGAGGGGAGGCCCAGCCGGGGGTCTGGTCAGGCTGAGGGAGGAGCAAGGGGCCCCGCTGTGGGTAGCTGGCTGGCGCAGAGGGCCAGGGCCTTGGCTGGCAAAGACCATGGCGGGGCGGGCGGGTTTATGGCTTGGCCTGAACCCCCCATCTCCTCGGGAAGCAGGGGCGGCCAGAGCAGGGGCCGGGCGCTCGGGGGCCGATTCGGGGGGATCTGGCAGCTCCGGTTTGCCACAGTCAGTCGGACTCTGCCCCCGGCGCGTTCCCTGGCGTAGTGGAATGGCTCGGACGTGGGCCGCAGCCCCAGAGAGAGAAGCAAACAGAAATGCCGGCCAGCCAGACACCAGCAGAGCCATCCCGGCCACGGCCCTGGGCCCCACGCTCGGGGGAGGTTTCAGGGGGCCACAGAAGCACTGGGCCCAGATGTCCTGGTGGTAGCGGGAAGCGGAGTGACCCAGCCCGCTCCCAGCACTGCTCAGGGGAGGGGCTGGAGGGTAGGAAGAGGCAGGGTGGGGCAATGCCTGGGGGGGGTTGTCTTGGACCCGGCCCCCCCAGGACGGCCCTGGACACCAGTCCCAGTGCTAGCGAAGATCCCGGCAGACCGGGTCCAGTTCTGGTGGCCTCACTTCAGAGCAGCCATTGTCGGACTGACGTCCCCGCGACACAGGCCTGGCCGGCGAGGCTCTCGCCTGCTCTGACAGGGCTCCAGGGGTGGAGACTCCACAGCTCCCGGGGCAGCTCAGTCCAGGGTCTCCCCCCCGGCAGGCAGGACGTCTTTCCCAGTGCCCAGCCTTGCTGCAGCTGAGGCCAGTCGAAGGCCAGCGTGGGAGCGCGGGCGGGAGCGCGGGCGGGCACAAGACACCACAAGCACAAGGGGAGCAGCCCTTGGCCGGGGCCGTGTGGCGCGTTTCTTTACACACGCTGGAGGAGCAAGCAAGAGACGCCGGCGAGGGAGGCCCAGACTTGGCAGGAAGGCGAGCCGGTAACGGAGGCCATCGGGAAAGCGGACGTGGTTAGCGCCCATTTTGCTAGAGCAGGGCTTCTCCACTTTGGAAGCCCCGGGGGTCACAATGGTACTCACAGCACACGCCGAGGGCCGCAACGTAAGTGTGGTTGCATAGACATGCAAATATATATGCAAATATATGGAAATAGCTTCTCTCACACTGGCGGGCATGCCCACAAAGCACTTCCCACAATGCTCCAGGCACCTCCTCTCTGGGGGCTAGAAACACCGACACCCCGTTCTAGCCAGTCCGTCCGCTTGCATCTTTCAGCGCTCCCCCCGCCTGGGAGATGCCGTTGTGGAGCCTGTTCCCGGGGAGGCCGTGTTCAAAGGACCCCATGTGTGGGCTGCGTGGCGAGCCCCGTGTAAACCCAAACCGCCCCGCGGGCCACAAACAGACAGGCCCACGGACCTCGTGTTGAGTAGCCCTGCTCTAAAGGTTAATGGTGACCAGATACTAGCACAGTTACTATTGAAGCTGGGGGGAGGAACAAGCCAAACCCGGTGCCAGGAGAGGTAGAGCAGTTAACGTATTCCAGTCAGCAGGGCCAGGTGAAATTCACCCTCGGGTACTTGACGAAATAGCTGGAGCCTCCATGGAGCCGTTAGCAATCTTCTGTGAGAGCTCCTGGCGACGGGAGAGGGGCAAACCCAGCACCTGTCTTCAAACAGGGGACAGGAGTAGCTAGGGAGTGGGAGGTTAGCCAGTCTCCTTTCAGTACCTCGAACGATTCCGGAGCGAACGATTAAACAAGCCGTTTGTAGGCGCCTGGCGGAGAGCAGGGTCTGAGGGAGAGTCAGCCTGGGTTTGTCAAGAGCCAGTCACGCCAAACCAGGGGATTTCCTTCCTCACCGGGTCACGGCCCTGTGGAGGGGGGGGCGCGAAGGCAGGGTGTGACTGGAGATGGGCTTTCGGGACACTTTGGCGCGAGCAGCCGAGGGGAAGGGGGCCGAGGTGAGTTTCCTGTGAGGTGGGTGCGCGGTTGGTTGGAGGACTCTGCTCAGGGAGTACGATCCATGGCGGGGGGGGGGGGGGGCATGCCCACTTGGATACGGGACTAGAGAGGCTTGTGATGTTTGCAGGGGCGCCGAGCTGGGAGGGGCTGGGAGCCCTTTGGAGGATGGGTTTCACCTTCGGAGAGCCAGCCGCGATTCACCCAGACGCAGCTCAGTAAAGACAAGAGCCAAGCCCCTCTCTGAGGAGAGGAGGGACACCCCAGGTCCGGCTGCGGCCGGGGAGCGACTGGCGAGGGGCTGGCCGGCGGGGCTACGACAGCCGGGCGGCGCAGAAGTGGGCGGCACAGGAGTGGGCGGCGTGCCGCGGCTGCACGAGGCCAGTGGGGTTCCGGGGCGCGTTCAGAGGAGCGCAGCGGGTGAGACGCAGGGGTCAGAGGTCGCCGGGGAGGCCGCAGCTGGAGCCTCCGCGGGAACGAGGTCAGGGAGAGCGATCGCTCAGTGAAACGCCGCAGCCCCAGGGATGGGACGGCCCCTTCCAGGCAGCCTCACCGGCATTTACAGCTCCAAGCCGCAGCCTCTTCCCTCAGCTTTGTGGGGGAAGCCCTGGGCTGCACTGCCGGAGCTCGCACCTCACCGCCGGCGTTTGCCACCCGCGGCCTGTCTGACGCGGGGCCAGGGCAAGCACCCAGCACCCACCCCTCGGGAGGGCTCAGCTGTGCGCCTGTTCAGCTGCCTGAGCCATGCTGGGACCCAGGCCGCTCACTCTGCTGCTCAAGGGGAGCTGAGTTTTCAGTCACTCTGCCTCCGTCTCCCGCCTTCCTCCCCCTGGGTCTTTTTGGGCCTGGCACAATGTGGGGGGGGTTTCAGTTTGACCCGCTGTGTGCAGCCAGGACCCCAACCCCGCGCACCCCCCACGCTTTGCAGGCAGGAACCAGGCCTCCCGGCGCCAGGAGACAGGGCTTAAGCCGACGGCGCAAGCGGCATGATGAACCTCAGGCGCTGCGGGGCTGAGCAGGCAGGGAGCACGCGCCGGACACTTGCTCTGAGGTTTGAAAGAGAAGCCGATGGGGGCGGAAGTGAAACATGCAGCGGATCCATCTGCACAAGCCCTAGCAGGGGACACGCAGCTGGGAGGCTGTGTCTGCACCCCATTTCATCCCCCTGGCCCTGCAGCCAGCGGGAGGGCCAGCGTGGACCAGGCCCCGACAGCACGTGCCTCCCTTCCCGGCACAGAGCGAGCGCTGGGGGTGTCAGAGTGGGGGTCATGGGCCTGGCTCCGCCAGCTCCGTGCGCAGAGGAAGAATGGTTGTGATTCCCTCCCTGCCTGGCTCGCTGAGCTGACACGGCGCTTTGTGCAAAACCAGGCGCCAGGCTGGGCGTGGCCGCTCCTCTGGAACAGCCACAGGACAGTGGCCAGGCTGGGAGATGTGGGGAGGGGGACTGGGCTAGACCTGAAGCTTGCTGTGGCCAGGCCTTGTAGGCAAGCGTGGGCCCCGGGGCCTGGCAAAGCCACGGGTACGGCTACGTCGAACCCACTCCCGCCGGCCGGCACAGTCACGGCGCCAGCGGGGAACGGAACGTACCGTTTCTTACAGGTTATGCCTTGTGCACCCCAGGGCCCTGCCAGCCCGTCAGAGAGCTCCCTGCTCGGCCAGCCCTGGCCAGAGCTGTGCACCACAGCATGCCCGCTGCCTGGCGCCCGCCTGCTCCTCGGATCACGCCCCCCGAGCTGTGCAAGGCCAGGAGGATGGAGTAGTGAACGGGGGGAGGGAGGGCGTTCTTCCAACCAGCAGGTACAAGGTGGGGGGTCGGTAACTCACCACATCATGGGCATGATCCTTGGCCAGGTTGTATCAGTGTGTAAAAGAGAAGCCACCGGGGGCAGCGTTGGCCAGCGAGGGGCATGGCGGGCGGGTGTGACAGGCCAGGGAAGGCTAAACCGCTGATGCCTCTTCTCCTCCCGCGCTGGCTGTTACCGCCTGCCTGGCACCTCTCCGCCCCAGGGGCTAGAACAAGGTGTCCCAAACCGAAACCCCTTCAAGCGAGCCGGAGGGGGGGAGGGGCAGCACCTCTACCCTGCTCCCCACTTCAGAGGGCCCAGCCCCTCACTGCATCCGGGTCTCTCTGGGTACTGCTCCAGAGGTCTGCTGGGCCAGCTATCAGGTCTGCGCGGAGCTGGGACGGCACCGGGACAGGACACACACACGCCGGCTGGCCACGGTGGAATGCACCTCGGCGCGGATAACCCTCGTGGGACTTGCTGAGGAACGAAAGTAATTGAGATACTGGGGAGATTCCCAAACCCGAGCCATTCTTTTTAGGTGACAAATCTGAGGAATTGTCCCAGACTGAGGAGTCATTAGAGGAGGTTTTGGAACAAATTGGTGAACTGAACAGGAACAAGTCACCGGGACCAGCTGGCATTCACCCGAGAGTTCTGAAAGAACTCCAGTGGGAAATTGCGGAACTATTAACCTGTGTTTGTAACCGATCCTTTAAATCGGCTTCCGTACCTAATGATTGGAAGATAGCTAATGTGACGCCGATATTTAAAAAGGGCTCTAGAGGCGATCCTGGCAATTACAGACCAGTAAGTCTAACGTCAGTACCGGGCAAGTTAGTTGAAACTAAAGTAAAGAATAAAATTGTCGGACACATAGATGAATATAATTTGTTGGGGGAAGTCAACGTGATTTCTGCAAAGGGAAATCATGCCTTATTAATCTACTAGAGTTCTTTGAAGGGGTCAACAAACATGTGGACAAGGGGAATCCAGTGGATGTAGTGTACTTAGATTTCCAGAAAGCCTTTGACAAGGTCCTTCACCAAAGGCTCTTAAATAAAGTAATTCTCATGGGATAAGAGGGAAGGTCCTTTCGTGGACTGAGAACTGGTTAAAAGACAGGAAACAAAGGGTAGGAATAAATAGTCAGTTTTCTGAGTGGAGAGGGGTAACTAGTGGGGTCCTCCAAGTGTCCGTCCTGGGGCCCATCCTATTGAATATATGTATAAATGATCTAGAGAAAGGGGTAAACAGGGAGGTGGCAAAATTTGCAGATGCTACCAAACTGCTCAAGATAGTTAAGACCAAAGCAGACTGTGAAGAGCTTCAAAAAGATCTCACCAAACTGAGAGGTTGGGCAACAAAATGGCAAATGAGATTGAATGTGGATAAATGTAAAGTAATGCACATTGGAAAACAATCCCAACTATACGTACAATATGATGGGGACTAAGTTGGCTACAACTACACAAGAGAGAGATCTTGGCGTCATTGTGGATAGTTCTCTGAAAACACCCACGCAGTGTGCAGCAGCAGTCAAAACAGCAAACCGAATGTTAGGAATCATTAAAAAAGCGATAGAAAATAAGGGTATGTCTACACTACAAAGTTAATTTGAACTAACAGCCGTTAGTTCAAATTAACTTTCATAGGCGCTACACATACAAACCGCTAGTTCGAACTTAATTTGAACTAGTGGAGCGCTTAATTCGAACTAGGTAAACCTCATTCTAGGAGGACTAACGCCTAGTTCGAATTAAGTAGTTCGAATTAAGGGCTGTGTAGCCACTTAATTCGAACTAGTTGGAGGCTAGCCCTTCCCAGCTTGCCCTGGTGGCCACTCTGGGCCAAGCCAGGGAAGCTCTTCTGCCCCCCTCCCGGCCCCGGAGCCCTTAAAGGGCCACGGTCTGGCTACAGTGCTTGTGCCAGTTGCCAGCCTGCCAGCACCCAGCCAGCAGACCCTGCACCTGGCACGGGATAAGCCAGCCACCCGCTGCCACCCAGCCCTCCCCCTCTTCCCAGGACCAGGCTGGCGGCTCCCAGGAGCCTGCCCAGGGCCACAAAAGGTGGGCGCCCGCCTGGTCTAGTGCGGAGATCGTGGACCTCATCGAGGTTTGGGGGGAAGCCTCCAACGTCCACGATCTCCGCACTAGCCACAGGAACGCGGCCGTCTACAGCCGCATGGCTGACAGCCTGGCCACCAGAGGCCACATGAGGACTCGGGAGCAGGTCCGCTGCAAAATCAAGGACCTGCGGCAGTCCTACTCCAGGGCCTCCCAGCCAGGGGCCGACCCGGAGGCCTGCCCCCACTTTGAGGCCCTGGACCGCATCCTGGGGGCTCACGCCGTCCATGCCCCCCGGGTGGTGATCGACCCCGGGGCAGAGGGACCCGTCCCTGATACAGAGGAGGAGGAGGAGGACGCCGAGAGCCAGGAGCCTGCAGGGAGCCTGCCCAGGACCCAGGACCCCCGAGGCATCCCACAGAGCACATTGGCTGTGTCGTCCGAGGCCAAGGAGGGCTCCGCATGTGAGTGCCATCATGCTCCCCTTATGTGTACGGGGAGGGTGGGGGGAGAGGGAGCCCAGGGACCATGCACCTGGGCCTTGCCCACCATGGAGCAGCAGCTGGGTGTCATGCAGGGGCCCTGGCCTTGCCGAGGGGGGCTGGGTTTCACCCACCGTGTCCCCAGGGAGAACTGACCACTGCTCTTGTTTCACCACAGCCGCAGCACCTGGGACTGCAGGGCACACCACCCCGCCTGCAACAGCCTCCCGCACCCAGGCCAGCAGGCGCACCAGGAACCAGGAGGAGTACCAGCGGCGGCACCTGCGGCTCCTGGAGCACCAGCTCCGCACCCAGGACCACTGGGTCCGGGAGGACCTGCGGCTGCAGCAGCGGAACTTGGAGGCGCTGGAGGAGCAGGGCCGTGCCCTCAGAGGCCACCTCCAGACCTTGGTGGACAGGTTCCTGCCTCCTCCTGCTCCGGCCCCTGTGGCCATCCCAGCTCTCGCTCCTCCTCCCACCCCTGCTCCCCTCCAGCTTCCTCCGCACCCCGTCCCTCCTGCCCCCTCCACACTCCACCCGACACCCCTGCACCGCAGTGCTGCAAGACTGGAGAGCCAGCAGGACCCCCAAGCCTGAGCTTTCCCTTCCCTTCCTCCCCTTCCTCCCCCTTCTAGCTCCCTCCTCCCAGGTTTCCCCCAGCCCTCTCCCACCCTCATTCCTCCCTCCCCCACCCCAGTTATGTAAAATAAAAGACATTTTTGTTGTCAAAACAGGTGTGTTTATTTGACATTAGGAAGGGGGGTTAGGGAGGGGAAAGGGGAAGGAGGGGAGGGTGGAAGAAGGCCCCAGTGGGGCTTGCAGGGAGAGTTCAGTCCTCCTCCTCCACCTGGAAGCTCTCCCGCAGGGCTTCCCGGATCCGGACGGCCCCCCGCTGGGCCTCCCGGACGGTGGCGGTGCGGGGCTGAGCGTACTGGCCAACCATGCGCTCAGCCTCAGCCATCCAGGCTGGCAGGAAAGCCTCCCCCTTTCGCTCGCACAAATTGTGCAGCACGCAACATGCTGCAACCACGGGAGGGATATTGTGCTCGGCGAGGTCGAGGCGGGTGAGGAGGCACCTAAATCTGGCTTTCAGGCGTCCAAAGGCACCCTCAATCACGATGCGGGCCCTGGTGAGCCTGGCATTGAAGGCCTAGTGGGAGGGGTTGAGGTGCCCCGTGTACGGCTTCATGAGCCAGGGCTGTAGGGGGTAGGCCGCATCCCCCACCAGGCACACGGGCATGTCCACGTCCCCGACCCTGATGTGGCGGTCAGGGAAGAAGGTCCCGGCGTGCAGCCTCTGGCAGACGGAGGAGTTGCAGAACACCCTGGAGTCGTGTGCCTTGCCGGACCAGCCCACATTAATGTCCGTGAACTGGTGTCCAGATGCCAGATGCGTTGGGGCACGCTGGCGTCCGGGCGCTGCTGCGGCTCCTCCACGGCCCCCAGGGAGGCCAGGTGGAGAGGCAGGGGGCTGACGTGCACCAGGTGGTGCCAGGCAGCCTCCAGCCATTGCTGGCAGGCTTGCAGCAGCAAGTCCAAAAACTGTACCAGAAAGCCCAGGGTGAGCTCTGGCTCTATGTTGCCAACTGCGGCGGCAGCATCCCCAATGGGAACCACCGACACAGGCAGGCGCAGAGAAAAACGCTTTGCTGTCCCTCGGCGAGGTAGGCAAGCAAGCGGAAAAGCTAAGAACCGGCTGTCCAGGGGGGTCCCTTTAAGCACGAGCCTCAGATAGCCTCAGACAGCAGCCACACAAAGCAACTACCGACCTGATGCCCTGCCGGAACCGGTTTCAGCTGCCCTTAAATGCGACCCAGCGTCCAATCAGTGTGGACGCGCTAGTTCGAATTAGCAAAACGCTAATTCGAATTAGTTTTTTAAGTCTAGATGCGCTAATTCGAATTAGCTTAGTTCGAATTAGTGCTGTAGTGTAGACATACCCTAAGAGAATAACTTATTGCCTCTATAGAAAACCATGGGATGCCCACATCTTGAACACTGCGTACAGAGGTGGCTGCCTCATCTCAAAAAAGATTGGCATTGGAAAAGGTTCAGAAAAGGGCAACAAAAATGATGGGGGTTTGGAACGGGTCCCCTATGAAGAGAGATTAAAAAGACTGGGACTTTTCAGCTTCGAGAAGAGGAGACTAAGGGGGGATATGATAGAGGTCTATAAAATTATGACTGGTGTGGAAAATGTGAATAAGGAAAAGTTATTTACTTATTCCCACAATATAAGAACTAGGGGTCACCAAATGAAATTAATGGGCAGCAGGTTTAAAACAAACCAAAGAAAGTTTTTCTTCACATAGTGCACAGTCAACCTGTGGAACTCCTTGCTAGAGGATGTGGTGAAAACTAGGACTTTAACAGGGTTCAAAAGAGAGCTAGATAGATTCATGGAGGTTTCGTCCATCAATGGCTATTAGCCAGGATGGGTAGGAATGGTGTCCCTAGCCCAGTGGTCCCCAACCTTTTAGGGCTGCCGGGCGCCTGGGGCCGGGGCTGGCCCAGATCATTCAGCAGGCGCACATAAATGCCCCGGCAGGCGCCATGGCGCCCACAGGCACCGCGTTGGGGACCACTGCCCTGGCCTCTGTTTGTCTGGAAATGGGTGACAGGGGAGGGAGCACGTGAGGATTCCCGGCTGTTGTTCCTCCCTCTGGGGCACCTGGCCACTGTGGGCATGAGGAGTAACGGTAGTTCGAATTAGGATCTTTAATTCCGAACTACCTACTCCGTGCCGTGTGTAGCCGCGGGCACGGAGTTCGGACTAAGGGGGATTTAAAAATGGCGGCGCCCGGGAACATGCAAATGAAGCCCGGGATATTTAAATCCCGGGCTTCATTTGCAACTCTGCTTGCCCTAATTACCCTACCTAGCTCGAACTAATGAGCTAGTGTAGACGTACCCTTACAGATGGCAAGTGGGTCACACTTCCCCTTCTGGGGGGAGAAAGACAACGGCCAGCATGGCTTTGTCAAGAACAAATCATGTCAAACCAGCCGAAGAGCTTCCTTTAACTGGGTGGACGGGAGGAAGTGGTGGATGCGGTACATGCTGACTGTAGTAAGGCTTTTGATACTGTCACACGCGACCTTCTCCTAAAGGAATTAGGGAAATGCAGCCTAGATCGGTGGCTCTCAGACTGTGTATGAGTGGCCTTGTCAGACAGCAAGCCTCTGAATATGGCCCCCCCTTAAAATCAAACCCCCGTGTTTCTATGTATCGCTATTTTACAGGCTAGTTCATAGCCCTCTTGTTTAAAATGCATTTCTCTTTTCTCACCGCTTTTAAATTCAGACTAGGAGACGTGTTGCTGAATTACTGTTAGAAGCGGGGTTTAAAAATATTTCTTGTTCAATCCTCGGTTGGGGGAGACTTTGTTCATATCACTTTTCACAGGGGCTTACTCGTGCTGCAGCGCTGCCCTTGCTTCTGCCCTCTGCCAGCGGCCGAGCTGGGCGCCTGGAGAGCCGGGCAGCGTCACAACCAGCAGCAGGAGGGCTGCCGAAGTACGGGTGGCAATGCCGTGCCATGCTCCTTAGCTCTGCATGAGGTTTGACCCTTGCACTGGGAGGGGTGGCAGAGGCAAAATTTGGGTGGGGCTAAAGCCCTCACAAGTCCCCCCACAGCACTGCCCCCCGCATCGAGCAACCCGTGACATTATCGACTGCTCTTTGCGTGTGCTGAGCTCCGTGTTCTGCTGGGCCTGTAGCGTAAGGCAGCTCCCCAGCTCTGGACAGCCAGGTTCTCCCGATTGTCCCTGTGCCACGCGTGGGCGGGCAAACTGGCATAAACTGCCGAATCCCCGTCGCCGGAGATCTGAGAGCAGCCCAGACACACGCCTGTCAGGGACGGTCCAGCTGGTGCTTGGCCCTGCCGTGTGTGCAGGGGACTCAAGTTAAGCTCCCTCTAACTGCTCGCCTGGGTCTCCTGCACTAAGGCGCCCTGTGCTGGGCTCCGGGCGGCCGCAGACAGCCCTGCCTGCCTGCCCCAGCACTGGCCTGCTGTGTCACGGCAGCTCCGGGCTAGGTCTGGGGAGCACGCCTCTCCCCTCGCCACGATGCCCCACCCAGAGCTGCCAGGCGCCCTCCCCTGGCCCCACGATGCCCTCCCCTGGCTGCTGCTGGGCGGGTGGGGGGGGGCCTTTTTCCCAGGCACCCTGAACCACTCGGTCCTGGCCCCACACGCCCGCCAGAGCCTCACCCTGCCCCCAGTCCCTCGGCCCCGCCACACACCGTGGAATGACTTCTGGGATGTGACGCCCCCTCCATACCGGGGCACATGGCAAACGTGGTTCCTCACACAGCCGGGGGCTCTGCTCTCGCGGCCCCCCCAGCCCCACCCGCCCCAGGCAGCTTTCACCCTTCCCCTGGCTTGTGGCACCTGACTGAGGCGAGCAGGGTGGGGCCCAGCCGATCTCCCTGCGCCCCGCACTGCAGCTAAGTGCAGGGGGCGCAGCAGGGACCCACGCAAGGGCCCCATGCACCTGCAGCTGCCCGGCGCCCGCTGCTGGCGATGGGGGCTTGCCAGGGCAGACGAGGCCCATGGGACTGGAAATGGCCAAACGCGTCCCTTGCCCGGCGCCCTGCCGTTGCCGTTGCACAGTTGTGGGCAGGAGGGGAGGTGGGCCCAGGTCGCAGCCTGCACCTGGGGCAGGGCCCGGCTGAGAAGAACGTCTGTCCTTGCCAGGGGGGACCGAGCCCTGCCCGCCCCAGCAAGCCCCGGCAGGAGCAAGAGGAGGGCCTGGAACCGAGCCCCTGTATCACAGGCCTGAGGCCCGGGCACGGCGGCTTGCAGAGCGGGGAGCGAGAGGCAGGCCCCGTGCAGAACTCGGCCAGAGCAGGGCTGCCCTCACACAGCCCCCCGAGGGGCCAGGCCCAGGCCAGGAGCACATTCCCGAGGGCTGGGAGCCTCGTGAAGAAACGTCTCCCCCCAGAGGACAGACCCACCGACCTGGGTCAAGCCAGGCTCCGACCCGGCAGCCAGCGAGCCCCCTGCGAGGCCAGGGGTGGCTCTAGGTAACGCCGGAGGGGGCAGCAGAAGGGGGCAGGCGATGCCTTTGTCCCTGCGTGGAACGGACCAAGGGAGCCGCGGGGCCTCTCGGACTGAGCCCGCCTGGAGACGGCTGACCGGGGCGCTCCGTGCCAGGCTGGCTCGTCAGACCGTGGCCTGGGAGGGCTCTGGGCGTCGCTCTATCCCTGCAGCGCGCGGGCTCCCTCCCAGCACTGCGCCGATCCCTGCTAGGGGAAGGGACCTGTCAGGAGACCTCCCGGCTACTTCTGGCAGCCTCGCCGGCTGGCACGGTTGCCCTGGGGCTAGCCAGTCTGGGGGCCCGAGAGTCACGGCCCGGAGGGCTAAGCAGTGAGCAGCCCTTACAGCCAGGTGGGAGGAGCTGGGCCGTACGGGAGAGAACGGGGGCTGGGGCTGAGAGCGGAAGGCTGGGGCTGGGAGTCCTGGCCAGACTACTACAGAGAAAGGGGGTTTGGCTCCTAATTCCCATAGAAGTGAGTCCGTACATGGGGTGACAGCCCTGCCCTGGCTGAGGAGAAGGCCCGAGAGGCTCCAGCGGTGAGTTCCGGGGATAAACCTGCTCTCCCACGTGCTGTCTTCCTGGCCTGCTCCAGGTATCACCGGCCTGTTCACACGCCCCAGACATCAGCACCACAGCGCCCGGTTTATACCTGGTGCAGGTGAGAGGAGTCAGCAGAGTGCACAGGCGCAGGAGCAGGCCCGGCCCAGGGCGCAGAGCAGAGCGCGCAGAGCAGAGAGAGCGGAGTGCGCAGGTGCAGGCCCAGCCCAGGGCGCAGAGCAGAGCGCGCAGAGCAGAGAGAGCAGAGCGCGCAGAGCAGAGAGAGCAGAGCGCGCAGGCGCAGGCCCAGCCCAGGGCGCAGAGCAGAGCGCGCAGAGCAGAGAGAGCAGAGCGCGCAGAGCAGAGAGAGCGGAGCGTGCAGGCGCAGGCGCAGGCCCAGCCCAGGGCGCAGAGCAGAGCGCGCAGAGCAGAGAAAGAGGAGCACGCAGGCGCAGGCCCGGCCCAGCGCGCAGAGCAGAGCGCGCAGAGCAGAGAGAGCAGAGCGTGCAGAGCAGAGAGAGCAGAGCGCGCAGGCGCAGGCCCAGCCCAAGGCGCAGAGCAGAGCGCGCAGAGCAGAGAGAGAGCGGAGCGCGCAGGCGCAGGCCCGGCCCAGGGTGCAGAGCAGAGTGTGCAGAGCAGAGAGAGCGGAGCGCGCAGGTGCAGGCCCAGCCCAGGGCGTGGAGCAGAGGGGCGGTTGCCAATTCAGCCATCACGCTGGGTAGTGTTAACCCTCCGAGTGCAGCAAAGCAGCAGTTTTGCTGCGAGGACGTGGCTGGGACGGTCCCTCCGCAGCCTTGAGCAAGAGCGAGCTGCTCAGACGTCTCAGGCTCTGTTGTCACCTGATCTGCAGGAGGAGACATTTCCCTGTGACTTGCAGCGCCTGGGGCAGCCCGCGATGGTGGCTCCCCTGCTCGCCTTGCTGCTAACATGCTGCTCTTGTCCTTGTTTTTCTTCCCAGAGCAGGACAGACAATGGGATCCGGGCGACTCCTCCCCTCGGGGAAGGGGCAGCAAAGGAAGGTAACTAGAGCACCGGGCGTTCCAGAAATTCACAGGCTGGGGCAGGTCCGCCGGTGGCGGCCGAGCAGGGCTGTGCCCATGGACCTCGCGGGCGGGCCGAATGAACTCACAGGCGTTTCCTCTCCTCGCTGCTAGATTCGTTCCCATCACAAGCTCCTGAGACGTCCACGGATGTGGGCATGGACTCCAGGTAAGTGAGCAGGGCCAGGCGGCCCTAGGCCAGGGTCTGGGTCAGCGCTCACAGGGTCCGTCTGCGCCTGGGAAGCAAAGGGAACAGCCATCCCAGAACCACCCTCCCCGCGCGCGCTCGGATTCTAGCCTATTGCCGGCTTGGGACCCGACTCCCTTACTCCAGGAGAACTTCCCCGCGGACCAAGCCCCGAGTGCCCGGCCCTGCGGCTCGGGTCACTGCTGACACGGCCAGGGAGGAGCCAAGGTGCTGCTGTTCCGGGCTGCTCGCGTTTTCCACCCACTTGCCCCGGGGGAATGACGACACGGGTTCTAAGGGCAATCGCGGCGCGCCCTGCCCGTCCCCCCGCTCGGCAGCCTCTCAGTGTGCCACCCTGCTCACGGCGCTTCCGCCCACAGTCTTCTCCAGCTGTGGGGGAGGCCAGGGCAAGCGCCTAACCCACTCTCCCCCCCTCCCACCAGGGCAGTGCGGCCTACCGGCTAGGGTCTCTCTCTCTCTCTCGTTCTCTCTCAGGGCAGCATGGCCTAGTGGCCAGAGACAGTAAGAACGAGTGTGCCCCCACATGGGATTGGCGAGGCAGGAGGAGGGGGAACCAGGCCTGCCCTCTCCACCGGGTCCCAGCCCAGGGCCCTGCAGGGGTGGCGTGGACCATCACTAGCTCCGTGGGGAATCCCACCACAAAACGCCACGTGCCTGGGGTTGCAATTCCCCACCCTGGGCTACTTCCTGCCAGTCTCTTCTGGCGGCGTTTCATAGCGGCAGCTGCCACGTGATGTCAGCTGGGGACGCCCTGGCGGAGCCCGGGCTCTACATGGCATTTCAAATCGGCAGCGCAGCCTGGAGCCTGGGGGCCAGTGGGGGACCCTGAGTCCCCCGCTGACCCCGGGCCATGGCTTTGAAATGCACAAGAGCCCCCACTGGGAGCTCTGGTGCATTTCAGAGCTGGCACCCGCCTGCAGCCCGGACTCAGCGGGACTTCCCACGGGCCCGGGCTCCGCATTCCTCCTTTGAAAGGTACAAGAGCCCCAGCGGAGGCCCAGCGGGGGCTCTTGTACCTTTCAAAGGAGGAAGCGGAAGTGCCTAGACGTTGGGAATTCCATCGACTAGTCAATTAACTGATATTTAACATCCTTACTTTATACCTGGCCTCCAGCTGGAGCATGCCCAGCAGGGCTGTGGGGCGGGGCCTCCTCGGCCAGGTGAGCCAGGTTAATCCTCCCAGCCTGTGTGTGCGGCTCTCCCCCCCACCCCACCCCCGGTCACAGGCGGGAAGACGGCCCTGGGAAAGTGGCTGGTGATGTGCGGATTCCACCCGCACAGAAGGCCCCAGGGGCCAGGCCGAACCACCCAGAGATGCGGGGGTCGCGGGGGTCGCCACAGGCTTTCTTCTGAAAGCTCTGGCATCACCAGGGAGAGAGATGCTTGCTCTGGGCTTCTGGACTCGCCCCACGGACGGGTGGCGTGTTCTGCTCCGTCTTACAGGGCCAAGCCCCGCGGAAAGCCCTGGCCGGCTCGGGCAGGCGCAGGCTGCTCCTGAGGTGCAGCGCGGACAGTCTCGCCAGGGGCCGGCACGGCAAGCGGCCGCTCCGCCCAGAGCAGGCCCTAGTGAAGGTTGCCAGACAGGTTCCTTTGCAAGGCCCCCTCTGCCGGCGTGTGCAGCTCTGCTAATCTGCGAGCGCTCTGCCCATCTGAATGGCTCCCCTGGGGCCATGCAGAGCCGAGTTCCTTGGGGGCTCGGGCGCTTGCTGGGGCCGGGACGTTGTTGGTTCAGCGCCTGGCCCCACGGTGCAACTCGCATGCAATATCAATCCAGCGCGGGGATGAAACAACAGGTCGCGGGCGGTTCCTGCAGGCTTGTTATAATTGGATTCGAACTCCCTGAGGCTGCCACACAGCTCCCTGGTGCGCAGAGGTTTTGTATCGGTGGGGGCCCAGTCGTGGGGATCTCGTCTGGGTTTGAGAACTAGCCCGTGATCAGTGCTCCCTCTAATTTTTTTCCACCCATGCATGGAATACATTTTGTCGTGTGCACCCAGGAGCGGCCCGAGGCCGGCTGTAGCAGCTGGCGCCCCAGGCGGAAAGCGCGATCGGCGCCCCCACCGGCACGGCCGTCAATGGCCGTGACGTCATCACGGGGCACCTGGGCTGGCGGGGCCCTAGGCAACCGCCTAGTCTGCCTAGGTTCACGGGCCGCCCCTGTGTGCACCAAGGCATGTTCAGATGCACACCACCAATAGAAACACAAACCGACAACTGTGAGCGCTCTGCTAATCAGCTGGGCAGCAGGTGACCCGCCCAAACACTCAGCTCACAGGGAACCCTGCCCATGATCCTTTCATTACCGCCTGCACCCTGACATTGCCAAGTCCCAGGAGGGGAGAGGAAAGGGGGGAGGGGAGGGGAGGTGCAGGCAGGGGCAGAGTTAAAGTTGCACCTTCAACCTGAGCGTTGGCATTTTCTTGGGTTCATGGCACGTAAATGAAATTCTGCCTGCGCGGAGCATTTCCGCAGGCAACGATCACCTGGCCCCCATGCGGAGGGCCAGGGAGCCGCAAGGAGACCTGGATGAGGGAGGAAGGACCGAGCCAGGTGTGTAGCAGCCAGAGCCAGCGTGGGGCTGGCAACCGTGGTGTCTGGGATCGGGAGCGTGGAACCCAGAGATGGTTCCGATCTGGCTCAGTCCCACTGGTCTGAGCCCCATAAGTGTGGGGCAAGGGGACAAGGGAGCCTACACGGCCCTGCTTTCCCGTGTCGATTAGTGATGTGGACGCCGGAGTCCTTGCTCAGGCAAACTCCCCTGAGATCAAGCAGAGCTTTGCCTGAGCAGGGCCTGGGCTGGCCTGCTGGTGCCTGTGGGGAAATGGAGGACTGTCGTGAGGGGGCAGCCGAGTGGGGCTGTGGGCTGGGTGGCGGCAGGGGGCAGCCGGTCTCAGATGGGGCAGGGCGTCGAGGGAGGCGAGGGGAGAAATCTCACAGCTCCTTGTTCTCTCCCCAGGAGCCCCGCGGGCCCCGTCTCCACGCACACGGGACTGGTCTGCGCTCGCGGCCCCGCGCCCGGCCAGCCTGAGCCCAGAGCCAGATACACAGCAAGCTGTGCCGGGGGGCCCTGCTGTGCCGGGGGCTGTTGCCTGCTCCCCACAGGGCCCGTCCTGGGCTGGGCAGCCAGGGTGGGAGGGCTGCTGGCCTGTGGGGTGCATGCGGGTCAGCAAATCGACCCTTTCCCCGGATTGACTCACTGGCCCTGCCCTGGGGTTTGTTCCATTCCCTGGCGCCGCCTGGCTGGAGAAACCCCCTCGCCCAGCACGTCCCACGAGCAGCGAACAGCACCGGGAGGCCTGGCTCCCCTCGGAGGGCAGCTGGGGAGATGCCTGGCCCCGGCAGCCAGCCTGGAGCCCCACGGCCGAGTGCCAGGGCCAGCATCTCCCTTCTCCCCTCCCTCACCCCGGCAGCCAGCCTGGAGCCCCACAGCCGAGTGCCAGGGCCATCATCTCCCTTCCCCCCCTCTCTCCCCAACCCCCGGCAGCCAGCCTGGAGCCCCACGGCCGAGTGCCAGGGCCAGCATCTCCCTTCTCCCCCCTCCCTCACCCCCGGCAGCCAGCCTGGAGCCCCACAGCCGAGTGCCAGGGCCATCATCTCCCTTCTCCCCCCTCCCCCACCCCCGGCAGCCAGCCTGGAGCCCCACAGCTGAGTGCCAGGGCCATCATCTCCCTTCCCCTCTTCTCCCCCCCACCCCCGGCAGCCAGCCTGGAGCCCCACAGCCGAGTGCCAGGGCCATCTCCCTTCCCCCTCTCTCCCCACCCCGGCAGCCAGCCTGGAGCCCCACGGCCGAGTGCCAGGGCCAGCATCTCCTTCTCCCCCTCCCCACCCCGGCAGCCAGCCTGGAGCCCCACAGCTGAGTGCCAGGGCCATCATCTCCTTCTCCCCTCCCCACCCCGGCAGCCAGCCTGGAGCCCCACAGCCGAGTGCCAGGGCCATCATCTCCCTTCCCCTCTTCTCCCCCCCACCCCCGGCAGCCAGCCTGGAGCCCCACAGCCGAGTGCCAGGGCCATCATCTCCCTTCCCCCCCTCTCTCCCCAACCCCCGGCAGCCAGCCTGGAGCCCCACAGCTGAGTGCCAGGGCCAGCATCTCCCCGGGCAGCATGGCCAGTGGCTGGTCCGGGCCCCTCCTGCTGCTGCGTTCACGGGCTGGCAGCCCCCTTGGTGACTCCCTGGGGATCTGCCCCAGAGCTGGGCCCACGGGGGGGAGGGGAATGAGCCCTGATTGGCTTGGATCTCAGCGAGCAGCCAATCAGGTTGCTCGGCAGGTGGGGCTCATCCCCGTCCACCCTAACACCCCAGGCCATGTGCTGCTGGCCGACCAGAGCAGAAGAACCTTAGAGCACCCAGACGGGGCCAGAGCAAAGGTCCATCCAGCCCAGTGTCCTGGCTGCCCACAGTGGCCAGGATCTTAGGGGCAGGGGGCCCAGGTGGACCCTGCTCTGCTCCCATCCTGGCTCAGCAGGGCCTATGGGGCTCCCCCCATGGGACCAGCCTGCCTGACAGCTGGTGTCCTTCTGTCCTTCCCAGCCACCCTGCCCCCCCCCAGGACACAGCAGGCACCGGGCCGTGGCCAGGAACAGGGCCAAGGCCAGACTCCTGGGCCCAGCCCAGCAACCGGGACCTGGTGGAGCTGTTTGACGAGTTCTTGACTCAGAGTAAGAACCCACAAGATCCCTGCTCTCTGGGGGCGACTCTTCTCCAGCCCAGGGCGCTGCCCACCTTGCCCTGGCCATGCCCAGCTGCAGCCGCGCGTCCCAGCGCTAGATCCCAATGTGCGGGACTCCAGCTAGGGGAGCAGGGCAGGGGTTCCGGGGGGGTGAGAGTGGGGGAGTTCCTGAGGGCGGGATCCAGGGGGACTGTAGGGGCGTCGAGGGTGTGTCAGGAGGGGCAGGGTGCCCAGACAGCCCAGGCACTGGCGGGGAAGGGAGGCAGCGTGTGTCTCTCTGCCGCGGGCACCCTCCCTTCCAATGTTGCCCTTCCTTCGCCATGCTCTCCGTCAGAAAATCATTTCATCCCGAGCGTGCCAAAGCACAGCCTCTTCACGCTGCGGGACACCAACCAGAGAGTCATCCGCCGCCGCCACAACCACCTCGTGGCCACCCCGCAGACCTCCAGCGCCCCCCCAGGTGGGTGTGGCCGGCTCCTCCATGCCGCGCCAACTCCTCTGCGCCGCCGGGCCCTCTGCTGGGCAGAGCCAGACAGACCCTGACGCTCCAGCCGACACAGGCGCCCGGCCCGGCTGGGCCTGGCCCGGCAGCGAGCCAGCGACGTGGAGGGGCCAAAGCAGCCACCAGGGCCACTTTGCCAGACCCAGGGACCCAGAGCCCACCCCATGCCCTCCCGTCCCTGCATGGGGGCACTGCAGAGCAGCCGCCGTCACTCAGCCTGGGCGGGGGATCCTCTCCGGGCTGCCCCAGCGGGAGGGGGGCCCTGTCCCAGGCAGCTGGCAGAGCCCAGGCCAGGAGATGAGCGCTGCTGCGGGGAAGGGGAGCGATGCTGCACGGAAGCTGACACCCCAGCTGCCTGGAGCTCACTCTCCACCCCTGGGTGCTCTGTGTTCCCAGAGAAGATCAGCGTGGTGCCCAACCAGTTCCTGGACCCCAGCAATTTCCCCATCATTATGGGCATCGACAACGGCACCCGCTGCCTGTCCTGCGGCACTTCGGCCCCGCCCACCCTCATCCTGGAGGTGAGCGCCCATCCCCGGGGACTCAGGCCTGGGGCATTCTAACCTTTCCCTAGAGTGACCGCACCCTCCTCCCTTCCTGCTCCCCACGGCCTGCTCCCAGCCCCCCGTCCTCCTTCCCCTCACCCCACCCTTCAGCCCCCGTCCTCCTCCTCCCTTGTCCCACCCTTCGGCCCCCGGTCCTCCTTCTCCCCACTTCACCTGTCCACCCCCATCCTCCTTCCCCCACTTCGCCTGCTGAGGTCAATGGGCAGATGGCAGATCCCTTCCTCCCTCGCTCCAAGCTGTATCTCCCTTTCTAATTGGCCTCTCTCGCCCCCACCCCACCCCCAGGACAAGGAAATCATGGACCTGTACCAGAACAGCCAGGAGGCCAAGCGTTTCACCTTCACCTGCGTGGCCACCGGCAGCACCCGCCGCTTCGAGTCGGTCGCCTTCCCGGGCTGGTTCCTGAGCACCTCCCCCAAGGACGGCCAGGCCGTCCGAGTGACCAACATCTCCGGAGAGGCCGAAATCATCAACTTCTACTTCAAGAAGATGTGAATGCACAGAGGCCGGGGCCCATGGCTGTGATGTGGCTTTGGGGCCGCTACCTGGCTATTCCCCTCTGGCCCGCCCTTGTGGACACACTGATTCCAGTTGAAAAGCAGCTTCTGTCGCGTTCACGGAGACCTTCCCGCACCACTGAGGTGAGCATGTCACCTCCAAGCCCTGTGAGACTTGCTGGTCTCCAGGGCCTCTGCCCTCCCTGGGTGTGTCCAGGGGCAGGTCTCACACGTCCTTGCGCTGGGATGCTCTCGGCTCCTTTCCCAGTGGGAGAACTAGTCAGCCCTTCAGAGGGAATTGGGGGAAGCCACTGGAGGACTAGCCACACCTGAGTTCTGTAACCTGGGCTAGCGCCTGCAGTCACATTGCAAAGTGCAACTGAAACCCAGGTTTTGCCTGCGTGCCCAGCCAGGTAGCTAGCCCGGATTCAAAACCCACAGAAACCTGGGTCAGAGGCCACCTGTGCGGATCGGCACACGTCTGCAGTGAAGCTAAACTGGAAAAAGACACTTCAACTGGAAGAAAAGCATTTCCATGTGGCGCTAGCCCAGTGTTCAGCGTAACTGTAGGTCAGCCTTTAAAATCGCACCTTCGCTTATACGCGGTATAACCTTCCCAGGCGGATGAGGCCTTAGGGTATCAAAGCGACGGTTAAGCAGCGGCCTGTTCAGCCTACAAAAGGGAAGAGATTTCTGCTAGCATGGGGCTCTTTCCTGTAGCAGACAAAAGCGGAACAAGATCCCGCAGGGGAAGCTGAAACCAAACCAACTGAGGCTAGAAATAAGGGGCAGGTTTTGGACAGAGTGGGCAGTTACCAGGGGACTAGCAAACTGCCTTGTGTGCCCTGTGAGCCAAGAAGTGTTTGTACTGGAATCCATTTTGAACCTGGTATTTTTCCATGGAAGTCGGGGGCGGGGGGGGGAGCAAACAAAGGGTTCCAAAGGGGAACGTTTATTTCAGCAATGGGAAGCCATCAGTCCTTTGTCTTCAGCTGGCTTTTGAAACTGCCTGGCCCATCCTAAAAGGATACAAAGAACTTTAAAGAGGGCTGAAGACCCAAGTCAGAGTAAAAGTTTGTCTCTGACTTGGAGATTATGCCTGAAATAAGAAAGCTGCTTAGGGTCAGAATTTGCATGTAATAAGTTTTAGTGAATAAGGCGCTATGCGTTTTCCGTTCATTTGGGTAAGAATTTGCATGTAATAAGTTTTCATGAATAAGGCGCTATGTGTTTTCCATTCATTTGGGTAAGAATTTGCATGTAATAAGTTTTAGTGAATAAGGCGCTATGCGTTTTCCGTTCATTTGGGTAAGAATTTGCATGTAATAAGTTTTAGTGAATAAGGCACAATGCGTTTTCCATTCATTTGGGTAAGAATTTGCATGTAGTAAGTTTCTTAGGCTATGTCTACACTAGCCCCCTAGTTCGAACTAGGGAGGCTAATGAGGGTGACCGAAATTGCAAATGAAGCGCGGAATTTAAATATCCCGCGCTTCATCAGCATGTTCCGGTGGTCGCCATTTTGGAAATTGACTAGCCGAATAACTGCCGTGTCTACACGCCGGCAGTGAACGGAGTTCAAGTAAAGCCTAACTCGAATTAGCTGTTATACCTCCTGGAATGAGGTTTACCAGCCAATTCAATTAAGGGCTTTACTTCAAACTCCAGTTTCTACCGCACGCAGACGCACTATGAAGCAGTGTCGAGCTAATCAGGCTGCTCTTGATAAGGCTGTTGATGGCAGCGCTGGATATTTAAATCCAGCGCTTCATTATTCAACTGTGTTACGTCGCTCTCAATAGCCTCCTAGTTCGAAACTAAAAACTAGTGTCGAGCATGCCCTCAGTGAATAAGAAGGAGCTGTGCGTTTTCTGTTCATTTTAATTGCGTAACTTACTTTGATCTGTCTGTTTTCACCTGCAACCACTTCAGTCCCACTGTTTGGACTCAATAAAAACACTTTGGTTTGCTCTCGAGCCCAGTGTGAATACCTGAGCAGGAGTGTTGTGGGAGGGGGCTGGAAGCAGCCACAGTGCATCTCTCTCGTTCATTGATAATGGGAGCTGACCTGATGAGGTTTCTTTGTGTAAAACTTTTACACCGAGAAAGACAGATTTATTTGGGGGGGGTGTGAGGAAGGGGGGCGTTTTTGGGGTTCAAAGGGGGTTACATGCAGGGGGACGCTCAGTGCCCAGATGTTACTGGTTTAATGTGACAAGGGTGGGAGTTTCAGAGAACAGCCCAGAACTGCCCTGGTGCCCCCGGCCCTGCTCAAAGGACACGGCCGGGTCTGGCCAGAGGACAGACAACGGGCTGCAGGGAGGAACCCCGGCGCCCGGCCCAGCGGGTCCCAGTGAGGGGAGAACATTGTACGGGGAGAAGAGGGGCCCAGGCGACCCTGTTACCTGGGGAGAAGACACTGGCGGGGGTGGGACTGTGGCTGGGGGTATTGGAGGCTCTGCTGGGAGATGGGGGCTGTTTTGGGGGCTGAGAGCGGAGCAGGCAGGACTCAGCCGGCTGCAGGGGAGACTGATGTGGGGCCGGGGGGCCCAGGCCAACTGGCCTGAGGGATCCGTTGCTGGGTTCAAAGCTCCATAGACCCTCCTGCTGGGCGCTGGCTGGGGGTCGCTGTGGGCTGGGGAACAGGCTGCGCTATCCCCTCGGGGAGAGGAGGCCCCGGGGGCCGGGAACCCCCAAGGGGCCCACGGCGGAGGCAGGCGGCTGGAGGCCCTGAGAGGCGCTGTCCCGGAGGCGGAGGGGCAGCCCCCCCAGGTGAGAGTGGGCCCCCCAAGGGAGGGTCGCCGCACTGGAGTGGGCCCTGGGAAAGGGCTGTCTCACTGCCGCTGGAGGGGAGGGGCTGGGGGCTGCCGCGCTGGAGGGGGGGGTTCCGCCCAGGAGCCAAGTGTGGGCACCACCTGTGAGCCGTGCCAGCGAGGTTGATCCTTTTGCAGGGGTTGGTTTCCTGGGTGCTGAGCCCTAGAACTGTGGCCTCTGCAGGTGGGCGGTAACCCCAGCTCTGTGCCTTGCCTGGAGGAGACCAGAGGGTCTGGCCCTGCAGGACAGGGTGGTGGGGAGCCCCACAGAACATGAAGGTGGGCGTCAGTAGCGTGATCGGCGCCTTGGGGAGCAATCCGCCGTGCCCGCACCCAGCACAGCGTCCCCCTGAGAATTCTTCAGCTCAAGCCCGGCTGAGAATCCACCTCACACACCAGCTCTTGCTGCCCCTCTGAAATCCCCCTGCTCACAGGGATTATTTATTATTATTTATTCGGCTCTGGTGAGGCCACATCTGCAGTGTTGTGTCCACTTCTGGGCCCCCACTACACAAAGGATGTGGATTCACTGGAGAGGGGCCAGCGGAGGGCGACCAAAATGAGGGGCTGGAGCACATGACCTACGAGGAGAGGCTGAGGGATTTGGGCTTGTTGAGTCTGCAGAAGAGCAGAGTGAGGGGGGATTTGAGAGCAGCCTTCCACTTCCTGAAGGGGGTTCCAAAGAGGCTGGAGAGAGGCTGTTCTCAGTAGTGACAGGTGGCAGAACAAGGAGCAATGGGCTCACGTTGCAGTGGGGCAGGTCTAGGTTGGATATTAGGAAAAGCTATTTCCCTAGGCGGGCGGGGAAGCCCTGGGATGGTTCCCTAGGGCGGGGGTGGAATCTCCATCCCTAGAGGTGTTTAAGTCCCGGCTTGACCAAGCCCTGGCTGGGTTGATTGAGTTGGGTTGGTCCTGCCTTGGGCAGGGGGCTGGACGCGATGACTCCTGAGGTCTCTGCCGGCCCTGGGATTCTATGGATTTGGATCGCCGGGTTTCACCAGAGCTGCCCAAAGCTTTCAGGGCCACAGGCTGTGAGAGACGTGCTGTGTTGTACCGCCAGGAGACCCACAGAGCCTGCGCCCCCTCGGGAATGGAGGTTGCTCCTAACACCGAAGAAAACGCGGGCACGGGTCTTTCAAAACTTTAGTGCTGAACCTGGGCTCAACACAGCTCTGAACCGTTACTGAGCTGAAGAAAAACGCTGCTTTCGACCCTCTTCATTTAAATGAAACAGTCCCGGAAACAGCCTCCTGACCTTGTCAAATCTTTTTTTAAAACTTGTATTTGTGCAGTAGCTTGTGTTTACCACAGCCCTGTGCTGCGCTTGCTTGTCTGGGTTTGGCCTCGGCTGCTTCCTGACTGCGGACTTCCAGCTGCAAACGGGGCTGTTTTCAACCGGTCCGTTTGTACCTCCGAGGCTCGAATGTCACTGTCTTTCTGGAAAGAGCCTCACTCCCTGAAGCCTTCTGGTGCAACTTCCCCAGATCACGCGTCCGCTTCCTGTGTGTCTGGAGTCAGGTCAGGACAAACTTCCTGTAACCAGCTGACTGCCAGCCAAGCGTTTCCTGAGGCCCGAGCTCACTCTGCAGACGCCTGCCCAAGTTTACCTTCTTGGACCCCTGAGAAACTCCAGATCACAACCCAAAGGCAGTTACCACAGTCCCCTGGGGGCCCCCGTGCAGTGCCTCTCTCTCCCTCGGACTCGCCAGCCCTCCTTCCGGAGCCGGGTCGCCATCCATTCTTCCTCAGTCTAGGCAGCCATCACCCCTGGGCTCCACCCAGCTCGCGCTCCATTCCCAAACCTCCCCTGGAGTCAGGGTTTCCCCTGCAGGTCCCTGCTCTCCTGCAGCTCTAAGGATAACGTGGGGCAAGTGGCCCATCTCCCCTCAGGGCCAGCCCCCCGTGACAGCCCGGCCGGCCAAAGGACGTCCTTCGTCTCCGGGCTGCTCTGAGTAGCAGCTGCAGGTGAGAACAGTCAGGTTCAAAGGGTGAGGCTCTGTGGCGCCCCTTCTCTAAAGCCCCTCGGGCCCCCGGGGACTTTACCCCTGGGCAAAGCTCGTCCGGGCAGGACAGGCAGCATCCTCGACAGCTGGTCCCAGACCGGGGGACGAACTCCCCGGCAGCTACAGACCAACACAAACCTCCCCTCCCATCCCAAGAGCCCTTCTCTGACCAGCCTCCTCTGAGAGCAACACCGAGCCACTGGGGGCCTGGCAAACCAAACAGATCCCAGCCCAAACGCGCCGCGCCCCCAACAAACCCCACGTGAGAGGAGGCCACGCTGCTCAGTCCAGGGCTGGAACCACGGCGCTGGGGGAGGGATGACAGGTCCACTCGAAAGAACCCGTCAGCCCGTGGTCCCACCTCCCCGATTTCCCAGCGGCCTGCCCCCTTCTCGGGCGCGGCATGGTCAAGAGGGCGGAAGTTGAACTGGGAGGACGATGGATTTTTGACGCCTTGGCAATTCCAAAAAGTCAGCAACACAATTGGTTCAGGCCCTGCCACGTGGATTTTGATCTTGACCATTTTCCAATTATTTTGATTTTCTTAAAGTTAAAACGGAAGGGAATTTTGAAACAAAAAAAGTGTTTCAAACCGAAAAAACAAAACGTTTTGATTGGGGAGGGGTCCGTTTCGATGGGGTTTGTTTCATATCTCCCCCCCGTCCAAGAAAAAGTCCAAACCAATTCGGCAAAGCTGATGCCAATTCGTGAAATGTTTCCATGTCACCACATCTGCTTTACCCCCCCACAAGAAGCTTTAGTCAAAAAATGTCTCCAGGCAGCACCATGGCAACGTGTCGGGGGGCGGGCCCTCACGCCCACAGCGCCTCCTGCTGGTCACTTTGGGGATTAGCTCGCCAGCCCTGGAGCACCCCCTTGCATCTGGTGTCACACCTGCAAGTACTGCCCTAGGTCAGTGCCGCTGCACTCTGGGGTCCTCCCACCAGGGAATCGCCAGGCCCCATAGACCCACCTTGCCTCAGTGACCCACAGCCAGGTGTCATCTACCCCTGCCTCTGACATGGCCACTCAGCATTGGCCAGGGGGTGGGGACCTGCTGCCTTCTCCTGCCCTGATTGCCTCCCCGCAGCCCTAGCACCTCAGGCCTTGCCTCGGGCCCTGCAGCCTGGGAGCGGGGTCTGGCCAGAGCCCCCCAGCCCTGCTCTGTCTCAGGAAGCCTCCAGCTTCCCCAGCAGCCAGGTCCCTCCTGCTCCCCAGCCAGAGCCAGAGAGCCCCTTCTCCTCCCTCTGGGAGCCCTTATTTATACAGCCCCAGCTGGGCCCTGATTGGCTGTCTCTGCCTCAGCTGTGGGGCTTTGCACCCTCCGCCCTCCCCCAGGGCTGGGTTCACCCTTAAAGGGGCAGATGCCCCGTTACGCAGCACCGCTGTCCATTCTCAGCGGGGGAGCCACGAAAAAGGGTGGCCCCTGGCATCTCAGAGACGAGTGCAAATGTAGATGGCGCCACGAGATTTCGTGGGCACAAGCCACGTCTCCAGAGGAGAGGAGCAAACACCCCAGCTGAGAGCAGAAAAAGAAGGGGGCGGGGGAGCCAGTGCCTGTCCCCCCAGTGCCCGTGCGAAATGAGCTCACAGAGCGGCTGGCGGGGGCCCGTTCGCAGCTTTCGGTGTCACTTGGGCCTCGCTGTAGAGACCCAGCCAGTTCCCGTCTTTGTTCGGTCCCTGGGGGTGGCGCAAATTTGCAATGTGAAGGCCAGTTCCGCAGGCGCTCTCTGTCCTGGGCTCTGGACCACGAGGGTCCCTGGGGCTTGGCGAGGGCTCAGGAGGGGCCCACGGGGGAGCTGAATGCACCTTGGAGAATGCGGCCTGGAAAAGAGGCGCCAGAGGGGGCCTGCAGGCGTCTGTGATGCTGAGGCCGGGCTGGAGAGCGGGGCTTAGGAAGAGCGGCTTGCCCTGGCCGCGGCACCACTGGACGACCAGGCAGCGGGTTTAAAAGAAGCAGAAGGAAGCACTTTGTCCCCGTGGAACTCGGCCCTGGGGCTGTTGGGAGGGGCAAGACTCTCACCGGGTTGGGCTGAAAAGAATGGGCGGCTGGGTCCCTCAGGGACACTAGCCAGGTGGTCAGGGCTCTGCCCCGTGCTCGGGGGATCCCAGGCCTCTGGGACAGGGGAGGTCACTCCCTCTGGGGCACCCGGCATCGGCCGCTCTGTTCCGACCCGCCGAGGGGGGGATTCCCCGCAGGCGGCTGGACTCCACGAGGACCGGTGAGTTCTCCCAGAGCGGCTCAGGGAGCCAGTTCTCGCTGGCAGCTCCTGGAGTGCCGCGTTTCCCACGGCGATGCAGAGACGGGCGGTCCGGGGGCAACGCAGAACAACGGGGGGAACTGGCTCGCCACCGCCCTTCCCGGGAGCCCGGGCCGTGGGGACGGAAGAGGGAGGCCAAATGAGGTTTTCTCTGGCACCGGAGCGCTGGGGCGCGTGTTGTTAACAAGTCACTGGCGAGTTCCGGCCCAGTGCTCCTTGTGCGGCGAGGGCACGCCGGGGCACTCCACTTCTCCTGCAGATGACGGGACCAAATGCTCCTTCCTGCGGTTGGGGGCCCAGCCCTCAGAGAAGCCAGATGAGAGTAGATGGATTTTTCCATTCACTGGTAATTCAGTGGGAGTCGGGGGGGGAGGGGGGAATTGGGGGTCAACATTTGTAGCTAACTGAAAAAGTTTCAAACACTGGGTCCAGCTCAGACAGAATGTGCGGCCTGCATTTTGTTTCCATGCGAAGCATTTTCTAACATTGGCGAACAGGCCTTTAAGAAAAGTTGAAGGCAATTTCAAACCTGAGTCCCAGCCGAGCACTCCGCCCCCTAGGCGACACTGCCTCTGTCGCCAGCCAGGACGGCCACGGCGCTAACAGGCAGGTGGCACCTCGACACCAGGCAGCTTCGGTGAAGCGATTCTGCGTGTGCTCCCCTAGCCGCCAGGTCTGCAGCCTCAGAGCCCGTCTCTGCAAAGGGACCGGCACACGCCGGAGCCCGTCTCTGGACGCAGCCCACGCTGCCTGCCGCCTGGTGTGGCATAGTGGGGGGCTGTCTGCTCTGTAACCCGGGGTCCCCCTGCGCTGTGATGTGGAATTCCCACTGACTCACCCACATGTGGATTAACCCAGACACCGAGGCTCAGCCTGGGGAGATAACAGGGGATTCCCAGGGGGAGAGACAAAGGGAGAGAGGCAAAGACCAACACCAGGTTTCGGGGGAAAGGGCAGTTTCTGGATGGAAAACATGAAGGGAACAACCTAAGCTGAGGACTGAGGGTCTGGGGGGGGAGGGGGGCGATGGACCCCCTAACCCCAGGGGTCTGAGGCATCCTGGCCTTGACTCCTGTAGCCACATCACGTCTGTGCTGTGCTGCATCCTGGAGAAGCACTAAACCCCCCTGTTCTACCGGCTGGCAAAGTCTGCTCTTGCTTCTACGGGGCTGCAGGACCAGGGGAACCCCGACGCATCGTCACAGAGGTGTCAGGAGCGGGATGCACTGCACCCCGTGGATGGAGCTTCCAGCAGCGAGTGACAAGGCGCAGTAGAAGGAAGGGGCTTGCAAGAGCCAGATGTGCTGGAGCCAGAGCGAAGCGATGCCTGGGAGTCGTGGGCGCTGCAGCACTCGGTCAGTGAGTCTATACCCTGGGGATCGGCGCAGAGTTGGCCTACACCCGACTCCTGAAGGCAGACCTCGTGGGGCTGTGCAGAGAGAGGGGCCTGGCCGTGGGGGCAGCAACCAAGGCCCAGTTGATTGCCCGGCTGGAAGAGAATGACCCGTCCAGGGGCCTGGATCCTGTCCCAGCGGGGAGCAGCCAGACATCCCCTGGGAGTGTCTCAGGCTCTCAGACCGGACGGAGGGCTGGAGCCTGCCAGAGAGACACAGTGCCCACCAGGCCACACTATACCGGCAGCGGTTTGTCCAGGGTGGGTTCCAGCTTGGCAGAGCTACGGCGGCTGGAGATCGAGCTGTGGCTAAAGGAGTTAGAGGACTGTAGGGAGGAGCACCAGGATCAAGAGAGGCAGCGGCAGCATGAGCTGGCAATGGTGGCGCGGAGAAGCCAAGGGGCTCCGGCTGCGGTGAGTGGGGAGGACCCCAGAAGGCCCAGGGCGACCAGACGCTTGGAGAAGCTCGTGTTGGCCCAATGTAAGAATGTGGGGGACATGGACGGATTCCTTAGCTCCTTTGAGCGGGCCTGTGAACTGCACCAGGTTCCTCCAGCAGACCAGCGGCAATAGCTCACCCCCTTGCTGGATCAGGAGGCCGCAGGGTGCTCAACCAGCTGGAGGATCTGCAGGCGGGCGACTACAAACGGGTCAAAGAGGCCCTGCTGCACAAGTTCGGGCTAACCCCGGAGACGTGCAGGAAGAAGTTCTGGGGGGTGCAGGAGAGGCCACGGGAGACCTGTGTGGATCTGGCCTCCCACCTGGCGCAATACTGCCGCAAGTGGGTGTGCGGGGTCGGAGCCCAGACCGCAGAGGGCCTGCTTAAGCTGATGATGCTAGAACAGTTCTAGGAAGCGTGCCCGCCCAGCCTGAGGCTGTGGCTCAAGGACCGGAGGCCAGGGGACCCCCCAAGAGGCCGGGAGGCTGGCGGACGAGTTCACCGCGAGCCGGTCTGGGTGTGAACGGGAGTCCCGGAGAGAGAGGGAATCGCGCAGAGACCGGTTCTCAGCTGAGCAACAGAGAGAGTCACCGACGAGGCGAGCCCAAGAGACAAGGACCAGCCACCTGCGCCCCAGAGAACCAGCCAGGGCCCGCCCAAAAGGGCCCACAGGTCCTAACTTGCCATCGCTGTGGGCAAAGAGGCCACAAGAAGGCTCAGTGCCCCAGGCACCAGGACAGGTCCCACGACCTGAGACTTCCCAGGGTTAACTGGCTGGAGCTGGGGGAAGGGCAGGCCGCCCGAGGCAGGGGCCAGCAGGCAAACCTCAGCTGGGGGGGCGGGGGGGAGGACACTCAGTGCCCCTCCCCTGGGAGATCTGACTCTCTGGAGGCGGATTTCTCGGTGTACCGGGTGGGGGCAGGGCGGCCCCTGCGGAGCGAGAGCCTCGTGCCCCTGCAGGTGGATGGCAGGAAGGTGACAGGTTTCTGGGACACGGGGGGCGGAGGTGACGCTGGCCCGGCCCGAGGTCGTAGCCCCAGACTGTACGGTACCTAACACTCAGCCGACCCTGAGGGGCATAGACGGGACCCTGTTTAAGTTGCCCGTAGCCCTAGTGCATCTGAAATGGGGGGGCCAAGGAGGGCCCCAAGGAAGTGGGGGTGCAGCGGCACTTGCCCACGGAGGTGCTGATGCGGGGTGACCTAGAGGAGTGGCCAGACAGACCCCACAGGGCCCTGGTCACCATCCAGAGCCAGAGCCAGCGAGGGGCTGGCGGCCCTGACCCAGGGGAGGGCTCCTTGCCGGGGGCTCAGGGCCCCATCCCAGGGGACGCGGGGTCCAGCCAGGTTGGGACTCCAGACCTAGGCAAGGGCGGGGAACAGGTCCCGATCCCTGCCCCAGTGCCTGAATTCCAGGCTGAATTCCAGGCGGATCCCTCCTTGCAGAGGCTGAGGGACCAGGCTGGCCTCGGCGCAGCTCAGCCCCTGGGGAGAGGCGGCCAGAAGAGGTCCCTGTGGGAGCGGGGATTCCTGTTCCGGGAATGGCTTCCCCTCAAGGAAGGTGAGGGCATGGGGGGGCTCCAGCGGCAGCTGGTCGTCCCCCAAAAGTATCGCGGCAAGCTGCTGTGTCTGGCCCACGACGTCCCCTTTGCGGCCACCGGGGGATCCGGCGCACCCGGCTGAGCCTGCTCCAACACTTCTACTGGCCGGGGGTATTTGCAGCCGTGCAGCGGTACTGCCGGGCCTGCGACTTCTGCCAGAGGGGCGGGAAGGCCCAAGACGGGAGGAAA
Organism: Rafetus swinhoei; assembly: GCA_019425775.1. NCBI lineage: Eukaryota > Metazoa > Chordata > Testudines > Trionychidae > Rafetus > Rafetus swinhoei. The sequence goes on from JAFJHL010000226.1 coordinate 1,364,376, forward strand.
GCTGCTTGGAGGCCCCTACCCCCTATAGAGGAGCGGTTCCGGAAGGCAGCAATAGAGATAGTGGGGCCTGTCGGCCAGGCCACCCGGACGGGGAACAAATACATCCTGGTAGCAGTGAATCTGGCCACCAACTGCCCCGAGGCCGTGGCTCTGCCCTCTAGCGAGGCAGACACGGTGGCAGACGCGCTGCTGGCCCTTTTCAGCAGGGTGGGGTTCCCCCAGGAGGTCCTCGTGGAACAGGGATCCCACTTCATGTCGGCCCCGCTCCGGTGCTTGTGGGAGACGCAGCGGAGCCCGGCTCACCTGGACCCCAGCGTATGGCGCCCGGCCCAGCGGGCTGGTGGGGAGGTTCCAGGGGACCCTGAAGCAGATGCTGGAGGCCTTCATGCACCGGCACTTGCAGGACTGGGACAAGTACCTGCCCCACCTGCTGTCTCACATAGGGAGGCTCCCCGAGGGTCTGCCAGGGTCTCCCTGACAGAGCCAGGGTGTGGAAGGACCCCCTGGGCTTGCTGAGAGTTATGGGAGGGGGAGACCTCCCTGAATGGAGCGTGGGGGTGGAAGACGTCCTGGCTTTCCAGGAAAGGCTCACTGGGCTCATGATGAGAGACCCTGGCCAGAGCTCAGGGGCAGTGGGAGGGCTGGTGCGGCCACAGAGGTTGCATCCAGCCAGGGGGGAGCCGGCCCCTGCAGGGCAGCACTGTGGCCAGCCCGAGCCAAGGGGAGCGCCAGTGTCACCGCTGCGGCTTTGCCAGGCAGGGGCCCGAACTTCCCCAGGTCACAAGCGGAGTGACCCTGCTCGGTTCGCTCTCGGCGGGGGACAGGTGTGGCGTAGTGGGGGGCTGTCTGCTCTGTGACCCGGGTTCCCCCTGCGCTGGGATGGGAGATTCCCACTGACTCTCCCACATGTGGATTGGCCCAGACACCGAGGCTCAGCCTGCGGAGATAACGGGATTCCCAGGGGGAGAGACAAAGGGAGGGAGGGGGAGACCAACACCAGGTTTCGGGGGAAGGGGAGTTGCTGGCTGGGAAACATGAAGGGAACAACCTAAGCTGGGTGCTGAGGGTCTAGGGGGGCGATGGACCCCCTACCCCCAGGGGTCTGAGGCATCCTGGCCCTCACTCCTGTAACCACGTCACGTCTGGGCTGGGCTGTGTCCTGGTGAAGCAATAAACCCCCCTGTTCTACTGGCTGCAGGACCAGGGGAACCCCGACGCGTCGTCACACCTGGCACTGGCCTCTGCGGTCATGGGGCGGGAGGCCCGGGCTCCGGTGCCCGCTGCTGCCCAGCCCAAAGGCCATAAGCCCGCCAGCCACCGTCTAGTGCAGCGTCATGTGTGCCCCTGCCTGTGATCCCCGCTGGGGGGCGTCCTCGGGGTCCAGCGTACAGCCCCCGACACCCAGAGGCGTGGGAGTGGGTCGGCCTTCCACAGAGACCACCCCCCGTCTCAACCTTGCTCGCAGGGCACTCCCCCGGGGGCCACTCGGCGCTCAGCCCCCACGGCCCGTTCACCCCCGCCTCTGTGCAGCGGGGCAGTCGCGCAGGGCTCGCCCCATCTCTTCGCAAAGGGACCCCGGTAACGCCAGCGGCCCCAGGTGAAAGGTCCTGTCTCCTCCCCGTGCCCCGGAACGAGCCGACTCCCAGACCAGGTGGCTGGCCCGAGGCAGGACTCCGGGAGCAGCACCCAGTAGCCTGCCCCAGGAGATGCTCCAGCGGCAGAAACTGTGAATTCCTATCGGTTACTCAACTTGTCTTCAGTCCCCGGGGGCCGAGGAGCCCCTGCCACTCCGCGCTGCTGCCTCTGGATCAGAGGGCAGCAGGCAACTGGATCGGAGGCAGCAGCGCGGGGGCCAGGCAGGAGCGGGTCCGCGAGGGGAGCCCGTTTAAAAAACAGCCCCCCTCACAGAGGCCTGAGCTCCTGGACCCGGCACGAGAGAACGCACTTGAAATGCAGAGCTGCAGCGGGGTAGGCCCTGGACCCGGCGCGAGCCGGGACTGAGCCGGGCTGCTAGCCAGCCTGCTCAAAATTGTACCGGCAAGGTGTGGGGGGTGCGTGTCGCCTATGGCATTAACCAATACGCTCTTGCTGATTGCTTGGTCGCTTAATCAGCACTATTACCTCCCTAGGCCCCCGTGACTCCACACCCCACCTTGGGACAGCAAGAGCTTGCTTAACCCTTTGGCTGTGAGATGCTCAAGGGCTGGCCCAGTGGAGAAGATGGGAGGTATACATTGACTTGGGCCGGTCCTTTGGGACTGGGAGAACCTGTTTGGATTTGGTGAGACTGGTTTCATAACCTCTCCCAGGTACAAGCAGTGCTCTTGGCAGTGGCACAGGAGATCTAGGGTATCAGAGGGGGCTGCTTGTGAGACCTCTTGCTGGCCAGTGTGGCAAACAGACGTGCTTGGTGGGACACGCCTGGTGCCTTACAGTGGGGGACCCCAGGCTCAGGCTGGGAGCTGCCCTGTCCCTCAGAGGTTTGCCCAGAAGGAGATGGGGATCCCCTGGGTTCTGTCTGTTTGGGAAGCCCAGGCAGCTTGTGTGGGGAGCGGGTTTGTACCCTGGGCACCCCCGCGTTCACGTGGGCGGGACGATGTCCGGTCCACGCTCCCACGTGTCCGTGGGCGGGGCGATGTCCAGTCTGCACTGCCACGTGTCTGTGGGCGGGGCGATGTCCAGTCCGTGCTCCCATGTGTCCGTGGGCGGGGCGATGTCCGGTCTGCGCTGCCACGTGTTTGTGGGTGGGGCGATGTCCGGTCCATGCTCCTGTGTGTCCGTGGGTGGGGCGATGTCCGGTCCGTGCTGCCATGTGTCTGTGGGTGGGGCGATGTCTGGTCCGTGCTGCCACGTGTCCGTGGGCAGGGTGATGTCCGGTCCGCACTCCTGCATGTCCGTGGGCAGGGCGATGTCCGGTACGTACTGCCACGTGTCTGTGGGCGGGGCGATGTCCGGTCCGTGCTGCCACATGTCTGTGGGCGGGGCAATGTCCGGTCCACGCTCTCACGTGTCCGTGGGGGGGCAGGAGGGCTAGCGAGGAGCCATGGGTCACAGGGCCAAGTCTACGCTGCAAATAGAGACCCCTGACCCCAAGCCTCTGAGCTCAGCTCTTCAGACTCAGGCTCCCAAGACGGGGCTGCAAACAGCCGTGCAGAGGTTCCTGCTTGGGCTGGAGCTCAGGCCCTGGGACCCCCCTCTCCCGGCCCCCCCTTGTCTGAAGAGTCTCTGCCTTTGCTCCCCCCAGCAGCCAGTTCTGCAACCGCTGAGCTAGGCCCCCCCGCTCAGAGAGCTCTCTGTGGAGGATCCTGCACGCCCCCTTCCCCCCCGCGAGAGAGCCTGCGCTCCACCCGGCTCCCTCTGTAACCCGCAGCTCCCTGACTCGGTCAGCCAATGCAGAGTGGCCGGCGTGGAGTTCTGAGTCACAAAACAGGGATTTCCTCTTTCTCCCTGCAGCCCGAATTTCCAAGCCGAGGGGAAACCCCCGCCAAGGAAGTCACTCGTCACAGGGCCTCTGCGTTGCGGTGCAGGAATATCTGCTAAGTGGGACGCTGGTGAGAAAAGGTCTAGCCCAGACAGGGACCCGAATGCAGAGTTTCTGAAGCAGCCCGGAGCAAAGCCGCCAACGCCTGCAATCCAGCCCCGCAGCCCGCTCCTAGCCAGCGGGCCACAGCAGGGCCTGCCTGTGGAGGCATTGGGTGGGGTTCTAGAAGCGAGATGCCCACGGCCCCCAATGAACGTGGCATTAAACGATCCAGGTGGCGGTTTCGGGATTCAGGGGATAATGCCTGGCATGTCCGGCCCCGTCCGTCATGAATGTAACAAGCCACCGGCAAATCGAGAGGGCTATTTACTGGAGTACGTGGCTCCTGCCCAGCACGTCCCACTGGATGCTCTCAGCAGAGCGAGTCTCAGCCGAAGGCTGGGGGGGTCACGTTTCAGAAAACGCCAAAGGGAGGGTGCAGAAATCGTTTAACATTCATAGCAGAGGCTTGGAGGAAACCAGAGACACATCCCTGAACATTTGATTTGCAGGTGACCCAAACATTCATAGAATCCTCAAACACTAGAACTGGCAGGGCCCTCGAGAGTCATCAAGTCCAGTCCCGGCCCTCACGGCAGGACCCAGCACCGTCTAGCTCATCCCTGACAGTGTCTGTCCAACCTGCTCTGAAATGTCTCCCGGGATGGAGATTCCACAACCCCCCAGGCAATTTACTCCAGTGCTTAACCCCCCCAGCAGGCAGGACGCTTTTGGGAGAGTGGTATTGAATGAAGAGCACAGGGCACTGGAAGAGAGATCCGGATTGCTTGGTAAACTGGGCACAACCAAGCAATGTGTTTTAAGTGTAACCGGATCCATCTGGGAACAAAGGACGCCGTCCATCTTCAAGGACGGGGGCTTGGTGACTGAAAAAGATTTTTTGCTGGGGGGGTGGGATCCTCAGCTGGGCACAAGCTCCCAGTGCAACGCCTGCCCCAATCAACTCTGCTCTGGAGTTTGCAATGGGGTCTGGCTGGGACCTTTTGCTAGATCTTTAACAGTGAATGCTTTGTTCCCAACTGCGTCTTGGGTGTTTGTGTCAAGTGGAGGTTAATGAACAAGACAATAACCCAGCCAGGCTGAATAGCCCATCCCTCACAACTGCTCTGGATTTGCTCCCTTGGGGCTGGCAATGTCATGACGCCGTGAGTTCCCGAGTCACCAGTCTCCCAGCAGAAAGGTAAGCAGAGGTGATTTTAATTTCAAGCGCTAAACAGAAGCAGGCAGCAGTGTTTGGGAAGAGGGGGGCCTGGGCGCCGTTCCTCGTCCTGCGCACTCCCAGGGCGTCTCCCCGGCAGGCGGCTATTAGGTCTGAAGCCTTTGAAAGTAGAACTCGGTGATCTGCACCGCGCCCGGCTGGTTGGTTATGCTGAGGGGCTCGCTGTTCTTCTGGGAGGTGCAGAGGAACCAGCCGGGGTTGGCGGCCGACTCGAAGCGGTGGGTGCTGCCGGTGGGCGTGTTGTGGAACGTGAAGCGGGTGGCTTGCTCCTTGTCCTGCATCAAGGCCATGATTTCCTTCTCCTGTGTGGGGAAGAGACAGGAGGGAGCTGCTGCGGGAGGCTGGGAACCACCTTCCCTGGGCACGTGGCCCTGTGGAGCTCTGCACCAGCCCCCGTGGCTAGCGCCTCTCAGGTGCGGCGAGGTCACACGTGTCAGCCCACTGGGGCTTACCTGCGCGTGGCTCGCTGCCTGCAATTGGCCACCAAAGCCACAGGCGACTGGCCCCGCTTGCTGATTGGCTGAGTGTGGTGTTATAAACACATCATCAATCTCCCTGCTGGCAGGTGTCTGTGGGGGATCGTCGATCCCTTCCCCAAACAGCCATGGCAACAAAGCCCACTGGTAACATGGCTTTGCGCCTGCCTGCTGCCTCGGTTTCCCTTTCCAGCCCCGTTAACCGAACTTCACGCTGCAAATGTTTCCTCAATAGCTCCCCCCTTCCAGCGTCCAGGTTAGTAGCACAAAGTTCTAGCCACGCAAACTGCAGCCTTTCTGGCCTCACCCAGGGCCGCCGACGGGGCAGAGGGGCCACAAGGGGCCGCTGCCCTGGGGCCCAGCAATTTAAAAGAGCAGCATCCAGACCCTTCCAATTGCCGCCGGAGCCACGTGGGATGCAGTCCAGGTGGTGCTGAGGGCTGGCTGGGGGAAGCTCACTCCCAGCCCTGCCCCTTCTGGGGGCCTTGATTCAAGCCCCCGTCCAGCCCACTCAGCCTCTGACCCCGAGGAGCCTGCAACAGCTGGACCGGAGCAGCCCACGGCCACGGCTCTGGCCACGTCGGGATCCAGTCCCCAGAGGAAGGTACAAATTCTGCCCCCCGCCCCGTGGTAGCTCCCTGCTGAGGACGCTCACCTCCAGCTGCAGCGTGGGCTGGGCCGACGGGTTGCACGACAGGCAGCGTTTCCCTTCCTGCACGCCCAGGATGATGGGGTATTGTTTGCCCGTCAGGAACTGGTTGGGCACCACGCTGAGCTTCTCTGAGGAGAGACACGAGGGGGCTCAGGGCTCTTGGCTGCCCGCAGGGGCACCAGGCAGGGAGGGGCAGCACTAAGCCCCCCAGAAAGCAACCCCCTGGGCAGCCCAGAAGCTGCTGCCCTGGCCCTCCCCGTCCCAGCTCTGCCTCCAGGCTCCGGCCAGCGCTCACTGTGCCCCCCCACTGGGCCTTCCCACCCCACAGGTCTCTCCTCTAGCTCTGCAGCAAAACCCTGCCTCGGTATCCTCGCCGACCTCTCCCTGGCACCCCCATCTGCCCTCCCCACAGCCCACTGGAGAGAGCCAGGGGCCCTGCCCTTGGGCAGACGATTTCCTCCTGCCCAGGCACCGCCCGGAGAGGCCATGTGGCCTCAGTCCCACTGGGCCTCGGTGGGGGAAGGCAGCTCGCCAGGTGGCAGGAGTGGGGGACGAGAGGGCAGGTGGGTGGAGTGAGCAGGTGGAGCAAGGGACAAAAGGGTGGGCGGGTGGAGCGGGGTACAAGAGGGCGAGCGGAGCAGGCTGGCAGAGCAGGGAATGAGAGGGAGGGCAGGCAGAACAGGGGACACAAGGGCGGGCGGGGGGAGTGGTGGACAAGAGGGCGGGTGGAGCGGGACACAAGAGGGAGGCGGGCAGAGTGAGGGACAAGAGGGCGGGCGGGCGGAGCAGGCTGGCAGAGCAGGGGACGAGAGGGTGGGTGGGTGGAGTGGGACACAAGAGGGTGGGCGGGCAGAGTGAGGGACGAGGGCGGGCAGGCGGAGGGAGCAGGGGATGAGAGGTGGGCAGGTGGAGGGGGACAGCAGGGCAGGTGGGCGGAACGGGGGATGAGAAGGCGGGCGGCGTGGGGACGAGAGGCGGGCAGAGCGGGGACGAGAGGGCGGGCGGAGCGGGGGACGAGAGGGTGCGAGGGCGGGCGGAGCGGGGGACAAGAGGGTGCAAGGGCAGATGGAGCGGGAACGAGAGGGTGGGCGGGCGGAGCGGGGGACGAGAGGGCGGGCGGGCGGAGCGGGGGACGAGAGGGTGCGAGGGCGGGCGGAGCGGGGGACGAGAGGGTGCGAGGCGGGCGGAGCAGGGGACAAGAGGTGCAAGGGCAGATGGAGCGGGGACAAGAGGTGGGCGGGCGGAGCGGGGACGAGAGGCGGGCGGGCGGAGCGGGGGACGAGAGGGTGCAGGGCGGGCGGAGCGGGGGACGAGAGGGCGGGCGAGCGGAGCGGGGGACGAGAGGGCAGGCGGGCGGCGCGGGGATGAGGGGCGGGCGGCGTGGGGATGAGAGGGCGGGCGGAGCGGGGACGAGAGGTGCGAGGACGGGCGGAGCGGGGACGAGAGGGTGGGCGGGTGGCGGGGGACGAGAGGCGGGCGGGCGGAGCGGGGACGAGAGGGTGCAAGGGGCGGGCGGAGCGGGGACGAGGGCGGGCGGAGCGGGGACGAGAGGTGGGGCGGGCGTGGGGACGAGAGGTGCAAGGGCGGGCGGAGCGGGGACGAGAGGCAGGCGGAGCGGGGACGAGAGGCGGGTGGAGCGGGGACGACGGGCGGGCGGAGCGGGGACGAGAGGGCGGGTGGGCGGAGCGGGGACGAGAGGCGGGCGGAGCAGCGGGGACGAGAGGGCGGGCGGAGCGGGGATGAGAGGGCGGGTGGGCGGAGCGGGGACGAGAGGGCGGGCGGAGCGGGGACGAGAGGACGGGCGGAGCGGGGACGAGAGGGCGGGCGGAGCGGGGATGAGAGGGTGCGAGGGCGGGCGGAGCGGGGGACGAGGGTGGGCGGAGCGGGGATGAGGGGCGGGTGGAGCGGGGACGAGGGCGGGCGGAGCGGGGGACGAGAGGGTGCGAGGGCGGGCGGAGCGGGGGACGAGAGGGCGGGCGGAGCGGGGGACGAGAGGGTGCGAGGGCGGGCGGAGCGGGGGACGAGAGGACGGGCGGAGCTCACCAGGGTTGTGGTTGGAGGCTTCAGCCACGAGACTGTTGTTCTTCAGGCGGACGACCTTCTGGCTGGTGTCGCGCAGAGTGAAGTTGAACGGCACGGGGATTTTCATTATAGTGTAGCTCTCCTCGTCTGGCGACGGGCAAAGGCAAAGGGGAAATGCAGGCTCCAGCGGGAGGCCGCCCCTCAGAGATGAGGACATCCGTCAGCCCCAGAGCTCCTTGCATGGCCCCCGCCCCCTCCGGGTGCACTGGGAATCCGCTTTGTCAGGGTCTTTTCGCTCCTCCCCCTTAGCTTTCTCCTATAACCCACCCCGTGTGAGTCCTGCTGCTGGGCCCCTGGGCAGAGCGCCGCGGATACGGACCGGACCCTGAGAAACCGCCTCTCCCTTTCGACGAGAGCCCGCGCCCCGGAAGGATCTTGGCCTGGCCTCACGGGGACTGGAGTCCCCCAGAGATACGGCCACAGAGGCCCCGCCACACCCCGGAGGGACGCTTTAGACTGCACACGATCCCGGCCAAGGCCACATTTGGTCTCGGAGACGCTGCGGTAAACGGGGGTGCAAGTAGGCGGCTGGACCAGTGTCCCCAGGGTGCAGAGAGCCATTCAAGCCCCCGGAACCCTGGATCTGATGGCCAGCACTGGAAGCCAGCGGGTCCAGACCACCCCACCCCGTTCCAGCACCTAGAGGTGCAAGGCCTCCGTCTGACCCTGCCACGCCCCCCAGGGCTGGTCCGGGAAGAGGGGGCAGGAGCCGGGCGGAGGAGATACCCACCTGTCTTAGCGAAGGTGTTGAACAAATCCTCCATCACGCTGTCCCGTTTCCCCTGGGGCCCTGCGGCTGCCTGGGATGCCATGCTGCGGATGGGGGCCCGGTGCCTGTCGTGTCCTGGGGGCGGGGTGGCTGGGAAGGACGGAAGGACACCGGCGCTCAGGCTGGCTGGCACCGTGGGGGGAGCCCCTTTGGCCCTGCTGAGCCAGGGCAGGAGCCCCCTGCCCCTGGGGTCCTGGCAGCTAGCAGCACATGGCCTGGGGTGTAGGATGGGGGATGAGCCCCACCTGCTGAGCAACCTGATTGGCTGCCCACTGAGATCCAAGCCAATCAGGGCTCATTCCCCTCTCCCCTCTCCTTGGGGCCCAGCTCTGGGGCAGATCCCCAGGGAGTCACCAAGGGGGCTGCCAGTCCGTGAACGCAGCAGCAGGAGGGGCCCGGACCAGCCACTTGCCATGCTGCCCGGGGAGATGCTGGCCCTGGCCCTTGGCCGTGGGGCTCCGAGGGGCTCCAGGCTGGCTGAAGGGGGGAGGGGCGGGATGGGAGATGCTGGCTCTGGCACTCGGCAGAGGGGCTCCAGGCTGGCTGCTGGGGCCGGGCGTCTCCCCAGCCGCCCTCCGAGGGGAGCCAGGCCTCCCGGCGCCGTTCGCTGCTGGCGGGACGTGCTGGGCGAGGGGGTTTCTCCAGCCAGGCGGCGCCAGGGAACAGAACAAACCCCAGGGCAGGGCCAGTGAGTCAATCCAGGGAAGGGGTTGATTTGCTGACCCGCCTGCACCCCACGGGCCAGCGGCCCTCCCACCCCGGCTGCCCAGCCCAGGACGGGCCCTGTGGGGAGCAGGCAACAGCCCCCGGCACAGCTGGCCCCCCCGGTGGTCTTGGTGGCCGGGCTGGTTCCCACTGGGGGCCGTGCCCCTTTGGGCCCCTTTGGGCCCAGTGCTCTGCATATCCACTGCCCGGCTCTGGGCTCGGGCTGGCCGGGTGTGGGGCCGCGAGCGCAGACCAGTCCCGTGTGCGTGGAGACGGGGCCCGCAGGGCTCCTGGGCAGAGAACAAGGAGCTGTGAGATTTCCCCTCGGGGGCGCCCAGGGTCTCACACCAGGGAGCAGCCTCCGCCTCATCGCCCTGCCCCGTCTGAGACCGGCAGCCCCCTGCCACCGCCCAGCCCACGGCCCCGCTCGGCTCGCTCGTGATCGGGGACATCTGCCCAGTTCTGGAACTTAGCAGCCAGAACTTCCTTTATTTCTTCGCCCCTCGCCCCGGCTCCTCGCCAAGTCTGGTTCTGCCGGCACCGAGGCCTGCGCTCGGGAGGGGGTGCGGGAACACAGCCCCAGCCCGGGGGCACCCCCCACCCAGTGCTGCAACACGCCTTGAGGGGCCGCGTTCCTCGCCACCGCCCCGTCTGCAGCGCTGCCGCCTCCTGCGAACGCCGCCCACCCCGTGGCACAGACTCCCCAGGCGCCTGCCCCCAGAGCCACGGGCTGGGGGAGGTCCCATGGCAGGTGTGTCACGGGGCGTCAGCTCTTCAGCCCTGGGCAGCACTGACCAATGCTCCTGCACGCGACCCCACATGCGCCCGCCCCAGCAAGCACGGCAGGGGCAGGCAAGCTCGGGGCCGGGCCAAAGCCGCCCTGGGTATGGCTAGTGCCCGGAGGCCAGCATGGGGGGGAATGATCCCGGCAGCAGCCCTGCGCCAGCCAGCAGTACCTGTTGGGAGTTGGGAGCGGTTCCCTCTGTCAGCTGAGTCGGCAGCGGGGATCGCCCAGCTATTTATCCAGGGGCCCTGGGCAGGGTGGCCACGCCCGGGATCATTAGCAGGGCGGGACCTGAGCGTGCCTGGGCCCAGACAGCAGCAAACCCCGGAGCAGCACCTCCCGCCCAGACCGGCAAAGGAGCGGGAAAGAGCCTGGGGGGGGCTCTTCCCGGAGACTCCCCTGCAGGCCCCGCCGGGCCGAGAGCTCTGGGCCAGCGTGCGGCGAGACGCAGCCACTGCCGAGGGCGCCCGGGCGGTCTGTTCACACGCCCCTCTGCTCTTGGGTACTGCGGGCTAGATCCGGGGTCCCTGCTCCAAGGCCTGCTCCAGAGCGCCAGGCATTCGCTGGCAGCCTACTCCCCGGCCCAGCCACAGGCCCAGCGGCCACAGCAGCCTGGCGCTCGCCCCCTCGCCTGGTTCCCTCCCGACTCAGCCCCTCCCGCTTGGCAGCGCCCGCAGTGGTGCCGGCACCATGGACCAGGCGACGCCTCCTTCCCCGTCCTGCCGGGGGATCTGGGGCAGGGGGTGACCCCTGGAGAGCGCCCGTCCCAGCCCCTCCGTGCCAATCCCCAGAGGAGACGCGCCCGCCCCAGCAAGGAGCACGGGGCAGGCCGGCTGCTGCTGCCGGGGGAGGGCTGGAGAGGCGGCCCTGCTGCTTGGACACTCCTCAGCACGGGGCGCTCGGCCTTCCCCCCGCACTGCCCTGGGGCACGCTCACCCACAATGCTTTGCTCTGTCGACAGACCCTGGAATGGCAACAGAGAAACCGGTTGGACCCGTTTTCACGTTTGGCGACTTTCGCCTGTCGCCAGCACTTTTGTCGCCAGATCCTCCCCGTGCGGACACGGCCTGAGAGCACCAGGCAGGGCAGAAGAATGATGCAGACACACCCCAAGCCTGGAGGTTGTTGCCCCATGAGATACACCCAACCAGCAGCGAAAGTAACTGTCCATATCGCCCCCCTGACTCCCACAAAGGCTGAAAGCACTTTCCTGCCATATTTCTGCCCCTAGACCACCACCAACAAACCGAGGTTTACAAACGAGTGGTTCTTTAAAACCAGTTTCATTAAAGAACAGGTTCTTCCAATCCCAAAGGACCAGCCACACATCCAGGTCAATAGACAGCTCAGATCTTACCCCCAAAATCACACTATTGCCAACCCTTTAGAATCTGAAATCTAAAGGGAAAGAAAGAAAGAAAGAAAGAGGAAGAAAGGGAGGAAGGGAGGAAGAAAGGGAGGAAGGAAGAGAGGAAGGAAGGAAGGGAGGAAGAAAGGGAAGAAGGGAGGAAGGGAGGGAGGAAGAAAGGGAGGAAGGGAGGAAGGAAGGAAGAAAGGGAAGAAGGAAGGAAGAAAAGGAAGAAGGAAGGAAGGAAGAAAGGGAAGAAGGAAGGAAGAAAAGGAAGAAGGAAGGAAGGAAGGAAGGGAGGAGGAAGGAAGGAAGAAAGGGAGGAAGGAAGGAAGGAAGAAGAAGGAGGAAGGAAGGAAGAAAGGGAAGAAGGAAGGAGGGAAGAAGGGAGGAAGGGAGGAAGAAAGGAGGAAGGGAGGAAGAAAGGGAAGAAGGAAGGAAGAAAGGGAAGAAGGAAGGAAGAAAAGGAAGAAAGGGAAGAAGGGAGGAAGAAAGGAGGAAGGAAGGAAGAAAGGAAGGAAGGAAGGAAGAAAGGAAGAAGGAAGAAAGGAAGAAAGGGAAGAAGGAAGGGAAGAAGGGAGGAAGGGAGGAAGAAAGGAAGGGAAGAAGGAAGGAAGGAAGAAAGGGAAGAAAGGGAAGAAGGAAGGAAGAAAGGGAAGAAGGGAGGAAGGAAGGAAGAAAGGAAGGAAGGCTTTGTTCAGAGCTTCAGTCTGTAGCAAAGAGCGTCCCGAGCGAGAAGCCGGGGGAGGCCGAAATGGCAGGTTCCCAGGGCCCTTCACACCCGTGCCGGGGGCATCCCATTGCTCTTGTCCCAAGAGGGGGTTTGGAGTCCCGGGAGCAAGTCACCTGAGCACGCAGGACTCAGACCTTGGCCCTCCACAGCCAGCTCCCTCTGTCCCCGGGAACCTGTTACTTGCGGGGTGTGGTGGCGGGGCCAGACCCAGCCCAGGCCCAGCCTGGCCCCTCAGCGCTGACAGCCTCACTGCCCTGTTCCAGGGGGCTTAGCTCTCAGATCCGGGGGGGGGGCACCAGCTGTGACCTGGATTTCCAGAACACCCAGAGCCTCCCTTCCCGCAGGCACTGGGCACCAGCTGGTGGCAGTTCCTCTTGCAGAACTACAAGGCAGCTGGTGGGGAGGGACACAAGGGGGGTACTGGTCACATGACTGCCCCCCCATGTGACTCCTCCCCATCCCACCCCCACTCCACTCTTCCCCCAAGCCTCTCCCCTGAGCAATTCAGCCCAGGGGACTAGCAGGGGGCCTGGAGCCAACAGCAAGGGTGGGACCCCCACGTCCTCTACAAGCCTGCACCGAGACCTTGGCAATCCATCAGTCGGTGAACGTACTTGATTCCTTTAACCACCGGACGACCAGACGGCCTCTTTCACGCGTCTGTCCAAGCCAGGGCCAGCCCAGCAGCTGGGATCCCAACACTCCACGCTCCAGGGGCGTCCGGAGTCCGGATCTGCAGGCAGCAGCTGGAGCAGCCGTTACCATGCTCCTGACTGAGGCACCCGGCACAGGGAATCCAGCCTGTGTGGCAGTGGCACGTGGCTTGGTGTGAGCCATGTCTCTGGGCACCGCTCCGGCTTCATGGGCGTGGCAGCGGCATGTGTCCTAGTGAGAGCCATGTCTCTGGGCACCGCTCTGGCCTGGCTCATGGGCGTGGCAGCAGCACGTAGCCTGCTGAGAGCCGTGTCTCTGGGCATGGCTCTGGCCTGGCTTGCAGGCGTGGCAGTGGCACATGGCCTGCTGAGAGCTGTGTCTCTGGGCACGGTTCTGGCCTGGCTTGCGGGCATGGCATGTGGCCTGCTGAGCGCCGTGTCTCTGGACACCGCTCCGGCCTGGCTCGCGGGTGTGACAGCGGCACGTGGCCTGCTGAGCGCCGTGTCTCTGGACACCGCTCCGGCCTGGCTCGCGGGCGTGGCAGCGGCACGTGGCTTGCTGAGCGCCATGTCTCTGGACACCGCTCCGGCCTGGCTCGCGGGCGTGGCAGCGGCACGTGGCCTGCTGAGCGCCGTGTCTCTGGACACCGCTCCGGCCTGGCTCGCGGGCGTGGCAGCGGCACGTGGCCTGCTGAGCGCCGTGTCTCTGGACACCGCTCTGGCCTGGCTTGCGGGCGTGTCTCCGGGCTCACGGGCGTGGCAGAGAACTAGCGAGATGACATAGGGTGAGTGGAACACGGCTCCTGCCAGGGGCGGCGCGGAGGCAGCAGGAAACGAGAACGATCCCTGTCATCCGCCCTGACGCTGCCCCAGCCCCGACTAAGCACGGTTGCTCTGAATTTCCTGCATTGCTGCCTGTGGCACGTCTGCCTAGAGACGCGTGAGCAAGTCTCAGCGGCTTCCCCTCCCGTTCTGCTGTGACTGCACATCCTGCCCGGGACTGGGGCTCCCCCGCGAGCCTCACGTAACTGCTGCCGGCACGGTGCCCACCCCCGCCAGTGCCCGAAGGACCGGGCCCCCCCCAGCACTGCAGCTCAGCGCGTCCCAGGCTTGGGGCTGTACAGCCTGGACAGGGCGCAAGGACCAGCCCCATGCCTGCCAGCGCCTCGCCCTCCGGCCCCGAGCCAGGCCCGGCCCTGGCTCACCTGCGAGGATCAGCAGAATCTTGCGGTGGGAGTGCGGCTCCGATCTGGCCCATGATCCCACCCCCTTCCCACTGTTCCCCCCAAAGCCCCGCCCATGCCCCGCCCACTATCTCAGTGGCCACACCCCTCTCTGCCACGCTCGCTGTGCCTCTTCCACATGCTCCCCTCGTGCTGCAGCAGGATTCACGCCACGCCCCTTTCAGCGGGGGGGTTAAGCCTCTTGCGCCTTGTCCTGCCTGTTCCCCCCAGGCCCTGCCTGCCGCTCGCTCCTCTCCGCCAGCCCCTCTGCCGTCACTTGCCCTTTGGGCAGCCAGCTGGGCGGGGTGCAGCTTCCCAAAGGGATGGGGCCGTGTTCCAGCGTCCCTGCCTTGTGTAAGCTCAGTCCTGCACCCGGGGGGTGCCGCTGAGTTGCTCTCCTGCCCTCTGGCCTTCCCAGCTGGACCGGGATGGGTCCTCCCCCCCACCTGGGGAAATGGGTCCTGGCCTTCGTGGCTTTCCCCGTTAAAGCTCAGCGCCCTGCCTCCGGCCTGAACTGCCCCAGCGGCGCTCGGCGCGTTGGGCCGTTGGCTGCTGGGCCGGACGCCTCGCCCGCTGCAGAAGCGTCGCGGGGGCCAATGCAGCCGGGCGGGAGACTCTCCGATGGGACGGCCCCGCTGCCGGGCAGGGGCGGCTTCGTCCTGGGTTTGGCCAGTGCTGGCACAGGGGGCCCAGCCCAGGACAGGGGCCGTGGGGCCGGCCGGCTGGGGGATCAGGGACCAGGGCAGGCATCTGTCTGTGCCACGTAAGGAGGGATGAGGGTTACTGACCCCCCCGGCTGAGCTGGCCCCAACCGGCGGCCAGCCCTGTGGTGCTGCGGCAGGAGGGGAGCGTGGGAACGGCAGGTCGGGGGGTTCATGCTGCGCCCCCTTCACAGGGGGGTTAAGCCCCTTGCGCCTTGTCCTGCCTTGAGCGCACGGGGAGAACAAGGGATCCTGCCCTCTCCGGAACAGCCCGGAACACCTGTGAAACTGTTATTGGCACCCCCTCGCCCCTTCCACCCAGAGGGAGGGAGTGTGAAGGGGGCCCCAGGGCCGGGCCAGTGCATGGGGGCTCTGGGGCCAGGCCACTCCAGCTGCATTGGGGGAGGGGTTGTCCCAGGCTGTGCTGTCTGGGCTGTGGCTGCCTTGGGGCTGGGGAGAGGCGCCTGGTTCAGGCCCGTCCCTTGGCTGGGGGGGACGACCTCCTCCCTGCCTTGCAGTGCAGACCACCTAGCCAGCTACCCCCGGGGGGGGTCTGCATGTGATTCCCCCTTCTCAGCGGGGTACTTTGCACTCGGCTTTATTGAATTTCACCTGGTTGACTTCAGAGCCAGTCTCCAATGTTCCAAGGCGGCTGTGCAGGGCGAGCCCCCCTTCCCAGGTGCTCGCAAGCCCCCCGCTCGGCCTCACGGGCACGTTTACAGGCCCAGTCTGGGCGCCCGTGTGCGAGTCTCTAGTGAAACTGCCTAGTGCCGGGACTGGCCCCGGTGGGACGCCGCCGTGCTTAGGAGCGGGTTGCTGAACCTTTTCCAGGGATCAAAATGAGGCTGACTGGTCTGTAGAGCCCTCACTTCTCCCCCCTTTCAAGGTGGATGCTGTGTTTGCCCGTCCCCCGCCCTGACACCTCCTTCCTCCTCCGGCAGCTCCCCACAGCCCTTGCGAAAGTTGCAACGGCTCGGCAGTTGCTGCAGCCTGGGAGCCTTCCCTCGGGCCCTGCTGAGTGGAATGGGTCTGACTCGCCGGCACGGGGGGCGTGTGCGCAGCGCCGCGGAGCTCGAAACGAGCGACGCAGCTCGAGCTGTGCCAATCGCCCAGTGCAGGGGTCTCCCACCTTTTGAAGCAGGCGATCTCTTTTTGAATTTAAATGCAATCCAAGATCTACCTCAAACCCAAACACCCTGGCCCCGCCTCCTTCGGGCCCCTTCTCCAAGGCCCCGCCCCTGCTCGCTCCGTCCTCCTGCCCTCCACCCCCCATTCTCCCTCACTTTCACCAGGCTGGGGGGCAGGCTCTGGTCTTGGCTAAGGGGATTTGGAGTGTGAGAGGGGCCCTGAGCTGGGCTTGGGGCACAGGAGGGGGTTCTAGGTGCAGGCTCTGGGAGGGCGTTTGGATACAGGGGTGCTCGGGGCTAGGGCAGGAGATTGGGGTGCAGGAGGGGTTTCATGACGGGGTGGGGTTGTGGGCTTCAGCTGGGAGTTCCCGGATGGTGGTGCAGTGGGGCTAAGGCAGGTTCACCCCCTCACCACCCCCAAAAGCAGCCAACAAACTCCCTCCTCCCCCAAGTCTCGTGCCCCTCTCTGCTCTGTGGAGATAAGCTACAAAGAGGGAGAAGGGGGCACCCTGACATCAGCACCCCTCTTCCCCCTCCCCTGCCCTGCACAGAAAGCAGGAGGCTCCTGGGGGGCAGCTCCAAGGCGAAGGGCAGGAGATGCACAGCAGTGGGGGGAGGGGCAGCTGACGTGCCGGCACTTGACAGCCGCTTGGCCAGACCAGTCGGGATCCCCTGCCAGAGGCTCCAAGATCCACCAGTAGCTCCCGACCTACTGCTTGGTGACCACGGGCCTAGCTTCTTTCGAGATAGACGCTGTGCCGACAAGTCCCTTCATCCCTGTGGATTACCGAGGTCTACCGGGACGTTGGACTAGCGAGCCCGTTATTTTGAATATACTCCGAAATAATGGGCTTGTTGCTAAGACACGGAGAACGCTGTTTCGGGGTGCAGGACGTATCCCCCGATAGCGCTGCTGTCTAGACGTACCCAGAGTCTTTGACCCGCTTTCCCCCCCTTTGGGCTAGTGTTCCTTCCCCCGTGTTAATGTGAGCCATGCTGTGTCTGGTCGTAAGCCATCTGTTCTGTGACGACGCTTGCAAAGTCGGCAGTCCCGCCTTTTGGACGTCCTCTGTTCCTAGCTCTCCTTCCCTGCCGAGCAGAGGACCTGCGCTCTCCTCTGTCTTCCTCTTGCTGCCAGTGTCTTTCAAGAAGCTCATGTCCCTTGCTGGGTGTAAGTCCTTCTGGGCCTTTCTCATTTCCTCCCTGCCTGCTTGCCCTGGTCTTTTGTGCCCCTCCTTAGCAATTCATCCCCGCTGGCACGTTGCGGGGGCCTATCTTCGATTTCCAGGGATCAAAGTGCTCCTGCTGGAGCCATCCTGAGCCCTTGCCAGGCTCCCTCGCAGCAGGCCCCTGCCCTAGCCCCGGCCGTCGCTGCGACAAGCTCGGCCATCGTCTGCCAACCCGACAGGCACCCCAGGGGGGTTTGCTATTGACTTTGACAGGAGCGGGTCTGAGCTGACCCCTGAGTCCCAAGATGGCAGATTTGCACCCGCTGCAGAGCACGGGGCAGGGAGCATTCGGAAGGAAGCTGGGGCGGGTCTGGGTTGGGGACCCCCCTGGTGTAGACGCACCGAAGGGATTGCATCAGCGGGGCTCCATTAGGCTCCATAAATAAATAAAGAGAGGGCCGATAAAGAAAAGTTATTTATTAGTTCCCTAAATAGAAGAACTAGAGGACACCAAATGAAATTAATGGGTAGCAGGTTTAAAACTAATAAAAGAAAGTTCTTCTTCACACAGCGTGTAGTCAGCATGTGGAACTCCTTGCCAGAGGAGGCTGTGAAGGCTAGGACTATAACAGAGTTTAAAGAGAAGCTAGATAATTTCATGGAGGTTAGGTCCATAAAAGGCTATTAGCCAGGGGATAAAATGGTGTCCTTGGCCTCTGTTTGACAGAGGCTGGAGAGGGATGGCAGGAGACAAAGCGCTTGATCATTGTCTTCGGTCCACCTCTGGGGCACCTGGTGCTGGCCACTGTTGGCAGACAGGATACTGGGCTAGATGGACCTTTGGTCTGACCCGCTACGGCCGTTCTTATGTTCTTATGTTCTTATGTTCCAAACACCCCCGTTCAGACGGGCCTGAGAAGGGAGGGCAAAAGAGCATTTAACTGTGTCGGGACCCAGTCCTCCTTCACCAAGGGGCCATGGGGCCTCCATCTCAGCAGAGGAAAGGGGCCTTTTGCGTCTCTCCGCCCATACATGTGCCAGGGTAGGACAGATCCCCAGGCTCCGGGGGGAGGTTGTAGCTGTGGTCACACACTGTGACTTCACTCGCAGAACAGAGAAGCGCTCGCAGGGCACAATGGCTTGTGGGTTTGCAGCTCGCCAGCGCGCTCAGGAAGCAGGAGGCTGGGGGAGTTTGCAGGAAGTGCTTGGTTTGGAACCTGAGCTGGGCCTGAGCCATGACGCATGGGACCCTGGGGGCCCGGTATCACTGAGGGCAGGATACGCGGGCATCCGAGGGCAAATGTAGCCCCAGCTCTCTGGACCTGCAAGCCACAGGTTGCACACTGGCCAGCAGGACATCCTGCGTGACTCACCGACCGAAACCCACTGTGCAAGTGCCCCGAGCTAGAGAGCAAGAGCAACGCCCGCGCTACCGGTCAAGCCGCTCTAGTGACCTAGTTATCTCAAGCTCTGGGGGGAGCCGAGTGAGTCTGTAACGGGAAAAACTTCAAAACCAATGACTGGTCCTGCCGCGCCTTAGAGACTGGCACAATATGTAGGTGGGTCATGAGCTACTTCCTCAGCCCACTTCTTCAGATGACTGGAGCATTAAAAGTCCAGACCCAAGAAGGAAGGGCGGGGGAAGGAAGGGGAAAAAAGAGCGAATTAGAGTGTTCAAGTTACAAGAAGCTGATAAGAACAATTCGCACCTTCGCCCATTGTTTAGTTGGTTAAGTTATCTCAGTCGCTCTAACCCCTAGGCAAGCTGCCAGGCCTGTTCTGCTGGGGGATCTGCCCCCATCGCGCTCTCCTGGTCCCTGCTCACCACATGGACCCTGCATCGGTTGCCACGTTCCCTGGCCGGCAACCCCTTTGCTCTGCCGGGAGGTTGCAAAGCTGCTGTAAATTCACCAGGAGCCCGGCTCGGTGCTGAAAAGTCCGGCTGGTAGAGCGATGCTGGGGGAGGGAGGAGGGGGTTGCGCTGGCCCTGAGGCAGGGCTGGTTACACCACCGCAGGGCCTGGCACTGCGTTCGAGGAGCTGGGATCAGCTGGATGGGCCTGAGGGCTTTGGGGCTGGTCCGAGCTGCATCCTCACCTGGAGGATTTAGAGGCAAGAAGGGGGAGCACTGGACAGCTCTGCCCGGTTAATCCCACCTGCGCGTCACAGCTTGCCTAGTGCCCTGTGTGGCCTCCCTAGAGCCAGTGCCTGCACGGGGCGCCCTTGGGCATGGCAGCCACAGGGCAGGCCTCTCACTCTTGCGCAGCCTTTACTGCTGCTCCTTCACCCTGTTCCCTTCCTCCATGGAGCTCAGCCATGGAGGCTGGCGAGACCACGCGCCCCGGGCCACGGCCTCAGCCGCGGGAGGCTGGCATGCTGAGCACGGCTGCCCCAGGCATGGGCACACCCAGGCCGGCTCTCGCTGGCGCCAGCAACTCGGCGCCCCCGTGCAAGGCAGGGCAGCGCAGCGCGCTAGCCCAGCCGTAAACCAGCTCTGAACGAGCGCTCCCCTGCCAGCGCTTACAGAACTGGGCGGGGGGGAGACTGCGGGAGCAGACTGCATTTGCATAGACATGCCTACTTTGCCTAGCTGATCAGCCAGCCAACTTGCTGTGCCCAAGTGATCGGTTTGGGCTGGTTGTGCACGTGAGTCCTGGAGGCTGGGGAACAAAATGTTTTCTCGTTGTCTGACTGACAGGCGGTGGAACTGCACTTACTTAGCAGTAGGGGTTTTGCTCTCTTTGAGGACAGGTCACCCTGACTGCAAACAACCTGGCTAAGCTTCAGGTGGTGATGTAAAAAGCCAGTAAATTGGGGAGGGGGTGGGGCTTGGCCCTCGGTGCCTCCAGTGCTTAAAGACAAAGCTGATCAGATTCCACTGGGATCATCAGGGCTCTGACAGTCTAGGCCAGGGGCTGCGCCCTAGACCTGGTGTGGGGGGAAGTGCAGCCCTGAGGTTCGCCCTGCCCAGTGGAATCACTAAGAACTGGGCTAGTGGGGGAACCTCAGAAGGCAGCAGCCACATGGTCTGAGCACAGGGCTGGAAGCAAACCCACTGGAGTTGGGGACGTTGCTGGCTGAAAGACGTGCCCAAGATCACACTGGGACTGGAAGCCAAGTCTCCAAAGCCCTAGGCACACACCCTAACCATTAGGTAATCCTGCCACCCTAGTCACCGTGAGTCAATGGTGTTGCACCAAGTTCCAGGTGGATGGCAGGCCTGGCCCTTGTGAATAGATACTGGGCATGGGGGCGTGGGAGGTTCGTTCCTTAGAGGCAATCGGAGGCTCCCTGCCTACTTTCCCGATGCCTGTGAATTCCCCGGGCAGAGAAACGCCTGCCTTGCTCCTTGGCTAGATTGCTCAAGGGGCGGCGCTTCCGTCACGGCCTCACTTCCTTCCCGGTGGGGATTTTCACTCTCTTCCTTCCTGCGCGTGTGTCACGCTGGGGCAGCTCCAGGCTTTCCACACAAGGGGAGCAGAGGGCAAACAAGGGATGCTCCAGGGCAGGGGTTGTGTGAGGCCTGATGGGAGGTAAACCGAGGCAGCGACTGGGCTGCAAGTCAGCCCTGCTATGGGGTTTAAAGCAAGGGGAAGCGCGCGATGCTGATCTGCCCAGGAGCCTGGGGGATGTAAGAAACTCCCCAATTCCTCGGCCGCCTCCTTGTGCCACAGGTGCTGGCTCACGGCGTATGAAAGTTGGGGGAGCCAGCAGAACCTGTCGGATGCAGTCGCTGGGCAACGAAGGCCCCCCCCGCCCCGCACAGTGACTCCCCTGCAGTCACTCGCCGGCGCGTGAGGAAAGGGGCAGGGTGCTAAGGCCAGGCAGGGCACCATTTCAGAGGGGGGAGACCTGTGCATGCTGCAACAGTGGGGGCAGAGTGAAGCCAGGGATTGGGCAGTGTTACTGAGCATGCTCAATACAAGACAAGCAGCAAATCGGGGGGGAGACGACCCTTTCCACCTCCCCACACACATCACCTCTTCCCAGGGCTACTAAGGCACTTGACAAGCCTAGCTATGCTAGCAATTAGCTGGCAGGAGCACTGCGTCCACTCCCTACATAAAAGAAAGACAATTCAATCAATATTAGACCCATTCGTCTCTGCTACTAACATGTTCTGACATCTCAATCAAGGGACGCTGGTTAGGGTTCAGATTGCAATGAATGGTTTTACTTTGTTACTAACTGTGCGGAAAGAGAGACTGCCAGGACTCCTGGGAGGCGAGGGGGGTCTAGTGGGTTACCGCAGGGGGCAGTTGGGTTCTATATAAGAGCATCAAACATGGCCATACTGGGTCCCTCCAGCCCAGTGCCCTGGCTGCCAGCAGTGGCCAGTGCCAGGTGCCCCAGAGGGGGTGAACAGAACAGGGAACCATCCCGTGATCCCTCCCCGGTCGCCCAGTCCCAGCCCCTGACAGAGCAAGGGACACCTCCCTGCCCAGCCTGGCTCATAGCCATCCATGGACCTGTCCTCCTTGAACTTACTTCAGTCTTATTGGAACTCTCTTAGGCTATGTCTACACTGTAGGCTTCTTGCACAAGAACGGTTTTGTGCAAGAGTTCTTGTGCAAAAGGTCTTGCACAAGAGTGCATCCACACTGCCATGTGCTTTTGCACAAGAGCATCCATGGCAGCGTGGATGCTCTCTTGCGGCGCAAGAAAGCTCTGATGGCCATTTTAGCCATAGGGGTTTCTTGCACAAGAAATTCTTGTTGCCGGTCTACACTGGCCTCTTGTGGAAGAGCTCTTGCGCAAGAGGGCTTATTCCTCGTGGGGAGAGGAATAACTCTTCCGGAAGAAGCCCTGTTTTACAATGCTGGACTATAAATTTACTTGCGCAAGAACACGCATGCAGTGTAGACACTGCAAGTTTTTGCACAAGAACGGCTGTTCTTGCGCAAAAAGCCTGCAGTGTAGACGTAGCCTTACAGTTTGGGCCTTTCCACCATCCCCTGGCAAAGAGTTCCACAGGTTGATGATGATGAATTCATTTCTTGTGTTTGTTTTAAATCTGCTGCCTATAAATGTCATTGGGTGACCTTGTGTTACGTTAGTGAACGAGTAAATAACATTGGGAGAAAAATGGTTCTCCTTGGCCTCTGAGGACAGGACAAGAAGCAATGGGCTTGAATTGCAGCCAGGGAGAGTTGGGTTGGACATTAGGAAAAACTTCCGGTCAGGGGGTTTAAACACTGGAATAAATTGCCTAGGAGGGTTGTGGAATATTCATCACTGCCGATATTTAAGAGCAGGTTAGACAGACACCTGTCAGGGATGAGCTAGATTGTGCTTGATCCTGCTGTGAGGGCAGGGGACTGGATTAGATGACTTCTCGAGGGCCTTTCCAGTTCTAGAATTCTATGATTTCCTTACTCTATTTTTCCGCACCAGTCATGATTTTCTAGAACTCTAACAAACCCCCCACCCTTTAGTCATTTCTGTTCCAAGCTGGAAAGTCCCAGTCTTCTTAATCTCTCCTCCTATGGAAGCTGTTCCTCACCGCTCCTCACTTCTGCTGCCCTTTCTGTGCCTTTGCCAAACCCCATCTAAAATGGGGTGTCCAGATCTGCACGCAGTATTCAAGATGTGGGCGTGCCCTGACTTTACCTAGAGGCACTGTGATATCTTCTCTTATTATCTGTTCCTTTCCTAAGGATTCCAGTGTGCTGGTAGTTCTCAGACTGCTAGGGCCGAGCGAGCAGAAGTTCTCAGGGAACTATCCACAGTGATTCCATGATCTCTTTCTTGCGTGGGAACAGCTAATTCAGACCCCGTCGGTTTGTGGGGGGATCTGGGGTTGTATTTCCCCATGTGCCTTACTCTGCCTTTAGCAACGCTGAATCCCACCGGCCCTTGTGTTGCCCAGTCACCCAGCGCGGTGAGACCCCTTTGCAACTCTCTGCGGTCAGCTTCGGACTTCACGAGTTTGAGTAGTTTCGTATCAGCTGCAGACGTTGCCACTTCACTGGTAACCTCTTTTCAGTCATTTATG
Organism: Rafetus swinhoei; assembly: GCA_019425775.1. NCBI lineage: Eukaryota > Metazoa > Chordata > Testudines > Trionychidae > Rafetus > Rafetus swinhoei. Next base: position 1,387,552 of record JAFJHL010000226.1, read on the forward strand.
AATCAGTTGCACGGCCCCGGTCTCAGTACAGACGCTGGCGCGCCGCCGTTCCTTCCTGCGGGAGTGGAGGACCTGATGATGTTTTCATGCTCATCAAAGGACCCTTCCGTCACTTGAACAAGCCTTTCGGTAGCTCAGTCACCCGCCGCCCTCTGGTTATAAACAAACCGCGGATCTCAGCGTTGGTTCCCCCCATTCCTGCCCAGTGAGGAGACACGCCAGCTGCCCCTCCATCTGCCCAGGGCTCCTCGCCCTGCACCCCGCAGGTGTCACTTACACCCGTCCTTGCTGCTGTCTGGGGCATGGACCGGCCTGGGGGAGGTCGCCACCCTCACACCAATTGCCTCATCCTTAGCCAAGTTAGCAGTTCCAGGCACCTGGTGTCAGCACTTCCTCCTGGCCAGGGGACGTGGCCGGGCTATCATGGCTAGCAGGGTTCCTCTGCCGGCGGGGTCACTGCAGGTCGCAGCAGGCAGCTGTTCAGCCACCTCTGGAGAGCCTGCAAGGGGAAGCGTCCACCCCTCCAGCGCTTTCGCAAGGTCAGCGGCTCCTGCTTGGCCCAGCCGCCTCCACAGCCAGAGAGCAGAAGAGGGGGCAGACCGGGGCAGACCAAAGGTCCCAGCCCAGCATCCTGGCTTCTGACGGTGGCCAATGCCGGGTGCCCCAGAGAGGCAGCCTGCTCTGAGTCGTGCCGGGGGGCTTCCTCTGACACAGCAGCTGGGGGCTCGTGGCCCGTTGTTCCCCACAGTTCCCAGCCTCAGCAGGGACCAGAAAGGGCGTTCGGCAGAGCCAGTCTGTGCCTGGCTGCATGATGGGGCGGGGGCCAGAGCTGCATCCAGCCCCTATCTGGTGGTTGAGCTGGAGTGGCTCTCACAGACAAAGGCATCCCATCCGGAGGCAGAGGCTCCAAGTGATGGAGAATCCACCACCTCCCTAGGCCAGCTGCTTCCTGGTTACAGTGGGTGCCTCTTTTCCAGTGGGAGGGGTGTCCTGGAGAGAAGCCACCCCCCAGCTCAGCCTGTCAGTGGGGGAAGAGGGGGAAAGCAGGCCACAGAGCCACGGACACCCCCCTTTGCTGTCCCCTGCCCCTCCCCAGAAGAGGGGAGCCCAGGGCTTGTGCTGAGCTCTGCCTCCCCCCTTCAGCGCACTCACCCACATGCCTTATGAGTGGCAGGGGGCATCGGTTTGCTCACCAGTGGGAGCTCACAGCCCAGAGCTGCAGCGGAGGGCTGGCTTTCAGCTGTAGCTACAACTGGGGAGCGGAATACAGCCAAGTCTAGGGGTTAGAGCCAGGGCCTGGATGCTGCTCCCTGCTCTGCCATGGCGTGAAGCTGCTGCCTCTTTCTGTGCCTCAGTTTCCCCATGCGTAGGGCAGAGGGAAGGAGCTGCGAGGCCGTGACGGGGATGCTGGCGGAGCTGGGGAACGTTAGCTTCTAGCTCCCCCTAGTGGGGGAAGCGCGATGGCACCACCTCCATGGAGGAACGAGTCCCATGTGGACCCACCATCCGTACCAGCATCCCTGCGGGATCCAGAGCTGTAGGGAGCCAAGCTCTCTGCAGGGCCTGACACAGCCAGAGCCCCATTTTGCACATGCTGAACGAAGCCCAAGCTCCGTGGGGCGTGAACAACACTGGGCCAGCTCCACCCCACTGCAGACAAGGACATTGCCTACTATGGGGCAAGTGGGGCAGTCGGTGACCCCACCCTGACCTTGTTCCCCCCGCCCCACACTTGTTCCGTTGCGTCTCCCAGGCCGCCGCTCACCAGACACTGCAGGATACAATGGAAGTATGTTGGCTCCCTTGAATCTCTCTGAAAGCAGGCCCCTGAGGGCAGGGACAGTCAGGGGAGGGCCCCCAGTGCAGAATAGGGCGACCCCCTTGTGTCCCTGCTACAGCTTCTAGGGGCCATTGCGGGGCGCAGGGTCTGCCCCAGCCATGACCACTGCTCTGGCAGAGTGTCCTGCCCCTTAGGGAAGGCCCAGAGGACTCTGAGACTGGCTCACCACCAGTAACCCTGGGCTGTTCCCTTCTCCCATGTCAACCTCCAATCCCTTGGCCTCCCTGAGCTCTTGTGGCAATGAGTTCCACAGGTCATTTTGCCTTGCGCAAGACCCGCACCTACCAGCTTCATGTCCACCCTCCCCGTCCCCATGTGGCTTCTCCTTTCCCGCAGGGCAGCAACTGGGCAGATGCTGGTTGCCTGTGATGAGACCTGTCAGTGGCCCTTCTGCACGCCCAGGTACCCCTTTCTTCCTGCGAGGCCAGCCACACACCCCTGTATGTCCCATACACAGGCTCCAGAGCCACGGCAGGGCTCATGTGCACCCTCCGCAGCACCTGCCCCCCATGAGCCCAGCCACCCTCCAAACAGGACCAGTCCACATCCCTCCCTAGAGCCTCAGGGTTGGTTTGTCTGCTCTGGCTAGACAGCCGCGTTCTAACCCATTCACTCAGGCCAAGACAATCCTCTGTCCTGGCTCCACCGTCCTCACCGTGTCCCAAAGCAGCATCCGATGCCCCAGCTGGGTCAGCAGCGTGCCACAGGGATGCCCCATCTGAGACGGGAGGGGCTGTCGGGCACTGATGAACACCGATTCTCAGCAAACAAACGCAGACCCAGGGGACGGGGTGTGCATGTGTGACGACGCGTTGGGGTCCCCTGACTCCTGCACCCCCGTAATGGCACGAACAGACTCCACCAGCCCGTAGAATGGAGGGAGTTTATTCCTTTTCCAGGATACAGCACAGCACAGCACAGCACCGATGTAATCTGGTTACAGGGCAGGTCTAGGATGCCTCAGCCCCCCTTGAGATGGGGGAGACTGGGCCCCTAAATCCCAGCCCCTGGCTTAGGCTGGTTCCTCCATGATCCCAGACAGACTCTAAACTCTCTTCCAGCCCTGCCCCCCAGCCCGGGCAGCAATCCACCTTCCTTTGTTTCTCTCCTTGGGGGGTAGCTGGTCAGACAGGTTGAGAGACCCTCTTAGCATAATGACTCATCCTTCTGGGCTGTGGTACCGATGGCAGCCATTGGGGATTACCACAGAGCCAGCATAGGAACTAGCCAGATACCCCCACTACGTCACAGTTCTCCCCCCTCCGAGAGCGAACTGAGCAGGTCACTCCGCTCGTGACCTAGGGAAGTTCGGGTCCTCTGCGTGGGAACCCGCCCTGGGGACATGGGTGCTCCCCTTGACTCGGGCCAGCCGCGCGAGGCCCCACATGAACTGGCTTCCTCTGTCCACTCGCTGCATCGCTCCAGGGCGACTGACACAGGCCTGTCCTCTGTGGTCGCACCCATCCTTCCGCTGGCCTTGATCTCTGGCCAGGGTCTCTCGGCCGGGCCATGAGCCCAGCGAGCCTCCTCTGGACAGCCAGGGCGGCCTCCACCCCGACGCTCCATCCCGGGAGGTCTTCCTCCCATAACTCTCTCAGCAAGCCCAGAGGCTCCTCTATACAGGGTAGGGGCCCCTGAGCAGCTTTCTCCCGTCTTGGGCCTTCCCGCCTCTGGCAGGAGTCGCAGGACCGGCAGTACCGCTGCACGGCCGCAAATATCCCTGGCCAGTAGAAGTGTTGGAGCAGCCTCAGCCGGGTGCTCCGGATCCCCCGGTGGCCCGCAAAGGGGGCATTATGGGCCAAATACAGCAGCTTGAGGTGATACTTTTGGGGGACGACCAGCTGCCGCTGGACCCCATGCCCTCACCTTCCTGGGGAAGCCATTCCCGGAACAGGAATCCCCGCTCCCACAGGAATCTCTCCTGGCCTCCTCTCCCCAGGGGCTGAACTGTACGGAGGCCAGCCTCGTCCCTCAGCCTCTGCAAGGAAGGGTCTGCCTGCACCTCAGCCTGGAATTCAGCCACTGGGGCAGGGATCGGGACCTGTTCCCCACCTTTGCCTAGGTCCGGGGTCCCGCTTGGCTGGACCCGTGTCACGTGATGGGACCCTGGGGACCCTGCCAGGAGTCCTTCCTGGATCCAGGTTGCCAGCCCCTCGCTGGCTCTGGCTCTGAGCGGTGACTAGAGCCCGCTGGGATTCCTGGGGCCACTCCTCTAGGTCATTCCCCATTAGCACCTCCGTGGGCAAGTGCGGGTGCACCCCACTTTCTTGAGACCTTCCTTGGCCCCCATTTCAGATGCACCCTGGCTACAGGCACCTTAAGCGGGGACCCGTCTATGCCCTTTAGGGTCAGCTGCGTGTGGGGTAGTATCCGGTCTGGGGCCACTATGTCAGATCGGGCCAGCGTCACCTCCGCCCCATGTCCCAGAAACCCGTCACCTTCCTACCATCCACCTCCAGGGTATGAGGCACTCGCTCCGCAGGCCGTCCTGCCCCACCCGGTACACGGAGAAATCCGCCTCCCGACGGTCAGACCTCCCAGGGGGGATGCACTGAGCATCCTTCCCCCCACTCTGAGCTGAGGTTTGCCTGCCAGCCCCTGCCTCTGGGGCAGCCTGCCCTTCCTCCAGCCCCAGCCAGTTAACCCTGGAAAGTCCCAGGTCATGGGACCTGGTGCACTGAGCCCTCTTGTGGCCTTTTTGCCCACAGCGATGGCAAGTTAGGCTTTGGGCTGTCTCTGTCCAGGCCCTGGCTGGTTCTCTGGGGCACAGACGACCTGTTCCTTGGGCTCGCCTCGTAGTTGACTCCCTCCGTCGCTCAGCCGAGATCCGGTCTCTGTGCGATTCCCTTTCTCTCCGGGACTCCCGTTCACACCCGGACCGGCTCTCCGTGAACTCATCTGCCAGTCCCGGCCTCCTGGGAGTCTCTGGTCTTCGGTCCTTGAGCCACAGCCTCAATCTGGGTGGGCATGCTTCATAGAACTGCTCCATCATAAACAGCTTGAGCAGCCCCTCTGCAGTCTGGGCTCCGACTCCAGACACCCACTTGCGGCAGTATTGCACCAGGCGGGAGGCCAGGTCCACATAGGTCTCCCATGGCTCCTTCTGCACCTCCCGGAACTTCTTCCTGTACATCTCGGGGGTCAGCCCGAACTTGTGCAGCAGGGCCTCCTTGACTCGGTTGTAATCCCTGGCTGTAGGTCTTCCAGCTGATTGAGCACCCGGTGGCCTCCTGGTTCAGTGCGAGGATGAGCTCCTGCAGCCAGTCAGCTGGGGACCCGTTGCAGTCCACAGGCCCTCTCAAAGGAGCTGAGGAACCCGTCTATGTCGCCCATGTCCTTCAATTGGGCCACCACGAGCTTCTCCAAGCATCTGGCCGCCCCGGGCCTTTGGGGCCCGTCCGCACTCGGCGCAGCCGGGGCCCCGCTGCTTCTCCGCTCTGCCATGGCCAGCTCATGCTGTCGCTGCTCTCTACGGTCCTGGACTTCCAATTCCTTCATCTGCAGCTGGATTTCTAGCCGCCGCAGCTCCGCGGGGTTGGACCCCCTCGGCGGACTACGGCTTGCAGTGCTCCCCTGGGAGGCAGTCCGGTCTCTTCGGCGGCCTCCAGCGCTCCGCCCCCTCTCCGAGCCTGACACGCTCCCAGTGGGGGTCTGGCTGCTCCCCACGGGGACAGGATCCCAGCCCTGTGGCTGGGCATTCTCTTCCAGCCGGGCAATCAGCTGGGCCTTGGTTGCGCTCTGCACAGCTTCACCAGCTCTGCCTTCAGGAATTGGGTGTAGGCCATCTCCCGCTGGTCCCCTCGGTGCAGACTCACCAGTCTAGTGCTGCTGCGCACGATTCTCAGGAAACCGCTCTGTTTCCAGCACGCCTGGTTCCACAGCTCTTGCTTCTACTGCACCTTGTCGCTTGCCGCTGGATGCTCCATCCACGGGGTGCAGTGCATCCCACTCCTGACACCAGTGTGACGACACGTTGGGGTCCCCTGACTCCTGCACCCCCGTAATGGCACGAACAGACTCCACCAGCCCATAGAATGGAGGGAGTTTATTCCTTCTCCAGGATACAGCACAGCACAGCACAGCACCGATGTAATCTGGTTACAGGGCAGGTCTAGGATGCCTCAGCCCCCCTTGAGATGGGGGAGACTGGGCCCCTAAATCCCAGCCCCTGGCTTAGGCTGGTTCCTCCATGATCCCAGACAGACTCTAAACTCTCTTCCAGCCCTGCCCCCCAGCCCGGGCAGCAATCCACCTTCCTTTGTTTCTCTCCTTGGGGGGTAGCTGGTCAGACAGGTTGAGAGACCCTCTTAGCATAATGACTCATCCTTCTGGGCTGTGGTACCGATGGCAGCCATTGGGGATTACCACAGAGCCAGCATAGGAACTAGCCAGATACCCCCACTACGTCACAGCATGTGATTCCTCCCGCCCCCCAGCCTGGGTAACATGGGGCAGGACAAGCCAAAGCAATGCGGACTGGAACAGGGCCAAGTCCGGGCTCTGCTGCACAGGAGGGGACTGTGGACAGGGCCAGTGATCTGGGTTGTGACACTGTTAGCTGTGGCTACAAGATTCAATCCAGCTTCCTGCCAGCATCACATGGAAGGCCCAGAGACACTCCAGCCACAGGCAGCCGATAAAGCCCTAAGACAGACAGTGCCCCGGCCAGAGCCCAGGACCTGCCTTTGGAGTGACCAGGCCTCCTTGGCACACGATCCATCCTGCTCCTCGAGAGGAGTTTCAGACGTGAGAGCTTTGATCCGATTTCTACAGGGTTTACACTAGCACAATCGCCCCAGTATGCTGGGTGGCCGGTACATTTTGAACTAACTGGTTAATAAAAAGCCAGCTGTGGCCGGAAAGGGCTCTCTCTCTCCTGGGAACGCACATGGACCAAGTGTCAGGCAGGAAAACGGCCCCTGGTATCCCTGGCCCCACTGGTCTGCCCGCCCACACAGATACTGGAAGGGCACTGACCTTCCCAGGGCCAGAGTCGCTGAAATACCTGCAGGGCGTGAAGGAGGGCGTGAGGACAAGGTTTGCTGCAGGGTGGCTTTGGCAGCTGGGGGGCTGGCTCAGGACCTTTCCTCTTATTTCTCCTCCTCTCCCCTTTCCAGGTGGCCAGCGACAAACTGGTAACATGCGGGGGAAGCGATTTATGTTCTCACCCTGCTGTCGGGCCTGCAGGCACCCCAGCCCCGCTCTCTGGGGCTAGCAACCGCAGACGTGGCCAGGGGAAGCTGGGCTCCCTTTGTGCACCCTTGTCCCCCACTTCTCAGGCTTCATGGCCCAGGGAAGGCCTAGCCTGTCTGCTCAAGCAGCCTGAGACAAACCGACAGCTGGTCAGGAGCCTTGCGATTTTAGCTGCTGCTGTTGCTGGGCCCTAGCGCAGACCTGCTGCTCTGGTGCACCCTGCCAAGGCTCACTGTGTAGAAAGGAGCCAGCCCTTCCCTGGGGTGCCCAGCACACAAGGGGCTGCATGAGCGACAGGCTCGTCCCCTGGCTGTCTCCAGCCTGTGCTGCTGGCAGGGCTGGTAGCGGCTCCGCCCGTCACGGATGGCTGCAGGTTAAACTAAGGTGAGTTCAGGCTCCAGGCCTCCTCCTCAGCTCATAAACTCCTTAATTAGCCGTTAGAGCTACACTGATCAACAATTACCCCCAAGCACATGCTAAACAGTAGTGAACCTGGGCACCCTGGGGCCATGGGTAATCATTACCTTCTCCATCCTCCAGCTGCATGTCTGAGCCAGCCACACAGCCCAGGAGCTGGGATGCCTGCTTCGGAACTCTAACCGCTAGGCCATATGGCCTCCCACAGCCAAGTGCAGAACTCAGTTCAGGTTCCCAGTCCCATGGCAGCTGCCAGGGCTTTTATCACGCAGCCCGCGCTGCGCAGGGTGGGACGGCATAGCGGTGGGCGTGCTCAAACGCCCAGGTGAACCCCCCACGTGGTCAGGCAGCGCTGGGGTCATCCCTGAGGGCTGGCAGGTGCTTTGGATGTGCCCGCAAGGCTGCTCCACAGCCTCCCTGCAGAACCTGTTGGCACACAGGTGGCAGTGCATGGAGCTGGCATGGCCAGCCAAGGAGATCCCCCGCAGTGGGTCAGTGGGCACAGGCAGAGCTGGCCCAATCCTCTGTGCCCAGCAGCATTTCTCAGGCTTGACCAATACCTACACCCCCTGTCCATCAGTGTCTGGCACCCCCCCCCCACTTATTGCACCCCACAGTGCCTGGCACCCCTGTGACATAGTGGGGCGTACCTTGCTGGTTGCTGTGCTGGGCGGTGGGTTGTGAGTGACCTCCACTGGCTGCTGCCTGCAGCACGGCCCAGCAGGGCAGGGGATGGGTCATTATGCAAGGGGGCTTCGAAACTCGTCAGACAGGTATCTCCCATGGAGCGGAACAATGGGAAGAAGGGGGTGGAGCCCTGGATGGGGGCAGGGCTGGAAGGGGGTTAGTTAGTTTCTGTCTGGGATCATGGAGGAGACAGCCTAGGGAAAGAGGCTGGAATGTAGGGGCCCAGTCTCCCCCATCTCAAGGGGGGCCGAGGCATCCTAGGCCTGCCCTGTAACCAGATGACATCTGTGCTATGCTGTATCCTGGAGAAGCAATAAACTCCCTCCATTCTACTGGCTGGTGGAGTCTATCCGTGCCATTACGGGGGTGCAGGGGATGGGAAAACCCCAACACGCCGTCACAACCCCCCCCACCTACTGCACCCCACAGTGCCTGGCACCGCCCCACCTACTGCACCCCTCAGTGCCTGGCACCCCCCCCACCTACTGCACCCCACAGTGTCTGGAACTCCCCCCACCTACTGCACCCCACAGTGCCTGGCACCTCCCCACCTACTACACCCCACAGTGCCTGTCACCTCCTCACTTACTGCACCCCACAATGCCTGGCACTCCCCCCACCTACTGCACCCCACAGTGCCTGGCACCCCCCCACCTACTGCACCCCACAGTGCCTGGAACTCCCCCCACCTACTGCACCCCACAGTGCCTGGCACCTCCCCACCTACTACACCCCACAGTGCCTGGCACCCCCACCTACTGCACCCCACAGTGCCTGGAACTCCCCCCACCTACTGCACCCCACAGTGCCTGGCACCCCCACCTACTGCACCCCACAGTGCCTGGCACCTCCCCACTTACTGCACCCCACAGTGCCTGGAACTCCCCCCACCTACTGCACCCCACAGTGCCTGGCACCCCTACTTACTGCACCCCTCAGTGCCTGGCACCCCTACTTACTGCACCCCTCAGTGCCTGGCACCCCACCTATGCCCACCAATGTCCTGCACTCCCCACCTACTCCACCACCACGTCCTCTATCCACCCCACATAACCCGGCCTCTCTCCTCACCGCCTACCTCCTCCAGTGTCCCACCCCATTCCCTCCACTGCCCACTGCCCCACCGCCCACCAACTGCCCCCGCCCCCTCCCACCTCGTCCTAACCCTGACCTGCCACCCCAGCCACCTCCTCCACTGACCACTGCCCCCGCCCCTCCCTAGCCCCGCCCCTTGCACCAGCCCCGCCCCTCCCCATCCTAGCCCCGCCCCTCCCCATTTCCTGCACCCGCTGGGGCTGTGCGCGGTCCCGGCACGTGACCGGCGTGGGCGGGGCGGCGCGGTGACGCAGCGCGCTGGGCGGGGCGGCGCGCGGGGCGGTAGTTGGCGCGCGGAGCGGCGGCCGCTGTCAGTGCAGAGCCGCGAGCGGGCGGGACGGACGCGCCAGCAGGTACCGCGCGGCCGGGGGGGGCGGGGTCTGGCCGGGCTGCGGCCCCGGCCGCGGGGAGCAGGGACCCGGAACCCGCCTCCCGCCTCGGCCCCCGCCGGCTCCGGAGTGTCCTTGGCGCCACCGCCCGGGCGCCTCAGCCGCGGGGAGGGCGGGGTCGGGGGGAAGTGACGGCGGCAGCGACCAATCAGGAGGCGGCGTGGTGCCATCCCCGCCGCTGATAGGCCGGGCTGTCGAAGGGGGCTGGTGCCGGGGCGGAGCCGCTCTCTGATTGGCCGGCGGGGGGCGGGGCCGCGAGCAGCCCAGGACCCCAGCCCAGCGCGCGGCCTCGCGTGGAGCGAGAAGGGGCGGGGAAGGGGGACGCTCCCCCCTCGGGGCGGCTGGGGAAACTGAGGCACGGCGGGAGTTCGGGGCTAGCGCCCGGCCCGCGCCGCAGGCGCCCCCAGTCGTGCTGGGGCCACGGCCTGTCCCCTGCCTCGGCGCCTCCCGGCCAGGGCCCGCCCGCTGGAGCCCGGCTGCTCCCTCCGCCTCGCGGGGGCCCTGCCCCTCCTCCAGGGGGTCTGGCTCGGATCTGCCGCCAGCCCCTTCGCCCGGGTTCCCGCTCCCAGCGCCGGGCCCGGTGCGCACTGCAGCGCCTTGCGGATCCAGCCCTTCTGGGCACTGCCTGGCGCGAGCCAGGGGCGTGTTCCCTGCTGGAGCCCTGCACGGACTGAGGGGCCGGAGCGCTGCTGGCGGGACCAGGAGACGCTCTGGTGCTGAGCGAGTGCTGGGGGTTGGAGCCCTAGCGCTGGAAGAGAGCTCAGGAGGTCAGGTCCAGCCCCCTGCTCTAGGCAGGGCCAATCCCAACTAAATCAACCCGGCCAGGGCTTGGTCAAGCCGAGACTTGGGTTAGGTGTGTGTAACAACATTGCTCGGGGGCGGGGTGAGGTTTTCACGCTCCCGAGCCACTTAGATATGCCGGTATAGGTCTGTGGTATAGACATGGCCTCAGTCATAGCCACAGTTTGCAGTGAGTGCTGTTAAATGGCTTGTCGTGCCCACCTGGCCTGTTTGAAAAGGTGATTATAATGGTGAAGATCAGATTTAATTGGCTCAGATCAGTGAACTGTAGGGTTGGCATGAAAAGTATTCATACTAGGGATGTTAAAATCCACTTAAGTAATCATAATACAGGACTATGTAGCACTTTAAAGACTAACAAGATGGTTTATTAGATGATGATCTTTCGTGGGCCAGACCCACTTCCTCAGATCCAATAGTAATCATGTAACTGCTGAAAACTTCAGCGCTTGCATGATTATATGCAGGACGCAGGCAGCTCCATGAGGGCCGGTATGCTCAAGGAGTGTGAAGGCATATCCGAAGGCAAACCGTCAGAAACGCCTTTCACAGAGAGATGGACACGTGGGGATGGCAGGGAGAATGGAACTTCCAGTTGTGTGCACAGAATAGCATGTGCTTGCTTTGCCTTTTAACAAAGTTGAATCTTGCACATGGGCCGTATTTTGCCTGCGCCTGCTATAGGATACAAGTGATCAGGAACCTCATTTAGACAGAACATTCTGTGGAAAATTTTTCAATATTTTGAAGGGGGGCTGAAGATTTTTTTTTTGCTCCATTTTTACCTTCTTAGTCCTATGTGTAAATCTTCATGCCAGGAATCTCTGTTTCCAGTAGGCACTGCTGAACAGCTTAAGGTTAGACAAACTGATAAAGCGTTTTGTAGCTTTGTTGAGAAACTGCTGTCCCCCCTCACGTCTGGATCAGTTTGTTTAGTGGAGTTGCGCTGAATGTGTGCGTCAGGATTTTAGTTATTGGAAACATGAATTAACTGACTTATTGCGAAAAAGTAGTTCATAATCATCTGATTTTAACCTTTTTTTTTTTTAAACTCCAAATGAATTTTCAGCCCTCACTGAGTGGAGGGAGAACTCATTCCATTTCCTGTATGTTTTGATAGTGCTAATTGTTACAGCTTCTGGTGGAACAGTTACAGGGATTTATTTTGTTTGAGGTGACCTTGAATAAGCACACACCTTCTTTAAAAATAACACTCTACAGCAGTAATGTTAAACATACTCAGATATGCTAGGCCCCTGTCAGCAAAAAAGGGCAAATAATAGTTCTTAAGGCTTAAAAAAAAAAAAAAAAAAAAAACTACTTTAATCATTTGGTCACCTAAAGTAAGGGAGGGACCTGTGTTGTTTGTTAGTATTAAAAACTACATTTAGCAGTCTCATAGCATTTAACAAAATTAGCTAAACTCAGATAGTTCAAGACTTGTTTAGTTTTTTATTACTTATGCTTATATGTGTAGGGTTCACTTCACCAACTTAGCAGCCTAATTTTTCTTTTAATCAGACATTCATTCTCTCTTAATCCTCTGTTTGGCTTGGTCCTTGCTTAAGCAAAAAGTGATTCCCAGTCTGTCATCTGTGATGGGTTTTATTGACTCTTCTGGCTGGTTTGAGGCCAAATGAAGTAGCTTATTCTACAGTGTTTAATGGTATGTCTTTGTATAGTTTGAATACTGGATTTATTCTGAATATTTGCAGTCACTGATCTTTCAGTGAAAACAACTAAAAACAGGGATTTGGGGAATTTCTGAGTTTGAGTCCAGCTTTAATGCTGCCTTGTCAACACAGTTGTACATGTGATAAATACATTTGAATACTGTTTTAGTTAAACTGGTTCAGCTTTGTATCTGGACTCTCATCAGTTTACTTTATATCAGCAAATTTACAAGCATAGGCTAAATTAATGTATCTAAATATAAACCAATACAAGTCTCCCCAGACAGGTTGTAATGGTGTAACTAAACTGATTCATATTAAACCTGTGCAGCTTCTGTGTATAGGCAAGCCAAAGCACTTTATTTGGAATTGGGCAGATCACTTCTAAGCCAAAACTTTTAAAATATTTACCACTAATACTTTTTTGACACTTCATTTCTTAGGAGCCTAATAGTGGCTTGTGTACACAGGGTTGTTCCTGAAAATCTCTATGTGTTGACACTGTTATTTTGGAGCAAAAGTTCTCTGATCCCATTGAAAGTAGTTTAAGCTAAACAGGAGCCAAGGCACTCTTGTTCCAAATACAAGTGCCTATGCTTGGAGTTACTAAAAATAGCTATTGTTTTTCTGTCTGTCAGGGAGACACTCAGAATCCCTATCAATCTAAGATATGAAATCAACAGACTTGTATCCCAAAAGACTGAGTGTGTGTTTGCTTCTGTTTTGATGCAAAACCACTGGCAAGAGATCTGACAAGATGTTGGCTTACAGACTTAAGGAAAAGACTAACAGAAATAAGATCACTGGTATTTGTGATGGTAGCAGTAATTATACACAAGTCAGATGTTAATAAACACTTTTAACAATTGTATTCACAGCTGTAGCCCAAGAGGGAATCAATAAAAGATGCCCTATTTGTGAATTGTCTCTGTCACAGATATGATGGAAAGAGCTTTCTGATGTTCCTCTAGAAACTGGAGCAATAGCTTAGGCTTCAAAAGAAATGAAGGTTGGAAAGACCAAATGAATTTTACCAAATGTTCTCTGAAACTTGAACACCTGTGTTCAGTGAGGCCATGGATGACCAAACTTTCCTACCTCCTCTAAGAGAATCTGTTACTTCGGTTAGTCCTAAACCTGGGAAAGACCATAGACTAATAGTTTTTTAGCCAAAGCATTTGCTATGGAATTGTGCAAAGGCCTTGCACACACAACAAGCTTGTTACCCAGATGAGCGCTAATTGGAATACTTAGACCCGACTTTTGCAGGTGTTGAGTTCTCACAACAGTCATTGTGCTCAGCATCTTTGAAAGTCATGTCCCAAATGTCTCCGGTTGGACACCAGAATTAGATTACTCTGTGAAAAGTTGGTCCATAAGCCTCTCTGAATGGTAACTACCAAGAGGTAGAATCCTAGTGATGACAAGGCAGCGGGTAGTTTTTCGTACAAGTTAGCAGGTTGATTTAAAGCGGGTAGTAGGGAACCTCTGGTGCACTGTTTCCCACAGCTTCCATTGGCCGGGAGCAGCAAACCACAGCCCCTGGGAGCTGCGAGTGGCATACCTGCAGACACTCGGTAAGCAAACTGCCTTGCAGCCCCCAGCAGCTAACCCTGATGAACTGGAGACTCCCCACTCCTGATTTAAGGGCTATGTTTTCACTGCCAAAAAGGGTGTGGGGCAGCAGGTTAGGGTAAGTTATCTTGCTGAAAGTGAGACATAGCCATAGACTTGGAGGGACCTTAGGGCTTTTACCCTGATGTACAAAGTCATGTGGGAAACTGCAGCATAGTTTATCTTCTCCAGGATTTACCACCTGTTAGCTAACTTGGATTAAGAACGTACCTTTTCCCTTCGTGAAGTCACAGTCTAGTACTGCGAAGGGCTTTGAGTGCACAGCAAGGAAGGCACTATACTTCTCTGCTCCAGATTGTCCCTCCTTGGTCCGGCACCCTGGAGGTCTGACGGGTCCTGGACCAGGGGCGGTCAGTGCCGTCCCCTCTGCTGCCCTGGCTGCGGGATCTGCTTGATGGCAGCAGAGGGGCTGGCATTCACTGAGCAGGGACTGGGTGGGGGGGTGCTCGGCAGAAGACAGGGTGGCAGTGGAGCCTTCTCCTGGGCGTCCCGCCTCCTGTCCCCACTTTTCCAGCTCCGGAAGCTCTGGGAGGATGGGAAGAGCAGCTGAGCATTGGGCCTCAGCTTTTCCTCATGAGGGTTCCAGCCCAGGAGCACCCATGGGGAGGATGTCAGGCCACAGATGGTCTCTGGGTGAGGGAAATCCAGACTAGAGAGGTGCAGCCTGTAGCACTCCATTGAATTCTGGCCCAAAAGCACCATGACAGCTCAGTGAGCAATGCAATAAAATTGTAGCTGGAAGAAAAAGTGCTGTCCTAGTTAACCAGTTGCAACTCTCAGCCAGCAACTCTCAGCCAGTGCCTACTAAATAGGAAAGGGGGTAATGGAAAATGTTTCCAAGCTGGGTTTATGTAACCAAAGTTGTTTTCTTGTGGTTTTTGCTTATGATGGAGGGTTGTGCCATCCTCTTCACATGAGGTTGCTGGAGAAAATGTAACATTGAACCCTGAGATCCAGCTGCCAGACAGACCCTGCCAGTTCTCAGCTGGGGATAGGGGCTTTTTATGTCCACTTAGTGGGCTCTCACTGAACAAACTTGTTCGGTTTTTTTTAAGTAAATGTTTTGTAAACAAAAGGCCGAAATCCTCTCCCCAGCCAGTATACTAATTCTGTGGAAGTAACCTCCAGCTCCTGTGCTGCTGTCCTAGGGCTTTTAAAAGAAACAAACTGCTAGGTATTCTATGGCCTGGTGACGGCTGCTCTGCTGACAGAATGACCCGTAAGTATTCTGTGTTTTATGACGGCATGGAGCTGCACCAATAGCTTGTGCGCTGTCACTGACGTTACTTTTCGTTTTTAAAGGGGAGTGAATGTGTATCTCAAGGACTAGATTTGAAATGTTAATAGGAATAGCTGGGAAGGGGAGCAGAGGTGTAAGGGCCAGATTTTCAGATGTTCCACTTCCATTGGAAAATTTTCCTTTTTTAAATAGGAAAAAACAACTGTAAAAAGCACAGGAATTGGCAGAAGGACAAGAAATTATTTGAAGCTTTTTTAATTGACTCAATTACAGTACCGTCTCAGCTGAATAAACATGCATTAGCCATAAGATAGCTTTAGGAGTCTGATTCACTAAGGCTAGGTCTTCACTGCAAAAAACCTTGCATTTGTTTTGAGATGGCTGTCTTGCTGTAAGTTCTTAGTGGATACAAGGCATGGGGAACTTTTACAGCAAGGTGGCTACTTGTGGTGGTCTCCATCTGGCTGCACTAAGGTACTTTTGGTTTGTGTCCACAGGGATTTAGCATTGAGATGTTCAGGTGTCCCCTATTTTTTTTTTTTTCCAGTGAAGACATAGCCTCGGAATTCCAGCCCTCCACTCTCCAAGGGGAAATAGGGCCTTTCTTGGGACCCGCGTCTCTCGCGTTTAGTTGGACAGCAAATCCAAGAAGATATGCTTCTTGTATGTTACGTTTTAATTTTGCATAATAGCTGATAATTTTACTCTGAAGGCTTAATGACCTCTTCCTAGTGCACTAGGAGCAATGGCGCACAAGGAGCAAGAGGTATAAACGATCAGACTGGTCTCATTTTCAGCGGTTGTCAGAAAAACTAGAACATCTGTTCACAATGGAGTACTGCTTGATAAATGTAAAGCTTACAAGTTGATATATTAAACTTCAGTTGTAGGTGATGTAAACTGAAAGCAAAATAGGGGAGAAAAAGTTGCTGTTGGATTTCATTTCCTGCTTTAGTTCCCTTCCCATAATGACTGGCTGCAATTGGCTGAGGAGTAGGGATGTTAGTGTGTAATCATTTAGATGATTGATAAGCCTGGTCTTGTGTTAATTCTAATGACTACATGCCCCCTCGCCCCCGGGTTGCTGGTGGCTCCCCCCATGTATTGGCTCCCTCAGAACTGCCTGCTTCCCATGCTGCTGCCTCTTTATCAGAGGCAGAGGGGAGAGGTAGGCAGGAGCTAGTGCTTCCCCCCCCCCCCCTCCCCGCATGTAAATGTGTAACAACTAAAAAAATCCAGCGGTTACGTGTTTACGCACGTGTTAATTAACATCCCTATTGGGGAGTGGAGGGGATTAACCCAAAGGGATACTAGTCCGTATCTTAATTCAGTAGTTGTGCAGTGCCAATACCCATACTAAGCTATTGGTTTGAAGTAGCCAAATGAGAAATCTGACTGTGGAGGAGGGGGCAGCGTGGCCTCATGGATGGAGCGTTGCTCTAGGACATGAGAGACCTGTTACTGGCTCCGCCCTGCTGGGTGACTCTCTGTGCTTCCAGTCTCAATCTCCATTTTACAGATGGGGAAACAATGTTTGAGAAGGGCTTTGAGATCTGTGGATGAGAAATGCTAAGTAACAGCTAGGTGGTTATTGGGTTGATTTCTCTTTGTAAATTGCAAAACAGTTCAATGTCTAAAATGCTTCTTATTCCTATACCAACAGGAGCTTGTGAGCGGCTACAGGACAAAAATGTTTCACTTAAGGACTTGTGCTGCTAAATTGAGGCCGTTGACGGCCTCACAGACTGTTAAGACAATTTCCCAACACAAGCCAGCAGCACCAAGGACGTTCCAGCAAATCAGGTGTTACAGTGCGCCTGTGGCTGCTGAGCCGTTTCTGAGTGGGACTAGTTCGAACTATGTGGAGGAAATGTACTATGCGTGGCTGGAAAATCCCAAAAGTGTACATAAGGTAAGGAGGAGCCACTCCCCCAGGATATTGTTCCTTCATCTCCTGCATGTGTGAGAGAGAGAGAGTCCAATGGCACAGTCAGGTAAGTGCAGATGTCCGGAAGGAATTCAGCGCAAAGAGCCTGGGAATCACGAATCATCAGCTCCACGTCCGCTTCTGTGGAAAGAACCAATGGCATTTAGCTGAGCAATAGCAAACCAATTCGATCCTGCTTCGTTCCGGATTGAATCCGAGAAGCCCAGAGCATTCAGTCAACACGGCCTGTTCTGCTTTGGGAATCAAAGGTGGATTCAAAGAGGAGAGCTGCCTTTCCTGGGAATCCCCCTCTTGCTGAGCTGCTGCTTTTCCTTTCTGATGGAGTGTTGGGAGAGCAGGGAGGAGGGAATTGGGTTCAAGTTCTGTGCATTCCGCTATTAATGTGTGATGCAAATTGTGCTCAGCGCTGCTGTGTTTGATCTCCTGTGTGTAAGTACGCTGGCTCTGCTGCAGAGTCGCTCTTCCAACACCACTTGGGTGGCAGAAAAGTGGGTATAAAATCCTCTTCTGTGGTTAGCAGAGCTCTTTCTACCAGCCATTTCTTAACTTTTCCTCAAGCTACAAACTTCAGAAGATAATTATTCTAAAGTTTACAAGTGTAAAATTCTAGTGAGCTTTAGTCTATCCAGAGTTGGTATCTGATAGTATACCACCTTGAAGTCTGTCACTAACATGCATGTGTTGGGCTAATGGCCGTCACACACAATCAAACTTTAGCCATGGTCCGTGGTAGATTAGGTTTACAAGTTTCAGTACAGTATTCAACCCTATACAAACGTGTGCAGCTCTGTTTAGCATAATTGTCTCGTAAATCCCTCTTCAGCAGGGCTGAATTTGGACCACAGGAAGTAGTCTGTTGGCTAGTAATTGCCAGGAGCCATTACCAAGCAAAGTGTCACTGGAAGTCTGAGGAGTAACTGTATGAAGTTAATAATAGACATTGAACTAGCTCTGCTATTGCTGTACACTAGACAGTCTTACAATTAGAGGGTGAAATTAAAAACTGCCACTAGGAAGGAATGGTTGGTGGGGCCAGGAGGTGATCTTCAGCCTCGTGTCTAAGGGAAGCTTGCAGCGTTGTAGACTTAGCTGCTTTCCCTTCTCATCTCTGGGCAAGCTTTGGCGAGGCTATGAACTGAGACCTTGCAGTGTGTGTAGAGAACAGGATTTCTGAAAACCTCCTGCATTTCCTGCTTCGGACACCTGCAGAGAGATTTCTAAGTAATTCAGATCCCCCAGTGCTATGGGAACTTGTAAAGATGGCACTGTGTGAGCTACATGTCCCCGAGGTGCAAAGTAACAGAACAGGACTTCAATTCCTGGTCAGCAAACTGTAACCCCAGAACAGGCGTCCTGCAGACCAGAACTCACTCACCGTTCTCTTTTTCATAACTGTGCTTTTGATAGCAAATCTGCCCTCACCAGACATGCGTGTCCTCCTTAATACCTGTGACATTCTAGTAGTGGTCTCGTACAGCCAGACTACATAGCACTATCTGTCTTTGAGATGATCCTTAGCAGAAGGGCTTTAGGATGGATGGAAAGTCAAATTTTGCAAATAAACAAAAGGGTTTTTTGTGTGGTTTTTTGGTTTTGGTTTTGGTTTTTACAGGGGCGTTTTTCCTAGAGTTGTGGGGGTGGAGCATCAAAATAACCAACTGGTCCCAATCAAGGCCTTTTGTGTTTAATTATTGACATACAGAGCACTTCACTCTAAAAGAACAAAACTAGGTGAGTTCGATGTATGTGCATTTGGCACTAGAATCATAGAATACTAGGACTGGAAGGGACCTCGAGAGGTCATCAAGTCCAGTCCCCTGCCCTCATGGCAGGACCCAGTACTGTCTAGACCATCCCTGATAGACATTTATCTAACCTGCTCTTCAATATCTCCAGAGATGGAGATGCCACAACCACCCTAGGCAATTTATTCCAGTGTTTAACCATCCTGACAGTTAGGAGCTTTTTCCTAATGTCCAACCTAAACCTCCCTTGCTGCAGTTTAAGCCCATTGCTTCTCATTCTATCTTCAGAGGCCAGGAAAAACAAGTTTTCTCCCTCCTCCTTGTGACACTCTTTTAGATACCTGAAAACCGCTGTCATGTCCCCTCTGTCTTCTCTTTTCTAAACTAAACAAGCCCAATTCTTTCAGTCTTCCTTTGTAGATCATGTTCTCTAGACCTTTAATCATTCTTGTTGCTCTTCTCTGGACCTTCCCCAATTTCTCCACATCTTTCTTGAAATGTGGCGCCCAGAACTGGACACAATACTCCAACTGAGGCCTAATCAGCACAGAGTAGAGCGGAAGAATGACTTGTGTCTTGCTCACAACACACCTGTTAATGCATCCTAGAATCATGTTTGCTTTTTTTGCAACAGTATCACACTGTTGACTCATATTTGGCTTGTGGTCCACTATAACCCCTAGGTCCCTTTCTGCCATACTCCTTCCTATACAGTCGCTTCCCATTCTGTATGTGTGAAACTGATTGTTCCTTCCTAAGTGGAGCACTTTGCATTTGTCCTTATTAAACTTTATCCTGTTTACCTCAGACCATTTCTCCAATTTGTCCAGATCATTTTGAATTATGATCCTATCCTCCAAAGCAGTTGCAACCCCTCCAAGCTTGGTATCATCTGCAAACTTAAGCGTACTCTGTATGCTGATATCTAAATTGTTGATGAAGATATTGAACAGAACTAGTCCCAAAACAGACCCCTGCGGAACCGCACTTGTTACTCCTTTCCAGCAGGATTGTGTACCATTAATAATTACACTCTGGGAACGGTTATCCAGCCAGTTATGCACCTACCTTATAGTAGGATGTTAAAATGTGGTTAATTGACTAGTCTATGGAGTTTCCATTGACTAGTCCATAGGTACTTCCGCATTCCTCCTTTGAAATGTACAAGAGCCCCTGCTGGGGCTCTTGTAGATTTCAAAGGAGGAATGTGGAGCTCAGAGTACAACCCAGGGCCAGCGGGAAGTCCTGCTGACTCTGGGCTGCACTCAGATGCCTGCTTTGAAATGCACAAGAGTCCCCAGCGGGGGCTGTTGTGCATTTCAAAACCATGGATCCAGGAGTCAGCAGGGGACTCTTAGTAGAGTGCATGCTGCTAGGTGGCATTTTAAAGGGGCAGCCTGGGATCAGCTGGGGACTTCCCAGCTGACCCTAGCCTCCACTGCCCCTTTAAAATGGGCGGAGGCAGCACTTTCAAAGGGGAAGCTGCCACACAGCCCTCGGGCTCTTATTATGTTTAAAAAGTAGAGCTGCAATGAACCTCCTTATCGACTAATTGAATAGTGGATGGACATTCCATCAACTATTCGATTAGCTTCCTTACCGCTATTTAACATTCCTAATAGAAATTCATCGCAATTTCCACTGGCTGGTCTCCATGTAAGCCAGAAATGCCATACACTATTGTTAGTGTAGCCACAAAAACCATAGCCTCAAATATGCAGGTATCTGGCCCTAGATACCTCTTGGAAAACATTACTGGAATGTATTTGCAAAGTGTAAGAATAGGACAGGTTTGAAAAGGGAATCACTATTTCTGAACTCTAAGTCTCTTGCCTGTGAAATATCAAACAAAAGACAGCGAGACCAGAAGGCTTCTAAAATCAGCAGCTGATTTTTTTAATTTATTTATTTGTTTACTTAAATTAGCCCTCCTACAGCTCTGTAAGCAGCCAGCAGCTGAATGTACACAAGTTCCTGCTCTCTGTGGCTAGTGCCTGCTGGTCTCTTGTGATCTCGCTCAAGGAGCAAGGCTTGTGTTAAGGTTAGGGCTTTTGGGCAGTAATTAAAAACCTGGTACCTCTTCTCTACAGATACAATAGTTGGAAGAGAACTAACTGGAAGTCAGCAGTTGAATGGTGCCTGCTGTTAGCCATGGAAACAGAGGCTAGGTCAGAAGAAATAACCTTCCTATCCTGCTTGTTTTTAAAAAAAAAAAATCATATTTGTGCTTCTCTCTGGCCCTTGTTTCCATGGCTAGGCTCCTGGTGACTGGCACACAGCCATAGCTGAGAGAGAACTTGCTTGTAGCTGTCAGATGCTAACTCTTTGATTTAATCTCCTTATTGAGACTTCAGAAATCAACTCTGGATTTTAAGAGCCTTTTGGCAACATAACTCCATGGTCTTCAAATCAGAGAAATCGGTTCCGGTGATGTTTGCAAGGGTACACTGGTTATATACCTTTAGCAAAAACCTTTGCTAGCCACCCATACCACTGCATTTATGATAACTGCTGTCTAATGTCTGGAGGCGTGAGTGCAGGCCAAGGCTCTGATCCCAGGGCTGACTTGCAGCGTGGTGTTGGACAAATCACTTTTCTCTCGGTTAAATGGGGTTAGCAGGGACTTTAGCAGTGATGTGAGGATTAGTTTGTAAAACACTTTGAATATTAATATTGGTGCTCAAGCATTTTTGAGAGCAGAGGAATAAGCAAGAGCATGCTGGTACAATGTGGAGTAAAGACTCTAGTAATCGGAAGAAGTAGGCTGTGCCCACAAACTCATGATACCATCTACGGTACATGTTTTGTTAGTCTCTGAGGGTATGTCTACACTTGCACCCTCTTTCGAGAGAGGGATACAAATGAAGACATTCAAAATTGCAAATGAAGCCGGGATTTAAATATCCCATGCTTCATTTGCATATTCACATTCTGGCGCCATTTTGAAATAGCGCCATAATTTCGAAATAACAGCTGCTGTTAAGACACTGTTATTTCGAGAGAAAACCCTTCTCTCGAAATAACTCTATTCGAAATAGCGCCATAACGCAAATATGCAAATGAAGCGTGGGGTATTTAAATCCCAGCTTCATTTGCAATTTCGAATGTCTTCATTTGCATCCCTCTCTTGAAAGAGGGTGCAAGTGTAGACATACCCTAAGGTGCTGCAGGGCTATTTGTTGTTTAAGGTTTTTTTCATGCACGTGGTGGTCAGAGCAGTGATTAGGTTCTATTTTGGCTCGGCTAGCTGAACAGTATCCCTTGGTTAAGGATTAAACCTTGGAAACCCAAGATAAACTGGTTGCCTCTCAAACTCTGCTGAGCTGCAGCTGGGAATTAGAAGTTTAACTCCTAGTTATGAACTGACTCTGTCGGGGAGGTGCCTAATACTCGTGTTAATAGTGTGCAAGTGTTTGACAAGTTCCCCTAACCAAGAACAGATATTGCACAAAACAGAAACATTGTGTCTACTCCCTGGGAAACAAACTTAATTTTTGGTGTTTTTTAAAAGCAAATGTATGTTAAACTGCTTCCATTAAAAAATGCAAAACTTTGCATGGATGGGATTGAAAATGGGTTCTTGCTCCAAGAATGGGGGAATCAGAGTTTATATTTCCTGCTTTCAAAACTCTTCTGGGCACAACTTTTTTTTCCCTGATCTTCCAAACTTTTGGAATAGAATTTTGTCTGTTGCCTTGGATTATTTTGGCTGGTGAAAAATCTGTTTCAGTTGGCAGCCTTATAATCTAGGCTACAAGGTCCATGTGTTAGTATTTCTTCTATCGAAGATGTCTGCAGTTTCTTAAAGCTGCAGGTTTAAGTGAGAGTCTCATGGCTTTCCTTGCCCTTGGTGCCAGAACTGGAAGTCTTTGTCCTGACAATTATGATAATGCAACACCATACATGTCATGCTAGTGGTTTTTAGAGATGTGAATGGGTAACTGCTTATCCGGTAAGCATCATCCTTACCGGGTACTGGTTAACTGGAACCTGGGAGCAGCACAGTGGCCTGCCGCTGGTGGGGGCTGCTCCAGCACCATGGGAGAGGGGGCCGGGAGCAGGAGCCCCCTGCCCCCCACACTGTAGGGCTGGCTCCTGCTGCCCATCACTGCATGGAGGGGGGCCGCAGTAGCAGCGAGAGTGGGATCCCTCTTAATTGGTTAACCAGTTAACTGATTAATCGGGATTTTACATCCCTAGTGGTTATTTAGTTGGGGATCAGATGGCCATAAATCTGTGCTGCCATTTATCAGTGGTTTAGAAATCCATCCCCAACCGACATCTTAAAAATATACAGACGCACAAATTACACTTGGTCCAGCCTGAAGTGCTGCTGGTTGGTGGGTGTTGCGTTTACGCGGTCAGCAATATCTTAAATTGGACCAAAAAGAAGCTGTGTAATTTTTCTCTTGTAGGTCAGCCATCAAATTCTTGCCTGCCTTGTGTGTGACTGTAATACCATTATTTTTGTATCTTTTCTGTGCTGAGTTAGCGTACGTAACACTTGATGGCATGGATTTTTCACTAGCTGTTTTGCGCTTTTCTTCCAAACATCTTGTTCAGCTCTGAGCCAGCTCCTTTCCTCTGATCTCACGCTCACAAGACTGACTGCAAGCTTCCTTTGACTCTAGCAGCAAGGAGTTAGCTTCCTTATCTGGTTTTCACGGCATGCCGACACACCCAGGCATTGCAGTAAGTAGTGTGGTGTACTTATTGCTGTACCACACAAGTACAGTGTTTTGCAAGGTTCTCCAAGAGCAAAGAAGCACATACAGGAACAGGGCCTGAAGTGCATTAGTTACACCTTATCTCTGGGGAAACTGATCCGACTGAATAACGTGGAATTTAGGCGGGGGAAGGAGGTGGTAAACGGTGGCTGAGCTGGCTCCAAACCTGTTCCTTGTGCAACAGTGGACAGCAGTGACACACCCCCAGCCCCTCTAGAATTAGCATTGCTTGGGATTAGTGTTTTACCTTACTGAAAACAAGGCTGCCCTCGTCTCATAGTACTTTTGTCGCATGTTTCTTTAAGTAATCTAATGGGTAGAACAGGGCACTGGGACCCTGAAGACTTGGGTTTGACTCCTTGCTCTGCCCCAGCTGCCTAGATAACTTGGGCAGTTCAGTCATCTCTGCCTCAGTTTCCTCACCTGTAAAACCAAGATAATGACAGTGATCCACTCTGAGATCTCCTGATGCCCACAACTAGATAAGCCAGATCACTGTCCATTTCAGGAGAGGCTGCCTTCTCCAGTAAGCAGCAGCAGACCGGAGACACCGGTTTCAGACTGGTGGGAATATACCATTCTCCCTGGTTCACAATATTCTTTCTGCTTCTCAAGTGACTGATTGTGGCACTGATGTCAGAGGCTTTTGCGCACTCTGCCCTTAGAGAGCCGCCTTTGATGCCTGCTGCTTTTAGTGGGCACGCTTTGACACCTCCCTTCCAAGATCCTGTCATTCTCTCCTTCTCTTCTCTGGCCTAGAGAAATCCCGTCTCATCCATTCATAATGCTGCTGTAAAAATCACTTTCTGGTCTGGCTCTTTGAGCCCATCACCTCTCCAGTTGCTCCCTTTTCTCCACCCCCTCCAACAGAAGTTCCTTGTCTTCACTTTCAAGGCCCTTTGCAGCCTACCCCATCCTACCTGTCATCTCAGGCGCTAGCAAGATGTTGACAGCTGCCTCTGCTCTGCCAGTCCTAGCAGCTTTCATCATCCCCTTGCTGCACTTTCTGGCCAGCTCCTTTTCCCCATTCTGCCCCTCATGCATGGGAGGAGCCCCCCACAAACATTTGCAGAGTTGCCTCAATGTCCTTTCTTCTTAGCCATGGTGCCTACAAGAAACTTGATAGGCATGTGCTGTACAAAGAGCATTGCCAAAGGTTCAGTGTAATCCCCTCCTGCGGGTGTGTCTGAGTGGTCTTGGCAGCAGATATAAACTCGCTCTCAGTTGATGTTTTTGGAACTCTACCTGGGCTCTGTGTGGCCTGTGACTAAAGCACTTTATTTTGCTGTCGTGTGAGCTTGTATCGTGCTGTTCAATTTGAAGGCTTCCAGAGTAATTTAGGGACTGAATTCAACAGTGGAGTACTTTGTCCTTTCTGTGGCTGTGGTATCTTGGCACTTATGCCTCCTTACCAGCTGAATAGGTGAACTCTGTTGGCTTGGTCAGCATTGTACTGGTTTATGACCGGCCTTTACTTGGTCCTACATCTCCTGTACACAAAGCATATAAGAGAAGGTGATTATTACTGAGCCATTATCTCAGTTTAGTACAAAGAACAAACTTTCACAGAATTTCCCCAGGAGTTATAACTTGAGTACGTTCTGTGGACCAGTTTACACTAGTCATTTTGCTGAACAAAGTTAATGCTGATTTGTGTGGTGGTTTTTTTTTTTTTTTTTTTTTTTTATCACCCCAATAAATACAATCCCTCAGACTTGGGTTAGAGTAATGCTGTAATTCAGGGGTGGGGAACCTAAGGCCTGGGGGCCAGATGCATCCCCCAGCTTGCTTGGATCTGGCCCCTGAGGCTCAGGGCTCCCCCCCGGAGCCCACGCTGGCACTCCAGCCCTTCACTGCCTCCCTGCAAGCCTGGAGCACATACAATCTTCTAGGCTGGGCCCCCCGAGGCTCTAGAGTGCGAGGGGAATGTGGGGAGTGTGTCTCTGCTTCTCAGTCGGGGCCGTGTCAGTGAGGAGTCTCTTAGTTTTTTGCTTCTCATGTGTGTGGTCCCTGACAGATTTTTTTTTTTTTTTCTTTTCTGTGGACCAGCGGCCCCTGGCCTAAAAAGGGTTCCACCATCCCCGCTCTAATTCATTTAACCACAAACTTGAAGCTAGCCTTTGTGGAAGAGGGCACGCTAGTGCAAGGATGGGCTCTTTTTTGAGGCCTTTTCTAAATGGTTTTTGCATTGGGGTGTCAGGATTGGGCATCTCGCATGTGTGTACCTGCGCACTCTATCCCCAGTGCAGCTAAAGCAGCTTGCCCCCAGATGCGGAACCAGTTACACAGAGAGCTTATTCCCTTTCCCACATGAGGACAATTGCACTCGTGTAAGCATCTGATACCAGTAGTCGCTCCTCCGGGCTCTGTGGGTTGTATGGTTCCGCTAGAAGACCATACTGCTGTAAGATGGCTTTCATGCCAGGGAGTGATCGGAACTACCTCTCCTTCCATGTTGCTTGGAAAAGATGGCTTCTCCTGGTGTGCAGCGCCTGCTGTCATACCCCTGGGGCACCGGTTTCATGCTTATTCCCCGGACGCATGCTGTTTTACAACACTGCGGGTTTCCCATCAGTTCTGAGCTCGGTTGACCCTTAATAGCTTCCCATTAAACAAACCACAGCTGCGATGTAAGTAATTCTTAACATGTGAAAACGAAAGCAAACCTGTGACGTGGTCACAAATGCCACTGTAGGAAGAGTCTTGCAAGCCCTGTACAAATCCTGTTGCGTGTCTTGTGCTGTGACTGGTAACGCTCCAGGTCCTCTCTGCTCCCAGCACAGTCTTGTTTTACTTACCTTGTGGTCAGTGACAGAGCAAAAACCGTGCCTTGAATAGAATCTGCAGGAGCCTTGTGCTATACTGGCTGAATTTCTTAAGGCTAAACGAGTGCAATTACAGTGCAGCTGTAACCCTGAGACCACTGTGCATAAACTCCTACTCATATCCCTGCCCCTGGCCATTCCCCCTCTTGTGTCTAATGTAGAGTCACCGCAAGCCCTGAGTGAGGGGTGGCATGTAGACCAGCCACCAGGCCGAGAACTATCCCATAGCTTGGAATCCTTGCTCAAAGGAAAGCTAACCTGGGCAGTCCTATACCTCGTCCTGTTTACTTCCAGGCTGGCTCAGCTGCCTTGGCTGGTGTGTTGTAGTGAGCAGAGACCACAGCCTAGCTCTCTGAGCAATCTGCATAGGGTGGGCAGGAGGGGCTTTTATGTGCATGGGTGTAGAGAGCTGGGGTACTGAGGTCTTCAGTCTTCACTGTTGGTTTCTGCCTCGAGGGCCCAGTCCTGTAACTTGTAAGGGTCTAAAGATTTGTCCCCTACTGTGTAGTGTTTTGTGCAAGGGTGGTGGTGCCGTGCCTGAACAGTTAACAAGGTTAAATTAATGCTTTTTGGGCGGGGTGCTGGAGGTATTGGCTAGTGCTAGCTGGAGCAAACTACAACTCTCTCTGTGTGTGTTGCTATTAGTTGGGATATGTCTGTTCTGAGCTGTTGTTAGTAAGTTTCACTTTCACACTGAAATGAAGTATCCCCTTGATCACATGTTTCCATCAGTCTGGTATGTTCATGAGGGGGCAAGCACCACGACAGACCTGCATATTACTGCTAGTGGTGAACCCAGAGATCTGTGGGCACATCCTTGGTTGTAATTAGTTGCCTGGCATATTATTGCATAGTGAGTCCCTCAGGCCATTTGGAACTGTTGACTGTGTTTACGGCACAGCAAGATGATAGTAACCGAGTCTTGCAAAATCATATGGTACCTAATTAATATTTCCTAGCAATAGGACTTCTGAGTCTGCAAAAAGATGAGAAGTGGGGGGAAAGCCAGGTGCCCCTCTGCAATGTATATTGGCCAAACTGGACAGTCTGACACAAAGGATAAGTGGACAGACATCAGGCGTGGTAACACACAAACCTGTGGAGGAACATTTTAACCTATGTGGACACTTAATCATGGGTTTAAAAGTAGCCATCCTTTTACAAGGAATTTTACTAACCAATTAGTCTGCTGAACTGGAATTGATTTACAAATTTGACACTGTTGTGGGGCTTAAATAAAGATATCAGCTGGTTGATGCGCTACAAAGCTAACTTACTCTCTTTGACATTCACATTTTCATATCAAAAGCTATAAATGGGACACATCCAGCCCACTTAATTATCTTAATTAACATGGATCCTACAATTGACAGGTAACTGCATTTGCTGTTGTATGTATCTTGGATTCTGTAATTTCCACTCCAGCTCTTCTGAGGAAGTGGGTTTTACCTGCAAAAGCTCACAATCCTCTCCCTTTGTTAGTCTCTAAGGTGCCACGGGAGTACTTGTTTCAGAATAAAAACAGTTATTCCAGTTCAGATTGTTCCCATTTGTGCTTTACTGTTATAAGCACTCTTATGTCAGTAGAATTGTATCCACACTAGAAGGGAGGCTGTCCCACTTCTAACTATATCAGTGTGGTTAAAGCACTGCAACTCTTATGTGCAGACATTCCAGACAAGATCTGTAGTTGAATTTGCTGCAGCATGCACACCTCCTCTGGATCCTATTAAGAACTGGTGTAATTACAAAAAACAACCAATAGTCTGGCAGCACCTTAGAGACTAACAGAACATGTAGATGGGATCATGAGCTTAACATACTTGTTCATCTCTGGAGATTTTTAAGAATAGGTTAGACAAACACCTGTCACATGGTCCAAGACCATCTAGACTTGCTGTGAATGCAGGGGACTGGACTTGGTGACCTTCAAGGTCCCTTCCAATTCTAGAAATCGATAATTCTTTCTCATGATTTTGGGAAGCCCGAGTCAGGATTTTTGCATGCATGGGGGTTACTGGCTTCCTTTTTCGGAGTTGCAGGGGGAGGAAAACATCACTGATCATTTAGTAATAGATCCTGTTTCTAAAGATCCTAGTGAACAGAAAGTAAGAGTTTGTGGAAGAAACTGAGCTGGGTTAAGTTTTGTTTTGCAAAACCAAAATATGCAGTCTTTGGCCAGCCTGGAAACAGACACCTCCTCTTTATTTCTAAGTGAATCATAGAATCATAGAATACTAGGACTGGAAGGGACCTCGAGAGGTCATTGAGTCCAGTCCCCTGCCCTCATGGCAGGACCAAATACTGTCTAGACCATCCCTGATGGACATTTATCTAACCTACTCTTAAATATCTCCAGAGATGGGGATTCCACAACCTCCCTGGGCAATTTATTCCAGTGTTTGACCACCCTGACAGTTAGGAACTTTTTCCTGATGTCCAACCTAAACCTCCCTTGCTGCAGTTTAAGCCCATTGCTGCTTGTTCTATCCTCAGAGGCCAAGATGAACAAGTTTTCGCCCTCCTCCTTATGACACCCTTTTAGATACCTGGAAAAAAAAAAAAAGTGTTACTAAGAAAGTTGAATATTGCTTCTCTGTGCTCCCTGACTTTTAAAAGATGTGCCCAAACTGTCTGGTTATCTGTAACCCTTGTGTTGTACGCAGTCTGGCTGCTGCATGACGCAGCCTGATGCATCTGGCCTCTTGTTTGCCTTCTGAATGTAATGGGTCATATTTACTCTTCTCCCCTCACACCCTCCCCGTTTACACCACAGACTTCACAGTAGTTCCCCTAGGGATAAATTTAGCCCAGTAAGTGACCTTTTAACTCGGGTATGTTCATTGCCGTGTCTGAGAGCACTGGAGTTGCCTTACTGCCATGCATGATGGTTGGAAAAAGTGATTAGACTGCTGTGATACCTGCAGGGTGAGAGCTATGGGGATAGTTACTGTAACAGTGGAACAGGAATTTCTTTCTTTGGAGACAATTGTGTGTTGGGAGGGGTGGTTCTTCCAGGGAAATGCTTTTTAGTTATAATAGCACACATGGATTCTTCTTTGGCCTTTCTCCTCCCCGACAGGAAACTTCTCCATCTTCCTGGGAACCGATTGCAACAGTACTGGCTCCCAGGCGGCATCTTTGCCTTTGCTATGCAAAGGAGAGGGCCCCAGGAATACAGCTGTCCCCTGGGCCATTTGGAACTATTGACTGTGTTTATGGCACAGCAAGATGATAGTAACTGAGTCTTGCAAAGTCATGTGGTATCTAAAATATTTCCTAGCAATAGGACTTTTAAATCTGCAGAAAGATAAGAAGTGGGGCAGGAGGGGGAAGCCAGGTGCCCCTCTGCAATGTATATTGGCCAAGCTGGACAGTCTGACACACAGGGTAAGTGGACACACATCAGGCGTGGTAACACACACAAACCTGTGGGGGAACATTTTAACCTATGTGGACACTTAATCATGGGTTTAAAAGTAGCCATCCTTTTACAAAGGAATTTTACTAACCAATTAGTCTGCTGAACTGGAATTCATTTACAACTTTGACACTGTCGTGCGGCTTAAGTATAGATATGAGCTGGTTGACGGAAGATGGAAGATCTTATGACCTGTGGAGCTAAAATGAATGTGGTGTGCTGTTTGTATGTAAAGCTAGGCCATGAAAAGTCATCACATGATCCAGCTTCTTAAACACAAGTTGCTTTGTTGTTAAAGCCTCAGTTTTTTACTAAAGCCTCAGTTTTTTTTACTCCGTAATAGCTACTTGTCTGGGCCAAGACAAACAGAAAATTCAGTGCCATCTCTCACCTGCTCACCCCTAAAGAACCAGGAACAATTAGCTAAACTGTTTTAAGATTAGAAGCTAGTCTGTTTCCTTCAGTAATCTTCTCTTGGGTAGCAAGTCTGAAGCTTAGCTATTTGTGAGTCCTGTTTGGAGCTAAGGGCCTTTTTGTTCATAGTGCCTAGCACTTAATTGACAGCGAAGATTTTTTTTTTTTTTTTAAAGCTTAATCTGGAAGATGAGAGAATTCCAGTCTAGACCCCAGCTGTGTCCTATCCTTCAATAGGATATCAAGCCTTGTGGACAAGAGAGAAGTGGTGGATGTGGTATACCTAGGCTTTAGTAAGACATTTGACACGGTCTCGTATGACCTTATCAGTAAACTAGGGAAATATAACCTAGATGGGGCTACTATAAGGTGGGTGCATAACTGGCTGGACAACCGTTCTCAGAGTAGTTATTAACGGTTCACAATCATGCTGGAAAGAGCATAACAAGCGGGGTTCCGCAGGGGTCTGTTTTGGGACGGGTTCTGTTCAATATCTTCAGTGATTTAGATGATGGCATAGAATATGATTATTAAATTTGCAGATGATACCAAGCTGGGAGAGGTTGCAAGTGCTTTGGAGGATAGGGTCAAAATTCAACATGATCTGGACAAACTAGAGAAATGGTCTGAGGTAAACAGGATGAAGTTTAATAAGGACAAATGCAAAGTGCTCCACGTAGGAAGGAACAATCTGTTTCACACATACAGAATGGGAAGTGACTGTCTAGGAAGGAGTATTGCAGAAACAGGTTTAGGGGTCATAGTGGACGACAAGTTAAACATGAGTCAACAGTGTGACGCTGTTGCAAAAAAAGCAAACATGATTCTGGGCTGCATTAGCATAAGAGTTATGAGCCAGATGTGAGAAGTCATTCTTCTGCTCCACTCTGCGCTGATTGGGCCTCAGTTGGAGTATTGTGTCCAGTTCTGGGTACCACATTTCAGGAAAGATGTGGAAAAGTTGGAGAAAGTCCAGAGAAGAGCAACAAAAATGATTAAAGGCCTAGAAAACATGAGCCATGAGGGAAGACTGAAAGAATTGGGCTTCTTTAGTTAAGAAAAGAGAAGACTGAGGGGTCATGGTAGCATTTTTCAAGTATCTATAAGGGTGTTACAAGGATAGGACAAGAAGCAATGGGCTTAAATTGCAGCAAGGGAGGTTTAGGTTGGACAATAGGAAAAACTTCCTACCTGTCAGGGTGGTTAAACACTAGAATAAATTGCCTGGGGGGGGGGGTCGTAGAATCTCCATCACTGGAGATATTTAAGAACAGGTTGGATAGATGGGATGGTCTAGACTAGTGTTTCTCAACCAGTGGTACAAGTACCCTTAGGGGAACTCGAGATAAGTCGGGGGGGTATATCAACACAACTGAAACTTGGAGAAAACTGAATTTTTGTTAAGTTTTACTGCGTTTTATTATTTTTTTACTTTTTACACCCAAAAATTTAATCGCCCACCCAGCTACAATTAAGTTGTTTAAACAAATGTGTTGCAACGGTAGGAAAAAAACTGTCTGAAAACTGTAGGTGTGATGGCATGTCGGGGATCCCCCGACCCTGCACCCCCGTAGCAGCAAGATGAGTCTCCACCAGCCAGTAAACTAGAGAGGGTTTATTGCTTCTCCAGGATACAGCACAGCACAGACATGATGTGGGTATAAGGAGTCGGGCTGATGGCCCTAGACCCCTTGGGGCAGGGGTGCATAGCCCCCCAGAACTCGCAGCACTCTGCTTAGTCTCCTCTCCATGTCATCCCAGCCAAAAACTGCTCAGCTCCCAGGCCTTGCCCCCCAGCCAGGTGGCTGTCTGTGCCTCCCTCCCTTTGTCTCTCCCCCTGGGAAGAGACTTGTTATATCTGCTCAGGCTGGGACTAGGTGTCTGGGCCAATACACATGTGAGTGAGTCAGTGGGAATCACACATCACAGTGTAGGGGAACCCCGGGTTACAGAGCAGACAGCACCCCCCACTACGTGTCAGTAGGTACTGGGGGTACTTTTGGAAAAAGGGGTACTTTATTTAAAAAAAAAAAAAGGTTGAGAAACACTGGTCTAGATGGTGCCTGGTCCAGCCTTGAGGGCAGGGGACTGGACTTGATGACCCCTCGAAGGCTCTTCCAGTTCTGTGATCTACAGAGAAAGAGACCTTGTAGCTATGGGAGAGTTCTAAAGTCTTTGGATTTGGGAGTCTGATTTCTTTGACAGGAATGGGAATGTGGGTGTCAAGGCAAAAGACTTGAGGCTGCCAGCAATAAATGAAGTAGTGTTTCTGGGCTAGCATATGTGCTTCAAACTTGTCCAGCTGTTTGTAGTCCAAAGTACAGCGCAATCGTTTAAGCTGAGGCAATAAAAGATTCCTTTCAAGGTTGTATTGAAGATAGGCTTTGTTGCAGTATGTTTTGCAGAGTTCATAAGGCCTGCCAGTGTGCAAAGTCTCATCTCAAAAGTCTTTCTTGTGTGACTCAAATATGCTTGTTTGGCTGACCTGTCCCTTAATAATCAAACAAAGTAGTGATGATAAAAGCGAAGGATCCCAGCTTTCCAGTGTGCTGGACCATTTGACGCCTCATCTCCCTAAATGATCCGACCAAGACGCTAGATGGCCATTGGTCCCTAGTGATCATTGGTTCTAAGGCTACCACTGCTTGTCTTGCTTAGAGACAGCACTGGATCTCAGTAACTTCTATATCTTACCTGCATCTTGTCTTCCGGCTCCTCTTGAACAAGATGTGAGTGACTAGCACGTGTTTCCTGACCGTGGTGATGATACAAGGCCTGTGTTTCTCTGTAGACCGGGTATGAGTGCAGTCAGCCATAGGCAGCTGGGAATCAGATTGTTGAGGAGACCGACTGAAAGAACGTGGTTGGTAACAGTGGCCGTGCTGATTAGTAGGGAAAGATGCATTCTCTCTCCTTACACCCACTGCTCTTGGAGATGGCGCCCACTCCACTCGGTGTGCTTCAGCTGTTCCTAGTCACCAGGCCAGATTTTAATACTGGGCCCCTGTTGGGGTATGTTGGCAAAGGGGGTGATGCCTGGCCTGGTACAGTCCTGAGAGATCCTGCCCCGAGGTTAGCAGTGACTCTCCTGAGCTTTAGTAAACCCCTGTAGAGCACTGTGTGCTGCCAGCCTGCCCCATTCTCTCCTGGGATTTCATTTCTCTCAGCAGCTGACTCTCCCACAGCTACCAAAGGGCTCTGCCTGCTTGCTGGCCCCGAGGGGAAGGTACAACGCTTACACCAGCCTAGCAAAATCAGGAAAACTGCCTGGCTTCCTGGAAACTGAAATTGCCTCGCCCCTTTGCAAGAAGCCCTGCTGATCGCTTCTTGACTCTTGCCCCCACCTATGGAAATGGCTAGGCAGAACTCAGAGTTGTTTCTCTGAGTTGTGTTAATATGATTGAGCCATGTCCATTGTTGCTTAGGCGTTCAGCATGATTAAACTAAGGATGAAACCCGTACTCCACTGAGGCCAATGGTATGGGGGAGAGGACAGGATTTATTCCGCAGTCTGAGTTAACTGAGATGAAACAAAAGACAGGACTATGCAGCACTGTAAAGACTAACAAGATGGCTTATTAGGTGATGAGCTTTCGTGGGCCAGACCCACTTCCTCAGATCAAATTGTGGAAGAAAACTAGCATGACCATATATACCAAAGGGATGTGTTCCTTTTTTTGATTGTATCCCTTTGGTATATATGGTCATGCTAGTTTTCTTCCACAATTTGATCTGAGGAAGTGGGTCTGGCCCACGAAAGCTCATCGCCTAATAAACCATCTTGTTAGTCTTTAAAGTGCTGCATAGTCCTGTCTTTTGTTTCAGCTAGACCAGACTAACACGGCTACTTCTTTATTACTTAACTGAGACGAGAGAGAGTATCTCGTGCCCATGTTCTAATGGAGGTAATGTAAATGTGTATGTGAACTACAATAGAAATCCCAGGCTATATTTCGGTCCATGGAGGTGGAGATCAAACTTAGCCAGGCAAATCGGATTAGTTTTTCGGACTGAATCACAGAAGCAGTAGATGCGTAACGAGTTCTAGCCTCGGCAGTTTGATACAACCCCTTACATAGTGCAATGTTAAATCAAATCGGAAGTGCCATGTGGCATCCAAACTGACCGAAGGACAATTTGAACAAAAGGGAACAAGCAGGAAAGCATTTGTAGATACTGAACTGGAGGGTGGCACGCAGAGGAATGCAGGCACCTAGACAGAAAAGTGTATTTGTGTTTTCCCCCAGTAGTAGCATCTGAACGCTTGGTGCCAGTGGGAGGGAGAAACTGAAGCAGTAATAGCTGAAAGACTCCTGGAGCCATTGTATCCATGCATGGTAGGAGCAATGAGAAATGAACTCAGTTTTGGCCTGGGTATCTAGAGGCATTTTCATAAAGGTGATAGTCCCTTTCTGTGCTGCCCTGGTGTAACTGCGTGTGACAGACTGCACCGAGATCTGCAGAGGTCTTTAGTGGAAGTCAGCCCTCACTTAAACTTGGACACACTGAGGCTACTTGAGAAGCAGTTGGTGATCTGCTAACAAATGTTCACTTAACATTTCAACTGGTTACTGTACTGGGACGCTGAATGGTAGGTAGTGCGGGCTTGCTTTTTGAGTGGCAGGCACACGAGTCCCTCTAGATTGTTTCAGTTCATTTACCCAATACTGACGATCTAAAAATTGTGCTGTCAAGTGACTAAGAGCACAATGAGTCATTCTGTTTTTTAAACAATCGAATACTATATTTAATATTGTTTTCTGCATTTGCAAATTGATTCAAATTACAATGCAGAATACAAGGTGTATAGTGCTCACTTGATATATAATTAATTTGCACCATAAAAAACAAGAGATGGTCTCTTTCAGTTTACCTGATACAAGTACTGTAATGCAGTGTTTCTCAACCAGTGGTATGAGTACCCTTTAGGGTACTCGAAGTCTGGGGGGCATGTCAGCACAACTGAAATTTGGCGAAAACTGAATTTTTGTGTTAAGTTTTTTACTGTTTTATTATTTTTGTACTTTTTATACCCAAAAATTTCATTACCCACCCGGCTACGATTAAGTTGTTTAAACAAATGTGTTACAATGGTAGAAAAAACATTTCTCTCTGAAAACTGTAGGTACCTGGGGTACTTATAATTTTTTTTAAAGGGGTACTTTATAAAAAAAAAAAGTTGAGAAGCACTGCTGTAGTGCAGTCCCTTTACCGTGAAGTTAAACTTGCAAATGTAGAATTGTGTGGTTTAAAAAAAAACAAACAAAAAAAAACCCCAAAACCACCTACATTGAAAAACGAAGCTCTAAAGTTTAATGCGGTTTTTAGGTCCACTTGATCCTGCTTCTTGTTCTGCCAGTTGTTCAGACAAACAAGTTTGGTTACAATTTGCAGGAGAGAACTAGGGATGTCAACGAGTAGGCAGCAAAGTGTGGGAGGGAAGCAGGTTAAAAGTCGGTTCCCCCTAGCCGGTGCTGCCTGTCCCCTCCTCCCCCCCCTATCAAAGGCAGCAGCATGGAGCGGGCAGGGGAGGCTGCTGCAAAGCAGCCTCTGTCCACGGCAGGCCTGAATTCCCCACGGACAGAGGCTGCTATGCATCCTGTGGTCAAGCTCAGATCCCCACGGACAGGGGCTGTTGCCACCTTGTGCTGCTGCCTTTGTATCAGACGCAGCAGCGCTGGGCGGCAGGCAAGCAGCCGGCCCCCACAAGGGGAGCTGGCTATTTAAACTGATAGAGAGGCAGCAGCGTGGGGTGTCAGGGTACTCTCTGGGAGTGGGGCCAGGAGCACACTGGCTGCCAGCCCAGTCCCCAGGGACTATAGACTAGTCACGTAACCACAAACATTTCATGTGGTTGCACGACTGTTCAGTTCCCCAATATCTAGGGAGAACAGGTGTGCCAGATGCGCTAAATATTCATGTCCCTTCAGCCATCATTCCAGAGGACATGCATCCATGTTGATGGTGGATTCTGCTCGAAAGCAATCTGCCACACGTTCATTTTCCTCACGTGAGTTGGATGCCACCGGCAGAACGTTGTTGATCTTTTGGTGGTTCGGGTTCTTTTGAAGTACAGGTTGAACCTTTAGTCCAGAACTCTCTGGTCTGGGAACATCCCCCATGATTTTAGTTAGCTGGATGTCCATTTTCATGGGTGAGTCCGTTTCCTGCAGTCCCATAAAATTTGTTTACAGCCATCAGTCGTAGCTCTCATTGTTCTGTGCTGCTGTTTAGCTCTAATTCACCCCCTAAACGCCCTCTACCTGTCCAGTAAGCAGTGGAAGTGTTGGTAATGCTGCTAGACAATATCGACCTCCCATGGTCCGGACAGTTCTATGGTTTGGATCCAGTTGGGTCCCAAGAGTGCCAGACTAGAGAGGTTCAACCTGTATTGCTCTTTTATGACTTCTGAAAGCATGCTCCACACTTAGTCTCTCTGATTGTGGATGGCACTTCAGATTCTAAAACCTGAAGTCAAGTGCTGTAGCTATCTTTAGAAGTCTCACACTGTACTCTTTGTGTTTCTTAAATCTGCTGCGAAAGCATTCTTGAAACAAACCTGTGCCGAGTCCTCATCCAAGACTGCTATAACATGACATATATGGCAGAGCGTGGGCAAGACCAAACAGGACACCATTCTTCCCCAAGGAGTTCAGTCACAAATTTAATTAAGGAACTTTTTTTTTTTCTATAAACCATCAGCGTGAAAGTATGTCCTCTGGAATGGTGGCTGAAACATGAAGGGGCATATGAACGTTTAGCATCTCTGGCAAGTAAATACCTTGCAACTCCGGCTACAACAGTGCCATGTGAACCCCTGTTCTCATTTTCGGGTGACATTGTAAATAAGAAGCAGACACCATTATTGCCCATAAATGGAAACCCAACAATCAGCTACATGCTAAGCCAATTTCAATGGGTTCTCTGTTCAACAGTGTGATTAATCATGATTAACTTTTAAAATTTTAATTAACTCGTGATTAACTACAAAAAAGTGATCTGTGATGGAGGGACAGCCCTGTTAAAAACCACCTCAGCGGCGCACACACAATGGGGTCACGCCAGCCTGACTTTTGTAAAGGTGGATGATGCTTTTCCTCTCCATTGTCATGTTGTGGAGCCAGCAAAATAGTGGAATAAAGACCACGCTTTGGAAAAAGCTTCTGCTAAAGACCCAATCCTGATGATAGATGCTATTCCCTGGGTCAAAGACTAAGCTCTGTAATGGCTTACAAACTGGATCAGAGAAGGGATCAGTTTTCAACATGCAAAGAGGTGGGTTGGCAGGTACATCATTGATGCATGGCAGGAACAGGGGTGTCAGTACACACAGATTGATCTGTAAAACCAGGGGAAGGCAAAATTGCAGATGGTGCAGCTTTTTGCTTAGGTAAAACAGGAATAGCTTCAGGAGTGCACAGAGCTGGAAAACGGCACCATGGTAACTTGAGATTCAGAGCTGGCAAGTGCGAAGTCGTGAAACTACTACCCACATAAGTCCAAACTAACTAACCTTCCAGGGAAAAGCCTTGCCCAGTGCTGTGCATGGCTCAGTGGACGCATCTGCTCAATGATCACAAATGCTGAGTTGCCTTGGAGGTACAGAGAATAGACTACTTAAACTGGACTGTTTGCCTACATCATGATTTGAACTTAAAACAACAAATAGTCTAGTACCACTGTAAAGACTAACAAAACATCGTGTTCATTTTGGTCACTTTCTCTCAAAGAATATCGCAGAACTACAAGAGGGTTGTGACTGGAGGTGTGGAAAGAGGAAGGCAAACTGGATATCTTCTCTCTGCCCTGCCTTCCTTTGTAAATTCCAGTCAGGTAAATAGGATCAAGAACAAAGGGATGGCCAGTGAAATTCAAAGGTAACAGCCTGCCTGCCTTGTCACACAATAGGTAACTAAAACAAAAAACAGGACTATGTAGCACTTTAAAGACTAACAAGATGGTTTATTAGGTGATGAGCTTTCGTGGGCCAGACCCACTTCCTCAGATCAAATTGTGGAAGAAAATAGGCATGACCATATATACCAAAGGGATACAATCAAAAAAAAGTGAACACATATAGGAAGGACAAATCAAATTTCAGAACAGAAGGGGGATATGGGGAGGTAAATGTCTGTGAGCTAATGATATTAGAGGTGATAATTGGGGAAGCTATCTTTTTGTAATGGGTAAGGTAATTAGGGTCTTTGTTAAGACCCCGGCATAGTGTCAAATTTAAGCATGAATGGCAGTTCAGAGGTTTCTCTTTCAAGCCTGGTGTGAAAATGTCTTTGAAGCAGTATGCAGGTAATCAAGTCATTGAGACAATGCCCTTTCTGGTTGAAATGGCAAGAAACTGTTTTTCTTTGTGATACTGTCTGATATCCGTTTTTGTGTGCATTGATTCTTTGGCGAAGCGTCTGAGACGTTTGTCCAATGTACATAGCAGATGGACACTGTCGGTACATGATGATATAGATTATATTTCTGGATGAGCAGGAATATGTGTTCTTGATCTTATAACTGAATTGGTTAGGTCCAGTAATGGTGTCAGCAGAGTAAGTATGTGGACAAAGCTGGCAACAGGGTTTGTTGCAAGGAAAAGTCCCAGGGTTGGTATTAGTGTGGTATGTCCTGTGGTTGTTGGTAAGAATCATCCTGAGGTTAGGTGGTTGTCTGTAGGAGACTATGGGTCTGTCTCCCAGAGCCTCTCGGAGTATAGTATCCTGTTCTAGTATAGGTTGTAGTTTATTGATAATATGTTGGACGGGTTTAAGTTGAGGGCTATAGGTGATGACAAGTGGTGTTCTGTTGTTGGTTTTTCTTGGGTCTGTCTTGAAGTAGACCACACTAATACCAACCCTGGGACTTTTCCTTGCAACAAACCCTGTTGCCAGCTTTGTCCACATACTTACTCTGCTGACACCATTACTGGACCTAACCAATTCAGTTATAAGATCAAGAACACATATTCCTGCTCATCCAGAAATATAATCTATATCATCATGTACCGACAGTGTCCATCTGCTATGTACATTGACAAACGTCTCAGACGCCAAAGAATCAATGCACACAAAACGGATATCAGACAGTATCACAAAGAAAAAACAGTTTCTTGCCATTTCAACCAGAAAGGGCATTGTCTCAATGACTTGATTACCTGCATACTGCTTCAAAGACATTTTCACACCAGGCTTGAAAGAGAAACCTCTGAACTGCCATTCATGCTTAAATTTGACACTATGCCGGGGTCTTAACAAAGACCCTAATTACCTTACCCATTACAAAGATAGCTTCCCCAATTATCACCTCTAATATCATTAGCTCACAGACCTTTACCTGCCCCCCCCCCCCCCACCTTATCCCCTCTGTTCTGAAATTTGATTTGTCCTTTCTATATGTGTTCACTTTTTTGATTGTATCCCTTTGGAATATATGGTCATGCCTATTTTCTTCCACAATTTGATCTGAGGAAGTGGGTCTGGCCCACGAAAGCTCATCACCTAATAAACCATCTTCTTAGTCTTTAAAGTGCTACATAGTCCTGTTTTTTGTTTCAGCTAAACTAGACTAACACGGCTACATCTCTATTACTATTCTACAATAGGTAACTAATGTATCAAACTCAGTCTTGGAAGCTTTATAATCCAAGTGCTATTTATCAATAAATGTCTAACCATTGATTTCACTGTCCACACTCAAGCTGACAATCAAAATTTAATGAGGTAGAATAAGAATTGCTACTTGAGAACTAATTAGTTTGATTTAAGGGTATTTGTCTATTATGATAAGTGGTTCTAATTTGTGCATTTAAGTTAGAAGCTTTAATTTTGAATCTCAATGTCTACTGTAGTTCAGTAATTAGTCTGACCGCCCCCCTCAAACCTTTTTTGCTCAACTGAAAATTTTAAATTGATAAAATTTTAAAAAAATACTTTAAAAATAAATGAGACCCATTCAAATGATTAAATTCTGCCAAGCATATTTATAGATGTTTTAATCCCATACGGCTTAGTTACTTGGCAGTTGAGGGTGGTAAGTGTGTGGCAGTTTGCCAGCTTTCCCTGCCAAAGGTGTAGGGGCAGAAGAGGCTGCATTGGAACAGGCAGCTAGAATGGCTAGTGAGTGACTGGAGGCTAGACTGGGTGAGCCGTGTGGGCTGGGGTGATGGCCGTGTAGTGCAGGGAAGTGCGTACCACGAGGGTAGGGAAATACTCGATGCTGTTCTGGCTGCTGATAGAGGGCGTGAGAGAAATGCAACTAGAATAGGTAAATGTTCGTAGGGGTGGGAGGACACTCAAGCTCCTCTTCCTACCACGGCATGTTGAAAGTGGAGGTCTTGGTTCTCTTCTGCAAAGCAGGTGGTGTATTTATAGGTCCCATATTTAGTGACAGGAATGTGTGCTGCTGATTGCTCGCATGGCGCCTTTCCTGCAACTCACCAGCAAGCACTTGCCAACTAACTTGTTTGGCAGGAGGCTGCCAGTTACCAGCGATGGAATCAGCATCCTGGCCCATCTCCAGCACTCCTGCTCACTGCGACCTTGCATGTCATGCCGACCTCTTGTTTGCACACTGGCAAGAGAGCTTTGGGGTCTGTGGACTATACAAATGCTGATCTAAATGCAAACTGTACCATTTTAATTGTCCCTTTCCATTACTGCAGAAAGTGTCTGTATTATGGTGCTATGATCACATAGTTGCACCATGGCTGCATTGTAGGGTAAGCCTGGCCTCATGAAGAGACCTGTACCCCAACAGAAATAATGCCAATACAACATTTTTAAGCCATGGTGTACAGTAGTGCTTTGAGGCCTCAATAAGGATTGAGTTCCCATTTTGCATAGCACTGTTGAAACAGTGTTTGTGCCCTGGCAAGGGTACATTCCAAACAGCGGTCTGGAATAATCAAATACAACTGCTTATACACTTGGCATGGAAATTTAAAACTGGCCACGGTAGGGTTCCATGGGTGACGTGCTTGTGGGATCCCATTCAGTGGGACCTTCCAGTGTCTAGCCTGGCTTTGTGGGCCTGTCCAAAGCAAATACAGAAGTTTTGTCCTTTTGTAGTTCCTCATAAGCATATTGAACAAGAAATCAGGGGCCTGCTGAAGTCAGTTTTGCCATGGACCTCAATGGAGTAGGATTTCTCGCTCGCACGCACACGCAATATCTCCAAACAGAATGGACTTTGAGGCTGTAGCTACACTTGAAACAGTGCTGCCGCACAGCTGTGTAGATGCTTACTAAAGCAATGGGAGGGTTTCCTTACTGGAATAGGTAGCGCTTCTCAAGAGACAGTAGTGTGGTCAACAGATGGATTCTTCCATTGGCCTAGTGGAGCAGATAGCTTGTTCTACACTGAAAGTTAGGTTGACCTTGCTGCATTGCTCGGGGGTGTGAAAAATCCACACCTTCAAGTGACATAGTTGAAGCTGCCCGATCCCTGGTGTAGCTAGCCACTGCCTTTTGGAGAGGAGGATTAAGTACAGTATCTGGAGCACTGCCCTGAATGTCTACTGGAGCACCATGGCAATGCAGCCGCAGCATTTGTAGCAAAGACAAAACCTATGGTGGCGCTTAGGTGGGCTTGCTTGTATCTCCGGCATGTGAAAAGCAACAGGGCTAGGTTGACCAAAGGGCTCGTCTACCTGTGGGACAGCTGCACTGTTACAGCACTGCCATGTGGGCGCTATCTGTGCTGAGCAGAGGCTTTCTCCAGTCGATGGAAGTAATCCACCTCCCCAAGAGGTAGTAGCTAGGTCAACAGAAGAATTTTTATTTGAATTAGAACTGCCTATGCTGGGAGTTAGGGTGACTTAATTTACTTGGGGTGTGAATTTCACACCCCTGAGCGATGTCGCTGGGTCAACCTAACATTTTAATTGTACAAGTTGTACGACAACTTGAAACCAACTTGTAATGGAGCAAGGGCAGCTATAGAAGGCTAATGAGAACTGGCAGCTCACTGATATCTGCTCCTCCTCCCCCCTCCCCCAACAAGCCAAAGGTCCTCTCTTGTAAATTGTCGTTGCTGTGTTTCACTAATGAACAATAGGAAGCCCGAAGCTCTGAACTTGCCTCTGTTCCCATGCAGAGCACAAAGCTGGCTTTTGTTAGGCTGTAAGCACTGCCTGGTTTGAAGTCTATAATGACACGTCTCTGGGGCCCTTGCATGCTCTCAGGAGTCAATGTAACTATTAGCGTAATAGTTGCACAGGGTGGGAACAGCCACAACTAGTTAGTGCTGGGGGCCTTCAGTTGAGCAGAGACGGTTTCCCTTTGTACAGATCCTAGCACAGCAGGGGCCCAATCCTGTTCAACGTTTCTGGGCTCTGTTGTAATGATCACAACTCTGCCTTGCGAGACACATGGCCATGTAAGTGCAAAGGGCATTCCCAACCTCACTGATGGAGATCTGCGCTTTTGGGACTGAATGGCATGTCCTCCAGGGATGTAATAGTGGAGTCGATTAATCGATAAGCAAAAGCTTATAGGTTAATGCTATAGGCTACATGCATCCCCTTCCCCCTCAGGCCAGTAAATTTTTTAGCAGGCTGGCCAGCAGCCCAGCTCAGTTCTGGCTTGTGCTGGGTCCAGGTGTACCCCGGTGGCTCTGCATTTAAAGTGTATTTGGAGCTAGGCGGGCAGGCAGCTCAGCTCCGTTCCAGCTCGTGCTGGGTCAGGGAGCTCAATCCCCCCTCTTGCCCAGGACAGGGGCTGGTTTTTAAATTGGCTCCCCTTGCAGACCAGCTCCTGCCTGGCACCCCATGCTGCTGCCTCGGATACAGAGGCAGCAGCACAGAATGGCAGGGGGCTCTTGGGTGTGGGGCCGGAGCGCACTGGCTGCTGACCCCGCCCCCAGAGACTGTAGAATAGTCGAGTAACCGATAAGAATTCATGAGGTTAATCAACTATTGAATTAACAGATATTTAACATCCTTAACGTCCTCCCTAAAATGGAGATTAAGTGGGCAGGAGTCTAAGCCTCTCACTGACATTCCCCAAAATCCAATAGGCTAGTTATTGAAAGCGAAGGCCGGGATTCTGTGTGCACCGCAAGAGTCTGTAATGACTCCCTAGAGGACGTTGGGTTGTGACTTGCTTTCAAAGCAGAACTAACATCCCTCTCATACTAATAGTTTTCAAGTGTGACACCATAATCCTGTGAGGACAGCTGAAACTTTCCGTAACGGCTTGCCAAGATATTTGCATACAAAGGGCTTCCTAATACTGCTCTTCTCGTCCGTCCTCGGAGCACAAACTCAGCAGTGCCTAGCCACGCTTAAGTGCTGGTGCAGGCACCTTGGTTGCCAGTGCACCACAGCCTTGACTCTCCTGACGTGACCATCAGCAGTGCCTGTAGCTGCCTCTGCATTGGTGCCCTTAGGTACACTGGCTTTGTGAGCCACGGAGTAGGGGCAGCAGTGTCCAGAGAGCCCTTTAAGTACAGGCTGTCCTCGCTGTAAGTCCAAGATGTTCCAAAAAACTCGGACTGATAGCGAAACAACTGAAAGTGGGGAACTTTTTTCTCGCAGCTGACTTCCATTTAAGCAAATTGGGGGGATGTTTCTCATGATTTCTAGCAGGGAATGGGAGGACTTATAATGCATCAGTTCCTACAAACGTCGTCAACTTTAGTGTGGAACAGATGTGTACCGGGGCGACTTAGTGGGGACGCCCTGAATGATGCAGAGAGACTGAGCTCTCCTGTAGCCCCTGTCCACACCAAATCTTTCCTCTGCCCCCTCCCACCAAACAGCTGGTCACCCCGTTTTCCCTAACACTCCTGCTTACCACCACCCTGTCATGTTTCCGCTGGCAGGCTACTCAGGCGCTCTCAAGAGCCAAGGCAGGGTGAGAAGCTGCATAGGCAGAGTGGGGTTTTGTGAGGGGAAATCTGGGAGGGGGGGCATTCCGCTGTAGGGAGTCGTGGGGGTGTGGGAGAGGTATGGAGGAGCAGGGCTGTGTAGGAAGAGCACTGCAAAAAGGCGGGACTTCAGCTGGAAGGAAAGAAGCTGAAGGGAGAGGAGCTATGTTTTATATGCTTAAGGGGCCCTCCAAGAGCTATTAGGAAGGCTTTTGAGGAGGTCTGTTTGTGAGCAGTTAGCTCTGCCCTGCCTTAGAGCACGAGAAGCAAAAGGTGAAATTGACTAATTCAGGTAAAGTAATATCCAGACTTCCAACTGTTCAGATGTGTTAACTCTATAAAAGGCTCTTGACCTGTTGTAGCTACATCTAACTTAATATTAAGGGTTCCGGTGTTCTGAATAAACAACGGAGCGGGCAGCAGAAGAGGTATTTGGAGCACAGTACCTCCCAAAAGCGCTTTGTCTGGAATTCCAGTGCAGCAAGTGGGCTCAGCCAAAACAAGAAGGAGCAGGAGGGGGAGAACAAGGTTTTGGCAATGATAATTAATGTGCCATCTTCCTCAGGTGCACAGATCTTTTTTGCTGGTGTCCCAAAAAGCTACAGCACTGGGGCAAAGGGCTTCTTCCCACCCTCACTTGTAGAAGCAAGGTTTTTACAATTGTGCTTATCTTCGTCAGCTTGAGCAATGCTTGGAAGGCAGTCATGAGGACAAAGGAAGGTCAAGAGGGAAACCTGATTAGGCTAATTACATGCTGTGATTGACCTTCAGCTTTGCTGAAGTAAAAGTCAAAGTACGTGGTCCTGTCATAGGCCAAGTAGCACTTGGGAGGAGGC
Source organism: Rafetus swinhoei (assembly GCA_019425775.1). NCBI lineage: Eukaryota > Metazoa > Chordata > Testudines > Trionychidae > Rafetus > Rafetus swinhoei. Next base: position 1,432,307 of record JAFJHL010000226.1, read on the forward strand.
TGTTTAGTTATTTTCAGATACATCTGTGCAGTGTCCGTCTCCAAAGGGCAGCCCCACGACTCATTAACCCTCACAGTGGAGGCAGGACTCCCTGTTCTCAAATCTCTTTGCTGGGTGCTCCAGAGTTGGGAGCAACACAGCAATCATCCGTTTCTGTAACTTGTGACCCCAACTTCCAAGACATCAAATGAGCAGTCCTTAGTGAGGGCAGAGCCTGTGGTAAGTTTGAAACGCTGGGGAGTTATCCAGTGCAATAAAGTACCTAGAAAAACGTATCTGAGCCCAAGTGAGCCACAGATTGGAAATGGCTGAATTAAATTTTGTTGGAGTTACTTTGCCTTCAGCCTAATAGCTAATGTCAAGGCACAGGCACTGGGGGCTAGGGAGCACCTCCATTAACCAGAACTGGAGTCGTTATTTGAGTGAGGCTGTAGGTAGGGCCCTTTTGTGTTCAATTTTTATTTGTTTTTCCAGACATGTATTAGTGTGTGACTGCAACAGCAAGAGCAGGGGTGAATCTGTGCAAAAAACTCTGAATTTTTCTGGGTAAATATCAGGGTTTGTTTTGGTGGACGAAAACACAAGAGGAAAAGTATGCAGTAGATTAATACTTTCAATTCCATTGTCAGTGCAGTTTGCTACAGAATAAAGCAGAGCTCAAAACCCAATGCCATCTCTGAGTTTAGAAAACAATCCCCAAATAAAACTCTTCATTTGAATAAGCAGTTAACTGTTGTAGACTTAGAACTGTTGGCCTCTAAATATTTACATCTAGTAAGTGGGCCATACCCTTTACAGCCATGCATTCAGCTTCATCCTTTTCCCCGTTTTTACTTTTTTAAACTTGTAAATGCTTTCTTATTCTGAAACGTATTCGGATACAGACGTTAAACCATTAGCTGCTAACAGCTTGAAACATGGACATGGTGAGCGTGAGGTTCATCCGAACATTCAGATGCACACATGCACGCTTGAGCCTGCCTATGTACCGTCTGTCTTCTAGAATCTAGATCGGGGTGGGCAAGATGATCTGGTGCAGGCCACCCCACTGCAGCCCCATGCCACTTTAAGTGACTGGCTGCACTCTGGCACTCTGCTCCAGGCATCGGGCAGGTGGCTTTATGTGCTGGGCCCCCCCAGCACAATTTTTCAGCTCTCATTAGCCAGAAATTGGTTTAAATGGAAAACAAAGGGTTCTTGGCTACAGGGAAGACTACGATTTTGTCACAGATTGTGGAAATCATGGAATCTGTGACTTCCAAAGGCGTCTGACTTCAGCCCACAGCGGTCTGCAGCTGTGATGGCCAGGTACCCTGCAGCTCTTGAGCCGCTGCCGGGCTTGGTGGGAGGGCCCAGGACCTCTGAGCTCTCACTGGTGGTAGGGACCCCTGGAGCACCCAGCTGGTCCTCGCACCTCCCCATTTTGTCATGAATAAGTAGGACCAGTCACGGGCTTCTGAGTGTTTCTGCTTTGCCCATGGCCTGTCCGACTTTAACTAAAAATATCCATGGCACAATCTTAGCCTTTGCAATACATGTCCATTGGGGGACTCGCCAAGCGAAGTGAGCACTGGGGGAGAATCAGCTGGCATGTGTGTCAGGCTGCAGACTGCCTCCAGCAGAGGATCGCGTAGCTTGTCTCCCCTGCCCACCGCATTTTGTTGGGCGGCATTGGTTTCCCCTTGTCAGCAGGTGCTAGGACCTGGAGAAGGGCTGTTGGTCTGGAAGAAGCAGCATGGCACTGTTGCTGAACTAGGTGGGTGCTAGGGATGGGAACGTACAACCATGTAAATGGTTAACCAGTAAGCCTGGGCTTATCGGTTAACGTTCACGGTTACAAGCAGGCTCCTGCCCCCCTCCGGGGAGCCAGCTGCCTCCCCGTGCTGCTGCCCCTAGAAAAGAGATAGCAGCTGGGGCAGCAGCCAGCTCCCCGGGAACAGGGGTGGCAGGCAGGAGCTGGTATACACCAGGATCTGGCTTAAAAGCTGGTTTCCAGTGCACACCAGCCTCTAGGGAGCCAGCTGCAGGTCCATATAGCTATTTAACTGCTGAGTTTTTCAGCAGTTTCACAACTACCAGCATCCCTAGTGGGTGCCTTGTTAGCACTGCTGGTTCATTCACTGTAGCCCATCAGAAAGAGACTTGTGGCTTATGAGATTTGGTGGTGAACATAACGCCTTGATTCAGGATTTAATGGTCTTTCTAAAAGACTGTTTGGTGCTAAAAGACCCGTATGAGATGGAGAGCGATTCCGATCGCTGAACAAAGGATCCTTATGCAGAGAACTGAGATGCAGTATGATCTCTGAAGGCTTTTCATTGTGTTGGGACACAGTAATGTGTAGTGCGCTGTCACTGCACAGCTGTTGCTCATTTAGGTGAGGCGAGGGACAGATGGCAGCACTGCTAGGCATTGGTCCTGCATGGAAAGCAAAGGTTACCTTCTGCATTTGCTGTGAGAAGGTGCTACTGCTGTTGGGACTTCAAATGTTATAACCCTTGTTTAAGGGAGGCAGTATTGCCTAACGAATACAGCAATGGAGTGAAACTTGGAGTTTTACCCAAGGTGACCCAGCAGGAAATAAGTCCTATGAACTGTGCCTCGGTTTCCACCCTGTAAAATAGGATAATGATTCTGACCCCCTTGCTGTGCTTTGAGATCTATTATGACAAAGCAATACTTAAGAGCCAAGTGTTAAACACTTCTCCTTCCCCCTCTCCCCCCAACTCTGGCAATAATGTTAACTTCTGTCCCCCTATCTGGTGGTTCTAACTAGGGATATTAAAATGTGTGCACTCAGGTAAACGTGTAACCGCTGACATTCAGCAGTTACACACACATTTGCATGTGGGGGGGCATGAGGCTCTGCAGGAGCTGGTACATGTGGGAAGCGGGCTTAAAAGCCAGCTCCCCACCCATACGAGCTCCCATTGTCCCTCCACCCACACTGATGCCTCTGTATCAGGCAGCAATGTGGGGGGGGAGCAGATGGCTCTCGCCTGCTTCTCCTTCCTCCCTCCTTCAGACGGTGGGTCCCTGCTTTGGCTGGCTGGTTGCTTAGTGCTGTTCACATACAGAAAGGGCAGTTCATGCTTTTCCTTAGGTTCATTGGCACCAGGGCCAATAAGAGAATTTTTAAAAGCCACTTTTCATTTCCTTCCCTTCTGGCCTCTGTCTAAAAGTATCAGCCTGTGGAGCCTTGTGACTGGCAGTGTGTAACTGGCTGGAAATAGCTCCCACTGCCATGTGATCAGGGCAGAGCTGCTGCAGCGCTGGCGGAACACCAGTCCTTGGAAAACACCTGCTAGCAGAGAAGAGCCTGTTCCGCTCTCCGCAGTGCCTGGATGCGTAGGTGCTGGCTTTTGGTGGCAGTCTCTCTGGCACCCCGTATGCTGGATTTTCTGCTGACACTTGAATGGCAAAGCTCTGAAATGGACCTGAGGGCCATCCTAGGACTAGCCAACGTTATGCTCGACGCGCCAAGTGCTGCTGTGGACAAGCCATAGCCCTGGGAAAGCTGCTGCAAGTTGTAGCAAGGGGGATGTGGTAGCATTTGACAGCTCCTTTGGAGCCTGACCTTTACCAGTGCCCTCCTCGCTCTGCTTTCATTTGCAGACGCATTTCATGGCTCTGCAACTTCTCAAAGGCCACGTGTGTGGGGAGACCTGAAATCTGAGAAGGAAAGGGGCTAGCCTGGTAGCACAGCACATCAGTGTCGTGTCAGCAAAGAGGCCGGAACTCATGACGCCCACACTGTAACCATGAGACTCTTCTAAGAATAGCAAGAGCTAACATTACGCAACGGGTTCTTAGCTCTTCATTTCTGTCCTACCAGAATTCCTTCCTCAGAGAGCTGCTCCTGTTCACTGCAGCAGTCCAAGGGTGCTCGGGGAATTTTCTAAACTTCCCAGCCAGAAGGAGCCATTCTGCACCTCTCGGCTGTTCAGTCTTGCGCTCCCGGTGTCACTGCCGCCAGTCATGGACAGACTGCTGCGCATGGCTTTTAACATGTCCTGCCTAATCAGTAGGGTGCTCAGAATGCTGGGAGCGGCCTGTCTCAGGCCTGTGGTGAAGTGGGCTGTGTTGGCACTAAGCAGGCCATGTGCTGCTTGGGACCATTGCACGGTAGGAATTGGAGCTGCTTGTTTGCAAGCCAATGAAGAACCAAATGTTCAGACAGGCCTGTGGTCACTGTAAAATAGTGACGCGATCAGTGACATGACGCTGCTGCCCTCAGCCATTGGCTTGGCTTTCTCTGATGCAGAGCGAGAGGCTGGCATGTGAATTCCAGCATAGAATCATAGAGCTGGAAGAGACCTCAGAAGGTCATCAGGTCCAGCCCCCTGCTCAAGGCAGGGCCAATTCCAACTCAATCAACCCAGCCAGGGCTTTGTCAAGCCGAGACTTAAAAACCTCTAGGGATGGAGATTCCACCCCCTCCCTAGGTAACCCATTCCAGTGCTTCACCACCCTTCTAGTGAAATAGTTTTTCCTAATATCCAACCTAGACCTCTCCCACTGGAACTTCAGACCATTGCTCCTTGTTCTGCCATCTGTCACTACTGTGAACAGCCTCTCTCCATCCTCTTTGGAACCTCCCTTCAGGAAGTCGAAGGCTGCTATCAAATCCCCCCTCACTCTTCTCTTCTGCAGACTAAACAAACCCAAATCCCTCAGCCTCTTCTCATAGGTTATGTGCTCCAGCCCCCTTATCATTTTTGTCGCCCTCCGCTGGACCCTCTCCAGTGAATCCACATCCTTTCTATAGTGGGGGGGCCCAGAACTGGACACACTACTCCAGATGTGGCCTCACAAGAGCCAAATAAAGGGGAATAATCACTTCTCTGGATCTGCTGGCAATGCTCCTCCTAATGCAACCTAATATGCCATTAGCCTTCTTGGCTACAAGGGCACACTGTTGACTCATATCCAGCTTCTCATCCACTGGAATCCCCAGGTCCTTTTCTGCAGAACTGCTACTTAGCCATTCAGTCCCCAGCCTGTAACAATGCTTGGGATTCTTCTGTCCCAAGTTGAGGACTCTCCACTTGTCCTTGTTGAACCTCATCAGATTTCTTGTGGCCCAATCTTCTAATCTGTCCAGCTCACCCTGGACCCTATCCCTGCCCTCCAGCGTATCTACTTCTCCCCCTAGCTTCGTGTCATTTGTGAACTTGCTGAGGGTGCAATCCATCCCCTCGTCCAGGTCATTAATAAAGATGTTGAACAAAACCAGTCCTAGAACAGATCCTTGGGGCACTCTGCTAGAAACTGACTGTCAACCTGACATCGAGCTGTTGATCACTACTCGTTGGGCCTGACCTAGCCAGCTTTCTATCCATCTTACAGTCCATTTATCCAATTTATATTCCCTTAACTTACTGGCAAGAATATTGTGGGAGACCGTATCAAAAGCTTTGCTAAAGTCAAGGTATATCACATCCACTGACTTTCCCATATCCACAGAGCCAGTTGCCGCCTCATAGAAGCTAATCAGATTGGTCAGGCATGACTAGCCCTTCATGAATCCGTGTTGACTATTCCTGATCACTTTCCCTCTTCCAAGTGCTTCAAAATGGATTCCTTGAGATCCCCTCCATGATTTTTTTCCGGGGACTGAGGTAAGGCTGACTGGTCTGTAGTTCCCTGGATCATCCTTCCCTTTTTTAAAGATGGGCATTACATTTGCCTTTTTCCAATCATCCGGGATCTCTCCTGATCTCCACGAGTTTTCAAAGATAATGGCCAAAGGCTCCACAGTGACACTTGCCAACTCCCTCAGTACCCTCGGATGCAATAAATCTGGACCCATGGATTTGTGTATGTTTAGCTTTTCTAAATAGTTCCTAACTTATTTCCCCACCAAGGGCTGTCCACCTCCTTCCCATACTGCGTTGCCTAGTGTATTTGTCTGGGAGATGACTGTCAGTGAAGACAGAAGCAAAGAAAGCATTGAGTACTTCAGCTTTTCCCACATCATCTGTCACTTGGCTACCTCCCTCGTCCAATAAGGGCCCCACACCCTGTCTGATCACCCTCTTATTGCTAACGTGCCTGTAGAAACCTTTCTTGTTACCCTTCACATCCCTTGCTAGCTGCAATTCCAGTTGCGCTTGTGCCTTCCTGATAACTCCCCTGCATTCTCTAGCAATATATTTATACTCCTCCCTAGTCATCTGTCCAAGTTTCCATTTCTTGTAAGCTTCCTTTCTGTGTTTAAGCTCACCAAGGATGTCCCCGGTAAGCCAATCGTGAACGGTGACACAACCGTTGGGCCAGAAACTTGACAGGGTGGGGCTGAGAGGGCAGAGCTGACGCTAGAGGATGGGATCGCCTCCGGGGGACGGGTTCCAAGTATTGTGCTAACCCCTCATGGCTGGACAGAGTCATGCAGGCCCACCTGTCTCATCCCTCCTAGAGGTGCCTGCCCGATGAAGCTGAATGACTGCTGCTCCCAGCAATCCACATAGCCTGGAGAGCTGTGAACGGCGGAATTCTTCTCCCATTCCTGCCTCTGAATTGCGCTGTGGCCAGGGCCCTACTTTCCTGAGATGCTCTGCCTCCTGCCCTCCGCCTCCATTTCCTAATGTGTAAAATGGGGGGCCATGCTTCTCTGCTTCCTTCACTGTCTGCAGTGGCAGTGTAGCAGGGTCAATTCCAAGAGAGTAGGGACGGGGGGGGGGGGGGTGAAGTAAAATCGTTTATTGGACCCACTTGGGCTGGTGAAAGACAAGTGTTGGGGTTACAGGGCGCTCTTCTGGAAAACCTGTCGCTCAGAAGCTTGTCTTTCACCAACAGAATTTGGCCCAATAAGATTTAACCTCACTGACCTGGTGATTAGTGCTGTTACTCCACCACACTACCATATCTAGAGCTTTCAGGTGGTGGGGGAGCTGAAGTTGGCTGGGGAGGGGGAGAGAAGAAATATAAATTCCTCCCTGCCACCAGATTTGGAGCTTTAAATCCTCCTCTAATTATTTGTAGTAAACTTCATTCCAGTCTCCATCTCTTTCTGTGCTCCTCCAACTTCTTTGGCTCTATCATTTGTTTCTCCTATACACCAGCTACTTCCTGTGTGTGTGTGTGTGTGTGTGTGTGTTCTGAGGCCCGAGGGTTCTGTGCCTGTCCCATGAGAGATCTTGTTTACAATTGGTCATGCATGGGGTTGCCAGACTCTGCTGGTGTCCATCCACGTAGGGTGTCTTCCTGCTGCTATTACAAAAGCAACATGCACGTAAAGCCAGGGCCCAGGAAGGGAGGTGGGTGCTGCTTGCTCACAACACTGACTGAGAGCCGGGCACTCCCCCTGCATCCAGTCACGGCATTACTGCGGAGCAGTCGGCACCCCCCGCAAATTCCTGGTATGCTAGGCCGCGAGCAAAACCTCCCAATCCCGGGACGCCGTCTTGGTTAGGACAGTCCTGCTGCCCATTGAGATGGAGGGCCACTCGTGCGGCCTGCTCGCTAGTGTAGTAACTGTGTAACCCTGTTACTGTCGCCCTTCTCCTTCCTCGTGCTAATCCTCTCTGGTGTGCTGTGTGGCTCTAGATCTCGGGGGGTGTCGATGCCGTCTGTTACCATCTCAGCTCTTTGTGAGCTGGAGGGGAGGGAGCTGGCTTGTCCCAGCTAGGCAAGGTGTGCCGTTCAGATGGAGCTTCGTTGAACAATCTCCCAGCTCGCTAACTGGTAAATGTAGCAAGTCTGCATTGTCACTAAATCTTAACTTGCGTGCTTGGCCTGTGAGGTGGGGCATGGTCATGAGGCAGCCTTGTCTCTTCCTACCCCAGTGCCCTAAAATTCCTCCTCATTGGCTGCCCCCTCCAGAGCAGGGGTGGGGACCCTTTTTTGATCGGGGGCCGCTAACCATAGAAAAACCAGTGGGAAGGGGCTCATGCTAGTGAGAAGCAGGGGTGTGGCCCCGACTGAGGCAGAAAAAAAGAAGCGCTCACCTCACTCATGCACTTTGGGGTGCCAGGGTTCCCCTTGCATTACAGCCCCATGGAGTGGGGGGGACCACGGCTCAGGGCTTCCCCCAGGGCCAGATTAACTCTGCTGGGGACTTGGGGCTAGTAGATTTTTATGGGGCACCATAGGCTCAGGGGTGGGGCCACAGTGAAGGGTTCAGTGTGTGGGAGGGGCTGTGGGGTCTGGGCTGGAGGTGGGGTCTGGGTGAGCGCAGGAGGGGTCTGCAGTTGTGGGATCTGGGCGGGCATAGAGGTGCAGGAGGTGGCTGGGGTGGTGGTTGAGGGGATGGGGTTGCCTACATGGCACAGCTCAGGAGTTGGGGTGCTGGCAGGTGGTTTCCCAGCCAATGGGGCTGATGGGGTGGAGCTGCTTCTGCACGCACGTGCGCCAGGTGCAGCATTCAGTGGCTTGCCTGGATCCAGCCCACGAGACTCAGGGCCCCCCACCCTGCAGCAGGGGAGCTGGTGCTCTAGCCACGGTGTCGGGGGAGGGAACGCGCTGAACCTCAATCAAGGCAAGCCCTGGGCTGGGTCATGGGTTTTCCACTGCTGCTCTTGAGTAAAGAGGTTCTGTTACCTCGGTGCTGGGCTCCGGTGTGACTGGTGCTGGAACACTGTTCAGTTCTGGTGTCACGCCAAGAAGGACGTTCAACTGGCCAGGGTTTGGAGAAGAGCCACGAGTGATTAAAGGCTTGGAAAGCCTGCCTGAGACGGAGACCCAAAGAACTCCAGCTCGGTAGCCCGAGGGACAGTTAAGAGGTGCTGAGACTGCTCACGTCATCCCTGTGGTGAACAGGAATTTGATGATCGAAGGGGAAAATGTCTAACGGGGGCCGCTGACGGGAAGCTGAAGCAAAGCAAAATCTAACTGAAAATAAGGCACGAATGTAAGTGGGAGATTCTAGGCTCTTGGGAGCTTGTCTGCCCTTGAAACGTTCCAGTGGCACAGCTGCAGCGCGGCTTCAGGGCAGACATTACCCGAGCTGCCAGGAGGGGGTTCTCCGCTCACTGTAGGTAATGCCCCACCCATGGGGTAGCTGTAGCTTAGTTGACAAGAATTCACCTGAAAGCACCCCAGCTCCTGAGCTGTGGCAGGTAGGCAACCTATCCCCCCCCCCCCCCCCCCCAGGCTTGTGTACGGTAGGCGCTAGGCCAGCTTGATGACATCATTAAGGGGTATGGATCTGTCACGCCCTGAGTGGTGAAGCTGGACTGTGGATCAGGCCTAGTGCTAGTGCTGACAAGGCCAGGGGCAGGGGGGTGGGGGCGCGTTAATGCTTTTGACCTTGTCTGCAGTGGCTCACTCTGCCTTTCTCTCCGCAGTCATGGGACATTTTCTTTCGCAATGCCAATGCTGGAGCTGTTCCAGGCACCGCTTACCAAAGCCCCCCCTCCGCTGGGCACCAGCCTGTCCGCACTGACGCAAGCCCAGTCCCTGGTCCACGCACAGCCCAATGTAGATAAACTAGTGGAAGACCATCTTGCGGTGCAATCTCTTATCAGGGCCTATCAGGTAAGAACCCGCGTGTGGCGGTGGCGAATGGACACTGGGCCTCCGTTCAGGGTTTGCTCCTTCGTGATCTGCACTACCTGTAGCTTGCATGGGCGCTGCCATGCACCGGGCACCCGTGTCTGCGCCTCCCAGCCGCAGCGCAGCCTAGTGCAGAACCAGCCCTTCTGCTGCTCTACACGCGATTCCCGCATCAGCATGCATGCTGGTGACGGAGCCACCTGCTTGCAGTGTCCCTGTAAACTGGGGGTGCCGGAAAAGGCCCCCACCATCCCAGCTGTTGTGTGGCATTTCCATGGTGAGTTCAGCTAAGAATGGTCCCTTGCTCAAAGCCACCTAATTGCAACTGCAAGCCACTGCTCTGTTGGGAAGGGCACCTTAGCTGACCCTTTCTGGGGAAGAGGAGAGCCGAACCATTGGTTTTACCCAGAGTGATTAGCCCAGCCAAGCTAGTTATTAACCCATCCCAACAACTGCAAAACCAACAAGCCGTACCTTTACCCACCATGACTGTTTGGTACCCACTGTTTGGTCTCTGGAGAGGTTTCATCCCCCACTTCCATCCTAGCGTAAAACATGCTGCAATGCAAGAGTGCTGTACTTCGAGGAGTAATCCCTGTTACCCCAACATGAAAATGCAGGCTGTATTTCTCACCTGTAGTAAGGGAAAGGCCACGCTATTGCTGGCCACTTAAATACATTGATATGTCCTGCTGGCCAAAACACTCAAATAATAGAAGGCTTGATGCCAAAAATGGACCTGTCAGGAGCAGGCAGGCCGTCTTGGAGAGACCCTCTATAAGCTATGGAATCTACACTGCTTCTGATTTACTTGGAGAGGCTGGATTTTCTCAACATGTTCTTTAACTTTACACCCCGGTTTATTAGTTCCCCTGCTGCTGCTGCTGCCACTGCCACTGGCATTTTTAATTGCCCTCCGCTTTATCAAGCCTGTGATCTTTCTAATGGACGAGTCTCTCAGGACTTATACACTTTACAAAAGCAAGTGATCTCCTCTGATCCCTTTTCAGTGCTACACACATTGGACCACTCCCTGGACCAGCAGCCTGTCGTGGGTTTGTAGAACTTCTGACTGTTGCTCAGAACGCCTTATTCTGAACTCTTGTTTCTCATCTCCCAGCGGCTGTCTGGTGCTTCTGCTAAGGAATCTCCCATCGGAAGTTGGGCTCGCTTTAGGCGTTGCAGGGGCCTGATCACATTTGGAACTGTTGCCTGGGAAACTGGCTGAATCCTACACTTCCTAAGGGCTAGGCTTCTTTTCCCAGCCAGTTTGAGAATCCTCCTGTATGCAAATCTTTGTTACCTGGCCTGTCTCCCCTCTGGGGGAGCTGCATTGAGCTCAGCTAATACAGCTGTTGAGCTCCTGCTCCTGCCCCTCCTGCTACAGAGCTGCGTGTCTCCTCTGCAGGACTCTAGGCCTTGCGTGCTCATGGCGCAGGTCATCAGGTTTTCAGTACTGGGCTCATGCCCTGCCTGCTAATGCATGGGCACTGGCGCTAGGTCCAATATCAGGCCACTGCTCAAGGTCAAGTTGAAATCTGCTGTAGAGCATTTTGGATCTGCCTGGCTGCCTGCGTGGCAGCAGCCTCCCCTCCGGTCTGCTTCCAGTTCCATCCTAACTTGTTAGCAGCTGCACTCAGTGCCAGCCCCTTCCTGGTTTGAGAGAAGCAGGTGACTTGCATTTTAGTTGTGTATACGCAATCCAGCCTGAGGTCGGGTCGCTTGTTTTTCTGTTCTTTAAATCCCATTTCTGGCATCCAGTCCCCATCTTTCTCTCCCGGCCCCTGCCTTTGAAATGTCAGAATAAGAGGGTGAGTTCTGTTGCCATAACTATTCTAGGGAAAATGATCTGAGCAAGTGGGTCTGGCCCACAAAAGCTCATCACCTAATAAACCATCTTCTTAGTCTGATCTAGCTGAAACAAAAGAGAGGACTATGCAGCACTTTAAAGACTAACACGCTACATCTCTATTACTATTCTAGGGAAGTCATGCCCAGGCATCTTTCCATGTAGGGAAGTGGCATAGCACGTGAATTACCACCTTAAAAACTGGATTGAAATGGGGCATCCCAGATTAATTCTAGGGGAAGAGTCCGTAACCCTACTCTGCTGAGTTCTGGGGTGGCAGCAGTGATGGCTTACTTTCTAATCATACCAGTAGTTAGCATCTAATTAATTTTTGTACTGGCTGGTAGAGGTGTGTTTTGAGGCAGGGAAAACAATCTGCCTTTGTATGATTTTAATGAGGGAGCTAGTCCTGCCACCCTCTCAGGTGGAATTCTGTACCTCGCTGCACTCATGCCTGCCTGCACAGTTCAGCATGTCTGCAATGCAGAGCTGCTTTGTGTTCGATGTAGAGGATAAAAAGAAACTTGCTGCCTCCTGGGAAACTAACTTCTCCGTTGGGCAGTTCCCACACTCATTCAGGGGCTTCAGATTTACCTGTCGACTAGGATTAGAAGTCAAACAGCCATCAAATCTGCCGCCTTGTGCTCTGAGTTGTGAGCTGCTTGACAGCCATAACCAGCCAAATGAACCCTCCTCTGCTCAGTTTCCACTCTGTTCAGTTATAGAATCAAAGTTTCAGCTGCTGAGCAAGCAGTTGGTGGGAATGACCCCAGTCAATTCTGAGGGAAGAACTCGTAACTCCCCAGCAGGAACCCGTTTGGCATGAGACAGAAGAACAGCTCTGTTCTGCTCCGGCGCTGCATCTCTTGTGGGAGGGTTAGGAAACTGCGTCTCTGCATGGGTGAGCAGCACCCACATCACTTTCCTGACTTTGAGGGAGGTCTTCCCAAGCGCCTCTGAGATCAGAAGCAGCACTCCCGAAGATGTCTAACAGTTCACCGAAACGGAAAACTGCCCCATGTCTGTAACAGCCCAGAGATGGACCGAGAAACAGCCTTTACCAACCAATGTCTGTGCAGCCTGTAGAGTGTCTGTACATGCTCCTTGCTGTGGTATCTCTGCCCATGCTTGGCCTTAATGGCCTAAAGCTCTTGAGAGATGAGAACAAAACCTAATGTGAAGATTGGCCCTTGATGGGTAACTTCCTGCTTAGTCAGGAACACGGTGTCCGTGGGAAGGTGTGTGCTGCCCTCGGATGAAGATGATTAACCTGTTTGGGTTTCATCCTCTGTGCTGGGAGCACTCGCTGTTTCTGCCCCAAACCTGTTGAACGGTCTGTCCAAGTCCTGCTCCTTGGTTCAGTTGATCCTCTGTCACATGGAACTGATGTAGCTGCCCCACTTCAGTCTTAGAGCATTGGCAGCTGCTCTTGTGCTTCCAGTCCAACCCGCAGCCCCGTCTCTTTGGCGTTCTCTGCACCCGCTAGCCATTCGCAGGAAGCCTTCCGGCCAGCAGGGCACTGGTCTGATCACTGCCTGGGAGCGGGCTCTTCGCATGCTGTGGTGCTCACAGGACAGAGTCGTGGCTCAGTTCCTGAATTCTGAGAAGCGGTACTGTACCAGGTGTCTCTCCTGGACCGCTCTAGGGCGGGGGCAGGCCTGCGCTAGCTTTGGGATCACTTCTCTGTGCTCCGAGACTTGCCTCTGCTTGTGTTGGATGGGCCCTGCAGTGTTGTCTATTTTTCCACTGCAGAGGAGGTGCTCTGCTGCGTCCATAACCACGGGAGCCCCCGGGCTGCTCTCTGGGGAGCTGAGACTCCATGGTCAGGGTTTAAATATGAACCCAGGACTTCCTAGTGGTCAGAGCGGAAACCCAGTAAGAGCCACTTGCCAAACCCCCATTCCCTCTGCTGTGCTCGCTCCTGGGGCGTGAAAGTGAACCCTGCGCTTGACTGGGACCGGGAGGCTCTTCACCGTGAGTCCATGCTTGTCAGAGCCTTGCCCGTTAAACTCTGACAGCGTCTGCGAAGTATCTGCCAAAGCTTACAAGTCCCTCTGCAGAGCTGCTGCCCGCCTCGGCCACCTCCCCTCCACAGCTCACTTGGAAGCGTTACTGGCTAACTCCAGGGCTGGGGAGATGGGTGGTGGAGGGACATGCAGGAGCCAAGCTAATAAGCTCCGCATACGGTCTATCAGCCAAGGGGCGCTGCGTGTGGCCAGTTCAGCTGTACGTCGTTCATTACGCGCATTGGCTCCCTCGCGGAGGGCGGCTTTGGAGCAAGGGTGGGATGTGAAATTGTGTAAATCTTCTTCAGTGCACTTGCTTATTGACTAATCTGTGTTGTTGCTTCCAGGTCAGGGGTCATCACATTGCAAAGCTTGATCCTCTCGGCATTAGTTGTGTAAATTTTGATGATGCACCAGTAACTGTTTCTCCAAACGTCGGTGAGAATTACTCTGCAAATTAATTCGGAATGTAATTTAACTTTTTTTTATCCCTACCCTCTTTTTTTTTTTTTCTTTTCCTTTCTCCCTGTTTGGTGTCCACTTTCCTTTCCGCTCCTGGCCCACTTCATAGATTCGAGGGCATCATGTAGCACAGCTCGACCCACTGGGGATCTTGGATGCAGATCTGGACTCGTGCGTGCCAACTGATATTATCACGTCCTCAGACAAACTGGGTGAGGGCTTGGAGAGCAGTTAGTGCCGCATTGCTTGGGCTCCTCTCTCACTTTCCCAGCTTGGTTGTAGCTAGAGCGCTTCACCGGTCAGAGGGGTCTTAAGTTTCCTTCGTAATGATCACGCTCTAAATTTGCAGCTGGTGAAACGTTGGCTTCACCTGTCTAACAGCAGTGCCCCAGTTCTGCCCTTCCTGCGTGGCAGATCTGCAGGCCAGGCCCTCTCCTGTCCCCTGTCAACGCTTGTTAGTGTCACATTGCGTCTGTAAGTGAACAGACTAGCCTAGTGACACACACTGGCATCTCTGTGGGAATGTAAAGTGGGAGGGGGAGAGGCTTCACAGAGATGGGTGCTCATGCTTCCTTTCCTTAGCAGCTTTTGCTACTGGCATTCTCCAAAGAGCATTGCTGCTTTCTTGCCAACGGTGGCGGCTGCTGCTGTCTCTAGGGCCATGACGACAGCCCTCAGCTGGTTGGAGAAGACAGGAACTTTGCTGGTATTCTCCATGTGAGAATAGTACAGTCCAAAAGAAACCCCACTTGAAATACCCACAGCCATAAGTCATGGTGCGAATTTTGTGACCGGGCTGTTGCATTCCCTAGTTCTTTGGTTTGCTGTGGGACTTTCAAACAACTTGAATGACAGTTTCAACTCTGACAATAATATCTGCTAGTGATCATGGCGAGGAAGCTTTGGAATGCCTTCCCATACTGAGGAGAGAGGTTGAAAGTCCAGCGCTTTGGGTTGGGAGATGCATGCATGTTGCACAGATGGCGGGGTGTGTTCAGTACTAGAAAGTTTGTCTGGAGTTCGTGCCTCAGAACACTCTGCGTTTGAGCTCCGTAGTACGCTGCCATTCTGCTAGTCTCGATTGTGGTGCCTGAGCTCTGTCAACTTGCTGGTGCTTTCCAAGGGTTTTAAACCTGATTCTGTACGCTCTCCTAAGTGGCATGCTTCTAACTTAGCCTAGAGCAAGAGTAATGACCACTAACCCTGACATGGGTGAAATGCCTGAGCCAAATATATTGTGCATGTAAATGTATTTGATTGACTTGTCCAGCTACTAGTACAGGAATTTCTAGCGTGTTATGCTGCTGGAATTCATTCAGGAGAGGGCATGGGGAAATGACAAAAATCCGCTTCTTTGGCATGGCTGAGGCGTGTAGGATTATTGCAGCAGTAGTTGCCTTGTGGCCCCAAAGAGCAGATAATCCTGTCTGCGATTGATCGTCGCTCCGAGAGCTCTGGGCCGCTTGGGACCGATTTTTGTATTCGGTTTCCTCTTTAGCAGTTTGGTCCCTTATGGCCCAGTACAACTTCAAAGCAAGACCAAGTCTTAGCTGGTGCTGATGGTTAGGGAGCGTAATGAGGGACTTGCTTTCGCCTCTGGGAAGCCTTCTGCAGTCTCAGCACAATGCCCAGAAAACGCTGGTCTACGAAGAGGAGCCTGGGTGCTGTGCCGTGAAGGCCGGGGAGCTCTGGGTAGGGCGAGTTCCACGGCTGGGCTCCCATCTTGGGATGGCTTTGCTGTTCCCAAGAGTCCAGATGTAGGAGAGAAGAGGAATGTTCAATCTGTTATCTGCTGGCAGCGCCACTGGGCAGCACTAGTGAGCATTGGAAATGCTTGGGTGGGTCTCTCACTCTTCCTCTGCCCATGTTTGTGGGACAGGGAGTGGGAGGGCCAAGGTGGCTGGAAGCCCCATTTTGGGGGTTCCCTGGATTCTGAGTGCGCAGCCCCTCGTGTACGTTAGAGCCGCCTCCTGCTGCTTTAATTGTAAGCGCTGGAGAGCAAAGATGGGTCAGATTGCACTAAGGGCCATAAATCCAGTGCATGCCCTGCCGCTGAGAGAGGGCAAGACGGGCCTGCATGGACCTTATGCCAGCTGGGAGGCCTCTGTGCTCCCAGGAGGCTGTTTCTGCCCTCTGAGGCCCCTTTTAGGCTGCCAAAGTAGCCTGAGGATGCCTTAGTGTGGGTGAGAATTGAGTCTCGTATCACAGCACGAAATGGAAGAGGCTTCTTGAGAACGCAAATCAGTTTAACGCTGAGCGGAGGGGTGTTCTCATCTGGGAAATGCCTTGTGTTCAGAGACCTAGCTGGTCTCTGCTGCATTGATTGAAGAAAATCTATTTATTTTAGCTGTTAAAAATGGGTTTCCTGTGGGGGTTGTGCTCTTGTTCGCTGCTCTCTGGCTTCACAGAGAACGTTTAACTTGATGCATGAACTAGAACAGAATCCAGCTAGTTCTCTTGGAGCCAAGCAGGCTCAAATCCTTGAAGGGAGGAAGTGAGGGCCAGCGTAAAGCCCACTGGTATGCAGCAGTTCAAGCCTACACACCACTTAAAGCCCTGTCTGCTGATCCTAGGTCTTGCCTAGACTGGGGGACGTATTAACGTGTTCTGAGCAGACCTTCATCCCCCAAGTGGCCAGATACTTTTCAATTTTGCTCTTAACACCTTTTCCCCCAGCTGTCACTAAGGTCAGTGTGGAAAGCTGCACGGGGTGTTCACGTTAGCAGGGTTACTGGTTACGTTGCCCTCATCCTGTTGGGAGCCAGTTGATGCCTGAATTTGAAAGGCATCAGACAGAAGATGGCTGTAAAGTTCAGCCATGTCCGAAGAGTCCTGTTACAGGAAGGACATTAGAGTGTCCGGTTGTAAACCGGTTGTTCTGGTCTGGCACGCTCCTCGGGTTCGGCATGTTTGTTTCCTTGAATAAAAAGGAGGGGTGGTATTTCCAACGGCACCCTTCAGAACTGGGTGTCTTCCTCCAATGGGCATTGCAAGGCGTAAGGCAGGAGCGGTGCTCTCGCCAGGGCGAGGTGGCAGGAACACATGATGGGTCGGCAGATGCTAGCACAGATGGCGGCTGAAGGGGCTCCTGCGTTCGGTCTGTGTCCAAAATAAAACCCCACGCTGTCAAAGAACAGGACCGCACCATGCCGCTGGAGCCACCGGGAGCGCACTGTGCAGCACTCAGCCGCAGTTTAAAGGGCCCGGGCTCCCGCCGCTGTCATGGTGGCTGGGAGCCCCAGGCCCCTTGAATCGCTAGGGCACAGGGCAGCTGCCCCCTTTCCTCTCGCCCTGCCCTTGTGTGTGGAGCAGCCCAGGGAGACTTGTGAGGCTTCAGGAAACGCCCATCAAAGCCGATGTCTAGGGCTGGACACAAGCTCCAGCCAGGGGGTTGTGGGGTGGGAATAGACTTGGTCAGTGGGCTAGATGCTGCACTGAGATGGAAGCCCCTTGTGTCTCAGGCAGTGCAGAGCAGCTAGAAACAGGCTGCAGTTGGCCTGCAGAAATGTTCTGTGGTGCAGGGGGGGGCCTCTGCTAGCTCAGATGTGCTTCACCTGCCACCTGTCCCACCACCAGTGCAGCGAGGAGGGAGACAGCGTTGGTTCTCTCTCTGGGGCGGGCTGTGGGCTCCGTTAAGGACCCTGCGTCCCTGGTGTAACTTAGAGCTGCTTGCCAGGTGTAACTTAGAGCTTGATGGCGCTGGCGGGTCTGGGAGCTGCCACTGGTTCCCTGCTGCTCCCTCCATCCTCTGGTCCTGATGGTGTCAGAGACGGTGTCTCTGTACTGTCTCTTCCTTCTGCTTCTGACCCAGACGATGCTGAGCACACAGCAGCAGTCACACCAACCTCCGTGCGAAGTCATGAATAGGAGGAGGAGCTGGGCGGGAGAAGAGACCTTGGCCCAGGGGAGGAGGGGGGGACATGGTGTGCTTTTGGTGGGGAAGTTTGAGATGAGTTGTAGAAATGTAGAGCAGGAAGGGATCTCCAGAGGCCATCTGGTCCATCCCAGCACAGGGTCAGGGCTAAGTCTATCCAGAGCACCCCTTCTACTCTATGGGTTTGGCTTCATTCTGGAGAGCGCTCTGAGTCTCTGATGTACTGTCTAAGAGCTGGGCTGTGCATGGTTCTTGCACTGATTTAACTTATGGCTATGGCTGTGGTCTGCCTACCCAGACAGACTCAGCATGGCAGACTTCAGAGCAGCAGGCCCAGTGCCCGATGGAGGGCCTTGTGCGGCAGATGTTTTAACAGAAAACAACTCAGCTGTTCTAGTCTGGAACACTCCCCCCTTGTGAATGAGAGGGCCCAGGAGGAAAGGCCAGAGCCAGGTACAGCAGAGGACCCATCCAGGACAGATAGTCATGCTGCAGGTGGTGACCTGACTTTCTCTGGAGGGCTTAGCCCAATGGAAAGACTAGCGTGTAAGAGGAGGCGGGTACTAGCTTCAGATGCAGTGCAGCAAAGAGCAGCCCTGCCTTTCAGAGCAAGCATGGAACCCAGCTGCCAGCCCTGCAGCAGGCGGCGCGTTGCTGGGATTGCCAGTCTCTGGAGCCAGGCGCGGGTCTGCCTTGCTGAGTGACTTCTTCAAGGTGGCACTCTGGTGAGCTCGCGCCGTGCTAATAGCCGTACCTGGCAGCTGCACGCCATCCGAAACCAGTGGAATCGCAGGGTGTGCAGACGACCCTGGCCGGTCCTGGCGTGCTGCTGTAAAGGCCAGCGAGAGAGCTCTTGCACGCCAGGGGTTTTAAAAAGTGGTGGCTGACGTGAACGTCCAGCTCATCTCCCAGCTGTGCAGGCTTAGCTTACTCACTGCTCCCTGCCTAGCCCCACCCTTCCCAAGGAAGTAAACAAAGTTGTACTGATTGGGCCACCTAAGAAGCAGGACCAAACCAGCCGCTTTCCACAAGCCAGAGAGCATCGTCAGACTGGCAGTGATTTCCCCTGGGCCAGACCTCCCTGCTAGACACACAGTAGAGGTACTAAAGTGGAGTAACTTGGAGTTATTGCATCGAAAACAGACTTGTATTGGGCGGGTGTTGGCCCATGATACTGCTTAGGGACAAGTAAACCAGGCCCCTTGCTCTGCTATTCCAGCACATCCGCAGCTGCCTACTTGAGAGCTAGGCTGGCCTCTTGCCGCGAGCCCCAGGAGTGTAGCAAAGTTGAACTGTGGGGCCTACAGGTCACAGAGTGCGCTGCACCGCTTGGATCAGGGCAGTCCAGCTCCTTACACAGCTGGGCCTGTGACCTCCAGAATAAAATTGAGGTCAGCTGCTGAGCCCCATGGGCCACATGTTCCCGGGTAACCTGTTGGCTGCCCTCTGGCCACCTCTCCACTTTTACTGGAGTGTCTCCCTCCCCGTCCTTTCTCCAAGGGATGAGACTCTGTGGCCTCGTTCTGATCCCACTTAGCGAGCTGAATCGCACAGGTGGGGGAGTAGCCGTGGTGGAGAAGGGTCTGTGTATCTAATGCTTTTCCCTCGGGGCATCTTTCAGGAGAGTGGAGTCTAGTCTAAATGCAGGGCTGAGAGATGAGTGTTCTTATTAATCTAAACCCCAGTTCCAGCAGTGAAACCCCATGGACATGGGCAAAGACCCTTCTGCCTCTGTGTGAGGGCTGCTGGGGGGTGGTATGCCAGTGGCAAAGCGTTGGCGGAGGGGCAATCCGGTGGTGATCTAAGGAGATCCTGTACTGTGGCTCCTGCAGCTGGGGGTGGGTAGCAGGCCTCTGTGCCCGTCTGTTCAGGGGCTGGTCGCTCGCAGTCATTGAGGCCGAGACCTTCTCTGCAAACTTGGTGCCACAAGCAAGAGACATACAGATATTCTGGCCACTGGCCTGACACGGGTGGTAGCCTGTTCGTTGCACAGGAAGCTGATTTCTAAGCAAATCCTGCTTGGTTTTATGGTGACGTGGTTCCCTGACAAGTGGGCTGCAGTTCACGTGGAGAGTGGTTCTTATGCCCTAGTGACATGACCTGTTCTCAGCGTCCGGGCAGTGAAACACATGGAGCCCCCCTCCGCACGGGCTCTGCACTCCGAGCCTGGGGAGGAGACACTGCTGGGCGTGCGCAGCAATCGAGCGGGAGCCCCCGCCAGTTCTGAAACTGAGCTTTTGTTTTTCAAACAGCAGTTGGCTGCTGCTGCTCCCTCAGAGTTGGCCAGCGTGACCCCGTTCACCCTGGGAAGCCTGTAGGCACTGCAGCCGGGGCGAGGAGAAGGTTGAGGCTGGGTCCGTGGCGGGTTAGTGGCACTGACCTTCCTTAGATTCTAGCCGAACTCCCTGCTGCCAGGAGTGAGCTGATGGACAGTGGTAGCAGGGAGCCGTACCAGCCGCGAGAAGCCACGGTGCGTCTCGAGGCTTCACGGCCGGTCCCACCCTATGCCAGATGCTGAGGGGAGCGTATTGAAATAAAGGTGCAGCAAGGGAGCCAGCCAGCCCGTTTGTGCCCCTGGACGGGGGTTGTTGGGTACATTCCTCCACGATGCTTGTGGCCCCGTTGCCCCTTCCTCTTCAAAATCCGCCTCAAAAGGCTCAAGAAGCTGGTGATTTCCCAACTGCAGATTGGCTTTCCGCGTGGCGCTGTGCTCGCTGGGCAGCATACAGCGTGGTGTGTGACCAGAGGCTCCAAGCCCTCCTCCCCCTTCCAAACGCAGCCTGCCTTGGCCTGCTTTAGCGGGGGTACTCAGCCACTGAGCCAGCAGGCCCCCTTCCCCCCCCCCCCCCCGTAACTGCTCGATCACTCCCTACTCTCTGCTGTCACTCAGGTCGGGCTTTGCTACTTAGCTGGGTACAAGCATCTTGTGCTGGCCAACGCTCCCCCCTCGGGGTTCTGCTGTGGAGCCACTCCTAGTCCCCAGCCAGCTCCAGGAAGTGCCCTCTGGCCAGATAAACACGTCCGAGCAAATCTGAAAAGCGTTGCGTGGAATGGACTTTCCTGGGCTGCATCTGTCGGCAGGCTCGTCTCTCGTGGGGCGTGCTGCTGGGGCTGGGACTGACGTAAGTGAATGATGGTGCATCTGCCCCCAGCTCAGAAATGGCTGGGCAGTCGCCTGAGGTGCTCTGCAAGCCCGCCGGTGATTGGAAGAGACGGGCTGGCTGAGGGGTGGAATGGGAGTGGCTGGGTGAACGGGCCTGAAAATCTCGTTACCCGAGTCAGTCTCGCCCAGACCTCGCTGCTGAGAACTGCCTGCTCCCCGTGTCCTTCCCGGCAGCAGCCTGCTAGGAACACTCTGCTACCCGCAGGCCTGGGCAGCACGCGATGTCCTGGGGGAGCTGTGCGACTGCCACAGGGAGGAGAGGGGTCTCGTGGTCCATGCTATGAAAATGTTTGAGCCTCCCCAGCCTTTCTAACCCACAAATGGAGCGTTGGCCCCACTAACCAGCTGCAGCTCCCCGCCTGCTGGCTGCTTGTGTCCACAGCATGCTCACAGCCAGGGAGCACTTTGCATGCGTGGCTCTCCATGAAATGAGTGCCTGGGCAGACTGGAGCCTGTGCAGAGACCCTGGTCAGAACCACGTCACCATAAGGACGGGCGAGCAGGGAGCCTGCTTTCTTTGTGCATTGCACTGATGTCTCGGGCAGCTGCACTGCAGCTTGCCAGCCAGTTCGCTCTAGCAGAATGCTGTCGGCAAATTCCTCCTCTGTAGGGGTGACCTTGAAAAGCTTCTCTCCCCCCCAGCAGCAGGGATTGGAGCTGGGCCCTTCAAGACAGGTCCCAGCTTGACAAACTAGCAGTGAAGAAAGGGCCGGGTCTCCTGCTCAGGTCTGGAACTCCATGTGGGCCTCGAAAAGGGCTTTATGCTGCCACGGCAGCTTTGATGTCTGTTTCCAGAGCTTGGTCTGTTCCTTGCCAACCTGCTGTAATCTCCTCCTGTGCATGTTCCGTGTAGGGGAGCGATGAGAGGAGATCTCAACCCATGCGGCTCACTCACTCCCTGGTGTCAGCGATGCCCCTCGCTCTCACCTGCACTCTCTTTGCGGCTGTGGATCTCTTCCCCAGTATAGTACGGGGTCGTCCTCCCCCTAACCCTGCTCTCCTAAGGTGGTTTTGACCATGTTTAAATACTTAAACTTGTGCTTTCCATAACTTCTCTTCACAGTTCCGGTTTTACTAACTTTGACTGCATCTCTCTGTCTTCCCCTTCTGCATCCCACCTTCCTCCCCTCCCAGATCTTGCAGTGTTCAAGGAGCGGCTGAGCGTGCTAACAGTAGGAGGTATGCAAATAATGAGCCTTTAACCCTTGTGCTCAGGACTCTCCGAATAGGTTATTCTGGGCATGAGCAGAGCGGGTGGTTTCCAGTGTTCAGTGTTTGGTTTCCCTTTTGAATGTTTGTCTGAGCTAAAGGCTTGCCTAGTGCTGCTGCCAGCTTGCACAGACTTACTGCGGTCCTGCATTTTCAGGCACTTTCCATGTTGTCCACTTGCCAGAAACCCTGCTTCCTCGTGCTCAGTCCCTCCTGGGACCCCACCTCCTGCTTTGGAATTGGCACGATAGCTGGGTGGCGCCTTTGTTTGCTATTACTGGGTCCACTTAGCTTTCCTCTGACTCACTCGTGTGCGTGGAGGCCAAGTTTCCCTGTTGGGCACCTAAGGCCAGACCCTTCTCTGTGGCAGTCTAAGTCGCCAGCCTGTCTGAGGTGCTGAGTGTTTGCCTTGCCCTTGACTCCCTGTGCTCAGCGCCTGACTCTGGGAAATGGGCCAGTGTCTGCGTGATGCAATTCTCTGTCCGAGGACAGTCACCCCAGGAAAGGCCAGAGAGCCTGCCCATCTCCACACGCTGTTTGACCGCTTGCATGCAGCGACGTAGCGAAGCGGGGACTGGGTAGCAAGGGACCAGCCACTCTGCCCTGCTCCCCTACGGATCCATCCTGTTCCTCTTTCCTGCTGCCCTCAGAGCCTGCAATCTTGCCCTCCTGACTTGTCTGATCTAGATCTAAATGGCCTGAGTGCAGACTCTGCACCTAGCCCTCCCCCCACAGCCAGTTCTGTGGCTTGGCCCCTGGGGTCTGTAAGCAGCAGCATGAATCCAAGCTGGAGCATAGCGAGTGAGCCAAGGAGCAAGGCTGAGGCCAGCCCTGAGCATTGACCCTGGTTTTCACCTTGCACTAGAGAATGAAGCCAGAAGGCCCGTGGAGTCAGGGGAGCTGAGGCCTGAACCTTAACTGCAGCCCCACTGTCCTCAGGTGCCCTCAGGCTTGGCAGATCCCCGCCCGCCATGGTGGAAGGTGAAGCAGTGGGGGCAGAGCAAGAGGAGGCAACCAGTCTGCAGCTCCCGGCACCTAAGCCGCTGCTAGGAGCCGAAGGGAATGCTCCCCGAGCTCGCGGCTCTGTCTGACCTGCCTCCCTTGCCAGCGTGGCCAGAGGGCCCCCGCCTAGTGCAGATTCCAAAGGGCAGGTGGCATTAAGCATCTGCTGCCTTCCTGAGGCCACGCCTCTGCCCAGAGGTAGCATGTCCATGGCTGAGTTATGGGCTCCCCTCTGCTGCCGTGGCTGAGTGCTGTGGCTGGAGTAGAGCTGCAGTCCCATATCCAGTGGCCTGGCCCAGTCCCCTCCACCCCGGGTAATGCAGTAGCTCTGCTGATCCTTCTTATGCAGGCCTCCTGCTACACAACCGACCCGTTTGGGCCAAGCTGCCTCTAGGCTGCAGGAAATGGCTGATACGCTAGTAACCAGCCCTGAGGCGCTCTGCATTGTCTTTGGCATCTGAAAACCCCCAGCCTAGGGCTGCTCATGCTTGTCATGGGGATGGAACAAGGGACTGTCACGTGGCCCCATCTCTACCAGTGGCCTGGCCACGCCCCCCACGGGGCCAGTGAGTGTCATTTGTGCACATGTAGCAGCAGCTTTACCTAGTGGTGTGAGCAGTGAGCGCCAGCAGGGTGGGGGGAGCAAGTCTTGCTGTGCCCATGGAGCCAGAATCTGCCCTTGATGCCACTTGGAGGCGGTGGGCTCCGCTGCACCCCAGAGGGATACACTCCAGCCACTGGCGGAGCCCAGGCCTAGCCAGCTTGGCCTGCACAGGCCAGAGCATCTGGAAGACCTGTGGCTGCAGCATGTGCAGCAGGACTCTGGTTCTCCAGTGGGAGCAGCTGCCCCTTTGCCCCCCGAGACTGACTGCAATGCTGCACTTTGCTTGCCCTTCCCCAGAATCCCCCCCCTCTGGTGCAGCAGCCCTGGAGGCAGGCCTGAGGGGCCAGCCCCTCGAGATCTGAGCATTGGAAGAGCAGGGCTCTCTCGCCAACCGGCCGCAGACTCTTCAATGCGGGGGGTTGCCCCCCTCCCCCGAGCGGGCTGTCCTAACCGTCCCGGATCTGACGTGCCATGTGGCCTCGAGTAGCACAGCACGTTCGGGGGGGCAGGGCAGCCGTGGCAGGAGACCCAGATGGACACGTTCCTCCGGACGCATTCTTCATGGAAAGCGTCTGCTGCTGCCCTGTGGACATCGCTCTAGGTACAGAGACACCCAGTAACCATCTCCCCAGTCCCTCTGGTGTCGTCCTGCCAGCCTGCGTGGGGCAGGCTTCCAGGGTTGGCCGTGTTCGGCCTGGGCCGGGTGAGACGCTGTTTCAGAGCTAAGCGGGTCTTTCCGCACACACCACAAATCCTGTTGGTTTTTAATTTGTTCACCACGCTGCCCATTAATAAGTGCGTCCTAGTGGCTAGGACGGGCTGGGGGTCAGGATTCCGGGGCCTGGTCCCAGCTCTGCCCCGGCTTGCTGTTACCAAAGGAAAGGCCTTCTCGGTGCCCCAGTTCCCCTGCTTCGGGGGCTTGACTCACTCCCGGAGGCTGAGCTCACACTCGGCCCTCCCTGGGGTGCAGTGACAGGCAAAAGGGCAGGACCGAACTGCAACAGGGAGGCTATTTGGGTGGATTTAAAAGTGCCCCTTCCGCAGCTTGGAACGTCGACGTTCAGGCAGCGCGTCCTCCCTTGCTGTTCCCCTGTAAATCCATGCGCACAAAGGGCCTTCCCCTTTCAGAGGCGGCGCTGCCAGGTCCTCGGGGGAGCCCCGAAGGGCCACTAGCATGGCGAGCCCTTGCCCAGAGGGGAATTGGCAGCTGGAGGAGAGGCACACGGCTTGGATGCAGGACGGCTCCTATTGGCCTGCCCCAGTTACTGCAGCTCAGGGACACTTGCCCTCTGCCCAGAGGAGGGGTTGCTAGTCCCAAAGCTACCGAATGCAAATAGGAGTCTGGCAGCACTCCTGCTGGTTCCTACCCAAGAGCACGGAGCAGGGCTGAGTCCCATGTAAATAATGGGGGGGTGCACTGACCAGACGCTCCCCCCGCCTGATCTGCCCAGAGGGCAGGAATGGGGCCTCGTACTCCTAAGCCAGCACTCCGCTCTGGTAACGCCAGGGCAGGTTGGTGGGAAAGAAACCTCTGGGCTCACTTGACTGCTGGTAGAGGAGGAACAGCACGTACAGGGCTGAATCAGTAACCTCTCTGGACTGCCATACAGGTTAATCGCTAAAGGGCTACCTCTGGGGCTGGGATGGTGCATCGGCATTGCACTGTTCCGAGCTCCTCGGCTCCCCTTGCCAGGCCTTTGCTTCAATCCCCTGGGTTTGAGTCCCATGGAGATTCCCTGGCACAGGGAATTTATTTTAAGCTGAAATTTCCCATTTACTATGCTGAAGGTTTCAGCATCCCGCCCCCGCCCCTCCTGCTCTCAGGTGTGGTGGTGTACAAGGGAGAAGAAACTCCAAGGCTGGCTACGCTTAAGCCTTGTAGGCCTGAGCAGGCGAACGGGCCCATCTCCCGGGACCAGTAGCTCCTGCCTGCCTGCGAGGAGGATTGTGCTCAGAATACATGGGTCCTGTTTGTTCTCTCCCCTGGGGTGAGCTATTCAGGAGAGTCCGCTGCAGAGCCCTGACACTGACGGCTTCCTTTGTCTTCCTTCCTTGTTCCCTTTTTGGGGCTCGGTCCCTCTAACCTCTCTGTTTCCTGCTTCAACTTTGTTCTGTTATTGCTGAACATGTGGTGAAATCTGTTTGCTCAATGACTCGGGCAATCCTCCTCGTTGTTCTCTTCTCCCCTCCATTCCATTCCTAACGTGTATTTTGTGTCTGTGGGACTCAATCCATCTCGATTCAACTCGATTTAATTACCAATTTACATGCATATATATTGCTTTGAGTTTGCATCCTGGGGTTGCCTGTATGCTTTTGTAATAACCTTTTTGTTCCGCGCTCGTGTGGCTGTTTAATTACTGCTTGGTTTTTATCCACACAAACCTCCTTCATGCTTATTTTTGGTTTTTGTGCTGCTTTTTTGTCCTCCTCCCCACATCCCTGGTTCCTGTGCGACTCTGTGTCTGAAACCTCACCCCACCCCCTTCCTGCTTTGGCTTGTCCTACCCGTGAAAATCCTGCAGGGTTCTATGGCCTGGATGAATCGGACCTCGACAAGGTCTTCCACTTGCCCACGACCACTTTCATTGGAGGCAATGAGTCGGCACTTCCACTCCGCGAGATCATCCGCCGCTTGGAGGTGAGACACATGCAGGGGACTTGCACGGCCCCAGCAAAATGAGGCTCTTACGTTTGGCTCCCACTTTGGGTGGCCTGCCAGGGGCTAGTCCTGGCAAACTGCCTCCGGCTTACTGCCCACCCCGATCTGGGGGGGGTGGGTCCTGTTGGAAGTGTAATATGCCCCTGCCCTTGCCTTATTCCAGGAGCCACTGTAGGGGGCATGAAAACCAGATGCTTGCTAAGGGGTGGCTGCTAAGCCTACTGGATGCCTGGGGATGGAGGAGTCAGCCTGCTGTTCTGGTAGGAGCTGGGCACTGCCCCCAGACAGGCTCCCTGAGGAGTTGAGATGGGGGACGAGCGGCCCTGGCAGCGAGTGGAGCATGGGTAGGAAGGAAGCCAGAGCCACTGCCTGTTCGAGGAAGCAGGGCCAGGAGCCGGCTACTCGGGCGCTGTCAGATCTCTCTGCATCTGGTCACAACAGGCGCGACCATGCAACTGCCCTGCCCTCAGCAGCTCCCACCCAGCCCTGCTCTGCTATCCCCACCATGGCGCTCCCTTCCCACAGGAGCTATTGAGTTTCATGCTTCTCCCCAGACCAGGGAAGGACTCTGATTCCCCGGGGTTCCCTCTAATTCAGCATGTTCATGTGCGGAATGGACTTTGTGCACCAGTATGGAGCTGTGTGACACATGACCGCCACACTGTGCATGTAACAAAATTCATTCCACACGGACTGTGTGGGACGGGCTCAGGGCTGGGAAGATGAGGGCTCTGGGGATGAGGGGTTTGGAGTGTGGGGGGCCTCAGGGCAGGAGGGCTGGGTGGGAGTTAGGGTACAGGAGGGGGCTGCGGCTGGGAGTTGGGGTGCAGGGAGCAGGGGGCTCCATGGGACCTGCGCTGCCCCATGCTCCCCAATTCCCAGACAATGGGCAAGAGCAGTGCTGGGACAGAGCTTCCCTGCGCTCGCAGTGATGCCGCCCACACACACTCCAGGGAGGGCTGGACCAGAACACAGCGGCTTAATGGGCTGCAGCCCTGGGCTAAAGGGACCCCCTAAACCCAGGGTCCCAGACTGCAGCCTTAACAGCCCCTTTCTTAGTTCAGCCCTACTGCTGGGGCTGGAGAATCAGGCCTCTTCCCCCAGCCGAGGCAGCTTCTTCCTGGGCCTGGAGGAGCCAACCTGCTCTCTGGCCCCAGGAAGGAGCTGCCATGGCCGGGGGAGAGGCAGCCATGGCAGCTCAGTGTGTGGCTGTCCTGAGCCCCTGCACGGGGCTTATTAGGCAGCTGTGTGGCTGCACAGCTGAGAAACCTGGTGATCACCCCCTTGGAGGCCGCCTCCTTGGCCGCAACAGCACTGTGATGCAACCTTCAGCTGATAGCACAGTGCATGTGCTAGGTTACCTTGGCGGTGAGAGGAGGGGCTGTGCGTAGTAACGGCTGGGGCCCTGCTCGCGGCTGGGTGTAGCTGGGCCGTCTCCAGTACGGCGCGTTTCTCAGGAAGCAGCTTCTAGTCTGAAGCCCTCAGGGCGGTTAGGCAGTCCAGCACCTGCCAAGCCGCGGGCCCTTCGTGCCACCAGCACCGCCACCGCTGCAGGGTCCGCTTGGAGCTTTGCAACGCTGCGAGAAGGCCCGACAGCGCCCAGTGCGGGGGCTGCAGAGTGGCGTGTCCTTGCAGCCCGTGTGCGTGGCCTGTGCGTCTCCCGGCGCAACAGACACGGCCTTTCCTGTCGCCACCTCCCTGACGAGCACACGGGGAAGGGAGCAGTGATTGGTTGGAAGCGGGTGGGTGGCGGAGGTGGGGACGGAACCCACAAGTCCTGCCTGCTAGCCCGGATTCCCAAGGAAGCTACCCTGTGGCCTCTGGGGTCTTAAGCCCCACGCTGGCTGTCGGGCAGCTGGCTCCCTAGCATGCACTGTGCTGCTGACAGGGCATCACCCACCAACCCCACTGGGGCTCTGCCTGCAGCATTCCTCTGTCCTGGGAGCGCAGCCTCGCCAGCTCCCGGACAACCCTTTAGGATCCCACCTTCGTGCGGTGCTGGGGGCTAGCTCTGGAGAGGAGGCGGCCTCGCTGCCAGGCCGCCTTGCTGTCTGATGTGCCAGCAGCCCAGCGTGCTCCAGTGTCAGGGAATTCGGGAGCCATTCCAGTGCTCCTCTGAAGGCTGAACGAGCCTGTGCCACAGGCCGGGACGGTGCGTGTTGTGTTTCGCCCTCAGCTGGCGGAAGAGGCTTCATCTCCCCCTCTCTGTGCTGACAGATGGCGTACTGCCAGCACATCGGCGTGGAGTTCATGTTCATCAACGACCTGGAGCAATGTCAGTGGATCCGGCAGAAGTTTGAGACTCCGGGAGTCATGCAGTTCACCACTGACGAGAAGCGCACCCTGCTGGCGCGCCTGGTGCGCTCCACCAGGTATTCGGCCTCCCTCCGTGTCCCTCTGGGGCCATCGGTAATGCACGGGGTGGGTCAGTGACGCCCCAAGGAGCTCTTTGTGCCACTGGGTGCTCTGTGGTACAGCCCAGCACCCGTGTGTTGGCCTCTCCCTCGTTAATGGGTTTATTTCGCAACACCCTGTTACACACATGGGGCAGGCGAGGCCAGGCAGGCTACAGGACTGGCCCAGGGTGTCTAGCAGAGCAAGTGTGGCCATCCCCCTGCCACCACCCCCCCCCCGGTGCAATCTGGAACTGGGGTGCCACCAAGCCCCGACTCCCCAGTCTGGGCTCCCTCTCGCTACGCTGCTGTAACAAACTGCAGGCATGGCCCTGTCCTGTATTCCCACCAGCTTTCACGCCAGCAGGGGCGTGCCCAGCAGCAGTTGTATGGAGCCTCTGGCCAGCCACTGTATGAGCCACCGATAGGCCAGAATCCCCTCAGCCCGGGACCCCAGAGCTGTACGGTCCTGGCCTGGTCCAAACCCGACCAGCGTGACTGTATTACTCCCTTTGCCCCTCCCTTGGGCAGAGGCCCAAGCACACCGGCCCTGGTTAACTGAGCAGAGCTGTTTCCTACCACCTAGCTCAAACACACTGGTTAAGTGAAGAGAAGACCCAAGACAAGTGGCTTAACTACAGACCAGTAGCTTTTAAGTGACAGCAACAGGTCAGAGCCGGTGACCTAGCAAATAAACCAAAACGCAGGCTAAGCCCAATCGCTAGGGCGTGAACTGCAGCAGCTAATAGCAGTCGCTCGCCCTGCCTGATGGTCCAAGCAGGCTGAGTCGCCTGACACAAGCTGCCTCGCGGCTTGGCTCCCCCTCCTCCCTTCCACGCCCTTTGTCTTCCAGAGGTTCCTTCCCGTGTTGGGTTGTGGGGGAGTGAAGTGAGTGACTAGACCCCCTAGTTCCAGCCCCAGAACACAGGAGCTCAGTGTCACGTGCCCTCTCGTGCCTTGCTGGGTCTTAGCAGCTGATGCCTTCCCAGGGAGGACAAACTGTTCCCATGGTCCTGCCGTCGCTGATGGGCCATGAGCACAGTTGCTGCTTCGCTGTTGTACCTGAAAAGCCAGTTGTGGGCGTTTCCAGGGTCTCAGAGCCCCCGGCCGCCCGTGCAGGGATAGCACAGCGCACCCCGCAGAACACTGCTGCTGAGCAGACCCAGGCTAAGGCGTGGAGGCCCACAAGGCATGTGACGGGGTGTCGCTTTGGGGCACGGTGTCACAGCAGGGACTTGAATTCAGGGTTCCTGAGCCCCAGGCTCGAGCCCTAATCGCCGAACGCCCTTTGGGGGGGGCGGTTGGTGGTTCCACTTGCGTTCCCTCTAAAAGCACGGCCCAAGCTACTTGGATCCCCCACCCGCCCAGAGATGGCAGGGATTTCAGCGCCGTCTCAGCCGCTGTCTGCAGGTGCGACGTGTCTCTTTGCACACAGATTGCTGTCCTGCGTCCTTCATCTGGCCTGTGCTTGGACTTGGAGGGGCATAACCCGGCCTGGTGGGGCTCTTCAGTCTCCCTCCTTCCTTGTCCTGAAACATTGCGTCTTGGGTGCTAGCGGAGTGGTGCGCTCGCGCTCCCAGCACACACTTGTGCACGCGCCCAACGCCCAGCCTAAGGCCTCTGCAGAAACAAAGCTCCCGGAGAGCCCCCTGCCCTCCGGAGAGGTGCTGCCTGTCCTGCGCAGCCTCGGGACTGTACCCCGGTGCACCACAAGTGCAGGCTTTGTACTGTCTGCCCTCTAGCCGCCTCCTTAGTGACCTCGCCCTGGATTCATCCCCCTCGGCCTCGTCGGAGCACGGCTCTCCCCAGCCTCCTGTGGCCTGCTTCCTTTTCTCGGGCCACCGTCTAGTCTCCTTCAGCATCAGCGCTGGGCCCCCCCCCTTACCTCTTTGTGGACTCCTTCGGAGGCACCGTGTTCCCGGCCAGCTCCTCGGTCGCTGTGCACCCTTGCCGTGCCACCAGCTTCCTGGGCGCCTGGCTGCCCCACGCCTCCCGTTTCACTTCACGGCTCCAGGCTGTTCCGGCCTCTTTGCCATCCGCTGCTGTTCATCCGCTCCCGCTGCTTCCGGCCTTCACCTCCCTGCAGAAATGCCCCAGCCGGCACCTTTCTCCCTTCCTGCTCCAGGCTTCTCAGAATTGTCCTGAATCTTCTACCAGCCCCAGTTTCCCAGGCAGAGGGTCCCTGTCTTCGCCTCCCACCATCTCCATTAACCGCACCCCGCGGCTCTGACTCCAGCCTGGATCCTCCCCACCTGGACTCTGCCTCATCCCAGTCTCCGTATCCGCTCTGCCCAGGTTCCCCACCATTCGCTGCCTGCTGCCCCCTCTGCTCCTCTTGACTGCAACTCGCCATTTAGCAGTCGTGGCCCCTCTGGCTTGCACAGCTCCAGCCACCTGTGAGGATCGGCTCCTGGGACTCCTTGGGCTTGCTAAGGGTGGGACTGAGTGTGTGCTCCCAACCTAGGAAGGAAAGGGCCAGCTGAGAGCCGGGGCGGGGAGGGGGACTGCTCTGGCGGTGGCTCGTGCTTTGCACCCAAGGCCGCTGATGGGGCAGAGGGGGATCGCGTGCACAAGGGGCCTGTCGGCTGGATCGGCTGCCGCCTCGCCAGTGTGCTCTGTCTGACTCCGCCCTGCAGGTTCGAGGAGTTCCTCCATCGGAAGTGGTCGTCGGAGAAGCGCTTTGGCTTGGAAGGCTGCGAGGTGCTGATCCCAGCCCTGAAGACAATCATTGACAAGTCCAGCGCCAATGGTGTGGACTATGTCATCATGGGCATGCCACACAGGTGAGGCTTCCTTCTCTCCGCCCTGGCTGGGCAGCGGGGCAGCTGGCGGGGCTGGGGCTGAGGTGTAAGGGAAGCTCCTGCTCCCAGCGGGAGCTGCCTCCCGCGAAGATGAGGCTCAGTGGGATTGAAAGGGATCTTGACAGATTTCCATCCCTCCTGGGCAGGGCTGCAGGAAATCTCTGGCGTGCAGGGGCCCAGAGGGGCCGCTGGGTTAGTCTGTAGCCTCACAGCCAGGAGCCCTGTGGCACCTTGGAGACGAGGCTGAGAGATTTCTTAGGGCGTCAGCTTTTGGGGGAGTGTTTTACCCACGACCCCCGAAGCCTTTCGGTCTCTGGTGCTGCAGGACCCCCCGTTTTAACGTGCGGGGGACGCCCTCTGCCTTTCGGGACGCCACACCCTGTGTGCAAGCCCCGCACATGCGGATCTGCAGCGTAATGGCCTTTGCCTGCGCGCCCTTCCTTGCCGGGGGGGGGTCTTCTGCAAAGGCAGCTGGAGCTCCCTGTGGCTACGGGGCCCCGTTGCTCAGGCACACGGTGCGAGGCAATCTGGACCCGCGTGTGAAGGCATGGCCTCGCCACCCGCTGGCTGGACCCAGATTAGTTGGGCAGTCTAAAGAATGGTCTTGCTGAGGTGGCTGCCAGCAGAGGGCAAGTCCCTGGGGCTGGTTCCCCTAGACTCTAGTGAGGGGCATTAGTAAATCAGTGTTGCACAGAGATCCCCATGGGACAGGAAGCTGCAGGTGACCCGTCGTGCTGTCCCCTGGAAGGAGAGCAGGGTGCTGCAGTCTCTTGCCGCAGACTGTACTCCCAGCTTGTGGGGGAGTAAAACCTGGTCTTGCCGGGACACAGGCAGAGGAACGGGCCCTTTGCCTTGGAGCAGGGGAGAGGGGTTGGGGGGTGCTCTGGGGAGCGGCAGCAGAGAATGCCAGGCCAGCTGCCCACCCATGGCATTGATTTCCCAGGGGGCGTCTGAACGTTCTCGCCAATGTGATCAGGAAGGAGCTGGAGCAGATCTTCTGCCAGTTTGACTCCAAGCTGGAGGCTGCGGATGAGGTGAGTGAGCTTGGAGTAGAGTCCAGGCCAGCAGCCACGGGACTGTAGGTACGATACACAGGGGGTCTTCCCCGGCAGCCCCATCCCCAGAGGCCCCGCAGAATCCACCAGAACATCCCAGGGGGTGTCAGCCCGAGGGGCCCGTCGAGCCTGGTATCCAGCCTCTGACCACGCCCAGCGCCAGCTGTGGCGGGGACGCGCAAGAGTCCCCTTAGCAGGCAGTTCTGGAGCAACCTGGCCCTGCCCTCGCCAGTCAGTGACTGGCTCCTCCCTCGAGTCGGGGAGGGCAGAATTGTCGGCTTTCTTGGCGGGCGGCTTGCTGCTGTGTGCGGACTCTCCAGACCGATACTATTCGTGGTCCCAGTGACCCCTCGTGGCAGTGAGTTCTGCAGCACAGATGTGGTGGTACACGTGTCCCGTTTCTGAGCCAGCGCCGCTTTACCCCGCGACTGCCTGAGTTACCCCTTGAGAGCATTTTGTGAGACTTAGAAGCTTTTTCAAAGGAGTCTGGCAACCCCATGAATTCTGGATCTTGGCTCTCCTGGAGCCGCTCCCTTGCTGCCAGAGATGCTGATGGATTAGAGGGACGTGATTGCTGCTTGACAGAAGCTGGGCTGCTTTGCCTCTGTCCTATCATGAGCTTCTAGGTCGGGAGTCCCCCTGTCTGTCCCAGCGTGGTCCAGAGAGCTCTTCCCAAGGGCCACGTGCCCTCCCGAGAACGTGATTTGTGGCCATGCGCCTTGCCACAGTAACGTCGTGTTTGGTGGGGGTAGGAGAGCTTGTGTATGTTTGTGCCCCTCTTGCACTTACACAATTTTAC
Source organism: Rafetus swinhoei (assembly GCA_019425775.1). NCBI lineage: Eukaryota > Metazoa > Chordata > Testudines > Trionychidae > Rafetus > Rafetus swinhoei. Next base: position 1,465,681 of record JAFJHL010000226.1, read on the forward strand.
TCCACCTGTCCCAGCCTCTTCCTCCCACGTAGCGAGTTTACTCCCTTTTCCAGACCCTGCTTCCTTCTCCTCTCCTCTCTCCTCCCTGCCCCATCCACCTGCCTTGCTCTCCCCCCACCTGTTCCTTGCCTCCTGGCTGCTCCCCCACACTCCAGCGACCTGCGATTCTCCCTCTCTAGGAAGCTGGGTGCGTGGTGGTGCACAGAGTACAGCTGGTAACTAGGCATCCCAACAAGGACCCTGACTTTGCTTCAGTGGGTGCGGGACTGGGTTCATAAACGTAAGCGGTTTTCACCTTTGTGCTCAATCTTTGGGGCACCTTTTTGCAGCTGTCACTCCGTGCTACCAGCCGGTGCGTGTGCTCCTTGGGCTCGTTGGGGCTGGTTATTGCAGCTCGAGCCGGAGAGCTCCATGTTCTTGGCCCTTGTGTGCTCAAGGCGGCATCCAAAATCTCCCCAAGCTCTGCCGCCCACGCTTCTCTCCCCGCCCGGCTCTCTTCCCCCAGGGCTCGGGAGACGTGAAGTACCACCTGGGGATGTACCACCGGAGGATTAACCGCGTCACCGAGAGGAACATCACCCTCTCCCTGGTGGCAAACCCCTCTCACTTGGAGGCTGCAGATCCGGTGGTTCAGGGCAAGACGAAGGCGGAACAGTTTTATTGTGGGGACACTGAAGGGAAGAAGGTAAATGGCACCGAATCCCCCTGCCCAGGTCTGTTCCAAGGAATTTGACTCTGCTCAGAGCTGACTGGAGGGAGGCGCCTGCCGTCAGGGACCAGCCAAGGGGTTCTGCAGCTAGCTAGCCCCTCCCTGTTCCCTAGCTCTGGGATGCTGTCGGACAGTGGAAGTTCTGCTCCCACGGCCGTGCCCTCTCTGTCAGTAGCCAGCCGCGCGCCTCTCCTGTCCTGCTCCAGCTTGGCTGGACCCTAGCAAGCCGCAGCAGCAGTGAGCTCAGCCCCCTCTGATTGGCGGGTCTTGGAGGCCAGATTAAAGGCAAATGCACCAGTCTCCAGCTTGTCCGCAGAAAGGGCGGGTGTTCCTCCCACGGAAAATGGGGCTCAGGGGGTTGTAACTTGAGCACCTGCGACCTGAGGCATCCCAGGTCAGCGGCCATTTGAACACACAGCACCTCGTGCTGAGTAGCAGCTAGCGGCCTTGAACCGTTCCTCCCTCTGAGGATGCTGCCAGGGCCTGAGGTGGCCGAAGGCTGGAGGATCCCATAGTTCAGCTTCATGTGACTTGGCAGAAAGGGATCAGCACCCACTCCGCTTTGGTGTGGAGTGGAGACGCCCATGTCGAGGCGATGAGGGGATGGATTCAGGCTGACAGCCACTGGCCATGGGGGCAGCAGAAGAGACCGGCTCTGTCCCTTGGCCATCCGCTCACCCGTGCGAAGGAGCAGGAGTGGTGAGGGCCGTGTCAGTTATCGCAGGCCCCTTCCCTTTGGTTGCTGACACGAGGAGGAAGAGGTCACCGAAGCCAGGGAGCTGCTTGTGTCAGCGATTTGCTCGAGGGCCTCGTTCATTTCAGACGCCCTCATGCAGCTGCTCTTCCAGCGCATGTGAAATGCGGGAAGGCGCGCGGTCACGTGGGTAACGGGGAGCTGGCCGGAGCTGCTTGGAGTCTCGCTGCTACAGAAACTCTGAACAAGCGCCGGCTCCTCAGCTAGACCCGAGTGCGCTGGAGAGCGGATGTGAGTCAGGCTCACTGGTGCGGAGAGGCCTTGGCTTGGAGAGGTGGGGAGGGAAGAGCCGTGTCCTGCCACACACACCCTGCTGTGAAGACGGGCTGTTGTAGTCTGCTTCAGGGTTGGGCTTTAGCAAACGTGGGCCATGCCCTGCTGTAGAGGGGTGCTCCGCACCATCTAACGGCCTGGTCCTTTGCGGGAGGATGGGGACTGCGCCTTGGGCTAGGCCAGCGTCCTGCCTCGCTTCCCTCAGGTGCTAGGGGAATGCCCATTTGTGCTGGTCCTCGCTGACGGTTTGCAGTGGTGCATGGGGGCTGCACACGATCACTTGCAGCCAGCGCCTGGGAGGGAAGCAGCATCCACAGCCACTGCCAGTCTCCGCTTCAGCCTTCCCCCGTCCAAAGCTGAAGAAGGGAGATGGGCAGGGGCTGGTGCTTGTGAACTTCACACCCCCGTGTCCCAGGCTGGGCCCAAGGTAACGCGCAACTGTAGGTCAGTTACGTGGCCCACTGCACTGGTCACCTGAGCAGCCTTTAATTCCCAGCATCGGCTTAACCTGGCCCTCTAGAGCCTTGGGAGGGGAGGGCTTTGAACCCGCCCACTATCAGGGTAATTGCCCCAGATCCAGCCTCTCTGGAACGGTGCTCCCGAGTGCAGTCACCTGGGGGCTGAAGCGTCAGCTCTGTGTGGACAGACACTGGAAGGGAGGGAGGCAGCTAAGTGCTACCAGGAGAGGTGGGGAGCTGGAGGAGAGGCGTTTTGGTGCCCATCTGAGCCCGCTTGTAGCTGCTGTCCCGCCCAACCACTAACTCTCCTTTGTGCGTGTCTGGGCACCTGTCCTGCTGAAAAGGAGCCAACAAGCCACCAGCCTTCAGCAGGGTCCTCTTGTCCCCACAGGTGATGTCCATTCTCTTGCACGGAGATGCAGCTTTCGCCGGGCAGGGGATAGTGTACGAGACGTTCCATCTGAGCGACTTGCCATCCTACACTACGCACGGGACCGTTCACGTGGTTGTCAACAACCAGGTAAAAACTGGGCCCCTCGGCGGCAGGGCCCCCCGAACCTTTGAGAACCTCCCGTTCACTGCCCTGGGCGGGGAGAGCGGCTCGTGGCACGCTGGTGCATTAGCAGTGGCAGGCGTGTTACCCTAGGGATGGAGCCCTGCGTCCAGGTCTCCTCCTGCTGCATCTCTGCTGTGAAACTCATTATGGTTCAGGCCGCCCGGGCAGACCCACAGGCTGGACAGCGCCTCTGAGGCACGGCGCAGGAGCAGGAAGAACTGGTAGTAACTTGCTCTGGACTGCCGAGATGAAAGCCCTAGTGCGGGGGGGCGGGGCCACTGACCCACAGAAAAATCAGTTGAGGGCCGCACACATGTGAGAAGTGGGGGGAAAACCCCTTCTTGTGGCCCCAGATTGAGAAGGACATGCCCCACATTCCCCTCGCACACCAGAGCCTGGGGGCCCAGCTTAGTAGATTCTGTGCGCTCCAGCCCCCAGGGGAGCAGCAGGGGGGCTGGAGCACCAGTGCGGGCTTCCCGATATTGGCCGTGAGCCCTGAGCCTTGGGCTGTATCCAGGCATGCTGAGGGCCACATCTGGCCCCTGGGCCTGAGGTTCCTCACCCCTGCCCTGGTGTCTAGGACCTGGTCTGCACCACAGAGTTAGGTCGACCTAAGTATGGCAGCGTGCACACTGCAGCCTGGCTTCCCCAGCTGTAGGCGCTGATGTAATTTCATCTGCACGAGAGGCCCGGGGCTGTTACAGGGCATCAGGCCCATGTGGACGCTGCAGGTTGCTTAGCTGGGCTGTGTCTGGCATTCCTGGGCATTCCACAGGTTAGGAACTATTTAGAGAAGCTAAATGTACACAAATCCATGGGTCCGGACTTAATGCATCCGAGGGTACTGAGGGAGTTGGCAAATGTCATTGAGGAGCCTTTGGCCATTATCTTTGAAAAGTCGTGAGATCGGGAGAAATCCCGGATGATTGGAAAAGGCAAATGTAGTGCCCATCTTCAAAAAGGGAAGAAGGACGATCCAGGGAACTATAGGCTGGTCAGTCTTACCTCGGTTCCTGGAAAAATCCATGGAAGGGATCCTTAAGGAATCCATTTTGAGGCACTTGGAAGAGAGGAAAGTGATCAGGAATAGTCAGCAGGGATTCACAAAGGGCAAGTTGTGCCTGACCAATCTGATTAGCTTCTATGATGAGGTAACTGGCTCTGTGGACATGGGAAAGTCAGTGGATGTGATATACCTTGACTTTAGCAAGGCTTTTGATACGGTCTCCCACAATATTCTTGCCAGCAAGTTAAGGGACTATGGATTGGATAAATGGAGTAAGATGGATAGAAAGATGGCTAGAAGGCCGGGCCCAGCGGGTAGTGATCAACGGCTCGATGTCAGGATGGCGGTCGGTTTCTAGCGGAGTGCCCTGGTCTGGTTCTAGGACCAGTTTTGTTCAATATCTTTATTAATGACCTGGATGAGGGGATGGATTGCACCCTCAGCAAGCTTGTGGATGACACTAAGCTAGGGGGAGAGGTAGATACACTTGAGGGCAGGGAAGGGTCCAGAGTGACTTAGACAAATTGGAGGATTGGGCCACAAGAAATCTGATGAGGTTCAACAAGGACAAGTTCAGAGTCCTTCACTTGGGACGGAAGAATCCCAAGCACAGTTACAAGCTGGGGACCAACCAGTTAAGTAGTAGTTCTACAGAAAAGGACCTGGGGGTTACAGTGGCTGAGAAGCTGGATATGAGTCAACAGTGCGCCCTTGTAGCCAAGAAGGCTAATGGCATATTAGGTTGCATTAGGAGGAGCATTGCCAGCAGATCCAGAGATGTCATTATTCCCCTTTATTCGGCTCTGGTGAGGCCACATCTGGAGTATTGTGTCCAGTTCTGGGCCCCCCATTACAAAAAGGATGTGGACGCACTGGAGAGGGTCCAGCGGAGGGCAACCAAAATGATTAGGGGGCTGGAGCATATGACCTATGAGGAGAGGCTGAGGGAGTTGGGTTTGTTTAGTCTGCAGAAGCAAAGAGTGAGGGGGGATTCGATAGCAGCCTTCAACTTCCTGAAGGGAGGTTCCAAAGAGGATAGAGAGAGGCTGTTCTCAGTAGTGGCAGATGGCAGAACAAGGAGCAATGGGCTCAAGTTGTGGTGGGAAAGGTCCAGGTTGGATATTAGGAAAAACTATTTCCCTAGGAGGGTAGTGAAGCACTGGAATGAGTTCCCTAGGGAAGTAGTGGAGTCTCCATCCCTGGAGGTGTTTAAGTCTCGGCTTGACCAAGCCCTGGCTGGGTTGATTTAGTTGGGATTGGTCCTGCCTAGAGCAGGGGGCTGGACTTGATGACCTTCTGAGGTCTCTTCCAGCTCTATGGTTCTATGATTCCTCCGCTCCCTGCTGGAGTCATGAAACTGAAAAGGAAGACAGCTGACAGCCCTGGGATGTAGCGGGCCCCTGCTGCTTCCCATCCGCCCTGGGCTCCTGAGCAGGGAGCTGCACGTAGAGCCAACTGCCTGCACTCTGCAGTCGGCAGAAGCGCCCCGGGGAGCCGTGCCTGGCTGGCAGGAGGAGGCCGTGTGGACGTGAGCCACCGCAGTGTAGTGTAGACTTGCCCTGATGGCTGTCGTGGCTCCCCTGCTTGGTTTTCAGCTCAGGCAACCGTGTGCACAGCCTGTGCCCTGGTGCTGGGCTGGCTGGTTCTGAGCAGGGCCCACGGGGAGACCCGGGGAGAGAGGGGGGCCTTTGAACTTTGACATGGTCTCACTGGAAGAGCCTTTGCCTCTGGGCTCTCACAAGCCCCACCTCCCAGGTGTCCTGCCCCAAGGCACCCTCTACTGATGGGAAGCACAGCAAAATCGGAACCAAGCTCCTTCCAGGCTAATGGGATCATTCTCTACCCAGGCCAAGCTAACAATCCGGGGCGCCCCGACTGGCTGGGGTAGCGTTCTCAGGTGCCAGCGTGTCCCTGTCCTGTGCTGCGTGCTCTGGTCAGGGCTGTATTACCTGGCTGGTGTCGTAAAAACCTCTTGTCCTCAGTCGCGACAGCGCCTTGATCTAGTCCTAGCCTGATGTGGAGGTAGTGTGGCTTCATGGGGCTCGTGGGAAATTGGGAACCCATAAATGTACTCCCAGCTCGGCTGGCAGCTCGTTAAACTCGGCCGTTTTCCGTCTGTAAAGTGGAGAGTACTCCCCGCCGCCCCCACTCTGGGCGAAGCGCTTGTAGAAGCTCAGAGGACGGGTGTGATCTGATTGGCAAGCCGAACCCTTTTCCAGGCCTGTCTGTCTGGCCCGTTTTCCATGCTGCCCCCGCTTGCTGTCTCTCCAGATCGGATTCACTACAGACCCGCGTATGGCCCGTTCCTCTCCGTACCCAACCGATGTCGCACGGGTGGTGAATGCGCCAATTTTCCACGTCAATGCGGATGACCCGGAGGCGGTGGTGTACGTGTGCAATGTCGCAGCAGAGTGGAGAAGCACTTTCCACAAGGACGTGGTGGTGGACTTGGTAGGTGCCTGGGTCGTGTTTGGGGCTTTGCTGAAACCTGGCTCTGTAACTGGGCAAATGACACACAGCTCTTTGGATGGAGCATTGGCAGCATCGTAGGCCATCTCAGTGTTGTGTGTTTGCACAGCGCCTCGCACAATGGGGCTGGGGGGGAGGGGCGTGTTGTAATCCAAAAAATGACGACCCTCTGCACCTTAACCCCAGGGCCGACTTATCCATTAGGCACAGTGCCTAGGGCCCACGATACTTTTAGGGGCCCACGAAAATGTTTTAATTTCTTTTAAAATCAGAAGAAAAAAAATGAACTTTTAGGGTCGAAGAAAATGTATTAATTTTTTTCTCACATCAGAAAAAAATGAAACTTTTAGGGCCCATGAAAATCTATTAAATTTTGCCTAAAACAGAAAAAAAATAAAATGTTGAAGTATTTAAAGTTATATCAGAAATAATTTTTAATATTGATATTATCAGGGCTTGCCAAACCACGGCGAGCCCCGCTCGCCAGCTGCGCTGTCCGGTGATCTGCATATGCGTAGATCGTTCTGCGCATGCGCAGATCGCCCGAACCCGGCTTTTCCGGGTTGCAATCTACTGGCTACGGGTGAGTAGATTGCATTATTTGTTGAGCCCTGGATGATATTATGGTGGGAGGGGCCCACGAAGGCAAAAGTGCCTAGGGCCCACGAAAGTCATAATGCGGCCCTGCTTAACCCTTGGTTCTCTGAGTCTGGGGCAAAAGAAATACTTCAGTGAAAACAAGGCACTGAAAACGAAACGGTGTTGTGCTTGGAAAGAGATGCTAACTTTCCTGTGATGTCACTCTGCAGGATCTGCCAGTTTTCTTTAAACCGAGATGAAACCGTTCTATGCAGTTGTTAGTTACTCTAGTTTTACACCAGTGTTGCTCCCTGGATGTCACTAGAACCTACCTCTGACTCCCACCAGTCTAACCGAGATCAGAATCAGGCTGCACACGAGTCCCCTCGTCCTGTGTGCATCCGACAGTCACAGATCAATGTGAACATGACTGCTTTTTTGGCTTCTGAAGTAGGGGTGGAAAGCTGGCTACTTCTAATGGCTTGTCCCCTTGCACGGACTAGGTGTGTTATAGGCGGAATGGCCATAACGAGATGGACGAGCCCATGTTCACCCAGCCACTGATGTACAAGCAGATCCGGAAGCAGAAACCTGTGCTGCAAAAATACGCTGAGATGTTGATTTCTGAGGGGGTGGTAAATCAGCCGGAGTACGAGGTACAGTCACGTGGGCTTTCAGGGACCAGTCAGCCCCTTCCATCTGGTTGGCAGATAAGAACGTTGAATGGGGAGGAAATGCAAATTAATATAACGCAAGAAATAGGTGCAGGGGGCCAGTGCAGCAGGCATAGGCTCATGGCGGGGCTGCGCTCCTGCCTGTTGACTGCCGTGCAGCATTGCCTGGCCCTCGGGCCTGGGAAGGGCAGGACTGAAGAGATGCCGAAGATCTGCTGCTGGAGACAGGCATAGACCGGGTGCCCCCAGGCCAGGCGCTGGCATTCCTGGCCAGGTCCCCATCTAAGGAAGCCGGAGCTGTATGAGAGCAGCGCGAGCCCATCCGTGCTGCTGGTTAGAACCTGGCTCTTGGCTCTGCACTGGTCCTGGAAACAGCCAAACTCCATTAAACCCAGTGGGTGCTGGTACCGTTCTGGCGCCAGTGTGAATGAGCCACTGCCAGTTTGGTCCCCCCTTACAATACTGTTTGCCGGCATCTTCTCCTTCTGGCGTATTTGGGCAGAGCCATCACAACCTGTGTTGGAGCCGACCTGCTGTCGGGGGTGCAACCCAGGCCCACTGGCGTCCTTGGCAGAACCCCCTTGGGTTTCAGCAGAGCCAGGGCTCCCCCCTTGGATTTTAGCAGGGGCACGGTGGCTTCTGGCTCAGCCTTGCCTGCGCCTTAAGATCAGCCCTGTGCTCATGCAGTTGCTGGTCCCGGGGCAATGGGCCCGAACTGACGGGCTTAGTTCTGCCTCGTGAGTGTTCAGAGCGGCTGGCTGGCGGGGGCGTTTCCTGCGTCGGGGGGACTCGGGGTGTCCTGCAGGAGTCGGTTCTTGTTTCTTGTTGCTGCAGCAGCAGGGAAGGGCGGGAGCTGGCACGGGCCAGCACTCGGCACTGTGACCTCGTCCCTAACGGTGTGGCCCGGCACCAGCATGGCGCCCTGTGGCAGTGGGCCAGGCCCTGACTGGTGGGTGGGGGGCAGAGTTTAAAACGTCCCCCACCCCGGGATCCACATAGACTTGTGCAGAGATGGAGAGGCCTGGCCCTTCCCCCCCTCCCCCCCCCCCCATGCTTTTGCCTCGTGGCTCTCGTAACATTGCCCTGTCGCTCTCAGGAGGAAATTTCCAAGTACGATCGGATCTGCGAAGAGGCCCATGCCAGATCCAAGGATGAGAAAATCCTGCACATCAAGCACTGGCTGGATTCCCCCTGGCCCGGTAAGGACCTAGCGGCTTCCCTGACAAATGGCCCCAGTTCCGGAGCCGTTCCGAACTTCGGCCCCTGGCTTAGACCTGGGGCGTCTGGCGCAGATGGGTGCGGTCTCTCTCCAAGCGCATGTAATACACACCGTCCCCGCCCAGCGAGCACCATGTGCCCTTCTGGGAGGCGTGGGGCTGCCGCGCTGCACGGACAGAGCTGTGCTCCGCATTCCGAATCGCCTTCCGTAACAGCACAGATGGGCCTGGAGCAGCCCTCGACGGCACACGAGCCAAGGCCCTTAGGGTAGAGCCAGCCCAGCCGTCACCAGGTCACAGATGCTACCTCCCCTCCGCCAGGTTTCTTCACTCTGGACGGCCAGCCCCGGAGCATGACCTGTCCCTCGACTGGTCTGAATGAAGAAGACTTGACCCACATCGGGCAGGTGGCCAGCTCGGTGCCCGTGGAGGATTTCACTATCCATGGAGGTACGTGCCCTGCCACCCGGGCCCTGGGGTTTGTTCTGGCCAGAGCTGGCTGCTGCGGTGAGCGAGTCTCTAGGGAGCCTGCCTGGGAGTGGGGGGGGAGGGGAAAGCTGTGCTGGGGGTGCCCATTAGAACTCACGACAGGAAACGGCAGGTGCTCTCGGGGCTTGCTGGACGGACCGGCTGCCTTTCTGGCGCTGCTCTGGTCACACACCAGGGCCAGTGAAGGGGTCCTGGCTAGGACTCCCTGGCCTGTGCTGTGCAGATGTCCCTGCTGGCCTTCACGCCTGGGACTGAACAGGGCCTGCATGTGGCTGGGCGGAGCCACCTGAGTGCGGATGAGATTCCTGGGGCGCTTATCCAGCCCCACAGCTAGTATCTGAGCTGCTCCCTGTCTTCAGGGTGTTTCTCTTCTACCGCCTGTGGGCCGGGGCAGGCTTCTCTCCCCACTGGACAGGGAGGGGCTGAGGCCCAGAGAGGCTAGGGGGCGTGCTCAGGTCATACAGGCAGCCAGTGGCAGAGTAGGCACTGGAGCTCAGGTCTCCTATCTCCTAGCTTAGCATCCTAACCACTGGGCCATGCTTCCTCTCAGAAAACCCCTTATGTCAATGCCCAAAGGCCTCATCTAGTATCTACAAACAGAGATTGCCAGACTGGGTCAGGCCCAAGACCCATCTCACCCACACCTCCGCCAGCAGGGACAGCACCAGCTGCTTTGGGGAAAGGGGGGAAGAACCCCGCAGTAGGAGATGGGGTGGGCTGCGTGCCCCATGTGCCCCACCACCGTCTGCTAGGTCTTCTCGAAGTCTGGCCGAGTTAGTGCGGCTGACGCTCTGGGGGAGGGTTAATAACCCTGCCGCGGTTTCATCCCTCCTTGTGACTTATCCAGATAAACGTAATGAATCTTGCTGAGCTCTTGACGTTTGGAGCTTCTTGTGGCAGTGAGTTCCCCAGTCTGGAGACATCTCTTCCCCCGTACCCAGTGCAAACACGCTGACCATTCCTAGAGCCCCGGGGTGACTCCCCTTTCCTCTGTCTGTGCCTGCCTAGCCCCCTCTGGAGTGCTTCTGGCTGCAGGCTTGGCACTGCCCCTCGGACTTCGCTGAGGTTCGCTGGGTCTCGTCCCCCTTGGGGGATGGCGCTGTGAAAAGCGCGTTTGGTAAAGAGTCCAGACTGACCGGGCACGCCAGTTATCCGAGCTGGGCCCCTGTGGGCTTTGCGCTGTGCTAGCCTGGAACACTGCGCCTCCCTTTTGGTCCCCATATGTCCGGCACGTCTGGCGGGGAATCCAGGAGGGCCTGATGCTGTGAGCCCAGAGCACGTCCCTGCGGGTCCTCCGGCAGCGGCTGCAAACCGTGTTGTACCTCTGCAGGCTTGAGCCGCATTCTGAAAACCCGCGGAGAGATGGTAAAGAACAGGACCGTGGACTGGGCCTTAGCAGAGTATATGGCATTGGGCTCCCTCCTCAAAGAGGGGATCCACATCCGAATGAGTGGCCAGGATGTCGAGAGGGGAACGTTCAGGTAAAGCCGGCCATGGCTTCCTCTCGCCTTTTCCCCTGCCAAAGGTGATCCCGGCCCTCCTCGTGGGTGGGCGGGAGCCAGGGCGCCAGTGAAGGGGGTGGGAGGGTCTCTTCCCTGGCAGAGTGGTGTGAGCACAGGCAGCTCCTCGGCCTGGTGATAACCTGCCACCGCCGCGAGCCAAGCCCCGCAAAGCAGCGTGAGCCCAGCTGCTTGCTCCCAAGGTCACGTTGCCGCTGGCCGTTGTCTCCCACAGCCACCGTCACCATGTCCTGCATGATCAGAATGTGGACAAGAGGACCTGTATCCCCATGAACCACCTCTGGCCGAACCAGGCTCCTTACACCGTCTGCAACAGCTCCCTGTCGGAGTACGGCGTCCTAGGTCAGTGGTGCTGGAGGGCTGCCCGGCCGTGGGCCCGGCGCTTGCGGACAGGGGCCCTCACGCTGCCTCTCTTCTCCGCAGGCTTCGAGCTGGGCTTTGCCATGGCCAGTCCCAATGCCCTAGTGCTGTGGGAGGCCCAGTTCGGTGACTTCCACAACACCGCCCAGTGCATCATCGACCAGTTCATCTGCCCCGGCCAAGCCAAGTGGGTGAGGCAGAACGGCATCGTGCTGCTGCTGCCCCATGGCATGGAGGGCATGGTAAGGGAGCCCTCGCGTCCGCCTTTCCCTGTGGCCTGCTCGCTGCTGGCTCCTATCAGCCTGCCCAGCCCGCGGCGCTGCCTCCCGTCCAGCCAGGGTTCACAGCCAGCGGCAGCTGGCTGGATGGGTGGAGACTGGGAGCAATAGGGCTCCACCCGGGGGCTCGTTGGGGGGCGGGAAGGGGACCCCGAGGGGGCACTAGGCTGGGGGTGGCTGCAGCTACTGGACTGTTTCTTAGGAAAAACCGAAACTTTGCACGTTTCAACCAGAGTGAGCTGGGGCAGCGCAGGCCAGGGGCCTCAAGCAGCGAGTGGCCCCGGCCGACCGCGCTCGTAACGCGGGAATTCGCCCTTGCAGCTGGCCTCACCTCTGCTTGGCTTTGCCCGCAGGGTCCCGAGCACTCGTCGGCCAGGCCAGAGCGATTCTTGCAGATGTGCAACGACGACCCAGATGTCTTCCCAGTAAGCGCCCCCTTCGGCCCTTCCCAGCTCCCTGCTGCCTCTCTCGGAGCCCGGGCCTGGCTGGGATCGCTGCACGGCCCAGGCTCTGGGAACCGTGGCGGGCTGGTCACTCCTGGGGCAGGGTTACAGAGCACTTGGGTTCTGGCAGCAGGCAGGGAGCAGTCCTGACCTAGGGCTCAAACTGGCTGTCCTGGGCTTCTGCCCTCAGGGTCAGGCGGCTGCGGTGGGTTGTGGGGGGCCCTGGGATGTCTGGTGCGCGAATGGGGGTGGCGGCCATGCCGCAGGCAGTGCCAACTCTTGGATCTGTCTCCTCGGCTTGCCCCTCCTGCCCGACCCCCCCCAAAAGCGGTCACTAGCCAGCCCCTCGCTCTGTCCTGTATGCACGCGGGAGCCATTTCCTGGTGCCAGAGCTGGGGGCACGGGGAGGCTTATCCGAGTGCCCACCAAGCCCTGTGCAAACGTGGCGGCTCTCGCCTGCCCTTTGCTGTGGAGATCTCGGCGCGGCTGGGCCCCACACATGGAGGCGGGATGGGCTGAACCCCCTGAGAGGACAGTTACGCTGGCCCAAGATTGGCTGTGTGCCCCCTAAAAGCCCTGCTAGGCGGTGCGAGCCGTACACAGCAGTGCCGCACTGCAGTGGTGTCGAGCTGCAACCGTGTAACTAGACCATTTCCCAGTGCGCCTGGCCGGGGCCACTGTGTCCAGCCAGCCACTGGGCCGGTGAGGAGCAAGGGATGCGCTTGGCCTGTCGACTCGCCTGGCGTCGCCCTGCAGCCGAGCGCGGCAGGAAGGTGGGACCCTGGCGGCTTGGCTGAGCCGTGTTTCTCCTACGCTGCAGAAACTTGATGACTTCGACGTGCGCCAGCTGTATGACTGCAACTGGATCGTCGTGAACTGCTCCACTCCCGCCAACTTCTTCCACGTGCTGCGCAGGCAGATCCTCCTGCCTTTCCGCAAACCGGTCAGTGAGCCTGAGGCAGGCTCTCGCCCGCTGCAGCCCCCGCAGGCTGGAGGACCCGGCCTGTGCCTGTGGACCAAGCCAGGGCGGGCGCCACGAGGGACAATTCCTGGGGGCCCCAGGCCAAGCTGCTCAGGCTTTAGCTTCAGCACCAGATGGCAGGGCTCTGGGTCCTAGGCTTCAGCCCCGCGCTGTGGGGCTGTGGCTCTCGGCCCTAGCGCCAGCCCCTGTCGGCGACCCAGTCAAGCACCACTGTTCTAGAGGCTGCCCTGGTGTGGACCGGGCCACTCCCCGTTGTCTTGGCGGGGGCTGAGGCCCTGGATTTGCAGCTGACTTCTCAAACCCGCCAGGGGGCTACTCGGGTTCCACAAACTGTTTTTCAGCAGGGAAAAAAAAATTGTTTTGCTTTTCGTCCAAAAGACCTGAGCTGCAAAAAGCTTCCATTCGGCTTCACGCCCTTTCCTGTGGCTGGGTTCCCCAGCCAGAGCATTTCCCATGACGCATCACGTCACGTGGCCGCCATCGCCCTGCCTCCCCAAGAGCCGTGACTGATGCGTCCTGGGCCGTGCAGTCCAGCCAGCCTGTGGAAAAGAACGGGAGAGGGAGGACGACTCCCATGGGGCGTTTCAGGGTTGAAATACTTTCTCATGCCCCCCTTTTAGAAGAGGGGGACCCAGCTTTCTGCCCGGCTCGGTGTTCTTCCCGGTACCTGGTAAAGGTCTGTCACCCTGGGAGCAGCCATTCCGAGCCGGGAGCAAATGGGGAAGCCCCGTTGAAGGCCAGGCAGCGAGCGTGAGCTGAGCTGTGCAGCCAGTCACGGGACGTGGATGCTACCGAGCACACTAGCCACGTCCGCCAAGGCTCAGGGGAGCTCTGGCCGGACAGGAGGTGCTGGTTCTATCTCGGCAGTGGCATGGGCGAGCCGCCTGCAGATTGCCCCAAGGGCTAACGAGCTGGGCTGGAGAGCTGCCCGCCACTTCATGCTGCCCCATCCTGTAGCAGCCTTTGGCTTCGGGCTACCCTGGCAGCCAGCGGGGGATGGAGATATTTCTCTGGTCCCTGCCTGGACTCAGCGTCCCCCCGTGCCATGAATTGGGGCAAGGCGGGAGGCAGTGGGGGTGGAGGGAGGGCTGGTTTGCAGCTCGTGCGCCTAGCCCCCTCATGGCCTTGCCTTGCTCTTCCAGCTGATAATCTTCACTCCAAAGTCACTGCTGCGCCACCCCGAAGCCCGGTCCAGCTTCGACGAGATGCTGCCAGGTAGGCGGGGGGTTGCCAGGGCGCACTGGAGGGAAGCAAAGCCGGGCTCCGGCCACGAGAGGGCAGCGGCTGCCTCCTCTAGATGGCCCCCGTCTCCCAGGCTCCTGCACAGAGTTGCCGGGCCAGCATGTGTCAGGTGGCTTCCATCTCCCTCCCTGTGCAGCTGGTGTGATCTCTGGGCCTTGCCTGAGCCAGCTCGCTCCTTCTGCGGGTGTCTCCAGGCTGAGTCCAGGCCCGTAGCTGGCCCCATTACCTTCCCTTCCCCGAGGTGTCCCCCACCACTGTCTGCTCTGCCACAGGGACCAACTTCCTGCGCGTGATCTCCGAGAGCGGCCCAGCAGCCCAGAACCCCGGCAGCGTCAGGAGGGTGCTCTTCTGCACCGGCAAAGTGTACTACGAGCTGACCCGCGAGCGCAAGGCCCGGAACATGGAGCAGGACGTGGCCATCACCAGGGTGGAGCAGGTGGGGGGGCATACACGTCCCACGGACTCCAGTGTCCCAGTCCCGGCTCCTCCGCCTCCCCGGGAATTTGGTCCGTGATACCTGCGCCCCAGGGCCCTGCGCAGGCCTGTCTCCAGCCAGAGGTGCATGCAGGGCAGAGCCCTTCGGCGGGGGCGGGTGACCCATGGTGTGCACCCAGCTGTACGATCTGGGCCTGGAAGGACCCCCCAGCCACGCGAGGATAACCACGGCGCCGGGGCTGCTGCCTAGCCAGCGCGGGCGCTTGGAGGACGCGCTGCCTGCGCACACGCCCCCTCCGCTGCAGGTGGCCCCCTGGAGCTGAGCCCTCGCCATGTCTTTGCAGCTGTCTCCGTTCCCCTTCGACCTCCTCCAGCGGGAAGCACTGAAGTACCCCAACGCCGAGCTGGTCTGGTGCCAGGAGGAGCACAAGAATCAGGGCTACTATGATTACGTGAAACCCCGGCTCCGCACGACCATCGACCGCGCCAAGCCCGTGTGGTGAGGGCCGGGGGGGCAGCGTGGCATGGTGCTCGGGGGCCTGTGCCATGTTGAGCTCTCCCCTGGCACTGGGCTAGGCGAGGCTTGTGGATGCCCGTGTGCAGGGGCAGATGACCATTTTGCTGGGCCCAGGGAAGCACAATTTTGCGGGGCCCCCCCTTTGCCACGGCGCATGCGCGGGGCTTTTTGAAGCTCGGGGCCTGGGGTGGCCACCCCGCTCACCCTGCCCTATATCCGCCCCTGCCCGTGTGCAATGTGGTGGCTGGGCATGAGGCATGAGGCCTGAGGTGCTCCAGGGCAGCAGCGTGGCCCAGAGGCAGGTGTAGGCATGGGCGTCTGCACGGGTCCTGCCATTTCTTCCCACACCAGCCACTAGGTCTTGGCCGCCGCGGGCCCGGCTGTCCTGCAGGCCGCCCACCCTGAGCTGCTGTCCCCTCCTCGCTGCAGGTACGCCGGCCGCGACCCCGCCGCTGCCCCAGCCACTGGCAACAAGAAGACCCACCTGACAGAGCTCCAGCGCTTTCTGGACACCGCCTTCAACCTGGACGCCTACAGGGGCCTGTCCTAGAGCCCATGCTGCTGTGCTCTGTCGCTCACCTGCCTCCGCCCCTAACTACAGACCTTGTCACTGACCTCGCCTGGCCTCCTTGTTCTGTCCGGGTGCGCCGCCTCTCCCTCAGCCACGCTGCAGCCGCTTGGGCCTTTGCTCCCTGCCGCCCTGGCCCCCGGGGGCTGCATCGTCTGCTCCTGTGGCCCTGCCATCTGCCTCCCTGGCTTGCGAGCCCCCAGCCTGGCCACAGCCCTGGGAGCAGCTGAGGGGGCCAGGCGCTACCTTGAGGCACCCCTCTCCCCAGGGCAGGGGGAGCAGCGAGGTTCCTCCAGGGCTTTTCCTTTTTCCTTCTGCCTGGGGCTGGTGCCCAAAGCTCCGCCCCTCCGGCTAACGCCCTTGCTCGCTCCTGCCCCCCTGGGCTCGGCTCGCAGCCCCGGCCGTGGGCCCCGCTGCTGGGCCCAGGCGGCTGCTGATTTACTGGCGCACAGAGCGCTTCTGTGACCCCGCAGCTCCTCCTCCTCTCTTCCCCCCCCCCCCCCCATGGTGCCTGCCCTGACTGCATGCTAGTGCCAGCCTGGGGTAAGAGCTGCCCAGGGAGCTATGGACTTACCATGTCTCAGGGCAAGGACCCAGGCTGGGCTCTGTTCTTTAGCCTAGAACGCCCCTTCCCCCCCACCCACCCACCTCCTGACCCAAGGCAGCAGGTGTGGCCAGGGCCCTTCCCAGCAGGCTAGGGCTCCTTGGGGGGCTCCTACTCCAGCCTGGGGTGAGTGTGTGCCGTTCTGCTCAGGGCTGTCCCTTTCCACGCCCTGCACCCGCCAGACACTTGGCAAGTCTGATAGCTGGCAGGAGCCAATGGACCCAGGGACTTGGCCGGGGCGGAGGGGTGTCCTGAACCCGTGTTACTCTGCTGCTGAGCCCACTCTAGGCTCCATCCCCTCAGATCCCTGCCACTGTGCTCAGTCATCTCATTCCCCCCCCGCCTGTCCCCCAGGAACTGTCCTTGGTGGCCTGGCAGAGCCCCTAGGGCTGGGGGCTGCCTTGGCTGAACGGGGCTGTGCTGTGGTGGTGGGACAGGGCTTTGGCCCGTGCTCAGCTGGAGCCCAGGGCGCTGCGCCTCGGTGAAGGGCCGGCAGCTTTCTGTGGGCCTCGCAGTGCGCCCTACCCTGGCCCCCCGGCTGCGCTGTCGCTTGCGGGGCCAGCCGTGCGGCAGCCATTCAGCTCCAGGCCAGCTGGGAGTCTAGGCCCCTTTTCCTAAAGGCTGCGGCAGAGGGCCCTGGGCTGGTGTCTGGGCTTCCCCAGAAAGGCTGCAGCGCCCTTTTGGGGCCAGGCTGGACTCTGCCCTGCTCAGCTTCCTGGGTAGGAGCGAGCCCTGCTGGCCCTAGGCTGGGTTCCTGGGCCTGCTGCCCTCCAGGCCTTGCTGGCTTCTTTGCTGGAGCCCTAGGGCAGCCTCTGCCTCTTGCCTTGTGTGCCTGGCATCTGCCACTGGGGAATGTGCCTGTCCCGCACCCCAGCCCCAACTGCTCTGGGTCACTCCCCCAGCTCCTGCTTCCCTGGCCTCTCCGGCAGCAGCGCTACGGGCCTGGGGCTTTACCCGGCTCAGCACTTGCCCCTGGCTCTCAGAGCCCCACTGCACCAGTTGTGCCGCTGTCCCTCAGCCCGGGGGGCCGGCCTGAGGCAGCCCTACATCAGCCCCCATGGTGGCAGTGGCCTGGGGCGCCAGCCCTTCCAGCGCCTGCCCCACGTGGGTCCCGTCTCCCCAGCGTGCCTCAGCCCATGCTGCTCGCATGTCCTGGGCCGGAACCCTTCCCCCTCCCACGCAGCCCTACTACTTCGCCAGCTGCTGCCATGCCCCACGCTGGGCCACAGTGGAGCTGTGTCACGTCTGTGCCTGCTGCCGGCCGCTGGGACACTGGCCACGAGCCAGGGGTCTCTCCCAGCTGTGTGGGCCCAGTCTGGCTTCGTGTAGGGCACTGACCCACAGGTCCACCCAGAGCGCTGCTCTCCCTGGGCTGCGCCGGGCGGCTGGAGTAGCAAGGCCCTGTTGGCCTGGGCACTGTTGTGCCTGCCCAGCCTGATGTATGCGTGTGGCTGAGAGCAGCCTGGCATGCAGGCCTCCCCCCCCCACCGCTGAGCTTCTGCCCCATTCCTCGTGGCCCTGCCGTAGGGCCCTTCGCCCTGTGGGCCGTGCCCAGGGCACGTGGCTGCTGCCTTCCAGGAGCAGCTCAGACCCTGCTCCCAGCTTATAGGAGCTGGCCAGGGCCCCAGCTTGGCTAATACCCCCTCTGCTAGGTCCTGCCCTATGCACCCATCCCACCTTGTGCCAAGGGCAGCCTGTGGCCTGGCTCATGGGGCAGGGCTGCAGCCATTCAGCTCTTCCCTCCCCTCAGCCCTGGGGCTCTAGGGAGGAAGGTGGGTCTGGGGCACAGTGCGGGGCCCTTGTGCACCACAGAGCTGCAGCTGGCAATGGGGGCTCTGGGCCTGGGTCCTTGTCTTGGGCCCAGAAATCTCGGTCTTTCCCCCTCCCCGGCGCCTGCCAGGAGCAGGGCTGCCCCTCTGCTACTGTGGCACCACGTCCTGTGCGCTACAGCCTGCTGCTGTGGTCAGGCCTGGGCTTAGAGGGAGAGTGCCCCTTCCCCCCCCCCCGGCTGCACTGGGGCTATGGGCCCAGGGGGAACCCCCTGCGCACACTGGAGCACGCTGCCCCCTACTGGGGCTTTGCCCTTGGCCTCCCACCTGAGCAGTCGGGCCAGGGTGGAGGGATCCCCGTGTGGCACCCGCAGGCCCGGGAAGGGGGCAGCAATGCTCAAGCAAAGGGCTCTACCTGCACCTGGCGCTGCTCCCAGCCAGCCAGCCCCGGGGGTCAGGCCCGTGCCGGCGAGGGGGGGGGCTGAGCCTGCAACCTGTTGTCATCCCCCCCTCGTATGGTGGCAGCCTCTTGTCTCATGGCCCCAAGCAGGCCTGTGCTCCAGCCTGGCAGTGCTTGCTTGGGGGGCCAGCATCAGCCTGGGGGAGGAACCCCCTTGGGGCCCTATTCATGGGGGGGTCTGAGGTGGGGGGCAAGGCGGGACTGGCAGTGGGGGGCATCTCCCTCACTGTACCATCCTGCAAGCACATGGGGGGGGGTCATAGCAAGGCAGGGCCCAGGCCCCATCTTGGGCCGGCCCAGAGCAGGGGCACCTGGGTGCCAAGGGGCAGGACCGGGCAGCATGGTGCGGAGGAGCCAAGCACTGGCCTTGCTTGGGGAAGACGCGTCTGTTCTCTTGCCCCAGCGGGGGCGTTTCTGTACTTCCCAAAAGCACCGGGGCTTGGTGGCATCGGCCATGGCCCAGGCTGGACTCGCTGCCCCTTGGCACGCAGCAGGGATGGCAGAGCTGGGCCTGCAATTTGGACGTGGGGGCATCAGCAGGGCTTGGGGTGCTGGGGCTACAGGGCGGGGCAGGGCACAGTGGCTCAGTTGCAGGCTGCTGGCAGAGCGGAGCACAGGACAGGCCAGGGCTGGAGGAGCAGGCGGCTGCCCCGGCAGAGCTGGGCCGGGAGGGAAGCCCAGGAATGGGCTAGCAGGTTCTATTGGGCAGGATCGATTTTCACAGCATTTTGCTTGGTCTGCGGAGGCCGGGCATGCTCATGGCAGTGGGGCTGGGCCCCTTCCCAGCCTGGGAGCTGACCCAGCACCTTTTCCCCCTTATAGTTCATCCCTGGACTCAGTCCAAAGCAGCAGGGCCCGGCCTGCCCACGCTGCGCTCCGGGTGCCAGCCTTATCCCGAGGATCACCCTGCGGGCGGAAGAGCCGTGTGAGGCTCACGAAGCATCCAAACGGGGTTTGCCCAAGACCCCCCAGCAGCTGGACAAGGAAGCGAGGGTGGGATCGCAGCAGGAACGCGGCGGTACGGCCTCGTGCTCCCTGAGAGCGAACGCACAGGCAGGAGCCGCCCGAAGCTGGACTGAAGGGCGGAGGCTGCTAAGTGTGCCACCTCCCCTGGCACCGAGCAGCAGCTAGACTGGCGCGCCGGTGGGGGGGGCTCTGCCAAGGGCACAGGTGCCAGTGCCACCGCGGGGCCCGGCAGGGCAAAGGAAAGCCAAGCAAGAGGGAGTTTTGAAAATCCATGGCTAGCCAGGGCAGGCGGAGACACGCCGAACTCGCGCCTGCTGCGGCAGCTGGATGTGGAGGGGCAAGAAGAGTTTATCAGAGAGGCCGGTGCACTGGCAAATCGAGGGGCCATTCTCAGAGCAGAGCAAGGCCCTGAGCTCCTTTGGGAAAAGGGGCAGCAGCCTGGGGTAACAGCAACGCTAGGGCCGCTCAGCCACGGGGCCCAGCTGATGAGCGTTTATTAATTAACCCCTGCCCCTTGTGAGGCAATGGAAGAAATCAGACGGCCCCAGCCTCCGCGCTGCTTACAGCCAATAGCCCCGGAACCCAGGGAGGGGCTGGGGCGAATTTCGTGGACTCAGGCTGGAGTTGGGGTGGGTGTGGCCTGCCTTCTTCCTGGCAGGAAAGGGTTGCCCCAGCAGTGCTGCCTTGGGGTGCAGGTGAGGGGCCCTGCCTCCTACCTGACTCTAGAAGGGCCGCCAGCACGTTCGTCAGTTGCAGGGGCTAGGTGGGGCAGGGCTGCGAACGCCAGGGAGGACAGAAGTAACTGAAGGAGTAACATGGAATCAAGCCCATGGCAGTTAGCTTTAGAGGAAGGAGTGCCCAGTGGTTAGGGGAGCTAGCCTAGGGCACGAGAAGTGCGCTGAGGTTCCAGGCAAGTCAGGCAGGCCCAGACCCTCGTGGGCAGTGAGAACCCCACTCCCGTAGAGCTTCTGCCACTTAGGATCTGTGCCTCAGTTTCCCATCTCTGTGGTGGAGACAATAGCACTGCCCTGCTGCACAGAGGTGTCGTGAGGATAAATGCTGCTGGGGGGGGGGGGGGGTAAGAACATCAGAGCGGCCCCACTGGGTCAGACCAAAGGTCCCTCCAGCCCAGTGTCCCGGCTGCCCACAAGGGCCAATGCCGGGTGCCCCAGAGGGAGGCAACAAAAGAGAGAACCATCCAGTGATCCCTCTCATCGCCCATTCCCAGGCCCTGACAAACAGAGACCAGGGATACCCTCCCTGCCCAGCCTGGCTAACAGCCATTGATGGACCCAACCTCCATGAACTTATCTAGCACTTTCCTGAACCCTGTTAAAGTCCTGGTCTTCACAACATCTTCTGGCAAGGAGTTCCACAGGTTGACTGTCCACTGGCTGAAAAAAAACTTCCATTTGCCTGTTTTAAACCTGCTCCCTGTTAATGTCATTGAACCTGGGGGTCCAACGGCAGCTCCTCGGGTCCCAGCGTGGTACAAAGCAGGGCGACTCCGTTCTGCAACAGGAGTTGCCTTTACCCCAAATGCAGCACCGGTGGGTCTGCTCAGGGCTCGAGGGCAAAGGGGTTTGCTTGGCGGGAGCATGTGCGCCGGGTGGGAGGCAGAAGCAGCCAGCAAGCCAAGCAGCTGGTCCCAGCGGAGCTGGCTGGGGGAAGGCGCTGGCTCGTGTGTGATCAGGGACACGGCACGATGGCTAAGAACCGGGTCTGCTCCAGGAAGGCCTTTGATTTCAGCCTCGGTGCTGCCAGACATGGCCTGGTGCGACTGGACACGGGGCTGGGCTGGGAAGCAAACCCAGCAAGGGCCGGTCCAGCCACGTGCCCTGGGGGTCCCCGGAGCAGCCTCGGGGGAGGGAGAGGCACCTTCTGCCTGCTCCGGCAGCTGGGCCCTCCGTGATGCTGCGGTGGGGGAGGCCAGCTGGCTTCCGGGGCCGGGCCCAGGAGCGAGAGCGCTCACGTCCTGCCGGGGCCAGCCCTGTGGTTACCGCGGGCTGAGGTGTCGCTCCCCAGCCCGGGAGCTGCTGCTTCTGCTTCCTTGTAGCGCGGCGTGAGGCCAAAGCCGGATTCGCCCCCTTCCCCCCCGCCGCCAGCCTGCCTGCTCCGACCCCCTGGTCGCGGGGCGCTGAGTCCCAGCCCGGGGGCCCTGGCGGCTTCGGGCCCGGCCCAGCTGCTTCCTGCGCACGCCGGGGCCCACGGGCAGCGGCCAGCCCGGCCCCTCCGGAAGGGAAGAGCGGCTGCTCCCGGCTGAGTCATTTCCCGGCCTCCCGCGCCCGCCCGCGGCTTCCTTCCTCCCCTGCGGCCCCCGGGGGCTGGGGCGAGGGGTGAACCGGGCACCGTGGCCCGTCCCCCGGCATCTCGCCCTGGGCTGCTGCCCCCTCCCGCTGCAGGCAGCCTGGGGGGCAGGAGCCTGGGACACCGCGCCCGCTAATGGGAGCATGGCTGCTGTCGCCATGGCAACAGCTGTTGGCCCCGCCTGGCAGCGAGAGCTGGGGGGCCAGGCCGTGGGGGGGCAGGGAGAGCAGTCCCCCCCCCCCCCCGGGGCTGGGGCCAGGCTGGGGGCTGCGAGAGGGGCTGGCTGGGTGGGCCGCAGGGCCCACGGGCTGCCCGGGGCGTCCCGACCCCTCTGAGCCGGCCCCGGGCAGCGAGAGGCCGGAGGCGCCAGGGGCTCCGGCCGGCCCACGGGCTCAGCGCTGCCCTGGGCAGCCAGCTGGGAACGGGGCCCTGGCCGGGGGGCGCAGAACCCCAGACAGGCGCCTGGAGGGAGCCAGGAGAGAACGGGGGCCTGACTCTGGGGCCGGGGCCCCATGTTCCCACCCAGGCGGCCCCAGCACCTCGCAGGGCAGGGCCCCAAAGCAGCTGGGAAAGATGCAGCTGATCCCCCCTGGTGCTCCCCAGAGCTGCACCACCCGCCCCCGAGGGGTCTGCCTGGGCCAGCTGGGGGTCAGCTCCCCCACAGCCAACCACCGGCCCCTCCTGCTCCCCCCGGGCGACGCCAGCCCAGAGCCCGGCTCCAGAGGCCTCCGCCCTCATGATGCACACCCCACGCGCTGTGCGAGCTCACGCACACCACGCACTCACACCACATGCGTGCTGTGCTCACAGGCACACGCACACCCCACGCGCACACCTCACACTCGCTGTGCAAGTGCTCACACCCCAACACACACACGCACACACTGTGCTAGCTCACACACACCCACACACGCTGTGCTAGTGCTCACAGGTGCATGCACACCCCATGTACGCTGTGCTAGCTCACACACACACACGCACACCACACGTGCATTGTGCTCACAGGTGCACGCACACCCCATGCACACATCCCACACGCGCTGTGCTAGCTCACACACACCCCATACGTGCTGTGCTAGTGCTCACAGCCCAACATGCACACACTGTGCTAGCTCACACATACACCACACACACACCCCGCACACACTGTGCTAGTGCTCACACTCCAACACACATGCACTCACTGTGCTAGCTCACGCACACCCACACATGCTGTGCTAGTGCTCACAGGAGTACGCACACCCCACACGTGCTGTGCTAGCTCATGCACACCCCACTCGCACTGTGCTAGTGCTCACACCCCAACACGCACATGCACACACTGTGCTAGCTCACGCACACCCCTCACACACACCCCATGCACACTGGGCTAGTGCTCACACCCCAACATGTACATGCACACACTGTGCTAGCTCACACACACACCACGCACACTGTGCTAGTGCTCACAGGTGCATGCACACCCCATGCGCGCTGTGCTAGCTCATGCACACCCCGCACATGCTGTGCTAGCTCACGCACACCCCACACACGCTGTGCTAGTGCTTACACCCTACCACACACGTGCACATGCTGTGCTAGCCCTCTCACAGGCGCACCCCCCCACACTGAGCTCGCACACATGTATCCCCACATACACATGCTGTGCTAGCCCTCTCACAGGCGCACCCCCCCCCACACTGAGCTCGCACACACGTATCCCCACATACACATGCTGTGCTAGCCCTCTCACAGGCGCACCCCCCCACACTGTGAGCTTGCACACACGTATCCCCACATACACATGCTGTGCTAGCCCTCTCACAGGCGCACCCCCCCACACTGAGCTCGCACACACGTATCCCCACATACACATGCTGTGCTCGCTCTCTCCCCCGCACGCAATGCATGGGCTGCCTTTGCTGGGTGCCCCCACCTCCTGCCTCGGTGCAAAGGTGCCCAGTTGAGCAATATCTTACGTCAAGGGCACCTCAGTGGCTGGTCCCTGTCACGCGAGGAGCTCGGCAGCTGCCTCTTGCCAAGGGGAGGTGTCTGGCGCCAGCTTCCACAGCTGGGTGCCCTGTGCCAGGCTCTGCCTGCAGCCCCCACCTCGGGGCAGGGCTGTGCCCCTGCAGCACCCTGGCCTGAGCACTGGCGTGGCACCCCCAGGGGCGTGGGGCAGCTGCCTCAACTGGGAAAGTCAAACTCTCCTCCACCCTCCCCTTCCGCCCAGGCCCTGCCCGGTGCCTCCCCCCCGCCCCCGGGGCCAGGGGAGCCCCCCTCTCCCTCTCCCAGGCAGGCCCCACACGGGACTTGCTGCTCCCATTGCTCTGGCACGGCAGAGTCCTGAGTGCGCGAGGAAACCGCCCGCTCAGCCGTGCCCCGGGCCTGGTGCCAAGCTGGCAGCGGGGGGCTGGCCGGAGCCTCTGCCCCTGTGAATCCTGGCTGGGGAGCCTGGGGCAGTTGCTGGCTGCGGGGCCCACCTACTGAGGCTGAGTGAAGGCAACACCTGGAGGGGCTTGCGGCTTGTCCCTGGCCTGGCTCTGGGAGGGAGCCCAGGCTGGCGGGCGGAGGGTCCCACCCAGGGGCGCAGCGAGCAGGGTGGGATGCCCAGCCTGGCTGTGAGGGGCGAAGGGCGGCCGCGGGCAGCGAGGGTGGTGGGGCTGGGCCCCTCTGGGAACGGTTTGTCCTTTGTTCCTTTCTCTCTGCTTCCCACGAGAGCAGGAGCCAGGGGCTGAAAGGCCCAAGGAGCAGCAGGAGCGGCAAGGTAAGGGCCACGCCGACCGCCAGGAGCAGAAATGGAGAGAGCGCCCAGGAAGGCAGCAGCCACAGACACAGGCAGGCCAAAGTGGCAGCCGGGCCCAAGGAGCCCGGCGCTGAAAGGGCCGGCCTAGAGCCCCGCAGCAAGCCAAGCAGCCAGCGGGGTCTGAAGCCAGGAGAGGGGGCGGCCGGCCCCACAGCTGCGAGCCCAGGAAGAGCACTTGGACCTGCTAGAAAAGCAGAACCAGAGCAGCCCCCTCCCCGCGCCCCCCCGCTTCCTGTCGCTCCCGTGCAGAACGTGCAAAGGGCGGAGGAGCCGGGCTCGCCCGTTCTGCTCAGGGGCATCCACCAGGCATGGAGCAAACCACAGCCACTTTGACTCACGCCGTACTGTAACCGTTTAAACGGTTAGCCAATGAGCACGGGCTTACTGGTTACTGTAACGATTACACGCCGGCTCCCGGCCCTGCTCCCGGGGAGCCGGCTGCCCTGCGGGCGCTATAAGCTGGATAGTGCAAGGCCCACCCTGTGTGACACTGCAACCACCTTTAACATCCCTGGTTCCCACCTGGGGGCAGGACCGTGGGTGCACCCTGGCTGAGGGAGGCAACCCCAGCCCCCGCCTACCGCTCTGCCCCTTCCACACCCAGCAGCCCCCCCCCCCCCGCCCAGTGTGGCCATTGCCTCCTGCTTCCCAGCCCTGGAGCCCAGGATTGCTGGGCAGTGTGGCCCCAGTCCTGGGACCCCACAAACCTGCCTGCCAGCCCCAGGGCCTAGCAGTTGAGCAGGGGCTGGGGGGGCAGCGCCTGCCCTGCCCTGTGCTGCCTGCAGGCCAGGTGGGTGGGAACGGCGATTGACTGGAGCCTGGGCACTTGCCCCCCTCTGCCCCCCCCCAGCATCTTCCTCTGCTCCCGCCCCCAAGCTCCTGTGTGAAGAGAAGCAGCTGCCCTGGGCGGGGAGGGAGCAGACCCCGAGCAGCCGGTCTCAGGCTGCTGTGCTCAGCTTCTCGCGCCGGTGCTGTGGGCCCAGCCCACAGAGCCCGGCAGGAGCCTCTCCCGGGTGTAGAAAGGAAGGGGGCCCTCGGGTGGGGGGACACGGGGTCGCGGGGAGCAGAGGAATTCGGGGGACACGGGGCCGGGCAGACGGCAGAGCGTCGGGATTCCGGGGCCTGGGCCCCACTGCCCCAGCGCCCGAGGGCGTGAGCGTGTGAAGGGGGCTGGACGGGGCCCTGCCACGCTGCTTGGGAGGGGCGTCCCCGTGTCGCTCAGGGCTGGATGGGGTTTGCCGCAGCCAGAAGGAGCCTTCTCTGGGCCCGCGGGGGGGGGGGGGGGTGAAGCCCAGGCAGGGCTGAAGGGAAGGGAGAGCATCTCTGTGACTGCCCTGCAGCAAGGTGTGGGGGGGCGGTGAGACTGGCTCCAGGGGGGCTGCCTGTGGCAGAGAGGGAGCCCGGGAATGTCTCCTCGCTGGCCCCAGGCCCCAGGGGATGCCCTCCAGCCGGGGCGGGGGAGTAGGGGATGGGACGCCTCTCCAGCGGAGAGCGGGGGAGTAGGGGATGGGACGGCCTCCAGCCGGGGGCGGGGGAGTAGGATGGGACGGCCCTCCAGCGGGGGCGGGGGAGTAGGGGATGGGACGGCCTCCAGCCGGGGCGGGGGAGTAGGGGATGGGACGGCCCTCCAGCGGGGGCGGGGGAGAGATAGGGGATGGGACGGCCTCCAGCCGGGGGCGGGGGAGTAGGGGATGGGATGGCCAGGAGCGGTCCCACCACTGGCCCCCCCCGGGGCTAGAGCAGGGGCCAGGGCGGGAACCAGGCAGCACCCTGCGGCCGGGCAGCGACCGTGTCCCTTGGAGCCCGGGCGCAGCTCCCCTGTGGCGGCCTGGCTGAGAGGCGGGGCCCGGATGCTGCCCGGCAGCTTTGCCCGGGGGGCGCGAGTACCTGGCTGGCAGCAGGAGAAGCTGCCTCTACCCAGGGAGCAGAACCGGGCCCAGCGCGCTGAAGGGCCTGGTGCTGGGAGTGGGGCACAGGGACCCGAGGGGGAGGCGGGTGACTTGCAGATGGCCCGGGTCAGCTCCCGGCCAAGGTGCAGAATCCCCCACATCCTCCCCACCCGAGTTCCCCAGAGCATGGGGGGGCTGAGACCCTGCCCTGGAGGGAGGGAAACCCAGGCCCCAAGTCCAGGCCCCGGCCGGCGGGTATTGACCAGACCAGGCTGCTGAGCCCAGCCGGGCTAACGGGCTCGGTGCTGCTGGGACCCCTCGTGGCAGCGCAGGGGGCGGGATGGGATCCGCAGGGGAAGGGGCAGTGGGCCGGGGGGGGGCGTAGACAGGCGGCGAGTGTCTGTAAGAACAGGCCCCGTGCTCACAAGCCCGGGGGGGGGGATGCTGCGTCTCAGCTGGTGCCTGTCACCAGGGAAACCGCCATGAGCCTGGTCTGCTGAGTGCAAGGGGAAACTGAGGCAGGCGCCACGGCTGTGATGGCTCCTCGCCACGCTGCCTGCACTCAGGCTCACGTGGCCCTCCGTGCTGAGGGGCGGCCGCTGGCAAAGGGCCCCAAGAGAAGTGGCTGCGCGGGCCCAGGAGGGCGGCCTGGTGCCTGGGGGCATCAGGCGGAGGCTCGCTGGGAACATGGCGCCGCGCAGCAGCACTGGGGCGTTATGTGGGCACAGTCCGAAAGAGGCCCCTAGCTCCTGCATCAGGGACGGACGCTCCAGCAGCCAGCTCCGGGGGGGGGGGCGCCCTGTCCGTCCAAGGCGCCCGGAGCCCTGTGTCCCCCGGAGGGTGACGCCGAGGTGCCTTGCACCAGGCAGGTCTAACTAGCCCTGCTGCGGCACACGCCTGCCCTGCTGCACCGGGCGGAGTCCCATGGCGCGGGAAGCGACGGGGTGTTACTGCAGCTGTGAGCCCCTTCCTTGTCAGTGCGAGGCGCTGCCCCTCCGCCAGCCTGCGTGGCCACGCGCCGCGGCCCCTCGAAGGGAGACGTGTGTTCGTCTGGAGGAGGCACGTGGTAACCAAGCCTGCACGCAGCTCGAGTCTCCAGCCCGCCACGCGCACGTGCAACAAACAGCTCAGAACGTGAGACGCTAACCAAGACGCCAAAGCTGTATCAGGACACGGCGCTGAAGAGCAGGACGACATTGTTCCAAATCTACAACGGGCGACGGTTTATTCAAATGAAGAATTTTGTCTGGCGAGTCGAGCTCTATTGTCTTGCGCTCACTGGGGTTTGAGTCTGCAGCATCTCCCGCTGGTGAACAGCACTCAAAGCACTAATGTACCAAGTACTCGCCCCT
The DNA here is from genome assembly GCA_019425775.1 of Rafetus swinhoei. NCBI lineage: Eukaryota > Metazoa > Chordata > Testudines > Trionychidae > Rafetus > Rafetus swinhoei. Next base: position 1,493,342 of record JAFJHL010000226.1, read on the forward strand.
CCGCCGGTCGGTCGCTGGGACGGCAAGGCCAGAACCCAGCTCTTCCTGCTCCCAGAGCTAAAGGAGACTCCCTGTTGGCACTATAGTGCATATGGCAACACCCCCAGCGGTTTGGGTTCTCTCCAGTAGGGGGCAGCAGTGTTTTCTAGACACCCACTTTCATTACAACATGTGCCTGGAATTAGCAGGGTCCTCATGGTGCTGGGCCTAGGGCAGTACTTTTACTAGGCCCTGTAACTCTTGAGCAGCGCTTCCTCCACTAAGGGAACCTGCCCCTTAGCCCTTGGCTGTGGCCTCCAGGCTGGTGCATGGGACCCAAGCGTCTCCCTCCCTGTGCTGCTCTGGGGCCCCATGCAAAAGGCAAGCACAAGGCCCGGGCAGTGGCTCCCACAGCGGAGCAGCCCAGGGACGTGTTGGCTATGTCTACACTGGCGGGTTCTTGCACAAGAGCAGCCGTTCTTCCACAGAGCGTCCACACGGCCCGCCTGCTCTGGGAAGAGAGCGTGGGAAGAGAGGGCTTCTTGCACAAGAGCTACGCTCTTTTCTAACAAGTGTAAGCTCTCTTGCACAAGAGCTCTTGCACAAGAGGGCAGTGTGGACGCGTGGCAGGGGATTTTTGTGCAAGAAACCCCTATGGCTAAAATGGCCATCAGAACTTTCTTGCACAAGAGAGTGTCCACACTGCCATGGATGCTCTTGTGCAAAAGCACAGGGCAGTGTGGCTGTGTTCTTGCGCAGGAACCCGCCAGTGTAGACACACCGTTGAGAGCCAAGGCGCCTGCCCACGACCCCCCAGATTGCCACTTGCTCCCCCCCCCAGCCACCAACCCCCCCATCTCCGCACTGCGCCCGCCATCGCTTCGCCCTGGGGCAGAGAGGCCGCAAATTCCCTTTTCCAGACCCTCTCCCGCAGTCTTGCAGGCAGCCTGGGCCAGGCTGCGGGGATGGGATGGGCCCCCCACAGGGAGCTGCCCATGGCTCTCCGTGGAGATCCGCTTTATGGCAGCGGTGTCCGCGCCTGCGGCTGGGGGGCTGGGAGGCTATGAGCTCGGAAGGGACGTGGCAGTTTGGCCCTGGGGTCCTGCCCTGTGTAGCTCCATGGGACCCCCAGGAGGACCGGCCTGGGCAGCGCAGTCACAGGGGGGACCGGCAGTCCTCACACGGGCTTGGCAGAGTTTGCCGGCGGGTCACATTTCAGCCTCCGGCCCGCGCCGGCCTGGTGACTTCCCCCCACCCCATCCTGAGTGGGCCCCATCCTTTTGGTTTTACAGATGGGAAACTGAGGCAGGGTCAGGCCAAGCAACGGCCTTCAGAGCGGCCTGGGATTGGACCCGGGCTCTGGCGGCTCAAGCCAGTGGCCTGCCCCCGGCCCTGCAGCCCTTGGCCCAGCACTCCAAGCTGTCTGAGTCCAGACCCTCTTGCTGTCTGGCCAGAGACATGGCGTGGCCCCTGTGGGCCCTGCAGGCGCTCCCCTTGCTGGGGGCAGGGGGTGTGGCAAGCTGCCTGGGTTCTAGTCCCACCTCTGTGAGAGGAATGTGGTCTAGTGGTTAGAGCTGGAAGGACCAGGGGCCTGGGGTTCTGTCAGTGACCTCACGCAGGTCATGTCCCTCTCTCTTCGCCTCAGCTTTTCCCTCTGTGAAATGGGCCCCTGGGTCTCCCCTGCCTGCTAATGCTTGTCAGACCCGCCAGGGTATGCCAGAGTCGGTCACCCCAGGGCCCCTGTCCAGTCCCGGCTCCCACGTGCCCCAGTGGAGGCGGTGAGGGGTGGGGCGCACTGCCTGGGCAGGGTGACTGGGGGGGGACAGCGCTGGCGAGGCGCATGGAAAATGCCGCCTGTTATCTCCCCGGGATCAGGAAAAGGAAGAGGAACTCCTGGCCCGCGTAAGGGACACGTCCTGCCTGCTGGAGCCGGGGGCGGGGTAGGAGCGGGCTTGTGTGACCTGCTGCCGCACTGCAGGGGCAGGCGATGTCGCCAGCAAACCCTTCAGAGGTTGCCGTGGGAGGAATAAATTGGGCCGCAGCTGGGGAATCCAGCATCTCGCTAGGCAGCGTTGCCTACTGGGCACAGCACCCACCTCGCTCCTGGTGGAGGGCGCTCAGGGGACACCTGCATTCTCTGCCCCATCCTGCCGCTGGCCTGCTGGATGAGCACCCCCTCCCAGGCCTCAGTTTCCCTTCTATAAAATGGGGGCTCAGGGCCCAGAAAACAGGGGCTTCTTGTAATTGTTTGGCTGCCCCTTGTCTCACCACCAGGCTGCGGGTCCTTTCCCAGCCGGGGATCTGGCCCCGCGCGGGCTCTAAAAACAAGTGAGGTCCATGGGGACCCAGCTCTGCCCCCATAGCTGGAGGTGCTGGGTAGAGCTCTGGGGACGGCCCCGCCGTGGCAGCAGAAAGGGGGCTGGCGGCCGGGCCTCGGGCGGTGATGGGGGAGGATCCGCAGGCTCGGGCAGGACATCTGGACCAGGGAGCCCTCCAGGGATTCTGGGTGCTGCTGGGGTGCCAGTTCCCCCCCCCCAACTCGCTGTTGAGTCCAGTGCCCCAGAGGCTGGAGGGGCGCTGGGCTGCCCCATGTGCCAGTGCACGCGGGGGGCGCTGGGTTGCAGGACGGGGCTCGGCAGGGGGCACTCGGGGCTGCGTGTCCCTGTGCGGCGCGGGGGGCTCTGGGCTGCAGGACGGGGCTCGGCAGGGGGCGCCCGGGGCTGCGTGTCCCTGTGCGGCGCGGGGGGCTCTGGGCTGCAGGACGGGGCTCGGCAGGGGGCGCTCGGGGCTGCGTGTCCCTGTGCGCGGGGGGCTCTGGGCTGCAGGACGGGGCTCGGCAGGGGGCGCTCGGGGCTGCGTGTCCCTGTGCGGCGCGGGGGCCCTGGGCTGCAGGACGGGGCTCGGCAGGGGCTCGGGGCTGCCCCGTGTCCCAGTGCGGCGCGGGGGGCTCTGGGCTGCAGGACGGGCTCGGCAGGGGCGCTGGGCTGCCCGTGTCCCAGTGCGGCGCGGGGCTCTGGGCTGCAGGACGGGCTCGGCAGGGGCGCTGGGCTGCGTGTCTCAGCGGCGCGGGGGCTCTGGGCTGCAGGACGGGGCTCGGCAGGGGGCGCTCGGGGCTGCGTGTCCCTGTGCGGCGCGGGGGGCTCTGGGCTGCAGGACGGGGCTCGGCAGGGGGCGCTCGGGGCTGCGTGTCCCTGTGCGGCGTGGGGGGCGCTGGGCTGCAGGACGGGGCTCGGCAGGGGGCGCTCGGGGCTGCCCCGTGTCCCAGTGCGGCGCGGGGGGCTCTGGGCTGCAGGACGGGGCTCGGCAGGGGGCGCTCGGGGCTGCCCCGTGTCCCTGTGCGGCGCGGGGGGCTCTGGGCTGCAGGACGGGGCTCGGCAGGGGGCGCTCGGGGCTGCCCCGTGTCCCAGTGCGCCGCGGGGGGCTCTGGGCTGCAGGACGGGGCTCGGCAGGGGGTGCTCCCCTTCCGGGGTGGTGCTGACCCACTGGCGGTGGCGCGGTGCCGTTGGGGGCTGATCTTTCAGAATAAACGCCCGTCTGAGGCCTTGACTCGGCTCATCAAACCTCGTGGCCTGTTCTGTGCCAGGAAGCTGCCGTGGCACCTGCCGCGCCTCCTGCTCTGCACGAAAAGTGAGACTGAGCCAGCGACGTCTCTCGGGCCCCACCAAGCCCGGCTCTGCTGAGGGCACAACTCTGCCTCCGGGGAGGCGGGTTCACTGAGGGGGGAATCGACCCCCCCGCGCAGCTGGTGTCTGCCCCGAAGCACCGCACCCGGGCGCTGCAGCCAAGCCCTCCGGAGGCCAGCAGGGGAATCCCCGGCCCTTCCTCGGCTGTGACAGCCCCAGCTAGGCCAGAGTCCGCCCAGCGTCTGCAAACAGCCACGAGCCACGTCCCGGCGCGTGACACCCGCCTTCCTCCGCTGGCTCCCAGGCCCCGCGTGGCCTCGCCTGGGCCTGTGAGCTCCAGGGCTCCTGCGACGTCCCCCACGCCCACGATTAGCCCGGGGGACTCATTGCCAGGGGATGGGGCGAAGGCCAAAAGGGGCCCGGTGCGTTGCCGGAGCGCAGGGCCGCCCCTAGCCAGCAGCCAGCATGGGCCAGGACGCTCTGACTGCCGGGCGGTTCGCTCCAGCCGGCCTCCTCGGGACACTCCCTCTGAAGCACGTGGTGCTGCCAGGACCCTGGGGTCCTGCTCTGACCCACTAGGGCTGGGCCTGTGTTCCAGTGTATTCCAGCAACAAAAGGGTTAATCCCCCGGAGCCCCCGGCCAGAAGGGGCAGATGGTGCCTTGTTGCCACTCGTGGTCTAGTGGTCACTGGGCGTTAGTGCGTGGGCCCCGCTCTGCTGGGTACAGGCCCTATGGAGGCACCTTGCAAAGCTGCCAGGGCCATTTTGGGCCCCCCCCCCCTCCTTCCTGGGAGACCATCCTTTCAGGAGGGGTTGCAGGGCAAGGCAGGAGTCAGGACCCCCTGCCTCGGTGCCATCCTGGGCTCTGGGAGGGAAGTGGAGTCTAGTGGTTATAGCCGGGCCTGGGTTCCAGTCTTAGCTCTGACTCTCACCATCGCTGTGTGCCTCAGTTTCCCCATGCGCCAGGGGAGCGGTCACCCCTGCCGGACGGGGTTGAGTCAAGGCTGACAGGTGTGTTGAGATCCTTGTGCGACACACAGGGCGGAGCCACCGGGAGGGGAGGGGATGGGAGGGGAGGCTCACCTGACACAGGTGGGGACGTAGAGCCACTGCCAGTGGGGACGCCCGGCCGGCTACTCCGCTCCCCGGCTGCCAGGCTGCTGGGACTGAGGCCGTGCCAGGCCAGGCTGGGGGCAACGGTCTCTGTCTCCCAAGCACAGGAAAGGTGGGGCCAGGTGAGTGCCACCCCGCCCGGCTCTGGGGAGACCCCCCCGACAGGCAGAGCTGCATCCAGCCACCCAGAGCAGCTGGAGTCCAGCGAGGCCCCTGCCAAATTCCCCTCTGCCCTGCTGTTTCCTGGCCCTCGGAGCAGGGCCCTGGGGCTTGGCCCTGCCGGGACCAGCAGTCACCTCCAGCTGCCCCCAGGCTGGGCGTGGCTAATCGGGATGCAGAGCAGGAGCAGCTGGGGGGCACGGCTGGGTGTTGGGTGGTGCGGGCGTCTGCACGTAGGCAGTTTGCAGAGCACCCCAGGACACATGCTGGCTCACGGCCGCCCCCACCACAGAGCCTCCCTCCTGCCCATCTCCTGGGTGTCGATCCTCCGGAGCAGGGCGGGCAAAACACTGCCCAGCGGGGAAACTGAGGCACAGAGCCACCCAAGGGCAGCTTTGTTAGCAGGCTGAGTGCCGCGCAGGCAGTCCTGCCTCATGCCCAGCCTGCTCGCCCAGGCCGGGGGCCCCGTTCGGGTTCCCTGTGTGCCGTAGTGGGGGGCTGTCTGCTCTGTGACCCGGGTCCCCCTGCGCTGCGCTGTGCGATTCCCACTGACTCACCCACACGTGTGTTGGCCCAGACACCTAGGCCCAGCCTGGGCAGATAACAAGGCTCTTCCCGGGAGGGGGAGATGGCACCTGGCTGGGGACAGGGTTAGGGTTAGGGTTAGGGCAGGCACCTCTCTCCTACCCCCAGCTGGGTGGGCAGAGTTCGCACGGGTGATGGGCAGAAATGGGGCAGCCCCCAGAACACTGGGCGGGGGAACAGGAGGCAGGAGGGAGCTGGCCTGGCAGAGGCTGGGGGGTGGGGACTCCCAGGCAGACAGGGGCGTCTCGGCGCAGGACAGCCTGGGTGCCCCCCAGGTGAGCGGTCGGCTGGCGGGGGGCTCCCTGTCCGTCAGGTGGGGGGCATTCTGGAGCTGTAGGGTTATATCCCACCCTTTGGAGCTGCCCCCCACTGCCTGTCCTGCAGAGGCCCCTCACTGCCTGCCCGTCAGGGGCCGGGCAGCCGGTGGGGGCAGGAGTCTGTACCTGCCCCCCAGCGAGTGGGGCAGGCTGAGTGCCCGGGGGCTGCAGGGGACTGGGGCAGCCTTGGGATCCGTGCTGGCCTGGCCCCAGCAGGGGAAGCTGCCTGAATTGGGGGGGAGGGGGCACAGCAGCAGAGGCAGCCTCCCTGTCCAAGGAGGAAAGGCAGGTTCCGGGAGCCCAGCGGGGGAGGGAGGTCCCCTGGCTGGTGGGGCTGGGGGCAGGGGCGTGCCTCTGGCCAGGGGATGGAGGACGCTGCCCCGTGCCCAGCTCAGGGTGTGTTGGGGGCAGGGAGGCCAGGCCTGCCCCGTGCCCAGAGGGGCTCTGCAGCTCGTCTCCCCTGCGCTCAAGGGGGAGCTGCCTGGAGGGGTGGGGTTTTCCCGTCGCTCCGTGGGGTGAGATCTCCCCGGCAGTGGTGGGGCCGTGGGGCTGGGGCGCTGCAGCCGGGTGCCCGTCGGGGAGGCGGAAGCAGTGCCCGGCTGCTGGGCGGTGGAAGGGCGCGTTCCCCAGCCCGGAGCCGCAGGGCAGGGCAAGGGCACCCCTCTGCTCTGCTGGCTAAAGAGCCTGGGCAGGGGCCTGGCCAGAGGGGGAAGGGTGTGGCTGGGCGGGCTGTTCCCAGAAACAGGGGTCACACCGGGAGCCAAAGCGGCTGCCAGGCAGGGAGGCAAAAGCGGGTGCGAGGCGAGCGGCTGGAGGGCAGGACCTGGCTTAGGAAGAGCCAGCAAGGCCCAGGCTGTGCCAGCTGCCAGCATGTCTCTGAGCCAGCCCAGCCCAGCGGGCCCTGCGCATGTGGGGCTGTCCTGCCCTTGACCCTCTCCCTGCCCCCCATCCCTAGGGGCTCCTTCCCTGCTGGGTGCTGGCCTGGCTGCCGGTAGCCTGGGGTGCTGTGCTCGCGAGGTGGCCCTGGGCGCCCATGGTCACTGCTGGAGCGAGCCGGAGTCCCGCAGCGTGTCTGAGCTCCAGCCCGGCCCGCCGGGTCGTGGGGGGACGGGCCGGCTGGCCTTGGCCTGCAGCGTTGGCCTAGAAACGACAGAGGAAGGCTCCAGGTCAGCAGCGTCAGTGCTGCACGTCGGGGGGGCCTCGGGCCTGAGGGGAGCGGCCGTCAGGGGCCTCGGGCTCGTTCCCACAAGGCAGGGAAAGCGATGGCGCGAGGGGGATTTCCTTGGGGCCTTCCTGTGGGTTTATGGGGGAGGTTCACGTGCCCTCTCTCCCCGCTCCCTGCTTCCTCTCAGGGCTGCGTCTCTTCCCACTGGCTTTTCTCCCGCGCACACGGCCTCCCAAACAGCCCAGCGAGGGGCAGCCCAGTCTGGCGAGGGGGCTCCCCCCAGTGGGCCGGGTCCCGGGACAGGGAGGTTCGCTCACGGCCTGGTGGACCTGGAATGTGCGGGGGTGCCGATTGCTCGGCAGCAGCACTGGGACAGGCTGCAGAGGGTCAGTGCTGAGAGCGATCCGCACCCACCTCCCTTCCCGGGCCTGGCTTTACGTGCGCATCGCTCTCGCAGCCCCAGGAGGAAAACCACGACGTGGCAGCCTGGCACGTGGGCAACACTACACAAAACGTGGAACCATCTCTTGGCAGCCCCATTTGCAAGGAAACCCCTGAGACCACAGGGCCTAGTGCTTGGGTGGTGGCTTTCCTCTCAGCTATCACTACATAAAGACTCATTTAATCACTCCTCCCACTTAGCCTAAAAGAAAGGTGCTTAGCACAGCAGTTCTGGGATCCTCCATGTATCAAAGCCCCACTTCCTAGCAATCATTAGCCCTTTGCAGCAGGATGGGGCAATTCTACCAGTGAATCACATCAGTACCTGGGAAATGGGGAAATCAGCTAACTAGCCTCTGTCGCTGACCTGTGAACAGGCAGCGTGCTCTCCAGCTGTCTCCCCTTACGGCAGGTGACACAGAAATTAACAATGATTTTTTTCCTGGTCATTTTCTCGGTGCAATTGGCTTTATTTGCTGTTCACAGATTGCTGCTGGCCCAGCTGTGACTTGGCTTCCCGCTCCAGGAGGGCTCGAGAGTCAATCATGGAACGTTTGTTGAACGATTTGGACGGGTCGATTCTCTGCAGGACCTCGGGGGAGGTTGCAGCCTCGGCACAGCCCGGCTCTGCCCCGCAGACTCCTGCAGGGAGCGTGGCGCGGAGCTCCAGGCAGGCGACCTGGGAAGGGGGTAACAAGCTGCATTGCTTGGCTGCTGCCGGGTAGGGAAGGAAGGCCTGAGAGGAGCCTGCAGGAGGACGCCAGAGCGTTCTCAGCCTTTCTGGGGGTGCTTTGCCCCCGAGGATCGGGCAGGTCCTGCAGGAGCACAAAGCCCTCAGAGCTTGGCTGGCGTGTCCCGCAACACACCCCATCAGCCACAGGGCCAGACCTGAATTGACCGTGTGAAAAGCAACCGGGCCCGCTCCGACCTGCATTCCCTGTCATTCAGCAGGGCACGCTGCCCTGGCCACTGACCCAGGAGAGGGGTACAGGGTGTGAGCCCCCGGGCGATCGCTCGGCACTGCAGGCTCGCTCCCTAGAAGTCCTGCTGCAGTGCGTGGTGCCCAGTGGCCACGCTGAAGTCTGGGGTCTGTGGTTCCAGGCCAGCTCAGGAAGGGGGTGTCCACAAAACGTGAGCTCCGGGCTTCGTACCACAGTAGTGCACAGTAGTGCACCCAGGGGCCAGGCAGAGAGCACCTGCCCCGCTGCTTCTCATCTCAGCTTTGAACAGAGGGGGAGAATGAATGTGTTCCCTGCATGCAGGGCCCCTGCAGCTGCTGCCTCTCTGAGCCCCTTCCCTCCTCCGAAGGAAGGTCTCCTGGGGAGGGGCAGAGCTGAAGTACGCAGTAGCACCTACAGCTGGATTTCAGCTTTCATGCAGGCAAAGCCCTTCCTAGCTGGGAAGGAGAAACGTTCCAGCTAGTGTGACACAGTAACTCCAACTGCCACGTCCATTTGACAGGGCTGTTGATTCTGAAACCTACTGATGGTAGCAGAAAACTCCACTACTACAGGAGTTTTACTCCACTTAGTGGAATCCATAGGGAAGGTCTATGTTTTAAAGGTGAAATGGAGTGAATCTCAAATACGTGATTGTATTTCTCAGGGCCAGAATCTTGGAAGGAGCGGAAGAGATGGGGGCGTGGGGGAGGTGAGAATAATACAGACGTGTGATCTGCTGTCCTTCCCATGACTGGGGACTCTAGAACTTGGATAGACCCTGCCTAGGTCTGCTGGAAACTTGGAGGCTACGTTTACACTGCAGGCTTCTTGCGCAAGAACTGTTTTGCACAAGAGTTCTTGTGCAAAAGTTCTTGCACAAGAGAGCGTCCACACTGCCATGTGCTTTTGTGCAAGAGATGTGCTTTTGCGCAAGAGCGCCCATGGCAGTGTGGACGCTCTCTTGCGCAAGAAAGCTCTGATGGCCATTTTAGCCATAGGGGTTTCTTGCACAAGAAATTCATGTTGCCTGTCTACACTGCCCTTTTGTGGAAGAGCTCTTGCGCAAGAGGGCTTCTTCCTCGTGGGGAGAAATCACTCTTCTGGAAGAAGCCCTGTTTTGCGACGCTGGCTGTAAAATGTACTTGTGCAAGAACGCGCGTGCAGTGTAGACACTCAGCAAGTTTTTGCACAAGAACAGCTGTTCTTGCGCAAAAAGCCTGCAGTGTAGACATAGCCAGAGAGGGTGCAGAGAAGCGTTACAAACATTATTGAAGGGCTGGGTCTGTCTGGCCTGTGCCATGATTGTGTTGTGAGTATTGTTATTATGCAATCTTGGCACAGGGGTGGGCAAGATCTGGCCCGTGGGCCAAACTGTTTGATCTGGCCCATGACCCACCCTGCCATGCTCCCACCCCCAAGCCAATTGAGACCCAGAGGGAACCGCCCCTTCCGTCCGAGGCCTCGCCCTTCCACATGATGCCCCGCCCCTTCCGGGGTCAGCCCACCACCACTACCAAAATTGGTGAAGTGGCTCCCCTCCAGAAATGATTGCTCACCCCTGCCCTAGCACCTAGGAGCCCCTCTCCTGGACCAGGTGCTGTGCACACACCCCACCTTCGGAGGGAGAAAACACTGGGAGCAGAAGGGCTGTTTAAACCAGAGAGCGTGGCCGGCGATGCCCTTAGCAATGAAGCACAGATTTGTACCCGGGCGGGTGACTAGTATCGACTGCCACAAACTCCTCATACGGGGCCGCATGAAGAGATGACGGCATGAAATTCCTGGCCTGATCTATGACCCCTCCTGGCCTTAAAATCTGTGTGTGACTTTAGGCAGCACAGCCTGGGTTAGGCAGTTTGGGGGTGAAGAACCCCCAGGTCCGTCCGCATCCAGCAGACTTGGCGACCAGAAATCCCCTTTGGCTGCACCCCAAACTGACTCTCTTCTCTTCTCTCCCAGGAGGGACCCAGAAAATTGCTGCCCTTTCCCTGCCCCTGTGTGCCACACATCTCAAAGTTGGTCAGTGTCATTTAGCCCCACATTACAGATGGGGAAACTGAGGCAAGACACAGCAACAAAGCCTTCTTTTAAGTTAAGTAGGAGGCCAAGGAAGGGCTGATCCAGGAGTCCAGACGGCTAACCCTGGGCTGCAAGCACTGAAACGTCCCTGGAAGATCTTGGCCAAACGGGTAGGACTGTAATGAAAACTGAGATTAGCGTGGATGAAACAAAACAACTTTTATTGGTAGCTCACCATGCACTTGCTAGGGCTCAGACCCTGCAATTCACCCGGGTGGGCTGGAGCTGGGACCCGAGGAGCGGAAGGACTGCATGCACTGATGGTAACAGGCAGGTTCGGGTCAATTTGCTTTCAAATCCCCCACCGAATCTGTACAGAAAGTTCCCCAGAGGTCCGCAGCCTCTTACTGTAGGATGCGAGCACCTCACAGCTTTTTAACAGATTTATCCTCATAACCTCCCTGGGCACAGCTAGTAGCCCTGTTGCGCTGCTGTGGCCAGGGAGACCAAGGCTCAGATCCTAAAAGAGACTCAGCCTCTTGACTTCCATGGGGTATTGGGTTAAGTGATATGCCCAAGGTTGCACAGGAAGCCGGTGGCAGAGCAGGATAAACTCCAGGCCTCCAAAGTCACAGGTTAGGCCCCACCATCACTGGGTCATCCTTCCAGCCGGGAATAGCCTGCTGATTGCCAGAGGCCCGTTATATCTCTGCAGCGTGGGGCACTGGGTCCAGACGTGCCTGGACACTTACCAGGCCTGGCTGTCCTAAGGGCTAGGGGTACACTCCTCCCCCAGCCAAAGGGGGCTGCAGGCTCCTAGCAGATCACATTCCCTGCCCCCACATCTGGAGTGGTCGGCCTAGGTGAGTGTTTGTCCGTTCCCGAGCCAACAGGCAGCAGCGCTGTCCCCTGGGAACAGGTGTGGCTGCTAACCCCCAGGAGTCAAGGAAGGGAGTGAGAAAGAGAAGGGGAGGAACAAACGGAAAAGGCAGGGAGAGGAAGTATAAAGGTGGGACTGGAGAGGCCGATAACATCATCATCCTGCCAAGCCACATGCCTGCATTTACCCAGGGACTCGACCCATGGGATGGAGACAGCGTCGCGTGCCTTCCACGTTCACTCTGAACCCTACTGACAAACCACATGGAAGAGCTGTGCACTGTCCCACGGCTGCTCAGCCAAGGCCTGCTCTGAGAGCCCCACTGGCGCGTGGCTGGCTCTCTGGCACCGTTCCCTTCACCCCCATTTGTTTCCTGTTACAGCTCACACGGCAGATGCCTATGCAATGGGGGAGGCTCAGGCACTGGCACACAGAGGACACCGATATCTTACCCCAACCTGCATTCCACGCCTGAGCAGCGCGGAGGAGGGAGCACGTTCCCGCCTCTTTGGCAGCACGGCTGAAAATACGATGGCGATGAAACGGGCCCTTGAAACAAACCAGACTGGTCCCAGGAGACACCCGACTGTGTCCTGGGGAAAACCAGACTCATGAAGTGCCAGGAAGGAACAGGAACTGGTTTTAAAAACGGAGGGAAAATGTCCCACTTTGGCCTGGCAGCGCAGGGGGAGGGTTCCCAGCAGAGGGGGAACGAAGCTGCTGTAGGCCCCAGGGGGACTGCGGCCCAGTCACATGCAAACTTGCGGGGGGTTCCAGGCTCCTTGGAAGTCTCCTCCGAAGGCACCTGCTCCTCCCCCCCCCCAACATGCCTCTGATCAGCAGGGGAACCGGGCCGTGGGGGCGCGCACGCTGAGACACCGCTGCAATAGTAGCGCACGGCACGGCGGGAGCTCGGCTCGGCCAGTGTGGGGTGTTTCGGGGTCGGGCGGGGGGTGCTGGGTTCCTAACACTCCTCCAGAGCTGATGTTGTATAAAAGCTTTTCCTCCGGGGACCATGTCCGGCTGGGGGGGCTTGGCAGATTGTTCGGGGGCAGTGTCCAGTGCGGGGCTGCTGGCCGGGGTGTTTTGCCTGCATGGCACAAGGGGCCGTGGTGGGGAACGGAGTCGGGGAAGGCACGTCCGGGCTGGCTGGGGATGTTCTCTTGGCTGCCACCAGACCGGAGCCCGGGCACGCTGGAGCCAAAAGGGCCAAGGCCAGGCCCTCCACGCTGGTTGGGTTCATATGCCCCTCCGGAGCTTTCTAGCGGGTGGCCAGGGAGCAGGTGGGAAACATCAGGCGGGGGAATAGGCGCCTATTCAAGAAAAAGCCTCGGATGGTCGGACGGTTCCTTGACATCTGTGTCCCCCCCTCCCCGCGTCTCTCTAGGACACTGCGCCCCCAGCGGTGGGAGGCAGATGTGCCCCCCCGCGCCCTCCCTGGTAGGTCGCGATGCCGGGGTGGCGGGGGGCCGAGCGGCCTGCCCCCATGGTGGCTCCGGGACACTGCGCGCCCTCGCTGGCAGGTCGCCATGCCGGGGTGGCGGGGGGCCGAGCGGCCTGCCCCCATGGTGGCTCCGGGACACTGCGCGCCCTCCCTGGCAGGTCGCGATGCCGGGGTGGCGGGGGGCCGAGCGGCCTGCCCCCATGGTGGCTCCGGGACACTGCGCGCCCTCGCTGGCAGGTCGCGATCCCGGGGTGGCGGGGGGCCGAGCGGCCTGCCCCCATGGTGGCTCCGGGACACTGCGCGCCCTCGCTGGCAGGTCGCGATGCCGGGGTGGCGGGGGGCCGAGCGGCCTGCCCCCATGGTGGCTCCGGGACACTGCGCGCCCTCCCTGGCAGGTCGCGATGCCGGGTGGCGGGGCCGAGCGGCCTGCCCCCATGGTGGCTCCGGGACACTGCGCGCCCTCCCTGGCAGGTCGCGATGCCGGGGTGGCGGGGGGCCGAGCGGCCTGCCCCCATGGTGGCTCCGGGACACTGCGCGCCCTCGCTGGCAGGTCGCGATCCCGGGGTGGCGGGGGGCCGAGCGGCCTGCCCCCATGGTGGCTCCGGGACACTGCGCGCCCTCGCTGGCAGGTCGCGATCCCGGGGTGGGCGGCGGGGAGCCGGGCGCACAAGCGGGCCAGGCGGGATGATCCTGCGCCCACGTGCTGAGCCCCCCGACAGCGCCCTCCCCACAGGGGCGCCCCTGCCCAGCGGGCACGGCCAGTGGGGGGCGGGGTCCCCCCTTTCCCTGCGCCTGGAAGCCCCGCGCCGCGCGCCCAGCCTGGCCCTTTGTCTGCCTTTCCCACCCCGGGCGTGCGTGCGCGTGCGGGGCCGGGGGCGGGGGGGGGGAGGCTGCAGCCCCGCCTCCGGATAGGAGCTCCATTGCTCTGGCCTGGCGGGGGGGCGGGCCATGAATATTGATGAGGCCGCCGGGCCGCTATTGTGCAATTGGCGCGGGGCGGGCGGCAGGATGGAGGTGGGGAGCTGCGCGCAGCGGCTCACTCGCCCCGCGGTGGCTCAGGCGGCGGCGGCAGGGCGCGGAGGGGCCGCGGAGCCCGGGCTTTGTTAGCTGCGCCCCCGCCCAGCCCCGGCATGGAGCCGCGCCCGCAGCAGCCCCAGTGACCCCCCGGCTGCGCCGCGCCCGGAGCCAGGCGAGGACGGGAAGGGCCATTTTGGTCTCCTTGGAAGGTAGGTGCGGGGCGGGGGGGCGGCGGCGCCGGGCGGGGGGGCAGGGCGCTCCTCGGCGGGGCGCTCCTCGGGCAGGGCGCTCCTCGGCGGGGCGCCTCGGGCTGGGGGGGCAGGGCGCTCCTCGGCGGGGGGGGCGCACCCCGGGGCCGGCGAGGCTGGCTTGCGCCGCCCCTTTGTGCCCGGCAGGGACGAGCCCGTCGGGGGGGCGCGGGAGCAGGCTGCCGGGGCCGGGGGGGGCGCTGCCAGGGTTGGGGCTTTGTGCGCCGGGGCGCGACGCTGCTGCCCGCGCCGGAATTCGGGTGCGGGTTGCCCGGGAAAGGGGGTTTCCATGGCAACAGCGCGGATGCCCTGGGCGGGGCGGGTCGGTGCCAGCCGGGGGGAGCGGGGTCGCCCCATATGGCCCCCCCCCCCCGGGCGCGGGGGGCGCTGCCCCGGGCTGGGCGGGGGCTGGCGCTGCCCCGGGTGCCGGGAATTCACGCGCGGGGCTGCGTGGGGGCGGGCTGGGGGGTTTCCAGCGCGGGCTGCTGCCGGGGGGGCTTTCCCGTGCGGGCCCGGCTGGCTGCGAGTGCGGGGGGGTCCTTGGGCTTGTCCTGGAGCGACGCTCGGGCTGTTCCAGCCGGTTTCAGGCCCTGGACAGTGTCTCCGCGGGGGCAGGGCGAGCCTGGCGAGCCGTGGCCTGGCCTCTGGCCCGGAGCCTTTCTGCCTGGCTGGCGGGGGGGAGCACCCCAGGGTGGGGGGCCGGAGCCCTCCTAGGACTGGCCACTGCAGATCCAGCCCTGTGAGCCGGGCAGGGGTTGGGGGCTGTGCCACGCTGTGACCCCCCCCGGCTGCTGGCTTCGCTGGGCCCGGGGGGGGCCCCCGCTGGGTGTCTTACCTTGACTTGCGGCTGCGAGCGCACAGGCCGGTAGACGCCGGGCCCACCCGTGTTCGCGGACGGGGGATCCACGTACACAGAAGCTCCCCTGCCCGGTGGTGTCGTGATGCAACTGACTAAAACCGGCCACGACTCGGAAGTGCTGCGGGCAGCAGCCCCCGGTTGTCACAGCTGCTCGCTGGGGACCGGCGGCCAGGGCGGCTTTGGCGGCTGCAGCCCGCGCTGGGCTGGCTTGGGTGCAGTGTGTTTTCCAGCAGAGAGCCAGGCCAGGAGGTGGGTGGGGGGCTCCTGGGTGGGGCAAGCTGGTTATGAGCATCTGGGGAGCTGGAAGGGCTGAAGTTTGGTACCCGGCCTCCCCCCGTACCCTGTGGCCAGGTGGCCCCAGAGATGCAAACAGGCTGAGCAGGGCCATTCCCTGTCTCCCATTGGGACCCCCTGGGAACGCGAGTCAGGCCAGGCCCCCTGTCCCTCTGCCCAGTTTGTTAGGACCAGCCCAGGGTGCTGAATCGGCTCCTAAATCCCACCCTCCCTCGTCCTCCTGCGGACTTGCTCTCTGCACGTGGCCTGTCTGGAGTCTCCCGCCTCGGCTCTGGCCTGGCCTGCCCATTCCTGTCACTTTGACGCCAGCCCGGGGCGCGGCAGCGTGACCTTGTGGGAAAGCTGGTTGGCTTGCACTGGGATGGGGAGGGGCTGGTGTGACTCTGCTCCCCAGTTTCCGAAGGCCTGGCCACGCTGGCCCCAAGGAGGGGAGGGTGCAGAGAGGTGGGGCAAGGCGAGTTCGTGCCCCACTGCTGTGAATGGGCTCCCGTTCCGGGGACTCTGGATAGGCGCTGCCCCAGGACGAGCTGCCTTGGGTAACCGTAGCATGTTGGCCCTTCCCCGTCCCATCCACACGCGCTGGTGCTGGAAACCAGAGGTGGCTGTGGGGGCGGGACTCAGCACCTCCCAGTGCCCGGGAGAACATCCCCTCCCCGTTTTGAGGGACTCCTGTGGTTTCCCTCTTGTCCTGGGGGGGCTTTCCATCCCCAGCCTGGACTCGGCAGCGTCGGCCACTAGTGTCGGCCTCAGGGCCCGCAGAAATGCCCTGGATGCCTGGCGGCTGCGGGAAGGTGGATGTGGCCCCTGGGGTGCACTGCTCATGTGGGGTTGTGGGGGGCAGAGCCAGGAGGCTGGTGAGCTCCGGGGAGGAGAGCTCACGCCAGGCCCCCCAGTCTGGTGCACCTGCAGCCATTGCAGGGGATGGAGCCCTCAGGCTTTCTTCGGAGGCCCCGACCCCCGAGGGGCGGGCGATGCAAATCCCCCTCGGATGAAACTCCTAGCTCCCCTGCTCTGCCTGCCGTCCCGCTGTTGCCAGGGCAGCGGCTGGCTCCATCTCCGCCCTCCCCCGCTGGGTGCGGTGCCCGCTGTCCTGGCAGGTTCTCCGCTGGCGTGTCGGCTCAGGGCGCCTTGGAAATAGTTCACTGGGTAACTAGGTTAAGCAGAGGCTCCTCCACCCACCCACCCACTTACATAACGCTGGGCGGGCCCCGGGTGAGTGGCCTGGGAGGTCAGGTTGTGTTGCCTCCATGGCGACCCGGTTGGCAGGGGGGGAGCAGAGTGTGGGTTCAGCCAGGGGGCAGTGGGGGGGCAGAGGAATGTGTGACGCACCCACCCAGCTGTGGCTGAGCCCACCTGTCGTTAATCTCACTCGCGGCCCTGGCGAGCCAGGAAACCTGCAGCCAGCTCCGAGGAGGCGGACAGCGGCACCTGGCCCCGTCCGGCCCGCAGCCACGTGCTCCGGCTGCCCTTGCCCCGGGTGTCCTGGGGAGGCAAGTGCAGGACAGGCCCAGGACCTTGCTGAGCCGCACCTGAGAGCAGTCTGGACTCCCCTCCCAGGGTGGGCCAGGCCCAGAGCTGCTTAGCAGCTGGATTCCCGGGCAGTCCAGCCACCGCCGTCCGGCTCCCACGGTCCATCAGCCCGGGGCTTGTTTCACTGCCCTTTGCCAGAGACCCCCAGCGCGGGGGGCCAGCTGGGAAGCCAGGAGCGAGCGAGCGGCAGAGCTCCCAAGGCAGAGGGATTGGATGAGCCCCGGGGACCTCGTGCTGCCATTAGCAGGGGGAGGGAAGGTGGCCCCGGGGCCCGTCCTCCCGTCCCCAGGGCACTGCTGGATTGCCCTGGCTGGAGACCAGCGAAGCCAACCACTGAGTGGGGACTGAAAAGTTACCAGCCGCTGAGCGGGCAGGTTTGGCTTGGCGGGACCGGCTGGAACCTCAGTGAGCATGGACCCAGGGCCCAGCTGCCAGCCCCGGCTCTCGAGTGGGTTG
Source organism: Rafetus swinhoei (assembly GCA_019425775.1). Taxonomy (NCBI): domain Eukaryota; kingdom Metazoa; phylum Chordata; order Testudines; family Trionychidae; genus Rafetus; species Rafetus swinhoei. Next base: position 1,510,412 of record JAFJHL010000226.1, read on the forward strand.
CAGCGGTTAGTCGGGGGGCTCACGGTTTGGCAGGTGCAGTCCACTAACCCCCTGGGCCGGGGGGGGCCTGCGCTTCACTGGCTGTCAAGGGCTTGGAGATGCAGGAGGCCGGGTGAGCTCAGGGCTGCAGCTCTGCTTTCTTCCCTCCTGGGTGTGGGGGGAGCCTGGCAGAGGGTCCCACAGGCATGGGGAGACCCTTGCGCCAGGCTTCCTACAGCGGTGTCATGGCTTAGCTTAGTGGCGGGTCTCTGCTGGGGCGTCGCTGGGTCCAGGGGCCAATGCGCTTGAGGGGCTGGAGCCGGAGCCGGGGCTGGAGCTCACGGTTCAGGCAGGAGGTGGATAACGGGAGGAGGGGTGCAAAGAGCCACACGAGTGACTTGTGGATCAGAGCCCTGAGAGGCTCCCCGAGCTGCGGCTGTTCAGCTTAACGCAGAAGGCTGGGGGGTCGTGGACGGGCAGCGCCCTCACTCGGTGCCCAGCACGGTCCGCGTTGCTGGACCCATTGGGACGCCCCGGCAGGGGATGTGTGCGCTGACTGGGAACCTCGCATCCGGCTCCTGCAACCAGCAGCCTCTCTGGAAGGTGGAACCCACCTGCCGAGTGCACCCGCCCGCCCCAGGCTGGGAAGATAAATGGGGATTTATACACTGCGGCGGCTGCGCGTACGCAGCCGCTCCCCCGGCCAGCGTGGGAACGACTTGGAGAGCCGCCCCGAGGGCTGGTGCCCGGTTTCTTGGTGCCGCGTGCCTCGATGGGGAGAGACTGGAGTCCCCAGCCTGGCCGGAAGGGCGGGCGCACCTGGGCAGAGAGATGCCTCTGGGGGCCACAGGGCAGAGTGTGTGTGTCCCCGTGCGTGGGCCTGGGGAGCAGGCTCGCACGCGCATGTGCCCCGGAGGAGGAGTGTGTGTGTGCACGTCCACCCGTGAGTGTAACCAGACCCTGCCCCACTGGGGCACCGCGCTTGGGGGAGGTGAAAGGTCCTGGGGCCAGCCACGGATTCTTTTCCATGACAAAGGAGCCTCTGATGGCAGAGCCAGTCCCTTTGAATGGGAGGCTCCGGTCCCATGAGAGGCTCTGCCCAACAGGCCCTGGGGGATCAGAGCCGGCCCCTCCCCTGCCCCAGCTTTGTTCCACTGGGGGCTGGACCTGGGAGAGGGAATTCCAACCTCCCTCGCCCGCCCCTCCCCGCCCATGCCCCCGGGGGTGTATTCCTGGGGCAGGGCTGTGCCACCTGAGATGGTGCCTTAAACTCCCCAGGGACCTCTGACCTGGAGCTTTGACCAGTCTCTTTCCAAGCTGCCATGGGCGGGGAGCTTGGGGGAAGGTGCCAAGGGGGCTGGGGCAGCAAGTGCCCATGCCCTGCAGCTGGGACCCCTGGGCTGGGGGTAACAGCCCCTCAGGTGCTGCCCTGAGGGGGGTGTTGCTGCAGCGGGGGGCCCTGGAGAGGAGGCGGCTCTGGGGGAGAGCCGGGCGAGGGGTCCCGGGGGTGCTCGGAGCCGGCCTGGCATTGCCTTCCCTGTGGATTGCAGCATCCCGGCTCCTGGGGAGCTGGGTCAGAGCCCCGCGCGGGGGAGGGGCGGCCAGCGCCCGGCTCAGCAGCTCTGGGGCTGAGCCGTGACGTGTCACGCTCGCCTGGGGCCCAGCGCCTCCTGGCAGGAGCAGAGACCAGGGGGAACTGAAAGTGTCTGCATGGCGCCCACAGCCGAAACCCAGCCATGAGCCGGGAATTACCCACCTCCCCCGGGGGAGGGGCCTGTTGTGAGCAGCTCCCTGGGGGCCAGGACCCTGGCCGCGAGCGAGGAGCATCCCCGGGCAGGCTGTGGGGACCGGCTGGCACCCGGCGACTCTGTTTCCTGTCGGGGCTACCGGCCCGTACGCAGCCCTCGCCCTTTCCCCCGGCCCGCCCAGTCGCCCCTGCCCCCGACTGGCTGGTGCAGAGGGCAGACCCCCTTCCCTGGCTTTGTTCTCAGCCCCTTGGCCGGGGCTCTGCTTCCCCAGGCTGCAGGGCAGAGCCCACCGTGGGGCAGCCATGTCTGTGGGGGGGCGCTCTGGGAGAGCTGCTCATACCAGCTGCTGCTCTGGGCTGGGAGCTAAGCAAGGGGGGTGGGCAGCATGGGAAATCCCTGTGATTCCCCTGTGGGAGATGGGGGGGGGACTCAGGCAGGGAGGGGTGGGTGGGTGGCTGCTACGCTCATTCCAGACATTCTCAGGACTGATGAGTGTGATCCCCCTGGTGTGTCATCCTGCCCCCCCTGTCCCGGGAGCTGCAGCGTGAGTGAGTGTGCCGCTCCCGGCGACCCCTGCCCCCCAACTCTAGTTCCAGGAGGCTGGCGGGGCAGGGCCAGGGGGGAGACACTGGGGTGTTTGTGTGTCACTGGGGGAGCAGGAGACAGCGGCCCGGGGGGGTCGTAGGATGTAAAAGAGGGGCGCGGGCCCGGGAGCCCCTCCCCCATCCTCCCTGGCCTGGGCTCAGACGCTGGGCCGGTGGGAGGCCCTTTCCCAAGCCCTTTGTCGGCCTAGGTGCCGCCTGGACCCATCTCTGGGGAGGCTCCCATGTGCCGGGGCAGCGGAGGGGGCTGCCTAGTCCCTCATGCGGGCAGCTACTGCCCCCTTGGCCCCGTTTGCTGGCAGCTTCTGCAGGGTGCTGGGGCCCCAGAGCCTGGCTGGGCTCCCCAGGGCTGGGTGCATGGCGGCCGGAGCAGGCTGCCTGGCCTGTATCTGCCCAGTATCCAGGGCTCCACCAGCCTTGCCGCTCCCGGCTATTGCTGCTCTGCCTGCGCCTGGCCCCGGGCCTGTGCAGTGCCAAGCCGGGTCCTGCCGTGTGTTGCGCTGGCCCTGGTGGCGGGTAGCAGATCTCCGCTGGGTGCCACGTGGGTAACGGGGGCCGGGCTGGTGTGGCGGGGGGGCGTGGCTGGCGACCGTGCCCGCGTTTGGGTCAGGGTGGGATTAACGCCCGGCCCAGAGGGAGGCAGGTGGTAAGCACCGCGCCTCGCCTGCACCCACTCTGCCCCCGCGACAGGCCGGTGTGCTGGGACCGGGCCAGGACGGGGGGAGCTTGCAGGGGGCCCGGCGATGGCGCTGGGCGGACATGGCTGGGCACGGGGCACTCGGGGTTGCTGTGCTCTACCTGTGACTACACCCAGCGAACCTGGGCGCTGCTGCCGGGCCCTTCTTGTTCCTCTGCCCGTGGAGGCCCCGCTTCCCTGCTGGGGCAGGGGCCCAGAGCCCCTGCTGGGCATCGCACGTGTCGCCGAGCAGGACCACGGGGCACTGCCACCGCCTCCTTGCTGGACACGAGGGCAGCTGCCATCTGCAGGCCCTGCCAAAGAGCCGCGGGCCTGGGCTCCTGGCTGGCTGCCCGCTGGGCACTGGGGCGGGGGCCTTCCTTCTTCCCAGGCTCAGGTTCCCTGCCCTGGCTGGCTGCACACTAGGGCGTCATGGCCTCTTGGCTTGAGCTCGGGGCACCGAGGGACTTGCAGGGCTCCGGCCCGGGGCACCAGGCTGCCCAGCGGAGCTGCTGGCGAGGGCTGGGGGCGCATCTCCCAGGCGCTGGGCGGGGATGCTGCAGCCCTAACATGGGGCTTCCCAAGCACGGGGGCTTAGACTCCTCCCCCAGCGCCCCAGGAGACAGCTCTACAGCCTGGGGGAGCTAGCGTCAGCCAATGGCTCCACTCCTTAGCCTTAACACCCCTCTTCCTGCTCCCCCCACCACTACCCCCAGCCCCATCAGCCATTGAATAGCGGGGCTGCCGGCACCTCCCCCTTGCCAGCAGGGTCACCTCGGGGGCGGAGCAGGGGGGTTCTCTGGCAGGAGGCTCCATGTGACTGTGCCCAGTGCAGTTTGCTGGGGGCATCCCCCAGCCCCGAGCAGCTGTGTGTGGAGATCGCCCGGCGTGGAGTCCACCAGCGCCTGCCCTGGCACAGCCGGGACAACCCCCCCCAACCCCTCCCCCACTGACCCGGCAGGTGGGAACTGCATTTCCAGCCCTCCCCCCGGCCCTGAGGGGCTGAGAGCTGGGCCCCTGCTCCCAGCCCTAGAATCTGCTCCTGGCCGGGGTGGGAGGCGCTTCCCCTCCCCACGCAGCAGAGCCTGTGGTGAGCAGGCCCTGGAGGAGCAAGGGGGTCAGCAGCACTGGGCCGGGGGAGCGCCCGATGACTCCACCCTGTCTGCTCCCAGCAGGGGGCGCTGTGCGGGGGGGGGGGAGCACTGGCTGCGGGTGAGGGAGGGAAGCTCCCAGACTCCAGCCCGGCGCTCCCAGCAGGGGTGTTGTGGGGAGAGCTCCCAGACTCCAGCCCGGCGCTCCCAGCAGGGGTGCTGGGGGAGAGCTCCCAGACTCCAGCCCGGCGCTCCCAGCAGGGGGTGTTGTGGGGAGCTCCCAGACTCCAGCCCGGCGCTCCCAGCAGGAGGGGATAAGTTGGTTGCGGCAGTCAGGACTCGCTGAGCGCTGCCCTCGGCCCCCGGCAGGCCCAGAGGCCATGCGGGCCGACCCCGGGACCCCTGCTTGGGCGGCCGCTGGATTAGAGCCCACACTGGGCAGTGCGCCCGACCGGGCTCTCTGGCTGCTCCAGGTGGGCGCCACTTCCCCCACGCCAGGGCCTGCAGCCTCCCTCCTGCTGCTTCAGGGTGAGGCCCCGGCCCACTCGGCCTCCTCCACGGCTGGGTGCCAGGCCACCTGCCAGAACCCCCCCCCCTTCCCCCCCAGCCACATTGCTCACAGCTCCATGGGGCCTGCAGCACAGAGCTACAAGCAGACACCCCCCCCCCCCCCCAGCCTTCTGTTCGGGGCAGGCGCCGGGGGCCCAGGCTTGCTGCGGAGGGGAGGGGTTAAGGCAGCAAGCGGGCGGCTGATTCACAGGCAGTAATCCCTGGGCAGGAACAGCCTGTTTCCTTGTTCCAGGGACAGAGGGTTCGGACGCATGCGCCACGGGGGCCGTGTGCAGCTGGCTGGTCCGTGCCAGGGAGCGTGGGGCAGCCCCGTGAGTCACACAGGCCCAGCTCCACAGGGCCGCCCCTTCCCCCAGCCATCTGTAGGGACCAGGACTCACTGTCCCCAGCCCACCCAGCTGAGTTGCTTTCCCGCAGCGGGTCCCCCCCTCCAGCTCCCTGGGGGGAGCAGCTTGGAGAAGCCAGGGAATGGGGCCCAGGGGGAGAGGGGAGAGCGATCTCTCCCCCGGGGGTGGGGGGGCTGGGGAAGGACCCACCATGGCACCCCCGGCACAGGGGCCCCTGGCTTCAAGAGTCTTGCTCCCGGAGTTGGGGAACAGGGGTTAGGGGCTGGAGTCTCTGCTCTTTTGCAAAAGGCTAATGTGCGGGGCTCAGGGCAAACAGGCATCCAGGCCTGGCGGCTAACAGGGGCTCAGGTGCAAGGGCCCTGCCCTGTGCCTCGGTTTCCCTAATGAGCGTGTGAGTCATGTACATACAGAGCTGTCCCCTGCTGTGCTCCCCTCCATCCAGGTGCCCCCCCAAACGTTCTCTTGACCCCTTGCTGCCAAGCGCTGGCCTGGAGGGGGAGTGGTTCTTTTAAGAGAACACCTGCTCCTACCCGCGCTGTGCCCTGCTGGGTCCTGGTTTAAACTGGGAGCAGCCTCTGGAGGACAGTGCGTCCCATGCCCCCGGGAGGGCAGTGCCCAGGCTGGGGTCTGAGCTGGGTCCCTGGCCCGGGTGCTGGCAGCCAAGTGGAGCAGGGTTGCTGGTTGGCGTGCTTACCCAGGGGGCTCTGCCTGGGAATGCAGGAGGGGCCACCTGCTGGCAGGGGGCCCCTGGGTCTGAAACTGGGCACCGCCACGAGCCAGAGGCAGGTCAGTGCCCGGCTTCTCACCCGGCTCCTGCGCCCATCAGGGCAGCCAGGGGCTGGTGCCAGGGAGCCGCTTCTGGGTGCCCACCCTTTGTCCCTGCTGGGCACAGTGTTGGTGGCCCAGTGCCACCCCAGCATGGACAGGGAGGCAGTGAGCGCCCCTGGGCAGTGTGCCAAGTCCCCTCACCCGCTGGCTGATCACGGGACCGTGCGAGTGACTCAGGGCCCCGTGGAAGGGTGAATCGCTGCCCCCTCCCCCAGCTGTGCGGGACACAGGGTGGCAGGGGCCTGGCTGCGAGTGGACAGGCAGCCCCACCCCTGGGAGACAGAGGCTCCCAGTCCGCCCTCTACACTGCAGCCAGATCGGCCGAGCATGCGGCTGGGGCTGGGCCTGCCATGTCCGGGCAGCACCAGGGAGCTGCCTGATGCTCCCCCAATAACCCCCCTCATCCAAAGTCCCGGCTGGGCAGGGGCGCAATGGCACATGGGTGCCCAGGTAGGGGGAGGAGCTGGCACACTGCCCCCCGCCCCTCCCATGCAGCGCACGATACCCCCTGTGGCCGCGAGCCTGTCCCAGGCCTGGCAGTGCTACCGCAGTGGCTCTGGTTCACCCCTGTGGTGCCCAAGCCAGCTTGCAGGGCTCTGGGGGGGCTGCTGGCCCCTGCTACCCAACCTGCCCCACAGCAAATGGACCCCAGCTCACACTGTGGCACCTCAGGGGTGGGGCCATGCACAGCAACTTTACACAAGGCAGGAAAACCCCCCTGCAGGAAGGGTGGGGCTAGGCAGCAGATTCAGCACCCACCCTCTTGCAGAAAGCGCTGGTGAGTCCTTCACATCTGCACAGGGGAAGAACCCCTGGTATCAGTACTGCCTGGACCGTTGCCCCGGACTGGCTGCGGGGCCCCCCCTTTCAGAGAGAAGAGCACCCCACACAGTTGGCCGGGTCACTGCCTGCTATGTCTAGTGCTGCTTGACTTGGTCACCTGCTCCTTTTGCTTGTGCTTAGAGCAGCCCAGGACATGTTTTGCCTGCGGAACTCACCGCAGCAGGATAGCGCCGAGGGCGAGAGTGATGACTGACAGGGCCGCTTAGCTGGAGCATATGGCTGGGCAGGGCTGGGGGGTGGCTGCGTGAAACAGGGTTATTATTGCCTGTTAGCCCTCAAGCCACCAGGGCCAGGCTCCTGCCGGCCCCAGCCTTCCTGCTGGCCCTGGAAAACACCTGAGTTCCAGCTGCCTGGATCCCCGCATCACCCTTTCCTGCCTGTCCCCTGTGCCCCGAGGGCACCCGCCCTCCCCAGGCGCAGATGCACACCCTCCTGCTGGGGGCACGAGCCAGCTGCTGACTAGTGGCTGCCGGAGCAGCTGGGCATCGTGGGGTGGGGTGTGGCCGTTCCTGGCATTGTCCTTGGCCCTGTGTATTGCTTCTACTCCCCCCGTGCCCCTGCCCTTTAAAAGCAGCCTCCTCCACCCACCTTGGCAGGGCCTGGGGTGGGCTGCGGCCGCTGTCTGAGCAGGGGCCAGCCCCTCTCCCCTGTATGTGGCGGGACAAGAGCTGTGAATGGGTTGGCGGATTCCTTCCGTGCCGGGTAGCCATGCTGGGAGCAGCCCCGAGCTTGGGGCTATGGATTCCGCATTGTCAGACAAGCCTAAGTTGAACGGGTTAACTGATTAGCTGGGCGGGTCCCCTGCTGCCCGGTGCCTGGGCCTGGCCCGTCTGCTGGGGGCTCGGGGGCAGACCCTCCCTTGCCTTGCCAGTCGCAAGTGGGACTGTGGCCCTTGTCCGCCTCTCACGCTTCCCCACGGGGCAGGATCGGGCCCTCAGGGCGTCTCCCCTCCGCTTCGCACTAGCCTTGTCTCTGGTGCTCCCCCTGAGAGCGGCCCCCGGCTTCCTTGCAGCAGCCCTGGGGCTCAGTCTCAGGGCTAGCTTCCCCCCCGCTGTGCTTCTCTGCATGGTCCCCAGCCTTGCGCCCTGCAGCTCTCCCAGAACACCCGACCTGCTGTGGGCCAGCGGGTGGGTGAGGAGCCCTGGCCCCACGTTTCCCCGTGTGGGGCCATGCCACCCCTTCCCGCTGCTCCCTGAGCTCACGGCGCTTCCCTCAGCGAGGGGAATGGGGAGCTGCGCTTTCCAGCCCCCCTGTGTACCCGCCTTGGGCTTTGCCTAGGGGTGCAGGCCTGCAGCACTGAGCTGGCTGGGCCCTGGAGGGCATGTAAGGCAGAGAGAAGGGACCCTGTTTTGGGGGCACTGGAAGGGGGTGCCATGCCTGAGCCATCACAGAAGCACTAGTTAGCACCAATGTTCCCTCTAATCTTTTCCATACACATGGATTTATTCCACCTACGTGTGGAATAATTTGTATGTGCACCGAGGCATGTGTGAATGTGCACCACCCATGGAAACAAAGCCTAGGTATGGGCACTCTGCTAATCTGCTGGGCGGGATTTGAGCGTCTCCTGAGTGGCCGCACAAGTGCACAGCTTACAGGGAACTTTAACCTCCCCCTCCCCCAGTCTCTGCTACCTGGCAGAAACCACCCCCCAGCCTGGGGCAACTGGGGCTGGTATCTGCCCTACTGGTGCCCAACCTGCTCGCTCTGCCAGGCTGCAGGAGATGGGGGAGTCCCCCGGGACACGCGGCCTCCCTCCACTTGAGTGCCAGCCCGAAGGATCCCCGGGTCCTTCGTTGAGACTTCACTGCCCACCAGCTGTTTTCACTAGTGCGAGGAGTTTGGTGTGCTCAGCGGGAGCTGCCCTGCTGCCCCAGTCTGGCGGGGGGGGAAACACAGGCTCTGGGGTTAGCGGGGAACCAGGAGACTGGGAAATCAGCTGGGCGAGGGGCTGCTGGCTCCAGGCTGGCTGCTGGCTCCCGTTAGCGGGGCCGGCCATGCAGCAACGGGATCTGCACTCCGGACACGCCCAAGTCAAGAGCTGTGTGCCCCCGTGTCCCTGGGTGCGTATCCACCGGCCCTGCCCCCTGGCACTCGGGGTCTGACGCAGGCTTCAGCTGCGGGCTCTCTGACCCCAGGGCACACTGCGCCTTTCACCACGGCAGCCCCGCATCTAGCCCAGGGAACGGGCCTGGCCGTGCCGCGCCGCAGAGGGCAGACGCTGTCGCTGTTCCTGGCTGGAGGGCGCGTTGGCCGGGGGCGAGGGAATGCAGCTCTGCGTTTCATTCCTGGCTTGTAGAAGCTCGATGAGGGGGGGCAAAGGAATCTCGCCAGCGGCCGTGTCCCTGTGAGCTCGCCGTGTGGCTCTTAGCTAAAGGCCAGGTCCTGCCCGAGGCTTCGCTTCCAGCTCCCTGCCGGTCCCGTACGTGTAGAGTCCCAAAGAGGCTCGCTTTAGCCAGGCCACCACCGCTTTCAGACTTGCCTTGCTTTTCAGGGCCTACCGGCAGCCGCGTGGGTTAGCCCTCTGGCGTGTCTGCGCGTCGCTCTGTCCCGGCCTCACGGGCTAGGGGTGTAACCGCAGTCAATCAACCGAGCAGCAAACGCTTAAGGGTTAATGCTACAGATAAGGAGCATCCCCCGCCAGCAGCCCGGCTCAGTCCTGGCTCGCACCGGATCCGGGACCTGCCCCTGCTGCGGCTCTGCATGTAAAGTGCATTAGGAGCCGGGTGGGCAGGCAGCCCGGCTCTGTTCCGGCTTGCAACGGGTCCGGGAACTCAGACCCGCTCCTGGGCAGGGGCTGCCACCCTGCGCTGCTGCCTCTTTCATAGAGGGACAGGCCGCCGGTCTGCGAGGGGACCTGGTTTTTAAACAGGCTCCCCTCCCGGACCAGCTCCTGCCTGGCCCCCACGCTGCTGCCTCGGATTCAGAGGCAGCAGCACAGAGTGGCAGGGGGCTCCTTGGGAGTGGGGCTGGAGCTCCCTGGCTGCCGGCCCCGCCCCCTGGGACGGTAGAAAAGTGGAGTAACCGATCAGGAATCATGAGGTTAATCGGCTATTCAATTAACCGATACTGAACATCACTACTCAGGGTCAGATCACTAGTCAAAGATCCTGGCTAATGAGTCTGGCTTGCTGGGGAGCTCTCCTCCTCCGTGCAGGCTAAAAGGGGTGGCCTGTTTGCTAGCTAACTAGCCTCTTTTGCTGTTTCTCTTGGGTGGGTACGTGGTGGGAAGGGGTTCCCGTTGCAAGGCCAATCCGCATGTGACAATGCCGCAGGTCTGTAGGAAGAGCAGTCCCATTTTCCCAGTAATGTGCCACACGAGGGCTTGCTCCTACCAATAAAAAAGAAATGAATTTGCCCTTCCGTTTAAAAGGTAGCTGCCTGGCGGGAACAGTAAGTGAGAGGTCGGGGGTCTCTGGGAAGCCAGCCGTTTGCTGGAAGATGAGTCTCTGTAATCATTTCCTGCCAAGAACCGTTTCATTCCCGTGCAGGTATGTGGCTCTTGCCCTGCGCGCCTCCAACAGAGCACGACCCTGGTGGCAAAAATGCACCGAGCTTAACCGGAGTCAAATGCCTTTGGCGCGTCGTGGCTGTAAACGGGAGGCTGGCCCCTTGCCCGCACAGGGACCCACGGGCCTAGAATTCGTGTGAAGTCAGCAGAGCGGGGCCGCGAGCAGGTGCTGCCACCCTGCGGGAAAAGCGTCTGCTCTCTCCGAGGTGCAGGTCCCCAAATAGCACCTTAGGGAGCCCAGCTCAGGCTGTGGACGGGGGGGGTGTCTGTCCCTGTGGACGGGGGAGGGGAGAGAGCAGAGTCGGGGAGAGCACAGAGTCGGGGTGTGGGGGTCTGGCCCCGTGGACGGGGTGGGGGAGAGAGCAGAGTCGGGGGGAGGGGGTCTGGCCCCTCGGTAGCAGCCTGGACTGAGCAAGGCCCTGGAGCAGAGAAGTGGGTTTGTTTTGAATTTTCAGTTTAACTGAAAAAACGTTGAGGATTTTGATGATTAAAAAAACACCGATGAGGAGCCAGTGCGGAGGGAAGGGTGGGGGGGGGTGGGGTCTGGAAGCCCCAGCCTGAGCGATTGGATGAGACTGGAAGCCAGCTGCAAAGCTGCCTGGCCCTTCTCCTTCCCTTCCATGGGCAATGGGGTGAGGGTGTTAACAAGGGACTGGCAGGAGGAGCTAGTGGTTAGAGCAGGAGCTGGGAGCCAGGACTCCTGGGTTCTGTGTAGGTAACCTCAGTCCGGTCCCCGCTCTGTGCCTCAGTTTCCCCCACTTTAACAGGGATAACATGCCTGACCGGGCGGTCCATTGGTTAATGTTTGCTGGGAGCGCCTTAGGAAGCCCTCGAGTTGGGTGGAGTGTCCCTGAACTGGGATCCCTGGTTTGGACCCTGCCCTCCGCGCCCAGAGGCTTGTGGGTGCGTGTGTCTGCAGCCGCTCTGGGCACTGGCCCCGGTGGGAGCAGGACGGGCTGTCTGTGGAGGGGTGGGGGTGGGTGTCACTGCTGCTTCAGCTCCCAGGACTGACCCCGGGGACGGGTCCCCCGGCTGGGGCCAGCTCACTGCAGCCAGAGCGAGGCCTTGGACTTGCTGCTGCCTGTGCTAGAACACCAGCCCTGTCTCCCCACCCCCACTCGCCAGAGCCGAGCTGTGGGGCTCCCTCAGGGGGAGGAGTCTGGCCCCGGGCGCTTTGGCATTGTGCAGAGAGCCCGTAATCTGATCCATGCCTGGTCTCCCCTGATTCCCCCATGGGCTCCTGGGGACGCGGGCTCCGGGCAGCAGGGAATCCCCCATTAGCTCAGCAGCACTCACCTGTGGGAAGGAGACTGGAGCCCTGGGAGGGGGTGTTGGGAGTAAGGAGATGTGTCCTGGGGGGGGATGGCAGGAGGCCCTGGGGGCCGTGTCCTGGGTGTGGGGAGCAGGTTTATCACACACCCAGCTAAGGCTGCTCCAGCAGCTGGATTCCCCTGGCCAGGCCTGAAAGCAGAATTCCAGAATCATTGCCCCTGGCTCCGGGTGCAGCCCCTGGCATGGAACCCGACCGGGCTCTGGGCCCCTGGAGCTGGCTCTGGGTGCAACCTCCTGGTATGGAGCCTGGCCAGGATCTGGGCCCCTGGAGCAGGCTCTGGGCAGCTGGGGCTGGAAGAGGAACCCAACCGGGCTCTAGGCCCCAGGAGCGGGCTCTGGATGCTCGTGGCTGGGAGAGGAACCCGACCTGGCTCTAGGCCTTAGGAGCAGGCTCTGGGTGCTCAGGGCTGTGAAAGAAACCCGACTGGGCTCTAGGCCCCAGGAGCGGGCTCTGGATGCTCGTGGCTGGGAGAGGAACCCGACGGGGCTCTAGGCCCCTGGAGCGGGCTCGGTGCTCAGGGCTGTGAAAGAAACCCGACCGGGCTCTAGGCCCCAGGAATGGGCTCTGGGTGCCCAGGGTTGAGAGAGCAGCCCGATCCGTATCTGGGCCCCTGGAGCGGGCTGTGGGTGCAGCCCCTGGCATGGCACCTGACCCAGATCTGGGCCCCGGGAGCAGGCTCTGGGCCCCTGGGGCTGGGAACACAGCGTTGGAGTGGTGTGTTGTGGGCAGTCAGAGAGCCTCCTCTTGGGGGAATGTCCCCCTCCCACACAGGGCTTTGGAGCCGGGTTCCGGCGCTCCCCTGGCCCGTCTGCCCCAAGTGTGTGGGTCCAATGAGCGTCTGCTCTTTGCTGGTCAAACCCCTGCCCAGCCCTTGCCGAGCACGGCTGCCGAGGGCGCTGTGCCTGGCAGCCATGCTGCTAGCTGGGCCGGCAGGACTAGGCCGGGGAGCGCTGGGTGTATGTGGGCTCACACAGGCCCCCACGCACCTCTCTTTTCCCCCTCGTGGCAGAGGACAATTCGCACTGGTGTGGGCTCTGAAGTCCCAGGCCACTGAGGTAGGTGGGCCGGCACACGGCTGTTAGGAAGGCTTGAGACGTTGCTTTGCATGCTGCTGGACTTCTGTCCGGTAACGACGGGTTAATTGATGCTGGCAGTGTGGCCAGCTGTGTTTCTCTAGGGTGATGAAAGGGGGCACATTGTTGCAACTGATGTTCTAGCCTGCAGCTGTGTTTGGCCTGGCAGAAGAGCTGCGGGGAAGGGGAAATGAACTGACCCTGGACCCCAGCCTGCTCTTTGCTCTTCTGAAAGGCTTGGAGAGATTTTGTTCCTGCGTTTTCACTCCAAATGAGCACAGGGATGATCACAGTTTTCCAAAACATGCACTGTGCAGGGCAGGAATTTTCCAGGCTGGGGGGGGGGGGCTGAAGGAAATTGTTTGTTTGTTTGTTTGGGAACATTTGAGCAAAAGCTCTTTGAGCCTTTGGCAAGGGGGGGAATAGCCAGCAGGGCTCAGGGCACCGCCGGCTGAGGGGTGAATCCAGTCTCACCTGGAGGCAGCAGCCTTGGCTTGGTTGGCAGACCGAGGTACGACGGGCTGAAAATCCCACGCTCTGTTTGTGCGGTAGCTATTGGGATCCTGCAGGCGGGTCTGAGCTGATGAAGCCCTGGGGAGATTCTCATCCTGCTCGTCCGGTCTGTTTGCAAGCTCAGTGCACAGCTAGTGCGGGAGGCTGTGTGGCTTAGTGGAGAGAGCGCTGAGAGGGCCTGGGCTCTACCCAGCTCTCCTGCTAGCCTGCAAGGTGCTTGACGGAGCCACTACGTTTGGATTCCTCTCCTAGGGCTGCACCCAGGGAGTGAAGTGGCTGTTGTGAGGGGAAACTGTGCCTCAGTTTCCCCCATCCTCTGCAAAACGCCTTGAGATCTCCCTCGGAAGTGCTGGATGATATTGGTGGTGGATGGGACATCTGAAAGCAGCGGGATTTTCGTTCCATTTTAAAACCCTGGGAATTCAAGCCCAAGAACTTTGTTAACGCAGTACTAGGTTTGCAGAGGTCAGAGCACCAAAATGCATGCCAGTTCGAAGCCACCCTGGCACTGGGCAGTTACAGGGATCTCCCTTCCTGTCTTTGGGATCGAATGTTTCACACAACACAGGAGCTGAGCGACTGCTGCTACGGACCTTAAGCTGCAGCATTTGCTGACTTGCTCTTTGCTAACTGCACGTCAGTCGTGCCTAGGCGTGCCGGTCCCAGGCCAGGGCCCAGAGTGCCAGGGGCCGGACACGCCTAGAACGAGTCCCTCCCCCAAGGTCGCTGGCACCTGGCAGGCGAGCTTGTGGTTAAGGGGAAGGGGCGTGGGGCCAGGGCGCAGGAGGGTGGCAGTGGCGGGGTGGCCCTGTCAGCCGGGTTCCGCCCGCCATGGGGCTGGCTGGGGCCATGGTGGAGGCCCTGCCAGGCAGGTGGGCCGGGCGGCTAGCGCCAGAACAATCCTTGCTGTGTGTTTTCCTGTCGCAAGCCGAGCTGCTGCCTCCCTTCCCCCAGGCTGCCCTCGCGGGCCTCCCCCAGCCCCGTGCAGCAGGGCCCCTCCCGCCCGCAGCCCCCCCAGCCTTGCACCAGGCTGCCTCCCCCGCAGCCCCTTCGCATCCTGCCCCTCTTCCCGCTGCTCAGCTCCCGGGCGCCCCTCCCCCACGGGGAGCGCCAGCCTCAGCCCCCTCCCCCGCCCGGGGCCTCTGCTCGGCCAGGCACCGCCTGCTCCCGGGGAGGGGGGCAGCAGCCGGGGGGGCCCTGCCGAGGCTGCCTGGGCATGGGGTGCCCCGGCCCCAGGCCTGGCTCCAGCGCACGAGGGGGGTGGGCGGTGGCAGGGCGCCAGCGTTTAGTGTTTCCACCGCTCCGGGCTGAGGGGTGGGGGAGGGGTACGGTTATTGTCCCAGCGGCTCCCCCCCAGCACCAGATGCAGCCTGTGGCCCCCTCCCCCCCTGCTCCGGTGGGCCGGGCCGGATTCCTGCGCGGCGGCTCCCCGCCAGGAGGCCTTGGCTCCACCGCGGCGGTGCAGACAGGATCCAGGAGCTGGGCTGGGCGGGTCCAGCCGGAGACACTTCCCTTCCTCGCTGGGCGCAGGACGGCGGGGCGGGGCCGGGGCACCTCTCAGACACCGCCTGCCCCCCAGCCGGCCGGCGCCCTGCCCCCTCCCTGCGGCGCCCCCAGACGGCGCCCTGCCCGCTCCCCACGGCGCCCCCCAGCCAGTGCCCTGCCCCCTCCCCGCGGCGCCCCCAGCCGGCGCCCTGCGCTCCCCGTGGTGCCCCCAGCCAGAGTCTGCCCGCTCCCCTGGCTCCCCAGCTGGCGCCCTGCCCCCTCCCGTGGCACCCCTGGCTGGCGCCCTGCCCCCTCCCGCGGCGCCCCAGCCGGCACCCTGCCCACTCCCCATGGTGCCCCCAGCCAGAGTCTGCCCGCTCCCCTGGCTCCCCCAGCTGGCGCCCTGCCCCCTCCCGTGGCCCCCAGCCGGCGCCCTGCCTCCCCACAGCGCCCCAGCCAGTGCCCTGTCCCTCCCGTGGCGCCCCAGCCGGCGCCCTGCCCTCTCCCACAGCGCCCCAGCCAGTGCCCTGCCTGCTCCTCAGAGCACCCCCAGCCAGTGCCCTGCCCCCTCCCCGTGGCCCCCAGCCAGCGCCCTGCCCGCTCCCCACAGCGCCCCCAGCCAGTGCTCTGCCCCCTCCCGTCGCGCCCCAGCCGGGGCCCCCAGCCAGCGCGCCCTGCCCGCTCCCACGGCACCCCAGCCAGTGCCCTGCCCCTCCCGCGGCACCCCCAGCCAGGGCCCCCAGCCAGCGCCCTGCCCGCTCCCCGGCACCCCAGCCAGTGCCCTGCCCCTCCCGCGGCGCCCCAGCCGGCGCCCTGCCCGCTCCCCACAGCGCTCCCAGCCAGTGCCCTGCCTGCTCCTCAGAGCACCCCCCAGCCGGCGCCCTGCCCCCTCCCCGTGGCCCCCCCCAGCCGGCGCCCTGCCCTCTCCCCACAGCGCCCCCCAGCCAGTGCCCTGTCCCCTCCCCGTGGCGCCCCCAGCCGGCGCCCTGCCCACTCCCACAGCGCCCACAGCCAGTGCCTGCCTGCTCCTCAGAGCACCCCCAGCCAGTGCCCTGCCCCTCCCCGTGGCCCCCAGCCAGCGCCCTGCCCGCTCCCCACAGCGCCCCCCAGCCAGTGCCCTGCCTGCTCCTCAGAGCACCCCCAGCCAGTGCTCTGCCCCTCATGGCGCCCCCAGCCGGGGCCCCACAGCCAGCGCCCTGCCCGCTCCCCACAGCGCCCCCCAGCCAGTGCCCTGCCTGCTCCTCAGAGCACCCCCCAGCCAGTGCCCTGCCCCCTCCCCCGCGGCGCCCCCAGCCGGCGCCCTGCTCGCTCCCCACAGCGCCCCCCAGCCAGTGCCCTGCCTGCTCCTCAGAGCACCCCCCCAGGCAGTGCCCTGCCCCCTCCCCGCGGCGCCTCCCCAGCCGGGCCCCCCCAGCCAGCGCCCTGCCCCCTCCCCGCGGCGCCCTGCCCCCTCCCGTGTTGGCCCGCAGCCGGCGCCCCCAGCCGGCGCCCTGCCCCCTCCCACAGCACCCCCAGCCGGCGCCTGCTCCTCTCCAGCACCCCCAGTCGCGCCCTGCCCCCTCCCAGCGCCCCCAGCCAGCGCCTGCTCCCTCCCCGCAGCGCCCCAGCCGGCGCCCTGCCCTCTCCCCACAGCGCCCCCAGCCAGCGCCCTGCCCCCTCCCGTGGCGTCCCCAGCCAGCATCCTGCCTGCTCCCCAGAGCACCCCCAGCCGGCTCCTGCCCCCTCCCCGTGGCGCCCCAGCTGGCGCCCTGCCCCTCCCCATGGTGCCCCAGCCAGCATCCTGCCTGCTCCCAGAGCACCCCCAGCCGGCGCCCTGCCCCCTCCCCATGGTGCCCCAGCCAGCATCCTTCCTGCTCCCCAGAGCACCCCCCAGCCGGCGCCCTGCCCCCTCCCCATGGCGTCCCCAGCCAGCATCCTTCCTGCTCCCCAGAGCACCCCCAGCCGGCTCCTGCCCCCTCCCCATGGTGCCCCAGCCAGCATCCTTCCTGCTCCCAGAGCACCCCAGCTGGCGCCCTGCCCCTCCCATGGTGCCCCCAGCCAGCATCCTGCCTGCTCCCCAGAGCACCCCCAGCCGGCGCCCTGCCCTCCCCATGGCGTCCCCAGCCAGCATCCTGCCTGCTCCCAGAGCACCCCAGCCGGCGCCCTGCCCCTCCCCGTGGCGTCCCCAGCCAGCATCCTGCCTGCTCCCAGAGCACCCCCAGCCGGCTCCTGCCCCCTCCCCGTGGCGCCCCAGCTGGCGCCCTGCCCCCTCCCCATGGTGCCCCCAGCCAGCATCCTGCCTGCTCCCCAGAGCACCCCCCAGCCGGCTCCTGCCCCTCCCCATGGTGCCCCCAGCCAGCATCCTTCCTGCTCCCCAGAGCACCCCCCAGCCAGTGCCCCCAGTCAGCGCCCTGCCCCCTCCCCGCGGCGCCCCCTGCTGGGCGAGGCGGGGGTGGGCATAGCCGGGAGCTCCCCACCAGCGCCCCTGCGGGCCGTGCCTGGGGCAGCGAGCCGGGGCAGGGGCAGCGCTGCGAGCCGCGGGCCCGGGAGAGTTAACCCGGCAGAAGTAGGCCAGCCTCCGCCCGCGCATGCCAGACCTTGTTTTGCCAGATCTGGGCAGGACGCCAAGTTCCTGCTGGCCCTGCCGTGGAGCTGACGTCGCCGGCGCTGCCGAGCCAATGTGACCCCTTCCCTCGGGAGCGTGGGGGGGCGCGTCCTGGGGCGCAAGAGGGGAGCCGGGGGGGCCTGCGCGAGGGGCTGGGGCCGGCCCATGGGGCGGAAGGAGTTGAAGGGTTCACCCTGTCTGACCCGCCCGAAGGGAGGGACGTGCAGCGTGGGCAGGCACCGGGTCCACCCCCACCCGGCCTTGGGGAGCGGGGAGGCCGTGGGGTGCGGACTGGGACCGGCACTGCAGGGCGCTGTTCCTGGCTGAGCTCTGGCCTCCCTGGGGGACGGCTCCCTCCCCACATGAGCCGCGTGGGAGCCGCCGCCGCTGGTGTGGGTGCAGCAGGGCTGGCGAGATGGGGCCTCAGCCGACAGAGCAGACGTGGGGGGCCAGCTCTGCCTAGCTTTTCCTGCTGCTCCGTGGGCCCCCAAGCAGTTAGACCATCAGCCCTGCTGGGGAGGGTTACAGCGCCCTGGCAGCCCAGCCGTGGGCAGCTGGGGCGCAATCGTGGGGCACAGAGGTGGGGGCAGCCTGGGCGGCCATGTGCGTTTTGCAGGGGCCGGGGGTGTTTTGCAACCGGGGGCACGTCTGCAGGGTAGCATCTGAGTGGGCTGTATCCGCCAGGGTATTTCTTTGTGGGGGCGGTGCACGTGTGTGTGGCTGGGGTGCGTGTTTGGGGAAAGCTGGGGTGTTGCGGGGATTGTCGGGGTATTTGCAGGGGTTGTCAGTGAGGGGATGCGGGCGGGGTGTTTTTGCGGGGAGGATGCGGGGCTGGGGGTTGTCGGGAGGGGTTGTCGGGAGGGGATGCGGGGGGGGGATGTGGGGCTGTCGGGTATTTGCAGGGGTTGTCGGGAGGAATGCGCGGGGGAGGTTTGTGGGGCTGTCGGGGGTATTTGCAGGGGTTGTCGGGAGTGGAATGCGGGGCGGGGTGTTTTTGCAGGGAGGAGATGCGGGGCGGGGTTGTCGGGGAGGGGATGCGGGCGGGGAGGTTTGTGGGGGCTGTCGGGGGTATTTGCAGGGGTTGTCGGGAGGGGAATGTGGGCGGGGGTGTTTTTGCGGAGGGAAATGCGGGGGGGTGTTTGTGGGGGTTTTCAGGGGTGTTTGGGGTTGTCGGGAGGGGGATGCGGGGCGGGGCGGTGCTTGCGGGGCTGTCGGGGAGGGGATGCGGGGCGGGGGTTGGATTTAGGGGCACACACGTCACTGGATTGGAAATGACCCTTGGCCCCCGAACTGGTGTCCGCGCCCACCCTGAGCCCTGGCGCGAGCGCCCTCCTGGACCCAGGGCTGGTCCCCCCGGGCTCCGCTCCAGCTGGGGGCGAGGGGGGCTGGCCCTCGGTTGCAGGGCGGCGGCCGCGCTGCCTGCCAGGATGCGGCTGGGCGGGCGTTCTCCAGCGAAAGGGTTCTGCGTCCCCGGGAGTGGAGCAGTGTCCCCCAGGGCTGCCCGGCAGGCGGGGCTGGCAGCGGAGGGTCCTCAGGCCTAGGCTGCCCTTTCTTGGGGGGACAGGCCGAGCCGGGAGAGGCCCGGGGGGGTGGAGGAGGGATTGGGATGTGGGTGGCCCACGTGCCCCAGGAGTGCGCTGCCTGGGGGGCGGGGGGGGGGGCAGGTCTCTCCCTGTTTCCTGCTGAAAACATTGACGGGCTGGTGGGCTCCAGCGCGGAGCAGGAGCCATTTTCACAGGGAAAACCGTTCCCAGTGCTGGCCTAGCTGGGGGCTTGCTCCTGCCCCCCGCAGCGCCCCCTGCTGGGAGAGGCCGGGGCTGGCGGAGCAGGGAGCTCCTCACAGCGCCCCAGGGGCCGGGGCTCCCCCGCAGTGCCCCATGCCAGGGGAGCCTGCCGAGAGCCAGCGCTCGGGCTGTGTGGCCGCTGTCTGGAGTGTGGATGCCCTGACGCTCTCGTCCCTCCCCAGCCCCGCTGGAGTCACCCAGCAGCCCCATTCGCACCTCGGCCGCTCCAGCACCCGCCCCGCTCGCCTGCCTGCAGCCAATGAACTCCATGAACCCAATGAAACCATCCCTCCCGCCCACGCCGCATGGGTGAGTGTTTCCGCCTCTCTCTGGCGCACCTAGGGCTTCCGGGGCGGGCTCTCCAGGGAGCTGTGGGGGGCCCGGGCTTCTCCCTCACCCCTCCTGCCGTGAATGAGGGCGACCACGCTGCTCTGGCTAAACGGCTCCCACCGCGCAGCTCCAGCACTTCGCACCACAGGGCACTGGAGGCCTGGGCGATGCGCGTCGCATCAACTCCACACAAACCTCGCTAATAACGACCTTGTGTTGGGTCCAGCCCTGTTCCTGCTCCCTCAGCTAGACTGAGCACCTCCTCCTGGGCCACGGATCGCCCCACTCAGCGCCCTGGCCACGGATCCCCACCGGCGCCGCCTCCCCAGCCACGGATCCCCCCACTCAGTGCCCTGGCCACGGATCCCACTCGGTGCCTCCTCCCCAGCCACGGATCCCTCCCCATGGCACCTCCATCCTGGCCACGAATCCCACTCAGTGCCTCCTCCCCAGCCACGGATCCCCTCCACTCAGCGCCCTGGCCACGGATCCCGCCTGGTGCCTCCTCCCCAGCCACAGATCCCCTACACTCAGCACCCTGGCCACGGATCCCCCCACTCAGCGCCTCCTCCCCAGCCACGGATCCCCCCCACTCAGCACCCTGGCCACGGATCCCTCCCCATGGCATCTCCATCCTGGCCACGAATCCCACTCGTTGCCTCCTCCCCAGCCACGGATCCCCCCACTCAGCGCCCTGGCCATGGATTCCCCCCAGCACCTCCTCCCCAGCCACGGATCCCCTCCACTCAGCGCCCTGGCCACGGATCCCGCCTGGTGCCTCCTCCCAAGCCACAGATCCCCCCCACTCAGCGCCCTGGCCACGAATCCCACGCGGTGCCTCCTCCCCAGCCACGGATCCCCCCACTCAGTGCCCTGGCCACGGATCCCCCTGCTCAGTGCCTCCTCCCCAGCCACGGATCCCCCCCCCCACTCAGCACCCTGGCCACGGATCCCTCCCCCATGGCACCTCCATCCTGGCCACGAATCCTACTCGGTGCCTCCTCCCCAGCCATGGATCCCCCCCCCCACTCAGCGCCCTGGCCACGGATCCCCCTCCTCCATGGCTCCTCCACAGCAGCCATGGATTCCATTCAGTGCTTCCTCCTCAGCCACAAATCCCTACATCCTGACCACAGATCCCCTCCCTCACAGGATCTCAACCCCAGCCATGAATCCCCCCACTCGATGCCTCTTCTCTGGCCACAGATCCCCCTCTGTGGTGCCTCCTCCTGAGCCACGGATCCCCCACTTGGTGCCTCCTCCCTGTCCACGGGCCCTCACTCACTCCCACAGCCCCTCCTTCCTGGTCACAGATTCCCCCCACACACACACGTAGCAGGGACCTCTCACCCTGCCCCCTCTCTCCTTCCTGCTTGGCCGTAGATCCCTCCCCTGCTCTTCCCGACACTCCCAGAGACTAAGGTCAGACGGGACCACCCTGATCATCTGCTCTGACCTCTGCACGTCACAGGGGGCAGGCGAACCCCCCAGGTCTCTGCCAGTCTGACGGGGGAACGTTCCTTCCCGGCCACTCGTCTGGCAGTTGGGCCCCCAGCCAGGGGCCGGGGGAGAATGCTGGGTATAGCTCAGAGCCCTCCCCTCGGGTCCCTCACCAGACTGTCCCCAAGCTCCGCCGCAGGCCAGGCAGACTCTCCCCTGGGCTGCCCCATAACGCGCTCCGCTGAGGGTCAGGCTCCTTCCGCCCGGCCCAGGCCTACGCTTGGGGATGGCCAGTTTGCAGCCACATTGGTGCTTAACTTCAGGAACTCCCCTCCCTCCCTCGGACAGGCAGGAGCCCCCTCCCCGCCGGCCACTTGTGCCTCCGCCCCCACCAGCCTCCTCCCAAAGGGGCTTTTAATTGCCTTGTTTTTCTTTCTAGTGATGGTTCATTTGCATACGAGTCAGTTCCTTGGCAACAGAGCACCAATCAGCCCGCAGGATCTCTCTCCGTGGTAACCACCGTGTGGGGCGTCAGCAACAACACGTCCCAGAGTCAGGTACCTGCGGCCACCTCCCAAGTCACGGGGCCCCGCTGGGCGTCCCCGGCGTGCCAGGGGCGAGGTCTAGCACGCTGCCCAGAGCGGGGCATTGGGGGCCCTAAGACGTTTCCAAGGGGAAGCGTCCCTGAGACCCCCACACCCCTCTGCCAGTCCCTTCCCCCCAGCCCAGCCCCTGCCTCCCTCCAACCCCAGCCCGCCACGTTCTGCCTCTGCCCCCAAAGTCCCCCGACCTCTCACCCTGCCCCTCTCTCCTTCCAGCACACTGCTGGGGCCCGGCTGGCTCCTCTGCCAGTCCCTTCCCCCAGCCCAGCCCCTGCCTCCTCCAACCCCAGCCCGCCAGTTCTGCCTCTGCCCCCAAAGTCCCCCGACCTCTCACCCTGCCCCTCTCTCCTTCCAGCACACTGCTGGGGCCCGGCTGGCTCCTCTGCCAGTCCCTTCCCAGCCCAGCCCCTGCCTCCTCCAACCCCAGCCCGCCACGTTCTGCCTCTGCCCCCAAAGTCCCCCGACCTCTCACCCTGCCCCTCTCTCCTTCTAGCACACTGCTGGGGCCCGGCTGGCTCCCCTCTGCCAGTCCCTTCCCCCAGCCCAGCCCCTGCCTCCCTCCAACCCCAGCCCGCCACGTTCTGCCTCTGCCCCAAAGTCCCCCGACCTCTCACCTGCCCCCTCTCCTTCCAGCACACTGCTGGGGCCCCGGCTGGCTCCCCTCTGCCAGTCCCTTCCCCAGCCCAGCCCCTGCCTCCCTCCAACCCCAGCCCGCCACGTTCTGCCTCTGCCCCAAAGTCCCCCGACCTCTCACCCTGCCCCCTCTCCTTCCAGCACACTGCTGGGGCCCGGCTGGCTCCCCTCTGCCAGTCCCTTCCCAGCCCAGCCCCTGCCTCCCTCCAACCCCAGCCCGCCACGTTCTGCCTCTGCCCCCAAAGTCCCCCCGACCTCTCACCCTGCCCCCTCTCTCCTTCTAGCACACTGCTGGGGCCCCGGCTGGCTCCCCTCTGCCAGTCCCTTCCCCAGCCCAGCCCCTGCCTCCTCCAACCCCAGGTCGCCACGTTCTGCCTCTGCCCCAAAGTCCCCCGACCTCTCACCCTGCCCCTCTCTACTTCCAGCACACTGCTGGGGCCCGGCTGGCTCCTCTGCCAGTCCCTTCCCCCAGCCCAGCCCCTGCCTCCTCCAACCCCAGCCCGCCACGTTCTGCCTCTGCCCCAAAGTCCCCCGACCTCTCACCCTGCCCCTCTCTCCTTCCAGCACACTGCTGGGGCCCGGCTGGCTCCCCTCTGCCAGTCCCTTCCCCCAGCCCAGCCCCTGCCTCCCTCCAACCCCAGCCCGCCACGTTCTGCCTCTGCCCCAAAATCCCCCGACCTCTCACCCTGCCCCTCTCTCCTTCTAGCACACTGCTGGGGCCCCAGCTGGCTCCCCTCTGCCAGTCCTTCCCCAGCCCAGCCCCTGCCTCCTCCAACCCCAGCCCGCCACGTTCTGCCTCTGCCCCCAAACGCTGCCCCCGGCCATCTCTGTGCCCTCCCCCCCCGTCCCAACTTGACCCCTCCCCCTGCCCCTCTCTCCTTCCTACTGCTGGGGCCCTGGCTGGCTCCGGGGGGCGAGGACACATGGGTGGTCTGGGGTCCCTTGCTGCCTCCCACCCCCTCATGCCGCCTCTCTTGGGCTCTGTCCGGCACAGGTTTTTGGAAACGCCATGGGCCCTGGGGGAAACACCTCTGGCAGCCCCATGATGCCCGGCATGGCTGGCAGCGGCTCGGGGATGAACTCGCCTCAGTTCATGGGACAGCAGCCGTTCCCGGGGCCGCCGGCAAGGGGTACGTGCAGCAGGGGATGTATGGCCGCAGCACGTACCCCGGCGGGCCGGGCTTCACCGCCAGGTAAGGAGAGACCATGGCCTGGCTGGGCCGGCCATGCCCAGGCTCTCTGGGCCGCGGGCGGCCTGGGCAAGTGGGGCTCTGGTCTCAGATCAGGCCTCCCACACCCCCGGGCTGTGCTCCGCCTGCCGGCCAGATACGGAGCCACCCCCAGGCTGAGGCGCGGGGAGCCCAGCTCTGGGATGGGGCTGCGGCTCCCGCGGGGAGGTGGGGGCAGCCCACGTTTTGGGGGGGGTCCCACAGCCCCTTGCAGGAGTGGCTCAGTGACCCCCTGCCTTTCTCTAGTTACACAGGCAGCCCCAACGGCCCCGGCGGCATGGGGCTCCCTTCGCACGCTGGCCGCCCCCCCACCGACTTCACCCAGGCCGCGGCTGCAGCCGCCGTGGCTGCCGCCGCCGCCACGGCCACCGCCACGGCCACGGCCACGGTGGCCGCCTTGCAGGAGAAGCAGAGCCAGGAGCTGAGCCAGTACGGGGCGGTAAGAGACGGGCTCCCGTGCCGTGGAGCTGCAGGAACTGGGGGTCCAGCAGCCCCGGGGTGGGGCTGGGGCGACCGGGGGTGATGCAGGCGCAAGGGTTGATGGGACCCAGCACTAATAGATGTGGGGAAGGGGAGCGGGAGCTCTGGCAGTCGGGGCTGCGTGGGGGCTGGGGGGGCTTGCTTGCTGCGTGTCGGGGGTGCTGCCTAGAGGGGTGCAGGGTAGGGATTTGGTGCTGGCTGGCTGTGTGGGGGTTGGTGATGGGGTTGAGTTTTGGGAGTGCTGGCTCGAGTAGGTGCTGGCCGGGGCGGGTGCTGGCGGGGCGGTGGTGGCCGAGGGGGCGGGTGCTGGCCGGGGAGGGTACCGTCTGCGTGGAGGTGGGCGCCGAGCGCTGGCGAGCAAAGCGGGGACTGTTTCCGCTCCCCCGCTGGTGCCCCGAGGGCGGTTTCCTCCCGAGGGCGCTGAGGGCCGGCCTCTCTCTTTCTCTCTCCAGATGGGGGCCGGGCAGTCCTTTAACAGCCAGTTTCTGCCTCCCTCGGGCCCCCGCGGCCCCGCTGGGCCAGCCGGGATGAACCCTGCCAGCATGGGGGGCGTGATGGGCCCCTCAGGAATGTCGGCCATGAGCATGACTCCCGCCAGGGCCCCGGGCATGACTCCCTTGTATGGAGGCCAGCGGCTGCCCCAGCATGGGTACCCGGGGCCCCCCCAGAGCCAGCAGATCCCCCGGCAGGGGGTCAAAAGGGCGTACTCCAGCGACGTGAGTACCATGCGGGGGGAGGCCTGCCTGGTGGTGGGGGGCGGATTGCACTGCCCAGAGCGAGCCCTGCTGGGACCCGGCCTGCTGCTGCCCGGGCCGGGGGGGTGCCGGGGCTGGCTGCTGCCTGGATTCCTGCAGCCCAGCAGAGACCTATCGGCCCCCTTTAACCCAGAGCTCGCCAAGGCGGCCAGCTGAGAGCTCCCCGGGCCGGAGGAGGCCCCCAACGGGCTCACGGCACTGCTGCAGGTGCAGCGATTTCAGCCGGGCGAGCAGAGGTTCCTGGGGCCAGGAGCCATGCGTCCCCTCCCTGCTGGCCTGCATAGGGGTTCTGCTCTTCCGGGCCTCACGCCATCTTCTCTCTCCCTCTCAGGGTTACGCCGGGCAGCCATACATCCAGGGGGCCCAGTACGCCGCCCAGGCTGCCCAGTACGCCCCCAGCGCACCCCAGCCCTCTGCCCCCTCCCCCTCGTACCCCAGCCACAGGATCCCCATGCAGCAAGGAATGGGCCAGTACCTCTCCGCCTCTGGCTCCGCCGGACCGTACTACAAGGTACCTGGCTGCCGGGTGACGCTGCAGAGGGGCGGGGCGCGCGCGGGGCCGGGGCCAGCGGGTACGGGCAGCCTCCGCTGGGGGAAGCACAGCGGCCTGTAGGTGGCTTGGGGGGTGACTTTGGGCCCCTCCCCACTTTAACCTGCATGGACAATGCGCACACCCCAGTTGCTCCAGCCCCCTGCTCTGGGGAGCCCCACCTCCTCCCGCCCCGGAGCCCCACTGCGGAGGCTGAGCTGGGCAAGGAACCCCAGAGCCCTGGGTCCCGGCTCATGCCTGAGCCCCAAGACCACCCTCCCCCATGGCCCATGCCCGTACCCTGGCCCCTCCTGCTGCCTCCCCGCATGGGCTGGGGGCTGCTCCACTAACGCTGAGCCCTGGGCCGTCTTCTTCCCAGCCGGCTGACCAGTTCAACGGGCAGAACGCCGGCTTCACCAGCTACAGCCAAGCCTCCATGAACGGGGTGAGTCGCCGCACCCGGCGCAGCCAGGGAGCTCGGGGCAGCTGGGTCCGCTCTGCCCCCCTGCCCTGGCGCTGCTTCCCAGGACTGCACTCGCTGTGCCGCCCACTTCTACGCCCCCTCTGCCCCTGAGCGGAGAGGACTCGCTGCACCGGGCTGGGCGTAGTCCATCCCCGCGCCCCCTGTCGGGCTGCTCATGGGCGGGCCCAGGAACTTCCAGAAGCACCGGTCGCTCTCCCGCACCCCAGGGGTGCCCCGACCCCCCCCTGGGCTCCCCTGCCCTGCTCCCACCCTCCCTCCTGCTCCCGCTGCACCAAGCGTCGGGTCCCCGCGGTGGCGTTGCTCTGCCAGCGACACCGTCTGTCTCCCTGCAGCCTGGCCGGTCCATGCCTGGCTACCCCAGCTCCCCGCTGCCCGGGAACCCCACGCCCCCCATGACGCCCGGAAGCACCATCCCGCCGTACCTGTCCCCGGGGCAGGACGTCAAGTCGCCCTTCCTGCCGGACATGAAGCCCAGCCTCAGCTCCCTGCACCCGTCGCCCTCGGGTGAGTCCCGCCTGCAGCCTTAGGGGTCCGGGCGCTGCCCCCCAGCTGGGCCTGTCGCCCTGGGGTGCTGCGGGGAGCTGGGATGAGGCTGGGATTCGGGGGCGATGGAATGCTGGGGGTTCCGCGGCAGTTGGAAGTGGCAGTTGGGGAGGGGGCAAGGGTGGAATCGGGTGGGGGAAGGGGCTGGCGGGGGGCATCTGGGGCTCCACCCGAAGGGGGAGGCCGGGCGCCGCCCCCCAGGCATGTTCTGGAGGGGAGGAGGGGGCAGGGAGCTCCGAGCTGGGCCCGTGGCCCGGCGCCCCCTGCGGCTGCTGCCCGTGGTGCTGCGGGTGCGGTGCCTGCCGGTGCCCGTGGCCCTGCGCCGCCGGCCGGCCCCCTGCCTCAGCCTCCCTGCTCCCCCGGCCGCAGGCAACCCGTGCGAGGAGCTGCGTCTCACCTTCCCCGTGCGGGACGGGGTGGTGCTAGAGCCCTTCCGCCTGCAGCACAACCTGGCCGTCAGCAACCACGTCTTCCAGCTCCGCGACTCCGTCTACAAGACGCTGATGCTGAGGTGAGCCCCCGCCCTGCTGGCAGCCCCAGCCCGCGGCGGCGGCACAGGCAGGAGGGCGGGGTGGTGCTGGCCATCCTGTCTGGGGAGCAGCTTTGGCATCCCCATGAGGGCAGAGACCCCCAGTGTCCCCACAGCTGGGTCTGCTCCTGCGCCCAGCCCCCCTGGCTCCTTTGTAACTGGGGTCCCCATCCCGCCTGCCTTCTCTCGGCAAGGGAGGGAGCTGGCCAATGCTCAGCCAGGCCCTGGAGCTACCCTGAAATCCCCGTGCCCACACTCGCCGTGGGCGTCCCGAGAGCCCTGAGTCACCCCGCTCGTCGTCTCCTGCCCAGGCCGGACCTGGAGCTCCAGTTCAAGTGCTACCACCACGAGGACCGGCAGATGAACACCAACTGGCCGGCCTC
Organism: Rafetus swinhoei; assembly: GCA_019425775.1. Taxonomy (NCBI): domain Eukaryota; kingdom Metazoa; phylum Chordata; order Testudines; family Trionychidae; genus Rafetus; species Rafetus swinhoei. The sequence continues at coordinate 1,537,316 of JAFJHL010000226.1, forward strand.
TGTCCAGGTCAGCGTCAACGCCACACCCCTGACCATCGAGCGGGGAGACAACAAGACTTCCCACAAGCCCCTCTACCTGAAGCAGGTGTGCCAGCCCGGGAGGAACACCATCCAGATAACCGTCACCGCCTGCTGCTGTGTAAGTGAGCCGCCCTGCCCCAGCACGTGCACGCACCGACCAGCGCACACGCGTGTGGATCCGTGCGCCCAAACCAGCTCGTTCGGCACCGGTGCCGCCACTGCTGGGACCCTGGCCCAGTTCTGGTGCCCACAGTTCAGGAGGGATGTGGCTAAGCTGGTGAAAGGGCAGAGAGCCAGCAGAGTGCGTCAAGGGTTAGAAACCCCCCGGCAGTGACAGACTCAAGGAGCCCAAATATTTTGCTTCACACAACAGAAGGTTAAGGGTGGATTTGCTCCAGGCTGGCAGTGTCTCCGGGGAGAGCCAGTGGAGGTCTGGGCTCTGCGCTCTAGCAGAGGACGGTCTAACCCCGGCCAGTGCCGGAAGCTGAAGCTGGAGGAATTCAGACTGGAAATCAGGTGTAAATATTTCACAGGGAGAGTCCTTAAGCATGGAGGCATTTCCCAGGGGGCTGCGTCTCCACGTTGAAATGGAGGGGGGATGCTCTTCCAAGAGATCTGCTCTAGGAACGATTCCGGGGAGCTCTCTGGCCTGGCTCTGGTTTTGCTTTTCATCACAAGGAGCAGATGGTGGCTGCCTCCCGTGCAGCTCCCCCGCCTCCCGGGAGCCCAGTTTTCCCTCCAGGTTCTCCAGCCAAAGGCCCGTTCCCATGATGCACCACTTAGCTTCATCATGAGGAGAAAGGGGTCAGAGATGGGGGGGACACACCTTGGTTCTGCTCCTAGCTCTGGGGAAGAGCATGGCCTCCGGCATCTGGGCAGCTGTGGTGTAGATGCTTCCTACCACGTATTTCTGATGCTGTAGGAACTCCACCACCCCAGCAACAGCAGGCTGGGCCTACCCCAGCAAAGCTCCGGCACTCGGGATGCTCCATAGCTATGTCAGTGGGTGGAGCAGGGGGGTCTGGGAGCCAGGACTCCTGGGGCCCAATCCTGGGGTGCCACTGAGTCGCCCTGTGACCCGGGACTGGTCAGCTCGCCCCAGCTGTGACACTTGCACTTACCTTGCAGGCTTGCTTAGCTCAAGCAGACTGGGATCTTCCATTGGCAGGTGCCAGAGAAGGGCAAGATTACTAGCGTGCTGGCGGCTCTTCGCCCCCGCATGCACGCACCCCGGCAGGAAATCTAACCCTGGCCAGCCAGGGTCAGCTCGCCCGCTGCCATGGCAGCCCATGCGGTGAAGAGGTGAAAGCGTTCTAGCGGGGTAGGCGGATTGACCTCTGGGGCAGACATGCCTGACGTCCCAGCCTGGACTCAGAGGGCGGGAGGGACCCAGAACAGGATTTCTGTGCTCCCTGGGGCTGTGGAGAATCTAAATTCATAGTTTATTGACCCAGATTGGATCACTTCAGCTGATCGGTGTAACCGGGGCCGGGGGACTGCCCTGAACTAACTCCTGTTTGAATGGAGCAGGTCTTTTTGCAGAACACCCACTCTTGTGTGAAATGTTGCCAGCGACAGAGACTCCACCCCAGCCCTTGTAAGAGGTTCCAAAGGCGCATGACAGTTGTTGAACCCGAAACCCAAAGCCCCGCAAAACCTTTTGTGAAAAGAACGTTAAGGTTGCAAAGCCAGGCACTCGAAAACTAGGACGTTCCGCCGCGAAGGATGCCTGTGCACTTTGCAGGCGCTTCCCCCTGCCAGAGCATGGGTAGAGAGGGGGTAGGAGACGCCTTAGTTCTGCAGTTCTACTTCTCACTGAAATGCTGGAAAGAGTTTTTGGACCTGTGGGCAAAATGAGGTGCTGTTCCCTAGTCGTGGTCTTGAGCCTTATTGCTGAAACAGGCCCTGAAAATGCAGCTTGAAGCAGACTCCCAGGGTGGAAAAGATCAGCCTGAGCAGCGAGCATTTGGCAAAGTTAAACCCAGCTGCAAACAGGGGAGAATGGGAAGTGTCCTGAATTCTAGCTGGCACCGCCCCCCCCAGCTCAGCTAACCTCTCTCTCCTCCTCTCGCAGTCTCACCTCTTCGTGCTGCAGCTGGTGCACCGGCCCTCCGTTCGGTCAGTGCTGCAGGGGTTAATAAAGAAGCGCCTGCTGCCGGCTGAGCACTGCATCACCAAAAGTGAGTGTTCCCCTTGGGCCCGTGGGGCATGAGCTTGGAGGCCCCAGCTCTGTGGGCAGCGCCCCCGGTGGAGCTGGAGGGAGGGAGCTGTAGTTAAAGGGACTCCTGGGTTCTCACTGTGGGCAAGCCCCTGCCCTGCTCCGCGCCTCAGTTTCCCCCACTGGTGACTGGAGAACAGGATCCTGAGCTGCCAGCCAGCGATTCAGGAGCTTGGAGATGCTGAGGCCCAAGGCAAAGGGGCGGGCGGGTTAGGAATTAGTGCGCCCTGCGCCGGCTGAGCTGCTCTGTTCAGCCTCTAGCCCTGGGCCTCCCAGTTCCCCGGGCCGTACCAGCACTGACCCCCCACTCTGAGTTGCCACCAGCCGACCCATAAGGGCAGGGAGGCCTGGCCATTAACTCCATACAAGCTTCCCTTCCGCCCCTCCCCCCCCCCGCCCGCAGATCTCGCCCTCCCGGCAGGCTGGCTCCCCAAGGGGTGAGAACGAGGGGCTGGGCGGCCTCCCGGCAGGCTGGCTCCCCAAGGGGTGAGAACGAGGGGCTGGGCGGCTTCCCGGCAGGCTGGCTCCCCAAGGGGTGAGAATGAGGGGCTGGGCGGCTTCCCGGCAGGCTGGCTTCCCAGCCCCGGAGCCCCCCGAGCCCAGCCCCCGGGAAGTGGCGGTGCCGTTCGAACGGCCTTTCCCTCTCAATGCCTAGTCAAGCGAAACTTCAGCAGCGGGACAATCCCGGGGACTCCGGGCCCCAACGGGGAGGACGGCGTGGAGCAGACGGCTATCAAGGTGTCGCTCAAATGTCCCATCACCTTCCGGAGAATCCAGCTCCCAGCCCGGGGGCACGACTGCCGGCACATACAGGTGAGACCCCACCCCCGTCAGGCTGTGGCCGCAGGCAGGTCCGACAGCTAGATCTCTGGCTGCAGAAGGGTCTTTACAGGGAAGGGTGGGGGGTGGGTGACCCCTCCCTTGGAACATTGCAAGCTGGGGTGGGGCTGGGCTGGGGTCTCTCTCTCCCCCTTGCTGCCCCCCCATGGTGACGGCTTGTCTCACTTTCTCTCCGTGCTCAGTGCTTCGACTTGGAGTCCTACCTGCAGCTGAACTGTGAGAGGGGGACGTGGCGGTGTCCTGTCTGCAAGTGAGTGGGCGCCGCACGGCGGGGCGTGGGCTGCCCAGGCTGACCCCCCCACACGCGCGCTCCCCAGCCCCTCACACGCCGGGGTGCTGTCACGGCACCAGGGTAGCAGAGCCTAGTGCTCAGAGCAGGGGGTGGAGGAGCTGGGCTGTACCCACAGCTCTGCCACTGGCTGGCCTGAGATTGGCCTGCACTGTGCCCGGTGCCCCTCTGCGTACCGGGGGAATCAACGGGCCACCTTTGCAGCGTGCCGCACGGCTCGCTGCCAGGGCCCAGGCGGAGCAGTGCTGGGCTCCTCTGGCTCAGCCCCTCCCTTCTCTTGCCGGCAGTAAAACGGCCCTGCTGGAGGGACTGGAGGTGGACCAGTACATGCTGGGGATCCTGATCTACATTCAGAAGTGAGTGCCCTGCGCCGCGCCGTCGCCTACCCGCTCGCCACCAGAGGGCAGGCGCGTGCCCGAGAGAGGCGGGGCTGGGGGAGGTCCCTCTGGGGGCCCCCAAAAGCCAGGCCACTAAGGGGCTTGCGGGGAAGGGGGGGAGCAAATGACTTGGGGTGGCTCCTGGGGAATGCACAGTTCTGGGAGAGAGCACAAGGGCCAGGGGAGGGGGCACAGACCCCTTGCGGTGCTCTCCAGAGACCCGGCCCAGCCCTGCCTAGTGGGAGGGGGACATGGGGGGGGACTCGTTTTCCTGGGGGCCCCAGATCAACACCAATTGGGGTGCCGGGCTGTCCATGTCTCCTGAGCCCGGCGCCAGCTGGGTGAGTCCAGCCAAAAGCCCTGTTTGGCAGCCTCCGTAGAGAGGGGCCCCTGCAGACAGACGGGGGGGGAGGCTGCACCTCGAGAAAGGGCTCCTGTCTCTGCAGCTCCTGAGCCAGCCCCTCCCCTGCCCGCCCACTGGCCCGCGGCTAACGGGGCCCCTCCCCAGCCTGCCCACAGCTGAGCCCCAGGAGGCTGGGCCAGGGTGCTGGGCTGGCTGCTCTCGGGCCCTGGCTGAGCGCTGCCCTCTGTGCCCGCCCAGCTCCGACTACGAGGAGATCACCATCGACCCCACGTGCAGCTGGAAGCCGGTGCCCATCAAGCCCGACATCCACATCAAGGAGGAGCAGGACGGGCCCGTGCTGAAGCGCTGCCGGACCATGAGCCCCACCCACATGGTGCTGCCCAACGTCATGGAGATGATCGCGGCCCTGGGCCCCGGCTCCTCGCCCTTCGCTCCCCTGCAGCCCCCGCCCACCAGCGACTACAGCAGCCAGAGTGAGGGGGGCAGGGAATGGGGCCTCTGGGCAGAGGGGGCAGGGAACGGGGCCTCTGGGCGGAGTGGAGGGGGCAGGGGACGGGGCCTCTGGGCGGAGTGGAGGGGGCAGGGAATGGGGCCTCTGGGCAGGGGGCAGGGAGCAGGGGCCTCTGGGCGGAGTGGAGGGGGCAGGAACGGGGTCTCTGGGCGGAGTAGAGGGGGCAGGAATGGGGCCTCTGGGCGGAGTGGAGGGGGCAGGGGCAGGGCCTCGGGCGGAGGGAGGGGCAGGGAATGGGGCCTCTGGGGTTGAGGGGCAGGGAACGGGGCCTCTGGGCGGAGTCGAGGGGGGCAGGGAACGGGGCCTCTGGGCGGGGTGGAGGGGGGCAGGGAACGGGGCCTCTGACCAGAAGGCGTCTCCACTGGCGCCCTGTGGGGGAGCGGGCAGGGCAGGCGCCCGAGGACACCGCTGCTGGCGGGTGTGGGGCGGTGCCCAGCAGCAGGGGCGGGTCCCCCGGAAGTGCCCTGCTGGCGCCCCCGCCACAGCACCGACAGCCTGTCCTTTCGCAGGTTCCAGCTTCTCCGGCTCAGGCAGCTTCCCGGACTCGTTCCCTCCTGCGAACCCTGGCACCCCGACGCTAAACGAATTCACTCCAGGGCCTCCCCCCATCTCCTACCAATCGGACATTCCCAGCAGCCTCCTGACCCCGGAAAAGCCGCCAGCGCCCTCCATCGCCGGACAGGTCAGCTGGGCTCCCCCGCAGCAGCGCTTCCCCCAGCCCGGGGGCGGTGCGGCTGGCGGGACGCCGCACTTCCTGGCTGGAGCTGGCAGCAGTGAGCGGCCGGTTGGCTGGGCGTGCCCAGGCTGCCCTGGCCAGTGGCTCCTGCCCGTTGAGTGTGGGTCTCTGAGGCAGGTGTGGCTATTTGCCATCCAGCGCAGGGGAGCCGGAGCCGTGGCCAGTCCCTGGCAGCTGGTGAGGAAGAGAGCGCCGCCGTGGGGAGCGGGCATGGGGAGGCCCCTGCTGGCCGCTCACATCAGCTGTAAAACACCAGGCTGCTCAAGGCCGTGGCGGCTGTGTGGGGCAGGCGGGGCAGTGGCGGCCGTGTGGGGCAGGCGGGGCAGTGGCGGCCGTGTGGGGCGGCGGGGCAGTGGCGGCCGTGTGGGGCAGGCGGGGCAGTGGCGGCCGTGTGGGGCAGGCGGGCATGCCGGGTGTCCAGGTGGCCTGGCTGAGGTGCAGGGTTCTGCTCCCGGCCTGGCCTCCGGGACGGTTTCTCATCGCCGCCTCTTCTTGCTCTCAGATGCCTCCGTCCGGCCGCATGGACCCTTCCCACAACCCTGTGCAGCAAGGCCTCCATCCCCCCAACCTCAGTGGCCAGTCCGGACAGCAGCTCCATCATCGGAACCCGCCCCCCCCGCAGTCCCGGCAGCCCATGGGGCAGGCAGGCTCCGGGGGCCCGGCGCATGCTGGAGAGCTTGCCTTTACCCCTGCGTCTGGGATGGTGGGGCAGCCAGGCATGTCGGGAGCCGGGGAAGGGCCGGAGCCTTCCCTCGATGTGAGTAACCCCACCCCCAGCGGCGCCCCCTGCTGTCCGAGGGCGCCCCCGTGCCCAGCACAGCGGCGCCCCTGCTGTCCGAGGCGCCCCGTGCCCAGCACAGCGGCGCCCCTGCTGTCCGAGGCGCCCCCGTGCCCAGCACAGCGGCGCCCCTGCTGTCCGAGGGCCCCCGTGCCCAGCACAGCGGCGCGCCCCTGCTGTCCGAGGCGGCCCCCGTGCCCAGCACAGCGGCGCCCCTGCTGTCGAGGAACGCCCCCACCCTGTGCCCAGCACAGTGGCGCCCCTGCTGTCTGAGGGAACAGTGTGCACCCCATGCCCAGCACAGCGGCGCCCCTGCTGTCGAGGAACGCCCCCACCCTGTGCCCAGCACAGTGGCGCCCCTGCTGTCTGAGGGAACAGCGCCCCAGTGCCCAGTCCCCGTGTCCAGCACAGCGGCACCCCCTGCTGTCCAAGGGGAACCCCGTGCCCAGCACAGCGGCGCCCCCTACTGTCCGAGGGGAACCCCCATGTGCCTTTGCTCCATGGCTGGAGGGCTGCAGGGGCATGTGCTCTTCAAATTTTCCCTCTATTAAGGCAGGTAAGGTAGGTCAGTTTCAGAGCCAGTCGGGAGGCAGCAGCGGGGCCGGCCCCCTTGGTCTGCCCTAGCCTGATGGGTCAGGCCACACTCTGCACTGGGGGAGCTGGAGTGTTAGACCCCCCCCAAGCCACGCCCTCCGTGCGCCTTCACCACGCAGCCCAGGGCAGGGCTCCTTCCCCACGTGGCCTGGCTGTACCGGCGCCCCACAGGCTGACGGCCCCACTGTCCTCTTGCCAGGGCTTGATCCCCAGCCTCACCCCATTGTTCCTGCCAGTCCCCTTCGGTCTCTCCTGGGTCCTAGGTCAGGGCCCAGCTGGTGCCCTGGCTTGGAGGGCCGAGGAAGAGCACTGGCCCGTAGCCAGTGCTGCTTCGTGCATCCCTTCCCTGTTGCTGCTTGGAGTCCTTCCAGGTGTTGGCACGGCGGCAGCGGTCCTTGGCCTGGGTTCTGCAGGCCTCCCGCCAGGGCTGATCCCACTGTGCCCTGCTGGCTGACCCCAGAGCCAGCTGCACCGCCCCACAGCTCTTTCGCATGCTCTGCAGCCCCGGGGAGCTTGGCTCTTCACTTCTGCCCGCCCCAGACAGGCCCGGGGAGCCATACCCCCAGGACCCCGGTCTCCCCGCCCTGCTGCGCCTCGCACTCTCCTTACACCTGTGCACGGTGGGTGTGACACACGGGCCGCCCATGCGCTGCTCCCCAGTAATTTCTTCCTGTGTGTTGCCCTCAGCTTCTCCCGGAGCTGACGAACCCCGACGAGCTGCTGTCCTACCTGGGCCCGCCAGATCTTCCCAACAACAGCAATGACGACCTGCTGTCCCTCTTCGAGAACAACTGAAGCTGTCCCTAGGGAAGGCAGCCCCCAGACCCAGAGGCCTTCCACGCCCCGTCCACGCCTCTGCCCCCAGGCACCGCCACACTCATCCATCCCACAGCTCCCCAGACACGCGCCTCCTCTGCGCCAGGAACCCCTGGCTGGACTCTCTGAACCTGCCCCACGGAGCAGCGGCTTTGGGGGGGATGGCCCTCGGGCACCGTGACACGCTTGGGCCATGCCAGGTGCCCGGCTCTAGGCGCCCCGCCGGTCGGCCCTGGCCCACTCCCCAGAGCTGGAGCAGCTCCTTGGAATGGGGCAGCCGGCACCCGGCCTCCCCCAGCCGCCCGGCTCGTGGTGCGCAGGTCGGAGCCTGGCACCCGCGCGGCGGAGCAGCGTCAGAGCGCCCAGTACGCGGCTCACGCCCAGGCCTGGCACAGCAGGCACGGCATTGCCTTTGCAGGCCACCAGAAGCCATGTCTGCCCGGCCCAGCTCCTCGTGGGCCCGCGGGCAGCGGGCGGCGGCTCCCCGGTGCTGTGGCTGCCTGGGAGCTGCCACCTCGGAGCCAGCATCTTGGAGGTGCCGCTTGGAGAGCCGCCTCCGCTCCCCGCCCAGCGGGGGGTAGGGAGGGTTGCAGCAGAAGCGGGGGCTGGCAAGCCTCGTCCATTGCTTCCCCCTGGACTGCAGCAGCAGCAGCGGCCCCTGGCGCCGGGGGAGAGGCCAGGCGGTTCCCGGACCCCGACAGACTGACTCCATCTGGCGATGGGGCTTCTACAAGCACAATGATGTACATAGTTAGAAACACTAAAGGAAACAAACCCAATCTATTTAAAGGCAAACGTGTCGCTGTGGTGTCTAGTCCGGGGCCCCAGCCCCGCGGCAAGAGTCCTCTGTATAAATGTGCATACGCTCCCCAGTTTGTAATATAGACCATTCCACGTGGGGCCGCCCGCGCCCCCCAGGCCTGCCGCTTGCCCACAGCGGGAGCCCTGCCCTCACCTTCGAAACATCTGTCCCCCTAAAGCAGGGGATGGGACGCACCCAGCCAGCCCCGGGAACCCACGTGCAGTCAGTCCAAACCACTGTGGTTTTGGGACCCGCTGCCCCACCCAACCCCCCAGTCAGCACCTCCCTCCCACCACGGCGCAGTTCACGGTGGAGAGCAGCCTGACTGGGGCAAGTCAACCCCTCGTCCCCGGCCGGAGTCCTGTGTCTGAGTGCTGATGACTGTTTAGTTCTGTGTATCCTATTTCATTATCGCTCTATATTAAAGGATTTCTTTTTGGTGGGGCTCACTGAACGCCAGGCGTGTTGGTCTGAAATGGGGGGGGGGGGCTGTGGTAGGGGCAGGCCGAGGGCTCCCACCACCTCTGCTCAGCCAGTGGCTTTAACCTGGGCCAGCAGAGAGGCAGACACAGGTGCAGCAAGAGCCTGCTGCGAGGCGCCTGCAGACTCCAGCGGGCCCGGCCCCGCTGGCCGATGCTCCGAGCTGCACCGGGGCCAGGCCCTGGGCCGGTCCCGCGTGGACGCAGCCCCGGGCGTTGTGAAGCTGGACAGCGTTCCAGGCTGGCGTGCTCTAACTGCAATTGCAGGAGGGGCAGAGCGCGCGGGGGGGGCCAGTGCTGCCAGGGGCTTGGGAGGGGCAGAGCGTGCGGGGGGACCAGTCCTGCCAGGGGCTCGGGAGGGGCAGAGCACGCGGGGGGGGGGCCAGTCCTGCCAGGAGCTCGGGGGGGGACGGGCGACATCCAGCAGCGGTAGCTGCAGTGCCAGGGAAGGAAGAGCAGCCTGAGCCTGGGGGACTTGGCGGGGACATTCCTTGGCTAGTTTGTCAGTATCCAAATGGCTTGGGCCAGGTCCTGCCAGAGGTGCAGGCTCCAGAGAAAATCCAACAGAAATCCCAGGATCCCCGGGTCCGTCCCAGAGCCTCTGGTGGGCCGGCTGTGGCCTGCGGGCTAGAAGAGAGGAAAGGCAGCGAAGCGTCCCGGCCGTGGAGGGGGGAAGAGAACCTGGGGCGCTTGATGCCCGCCGGTCCGCACCAACGTGGGAGAGTGGAGAGCAGGAAGGTTTCCATCTCACGCAGGCAGGATGCGAGCCAGGGCAACAGGAAACAAGGTGCCAGTTTTTCACAGAGAGGGGTAATTCATCCTCAGCCAGTTTCCTAGGGACGTGGTGGATTCGCCCTCCCTGGGAACCTGAACCCCCGGCTTTCTAACAGAGACGCTCCAGCTCGAAGGCATGGCTGGGATGTAGGAATCCTGCTTCTCAGACTGGCATCTTGCAGGACCTAGATTAGATGATTGTGTGAGCTCTTCTGCTCAGAAACCCCCGAATCGTCCCTCCTTGGACCGACCCGCCTCTGTTCCAGGATCTTTGAAAACTCGGAGTGGGGGGGGTCCTGGACAATTGCAAAAAGACAAATGTAGTGGCCATCTTTACAAAGGGAAGGAGGAGGATCGGGGAACTACAGCCCGGCCAGCCTCACCTCCATCCTGGAAAAACCAGGGAGCAGGCCCTCAGGAATCCATTCTGAAGTGCTCGGAAGAGAGAAAAGTGAACAGGAACCGTCAGCGTGGATTCACCAAGGGCAAGCCCTGCCTGACCAGCCCTGGAAGTCCAGGGGAAGTCGGTGAACGTGCTATACCTGGACTCTAGCAGAGCTTTTGATACATCTCCCACAATATTCTTGCCAGTGTGTTAAGGAAGTCTGGGTTGGATGAATGGACTGTGAGGTGGATAGAAAACTGGCTAGATTGTTGCTCTCAGCGGGCAATGATCATCAACTTGATGTCTGGTCGGGGCTGGTATCAAGTGGAGAGGCCTGAGGCCAGTTTTGTTCAACATCTTCACTAATGATCTGGCTGAGGGGATGGATTGCACCCTCAGCAAGTTTGTGGATGACACTAAGCTAGGGGGAGAGGTAGATACGCTGGAGGGCAGGGATCGGGTCTAGCGTGACCTGGACAGATTAGAGGACTGGGCCCAAAGAAATCTGATGAGGTTCAACAAGGACAAGTACAGAGTCCTGCCCTTGGGCCGGAAGGATCGGGCCAGGTAGCAGTTCAGCAGAAAAGGGCCTGGGGGTTACAGTGGCTGAGAAGCTGGATATGAGTCAGCAGGGCGCCCTTGTAGCGAAGAAGGCGAATGGCATATTAGGGTGCATTAGGAGGAGCATTGCCAGCAGATCCAGAGATGTCATTATTCCCCTTTATTCAGCTCTGGGGAGGCCACATCTGGAGTATTGTGTCCAAGTCTGGCCCCCGCTACACAAAGGACGCATTGGAGCGGGGCCAGCGGAGGGCGACCAAAATGATTTGGGGCTGGAGCACACGGCCTAGGAGGAGAGGCTGGGGGAGTTGGGTTTGTTTAGTCTGCAGAAGAGAAGAGTGAGGGGGGATTTGAGAGCAGCCTGCAACTCCCCGAAGGGGGTGCTAAGGAGGCTGGCGAGAGGCTGTTCCCAGTGGGGGCAGGTGGCAGACCCAGGAGCAACGGGCTCACGCTGGGGGGGGAGATCTAGGCTGGATATTAGGAAAAACGATTTCCCTAGGGGGGTGGGGAAGCCCTGGGCTGGGTTCCCTCGGGACGGGGAATCTCGGTCCCTAGAGGTGCTGAAGGCCCGGCTTGACCAAGCCCCGGCTGGGATGATTGAGTTGGAGTTGGTCCTGCGTGGGGCCGGGGGCTGGAGGCGATGGCTCCTGACGCCTCTGCCAGAGGTAACTTGCCAAAGGGCTTAGTGGGGCTGAGGTGCTGGGCACCCCTTACGTCCCATGAGACCGGCCTGGAGGGGAGAAGGGGGGTGAAGAGCCCTTGGCACGGTGACCCGCAGTGCAGAAAGCGACCCCATTGAGCACCATGGGGGTGCCGACGCATCAGCCAGCGCCGGCCCAGGCCCCACGGCCTCGCCCAGCCATGCAGCAGGGGGCTATGGCGATTAGCAAACAACCCTCCTGCCTGTGAGCCGGGGCTGCCACAAAGCATGTGGGCGCCAGCCTGGCGGGACCGGCCCGGCCGAGGCGCTGGGCAGAGCCGGACGGGGCAGCTAGCCGAGGGCGGAAGAGCCTGCACGCTCGCAGACGGGGATAATCCGCCCCCGTCGGCGTCTTCTCCGAGCCCCCCAGGGCCTGGAGGACACGTGGGGTCTGTCCTGCAGCCTCTGGGGAGCTAGTGGGGCCCTCGCTGGCTACCCTGATACTCACCCCTTCGGGGTGTAACCCCCTCGTGGCCCTGCTCAGGCAGCGGTGCCTCATGCTGTTAGAATGAGCCATCCCCAGCCTCGTGCTCCGCTGCGCCCCTCAGCTCCAGCCCCACAGCTCATGCAAGGGGGCCCACCCTAGGCGGGCAGGGCCGCAGCAACGCCTGGCTCCAGGGAGCTGTCTATGGCCCCCCCCCAGCCAGGTCCTCCTGCCATTTGGGTGGGGCTGCGCTGCGCTGCGAACAACGGAGAATTCCTCCCCCTGGTGCCCGGGGGTTCCTGGCCCCCTCCCAGAGAGGAGATGGGGTGGGAGGGGCCCTTAGCCTGAGCTGGTCTGACAGCCCCTGCTGACCGCGCTTCGCCAGGTTTCCTGGCCCTTCGCCTGCTCCCCCTTTCTCCCCCATTCCATCCCCCCAGCTGCACGGGCTCGCCCACCTCGGGCCCTAGGTCACCGGCTATCGGCACTGTCCCTCCCAGCCTGCACTTGGAATGGCTGCACCAGCCGGGCACACAGCCCTGGACATGCCTCCAGGCAGCGCCTGTCGCAAGGGGACAGCACCGAATAGCCCAGCGTGGGGGCAGGGCCCAACCCCCTGCTGCGCTCAGAGCCCCCCGCACTTGGACTCCGGGCGGCTCCCTAAAGGGAGACGCCGCGGCCTTGGCTCGGGAGAACGGACTCGGCAGTGCGGGGCTGCTGCTGCCCAGCTGGAGCGCATGGGCGCTGGGGTGGCGGCCCTGCAGCGGGTCCCTCCGGGCTGCTCTGCTGGCCCGGCCCCCCGAGGGGGATCCAAAGCTCTCGATGGCCGGCAGGGCGGGGCTCTGGACGGGCTCCCGGATGCAGGCCTCCGGTGCCACTCGGCACCGCCTGTTCTCAGCTGCTGGCGCTTCGCGGCCTGGTCTCCAGCAGGCCACAGCCAGGGCAGCAGGTGTAACAGGCCTGGGGGCCTTAGCCAGGCCCTGGGCCCGCCCTCGCTGTGCTCCTGCTAGCTCCGCTTCCCCCGGCTGGGGCCAGCAGCAGACCGGGGCTGTTGGACTGGTCCCCGCGGGCGCACGGGAGGGGCAGGCCCGTGCCCTCTGGCACGCAGGAGAGCAGAGGAGCTGGGGTTCCCCGTAGGCCCAGCAGGGATCAAATTGGCCCATCTCGCCCCTGACCAGCCCAGAATCCAGGCCCCCAGTAGTTTGTCCTGTCCCAGCTGGGCAGCTCCAGCCCTCCTCTGGGCCAGGAGTCCACCCAGCTGTGAGCCAAACCTCCCCTACGCGGCTGGCGGGGGGGGATCCTGCCCTTCCCTCACCAGCCACGCCCAGCTCACAGCCACCTGGCAAGGCCCAGAGACCCCCTGCCCAGCCACAGCCAGCCCAAGGGCTCGGGGGCCACGCTCCTGCCAGACCCCGCAGATGCCAGGGACTGTTACCCCCACAAAATTCCCATTCACCTCCTTGGGGGGCACCCAGCCCCACCCAGCCCCAAGACTGGGGTGTAACTCAATCTCGGCACCCGTGCTCCCCCATTTCTAGGGCTCGGGTGTAACCTCACGCTGCGGGTTTACGGGTCTTGTACCAGTGAAAGAGCCTGAGCAGGGGCCATCCTGCCTACAGCCATGAAACCCGCGCGCCCGCGCTGAGCGTTCAGTCACCCAGCCCCTAACGAGCCCGGTGAACTGGCCCGGCGGGATCAGGCCCATCGGGGGACTCCACGTTCTGCCCAGTGCCACTGGACCAGCTCTGCTTTGGCGCTGGCGCCCAAAAAGCTTCATCTGGCTCCAGTTTCTGGAGTCCTGCTGAGCCACCGTGACCAAGTCCTTTGCTCAGCTGTTACCGAGCTGAACGTTGGGGCAGAGTCGCCAGCTGCCCTGGCCCCGCCACCGGGCTCGCTGTGCACCTCGCACACGCCACTCGCCCGCCACAGAAACCGGCCCTCCCGGGGCCTCGCAGTCCAACGGGCAAGGGCTCACGGCAGGACCAGGCCGGGCTGAGGATTCGGAAGCGGTGTCTTGCCGGACGCAGTTTTCTTTGCCCATCGTGAGCTCTGGATCCTTGTCTGGGACGGTGGAGCCAGTAGGCCAGCTGGGCGGGACGCTACTGTCTGCAGCCCCTCAGGCGCTGCAGACGCAGGCCAGCCAACGTGGCCACAGCAAAGCACCTTCTCCTTGCCCAGCTTGCTGCCCCATGAGCAAACTCTTCCCTCTCCTTAGCAAGAGGAGCTCCCCCTCGTCCCCAAGTCTCTCCCGGAGCTTCTGCAATCCAGTGGCCGGCTGCTGAGCACCTTGGAGACCCTCTCGGCCCAGGCAGGGGATCCTGGCTGGCCAGGCCTGCAACCGGGCCGGGCTCTTTCCTGGCAGTTAGTAACGTAATCAGATCTCGGCAGCATGAGCTCAGACATCACATACCCCAGCGGCCCCCGCCCACGGCGCGAGGGGCCGTGCGGGATCCAGGAGGGGAGAGCTGCCCCCGCCTGCGGACAGAGGGGCAGGAGGCTGTGCAGGACAGGATGGGAGGGGAGAGCTGCCGCTGGGGAGGGAAAGCTTACTACGTGGGGGGCATGGAGGTCAGGAGCTAATCCCAGGGGATCAGTCTCCTCCAGGCTGACACCCTGCTCCGGGGAATCTCCGGAGCAGCAGCAACCCACAAGCGCCTTGGTGGCCACATAACCCTGCGGGATTACCTGCAAAGCCCCCAAGCCGTGTCAATGGTCTGTAAGGGGACAGCGTGTCCAGCAGTAGGTGTAGTGGTCAGAGCCCGGGCCTGGTGTCCAGCAGGCCCCCCTCGGGCCCAGGCGCTGGCCACGCCGCTGGGTCTATGCCGAGCAGGCACGTGAGGCTTCACAGGGGTGCGATGCCCCAGAAGGGGGAGTGGCTCTCACGCTGATGGCTTCACGTGCCCCCCGGAGTCCTACCCGCTTCCAACCCGCCACAGGGCCCCGGCCAAGCCCTGGGCAGGTGCCTCTTGCAGGGGGCTCTGCCGTCTCCCCCAAAGCAGCATCTCCCAGCCTCGCCCTCTTCCTTCCTCTCTGCTCGGGGCATGGGAGGGGGCGTCTGCTGGAGCAGGTGAGGCGCCGCTTACCCAACCTGCTGGGGAGCGGGAGGCTGGCGCCCGACCAGCTTCCCCAAGGTGCTTTTCAAGTTGCCACTTGCTCTTAGGCGCGACACGCCCAGGTGCGGTGCTGACGCGCTCGGTGGGAAACCGAGGCGAGCCCTGCAAGCTGCACCACACTCAGGGTACAGCAGGCCATGGCAAACCCCTCAGTAACCTCACCCCCAGGGCCGACTTACCCAGTAGGCACAGTGCCTAGGGCCCACGATACTTTTAGGGGCCCACGAAAATGTTTTAATTTCTTTTAAAATCAGAAGGAAAAAAAAAAGAACTTTCAGGGTCGAAGAAAATGGTTTAATTTTTTCCTCACATCAGAAAAAAATGAAACTTTTAGGGCCCACGAAAATCCATTAAATTTTGCCTAAAACAGAAAAAAAAATAAAATGTTGAAGTATTTAAAGTTATATCAAAAATAATTTTAATTTTTTTTTTTATGGAGGAAGGGGCCCACGAGGGCAAAAGTGCCTAGGACCCACGAAAGTCACAACGCAGCCCTGCTCCCCCCCCCCCTCGCAGGACGGGGGCCGTACCCCCTTGTTCGGAGGGAAACTGCAGCACGGGGCTGCCAAGTGACATCACACAGGGACTGGAGGATTCACACACACCCCCGTGCTCTGCCCAGGGCATGGCTCGTGGCTGGCTGCCTGCCCCGCCGCACTTACTGGACCTTGTTGTGGGTCCCAGTGCTTTGGAAGATCCCACTCCTGCACCCGGAGCAAGCAGCTGACTCCCCCCAACCCCTCTGTGCAAGGAGAATGGAACAGTCTCTCCTTCCCCCACTCCCACGTGGTTGTTCCCACACACACCTGCCGGCGGGGGGGGGGGGGGGGAGTTTTTTTCCCTCCCCTCCTGGGCCTGCCCTGGGCTGTGCAGGGGAGCAATGCGACAGCACAGAGCACGCCAGCAGCCCGGCCCCGGCCCCGCCAGGCAGGCTCTCAGCCCCACGCTGCTGGCAATCGTTTCGCGGGGACGTCTGCAGGTAACAGTCAGCTGTGGGCTGAGTCCTGGGGCAGCCCTGACGTGCAAGGCCTTTGGCTTCTGGACAGGGCCCCTGCAGGGCCAGCTTCCCGCGTGCTGATCTGCGCAGGGGTTACGGGGGCACCTCAACCCATGACCCTCGCGGCTCTCGCTCTCCCTGCCTGTCGGTGCACTGTGCGGAGCAGAGCTTGTGCTGGAGCTGAGACCCACCAAACTCATCTCCCGGAACCCTCCGCCCTCCAGAGAACAGCTATGGGAGAGCAACTGAGCTGCCTGGAACCTGACTCGCCCTCCAGCCCAGGCAGTGGGGGCAGGTCGTGTATCCTCTTCCCTCCCCCCGATCTCTGGCCGCCCTGCGTCGCGTCACAGAGGGAGGGGGGCAGTTCTCCACAAGAGCCACCATCCTGTCTGCTTCGCTGTAGGAGCGGTTAGGGCTGTTCCCCCCCTGGCACTGCGAGTGCAGAAGGTCACCAGAGAGTTTCAAACCCTGCCTCTGCAGGCGCTGGGTACAAAAACCTCCCCCCAAATCCCAGTACCCGGATTTGGAGAATTTCGCTGCCAACATCAAGTGCTTTGATCCCTTAAAAAAAAGACGGGGGGGTGAACACTTGAAACCACCCCCAGGGACACCCCAAGCTCGTTTGCCCCAAAAGAGCTTGAAAAAGAAAAGAGCACAAGCTGCAGTCTCTGGTAGCGGAGCCCCCAGCCACAGGCCCGCAGACACCCGCAGCCAGACCTGCCCGGACACAAGAATCAGCTCAGCACCTTAGAAAAAGGGATTTTTATTACCAAGCAAAAGAGAAGCTGACAAAGCAGACTTGGGTGCCAGATGTTACAGAGCAACTGAGGAAAAATTAAAACAGAGAAAAACCTCTGCCCAATGCTTAGATGGGGGGGGGCATCGATTCACAGAGCAGTTCAAACCAAACCACAAAATAAAGAAAAATTACACTGAACGCGGCTGGACTCACACGTCCCTGGTCCTCGCTTCTCACTGTTCTCTGTTCAGTCCATTCCCACCCCCCCGTCCTGAATTCTACAGGGGGGTGCGGGTGCCTTGCCTGGGTTAAATTGTTCTGTGTAAAGCAGCAGGCAGAGAATCTATATCCAATTCAACTTCCAACCCTCCATCTCCAGAGCCCACTGGCCGCCACCTTTGCTAGGTACCTGAGTTAAGCCCTTAGTCGCCAGGTGCTGGTCAGGACTACCCTCCCGCCACAGAAGGGGCAGGCGTCCGAGGGGGTGGCGTGAAACGCACCAGGTACCCGCCCGAGCTCACGGCTCCGTGGAGGAGCTGCCAGCTGATGGGCTGTGGGATTAAGGTGGAATAAACAGTGGCCCAAGGGGGGTTCTTAGCTAGTCCTGCCACTTGGTGTCGGGGTGGGACGCGCAGGTGAGGAAATGCAACCTGTGGAGCACGAGCGTGTTCGGATGGTCTCGGTTCGGGGGTCCAGGGATTCGGAGGCCGCGGGGAGAACAGGGGATGGAGAAAAAAAAGTACATTGGGTTGGGGGGGGGTGTACCCTGTCACAGGGCTCCTGGAGCGCGCGGGGGGGTTCGGAGGGTGATGAACCCCATGCTCCGGGGATCCACCCAATCCCCGGTGTAGTCCAGGCGGGCTCCGACCTAGTCAGTCCTGGTCCCCCCCCCCCCGGTGCCGTTTCTCCCCGGGCCCGCCCAGGCCAGGCTGGCGTCAGCCCTGGCTCCTGGAGACAAGCCCCCCCGCTCCTGCCTTAATGCCCCGGCCCCTTCCCCGGCAAGGTGGGGGTGCGATGGGGCGGCTCTGCTGCTCCTCACCTCGGCGCCGCTGCTGGAGCGAGCGGCTCCCCCGCTGCTCCCGAGCCCCGGCCGTGCGAGCTGCCCTGCAGCGGGGGAGGGCCGGGCGGTGCCCGCCCGCCGCCGCCCGCCGGCCTCCCGGGCTGCCAAGTGGGCGGGGAGCGGCCGGCTCCTGGGGCAGGACGAGGCGGCAGCTCCCAGGGCGACCGAGCCTCCCGCTTTCCGCCAAGGTCCCCGGCTCGCCCCGCGCCCTGTGCTGCGCCCCCGGCCCCGCGTTACGCGCGCAGCTCCGGCTCCCCAGGGCCCGCCGCCTGGGTGCCATTTGCATGCCATTAATATGCTAATGAGGGGGAGGCCACAGGCTGGGGCTGGATCTTCGGGGTCGGAGGGCGCCCGCCTCTGCCCCCCGGCTGCAGGCCCTGGCAAGCAGCAGGCGGAGCCGCATTCCTGCCCTTTCGCGGCTCGCTAACGGGTGTGCGCGGGGAGCTCCGCTTCCCTCGGCTCTGCCAAGCCAAACACGCTCCGCGCTGCCAGCGCCGGGCCCCCTGCCCGCCCGCCCCGGAGCCCCTGCCCTGCCCGAGGCTGCTACGCGGCGTGAGCCGCAGCCGGACTCCGAGTCTCTGCAAAGCCGGCTCCAGCTCCTGCTCCTGCTCCAGCGGGGCGCCGCAGCGTCCTGAGCCCCGGGAGCCGAGCGGGCCGGCAGACTCGGGCTCGCAGGCTCTGAAAATAGCGGGGCTCCGGCTCCCACGCGCGCCCTGCCCGCAGCCAGCGGGAGCGGAGGGGGCCGGGAGCTCCGAAAATCAGGCCACTCTGAGTCACTCTTGCTTGGAGGAGCAGAGCATTCTGGGAGGGGAAGCCACCGCTCCGGGCTCATTTTTCATCGAGATGCAGAAATCCGTAGGGGAGGGGCCGGGAAGCTCTGGCCATCCCCCCCTTGTTCTGGGCGGTGCGGTGGGGTGGTCCCTTTCCAGAGCATGCCTGCTGAGCGCCAGCTCCCTGTGTCCTTATTGCTGCAGGTGTTTGCGGGGAGTCATCCCCTGTGCCGCTCCAGATGGGGATGATTAATTATTGCTAATAATACACGGTGATTAAACTGTCAGGCAGGCGCTTCATCGCCAAATCAGCAGCGGCAGGTCCCTTTCCCTAACTGGCTTGCAGCTTAAATTAGACAGAAGAGCGTGTGGGCAGGTTTCTCTCCCCAGATTTGTTCTGGAAGACACAAGCGCGCCTGGGGGTGTGCACCCCCCGGGGCTGGAGCGACACGGGATGCTGCGCGGGGATGCTGTTCTGCCACAGACTGGTGCAATGTGGGTATGTCTACGCTACAGAGTTGTGTCGGAAAAACGGCTGTTTTTCCGACACATCTTGAGGAACGTCCACACTAATTACGTTCTTCCGCAAGAAAATCAAAAGAGCAGAGGGGGTTTTCCGGCATTGGTAATCCTTATTCTACGAGGAGGAAGCCTTTTTCCGAAAGAGCTCTTTTGGAAAAGGGGGGGTGTGGACGGAGAAGAGGGAGTTCTTTCGGAAGAAGAGGGAGGAGGAAAAAGCACAGGTGCCCCGGTGGCCACTCCATTCCATGCGAGAGAGCCTCCCTTCAGTGTGGACGCTCTCTTTCGAAAAAGCAGATCGCTTTTTCGATGCACTTTGGCAGTGTGGACGCTCTCTTGCGGAAGAAGCCTATAGTCTAGACGTAGCCTGTGAGTCATGAACACGGGTAAAGCTCTCTGGCCCCATCCTTGATGTGCTACTTCTGCAGCTGTCACAGCTAACCATGGGAGTGGTGTTCCGGGGACCTGGCTCTCAGTGTGTTCAAGAGGGGGTCAAACGGGGGTCATTCTCCTTTCCTCAGTGTGTGACCAAACTGCTGTCTGCTTCCCATGGCCTTAGACCCAAAGGGCCTGGTTCCAACCTGACCCAGATTTTACCCATTAATTTCAGTGGAGTTACTGCTGAGTTCTGCAGGCCCAAGACCAGAATGAGGCCCAGGGGACCAAATTCAGACCTACCGATAAAGCGGAAAGAGTGTGGATCTAAGGGAGCGAGCCTCCAGCGCCTTGCAGAGGGAGCTGTAGATTACCTTGCAGCAAGGGAGGGTTAGGCTGGAAATTACTGTCAGGGGATTAAACACTGGAATAAGTTGCCTGGGGGTTGTGGAATCTCCATCACTGGAGACATTTAAGAGCAGGTTGGACAGACACTGTCAGGGATGATCCAGGCGGGGCTTGGCCCTGCCATGAGGGCAGGGGACTGGCCTTGACCTCTCCAGGTCCCTTCCAGTTCTAGGATTCTCTGATTTTAAGACCTACAAGTCCCAGCTGTGCCTCAGGAGGGTCTGCTGGCCTGTGGCTCTTGCACTTTACATGGGGTTGCCAGAGGTCCATGTGGGCACACTCTGCCGCCTGCGTTTCAGGAGCTGCTGATTTCTTGGCAGCAGACCCGTGAGGAGGTTGGTCAGCTGCTGTCCCCTCCCTTCATAAGCCCTGTGGCCATGCTCTCCGACAGACTCGTGGCCTAGCCACTTCCACGCTAGCCCAGGGCTTGGCAGACAGGACTCAATTCCAGACAGAGGCCTCTCGGGTGAGTCGCTTAGCACCTTGTGCCTCAGTTTCCCCTGTGCGATGGCAGTGATAGCACTCCCTTATCTCAGAGGCGTATGATGTTCATAAATACATTTCAGATGTGGAGGCTCCCAGATGCTCTGGACACGGAGGTGGCAGAAGTACCCTGCATGGGGTTGGGTGGTGCTGCAGGTCAGCCCGGGAGTCCAGTGGCTGTTACTCAGCTCAGGAGTTGGAAATCTGGGCCTCGATTTTCACCTGCTGTAGTTGTTCGCAGCTTGTCCCTCGCAAGCAGGAAGCTGGAGTCGGTCTCCAAGCCAGAGTGTTCTTCTCCCCTCTGTGGAGAGAGCATGGGCCCATGTCTGCGATCAGCCACCTCCGCACCCCCAGTCACTTCCTTCCCTGGCATGTTACCGCAGGGCACTCCCAAGAGCTGGGCGCATGCAGGGCCAGAATTACCAAGAGGCTCAGCACCCAGGAGGGACGGGCTTCTGTATGAGGTGGGCGCTGCACCTGTGGGCAGCTGGTATATTATTGCAGTGTTGTCCACTAGGGCTAGGCTGCCGGCCAGGAGCCTCCCCCAGCCTGAGCGAATAGGCTAGAACCATTGTGGCTTTCTACTCCAAAACCCCTGGGCTCCACCACCTGAACCTTAGGAGAAAGGTGCTAGTTGTGGGTCCCTTTGTTCCCTGTGGGCCCAGTAGCGAGCCAGCCCCTGGCAGGCAGAGCTGGAGCAGAGGAATCCGGGTTCCCAGCAGCCAGACACCAAACCACAACAAATGCACATGCTGCAGCCAGCAACCCTGCACTGCAGGCAGCAGAGCAGAAGGGTGGCAATACCACACCCTGACACCCTGACTTCTGCACAGCTGCTGGCAGTGGCTCTGCTCTCAGATCTGGGCTTCCAGCCAGCAGTCACTGCTTTCCAGAGCCCAGCTCTGAAGGCAGCGCTGCTGCCAGCAGCAGCACAGAAGGGTAGCAGTACTGCAATGCTCCCTAAAATAAGCTTGCAATGCCCTCCACAATTCCTTTTGTGTTCAGGACCCCTGCACTTAACATACTGTGAAATTTTAGATTTAAATAGCTGGAATCATGACATTTACTATGTTAACAATCCTATGACAGTGAAATTGACCAAAACAGGCTGTGACTTTGGTAGGGCCCTAGCCATGGAGCACTTTTGGAGAGCAGTGTATGGCACAGCCAGGACTGGGAGAACTGGTTCTACATGTTTCTTTGTTCACCACATTTAGGGGGACGTGATAGGGTCACAGCTTTCTCTTGCCTTGGCTCCCGTGGGCTCTGCTCCGCACAGTCTCCCCTTTAGATTTCTTTTCCCTGGTTAATTCCTATTTCACTCTCACTGGGGCTTCTTTCTCTTGACTGCTGCCCCCTCCCTGCCTCCAGGCACTAGCACCAGGAGACATTTCCATGTGAGGCCTCTACGTAGAGAAGCCTGCTTGGGGGGGACCACATGGTGCAACTTGGCCTAGAGGTCTCTGTGGGATAAAAAATGACCTGTGGGATGAAGCATCTGAATGTGACGGAGTGAGGGGCAGTAACATGACAACTTGCCTGTGCTGCTGAGTAAGCTGCGGTATGGGCCACAGGCCCAATTCATAGAGGTGCTAAATGTCCACAAAACTAGCTGGGGTGCCCTGAAAGTCAGACGCTGTCGCCTAACTGTCTCATGGTTGGTTCACCATCCTCTCAGAGAAAAAGGCCCTTTTTGCTTCCTCAGACTCTACACTGAAGGCCTGAAAGGGTGTATTATTATTTATTACTATTTTGCTGCTTGATCTTTTGCCTTAGGGATGTCAGGCCACGGAGGAATAGGGCCCTGGCTCTATAGACAGCGGCAATGCCCTGACGTAATTGTATTTTGCAGGAAAACAACCAACAGAATTTAAGATTGCTAAAGGCAGGCTACCCATAGTGGCTCCATTAGTGACAGTCCAAAAGAAACTATTGGCTCACGGAAGGATTCACAATGTAGTAATGCTAGGCAGTATAGCCTAGTGGATAGGATTCTAGACTGAGATTAAAGAGATTTGGGTCCAATTTCCAGGTCTGTCACTGGACTGCTGGGTGAGCTTGTTGCAAGTCCCCTCCTGCCCAGGGCCTCAATTTTTCCATCTGTAAAATGGGAGTGATAGTCTGCATTGTGAAAGAGCCTTTTTCCAAACTGTTGCTCATGTGTTGGAGTTAAGTGACTGTTACTGAAAAACAAATATTCCAAATACATATCTCATCCCCTCTCGGTCGGTCAAGTCACACTTGTATGGTGGGTCTGGTCTCACGATCCTACCAGGTCCTCGTAAAGATAATTAAAGGCCCCCTCTGCTGATTTAGGAGAACAGCTCCAAAGTTGCTCACGCAACTAACCCTTCTGCACAAACACTTGCATGTGTGGGCTAAGCACATGTCAGACAGCTGCTCCAGCACGATTTGCACGTGCAGCTAAGGAGGCCAAAAATGCCTCACAGAAATCCAGCAAAATCTGTCAGCACACCCAAAATATGAATACAAAAATCATCAGGCCCATTTCCCAGGTCTGCCTACCACCTTCCACGCATCTGTCTAGTCCAGTGGTTCCCAAACTTTTCGCCATCACGCCCCCTTTTTGATTTTTGAGAAACCCTCATGCCCCTCCCCCCCCAAAATAGCAGCAAAACTTGTTGAGCAAAAAAAAAAAAAGGAACTGACTGCTGAAGCAGCAAAACTTAATGGGGGGGCTGGGTCACTGCGCCCCACCGGAATTTCTTCATACCCACCCCAGGGTGGCACAGCCCCCAGTTTGAGAACCCATGATCTATTCCATCTCTCATTCCAGAGACCTACAGAGCCATAGCCCACTCTGCTACCACACAATTTTTATCTACTGTTGCAACACATTTGTTTAAACAACTTAATTGTAGCCGGGTGGGTGATGAAATGTTTGGGTGTAAAAAAGTACAGAAATAATACAACTCTGTAAAACTTAAAACAAAAATTCAGTTTTCTTAACATTTCAGATGTGTTGACGTGCCCCCCCCCCCCCAGACTTCTCTCGAGTACCCCTAAGGGTACTTGTACCACTGGTTGAGAAACACTGCCCTAGCCCACGGATCTCAGCCTGCAGGGTCAGGAAGCGGTCCCAGGGGGATTTTGCAGTTTTTGTGTGGCTAGATGGACAGGACAGTCCCAACACTTTTTGTCTGGAGGGTGGCATCTGTAGAAAGCCCTGTGGGTACAAGGCGGACAATGGCCTCATGGGGCAGGGAGGGGTTTACAGTTCCTGGCTGGCAAGGTGCTGTAGGTAGGGCAGGAGTCTCATTCCTCCATCCTTAGCTGCAGAGGCACTATCCTGGCTCGTCCACCACGCATGCTACTCCGGAGGTTACGTGGCCCCAGTCTCCCCCCCCCCCGCCATTCCTGCCCCAAATCCAGCCTTATATCCCCATTCCCAGCCTTCTTCCTGCTGGCCCCAGCCGAATCCCTCCTTCCCAGCCCCACAGCCTAACTCCTCATTTCACACCCCAAAACCCATCCCCAGCCCCAAATCCCAGCCCCTTTCCCAAATCCCAGCCCCATTCCCAGCCCCTTTCCCAAATCCCATCCCCATTCCCAGCCCTTTCCCAAATCCCATCCCCATTCCCAGCCCCTTCCCCAAATCCCATCCCCATTCCCAGCCCCAAATCCCAGCCCCATCCCCAAATCCCATCCCCATTCCCAGCCCCTTCCCCAAATCCCATCCCCATTCCCAGCCCCTTCCCCAAATCCCAGCCCCATTCCCAGCCCCAAATCCCAGCCCCATTCCCAGCCCCTTCCCCAAATCCCAGCCCCCATTCCCAGCCCCTTCTCCAAATCCCATCCCCATTCCCAGCCCCAAATCCCAGCCCCCATTCCCAGCCCCATATCCCATCCCTTACCCCTTCCCCAGATTCCAGCCCCAAAGCCTCCCTCCCATCCCCCAGCCTCTGGCAGCCCCGCCCGCTGCAGCGCCGCAGTGCGCATGCCCGACATCTCCTTCCCGCTTCTCACCGGGCACCGCCTTGCCCGAGCGCGCGGGCTGCCGCAGCCCCGCCCCTTGGCAGCGATTGGCTGCGCCGGCCCTCAATCACCGGTGCCATGGGCGCCGATTGGCAGCAGCCGGAAGGCGGGCGGGCGGAGCGGCGAGTATATAACCATAGGGGGACGACCGCTTTCTTTCCGCTGCGCCGCTCTCGCTGCTGAGGAGGAGCCGCCGCCCGCTCGCGCCCCCCCCTCACGCGACGCGCCATGGCCGCCAACCCCATCGTGTTCTTCGACGTCTCCGCCGGCGACGAGCTGCTGGGGCGCGTCACCTTCGAGGTAGGGGCGGGGCGGGGGGGTCCCGCGAGGCGCCCGGCGGCGCCATTTCCTGCCCAGGGCACGAGGCCATTTTGGGCGGGAGGGGCGCGCGCTGCAGGGAGGGGCGGGGGGAGGGGGAGCGCGCCGCGGGCTCCACGTGGCTGCGGGTGCGCGGGGCGGGGCCCCTCTGCAGTGGGGGAGGGGGCGCCTCGCTGTGCCCCCCGCCCAGGTGGGGCTTTGTCCAGCGACTCCATTTTGTCTGGGTCCCTGCGGCTCGGGGCTGGCCCCCAGGCCCGCGGGCCGCATTCAGCCCCCTCCCCCCGCATTGGGGCCCCCAGGCCCGCGGGCCGCATTCAGCCCCTCCTCCCCGCATTGGGGCCCCCAGGCCGCGGGCCGCATTGGGCCCCCTCCTCCCCGCATTGGGCCCCCTATTCGGCCCCGCGCCGCATTGGGCCCTCCTCCCCGCATTGGGCCCCTATTCGGCCCCGCGGGCCGCATTCGGCCCTCCCCTCCCCGCATTGGGCCCCTCAGGCCCGCGGGCCGCATTCGGCCCCCTCCTCCCCGCATTCGGCCCCCCTCAGGCCTGCGGGCCGCATTGGGCCCCCTCCCCCCGCCTTGGGCAGCCTGCAGGGACTGGCGCCCCAACCCCCTAGGCGGGCTCTGCTGTGCGGGGGGGGGGCTCCTGAGGCGGCGCTGCTGGAGGAGCCGTAGGGCAGGTCCTGGTGGGCGCCACTGTCGGGCTGAACACGCTGCTCGATGGCGCTGCGGTGCCGCGTACCGGGGGGGGGCCTGTCGGTCAGAAGCGGCCGAGCGCCCTGTGGTGCCTCCCAGCCCAAGCGGCGTGTGGAGTCCCTGGGCGCAGACCCGCTTAGTCAGAGGCAACTGGCCAAGTGGGTCTCGGCCCCCAGGCGCCTACGCGCCAGCCCTTCGGTTCGTCCCGCGGCGCCTTCTGGGCTCCTCGCTGCAATGGCACGGAGGGGCCCACAGCAGGGCTCCCGGCACCCTGGCTTCTCTGGCAACGAAATGGCTGCGGACGTCGGTCATGTGAGTTAAGGGTTGGACTGTAGCCGCAGCGCCACTTGTGTCGTGAGGTTGTGGTAACTGAACTGAAAGGGTTTTGTTCCTCCTTTAATAGTTGGCAAACCAACTGGAGTCAAGCAAAACGACTTAAGTCTCTCTCTTCTCTTACAGCTGTTTGCAGACAAGGTTCCAAAGACAGCAGGTTCGTAAACCCTTCGGGTTCGTGGAGACTGCATTGCAGTCCTCTGTTACTTCTATTTAAAATAAGTTGGAACATTTCACCCAGAGGCTTGATAATGGGTGTTACCTATAAATACCATCTGGTAACGACTGTCTTCAATTGGCAGAGAACTTCCGTGCCCTGACCACTGGGGAGAGAGGATTTGGTTACAAGGGATCCTGCTTTCACCGAATCATTCCTGGGTTCATGTGCCAGGTATGCATCACTGACTCTACTTGGTTATGGCCTCAGTCATTATTTTTGTTTGAAACAAAGTAATTCTGTATTTATATAAAACTGTCTTGCTAAGTGGCTTGAGAACGGCAGCCTTCCAGACTGTCTGCTGTCACTATCCTTCAGGCTTTGTGCCTTACGGAGTAAGAGATGACGTTGATCTTACAGACATATAAGTGCTGGAGCTATTAGAAGGGTTGGTATTGGTGTGTTTCACTTGCAGTGCTTGTTTTTTTCAGGGCGGTGACTTTACATGCCATAATGGAACTGGTGGCAAATCCATTTATGGGGAGAAATTTGCTGATGAGAACTTCATCCTGAAGCACACAGGTCCTGGCATCTTGTCTATGGCAAATGCTGGCCCCAACACAAATGGATCCCAGTTCTTTATCTGCACTGCTAAGACTGAATGGTAAGTGTGGAGAAATGAAGAGTACAGATTTCATTAATTTACTTAATGTAATTCTAAAATGTTTAGCCCTCTAGTGCATTGTCAATAGCTCGATTGTAGTGTGGCCAGCTTAGAACATACTCATCCCAGCTGTTGTGATCCTTGTCAGTGAACATAAGGAAACCTCAAACAAATCTGGTTTCAAGGTTTCTATGTAGTGAGGCTTCACTGAACCCTAAACTATAGCTGCTCTAAGTGATAGTCCTCCAGATCCCCTCATATCTGACAAACTAACTTCCTGTCTGGTGGCTCAACTGGCACTCCTTTTCATTGTGTGATGGGAGGCTGGTAACATTATAGCACAAGCTGAGTACTAACCAGCTTGCTGATTATACAAGCTGCCTGGAATGGGTCTTTGAATTCAGTAGGTCAAACAAGTCACTGTCTCAGCAATGTGATCTCTAAACATGTTTTATCTTAGGTTGGATGGGAAACACGTTGTCTTTGGCCGTGTCAAAGATGGCATGAAGGTGGTGGAAGCAATGTCTAGCCTTGGATCAAGAGAGGGTAAAACAAAGAAGAAGGTCGTCATCAATGACTGTGGGCAGCTGTCATAAAATTCCTTACTGTCTTAACCAACCATTCCTTCTGTAGCTGGGGCTAACATGCCATGGTGTGTGTTTAGCTCCCTGTAATACTTGTGTTCCTGACTTACTGCTGCATTTCTATTGGGTTTCATTTCCCCTAACTTCACAAGTCTAGCTGGACTGCAGAGTTGAGTTTATGATTATGAAATTAAATAAATAAAACAAGCTAACCACATGAGTTTTCTTTTTTTGTAAAGGAAGTGTGCCTTGAGAGGATTGAGTGTAGTGACCATCTGTTTTCCTAACAGCAGCAAGAATCCCCTTCTCTGAAGGAGCATCGCCTAGCTACTACAACCGTATGTGGGATCAGCAACTAGGTTTCTAAAACTGTCCGGCTTGGGATTCCTTTAGGGGAAACCCCTAGACTAAAAGGGGTTTAGAAGCCTGTAGCTTGGCATGGATGACATCCCAGTGGCATGGGAGTTCACTTGGCAAGCATCCACACTAATGCTCTTAAGGCTGCCCTAGAGCAAATGGCTAAGCAAGTTTTTAATGATGAAAATGTGACAACCAGTGATGTTCTTAGCAAAGGTCCTGTTGACTTCATTGAATGCAGGGTAAAGTCCGGAGGCCTTAGCAAGAGCTTTATTTTGTGAGGCGGAGTCAGTGCAAAGACACTAAGCTCATCTGCAGGCATTGCCACCTCTGAATTTACTGGGCTGTGCAGCATCTGGGCCAGGGATAGCCAGACTGAGCCACATGACCATCTTTCAGCAATTCAAGATGTGGGGTGTTCCCTAGGAGTTGGGGGCATAGGCTTTATGTGCAGAGGTATGTGAATGCATCACCAGTAGAAACACAGCCTAGCTGTGGGTGTTCTGCTAGTCAGGGGTGTGGCATTGACTTTCTCCTAAGTGGCTGCACACAGCTTACAGGGAACATTAGTTTTCACTTTGTGGGCCACATGTGGCCTTCATAGCAGAGCAACAGCCCTGACGCTGCTGTGTGGGGCTGGCTGCTAACTTTGGACCCTGCCATGCAGGGGCTCAGCATTGAGAACTGCTGCTCTAGTCCCTGCCATGCAGCAGCTCTGGGTTTCCTCCTGTAGTCTGTTACCCAGAGTGTGGTGGGGGTCAGTACCACAGCATTTTGACTGGCTAGCCAGCTGAGGTTTGGCCACCTGATAGCGGCTCCTGGGAGGCTGCCTTGTCAGTTCTAATCTACTGTGCATGAGTACTTACACTAAAAATATAAAACAATACAGGAGAGGGCCTGGACTAGTTAATGAGAAACACAATTTATGCTTTGAATAGTCTCCAGCAGCAATAACCTTGGAATCCTCAAATGCCTTATCAATAACTTCAAGAGAAAATGGCATGTGTAATAAAAGTATCAGCAAAGTAAATGCTGACATTTAGTGCCAGCCATGCAAGTGCAATGCAGTGATCCCTTCATACAACATGCCAAGAACACCATGCCATGTATCTGGGCCTTCTGTCACACCTCACTAGCTGCATTTATCAGAATGAAGTGTCTATGCTCACTAAATGTAACCCTGCTCTCTAGAGTCCTAATTCACTGTCTAAAGAATACTTGTTGCCAGCCTTATAAAGCTCTTGCAATAACTTCACTGTTTAGCTCTTGAATAGTTTCTCTAAACCATTGGCCTTATATAGACCAATAAAAATCTTATGGATAAGTTTATAGCTAAATGGTAGGATCACATTGCTTTGCATCACTTCTGTTCACTTAAGCAGGTGTTTACCTGCATCAGCCTTTTGTGGTATGTCATCATAAAATGGAAACTGAGGGTTAAGTCAACTGGCATAACACATTTTCATGGTAAAAATAGATGGAGAGGAAGCTGGAGATGCTCTCTTCAGAGAGTGTCACTTCCGTTGCAGAGACAACTAGATGGTGGTCTATTTCCTCCCTCAAATCTCGGTAGTGTAGGCTGACTTGAAAAGGTACAAACAATGTGTCTGCACCAAAGCTGGTGTTCCTAGCTTTCTCTTTTTTTGCCATAGGCAGGATTTTCATGCCTGGCTTTAGCAACTAATGCTTGGTGGTAGTGGTTCTCATCATCTCCTGACACGGTGCCTGTGGAGAGCTGGGAAGACACTAGAGGCAGCTCCTTGTTTGCAGCTGTCTTTGGCTTTCAGATTGCTAAACTCTTGTCAGTTATGGTTGCCCTGCATGTTGCAGTCCATTCTGTCAGCTTGCCACACTAGAAATGAGCATTACTCACATCAAAGTGGCAGTGGTTGCATAAGTGTGTTGGTCCCAGGATATTAGAGGCAATATCTCTTACCATGCTGACTTCTGTGGGTGAAAGACATGACTATCTAAGGGGGTCCCATAGGATCTGTTCTTTGGGCCCTATGCTCTATCAGTTGACTTGGAGGCGGAATTCCTGGTAAAATTTGATTGGGACAAGACTTGGTAGAGTGCTGAATGACAGGTAAACTTTAGAGATTTTTTTTTTCAAATGTACCTAGCTTACCAGTGTTTTTAGTACAAAGTATGACATCTAAGTAATGTAGGTCACACTTGCAGAATGGGGAACTGTATTTTGGAAAACTGAGTTGGAAAAAAACTCAGGTCTTGGACAACCACCTAATGTAAGCTCATAGCATCCTGCAGTGGTTAAGAGCAAATGTGATCCTTAGAATCCATTGTGTGCAGTGGGAGACCTATACGGGGGGTAGTGTCTGGTTCTGATCAGCTTTAAACGGATTGCTGATTGAAAAGAATGGTTCAGACTGAAGAACTTGCCACAGAGACTAGAAGCTCAAAACTACTGATCCAAGAAAAACAGTCAACTTGATCAACATACAGGTAGCTATGTGGGCAAGAGACTTCTGCTAGCAAAGTGCTAGTTAATTAGTAGACAAAAGCAGAGCAAGAGCTGCTGGCTGAAAGTAAAATAGCTTAAAACTAGAAATGGAGTGCAGATTTTTAAGAGTGTAGCTACCTAGGGATGTGAATTCTGTTGCAACGTGTTTCTAAACTCTGTTCTGCAGATCAGTTAGGAATTGTACCACAAGCAAGTTCCTCAGTGAAAACTTGCCTTTTAGTGAGACTAGAGCCTTCATATGATCTGTGTCTACCACTGTGGAGATCCACTCTGTCTTGGGGGACTGGGCATGCTTACCCAAGGAATTCCCCATCTCCCATAGTGCTACATTCCAGTGGAATCATGCAATTGATGTCCATGCACGCAAGGAGACAACCCTTACGTAGGTCTGGATCTTGGGAATGCCACTCTCCCTGCCAGAGGGGAAAACATCTTTCCCTTGATCTCTTCAGCTGCACGTAGGACATCACGGCCGCCCCCCACCCCCAGCAAACCAACATCCTAGTCCAAAATAGCTTTCTCTCCCACAGGCAGGAAAAAGTCCTTATTTTAAAATTAATGGGAGGGATTGATTGCCAGGCCCTGGTTTGCTAAACCCTCACCCATCTGTGGCCCTTCTGCAAAGTGGCTGTTGCCTGTTTGTGTTAGGATTTTCCTGTGGGTGGCCTGTCATGCAATATCTTTCATGGCTACATTTGCGGCATAGGGTATTGTTTTCTGGGTTGTGTTGTGACCTTTGTTCCCCCTTAATGTTGAGCGAACAGAACAAAGGGTTTCGGGTTAAGTGTTTGCTTCAGTATACCAGCTATTGTGCTTTCCTGGGTTCAGCAAAGGGGGCAGCCTAGGGCACTCCACTGACTTATTTCCTGGATAAAGCACCAGTGACCAAACTTGCATTCCCTTTGACACACTACTACCCGGGAGCACCAGGTTACATCTGAGTGCCTTAACGTTACACTAACCCCTGCCCTAGTTGTATCGCATGTAAAAGTAACACGCATTCTTCTTCGAGTGATTGGTCATGTGTGTTCCAATAGAGGTGTGTGCACACAGCATGCACCCGTTGTCGGAAGTTTTTCCCTCAACAGCATCCTGAGGGCTAGCAGGGAGCCCCCTGGAGTGGCGCTGGTATATCAGCCCATATATACCCCTGCTGGTCCCCATAGCCACTCAGTTCCTTCTTACCCCCATGAGGGTTGTTGGAACAACCCTTAGCTTGCCCTCGAGTTGTTTTCCTTGTTAATTCCTCTTCCTTGTTATCAACAGTCTTCAGTTAAGTACCTGTGAATCTGTTTGAAAAGACTTTCCTTTGTGTTTACCGCCCATGGCAGGGCATACCTGGCCTGCAAGGCTTCAAGCCCTGTAGGAGGTGCAGCAAGTCTATGCTGTGTAGTGAGCCACGCTCCTCGTGTCTGTAGTGCCTGGGGGAATCTCATATAACATCCACGTGCAAGATTTGCAAAGTGTTCAAGGCCAGGATCAAATAGGAGTGTGAATTGCGGCTTAAGGCACTTCTAATGGAGGCGGCACTCTGGCTGGCACCGGGGCCCAGCAGCGCATCGGCCTGGGTGTGCAACACCTTGGCGCACCGCGCCTCTCTGGGACCGCGTAGGGCCAGGTGCCGCTACCACTTGCTAGCACCGCCTAGGAAGAGGCGGCCTGATAGGGGGTCAGTCCCTGCTCAGGCACATGCCCTCTGTGCACTCTACAGTGAGACACGTGGCGCCAGTCAGCCCACAACCCGGACTTTCTAGGTCGGGGGACGATCCTTGTTGACAGGATGCCAGCCCCCCCCCTTCCCCCCCCAGACAACTTCACAGACCCCTCCCGGAGACTTTAGAGGCAGCAAGAGTATTCATCGAGTCGTCTCCCTCCCCTCCACCCACCTCGCCACCCTCTAGACGGCACAGGGACGCTCAGCAGCGCTCTCCCTCCAGGGTGCCACGAGAGTCGGCACATGAGGTGCGAAGACACGTGCCCCATGTGGCACCGCACACAGGGGCACTGGCCACGGCCTGCGTTACCTGCCCGATGCCCCTACTGACCCCCGGCACCGCAGCCCCCACTCTTCCTGGGGACCCTGCCACAACCATGCCCCCCCCCCCCCGCCCTGGCATCGTGGCAAACCTGAAGCTACGTTGCGGCATGCCGCAGCACATTCAGCGTCTGCACCACCATGGTCTGCATCGGACTATTCTTCCGAATCTGAAGCGGAATCAGGATGGTCATCGAGGGCCTTCAGGTCCCACTCACAGCACCGGTCCCGATCTCGGCACTGGTCCCGGGCACCGCCCTTCTCCGCAGTGCTTTCAACAGCAGTGGGGCCAGCCGATCCCGGTTCCGATACTGCAACAGACTTGGCCTCCCCAACCACCTGGGCAGTGGCCTTTTTGGACTTCCTGGACCTACCATCAAAGCCAGGGCTCCAATCCTCCCAGACCGGCCTCCATCACTTCAGGCCCATGGGTCCCTCCATTGGCCACTCTCCTCTGGTCCAGTCTCCCACCTTGACACACTCATTGCCTCTGGGCCAGTCGTCCCCGGGCCCAGGGGGGAGTACGGCCCCTTTAAGCCAACCTCTCCCTCTGGAGTCTTTTCAGAGGGCACAGGACGTATGGATGCCCCAGTGGGTGACATAGCAAAGGGGTCATCGTCCTTGTCCCCGAACAAAGCACTGGCTGTCGCCGCGCCCCCCCCCCCCCCCCCCCATGCCATCGATGCATGCAAGGGCCCAGCAGGACCTACTCTGCTGCCTGGCTCAGAGTCTGGGGGGACCAGGCGGACAAGATCACCGAGGACTCGCATCCAACCGTCGACATCTTGCATGCCGATACCGCATCCAGAGTAGCGTTGCCTATCAACAAGATGGTTGCCAAAATTTCAGCAGCCCTGTGGCAGACCCTGGCTTCCATCCCGCCCACAGATAAGCATGCAGAGCGGAGGTACTTCGTCCCTCAGGAGGGTAACGAGCGCCTCTTCTCCCACCCTCCCCTGGCTCTCTGGTCGTACAGGCGGTTAACCAGAGAGAGAGGCAGGGGCAACCCGCGGCTACCCCAAAAAACAGAGAGGCCAAGACGACAGACTTATTGGGCAGGAAGGTCTACGCCTCCGGGGGCATCCAATACCGGATTGCCAACCAGCAGGTCCTTCTGTCCGAATATGGCTATAACACCTGGATGTCGATGGCCAAATTCGTGGACTTACTTCCCCGGGACTCCCGGGCGGAATATAAGGCCCTTCAAGATGAGGGGAGGGCGATTTCTCGAGCAGCATTGCAAGCAGCGCTCGATGTGGCTGATGCAGCTTCCTGGGTCATGGCCAGCGGGGTAGTCCTGCACCACAGTTCAAGGCTGCAGGGCTCAGGGGTGCTGCCGGAGGTCCAAAATACACTCCAGGACCTTCCTTTTGAAGGCACCTCACTCTTCTCAGAGCAAATCGACCAGCGGCTACATGGCCTGAAGGACATGAGAGCCACATTGAAGTCCTTAGGCCTACACGCTCCTGCTACTCAGAGGCGTTCGTATGTTAACAGGAACGCTCCTAGAATGCCCCCGCAAGGCCTACACCCTGATTACACCCGATGGAGGGGCAGGGGTAATAACGGCAGGAACAACTGACACCGCTCCCGCCCAGCCCAGGATCCCAACCAGGGGCCCCCCAGCAAACCCCCTGGACTCTGACAGGGGTTCCGACGGAACCCCCGAGGGCCTTGTACCAGTCTCCCCATTCCCCTTCCGGGACCTCTTATCCTGCTTCCTCCAGGCCTGGCAGTCAGTTACATCAGACGGCTGGGTCCTGGAGATAGTGGAATTGGGCTATGCTATTCCCTTCCTCTCGCCCCCACCTTCCCAGCTCCCTACCCTCTCCCTTTTCAGGGATCCCTCTCTTGAGCCTCTGTTACAGGAGGAAGTAATTCACCTCCTCTCGTTAGGGGCGGTGGAATGTGTTCCCCCGAGTTTCGGAACAGGGGCTTTTATTCCTGCTACTTCCTGGTCCCAAAAGCAAAAGGGGGTCTCCGCCCTATCCTGGACCTCCGAGCCCTAAACCTCTTCATCGTCAAGAAAAAATTCAAAATGGTGACTGGTGTCCATTATCCCCTCCCTAGCACCTGGAGATTGGTACGCTGCCCTCAATTTGAAGGATGCTTACTTTCACGTTTCGATTGCGCTCTTCCACCGCAGGTTTCTACGTTTCACCGTGGGTCAGGACCACTACCAATTCACAGCCCTTCCTTTTGGCATTTCTATGGCTCCCTGGTTCTTCACCAAATGCATGGCAGTAGTGGCCGCCAAGCTCAGAAAAAGGGGAGTCCAAATTTTCCCTTATCTGGACGATTGGCTCCTCAGGGGAGAGTCTGATACCCAGGTGAGAGGCCACATCATCATAGTCTGCGAGCTCTTTCAAGAACTCTGTCTCCTCCTGAACCTGAACAAATCCACCTTAACTCCCACCCAGACAATAGAATTTGTGGGTGCCACCCTGGATTCCCGATCCCAGAAAGCCTCTCTACCCAGCTCCTGTTTTCTCACGCTGCAGTCGGCGGTCGAGTCACTTCAGAGCTTTCCGGTGACCACCGCCCGGACTTGCATGCGCCTGTTGGGCCTAATGGCCACCTGCACTTACATAGTGCAACATGCCAGGCTGCGCATGCGCCCGCTACAGACGTGGCTATCGCAGGTCCACAGGCTGACTGTCCACTCCTGGGACAGGGTGTTATCCGTCCCCGCACATGTTCTCCTCGCACTGGAGTGGTGGCCCCATCAAGCGGAAGTCTGCTCAGGAGACCTGTTCTCCCGACCAGTCCCGTCGATCTGGCTTGTAACAGACGCGTTGGACACTGGCTGGGGAGCCCGCCTCGGAGAGCTGCACACCCAAGGTACATGGTCCCCCCGCGAAACCTCCCTGCTTATCAACGTCAGGGAACTCAGAGCCGTCCGACTGGCTTGTGTGGTTTTCCTTCCCCAGTTGAGGGGCAGGTCGGTCCTCATCCTGTCGGACAACACTACGGCGGTAGCATATATAAACAAGCAGGGCGGGGCACGATCACGCCCCTCCCTGCCCCCGCCTGTGCTCCGAGGCAGTCCGCCTATGGGAGCTCTGTATCGGGGCGGATATCCACCCGATGGCCTCGTGCCTCCCGGGCTCGCAGAACGTCCCGGCGGACAGACTGAGCAGGTCATTTGCGAGCCATGAATGGTCTCTGAGCTGGGACGTCGCCCAGTCCATTTTCCATGCCTGGGGCTTTCCCCACCTGGACCTGTTCGCCACGGGGCGGAACACCAAGTGTCCCCGCTACTGCTCCCTCATGGGTCAGGGCGGGGTTCCCTGCGGGATGCTCTCCTCCTTCGCTGGCCTCAGGGCCTCATACACTTTCCCGCCATTCCCACTAGTCCGCAGGGTCCTGTTGAAAGTGCAGGAGTTCAGAGCATTATTAATCCTAATCGCCGCAGCGTGGCCCCGGCAACATTGGTTCTCGACGCTCCTCAGCCTCTCGTGCAAAAGGCCCATAGCCCTCCCAGTAGTACCGGACCTCATATCCCAGGACTCGGGCAGACTTCACCACCCAGACCTTCAGTCCCTCCACTTGACAGCATGGAAGCTCCATGGCTAACGGCTCAGGCACTCCAGTGCTCTCAACGATTCCAGGAAGTCCTACTGGGCAGCAGGAAACCCTCTACTAGATCCACGTACCTCGCTAAGTGGAAGCAGTTCTGCTCTTGGGCGTCCCGGAAGGGGCTACACCTGAGATGGACCCCAGTCCGCTTGGTCCTGGATTACCTGCTGGACCTCAGGTTCCAGCATCAATCTTCCTCCTCCATTAAGGTCCACCTGGTGGCCATCTCGGCCTTCCATCCAGGGGAAGGAGGCAAAATGTTGTTTGCTAACCCGATTAACAGGTTCTTGAAAGGTATGGACAGGCTCTACACGCATTTCAGACAACCCATTCCCCAGTGGGACCTAAACTTGGTCCTTTCCAAGCTAATGGGGCCCCCTTTGAGCCGCTGGCCATGTGCTTACTCCTTCACCTATCATACAAGGTTTTCCTCCTAGTGGCAATCACATCCGCAAGGCGGGTATCTGAGCTTAGGGCACTGATGTCAGATCCCCCTTACACGGTGTTTTTTAAGGACAAGGTTCGGCTCTGTCCCCGTACAGCTTTCCTGCCAAAGGTGGTCTCTTCATTCCACACTTCCCAGGATATTTTTCTGCCAGTCTTTTACCCGAAACTGCATGCATCTGGGAAAGAACAAGCCTTACACATGTTAGATGTACGTAGGGCGTTAGCCTTTTATTTAGACAGGACCAAACTGTTCCGAAAATCACCACAGCTTTTTGTAGCCATCGCGGAACGTATGCGAGGCCAACCCGTATCCACCCAGAGAATCGCCTCATGGATAACCGCCTGTATCAGGGAGTGCTACTCCCTAGCAGGCATATCTGCCCCTTCCCTTAGGGCACATTCCACAAGGGCGGTGGCGGCATCCACCACCTTCGCAGCGCCCCCATCCCGGACATCTGCAGGGCTGCCGCATGGTCCTCAGTCCACACGTTGGCCAATCAATGTGCACTCCCCCATCAGGCCAGGGAGAATGCTGCCCTAGGAAGGGCGGTCCTTAACTCATATGTGGTTTCTTCCTCCAGCCCTCCGCCTAGTTAGGTTCCGCTTTGGAGTCACCTATCTTGGAATGCACATGAGCAATCACTCGGAGAAGAAAGAACGGTTACTTTCCTCGCAACTGATTCTTCGAGATGTGTTGCTCATGTCCATTCCAAATCCCGCCCACCACCCTTTCCGGAAATATACCGGTAAGAAGGAACAGAGTGGGTGAGGGGACCAGCAGGGGTATATATGCGCTGATATACCGGCGCCACTCCACGGGGCTCCCGGCTGGCCCTAAGGATACTGCTGAGGGAAAAACTTCCGACGACGCGTGCATGCTGCGTACACACGCCTATATTGGAATGGACATGAGCAACACATCTCGAAGAATCACAGTTACAAGGTAAGTAACCGTTCTTTGCCTTCCCCCATGTAGTATCTTTGGCGATAGCTGTATTACATTATGTGGCATACGCATTATTGTACCTCACTGGATGGGGGATGGTTAAAAAGAGCTACTTACAGGGATGAAAACAGAAGTGGGCTATTCTCCCTGGAATTGTAAACCATTCCAGAGATGTTCCATCTCCTCGGTGGTTTGCATATGCCGATTCAGCTGGGGTTTTCTCCAGGAACAAAGAACAGGCTTTTGGCATGAAAGGCTGAATTGAAACGGACAGTGGGGTTTACCTGTTGAGTCAAGAGACAGGCTTGGAGTGCTAAGGAGACCTCACGCCTTGCAAGACTGACCGTTACCACAGCCCTAGGAGTTGGAGTGACCTCAGGTAAGCTTTTATGAAGTCCCTGTGTTTTTAGTTCTTTCACGTCACCATATACATAGACAGTGGCTTGAGTGCAGTGGAATGTACGTTGTAGGCAGTGTTTGTACCCTGACTCTCCTCGTGGGTCATGGAGCAGCATCCCTTCTGTCTGGTCATGGATTAATTTTCCTAGTAGTAGAGGATCTTGTCCCAGAACCAGGGCAAATCGGAAAGGTTCTGAATGTTTTGGCCTGTTCACAGCGAAGGGGGATGTGCACACATGAACATCTCAGCATTTTATCTCATTTACCCTTCTGTGTGTCCACAAGAAGAGGTTCAGAACGTCAGGCTCTCCTAGCTGACCTGCCTTTCGTGGGCATCTGTAAGGACAAGATTTCCCATGGGACTCGCACTACGTTTATACCCAGGATGTGTCGCCGTTCCATCGAAGCCAAGGACTCACCTTCTGGTGTCTTTTTTTCTTAAAACCACGTTCTTTTCAGATGTGGGAGGTTCCTTGTGCTTCAGGGCTTCCCCCAGGCTTCCTGGAGCCTGCGTGGAGAGAATTAAGGAGCAGCTAGTGTCCCCTCAGCTAATTGCACATAGAATTGTGACTGCATTCAGCTCAGCTCCAACCTTGCCACAGACTCCCCACTGTGAATAATGGCTCAGGCCGCTGCATCTGCTTTCCTCAGCAATGTTCCACTAGCAGGTACCTCCAAGACAGTGAGGCTCTCGTCCCCGTGTTCCTCTCCCCCTCCCACCAACCCTCATCTCTGCCAGAAGCTGGGAACAGGTGATGGTCCGGGTCATGGCGCTTCCCTGTTGTGTTTGCTCCTCCTGGGGCCCCTGGCCTTGGCCACTGTTGGAAGGCAGGACATCGGCCTGGACAGACCTTTGGTATGACTCAGCCTGACTGTTCTTACAGCAACACCAACCTTAGCAAATGGGCGTTTGGATCAGCTGGACAAAGATGCTAAGTCCCACTGCCTGTAACAGGCCGAGGAACAGTGCATGGCACGGGCCTATACAGCCTTTCAACCCCAAAACAGAAGACCGCACATTGTTGGGCAGCACTGCAGATTAATAGACCCCTTCTCCCCACCCCAACCCCCCTCAGCTTTTTATTTCTATTGGTGGTGCACATTTACACATGCCTCTGTGCACATAAAACATTTATTCTGCACAAGGAACAAGTTAGCAGGAACATGGGGCAGGTAACCGACATTTTGCTGTATATACTGAACACGGGCCACTGGCTGGGATTCCCGAAGGCCTGCGCCCTTGCCAGACGTTCTTTCAGTTGTCATGTGGCTTCTCTCTCAGGGACCCCCGGAACACCCCTTTGCGTTCCTCCTGCTGTCTCCTGGGGCTGCTGAGTGCAGCTGTGGCCACAGCTCAGCTGTTCCCCGGGTTCTACAGGCATTTCAGCTCACTCCAAGATCTCAAACTCTGGGTGAATTTATCAGGCCGTAGCTTGCTGCAGAAAGCAGGCCCTGAGCTGGGGCCGCCCCACTCTTTCGGGTAACGCTGGAGCGTGTTAGTCAGATGACTCTGGGGTGATTCACATGCCCCTGCCTATGGGCTTGAAGCAACTTGCCTGCATTCCTCCCTGGATCATCTGTGTGCTGCTTGTTTACAGCCCTGGTGGGCAGTGGTCCTCTCGGAGCATCCCAGGAAGGGCGCTGCCCGCTTCCCCGGCTGCCATCCTGCTGCCAGTGCATTTCAGCCCTGCCCTGGGGGTGGAGAGAGGGCGGCTGTGGGGTTTGCCAATGACCAGAGGCCCAAGGAGGGGTCCTTCAATGCAAGCATCGGTGCTGCAGCTTCACCTCCCACCGGGGCCTCCGGGCTCAGCTGTTCTCCCTGCGCCAGCCTGACCCTCCCCAGTCCAGAGGTGTGCGTAACCAAGAGCTGCTTGCTAGGGACTGTTCCTCCAGGCGAGTCGCACTGGGAAGGAGGCAACGCTGCGATGTGGCCGTTCTGCTGCAGTCCTAGAGGGCTTCCCGCTTTTTGCTCCTCGGAGGGAGCCTGGCGCACCCAGCGAGTTCTTACCTCTTCCTGATCTCTGAGAGCAGCCCGGCCAGAGCGAGGTGCGGAGCAGGCCCTCAGCTGGCTCTCGGGGGCCCGGCTTAGTGCTGCCCCTTTGCGCCGGCTCTGCTGGGTGAGGAAAGCCTGGGTCTGAAAAGTGAGTCAGCCAGGCTTTGGCCCCCCAGCAGACCCAGCGCAAGGGCTGCAGTAGCCAGCACCTCCAGCAAACGACTCTCAGCTACGTCCTCTAGGGCCCCTGCCTGCTCACGCGGAGACCTCTGCATGGGGAGCCGTGGTTCCCGACAGCGATATCGGCTTGGCCAGCTGCTCCCTGCACCGAATCTGCTGCTGCAGTCAGCGCAGCATTGCCCCCACCTGCGCCAGGAGCGCGATCTTCCGGCCGGGCACGTGGGGTCCACTGGCCTTCTCCCCAGCTATGTCCCCTGCTCACAAGGCCCTTCACCTGTGTGGGTACCAGCCCCCATCAGTGCGCAGGCCCCTGGCCCATGCTGCTTCCTGCTGCTGTGTCTGTTCCTAGCCGCTGCACGCTAACAGGCCCTGCCGCCCTGCTCGGGCTGCCGCGGGGCTGGAGAGGTGTGATGGGAACTGGGCACGTGCCATAGGCCGCAGGGCTGTGCGGATGAGTCACCACGGGCTGGGCCCCTGGGGCTGCAGCGATGGAGCCTCCTTGGCCGTCTCCTGCCATTCCTCCCTGGCCGCCTGTCAAACGCTTCCACGGCTCCGGGCTCACGCTCCTGCCCTGCACCCAGGCCTGGGAATGCGGGGGGCGGGGCTATGAAATCGGGGAACTCAGCTGCGCCATCCCGCCTCAGCTGTGCTTTTCCTCAGCTGTTTTACCACTTGCGGGGTGGGGGGAGTTCCCAGCGGTGGGAGGCTGCAGCCAGCTCCTCCCCTTCCCCCAGGAAACCCGAGCGTCCCAGGGCGCTTTTCCACGTTCCCTCTCCAGACTGTAGGGCCGGGGCTCAGGGACCCTCCTCCCTCAGCCTCCCTGGGGCCAGGCCAGGCAGCGCAGGACGGCTCCTGGCCCCGCCGTTAAATGAGAGCCGCAGGCTTGTGCTTTGCCCCGTTTTCATTCTGGGGCAAGGCCTCGCCCCCCCTCCGACAGCAGCCTGGGCTGCTTTGGGAGCAGCAGTGCGGGTGGGGCGGGTTTGCCGGGGGGACCCTGGCGCCGGCGGGTACCCCATGTGCTCCACAGGCCCGGTGGTCGGCCAGGGCTTCCTGTGTCCTGGGCCGCCTTAGTCCTAGGAGCTACAGAGGGGACAAAACTAAGCAGCCTGGCACTCCGAGGCTGGCAGGCTCTCAGGGGGAGCACAGTGCTCCGGGGGGGGGGGCCCTGCAGCATCCTCAGGCGCGACCGGACCCCAACGCCTCCCCGAGAGCACACCAGAGCCACTGCTTCCCCCCCCCCCACACGTGTGTGAATAAACATGGCCGCTGGGCTCCTTTCCTTCCCCCCGCCGAGCACACGGGGGCCGGAGCCATCGCAGGGGCGGGCCGGGGGCTTGCCGTGGTGGGTGTTGCTGCTGCCCGAGCCAGGCCCCTCCAGACGAGCTGGTTACTCTCCAGGACTGTCAGGGCTCGTGGGGTTCCCCTTGACCAGGGGACTCCCCTCCCTGAGGGCTGCAGGCTCCCCTCTATGGGATTCCCCCCAAAGGCTGGGCCAGGGAGGTGGTCAGAGAGTGGCTGTGCAGGGTCTCAGCGCCTTGGCGCTGGCCTGGCCTCCCCTCCCTCTGGACACACGGGGGTGTCTGAGCAGGGAAGGGAACAGGGTCCCTGCCTCGAGGGGCAAAGACCCGCCCCCCTTCCCCGGAGATGGGGCAGCTCTGCGATCGGGGTGCCTGGCTCTCAGTCAGCCCTGTTGGGAATCAGGGCCCCAGGTCATGCTGGCAGCCTGAGCCCCAGCAGCGACTAGTGCCCTTACCACAGGGTAGCCTGGCTCCCCCCTCGGCTGGGAGCCTGGGACCGGGCCGCTTGGGGAGGCTGGAATGTTGCACGTGCAGCGGGAGGCCGTTTGCTGGACCCTTACGTGGACGTAGCCCCGGCTTTGTGGCTCTTGCTCCGGGTCTGTTCGCAAACCCGTGCCGGCCCGGCCTCCCCTTCTGCCAGGGCGCTGTGAGAAATGGCTCGGCCCCAGCCGCGCTTGGCTGGGCTCCCTCGGAGCAGGAGGTCACCTTTGCACCCACCTGGAACGCTGCTCTGCCCCGGCGCCTTTCTCTGGGAGCCGATGCGGGGGAGGTTGGGGAAGTGGCCGGTGTGCGTATGAAGAGCAGCGGGGGAGGGATTTCGTGCACCGGGGACAGTTTCCTGGCTGATGGAATATAACCCTGAACGGAGGAGCCGGAGCCCGGGAGGGGAGGCTGTGCTGGACTGGGAGACCCCTCCCCTCTCCTGCACGGGTGTCGTGGAAAGTCACAGCTTGGCCTGACATCATCCCTCTGCTAATCTGCCGCCCCCAGGCCTG
The DNA here is from genome assembly GCA_019425775.1 of Rafetus swinhoei. Taxonomy (NCBI): domain Eukaryota; kingdom Metazoa; phylum Chordata; order Testudines; family Trionychidae; genus Rafetus; species Rafetus swinhoei. The sequence continues at coordinate 1,578,902 of JAFJHL010000226.1, forward strand.
CAGACACTGAGGCAGCTCAGCTGGATTCCTTCCTGTGTCTGCAGCAGAGCCCGGCTCCCATTCCAGCTGGGCACGGTGTGCGCTGGCCCCACACCCGGATCTCTCAGCCCAGCTGCCAGAACCGTGGCTGGGATGGCGAGGGCTGTCTCAGTAGGTCACAGGACAGGCTCATGTTTCCACGGGGGCTTGGGAAAGAGCCCCAGTTCGTGCTGGAGGCTTCCCTTGGCAGGCTCCTTTTCCTGGCCCCCCCCCATCGTTCCCCGGGTAGCCCTGGGGTGCAGGAGCCCGAAACCAGCTCTGTTCCCTTTCCCTGGCCTGTGCTCGTTGCGAAGCCTGGCGGAAGGGTGGCAAATGGCACCGTTCCTGCCTTGTTCACCGAGTGGGCGGCAAAGCCACAGCTGCCCGCAGGGCTCAGCGGCTCCCCGAGGGAGGACGCTGGAGGCTATTGATGATTCTAGCCCTGCCATGGTGCCACGCCAGCCCTCATGTGGCACGTGAAACATAAGAAACCAGCTTGCTGCAGTGCTTGGGCACAGGCCCAGAAGCTCCAAAGTTAAGGGCAGAGAGGGCAGGGGGTAGGGGCTGGCTGGCATGAGGCTGACAGGCACACGGATCCGTAATGCCTGGTCAGCACAGAGTTCCTATCAACAGAGTGGACATTTTGGGGGCCTCGCTGTCCTTGCTTGCCTGGCGCTGCAGTGCCCCAGTGCTTGGCTTGCTGCCCCACACTGCCTGGTGCTGCAGTGCCCCAGTGCTTGGCTTGCTGCCCCACACTGCCTGGTGCTGCAGTGCCCCAGTGCTTGGCTTGCTGCCCCACACAGCCTGGTGCTGCAGTGCCCCAGTGCCCCACACGCCGCCTGGCGCTGCATCGCCCAGCATCAGACGTAGCCACAGAGATGTGTTTCCCAGGCTGGGTGCGACGCAGATGCGGCTGCACTCGAAGGATGACATCACCGCTGTGCCGGAGAGCAGCCCGCCCCGGCGGGAGGGTGCAGTCGTGCCGAGAAGCGGCTGTCTGCGTGCGCTGGCGCGGGGTGTCTCTGGCTGCGGGGGAAGCTGGGGCGGGCTGGCGGGGGAGCCGGGAGCCTGCAGTGCCTCCTGCCCCACGGGAGTTTTGGCTGTTTCGTGCATGGGTGCGTCGGTCCCCATTGCTGCCGTGGGGCGCGGGGCCTGCTGCCACTGGGGGCGCGGGGCAGCCCTGCAAAGCGGTTTCCAGCTCCTGCTGTTGGACTCAGCGGCTCTGTCCAGGCCTGGAGAAGCCCCTGGCGGGAAGCAGTGGTGCAGAGCGGGCGGTGCGGGAATTGGCCGGGGCGGGGCAGGACATGCAGCTGCAGCAGTGGAAAAGTACCGCTCCCCCCAGGGGCTGGCGTTCTGCTCCGTGTGCTGCAGCGCGGCGGCCGGTGGAGCAGCGGCGCCATCGAGTGGCCGAAGGGGGTTTGGGTCCTCAATGGGCGAGCTGCCAGTGCCCCTCAAGCCAGACCTGCGCCGCACAGGCCCAGGGGACCCGTGTGCAGACAAGGCTGTCCAGTGGGCTTGCCGCAGGCCGCTCCTGCCTGCCCGGAGGCTGCAACGCGCCGTCCGTCGGCGTTAGCCCAGCGGGGACACCCGGAGCCTCCCAGCCCACCAGGCTCCCGTGTCCCCAGGCACCCCCGCCCCGCGCTGCTTCCCCGAGTCTCCGTTCGCAGCAGCCGTTGGCGCCGCTGAGGCTCTACGCGACATAGCTGAGGTCGCAGGCGTGCCCCGGCCTCGCTGGCGCTCTAACCACTGGGCCACCCTTCCTCTTACCAGCTTCCCGGGCTGAAAGGACTGATTCTTTGAACTGTTTCAGAGAACGGGGGCAGAGGGTTTCCGTTGCAGGCGGAGCTGACTGCCCGCGCGGCCAACCCCCAGCCACGCCAAATCCCAAATCCCACCCCTGAAATCTGGAAATTAGGGGAAGAACGAGGAGATTAAAAACGATCCATTCTGGCTCGGTTTCTGGCTGCCGGTTTCTGCGGCTGCCGGCGCCTTCGCCACGCGCTGCCTCTGCCACCGTAAGGAAACAGGCTTTAAACGCCTCTGGGCAATTCTGGGGCTCCGGGAGGTGGGGCCTTTAGAGGAGACTCACCAAATACCCCAAAGCTCCTACGGGCGGGGGGACAAGTGGCAACTTCGGGCTGCGTTAGCCGTTGCGGGCGACGCCGTCAGTTTCCACGAGCCGTGCGAGGAACGGCCACGTGTCTCGACCCCCACGTGCCCTGCCAGGCCGGAGACAGGTTGGGCGGATGCCTCCCCGGAGAACGGCAGGGAGCACGCCTGGCTTGTGGGCTGGGTTAACCGCTCAATGGGAGCCGGTTCAGAGAGCGATTAAAGGATTAAAAACCTGCCTGGCTGGGAAAGCGGCCAGGAGCTCCAGCCCTTTCGCTTAAGAGCTGCTTGCAGGGTGACTCGGGTCTGTGGGTCTCTGCCGGGGAGCAGGAATTTCGCAGCGAGCTCCCCAGCCTCGCAGACAGCGGCCTAAGGAGAGCCCAGGGCTGGGACATGGAGCTGGACTAATCTGGGCTAGGAGCGTGTTTTGAACGGGGGGTGGGGAGGGGGAATTAACCCAGGGTGGAGTCTCGGTCAGTGACACCTGGTAAATTAACACAGGGTGTTTTTCTGAGCAGGAACCGTGGCCTGTGTGGCACGGGAGATCGCAACAGTCCCTTCCAGTCCCTTGAGTGCAGGGTCGCTGACTCCCCTGAGTTGGGGGCCCTGGGACATTAAACGCCCATGTGCTGGGCGAGGGCCCAGGCAGGGCTGGACTCCCCATCTCCCTTGGTGCAGGAAGCATCTGCGTATGGCTGGAGGGTGTGCCTGGGCCAGGCCAGCTGGAGTTTTCCATTCCAATCCCCTAGCTCGCCCAAACACACTCCCCTTGGGCTGAAATTTGCCAGATTCGGCCTCTGCTTCTCAGGGCAGTTCCCACGGAAAGCGTGAGCCACGTCCTGCAGCGGCGAGGAGGGCATGCGCTGGGCTGCCTCGGTCCGGGAGCACCACCCCCTAAGGGGCAAAGCGTGGCTCGGGGCTGGGTCTAGCATGAGAACACCGCTGTTATTTGCGGGGGGTGGGAGGGGGGTTGCACCTGGGGCCCCCCTTGGGCTGGATGCTGCACAAACGCAGCAGAGATGGCTCCTGCCTGTCCCACCCTGGCATGGGGCAGCATGTTGGGCACTCGGCTGCGGCCCTGCCGGGCAGCGCAGAACTGTAGCGGCTCTGCCAGCAACGCAGGGGCCCACCGGGCCCTCCATCACCCGTCTGGCCCTGCCTGGGTGTTAGAAAAAAAACTGCCCCCCCAGTAAAAAAGTTTGGCCAGGCCGCTCTTGCTATAGTGGGCTGCAGTACTCCTTGGGAGAAACCGGCCGCACCCTTCCTGCATACCATTGCCTTTAGAAAAGGGAAGGTGTGAAAAGGGAAAATAGCCTCAGACTCTCCCACCAGTCACCTTGGCGTGAGAACTGCGGGGCTTACCTGGTCGCATGAAACCTGCACAGTTTCGGCCCAACCCCTGGGACACAGACCCCCACTTGGTGACCGTTGGGCCGTATATGGTAATATGCAAGCGCGGGAAAGCTATGTGCAGACTTGGGGATAAATACCTATCGCGCAGTTCGCTCGAGGAGGTCTTCGCAACACACACACCACCGTGCGTGTGCCTTCCCGTATACTTCAAAGCGCTGCCGGCCTGATCAACCGACCAGCCACCTCTCCCGACTCTCGGGCGTAACCAAGGCCTTCGCAACCGAACCGATATCTTTGAAATGTTCCGTGTGCTGTGTAAGTTGGTATGTATGATTTGATTTTCTTTGTTGTATAAGCTTAGTGTTGTAGTTGTTTTTGGGTAGTACATAGAGTTTGTAGTTATCACTGTTATTTAATTAGTGTAGCTGGAAATCTTTAGAATAGAGACTATTCCCCTTGCCGTTCCCATCCTTATATTTTTGACACATTTAACTAGAAATCGTAGAATAAATATAATAAATACTGTAAATTCATCACTGTCATAAATAAATATCTTTTATTTACTAAAACAGTCCACCTGGTTCTGTCCTTCCCCCCTTGGGTATGCATCATCGGACCTGTGGTTCCTGCAACACTGGGGACCGGCGAGACGATTGGGATAACAAGCTGCTGTCACAACAGGCCACTTGCTGGGTCACTGTTGAGCTTCTCCCACCACATCCTGCCTTTGTCTGCTGCAGGGAAATAATCTCCCTGCGCTGCCACCCAGCCCCCTTCCCGTTCTTGCCTCTTAGCCTTCCCGTCAGCTGGCTGACCTGAGCTCTTTCAGGCTGGCGTTGCAATCCTCTTCTGCAGGCCATCTCCCGCTGCTCAGCCTCCGCTTGGCAGTGTGGACACATAACCACCCCGAGGCAGATTTGAACCTGGGACCCCTGGCGCTTAGCGTAGGAGCCGCTATAGCTTGAGCTGGGGCTGCAGAGCTCCCTTGCTGTTATCTCTGGCTGTGAGTGGTCTAAGCGCCGCTCCCAGGCACAGACACCCGCCCTCGGTGTGCGGGTTACAGACGCTGTCTGGAGACGGGCTCAGCTGGTCCGTCTAGTGGAACCGAACCCGGGACCTCTGGCGCTCAGTGGCGCAGACTCATTCTCGCAGTGCTGGGACAGGCCCACGCCAGCAGCGTGAGGGTTACCCTGGGCACGGGGGAACCGGAACCTCCCTGCTCCATGTCCCCCTGCTTATCCGGCCCGGGGAGCTCACAGGCAGCTGATTATCCACCGGCTCCCGGCGCCTCGGGGCCGCATCCCACCAGGCAAACGTGACCCACGCTCGCAGCGCCTCGCGGCCTGAGCTTGTACTCGAATGGCTCTGGCCCGGATAAGTCCAGCGCTGACCTGCCTCCGCGCTGCTTCCCTCCCGCCAGGCCCCGTGGCCTCTGCAGCCGGGACCGATTTCCCTGCCGCTCGCTTTTCCGAATCTCCCCGGTGTCCCTGGCAGCAGCCAGGGCTGGTTTCCCTAGCTCGGCCCCCCCCAGCTAAACCACCCACCTTCTCTGCCAGGCGTGAGGAACTCAGCTCACTGAGAACATGGACCCGCAAAGGCCTTTTCTTGGGACCCCCACACCCAAGTCGGGCTCAGGCCAGGCCAGCCCGGTGCCATGTACCTCGGCGCTAAGCCCTGTGCCGACAGCACGGGGGCTGGACAAATGATTCCTTTTCTGGGGAGGTGCATTAACCGCCCGGCCGGGAGAGCCCCTCCCATCGCTCCAGGGAGCGTTCACACGACTGCGGTGAGGCTGCTGTGTAGACGTACCCTGATGCTGTGTGGCGGGAGCAGGGTCAACGCCCCAGCCCCAGCTGTTAATCCCCTGCTTTCCAGCGCTCCAAGTGCAACCGTCCGCAGCCCCTCCCGGCACGTCCCTTACCCAGCCCCAAGCCAGGCCGGGTCTGGTCCTCTCCCGCCAGCCTCCCGGGCCGGCGCTTCTAGCCTCCAGGTACTGGTTCTGGGCTCGCTATGGGCCGCCGTGCAGCCCTGGGTCCCTGCGTGAGCCTTGCTTGGCGTGAACGTTGCTGGGCAGCGAATTCCGGGCTGTGGCCGAGATTCCAGGCAGAAGGGACCTTCGCGGGGGCGGCGCTGGATGCGCTGCGGCAGCGTATCCCTGATACAGGCCCGGACCTCAGCTCGTGTGGCAACAGCCAGGTACGTTTGCTACACCAGGATCAGCTGTTGGGTTATGTGAGGCCCATAAACCTCCCAGCTCCTGGGGCCAGGAATAAACTCGGCCTGGCGCTACCACCACGGACCACGAGGGGGCGCTCCTCCATCAATGTCAGAGGCCCGATCCTGAGTGGGAGGGGCCTATCCATCAGTCCTCGTGCAACACAGTGTTTGTGCCGAGTCTTTTAGTGCAAGGTTCACCACTACGGCTCCGCGTGCGGCACAGTGCTGCTGGTGCCACACGTAGCCCGGCCATACAGGAATAGCCGTAATGGCTCGGTGCCTGCCTGCTGAGCTCCCCCAGAAACCACCATGCAGCCCCCACGCTGACCCCCCAGCACCAGAACCTCCCTCCATCCCATGCCCCCGATGTACCGTCCGGCGCACGCTCCCTCGGCCACGCCCGCTGGCACCGCCTGGCTACCTCCACCCTACTCGGCATTCTTCAGCCGGCTGGACCCCCAGCGGTGTCGGAGAAACCAGCCTTGCCCCTTTTGCTATGGGGCTGATGCCCATGGGGGGGGGGCATGGCCCTGGCGAGCTCTGGGTCTCTGGCAATTCAAACCAGGGCACGTGGGAGGAGCCAAGACTCGGCTCTGGCTCAGCTGGGGGGGTGCATCCAGATTTGTCCTCACACTGCCTGTGGGGCAGGCCAGGGTGGCATCTCCGGTGGCCCCGAGAGGGTAAGTGACTTGCTCAGGCTCACACTCAGTCTGTAGCAGAGCAGGGACTAGGAACCCAGGCCCCCTACGTGCGAGACGAGTGCACTAACCATTGGGCCACGCTTCCCATCTTGTCCCCACCCCCCGACACTGCACTGCACTCACAGGCGTGAGTGAGCCTCGTGGGGAGGGAGAGCCGGTCCCTCGCGGCACAAACCCCGGCAGTGCTTAGGCGGTTGCCACGAGAGTCACCGGCAGGAGGAGCTGGCTCAGCATCAGGAGAGCCCGAGGGCCCAGGGGCGTGTCAGGGTGGGGGCCCACGCAGGATCTACCAGCAATTACGCTGCCCAGCCCCTTCCTCCACGGCCCCCCCACACTCGAGAGACCCCCTCGTGGCGCTGCAGGGGGTGGACGGAGCAGATGCTGCACAAGCTTTGGGGGGTGGCGGGCACCTCTGTGCAAGGCAGGCGTCCCTCGGCTCCCCCTGCCAGCTGCCCCCCACTGCCCCCTCCAAAGAGCCCCAGGGCCAGTGACCCGCCCAGGCTGGGGGAGCCGCGGTGCCGTGAACGTGAACCTTCAGCTCCGCCATCCAAGGTCTGGAAGCTGCCCAGCTCTGGGCTATTTCTGGCCTGGCCTGGCTGTCGCTGGAGGGGGGGACCTGCCCGCCCAGCAGCACCATAACTGGCTGCCTGCAGCTGTCCGTCTGCCCCGGAGGGGGGCCACTGGGCGGGTGGGTATAAAAGGATGCCTGGGGCCGTGGGGCGGTGCTGTGGCCACCGCCAGCAGGGCACGGAGCTGGGCTCGGGTGCCGCCCTCCCTGCCCCCGCGATGCCGACCCACCGGCTGGTGATCGTGCGCCATGGCGAGAGCACCTGGAACCAGGAGAACCGCTTCTGCGGCTGGTTCGACGCCGACCTGAGCGAGAAGGGGGCGGAGGAGGCGCGGCGCGGCGCCCAGGCCCTGCGGGAGGCGGGCTACGAGTTCGACGTCTGCTACACCTCGGTGCTCAAGCGGGCCATCCGCACCCTCTGGGCCATCCTGGACGGCATCGACCAGATGTGGCTGCCCGTGGTGCGCACCTGGCACCTCAACGAGCGCCACTACGGGGGCCTGACCGGGCTGAACAAGGCCGAGACGGCCGCCCGGCATGGCGAGGAGCAGGTGAAGATCTGGCGCCGCTCCTACGACATCCCCCCGCCCCCCATGGACGAGCAGCACCCCTACTACCGGCTCATCAGCAAGGTGAGGGCCGGCTGGGTGCCCGGGCGTGTGCTGGGGGGGGCGTGGCACCCGCGTCCTGGCAGGGTGACTCCCCAGCTGGGGGCTGCTGAGCCGGGGGCGGGGGGGCCACAGGGTTGTTTGCTAAGCACAGAAGGAGCTGGGGGGCGAAGGAGGGGGCGGGAGGGCACATGCTGGCCCGGGACTTGGTGGAGGCAGGTCGGGGTGCGGAGAGACGCTCAAGGCCCCCCCCCAAGCAGCTGGAGCAGTGCAGCTGCTGCCCGCCCCGGGGTCTGCGGCACGAAGCCCCCAGCCGCTGCCTGGGATGGGCACGGGGCCTGCGGGGCGAGCTGCTGCCACGGGGCCAGGCATGGGGTCGCTGGCAGGGGAGTCCCTGCGCTTGGCCCCTGCCAGCCTGGCCCTGCAGGGTGTCTGGCTAATTGCTGCGCGGGGCGGGCGGGCGGGTGCCCACGGAGCTGCATGGGGCAGTTAGCGCTGGCCCGGGGGTCCTGTGCCTGGGGTTTCGGGCAGCTCACAAGCTGCGGGAGGGGGCCAGTGAGGACGCCCCGGTGCTCCAGCCCCCCCCGGGCCACAGGCTCCCGCTGGCTTGGGGCTGGGCCCAGCTCTGGTTCCGACCCGACAACCCGCCCCCCCACACTGCCCCCACCCCCGCTGGCTGAGCCCTTGGGGGCCTGGTTCCCCTGGCACGTGGAAACGCTCCTTGTTACCCCACGGCCCCGCGGGGTCCCTAGAGCTACCGGGGTCTCTGCCCTGCCCCCCAGGAGAGGCGCTACGCAGGCATGAAGCCCGGGGAGCTGCCCACGTGCGAGAGCCTCAAGGACACCATCGCCCGGGCCCTGCCCTTCTGGAATGAGCAGATCGCCCCCCAGATCAAAGCCGGCAAGCGGGTGCTGATCGCCGCCCACGGGAACAGCCTGCGCGGGATCGTCAAGCACCTGGAGGGTACGTCCCCCCCCAGCGTGGGGAGCCCCCCGGGGGGAGCGGAGCTGGGGAGCAGCCCGTAGCAGCAGCGCCCGAGCTCTGCCCGGCTGCTGCCCCAGGTGCTGGGAGCCCTCGCGCCTGCCCAGAGCACTGCCCCCCCGCAGCCCTCAGGGCTCCGCCCCCGGGAGGGCCCTGGCAGCCCATGGGGCAGCTGTGAGCCCAGGGCCCTGGAGCAGAGCGATTGCTGAGGAGTGGCCTTTAGCTGGGCCGGGTGCCAGGCCTCATGTCCTCCCAGCTATGTGCCCCGTGCAAGGGCCCCAGGGCTCCTTCCAGTCTTGGCATCTGCTCCTGGGGACACGGGGGGGAGGGGGGAGCGGGCCCCATCTGCTCCTGGGGACACGGAGGGGAGGGGGGAGCGGGCCCCGTCTGCGCCTGGGGACACGGGGAGGGGGAGCGGGCCCCGTCTGCTCCTGGGGACACGGGGAGGGGGGAGCGGGCCCCGTCTGCTCCTGGGGACACGGGGAGGGGGGAGCGGGCCCCGTCTGCTCCTGGGGACACGGGGAGGGGAGCGGGCCCCGTCTGCGCCTGGGGACACGGGGAGGGGAGCGGGCCCCGTCTGCTCCTGGGGACACGGGGGGGAGGAGCAGGCCCCGTCTGCTCCTGGAAAGTCGCTGCAGCGAGGGCTGCCCAGGGATGAGCGGGGCTGCTGGAAGCCCCAGCTGGGAGGGGGAGCTCCCTGCCTGCCCGGCTACCTGGCTCCTGAGGCCTCTGTGGCTATTGTGTCAATGCTGGGGGCGCATCCCGAGAACTCCCCCGTGTACTGGGCATCGAGGGGGGAGGGGCGGGCAGGAGACTGCTTGGCCGAGCGGGGAGTGCCCCCAACCCATTCCCCCTTCCCCCCCGATTAGCAGCAGGGCGTATCCACCTTGAGACCTCTAACTGGAGATGGGCAGGAGGGAGCTAGGTCTAATAATGGGCATCAACTCCTCCGCCCCGTGCCTCGGTTTCCCCTGCTGTAACATGGGGCTGCTGGCCCAGGGCGGGGAGGCCCGACCAGCTGGCAGGTGAGAACCCTGGTGCATTGAGCGGCTCCTCAGCCGGGCATTGGGGAGGGGAGCTAGGTGCGGGGGCCGTGACCCGCTGCCACTGAAGGTTGTTGCTATTTTGAGGCTGGCGTCACATTTCAAGGCTCTGGGAGAGGCCTGGCTCCGCGCAGACCAGCCGGGATCCTGTTTCCCTGGCCTCCCCGTGCCCCGGCCCTAAAGGTCACGCCAGGAATCCAGGGAGCATCTGCCCCCAGCCAGAGCCCCGACCCCTCCCCTCACACCTCCCCCACAGCGCCCCCTGCTGGGAACAGCCGGGCTGGCGTCACCAGGAGCTGCCCCCCGCAGCCAGCTCCTGCCCTCCCCCACAGCGCCCCCTGCTGGGAGAGGCTGGGGCGGGATTGGCTGGGCTCCCTGTGGCTGTGTTTCTGCCTGCGCTGTCCCAGTGGGAAAATGCCCGGGGTCCCTGCCCGGCGGGCAGCGAGGGAGGCAGCTGGCGCCAGAGGCCTGTCTGACCCCCCCGCCCTGCTCCCCCCAGGGATGTCTGATGCCGCCATCATGGAGCTGAACCTGCCAACCGGGATCCCCATCGTGTACGAGCTGGACGAGAACCTGAAGCCCACGAAGCCCATGCAGTTCCTGGGTGACGAGGAGACCGTGCGCAAGGCCATGGAGGCCGTGGCTGCCCAGGGCAAGGTCAAGAAGTGAGGGGGGGGGGCAACCAGCACAATAAACCGGTGAAAACCCGCCTGAGTGAGTGAGTGGAGGGGGGGGCACATCCCGGGGGCCCTCACCCAGCGGCAGAGGGGAAGGGTCGGTGCTTGGCACCCCAGGGGACTCGGGGCTGGCAATGCTTGGTGGCTGAGCAGGCTCCAGCGGCAGGAAAGGGCAGCTTGGGGGTCAGGCTGTGCTGTCCCCCCTCCCCAGTGCCCTCCCCCCAGCTGGTCCCTTCCGGGCTCCAGGCAGGGAGTGAGAGCGGCTCTGGAAAAAGCAGGGAGCCCTTGGATGGGGCATGAACCGGGGGCCTGGACCTGCCTCTCCTGGTGACTCTGTGTTGCTGGACAGGGAGGCTGAGCCCCTGCCTGCGCTTGGAACAGCTAGCAGGCCGGGGGGGGGGGGGGGCAGAACCTGTCTCCATAGGCCGCCTTCAGGGTTTGAACTCTGGAACCAGCACCAAAGCACAGAGCACAGCCTGGGAGCTGAAGAAAGAACCCCCTGAGCCGGCACCAGTAGTAGGCTGTTATCCATGGACCAGCCACCATAGGGGGCCCAGACTGCACCTGAGTGGGGGCAGGGAGAAGTGCTTGTCCCAGGGCAGAGCAGGCAGTGGGGTGTGTGGTGCCATGTGGGCAAGGCACGGCTTGGGGCACGCCACGCAGAGGGCCCTGCCACAGGAACCTTGTGGGGCTGCAGCCTGGGCCAGAAGTGCTGGGTAGGGTTGCCAGGTGGCCGGTTTTCTACCAGACGGTCTGGTAGTTGCGCTCTCTGCCCGGTAAAACCATTCAGAAAATACCGGACACGCGCGTGTGCGGTGCCCAGCGGGGGATGGTGTCTCTGGGGGAGGACTCCTGAGGGGAGACCCGTAGGGAATGGCCCAGGCCGACCTGACACCTGAGCTAGGTGGAGGATTCAGGCAGCTGACGCTTGTGCCAGGGCTAGGGGAGGGAAGGATGGATAGAGAGCGTGTCTGGGAATGGTTGGCTGTCTGGAGGGGGTGAATGGTGATGGATGGATGGACAGAGGGGGTATCCGGGTATGGCTGGCTGGCTGGAGGGGTGTCTGGGGATGGATGGATGGACAGAGGGGGTGTCCAGGGATGGCTGGCTGGAGGGGGTGTCTGGGGATGGATGGACAGAGAGGGTCTCCGGGGATGGCTGGTTGGCTGGAGGTGTCTGGGGATGGATGGATGGACAGAGGGGGGTGTCCAGGGATGGCTGACTGGAGGGGGTGTCTGGGGAAGGACGGACAGGTGGAGGTGTCCGGGGATGGATGGACAGCGGGGGTGTCCGGGGACAGGTGGCTGGCTGGGGATGGATGGAAGGACGGACGGACAGAGCGGGTCTCCGGAGACGGCTGACTAGGTCACTCTGTAGCCCCACCTCTCCAGCTCCTGCAACACAGTGCTCCTCTTCCTTGGATTCTGCTCCTTTCTCTCTGCCGAGGGGCGAGGTAGCAGGCCTGGGCAGAGGGGGCCAGTAAGCGGAGGCCCGGTGGTGGCTGGCGAGGCTGGCAGCGCTCTGGTTTATTCCAGCAGGGTGCTGTGCAGGGGAGGACACCAGAGCAGGACCCAGCCGCACAGTGCCGCGGAGCCGTGTGGTTTCATCGCCAACTGCCGTAGAGACAAGTGACTTGGTTCTGGTGCCCAGGTTCCCTCAGTGGGAGAGGTTAGTGGGGGCGCAGGGGCAGAGGAAAGCAGAAGCTGAGCCCTGGCCAATGCAAATGGGAAGCAAGGCACCTGTATTTAACCAGCGCTGGGGTGGGTTCCCCCATCACTTGTCCAGATCCAGCTGGCTGACTTTCAGGGAGGTACCTTCATTAGATGATCTAAATTACTGGGCTCACTGCAAGGCAGGAGGGCCGGAACAGGGCGGGGCACGGGATCACGGTTCCCCCCCCCCCCTTTTACTGGCTATAGGTTGAGTGACAGAAGGGGGTGGAGAGGAAGGAGCAGGGATGGGCCTTGGGGAAAAGGACGATGCAAGGCAGGGCCACAAGGGGCCTGCACAAGAGGCGGAGAAAGGGGAGGGGCAACGGTGGGGCCTTAAGGGGGCAGAGTGATGCAAAGGGGGGGCCATGGTTCAGGCTTCTGTGGCCCCCATTTTTAGGGTGTGTCTGTCGCTCCTGCTACTGGGGTGAGTTAAATTCTATGGCCCATGGTACAGGAGCACAGACTGGATGATCTAAAAATCTAGGACTTTGTGAAGGCTGCAAGGGGGCTGCTGGGGGTCTGGCAGCCAGGCAGGGCTCAGGGTGGTTTGGGATTGTGAAAAAAGCACGTTATTTGGAGGCTTCTGCCTAATCGATCAGCAGGGAAACAGCAGGCGTGCTAACACCGAGAGGAATGGGGCAGCTCACGCCCCTGGGACAATTCACTCCGGCTGGCTGCCGGCTCAGGGCGATGCAGCTGCTTTGCTTTCTTGGGTCATGTCTGGGAGGTTTTCTTCAAAACCTTAAGGCTAGAAACAAGTATGGATATATTTATGGTAAACAAAAGCTGAGCATTGGAGCTAAGGCGCTGGGGTGTGTGTGTGTGTGTGTGTGTGTGTTCTCTGTCAAATTCCTGCTATGAGATAACAGAATGTGTGTGACCCTAACCCTCATCTTGAGGCTCAGGAGTGCAGTGCCTTCCCCAGCGCAGCCCCAAAACCACATGGCCTTCCCTGCAGCTGTTGCTAGGTTGCATTGCAAGCAGACGGTCATCAGCTTTCACATTTCTCAGCTGTTCCCGTTCCCAGCCTCAGCTTTCTAATGCATCTCTTGGTTCCGGAGTCCCCTCCCTCCACGCCAGGGGGGTGGGCATCTCCCAGTTGCATTTGTCAGGGACTCGAACCCAGACGGCGTCCGTTCGTTGTCTGACCGCGAAGAGACAGGCAACACCAGCAAGGTTGAATCATTAGCTCTTTATTGAAGAGTGCACCCAACAATAGAGAGCGGCCCGTCTCCAAAGAGAACCAGCCCCGATTTCATTAACAGGTAGGCTTATATAGACAGTTCCTTCGTGTCATAGACTATTCGGTTAAGCAACCCACCCCCCTTTATCAATTAGAAACTTCTAGTATCCATGCATACCTGGCCAACTATACATCGTGGCCTTAAGCAATTCATAATGCATCAGCAACTTTCTTATCAGCCCAGAAGACAAGTACCAGGCAACAAGGAGACAGTTTGTTAAGACCAGAGGGGAGAACAGAAACAGGGAGTTAGGAACAAACGGGGGGGAGAGCAGAAACAGGGAGTTTCCTTAGCAGTTCCCAAAACAAACTGTTCCTCATCCCGGCAGGTACAAGAATGCAGCTTTTTACTTATCTTACTTTTGCAACTTAAGCAAGCGTGTAGGGTGCGCCCCTGCTTGAACCCGTCCCCAGTTCTGCCCAGGGACTACCCAGAAACCTTTGTTACGTCTCTTTTGGTCTGCCTTAGCATAACTGCACTAGGCCCAATTTTCTAGGGCGTAACAGTCCCCTCTTTGTCCCTAGAGTACCATGAAGGGACTCTTGGGACACACTGCAACAATTTACTACTTGGCGGAGCACACCTTAGTGCCCATCCAGCATTCACAACGGATTATGACATAGAGAACTACCAAGCCACAAATAATAATGACAGCGCTACGAAGTAAGTTATGGAGCCAACCACCTATATTTGGAAACCAGCTAAACAGGTCACTTCACCAGGAATCCCCTTTTTTCCCTCCATGGTCCTTTGCTACCTGCATAAGATGGTTTGCTTTTTCCCAAGTGGCATTATAAACATCAGGAATATACACGCAACACTCTTGTCCTATCAAGGCGCATGTTTCCCCCTGAGAGGCTAGTAGAATGTCTAGTGCTAAGCGATTCTGGAGAACCATTTGCCGGATCTTTTTCTGTTCAGTAGCCAAATCAGTTAAAGCATCAGCAGTGGTATTTGCCATTATTTTCAGAATCCCTTGAAGCCTCATTACTCCTTTTCCTACTCGATAAAAGGCCCCTTCACAGGCATTAGGAAATCCTGCACAAGCACCTGTCCAATTGTTCACAGCCCACCAAGTAAGAGGACGAGATTCCTTAGCATCTGTCTCAGCGTCCCTTACATTTTTAATCTTTTCACTGGGGAGATGAGGGCGGTAAACAACAGGTGGCTCTAACCAGGCCAAGTAGCAGGATCCACTCCATGAGGGAGGAAGAATTACATATGCCGTGTTACCACACACCCAGTATACTTCAAATAAGGGTGTGTTTCACGGTGCCCAACTACGGGGAGCAACCGGTGTTAGGGGACTATCAGGAAAATAACAAGCACAAAGCAATCGGTGACCAGGTTCCTGATTGCAGTGAGTGCAATTTAAGGGAGAGCGGATATAAGAGTAATTTGCCTGAAATGGGACAGACAAGGAAGGGTTTATTGTCATCCAGGTAGGGAGGAGTGAAATAGAGATTTCATTGGGGATCAAATATTTTGATTTTTTTCCTTCAACCTGATTCCCGTGATGGGAGAAGTTGTATCGTGTTTCTATCCTTTCAAATTGGTACCCAATATGTGAGGTATTATAATAGATTTCGCACTGACTTTCACCGACCCATAAAGTATTGGGTGTAGGAGATTCTTTGAGAAGACACCATTTACCGGGTCGTTGCCAGACCAACAGATATTTATCTGTATGGATTCCGGCATTTGCCCAAGTTATATTTTGGGTGCCTAAGGGATCTTTCCACGATGAAGTCCAAGTCATATTTGCTGCGCTGAGGGCAATAGGAATCATGGGAAGGCCCTTTTGACTATCCATTGGCATTAAGGAGCATACCCAGCAGGATATGTTACATAATGCAGGCATGCGAGCCTTCATTTCATGAGCAAAGCGTAAGAAGGTATTAGCCTCTGATGCTCTTATATTCCATACCACCAAAAGAGCAAAGCAACAAATAAAAGACAAAGTAACACACAGAGGACCCCGAAAATATAACAAAGCCATTTTTCAGCAAAGGGGTACCACAGATCTAAGTCCTTTTCAACCGAAGCTTCAGGTCGTCCAAAGGGGTAACAGTTCATTTGCCCTGGGCACAGATGTCGTCTGCTTCTGGTTCACCCGGTTCACGGTGGGGTGAACGTGCGTGGCTCCTTTGAAGTCCGACGTCGTCTGCTTCTGGGGGACCCTTTACCAGGTCGGGTTCCCTAGCGGTGCTCCTCTTGACCCTGATATGATGGATCCAAGTGGGAAGTTCTTTTACCCGGATTGCGGTGGGGCTCACCAGAAGAGTTTCAAAAGGTCCCAACCACTGAGGCCAAAGCGGAGTCTTCTTGTATGTTTTTACCCAAACAGGATCACCTGGTAAAATAGAATGAACAGCTTCCCACAATGGTAAGGATTGGGATTGTGCGGAATATTGCTGCAGTGTTATTAGATGTTGCTGCAGCCTCCTTACATAAGCTCCTGTTTCATTTGTTAAATCAGTGTCATTGGGAATCGAGATTAAAGGAGCAAAGGTTGGGGGTACATGTCCAAACAGAATTTCATAAGGTGCCAATCTAGTCCTAGCACTCGGAGTTGTTCGAATGATGTAGAGAGCTAGAGGGAGGACCTTAGTCCATTTCAAACTGAGTTCCTGGCATAGCTTTGTCAGTAGATTTTTCAAAGTTCCATTCATACGCTCCACCTGGCCCGAACTCTGGGGGTGCCAGGGAGCGTGAAAGGTCCATTGGGTTCCTTCGGCTTCAGTGAGCTCTTTACAAATCCTTGCAGTGAAATGAGTGCCTTGATCAGAGTCAATTATTTTAGGAGGGCCAAACCGTGGTATGACCTCATTAAGTAATACCTTGCATACTGTAGTCGCAGTAGCTCGAGTGGTGGGAAATGCTTTCACCCATCCAGTGAGCTGGTCTATTATAACTAACAAATGCCGTTTTCCTTCAGAGGGAGGTAAATCTGTAAAATCAATCTGTACATGCTGCATAGGTCTATGAGCCCAGCTACGCCCCCCAGGTGGTGCCTGTTTGATTACACCTTTTGGGTTGCATTGCTGGCACACGGCACACTTTTCCACTATTCTCTTGGCCACTTCATGAAGTCCTGGAGAAACAAACTGTCTTAAGATGATTTGGGCCATCTTATTTGCCCCCAAATGAGTATTTTTATGAATTTGCTGCACCACTTCACCCTGGTAACTTTTAGGTAACACAAACCGACCATTACACTTCCAAATTCCTAACGAGTTGGGCTGAGCTCCCCACTTCTCCCAGTTTGCTCTTTCAGTATCTGGGGCTTGCTGCTGCCAAGTTACTAGAGGGGAACATAGATCTAATTGAGTTCCTTGTAAAGCGGCTGCCTTTGCAGCTCCATCAGCAAAGCGGTTTCCCACCGACACAGGATCAGTCTGTTTAGTATGAGCCCTGCAGTGAATAACTGCAATTTCTTTAGGGACTTGAATAGCTTGCAATAGTTCGGCTATCTCTTTTCCGTGTGCAATCTGTGATCCCAAGGAAGTAATAAATCCTCTTTCTCTCCAAATGGCTCCAGTAGCATGACACACACCAAAAGCATATTTAGAGTCAGTATAAATGTTAACCCTTTTTCCTCTAGCATACAAACAAGCAGCTGTTAGGGCTTGCAATTCAGCTGACTGAGCGCTGGTCCCGGGTGACAAAGGTTTTTCTATTAGCACTGTACGACCATCTGTAACCGCATACCCAGAATGTCGAACTCCATTCCGGACAAAAGCAGATCCATCAACAAACAATTTTAATTCCGGATCAGATAGAGGAACATCAGTGAGATCAGGTCACGGAGTAGATACCTGATCCAGAGCCTGTAAGCAATCATGTACTTGTTCCTGCCCCTCCTCATGGGGTAACAAGGAAGCAGGGTTTAAACTTGCACATCTCTTTAAGGTAACCCCATGAGTCATTAGCAGAGTTACCTCATACTTCGACAATCTCTGATTAGTTAAATGTTTATGCTGCTGAGAGTTCAACAAGCTAGCTACCGCATGTGGAGTATGAAAAGTTAAAGAGTGTCCCAAAACAATTTCTTGAGCCTTTTCCACTATTAATGCAGCCGCTCCCACGTTTCTAAGGTGGCCTGGGTGTCCCTTAGCCACCGGATCCAACTGTCCTGAAAGGTATGCAACAGGCCTAGGGGTACTTCCAAAGGATTGTGTTAATACTCCAGACGCCACTCCCTTTACCTTATGGACATGCAAATCAAAAGGCTTACTGTAATTAGGGAGCCCTAGTGCAGGAGCTCGAATAAGGGATTCTTTTAATGCCTCAAAGGCTTGTATTTGCTCAGAGTTGGGGTGTAAGGGCTCTTCAGCCCCCTCCTTCGTCAGTTCATGCAAAGGTTTCAGCAATTTTCCAGCTGAAATAATCCAAGGGTGACAAAATCCAATCATGCCAATAAAACCCCGCATACCTCGCTTGGTGGTAGGAAACGAGATTTTAACTATAGTTTCAATCCGCTTAGAATCCAGACTACGTACTCCAGGACCCAATGTATACCCGAGATACTTTACTTCTGATTGGGCCCACTGCAACTTTGTAGGACTAACTTTATGTCCTTTAAGTGCCAACTGATTGAGCAGATAAACACAGTCACGCTCATTATCCTCTCGAGTTCTCGAAGCCACCAGAATGTCATCAACATAAGTCACCAAAGTAGAGGCAGCTGGCAACTGGACATCTTTTAAATTTTCTGCTAAAACCCTGGCAAACACACCTGGTGCTTTCACATCGCCTTGGGGCATTCTAGTCCATGTGAGTTGCCCCGGAGGTCCGGGCTGTGGTTTTTTTACAGCTAGAATGGGGGTGTTACAGGGAGAAACACACGGCACCAAGATCCCTTTGTTCTTAAGACTTTGCACAAGAGGTTCAAGTCCTTTTATAGCCTCCATTTTAAGAGGGTATTGTCTCGGGGCCGGGGGGGGGGGCACATTGCTCTTTACAACTGGATTTAAGGGTGAGGCAGATTTTACCAAGCCCACATCGTGCTTTCCTCCCCACACTATAGGGTTAACCTCATTTTGAACTCGGAGAGGAAGTGTCTCACAGTTGCTGCCAACGAGCTGTGTTAGCAAATAAGCTTTTTCAATCAGGAATCGAAGGGAAATACTTTCGGGGGTACAGAAAATTTGTGCATGCAATTTACACAACAAATTTCTTTCCAACAGATTTACTGGACCATTTATTAACAGAAAAGAGTGCTGAACAGAAATAGGACCCAATGTAGCCATACAATCATTGGTCATGAAATGACGTTCAGGTTTCCCAGTAACCCCCACAACACATTTTTCTACTTCACCCTTTGGTGCCGCTCCCTTAGGTACAGCCGAATGAGAAGCTCCCGTATCTACTAATAATTCAAAAGTCTTTTGTCCTAATTTAAGGGGAACCACAGGAAATCGTGCATCACACTTAAACCGTACCATTCCGGCTTCATAAACCTCAGGACCCCAGGGGAGCGGCGCCTCCCGTCATTCCTGATCCGCAGAGAACTGACCCACCACCTCAGGCTTGTAATCAGGCTTCAGCCTGAATGGACATTCCCTCTTCCAGTGTCCTACCTCACCACACCAATGGCACTCATTATAACCAGGGACACCACCACCTCCGCGTCCTCGTCCCCTACTTACTCCACCCCTTCTTCTTCCAACAGACCCTCCCCGACTACTGTAGTTCCACCCGCGGCCCCCTCCTCTGCCTCCTGACACGGCCATAGCCAACAACGACACTTGATCCCTCATGTCCCTTTGTTTCTCCTTCCTTCTTTCTCTTTCCTTCTTCTCTTCCCTCCCATTGTACACTCGTGTTGCAATGCTCACTACTTCAGGCAAACTCTTCCCTTGCATTCCGTCTGGGTGTTCCCTAAACCTTTTTGCAATATCCTCTGCACACTGTGCCATAAAAACCATCTTTATCATTTCCTTGCCAGAGTCTGAGTCAGGATCCAAATTGCTGTGTTTCCTAATTTCATTAGTCAATCGAGTACAAAAATCAGAGGGGTGCTCATGAGGGAATTGGATACACGCAGTAACCTTGCTCCAATTGGGGGTAACTTCTCCTGCTGCCTTCAGTCCTTGCAAAATAGCCTGCCGATAACGGGCTAAACTAAGCTTTCCCGCATTCACATTCGGATCCCAGTTGGGCTCAGCAGCAGTTGGCAGGGTTCCCCAATTTTGAGACTGATGGTATGTCCCAGCCTTTTCCTTAACCTTTTGCCTCTCATCTTCAGTGAGGAGAGTATCCAACAATTGATTTACATCAGTCCAAGTTGGCAAATGGGTGGAAAAAATAGTACGAAATGTTCTTTCCACCACCTCCGGGTTATCCCGGAGTCGTGGCATGGAGCATTGCCAATTTAACAAATCAGCAGTCGTAAACGGGGTATGGGTATACACCATCATAGCCGGTCCATTACTCTGGGGAACTGGGTAAGCTCGTAAAGGAGCCAGGTGTGATCCTTGAGACCCCGGTAACTTCCCAAAAGCCGTTATAAAGCTCCCAGAGGGCTCCCCCAGAACTGGGGAAGCCGTCCCTAGATCATTTTCCTGCTCCTCTGTTGCTGCTTTCCCAGCCTCCTCATGTAATCTTGGGCTCTGTCTCCGTGGCATTCCCATAGGAAAGTACCCATCATCCTCTGGTTGGGTTTCCGGGGCATAGGGCGGGGGCCGTTTAACAGATTTCTCCACACACACAGCCTGCAGGGCCATCTCCCTTTCCTTTGGCTTATAATTATACCATACAAATAAATAGTCCATTTGTCCGGGTCTAAGATTGACCAATATGTCCCTCAGGGCATTCATTCTTTCTACGGAAAACGTTCCGCAGTCCGGCCAATCATTATCTGGGGACAAATGGGCAGTGAGTGAAGGCCATTGTATTTGACACAAATTCCTCATTTTAGATTTAGCTAGACCGGTCGTTCCAGAAATGTCCTTCCAATCTCTCAGGATCAGGGACAACGGGGCGTCCCCCGGGCATTTACTGCCAACGTGTCCCATTTCTAACGGCCAAGGGACTCTAACCTCGACCTCTCAATACCGAGCGCTCGCTTACCTTACCAGGGACTCTAACCCCGATCACTTCAAGGACTCGAACCTCGAAGATCCGGACCCTACACAACGGGTAGGGTGATGTTGCTGGCTTTCAGCGGACTCAGGCTGGTTCCCAGGACACGCCTTATTGCCGAAGCAGGGATCAGGCCACCGGGCAAAGCTCCTCAAAGCCAGAGGATGCGCGCTGCGTTGCTTCGGAGTCCGATCCTCTGCACCGGAGAGTCAGACGGGTCCCATCTGGGTCACCAAATTTGTCAGGGACTCGAACCCAGACGGCGTCCGTTCGTTGTCTGACCGCGAAGAGGCAGGCAACGCCAGCAAGGTTTAATCATAAGCTCTTTATTGAAGAGTGCACACAACAATAGAGAGCGGCCCGTCTCCAAAGAGAACCAGCCCCGATTTCATTAACAGGTAGGCTTATATAGACAGTTCCGTCGCGTCATAGAGTATTCTGTTAAGCAACCCACCCCCCTTTATCAGTTAGAAACTTCTAGTATCCATGCATACCTGGCCAACTATACATCGTGGCCTTAAGCAATTCATAATGCATTAGCAACTTTCTTATTAGCCCAGAAGACGAGTACCAGGCAACAAGGAGACAGTTTGTTAAGACCAGAGGGGAGAACAGAAACAGGGAGTTAGGAACAAACGGGGGGGAGAGCAGAAACAGGGAGTTTCCTTAGCAGTTCTCAAAACAAACTGTTCCTCATCCCGGCAGGTACAAGAATGCAGCTTTTTACTTATCTTACTTTTGCAACTTAAGCAAGCGTGTAGGGTGCGCCCCTGCTTGAACCCGTCCCCAGTTCTGCCCAGGGACTACCCAGAAACCTTTGTTACGTCTCTTTTGGTCTGCCTTAGCATAACTGCACTAGGCCCAATTTTCTAGAGCCTAACACATTTCTCCCAGAAGAATCGCACATTGCACCCCACTGGGCTTGCCTGGCATTGTTTAAGATCTATTGGCTAACACGTCCTAGAACTCTAGTGTAGACAGGCACCTTCTATTGGAACGTTAGCTGGTCCTGTTAAACCTTACATTGACCAGGGAACATGTCGCAACTAAACACCTGGTCTAGGGCTATGTCTAGACTACGGAGTTTTTCTGGGATACCAAAGGTATCCAAGGAATGCGTCTGCTCTTCCGACATTTTTTGCGGAAGAGCAGATGCGCTCTTTCGGAAGCCCTGTATTCCTCATGTGATGAGGAAGAAGGGCTCTTCCGAAAGAGGAGGGTTTTCTGACATT
Organism: Rafetus swinhoei; assembly: GCA_019425775.1. Classification (NCBI taxonomy): domain Eukaryota; kingdom Metazoa; phylum Chordata; order Testudines; family Trionychidae; genus Rafetus; species Rafetus swinhoei. The sequence goes on from JAFJHL010000226.1 coordinate 1,600,451, forward strand.
TGTCCCTGTGTAGAGGGGCCACATTTCGGAAAAGCCTCTTCTGAAAAACCAACTGGGAAAAGGTGCGCAAATGTGGAGCGCAATGTGCGAATCTTTTTCTGAAAAAAGCAGCAGTCTAGACGTTTAGGACTTCTACACGTTAGCAAACGTTAAAACCAGACCTTTCTCCTGGGGCACCCATGGCCTGAGGCTCAGCTCAGCTGACGCATAAAGCTAACACTGTCCCTGCTTGTTTTAAGAAATGCCGGCTCACATGTTTTCAGTATAAACTTCTTCTACCCGTGCTGGAGCCACGGCTGTCCCCGATAGCAAGGAGCGTGCTGAGCTCAAAATGCCTCTGCTAGACGTGCTGTCAGGGTAAAGCTGGTCAGCCAAGTTCTCTCAATGGCCCAAGCCCGACAGCTCACAAGCTAACGCTGTCAGAAACCACAGCGTGCGTCGGACACACGACAGCGCACCGGTGTGCCATGCTGGGACAAGATGCGTACCAGTGCAGCGGGGGTGCCCCTAGGCCAGCTTGGAGATCACAGGCTCGCAGGTGTGGGGACATGGAACCCCAATCCACACAAGCCTTGAAGCTTGGGCTTTGCTGTCGGTTGTCACCTCCCCACACAAAACCATCCATGAATGTATCAGTGCGCTGCCAGGCTCCTCTCCAGGCCGCTCCCAAAGGAACCAGCAAAGGCCAGGCCTGGTCAGATGCTCTGGTTTGCAGAGCTCCAGCTCACAGCAGTTGCTGTGACTGGGAGGAGCAAGGTCTCACAGGCTCCCTTTCAAATGCTTTAGTCCAGCCCCACCCAAAGCCACCCACTAGGTTTTGTTTAGCTCCTCAGGTTTGAGTCTATGAAACACAGGTGGACCCAGCTGGCCAGGCGAGATTTACCGGCAGAAAGGTGAGTTCCCTTAGCGCTTGGGTGAAAAGCCACAGTGTGTAACACCCTTTTGCTCCCAGGCACAATCATGCTCCAGCTTCTGGCAGCGTTCACTGCCCGTGTCCCGTGTGCCCCTCCCTCTGCCTGGACAGAGGCTAGCGCAGTGGTCCCCAACCTTTTGGGGCTGCTGGGCGCCCGGGGGCGGGGCCGCTCACACCCCGGGCACCTGGGGGCGGAGCCACCCATGCGCCTGGGGCCGGGGCCACCCATGCGCTGCGTGCCTGGAGCTGGTGCCACCCATGCGCTGCTCTCCCGGGGCTGGTGCCGCAACTGTGCTGCACGCCCAGGGGTGGGGCCGCCCATACGCCGTGCGCCCGGGGCCGGAACAGCCCATGTCCCGTGCGCCCGGGGGTGGGGCCGCCACCGCCCATGCGCTGCGTGCCCGGAGCCGGCGCCTGTGCCACGCGCCCAGGAGCCGGCAGCGCCCATGCGCCGTGTGCCCCGTGGCGGGGCTGCCCATGTGCTGCGCGCCCTGGTCGGCACCGCCCATACGCTGCAAGCCCGGGGCCGGCACAGCCCTTGTGCCACGCACCCGGGGGCGGGGCCAGCCCCGATCACTTGGCGGGTGCACAGAAATGGCCCGGCGGGCACCGTGGTGCCCGCGGGCACCGTATTGGGGACCACTGGCTAGAGGGTGCCAGAGAACAGCATCTGCACCAACAGCAGCGCAGTGCTCTTGGGGCTGGGTTTCTCACGCGGCAAGGGGAGCACAGTGCCGAAGAGCCGGAGGAATGTGATGGGCTCCAGTAGGGTATGGGGAAGCCCAGCAGATGCAGGGGTGGGTGCTGAAAGGGAGGGGGGATCAGAGGGGGAGGCCGAGGAAGGGAGAAGGTAGGAGAACTTGCTCCCTCTCCCTGAAGTATTTCTAAACCTGCCTGTGACAAGAAACTCAAAACCAGCTGGGTTGGCTAATCAGAAAATCACAAGGCCATGGCAAGATAACCAGCCTGCAATGCCAGGGTGCACTCCAACGTTCTCCAGCTTCAAAGAGTTGAGGTAAGGGCAGCAGGGAACACAAGGGCTGCGTCTAGACTGGCATGATTTTGCGCAAATACTTTTAACGGAAAAGTTTTTCCGTTAAAAGTATTTGCGCAAGAGAGCATCTACACAGGCACTGATGCTTTTGCGCAAAAGCATCCGTGCCAGTGTAGACGCTCTCTTGCGCAAGAAAGCTCCGATGGCCATTTTAGCCATCGGGCTTTCTTGCACAAGAAATTAACTTGCCTGTCTACACTGGCCCTCTTGCGCAAGAATACTTGCGCAAGAGGGCTTATCCCTGAACAGGAGCGTCAAAGTATTTGTGCAAGAACCACTGATTTTGTACAGTACAAAGTCAGTGTTCTTGCGCAAATACTCGCGGCGAGTGTAGACAGGCGGCAAGATTTTGCGCAAAAGTGGCTGCTTTTGCGCAAAATCTTGCCAGTCTAGACGCACCCAAGGCCCTGAGAGGCATCTGTATCTGCCACCTGGGTTGATGTTTCTTTAGATCTTTTAAAGGGCTTGAGGGAGAGGTGTCCACATGGCCCCCTACGACTGGGCAGGTCAAGCCCTAAGGCTAGAGAAGTCCTCCCTGAAGGCTAGAGTGGCTGTGGAGGAACCAGCCAATCAGGAGCCAGGAGGGTCAATATAAGAGGAGCTGGCGGACTAGAGGCAGCTCAGTTGCAGCCTAGAAGAGAGAAGGTTGTGGTGGGCTAGTGGAACAAATGGGACAGCTCCCTGTGGAGACTGATGGACCTCATGTCTGGTCCTCAACCCCTAGGGCAGCCCCAACCCATTGCCCTCCCCCAGCTCCACCAAACCAGCCCCCTTACAATGCCCAGCCCCAATCCGGTCCCTTTACTATGTCCTAGGGTTGCCAGGTGTCCTGTTTTCGCCCGGACTGTCTGTTATACCGGACATATGAAATGTACAGTATTTCCTGTTTCCCTCGGACGGAAGCTGGCGGGGACAATTTTCCCCTGCTGCATCTGGCGGGGGCGGGGGAGTGCGGGATCATTTAAAGGTGCAGTGCCTTTTTTTTTTTTTTTTTGGCTTAACAACTTTGGTCTCCCCCTTTCTTTTTTCTCAACGGAATTTTTTCCCGTTTTTTTTTTTGGGGGGGGGGTTCGGTATTTTTGTTAAACCATCTGGCAACCCTACTATGTCCTGCTCCTAACCCCCAATTGGCCCCGCTTACTACGCCCTGCCCCCACCCCCAATCCAGCCCCCTTACTACGCCCTGCCCCCACCCCAATTGGCCCCCTTACTACGCCCCTGCCCCCACCCCCAGTTGGCCCCGCTTACTACGCCCTGCCCCCACCCCCAATCCAGCCCCTTACTACGCCCCTGCCCCCACCCCCAATTGGCCCCGCTTACTACGCCTGCCCCACCCCCAATCCAGCCCCCTTACTACGCCTGCCCCACCCCAATCCAGCCCCCTTACTACGCCCTGCCCCCACCCCCAATTGGCCCCCTTACTACGCCCTGCCCCCACCCCAATCCAGCCCCTTACTATGCCCTGCCCCACCCCCAATTGGCCCCTTACTACGCCCCTGCCCCACCCCCAATCCAGCCCCCTTACTACGCCCTGCCCCACCCCAATTGGCCCCTTACTACGCCCTGCCCCACCCCAATCCAGCCCCCTTACTACGCCCTGCCCCCACCCCAATTGGCCCCCTTACTGCGCCCTGCCCCCACCCCCAATTGGCCCCCTTACTACGCCCTGCCCCCACCCCCAATTGGCCCCCTTACTACGCCCTGCCCCACCCCAATCCAGCCCCTTACTACGCCCTGCCCCACCCCCAATTGGCCCCTTACTACGCCCTGCCCCCACCCCAATCCAGCCCCTTACTGCGCCCTGCCCCACCCCCAATTGGCCCCCTTACTACGCCCTGCCCCCACCCCCAATCCAGCCCCTTACTAAACCCTGCCCCCCCAATTTGGCCTCCTTACTATGCCCCGCCCTCGCCCTCAATCCCCGCCCCCTCTCGGCCAGGGAATCCCAGCAACCCCGCCCCCATTCTGCATCACATGATTAACTCCCTTGTCGGCCACTAACAAAATGGCGTCGGAATCAGTCACGTGATGCGGCGACGCTCTAGCTCGCCGCCTCCTCCCGTCTGGCCCGCCGCGGCGTCTCTATGGCAACGGCCCCCCTTTTACGGCCTCGGTTTCCGGCCGGAGCGCTGAGCCGTGCGGGACGAGCGGAAGTAGCCGGGGCCATGGCGGGCGCGGGCCGGAAGTGCCTGTCGGGAGGTTGCCCTGGTAGCGGCGGAGTCCCGGCCTGAGGCGCCCCCGCCCGCCATGGACCTGGCCGCGGCCATGACCGACATGTACGACCAGGCGCTGCTGGGCATCCTGCAGCACGTGGGCAACGTGCAGGAGTTCCTGCAGGTCCTCTTCGGCTTCCTCTACCGCAAGACGGACTTCTACCGCCTCCTGCTGCCGCCGGGCGGCCGCCTGGGCTTCCCGCCGGGCGCGGCGCAGGCCATGGCCCTCCAGGTAGCCCCGCGTCTGCGGGCGGCCCGGGACAGCCGGGCCCTGCGAGCGCGGCCGGCGGCGCGTGTTGGGCGGGTGGTGCACATCCGCACGGCCCGCAGCGCAAAACTTATTCCGCATGCGGCTGTGAGCGGTTCACTGGTGGGAGCTGCAGCAGCTCCCTCCCCGCCCGGGGCCGGCCTGAGTGTGCCTGCAGACTGGAGCAGCCCCTCTTCAAGGTGGGGGGAGACGGGGGCCTCCCCCTGTGCCCTCTCTAACTGGCTAGCCAATTAAACAGGATTTTACATCCCATCGTTAACTCTGAAACCTACTGACGACGCTATATGGGTTAAAACGAATGATGTCACTGATTGGGTACAGAGAAGCAGCCAAAATGCTTGTATCACAGCCCTAAACAGCCGCTCGCCCTGTTGCAAGTGCTCAGTCACCTCCATCCCAGCTGGCAGAACCTCCAGCTTCTCCAAACTGGTTCTGCGTTGTTAGCCCAGGAGTAGCTGGGAGAACTGAAAGGGTGGGGACAGCATTGCATTAATTACTCCCTCACACCAGAATTGAAGTGGGCCAGCATTGATCCTTGTCGGCTTCCTTCACGGAGGATCGTGCTGTTACTGTTCATGACGATGCCCCCTGAGGTCTTTGGGGGCTGGATCAGGCCCTCATCAGTTGTTCGCCTGATGTATGATGGTATTCTTGTACCAGGGTCTGAGTGGGGCCAACTGTGTTACATGATTGGTTTGCATGTGGCCAGTAACTCCTTAGCTAAGGGTGGAGTTACTGTCTTTGTTTATTTTTTCAAGCTCCTAGAAATGTTTGCCACTCCACAATCAAGTAAAGACCCAGGCTTTGCTCTGAGGAATGGGTGTGGCATAACAAAGTGAGCAGTATAAACACCCTCCCCTCTTTCCTTTACACTCCTTCCCCTTTGGGTAAGATTGTGAGGTTGATCAGGTCACAGCTGCTTGTTTAATTCCTTTTGTTACTTGTTGGCTGCCTTACTCTCCTGTCATGTCTCAGAGATTGCACATCAAAGGTGAGGTTTCTGGAGGAATTGGAATGAGGGGAGAAAGGTGTCCTGGCATATATGTCAATGGAGAAGAGATGAAGGATTGGCGCCAAGGCCTAATCCCCACTCTGGCATGATAAATGCAGTAGGCCTGCAAAAGAACCCCAAAAGTACCTTATCTTTCCAGGCTTTGGTATAAAGCTTCCCCCCAAAATCTTAAAAAACCTAGATTTTGGGGATACAAATCCGCTGCCACCACCCAAGTAATGATAAGAGAGCCAGGCGAGAGATCACTGGGGAAATCTCAGCCCTATAGTAAAACCAGGACACAAAAATTAACCAATACCAGGTTAATAAAAAGGAAAGAGCGTTTTTATCATCACCACAATACTCCTGTTATAAGCATAATCACTAGATGGAAAAGTCACCAATTAATATACTCATGGGGTTTTCCACCATGGGCCAAAACTTAGTTATAAAGTAGAACAGTGATTCCCAACCTTTTTCCCATGGAGGAACCCCTAAAATAATTTTTCATATCCCAAGGAACCCCTACCTATGAAAACGTTTGCTTGGCCAGAAAAAGTTGACAGCGGGGAGCGCAATTCAATTACTGCTAAATTATTGTCAAGAACATTTATTTGTAAGGAGCTATTTTATTTATATATATATATATATATATATATATATGTCAGCTTACATTGTAAGAAAAAATATGGAACCCCTGACGATGGTCTGTGGAACCCCAGGGTTCCGTGGAACCCTGGTTGGGAAACACTGAAGTAGAGGAAAACCCATTTTTAAATGCACAGACATCAGATTCCCATTCCCAAACCATAAAACAATAACACCTAACGGATTTATAGATAGTGAAGAGTCTTTTTTTGGAGAGAGACATTTTGTCTGCCCCCCTCAGTAGCTGGAGAGAAATTGTTCTGGGACAAAAGAGGGAAAAACCAAAAATTCCTTTGTCCCAGTTTGAAATTCCTACCTACATTTCTGTTGGCTGCCTGCTACTTGGTTAGGTAAGGGACATAGTTAACCCCTTAGTCCCCAGGCTGCTGGCTAAACCTCATGGTCATGACAGTAAGAGCAGATGAGCTGAGGGTGTATGAAGGAGCACTGCAGAGATGCAGGAAAGGGCAGCATGATGTAAGAGGACAGGAACTTTGTGGAGCACAATGCAGTGGGGAGTCAGTGGAATGACAAATGGTGGGCAACTTCGTGAGAGGAATGGGTGTGAGCGCGAACTTTGACTGCAACGGTTTGAACATCATGGAGGGAATAAGGTTGGTGCTAAAATGCCTGACAGGAAGTGATTGCAGTAGCCAAGGCAAAAGGAGCAGTCTGTGACAACGACCGAGAAGAAGGGGGGCGGTTGAGAGACTGCAGCGTGGAAAATGTGTAGATCTGACCTTAGCTTGGCCGAGAGGGTCGGGCTGAAGACCTCTCCTCCAGGTTTCTGTTTCTAAGCTTTGCTTTTCACTCAGAGCTTCTCAGCCTTCTCGTTCTGGGTTGAAGCACACGCTGTTTGGCTTCAGCCTGTTGGCCCTGGGGGCCCATGCTGCTGGACACATTGAGATAAGACTTTCTTTGGAATGCTTACAACTCAAAAATGGTCCAGTGGGTGATGCGTGTATGGGAGATGGGGGAAGTCCTGGTTAGTTTTTTACAGTTTAGTTCTGCGATGGGTAAGCAAGACTAGTGAGTGGGCCACATGAGTGGCCCTCCTTTGTCTTGGAATGATTGCTAGTGGTGGGCAACCTGTGGCCCACTGGGGTTCCCCCTGTGGCTTGTGCACCCTCACTCTGCCCCCTCCTTCCACACCTCACACACTGGAGCCCCACAAAACCTACTCTCCCCCCTCCCTCCCAGCACTTTCAAAGTGCCATGAATCTGCTGGTTCTTTCTCATCCCTGCTTTTGCTCTGCCTCCTTCCCAGAGCTTAAACGCCACAGATCAGCTAGTCTCTCTCAGGCCTTAGGCAAGCAGCATAGAATCGACTTGCAGAGAAGAGCAGAAATGGATTTGTGCCTTATTCCTGAGTTGTGATGGACAAAGGCAGCCTGGAAGTTATCTTTTTTTCTTTGTTTTTAACTTTGAAGTGTTGCCTTCCTTGCCTTTTGCCAGAGGACTTCTTGGAGGACCAGAGAACTGGAGTGGGAGTTTTCTCATCCTCATGTTATGTTTATAAAAAGCACATGGGATCTTTTTCAGGGGAAAAGGCAATACACTATGTTTATTGAAAATGCAACATGAAAAGCACCCCCCTCCTGGTAGACTATGTTCTTATAGTTACCAAAAGCTTCAGAGGGGAAGCTGAGTTAGTCTGTAAAACTTAAAACAACCAATAGTCTAGTAGCACCTTAAAGACTAACAAAACATGTAGATGGTATTGTGAGCTTTTGTGGGCACAGCCCGCTTCCAGTTACCAGTCTGTCGTGGCTCAGGTCAGTCGAGTGGCCTGTTAGATTGAACATGAGTGAGGAGCTGAGTTTTTGTCTGAGGCACTACGCAGGACTGAGCCCAGAGAACCGCCATACTTATACTTGTAAGTTCCCATTGGCGTATACGGGTTTTGCAATGTCATACTGCTGCAATCATCCACCCTTAAATGGAGTTAGCCTCAGAGTTTTCCACAATTATCCTTTGATTGTTGTCGGGCTTCCCATCATTTTCTCTTGTTTGTCGTCTCACCTTTGGGAGTGTCTGCTTGTCTCCAAAGTTCCTCAGCTCTGCTAATTCGTTTAGTCTTGGGCACAATGGATGTTTTCTGATCCTCTCCAAGTTTCTCCCACTGTTTGGACCATCTGGACATTTGTGACATTTTTCATGCTTATCCTTAACTATGCACACAATCTCCACTCATGCTAAAGAATTTTACAGAGAATTTCAGACAAGACTACATTTTAGAAAGGGTTATATAGTTTCTAAAGAAATAACAAAAGCCCTTACACAACTTAGTTTGCAATGCAGACGAGAAGAACAATTTAATTTGTAATGCTAACAAGAAGCAAGACTTTATAGCAAACATTGTAATAAAACCAGGTCCTAAGATCTAGAACTGACCTTCCTGCTAATCCTGGCAGGGTGAAACAGAAACATACAGAACTTATACATGCAAATCACTATATAGGACTTATTATCATCATTATACTTATTCTTATATCAATGCTAAAAGACTACATTTTGGCTACACTCAGTGGAATGGGCTTGCTGTTGTTTACAGTGAGAGCATTCATATCAGGTGTCTAGCAGGAGTCTGCGTTAAATGGGTGTGAACAAAAATAGAGCCAAACCAAAAAGTTATAAACAGTCTAACCATCCCTTTCCCACAGGTGCTCATGTTAGAGGTCTCTTGTGATGTCAATAATCTCATGAGTTCTCCAGGAAAACCAGGGAAAGCAACGTCTGGTATTTCTCATGTTCAAAAAAGACCATTTAAAAACCCAGGTAATTCTACCGTTTTGGTGAAAAGAAGGCTTTCCAGGGCTTTATGCAGCATAAAGAAGCAAACAAAGCACACATCCATTGTTTCATTTGCAGGCCATGTTTCAATAGAAAGGGGCCTAGTCTGGGCCAGGAGCCAAGGCATGTGAAGGGACCACATAAGCAGTGGGCTGATACTAGGGTGGGTGACGGGGCACTCAAGGAAGCTGTGTGAATAGCTCTGTGTCCCCCTGCCCAGCAGCAGTAGCGACTCTACATCCGTCCTCCTAATGCTGCTGCTGCTGCCTCTCTCACTGCAGCAGCTTCACGCAGCATCCCAGGGGCTGCCCCAGTTTCCATAAAGTGGAGCAGAGTGCAGCTGCTCTTGCTTTTGCTATAGCACTGCGGTGTGCAGAGACCCCGGGCCCCGACATTGTGCACATGATATTGCATTATGGTGCTCAGATCCTGTCCGTGCTGCTCTGATGGCAGAAAGGGGGCAAAAGCGCCCTTGGGGAATCTTTAGCACAGCACCTGCATGGACAGCCTCACACACCCCCATGTGCAGCCCCCGTCAAAGAGACGGCTGGAGAGTAGCCAGAGATGGGAGAGGTAGTCATTGCAAGAATTCTTGAGCTTCAGAGAAGCCCATCAACAACTGGTGCCAGCTTCTGTAGGCTGGAGCAGCCCTTGGGGCTGTCCTCACTCATGCTAGGAGCTGTGTGTGACGGCGCGTTGGGGAGCCCCCCACCCTGCACCCCGTCCGCAGCCAGATGTGACTCTGTCAGGCCATAGAATAGAAGGTTTATTTGCTTCTCAGGGATACAGCACAGCATAGGCTCGATGTTGCCACAGGAGCCAGGGCAGACAGCCTTAGTTCTCTTCAGGGGAAGAGGTTCACAGGCCCCTGAACCCCCTGCTCCTGGACTTAGTCTTCTTCTAGGGTTGCTAGATGGTTTCAGGAAAAAATACCAAAAAAAAACCCCACGCCAGGAAAAAGTTTGAGCAAAAAAAAATAAAATCCCCGAGAGTTGTTAAGTCAAAAAACCCGCCATCTTGCCTCCCTGCGCCGGGCCGGACAGCTCCCCTGCGGAACCCGGTAAGCACGAGGGTTGCCAGGCTGCCTCCATGTTGAGCCGGACAGCCCGGGATTTTTGCCTCCTTTCTGGGAAAATATCAGAAAGTACCGGACAGTTTAGGTGTCCAGTATCTTCTGAATTTTTTTTACCAGACAGGAGGCAAAAATACCGGATACCTGGCAACCCTATCTGCTTCCTTCATGCTTCCCTCCGCCAAGACTGCCCCAACCCCCAGCAGCTCGTCCCTCAGCCCCCAGGTAGCCCCACCCCTTGATTTTGTTTCAGGTTCCACCACCTAGCCCAGGTGTCAGGCTGCTGGGACATGCCTACATGCCTCCCCTCAGGGACCATCCCCCGCTGGGTCCCTCCCACCCAGAGTCTCTGCAGACCAGCATAGGCCAGTAGGGGTCACACACAGCACAACACAGCAACCAGTGTATGCCCAACCAGAGCAGATCCAGGGCCACGAGAGTGTACAGCACACCCACTACATCACATTGTGCTGCTTGCTGAGGCAGCCCAGAATCCTGTGTGTGCGAAGGTGAGGGTGCACGCTGCCCTACTTGTGTGGTGAGACCCAAGGCGTGGTCAGAATGTGGCCCTCGGGCTTGTAGCCCGTGAGCCATGGGGGGGACAGGTGCCTGCAGACCTCGTTAGCCTGCACTGGGAATTAGGTAAGTTGCTGTGCGTGTGCAGCAGCCAGATGAGGTGACAGACCAGTAAGTGTTAGGGCCCGCTGAGGAGGGAGTGTGTATCTTCTAAATAAGAAACTGTGTCATGTTTCCCCTGGGGCGTAGTTGAGGTCTAATGACTGTGTGAAAACAAACCTCTGCACAGTAGCCTAAATAATTTCCCCAGAGAGAGGCCGTGCTGGGCTCTGGCTTCAGTCACTCGCACAACATGCTGTTTCTCCCCCCTAGCCATGGGCATCCGGAGCTGGGGCGCTGCTCCCAATGAGAGTGTGCTGCAGACCAGTTCAGAGGGCGTTGCTCTCCCTTTGCAGCCCAGCATTTGGGGCCATGTCCTCAGTTAAAGGGCACTGTCTGAATCCTGTCTCTGGGCGCTCTGCCTGGGGCTGGTTTGTGTTTCATGGGTGAAATGCAGCTGGTCTCCATGAATAGTACGCGTGAGTCACTCCCTCGGATTCTTGGGAGGGGCAGTGCCTGGTGTTAGGTTGTGGCTGCATTAAGGTGCCCTTTGCCCTGACGCTTCTCCCGAGGAGCTGCTGGTGGCAATGTCACTCCTTTGGAGAAAGCTCTGCCCTTCAGATGGAGCCTGCCTCTAGCCTGGCTCTGCTGCTGACTCCTAGAAGTTTGCTGCACTACGTTCATTAGCTTTCTGCTGGCCTGACTGGGCAGCAGGAATGGATTGAGGAAGAAGAGCCCAGTGAGCGGGCGGAACCCACTGCAATGTTAGGGTAGGGGTGAAATGGGTGCAGCGGGAGAAGTAGTCAAGCCCACGGGGGGTGGGGAGTGGAGAAATTGCAGCTGAAGAGGAAGGCAGGCCTGGTGCAGGTTGGAAGCTGCTGACTTCTTTAATTACCCATCCCTAGGCCCCTCTCCTGATTGCCCATCTTCAGTGTCCTCCCATTCTGCTTTCCACATGCAAATAGCAACCCCAGATCTTTTCTAGTTTAGTCTAGCTTTGGGCTGTGTCCTAAATTAAAGCGCACTGCCTGAGCCCTTTGAAAAACTAAAGAACTAATGTTATGCTCTGTGTGCGGGAGAGCTCAGTGTAACTAGAGCCATGGTGAGCTCCTTTGGAGCAGTGATCTCAAGGAGGCTTCCGACTTAGCTACAGGCTGCAGAAAATGGAAGAATATATTTGCCTGTTCTTGTGTCCCCTAAGAATCTCAGTTCTCCCTGCTCTAGGCATGCATGCTTGCTTTCACCTGCCTTTGCACTCATGTGAGCCGTTTCCTGTTCAAAGCAGAGTTCTACTGAATTGGTGTCTCTTCTAGTCTCTGCCGCTTAGTCTGTTCTCTCACCCTGGTGCTTTTTGTCTGTGAGAAGCCAATTGCTGAAGCCATCTTAGGTTTTTTAACCTAATGTCAGGCTGCAAAGCCTACACAATGTGTGCTAGGGATGAAAATGGCTAGTCGAGTGACTACTCGACTAGTCACTTCCCCTTCCCCCTTTGCTTAAAAGCTGGTTCCCCCTAGCACCGTCTCTGCAGGGGGAGAGGAGGGACAGGAGAGGTAGAGGCACAGCGGGGGACCTGGCACGAGCCGGGAATCAGCTGTCCTGGCTCGTGCCTGGTCCCCCACTGCGCTTCCGCCTTTTAAATGTAGTAAGAGCCAGGTAGCTGTTACTACATTTAAAAGGCAGAGCTGCAGCGGGGTTAGCTCCCGGGGCCAGGAGCTAACCCCAGGCAGCTCTGCAGTTCCTCTCCTTATCAACTAATCAAACGGTCGATAGAAATTCTACCGACTACTCGATTAGCTGATTAAACAAAATGTAACATCCCTAATGTGTGCTTCTGAGGAGGGATGTGGACAGGTAACCAGGAGCAGCCTCCCTCCTCCGTGGGATCCTGCCTAATTGGTTAAAAGGGTTTAACCAGTTAACGGATTAACCAGGCTTTTGCATCCCTACTTCTGAGACACACGCATGTAAGCTGTAGATTGACGGCCTGGCTGCCTGCTCTGTTGCTTGATTTGCTTTGTCTCTTTCAGGCATTCAAAAGCTTTGAACACCTGGCCCGTCAGGACGACGAGAGGAGGCAGCGGGAGCTCGTGGAGGAGATGAGGAAAAGGGAGGAGGCAGCAGCAGCAGCCGAGAGGACGCAAGTGCCCGCTGTGGCTCAGGAAATTGAGATTGACTCAGCAGCAGAGTCTGCCACTGGCCCAGATGGTGGGGCAGCTGTCAGGCCTCAGGAGTCCACCGCAGCAGAGGAGCCAGCGGAAGTAGTGGGCAGCTGTCCGGTAGCGGAGCCCCCAGGAGCTGCTGCCCCCGTGGAGTCCCAGCCACCCGCAGTGCCCAAGTAAGGGTCTCTGTTACAGTCCTTCCCTTGTGTCTGTTGCAAGCCTAATGGCGCATTCTGAGTAGGGGCAGGTGACGGGGTTAGTGGAGGCTGCTCACACTCCTCCCCACAGAGAACGCTGCGTTGCGTGGGCCCAGGGCAGCGCCAGCAGCACACCGATTCAGAGAAGCATGTCAGAAGCCTTCAGTTTGGTTACCTTTGCCCCTTTCTGGGCACTTCAGTCTCTGCTCTCTCCTCTGTAAGCAGACGTGGCTGTTAGTATCTCCCTGTTCACAACACTGCCGTGTGGTGTTGGCTTAGCGGGGTCGCACGGCCTTCAGTCACCCAGAGTCTAGGGCCACGCAGCAATGTGGGCATGGTCCTGTGCTGGTGCCTCTCCACTGACTCTGGTACTAAACTGCGTTTCAGCGCATTGGGGAAAATCTGAGCAGCTAGCCCATAATGCCTGGGGGTCTTAGATGCCCAGCTCTGATTTGCTGTCGAACTCTCTGTCTGCTGTGAGCACTCAGCAGCTGTGCCCGGAGAGCAGAGACACCGGAGGAGGTGCACTTTGGGAAGTTACCACACAGAGAGCTGGGAGCAGAGAGGATCAGCCCAAGTGGTTATACCAGCATAGGTGGGGCCCAGTTACTCAGCTAAACTAATTACCGAGGCTGCAAGCACTGGTGCCTGGGAGCCGATTTACCCTGTGGCCTGTTGCACAAGCCACGTATAAAGCTCATAGTTTCATTCCTTGTGGGCTGCAGTGTCAGCACCAGCAGATCACGTTGTTTTCTGTTGTTCGGGGGTTTCTAACAGCCCTGTGGCATATCCCCTGGCTCCGGGCACGGCCAGTGCATGCGCTGCAGAGCAAAGCTGGAATCTTCCCCCCTCGCCTTCTTAAAACCTCTCTACAGGTGTGTCTTACTCCTGGGTGAGTGAGCTATAGTCTCCTGGCGTGGACTCCCCTCAAACAATGGCAAGTGACATTTTGCAAAGCTCAGTCAAAATGTCTCCCTGTTACCAGAGATTTTGTGGGGTGGAGCTGTGTCTATTGCAGCCGGCTCTGCTCCAAGTAATACCCCCTTGTCACTCCACAGGAGCTGTTCTAAGAACTTTGAGTGATCTGAGGTTCCCAGCAGTCGCTGTGCTGCCAGGGCATGTTCTGTGGGGAGCTGGCTGCCCTGCCCTGTCCATACAAAGCCCAGGGGATGGGAGTGAGGATGGTTGGGACTGCAGGGAACAGATGCTGACAAGACAAAGCATTTTACTTCTACATCATCCATTCACATCTAGAGCAGATTGAGTGAAAGTCGTTACCAGCTGGTGGCTCTTTAACTGTCTTTGTGAAATGAAATTGTGTGATAATTAATGGACAGGAGCCCACTTCATAATGGGGCCTTGTGATCCTATTAATGTCCTCCTAAGGGATGCCAAGAATTGAATGGGCCACCGAGATTCTAGTAACGTCATGCTGGTTAGGTGGGAGCAGTTTTCACTTCTGTTGCTGGGGCTGTCTCTGGTATCTGTTCAGTGACGGGGCTGTCTCTCTCTGGTATCTGTTCAGTGACGGGGCTGTCTCTCTCTGGTATCCGTTCAATACCTTTCAGCAGCACCAAGTTAACTGTAAACAGCAAAGATGAGGCGACACCCGGCTAGTGAAGTATTAAGAGCCAAACGCTGAGTCTCTGGGCTGAATGTTTCCATGTAATCCTCAGTGACAGGGATGCTCCATGTTTCCCTGAGGAGGAGACAGTGCCAGAAGAAAAGGATTACCTGAACTCACCAGGTTTTGGCTGTTGTGCTAGGGGGAGGGGAGGGGAGGAGGGGACGGGATGGGTCGGGTCTCTGGTTCATGATGTAGCTTTCCTGTGGGTCCAGAGAGATGCTGCCTGAGAGGTGAAGCCAAAATGTTTTGCTGCCTTGGCTGCTCCCATTACTTTATTTTGGGTGGATTAAACATTGCCATTTTAGGGAGTGGGAGGCAAATGTACAGCTCCTTGTGCCCCATGCCTCAGCGCAGAACACACACAGAACGTCGTTCCTGTGAGTCTGTGGGTGCTAAGAGTTCAGAACTTAGCAGGCTGGGTTCTTTTCTAACCTTCTGGCATCCCTTAGAGCAGAACTGCCACCCAGAGGCAGCCCAAGGGTTGTGTGGCATTTGCAGAACTCCGAGACGGGTCTCTTCCCCTCCCCAAAAAAGTTTCTATCCATTCTACAATGTGTGTTTGGCAGGACCATCCCCACATCAGATGAGTGTTGCAGGCAAAGGATTATGGGAAGTCCTTGCCTCGTTTTCTCCAAACACTGTACCAATGATAGCTAGTGCTTGGGCCACATGAGTGGCCGTCCTTCATCTCAGTGGGTTGCAAGATGGTCGTATCCAGCACGGTCTCCCAGGATAGGGTAGTTTTGCTCACTGCGCTTGTGTACCTAGAATTCGCAGGGTGTGAACTGTAGTGGCGCTGTGATTGGATGCAGAGGCAGTGCACGGCCCTCACAGTCAATGTTGTGTGCAGTGAGCATGCACCTCACTGCATGGGCCTTTGCTTTAAGTGGGTCTCTTTAGCAGTACGGTAGGAAAAACACTACTTGGACAGACACCAGTGGAATCTGGCAACCCTGTGCATGGGCAGTGGCAAACAAAATGTTGCACAGGCCACGCACAGGGCCCTGATGGGCCGCAGATTGCCCACCAGGACACCTTGGAGAGAGAGAAGGCTACGTAGGCGTGAAAAGTTAGGGGTGTCGCATTACAGTAAAGACTCTCATTCTACCAGCCCCGTTGATTGCACCTTCAGAAGCGGCTGGCCATGCACTGGCAGTAGCGGAGTCCACTCTCCAATGCAGTTGGCTGTGCTCATTCCAGTCCCTTTCACAGGTTTACAGCAGGGCTGGCGTGCATGCCGCGAGGCACAAGCTGAAAGGGCTGCTTGTGTTGAGGAATGCCTGGGGTGGCTTGCCTCGAGGCACACAACAAATGGATCTCCTTTTCATGCTGCGGAATAGGGCAGCTGGTATCAGATGTCTCTGCCAGCACAGTCTAACTTGCTTGCATGCTGAGCTGGTGTGTCAGCAAGTGGAAGGATGGGAAGAGGCTGGCTTAGAGCGATCCCTGGACTAGGAATCAAGTGGCTGAGTGGATTGGTGACAGCCAGTGAGCCTTCCACCTCCAGATTTCCTGCCACACGTGGTGTATGTCTGGAATGAATGAGGCCCGTGGGGAAAAAGGCCACTGGAATGCGAGGCTGGTCATACTGATTCCCGTGAGGAGTCTGACCTAGACTGTCTTTGGTCCACCCAACAGAACCACGTGGCCTTCTGCCTCCCACTCGCTAGGACGGCAGATGTGACCCTACGGGTTTCTGGGTTTTTCCCATGTGGGACCAAATGTAGCGAGTGGGAAGATTGGAAGGAACAGGAGCTTCAGGGCAGTGGAAAGCGAGCAGGAGGAAAGGCTGATGTCCTGCTGCCTGGGCTGTAGTTGTCCTGTGGGTGAAACTTCATCCTCTCGGGCTGTCAGTCTGGCACCTTTCACTAGCATGACATTTACAAAAAACCCTGATCCCTTGAGCCTCCCGTCCTTCCATGTAGCCACAGCCCTGGCTAGCATGGCTTACACCGACTTTTTGTAAGACTAGGGTTGAAAAAACAAAACAAAAAACCCCACAAACCACCAAAAAACAAACAAACCCCTGAATGCAAACTATTAGCTCCCCAGGTTTCAATTCAGATTGATCGTGTTCATAGACTGTGGGACTAAGGTTTGACTCTCTGAGTTGTCCCCTTGCTGTAGGGATAGTAGCTGCTGGGAATAACGAGTATTTAAGTTTGGGTACTGTGACAGGGCACCTGCCCCGCACTGGCCCTTGAAGGGTTAAAACCCAGCACTGTGAGAGGGGTAGAGTGGTGGAGCCAGCCATGTCTCTGGCCTGGCAGCCAGGCCCCTCCTGCTCCCCAGCCAGAGCAAGAGTGAATCTGTCTCCACCCCTCCAGGAGCCTTTACTTGTACAGCTCCAGCTGGGCCCTAATCTGCTCATACTGGCCACAGCTGCTGGCTGCACTGCTCCAGCCCTCTCCCAGGGCTAAGTTTTAACCCTTAAAGGGCCAGTGCAGGGGCAGCCGCCCCATCACAGGTTCTTAAATCCCCATAAACACAAGTCCTCTGAACAAATGTCTGGACTAGGGCTGTTAAATATCGGTTAATTGAATAGTCAAGTAACCTCATGAATTCTTATTGGTTAGTCAACTATTCTATAGTCCCTGGGGGTGGGGGCGGGGCCGGCAGCAGTGTGGGGTGCCAGGCGGGAGCTGGTCTGTGAGGGGAGCCAGTTTAAAACCCAGCTCCCCTTGCGGACTGGCTGCTTGTCACCCTGTGCTGTTGCCTCTGATAGAGGCAGCATTGAGGGGTGGCAGCAGCCCCTATCTGTGCGGGGGACGGTCTGAGCTCCCAGACCCAGCATAAACTGGAACTGAGCCAGGCTGCCTGCCCATCCAGCTCCTAATACACTTTAAATGCAGAATCACAGTGGTGGTAGGTCCCACACCCAGCGTGAGCCAGGACTGAGCCGGGCTGCTGGCCAGCCTGCTAAAAAATGTCCTGGTTGAGGGGGAGGGAAATACATGTAGTCTATAGCATTAACCTATAAGCTTTTGCTTATCGGTTAATTGACTACACTATTACATCCCTAGTCTGGACTGGGGAAAATAAGGAGAATTAGAAGTGATACTAAAGGAAGGAGATTAGGACCCAGTGGACATAGGACACATCTCAGTATCAACAATGTGTGAGCAGATGGGGACAGTGTCTGTTGGAGAGATGAAAAGAGCAGGTACATATCTGCGTAGCAGAAAGGGTACATCTGTGTTTTGTGAGCAGTGTTGAAAAGCAGACTTTGACTCCCTCAGAGAACTGATGGGCAGGATCCCCTGGGATGCTAACATGAAGGGGAAAGGAGTCCAGGAGAGCTGGCAGTATTTTCAAGACATCTTATTGAAGGCCCAGGAACAAACCATCCCCATGCGTAGTAAGAAAAGAAAATATGGTAGGTGACCAGATTGGCTTACCAGGGAAATCCTTGGCGAGCTTAAAGACAAAAAGGAAGCTTACAAGAAGTGGAAACTTGGACAGATGACTAGGGAGGAGTATAAATATATTGCTCGAGAATGCAGGGGAGTTATCAGGAAGGCGAAAGCACAATTGGAATTGCAGCTAGCAAGGGATGTGACGGGTAACAAGAAAGGTTTCTACAGGCATGTTAGCAATAAGAAGGTGATCAGAGAGGGTGTGGGGCCCTTACTGGATGAGGGAGGTAACCTAGGGACCGATGATGTGGGAAAAGCTGAAGTACTCAATGCTTTTTTTTGCCTCTGTCTTCACAGACAAGGTCAGCTCCCAGACTACTGCACTAGGCAACACAGTATGGGAAGGAGGTGGGCAGCCCTTGGTGGAGAAAGAACAGGTTAGGATCTATTTAGAAAAGCAAGACATTCACAAATCCATAGGTCCAGACTTAATGCATCTGAGGGTACTGAGGGAGTTGGCAAATGTAATTGCAGAGCCTTTGGCCATTATCTTTGAAAACTTGTGGAGATTGGGAGAGGTCCCAGATGAGTGGAAAAAGGCAAATGTAGTGCCCATCTGTAAAAAAGGGAAGGAGGACAATCCAGGGAACTGCAGACCAGTCAGCCTCACCTCAGTCCCTGGAAAAATCATGGAGGGGAGCCTCAAGGAATCCATTTTGAAGCACTTGGAAGAGGGGAAAGTGATCAGGAATAGTCGTTCCTGACTATTGGATTCACGAAGGGCAAGTCGTGCCTGACCAATCTGATTAGCTTCTCTGATGAGGTAACTGGCTCTGTGGATATGGGAAAGTCAGTGGATGTGATATACCTTGACTCTAGCAAGGCTTTTGATACGGTCTCCCACAGTATTCTTGCCAGCAAGTTAAGGAAGTATGGATTGGATAAGATGGACAGAAAACTGGCTAGATTGTCGGGCCCACTGGGTAGTGATCAATGGCTCAATGTTTGGTTGGCGGTCGGTTTCAAGTGGACTGTCCCAAGGATCGGTTCTAGGGCTGGTTTTATTCAGCATCTTTATTAATGCTCCGGCTGAGGGGATAGATTGCACCCTCAGCAAGTTTGCAGATGACACTAAGCTACGGGGAGAGGTAGATACACTGGAGGGCAGGGATAGGGTCCAGAGTGATTTAGACAGATTGGAGGATTGGGCCCCTGCTGGAGCTCTGCATTTAAAGCCTTTAAAGGATACAAAGGATTTAAATGCAGAGCTGCAGCGGGGGTAGCTGCCGGGACCCGTCACAAGGTTAGCAGTGCTAACCCTAATCAATTAATCATGTAACCAACAAAATATTTGTCGACTACACGATTGACCAGTTACACACTTAACATCCTTAATGGAAGCTCCAGGCCAGCTCTTGAACACAAACTGATCAAGGCAATCAAAGTGAGAGACCCAGCTGGTCTCAGACATCATGAGGTTGCACAGGGAGAAAACGTGTCCCTAAGTCCCACACAATACAGCTTTGAGAAATTAAATCCAACAACTTCAACTGCTCTTGGAAATCCTAGAATCCCAGGGCTGGCAGAGACCTCAGGAGTCATCAAGTCCAACCCCCTGCCCAAAGCAGGACCAACCCCAACTCAATCAACCCAGCCAGGGCTTTGTCAAGCTGGGACTTAAAACCCTCTAGGGATGGAGATTCCACCCCCTCCCTAGGGAACCCATCCCAGTGCTTCACCGCCCTCCAAGGGAAGTCGTTTTTCCTAATCTCCTACCTAGACCTCTCCCACTGCAACTTGAGACCATTGCTCCTTGTTCTGCCATCTGTCACCACTGGGAACAGCCTCTCTCCAGCCTCTTTGGAGCCCCCCTTCAGGAAGTTGAAGGCTGTTCTCAAATCCCCCCTCACTTTTCTCTTTTGCAGACTAAATAAGCCCAAATCCCTCAGCTTCTCCTCATAGGTCATATGCTCCAGCCCCCTCATCATTTTGGTCGCCCTCCGCTGGGCCCTCTCCAGTGCATCCATATCCATTCTGTAGTGGGGGGCTCAGAACTGGACGCAATACTCCAGATGTGGCCTCACCAGAGCCGAATAAAGGGGAATAATAATTTCTCTAGATCTGCTGACAATGTTCCTCCTAATGCACCCTAATATGCCATTAGTCTTCTTGGCTACAAGGGCACCCTGCTGACTCATATCCGGCTTCTCAGCCACTGGAATCCCCAGGCCCTTTTCTGTTGAACTGCTACTTAGCCAGTTGGTCCCCAGCCTGTAACAATGCTTGGGATTCTTCCATCCCAAGTGCAGGACTCTGCACTTGTCCTTGTTGAGCCTCATCAGTATGCCTTGTTGAACCCTGAGCCAGCATGCCTGTTCACCAGCTCCAAAAATACTTGAAATGCAGAGCTGGTGGCGGGGGGAGGGGTGGGGGAAGGTTGCATGTAGCCGGTAGTATTAAGTGGATGCTGATGGGTTATCAGTTAATTGCTTACCCGGCTACACTATTACATCCCTAGCTTCGTCCTGCAGGGGACAGTCAGGTATTTAAACAATATGATTGAGCTAGGTATCGAGCACACTGGCTGGCCTCCCTAGTGAGTGCTGGAGATTCAGTGCCTCTGGATCTGGATTGAGCCCTCTGACTCTTTAGGAAATGCTACCGCAGAGCCAGTGAATCTGTCTGCAGCTCCTGGCTGGTGTGAGGTCTGCTTGGCTAGAGTCACTGCAGTGACTTCGCATGGTTAAGCTTGGAAGGGAGCTGATCTGGGAGGGTTTCTCCAGGGTTGTGTTTTCTGAGACTAGCTGTGGCGGGTGATGGGTACTGTTGTCTTTGCTGCAGAACAGCTCAAAGCAAAAAAAGGCAAGCAGAGCCGCAGCTTCTTCCAGTACAGCCGGCCCCTCCGCAGGAGCCACGCGGGGGCAATTGCACCACATGGCAAAGCGCACTCCTCTAGGTGTGGGCAAAACGCCTGCATCTGAAATCCTTTTAGCAGTCTGGATCCGCTAATCCTCTGTGGTATGTGACAGGAGACCCAGGAACAAGGCTGCCTTGTCATGAGGCCCTTATGCTGTCTCTGGTCTGTGTAACTGGCAGACAGTCAACTCTCTGAAGAGGCTGGGCTGTCATTCTTGAGCCTAGGAAGTGAGGCTTTGCTGGACTTTGCTGAGCGAGAAGGGCTGCCTGGTGATGCGACAGCACATCTGCTAACTAGCCCGTTCTCCTCTTTCCATACTGAGCCATGAGCCAGTGCTGGGCCCTGTATTGATAACTCATGTGTGAACTCCCTCGCCAGCTGTGTCATTGCAGGGATCAGCAGGACCAGCTGGGGAATGAGGGCTGTCGGGTCCAAAGTCCTCCATCCCATTTCAGCCAGCCCATTTCTGCTGAGAGACTCTGGGCCTGCGTTAGGGCTGCTTTGCTGAGCTGATCAGCTAAAACTACTGTAGCGAGTGCTGTCTTCCTCTGGGTGGCGCTGCAGTCACCAAAAGCATGTCAGGGCTGGAACGTGCATTTAGGGCGCTCGGATAATGGCTATTAATAATTTAAAGAGTGAGTTCTTTCTGCACAGCCCCCTCTGACAAAATTCAAGGCCACCAGCCTGGTTAGTAGGAGCTTATGAATAATGCGCATCCCCACCAGCTAGCTGAATGCAAAAGGGAGATAAAACCAAAATATTTTTCTCTCTTCTCAGGGCAGGGGTTGGGGGGAGAGAAGGAGAAGACCAAACATGTTCATTCCCCAGACTTCAGTGCCATGTAAATGTAGGGCCCTTAGCATCCCAGCTGCATCGAGCCCCAGCAGAGGCTGGGGGAGCTCTTGGTAGCTGGGCTTGTATCCTGCTGCCTCTGTAAACAGCATCAATATGGTCGTGGCTGCAGTGGGTTTGGTTCTGCTTTCTAGATGGTGCCAGCTGGTCACCTGGAGGGATTCTGGACACAAGAGGCTTGGATTTGGGCAAGTCGCTTAGGGTAATAGCTGTGCCCTGCCCCACAGGGGTACGTGGAAATCCATATGTTAAAGATTGTGAGGTTCAGCTACTGTGGGAATGAGGGCCAGAGAAGTACCTTGATAGACTCTGTTAGGTGGAGGCTTTGTCAGTGTAACTCTTATCCACCCATCTATCCAGGCCATTGCCAGCCCCATTGCAGGGCAGAAATTTCCCAGCTCTTCTGGCTGTGTCTGCTGCTGCTCCAGCCCACGGGGTATCTCTTGAGCACAACCCATGTCCATTAGCTCTCCTGAATCTCACACCACTTGGTTCTCCTACCTGCTCCCTTTCTGTGGAGCGAGGAATGACCACGTCGCAGGGAGCGTGGGTGTAGATTGCTCCTGTGTAAATGAAGCACTTAGCTATGCATGCCCCGTCCACACTGCTTGTAGCAACAGGTGGGGGGGCCCAGCTGCAGCCTCCTCTCACTGATCAGGATCAGGCTCCCTTGTTTCCCACAGCCTCCTCACATGCAGCAGTGGGCAGGGCCGTCTTAGGCTAACTCAGTGCAGGTGACAAAGCATGTCCATCACCTCAGCTTGCCCTCTGTGGGCCTACTGACTCCTGGGAGGCTTCCTCAGGCATACGGACACTGCCCAACCCGCAACAGGATGCCTCCAGCTTCTGTAGGATCATAGCAAGGAACGGATGCTTAGTGTACAGCCATGTGGCTTGCACAGGGCCGTGAATTCCCCCTCCCCCTTCTTTCCCAGCAATTCCCATCTGCTCCGAGAAGCCGTTCTCTGCATCATTCATGCTGCCTGAGCTCAGCTCCTAATTTTGAGCATCTCCCTTCGCACCCAGCCCCCTTCTTGGATTTTGCTCTGCATACATTTGCCACATAGCATTCAAAATAGTGCCCGGCTTCCCACATGTGCCGCAGCGCAGTCTGGCCTCTGAGTTCTATTTATGCTTCTTGACTCTGTCTCTCGGTTCATCTCCAAGCGCTTCTCTCTGCAAGGCTGAACTCTCACATGGACCTAGCAGCTATTGAGAAGAAACTGCTTCCCAGCATTTGTTGGGAGTTAGCGAATTTCCAGAGCCACATCACTGCTTGGAAAGCCAGAGAGAACTGCCAGTGGCAGGAGGATGAGTGACGCTAACAAGTGATGTAAGAGTTTAACTGGTTAACTGAGAAGCCGGTGCTTATCTGTTCCAGTTAACAGTTAAACTCCCATGGGGGGGAGGCACGAGGAGCCCATGGCACCAACAGCCGGTGGGAGTCTGCAGTACCAGCAGCCCACAAGGTCAGCAGTGCTTCATTGTGTAACTGACTGAAGTGTAATCAGTTACATGGGCATAGTAGGTGTCTTCTCTTCCCTCTTACATATTCTCTCTCCAGATAGTGACATAAGAGCTGCCCCACTGGGTCAGACCAAACGTCCAGCTAGCCCAGTGTCCTGTCGGCCGACAGTGACCAGTACCAGGTGCCCCACAGGGAGGGAACAGAACAGGGAATCCAGTGATCCCTCCCCTCTCGCCCATTTCCAGCTTCGGGCAAGCAGGGGCCAGGGATCCTGCCACTGTTGCCTCCAGACAAGGCACATCCTCACCACTGCCCGCAGAGGGGCAGCGCCTGTGTGGATCCTGCTCAGTTTCACAGTGCTCTTGCTGGGCCAAGAAATTGCCCTGGGCCTGAGCAGCAGCAGCCGGTCTTGGGTGCGATCTCCCCCTGCTCCAAGCAGCAGGGGAGCAAGAGGCTTGCACTGGCTCTGCTCTTGCAGAGAGCACGTACCTCTGGCCTGGCGCCTACGCGGAATAGAGAGTGCGCGGCGGGCCCCCTTCGCGGCGAGGAGCAGAAGCCCATGGAAGGAGAGCCTGAGTGACACGTGCAGGAGAGGCGGGTGCACAGAGTGGGAGGTGCACTAGGTCACCAGCAGGCAGAACTCGGGGTAAGCTTCCTGCATGGCAAGGGGAAGGGTGCAGAGCACACTGCTCTGTCTGAAGGGTGGAGCAGCAGCTCTTGCTCAAAGGGAAGGTCTCCACCCTACGGGATCCACGGGGGCTGGAAAGGCCCCTTTTAGAAAGGAAAGCCCTTAAAGCCAGCAGCAGCAAGGAGCTGCTGGGGGGTGGTTGATGTTCTGGGGGCAGGTGGCAATCAAGTCTGTCAGCTTCTGCTGCCATGGCTTGTGGGATCTTGAGCCAAGTTAAGCTCAGAAATCCAGTCCCTACCCCTGCAATTTGAAAGGGCTGGGCCGTGGGTCCACCCCTTCCTTCTCCTGGCAGGCAGAGAGTACCCAGCCAAACTCTCTGTTGTGCCCCAGTGGGAGACTCACCTGGGCAACCCATGGCTCCAGGCTGGCTCTGATGAGAGCCCAGTGGGAGTGGGCTAAAGCCTGCGTTGCATCTTGAGAGGTATCTGCCCTGGGGAGAAGAGGGGCAGGGCTGGTGGCAGCCTGTGTGGGTCCGGCAGGGAGAAGTACCTGTCTCTCATAGACATAGTGGCAGCAGCAGGGAGAGGCCCTGAGCTGAGACCGGCCTGAGCATCTAATCACCAGTGAGCAGGACTCCTCAGGGGCACAGCCCATGGTGACTCCAGCTCAGCTGTTGCCTCCCTCTGGCAGCAGGGAGCACCAGAAGCCAGTGCTCTCCGTGCTCTCTCTGCGGTAGTGGGACACGTGGCAAAGACTGGAACAAACCGGGCCGTTTGGAGCAGCCAAATCTCTGCACCTGTGACCCAGTTCTCACTCCCTTCCTTTTTGTAGCTCCCACATGGCTGGAAACTTTCCAGCCCCAGAATCGGAGCAGCAGAACGGACTCCCAGCGAGACTCCTGGCCGAAGCTACGGGAGCACTCCCGGCGCCTCGTTGCTTGGGACAGTTTTCCAGCTGCGCCCCGAGAACTTGTAATTCAGTGATGTGTTAATGTCAACTGCTGGTCACTGATCCAGAGCAAGCCAGCTGTGTCAAGTCCCAGCTCTCACAGGCAGGCACGGTCCCAGTGGCCTGGCCTTTGCCTCTCTCCTGGGGATGCCTGCAGTGCCACTCCTGGGGCAGGTGAAGTTCACTGCCGTAACTTCTCGGTAACTAGGTGTGTGGGAGCGGCGGTGACCTACAAAATGGCTCGTGTGCTTTCCAATACACTGTCCCTAGCGAGAGGCGCAGTCAAATTGAACTGAAATGTGTTAATGTGCTGAGCTCTCCCAGGAGTGTGCGCTTCTATTCCTGGAGGCATCTGTGTGACATGAGCCGTTTCCAGGGCACGAGGGTTTCAGTCCTGTAGAGTTTCTATGAGGATCTAGCCTGCTTCAGCTCAGGCACAGCCTGGCCTGCCCACGCTGATTGTCACAAGGCACGTGCAGCATCAGCAGCTCGAGAGGGGAGAATTGGTCCATGTGGAGAAGAATCTGTTTCCATTTCTCCCTGCGCTCTTAACGGAAGGGCAATGGGCGCCAGTCCTGGGACTAGCTTCCCACCCTGGTGCTCTTGGGGGAGTAGTGCACGCCAGCTGGGTGTCCCATGCTGGTGTGGAGGGGAGGGAAGTGAAGAGTTTTGCATTGACTCGTTTAGGAGAGGGGTTGACCGCAGCTCTTTACTATTAACCCGTTTCAAAGGGGACTGGCGGTGAAAGCAGAGGGCTGCCCAGATGCTGTGTGGCATGTCCTGTTCTTGCTGTGGCATTGCACAGTACAGAAACCAGTTTCAGCCGATACTCATTCATTTCCCCCTCTGAAGTCCCTTTGGTATTTCAGATTCACCACCAGGTTCCAGCTTGGCTCTCAAATACCAGGTCGGTACAGCTACAAACAAGGGGATATTTCAGTGGCTCCAGCGTGACCCAACAAAGTTGGGGGCCGCAGTCAGTACTGCAGGGCAATCTGTTTTCTCTTTGCACTGTTCAGGGAGCAAGTTCCCTGGCTGAGGCTTCCTCTGGCCTAGCAGTGTCCCCCTCTTGTATGGGGGGTGGGGCTGCTGTGCTAGCTCTAGCCACCTTTCCTATGTCCCCCTGCTCTGTGTGTGTGTGTGTGGGGTGGGGGAATAGCTAGAGTGCTCTGTGCTGGCGCATGGACACGTGGTGGTGAGTATATGCAGGCAGCACAGTTGAGGGCAGCCCTGGGCTATCCTACTGTGGGCTGGGGCAGAGAATCAGGGAGCCACTGGGTTCTGCGCTTCCCGTCCCTTCCCTGGGTGCACACGGAGGAAGAGGTGTCCTCTCTTGCCCGGTGCTCCCCCTGCTCAGCCTGAGCTGGTCAAGCTCCTCTCCTGCCCCCCACAGGGAAGTAGCCCTTCTCTCCCACAGCCAACCGGGAGAAACTGCAGGGTGCAGCTCTCGCCCAACGCTCCTTGCTGCGCTCCCCCCCCACTGCAAGGCCGCGGGTTAGAGTCTCAGGGGCCACCACTTGCGCCCAGGCCCCATCTTGGGCACCGCGGTGTCGAACATCAGCGGATGATTTCTGGCCGGTGTTTGGTGAAGCAGGAAGCTCCAGATGGGGGTAAGTTTGGCTAGGCCCTTCGGAACAATGGATCCGCTCTGCCCCCGGGCACCCTGTGTGCGGCCGTGAGTGGCGAGAGGCCCTCTCCTGTGATGGCAAAGTTCTGCTCCTAGTGAAGGGATAAACGCTTGGTTCTAAGACAAGATTCTCTCTACATTCCGCCTTAGCTCCAACTCGGGCCGGCTCTGCAATTGGCAGCCCTTCACAGCTGCTGTGAAATAACACTCGGGGCCCAGTTTCCAAACTGTGCCCCCTGAGAGCCTCACCGGAGTGTCAATCCCCTCGTCCTGGCCAGCCACGAAGGGATTTGGGTGCTCTGTGTAGGAGTCTGGCCTTAAAAATCAGGCCCTGAAACAATCAACCTCCACCCTCCCCCAAATCTGTGAAATTTCTGTTTTTTTTTCTCTTAACAAGCAGAAAATCCCTGGGCTGGAGGCAGAAGGGAGAGGTGTACCTGATTTTAATAAAACATAAGTCTCCTTCTTAAAATATCAATGCTCATCAACATAGAGAAATTCAGTGTGGAAAATCACCCGGCAGAATCCAGACTTGTTAATGCAATGTTACGACTTCATCCGGATTAGGACACCTTGTGTGCATGGCATGCAGGTCTGAAAGGCCACATGTCCTTGGAGTTGTAGGTTTAAACCCCGTCATGAATTGTTTGGTCCGTCACCCTTCAAGGTTGCTACAGCTGAATCCAGTGCAGTTGACTGTGTGGGGGTGTCTCGAAGGAGAGCTTTAAAGCCCAAGTGTGTGAGCACTGTGTGATCAATAAACGTCTCTGGGGACTTTTCCTAAAAGTAGCATGTCCTGCTCTCCTTGACCTAAATTCCCAGCAGTAGTGAAACCCAGCTTCTTGGTGACGACCAGGTGGAGTTTTTCTGCAAGCTGGCAGTAACATTTTAACTAGTCTAATGTCAGGAAAGTTGACTCTTGGCTGAGTCACTCCATAAATAACTTGAAATCCAAGCAGAGGGGTGGAAGATCACCTGGAGGGGAAGAGAGTGTTTCAAAAGAGCAAATAACCAAGCAACAGACTTTGGGGGAGAAGAGGAAGATTCCTGGCACATGGAGGAAAAATCTCTCTCCTGAATCTTTGCCGAATATAAGAACCCCACAAGGAAAAATACGAATCGGGGACTGCAACCCTTTGGAGGGCCCAGTGGCTGCTGAACAGAGCTGACAGATACAGCATGAATTGAAGGGAGAAGGTGTACCTCCAGGGGCAAACATGCCTTGGGTGTGGTCGATTCCCCAGAATAGTCATTGGCTTTGTAAGGCTGCGCCTGCCCCAGCTAACGTTGTAGCTGTAATTCCGGTGTCATACCGTAGGCTCATTGACCTTAGTGCCTAAGTACTGCTCACCTTACAGCTCCCATTGCTGTTGCTGCTGTGGTGGTGAGTTATGACTTTGAAGTTTCCTAGTGCAGACAAGGTCTCGCAGCATGCGGGCCATGAAGGGCCCAATGCAAAGCCCACTAAAGCCAGCGGGAATGCTATTGTACGGGGAGCTGAGCCGGTTATGGACAGTTTTTTGGCTGGTTCATGTGGCCTATTGTCTTTGGTTGGGCAGTGGAGCATTCGCAAAACGATGCCGGTCTCATTTGTGGTGTGCGCGCAGATTGCCCAGGACTGCACAGGAAGGAGCAGTTAGGGAAGATTCTTGACTCAGGGTAAATGTTGTTTTGGTGTTCGAAGGCAGTAATGTGACCCTTGCACTGCATGGTGCTGGAATGTTAGAAGCTCTTAGGGCACGTCTACACCACAGGGCGAAACTCGAAACAGGCTACACGACTGGAGCTATGCTAATTGCGTAGCTGAAGTCGAAATAGCTTTATTTTGACTTTTGGCGCTGTCTACACAGCAGTGATTTCGAAATCGAGCACTCTTCCCCCGACTTCCGTGACCCTCATTGTACGAGGGGTAAGAGGAGTCGGAGTAAGAAGCCCATTATTTTGAATTTATTTTGAAATAACGGGCTTGCTGTGTAGAGGCGCAATGCGTTATTCCGAAATAACGCTGCTGTGTAGACATAGCCGTAGTAACTTAGCTCAGCCCGCCTGATTCTCAGGTTTGGGACCACGGGTAGGTAGTCTTTGTGCAGATGATGGGGAGAGATGCCACGGAAGGGTTTGTTCAGAACAGGTCTTTGAGTTGGTGTTTATCTCCCTGCTTTTCCCCTTTTTCTGTCAGAGCCTCTGGTCCTGTCTGGGCTGGAAGACTCTGGTCAGGGTGCTGGTGAAATAATGGGAGCAGCACAGCTGACCAAGTGGGAGTTGAGCTGTGGACTGAGTAACACTTGGTTGTTCAAGACCTATTGAATTTCAGTGAATTGAGGACCTTTTGTTTTAAAGAACCCTTTGCTAATGCTCGCCGCCCCTGGGGTGCAGGTGTTCAGAGCTCCCAGTAAGCAACTCCTGGGCCTCCCAGTACAGCCTCTTCCCGACTTACGAACCGGTTACGGACCAAGCAATTGGTCGTAACTCGGTTCGTTCGTAAGTCGGACCCCATTGAGTTACACACGACCGTGCTGTTCGTAAGTGCGGATCGCGTTCGTAACTCGGGGTCCGCCATTTATGACAGCTTTGGTCGTAACTGCGAATGGTCGTAAGTCGACTGTTCGCAGCTCGGGGACCGGCTGTAGTTCTCCAACTAAATCCGGAAGGCCAAACTTTATATCTCTGTTGCTTAAAAAAAGGGGGGTGGGAGGAGAATCCCGTCCAGGCCTTCTTGTTATCGTCAAGAAGCACAAGGGGGGCCCAAGCTCAATATTTTCAAACCCCTTTGTAGCTCCTTGTTAAAACGTTACCTTTCCAGCAGGCTGAACTTTGTGCAGTTACTTTGTGTGGCTCCCCCTGGTGGACATTTAGGCTCAGGATGGCACAGAGCTGCCATAGCCAGGTTCTGAAACGATTTGCGGAGGCCTTTTAGGCTACGTCTACACTGCACGTTTATTTCACAATAAACTATTCCAGAATAGCTTATTTCAAAATAGCACGTCTACACTGCAGGGAAGCCTCAAAATGAGTCCAGGGCAGGCTTCCCTAATGTAGACGTGCTATCTCGATTTAGAGCCCCAGGAGGCACTGGCAGGGGGGGCGGGGAATAAGTTAGAAAGGCCCTGGAGAGGGGCTATTTTGAGATAGCAGAAGTGGAGCATCTACACAGCCCCTATTCTGAAATAGCTATAGTCGGAAGTTGGAATAAGCCTCCCGTTATTTCAAAATAACGCTATTGCTGTGTAGATGCTCACATAGTTATTCCGGAATAACTTTAAGGGTGTGTCTACACAGCAAATGGCTTTCTGTGCAGCATTTGCTTTCAGGAAGGGCCCTAGCTGGCCCTTGGCCATCAGCCCGTGAGCCACAGGCAGGCAAGGACTGTGGCGGAAAAGGGTCCGAGAGCAGTGCTTCCCCCTGAAGGGTGTATCCTAGGGCTGCTAGCATTGCGCAAATGCGGTTCCCTACAGGCAGATCTGCAGAGCTCTAGCTGTCCGCATGTGGATGCAGGTACCCGCGGACCATTTTTGTCCTCGTTTTGTATCTGCGCAGGGCTCTGCAGATGGCTGCTTCTTTCCAAGGCGCCTCTCTCCCAGGAGAGGCAGGAGAACAGTTTGCCTAGTTAACAATGATTTGCCTAAAGGGGCTGTTTAGATAGCGCAACTGGCAGCTGAACAAATCCTTGCAGTAGAGGAGGGCAAAGCCAGAATCAAGCCGGGCTCTAGAAAGGAAAGCCTGTTGGTGAGAATTAAGGGGATTTCCGTCTGCAGAGGTGACTTGCATGTGGAAGGATCCCAGTCGCTTGAGCAGTGGTGGATCAGCTCCCACTGTGCTGGGCTCTGCCAGTACACGGCCCCCTTCTGAGCAGTGTTTCAAATGACTGGTCCTGACCCACCCGGCAGTCTGATGTGCTCTTGCTTCCCCAGGTTGGCAGGTAGCAGTGCGGGGAGCGGGACAGGCTGCTGCCTGGATCCTGCTCTCCCGGCCCCGGCAGTGTGCTGCAAAGGGGGAGCTGGATCTGGGCAGCCGGCACAACATGGAGGTGGTTGGAGCCAGCAAGTGGGCAGTTAGCAGCCTGGCTGGGGCTGTAGGAGGAGCAGGGGTAAAGGTGGGTCCCCAACAGCCAAGTGCCTTAGCAAGAAGGCTGGGGACTCCTGCTGCAGAGCTGGCCAGTCAGTTCAGGTAAGGGTGTCTTCGGGTTTGCAGCGTTTTCCTGTTGGAAACACCCTTCTCCCTGAGCGCAGTGGGTAGCATGTGACGGAATTGCAAGGACCAGAGACTAGGCCAGCTAGTGCCAGGGAAAGCTCAGTCCCCACGCTGACCTTGCATGCAGGCTCTGTCCCCGCAGCTCCCGCTGACTGGGAATCCAGAGGTGAATTCCGAATCCCCACTGCTCTTGGAGGCATCCAGCTAGACTTGGGGTTAGCTGGCCTGGCAGCCAAAGGGCAGGTGAAGCTGCAAGCTGGCCTGCGGGAGGCATGTGGGGGGCTGGCATATTGTGATCACAGTGTTTATGTAACGATGCAAAGGATCCTGGCCTCTGTGCCCCGGGTGCTGTCACCGGGCCTCTCCCTGAATTGCTTCCAGTCCATCATCTAGCCTGGGCAGTACCTTGGGGACCAGCAAGGGGGCTGGGCTTCGTGGGTTTCTGCCTTGCTCAGCAGACGTAGTCCAGGGCCTTTGGAAAAGCAGCTCGGCCCAGGCCCTTTTTCGGGAGGAGGCTGCACAGGAGAAGTGCCGACATGCCGAGCGTGGCTGAGCATAGCACGCGCCAAAGCCTGCCTGAGACGGGAACAATTGGGCCCCTTGACATTTATGGAGAGGCCGCTGGGTGTGCCAGCTCCGTGCCAGCTGCCCAGGCTGGCTGGCATCTGGAATCTGCACTGATAAGTGTCTGACTTGCCAGCCAATAGTTGGCTGCCACCTCCGGGGGTCACACCAGCGCCCGAGCGGAGGGAGTGTTTACGTTCAGGAGAGGGTTGCTGAGGAGGATCAAACTGGATCATCCAGAAGCTTTATAAATAACAGGGCCGTTCTCCTGGCATTCGGAACTGCAACATCATTTCGGTCTAGTAACAGCTACATTCCCGGGCAGCCCCTAGCTGATGGGAGCAGAGCAGAGTTGTTTGCAAAGACTTTAAATGAGCTAATCCCTAATTCACTGTCTGGTTTGCTGCCTCTGCCACTCACTTGGGTGCCAAGTGCCTTGCTTAAGCCACATGATGCTGGCTATTCAATCATGCTAGGGCCTAATTGTGTAGTTGATTAACCGATAAGCAAAAGCTTATAGGTTAATGCTATAGACTGCACACATTTTCCTCCCACCCCCACCAGTAAGTTTTTTAGCAGGCTGGCCAGCAGCCTGACTCAGTCCTGGCTTGCGATGGGTCCAGGACCTACCCCTGCTGTGGCTCTGCGTTTAAAGTGTATTAGGAGCTGGGCGGGCAGGCAGCCTGGCTCAGTCCCGACTCTCGCCCGGTCCGGGAGCTCACCTCCCCTGGCAGGGGCTGCTGCCACCCAGGCAGCAGTGTGGGGTGCCAGGCAGCTAGTCCGCAAGGGGAGCTGGTTTTTAAACTGTCTGATTTTTAAGCTGATACAGAGGCAGCAAGCGCGGTGTGGCAGGGGGCTCCTCAGGAGTGGGGCTGGAGTGCACTGGCTGCTGTCGAGTAGTCGAGTAACCGATAAAAATTATGAGGCTAATCGACAATTCAGTCAATGGATATTTAACGTCCCTAATTGGCATCAGCTAGCATATGAGGAGGACGGTGGCTCGAAGGGTTACACAGCCCTAGCCCACTGGGCGGAGGTGCTGCCCCATCTCCCCTGCCCTCGTGCAAGAATTATTAGAGAGGGGTGTCTGGTGCCTTCCCTCAAACCCTCCCTTCCTTGGGGAGGCTCTAGCCAGAGCACCCTTTTGCTGTGCTGGGGCTTTGCCATGGGGAGGCGCCAGCCTACTGAAAAGCCGTTGGTGCAGGGAGAGTGGCTGGCTGCCCTTCCAAATGCTG
This sequence comes from Rafetus swinhoei, assembly GCA_019425775.1. Classification (NCBI taxonomy): domain Eukaryota; kingdom Metazoa; phylum Chordata; order Testudines; family Trionychidae; genus Rafetus; species Rafetus swinhoei. The sequence continues at coordinate 1,632,787 of JAFJHL010000226.1, forward strand.
GTCGAGTCAAGTGCTCGCTGGCAAAGCCAGCAGGTACCAGATGAAACTGTGGCTCCTTCTGGACGTGAGCCCTCGTCCTAGAACGTGCCAGCATGGCGAGTCCAGCGCTAACCCGGGCGTGCCTAACAGCTTCAGGAAGTCAGTTATCCTGGGCTCGGTGCACTCCGGGCCTGCCTGCCAAAATGCCCCTCTGCCAGCAGAACCATCTCCCATAAAATGTGCCACCTCCTCCCGGATTCATCCCCTTGTCACACTTCGGTGTTTGTGAACTCACAATTAATTACTTTGATGGACGCCTCTTGCTCCAGGCTGCCGTTGGGGAGAAGTGGCCTTTATTTGAATGTCTAATCAGTGAAATAAATGCTGGTCGCTTGTGCGTGGAGACTCTCAGGAATGCCACACTTCCTGCATCCTTATTTGGTAAGGCACACGGTGCATCGGGCGCTGTTTTCCTGCTTGCTCCTTGCTGCAGTGGTTCCTCCTGAAATTGTTCTCTTGGGCTTGAGAAAAGCTTCACTTTTCAAAGAGGACGCAGTCTAGTGCTTAGCCTCAGGCTAGCATTCCCCGCCCCCCGGCTCAGCCCCACGCGTGTGTGACACATGGGACAGGGCGCTTCACCTTACCAGTGCAACGGGGACAGTCCCATACATTGACGAGGCTTAATTCTTTGACTGTAAAGTAGGCTGGGGGCCAGGTATGAAAACTGCCGTTGATGGCAAAGTGCTGAGAGGGTGTGAAAAGTGTTCCTGAAAGGACTCGACAGATTTTTCTCAGAGTTTCCTAAATAATTCGCCTCTTGACTAAGAACAGAAATTTCAGCCCCGGAGGAAACCTGTGGAGAAAGTCAAGTGAGCGAACATGGTGTGAGCCAGAATTGCTCAATCAAGACGCAGGGCACGTTGTGTTGACAATAACCCAGTTATCTGATCTCAGTGCAGGCTCTTTCTAGTCCCTCGGCTAGGATCGTTCCTGACCCATCTTGGGCAGGGCCGGATTAAGAAAGGGGCTTTAGGGGCTGCAGCCAAGGGGCCCAGGGCTAAGGGGGCCCTGCAGCAAGATCTTGGGACTGACAAACAACCAGAGCTTTCTTCAGGGCCCCCTTAGCCCGGGGCCCTGGTCTGCAACCCCTAAAGCCCCTGCTTGTTATCTGGCCCTGCTGGCCGGGGGCAGCTCCATGCGCTGCCGTTCTACCCCCTTCCTCTCCAGGCTTGAGCAGTGTCACCATTAGTCCCTGCGCTGACCTTGCACGCAGGCTCTGCCCCTGCAGTTCTGCAGAGCCACCTGCTTCCCCTCCCCCATCAAAGGTAAGCGCCCTGGACCCCCAACCTCCTGCCTCAGCCCGGAGCCCCCTCCTGCCCCCCAGCCCCACCCAGATCCCTCACCCCAGCCCCCTGCCTCAGCCTGGAGCCCCGTCCTGCACCAGCTCCACCTAGATCCCACACTCCAGCCCCCTGCCCAAGCCCCCTCCTGCACTCTAAATCTCTAATTCCCTCCTAGAACCTACACTTGAGCCCTTTCAGCACCTAGCTATCCTACCTGACTCCACATCTTCACCCCAGTCACCTGTCCTGAGCCCACGAGTCCCCTCCTGTACCCCCAGAGTCCTCACCCCTCCCTCACCCCCTGTCCTGCCTCAATCTGCAGCCCCCTCCTGCAATGTGAACCCCTCATTTTTGGCCCCACCCTGGAGCTTAGGTGTCCCCATAACATCTAATAGCCCTGGGCCCCCCAGAGGAGTAATTCCGCCCTGATCTCTGAAGAGGCAAAAGAGCCAGCCTTGTGGCTGGCACGGTGTGGGTCTTGACACTCCGAAGGGGAGCAGAACCGACCCAGTGAGGGCTGTCCTTGGCTTAGCACACGGAACGAGCGCCGAGTCCCCATCAGGCTGATTCCTGAGAAGTCGTGTGTGTGAGCAGCTGTCCCACGCTTGCCAGGAGGGCTCCAAATGGAGGTTTGAGTTACCCGGGGAGTTGGGTGCCGGCATCCAGCTCCCTTAGGCAGCTTTGAAAATGTCGCTGCATAAGTTTAATGCAGCAAGATGGTGACCACGTCCACATCGACCTGTTCACCACAGAAATTGCTACATGAGTCCAGAAGGACGGAACGAAGCCTGAGCCTGCCCAGACCCATGTCAGGGGGGCCACAGCTGAAGCCTGAGCCCTGCTGCTCACGGCAACTGAGCTCAGACTCGGGCTTCAGCCAGGGTCCTAGCAGTCCTGGTGACCAGCGTTCCCTCTATTTTTTCCATGTGCGGAATACATTTTGTCATGTGCACCCCCAGTTGAAACACAGGCTGCGGCTGTGGGCGCTCTGCTCATCAGCTGGGCAGCATTTGAATTTCTCCTGGGTGACTGCCCAAGTCTGACAGGGAACACTGGTGCTCACCCACTGGATTAGCTCTGTGGAGCAGCGGTGCACGTACCTCTGGTGGTAGGTGTTCCGGGGTACATCGCCGCATCGATATATTTGCCTTGTTTTACAACCGGCTACATAAAAAGCACTAGCGAAGTCCATGTGAACGAAAATATCACACGATGACTTATTTACACTGCTGTATCTGTCGTAGGCTGAAATGAAGGAGTAATTTATGATTACATGATGAAATGAACGGCAGGTTTTCAGCACTGGGGAGCTGTGACACTTGTGTGCATTCTCTCTGGTTTGTAGGCAAGGCGTTTTAGGGACGCTGAACCCGGGGGAGGGAGGGGATGCATGCAAGGCAGAGTCCTCAAAAGGCGCAGTAGTCTGCAACGGTTAAGAGTTGCTACTCTAGAGAACGGTGATGGGTAAGTAAGACTCCTCCCCTCCTCCCATTGCAGCTGGATGGGTGCCTGCGAGTCTTTCGCTGTGTTGGGAGCGGGTCTAGGCACTGGTACCAGCGACAGCACTTGCAGTCCGTAGGAACAAAACCCAGATTTGCTGCTGCTTGGCGGCGCATTGTTAAAGGGTTCACCTCCCCCAAAATGCCACATTGCAAGCGAAAATAGAGCAAGACGGAACACACAGACCCACCCACGCCAGCCCGCCACCGGCAGCCAAGTGCAAGCAATCCCAACCCTTTCTTTTACAGTTGCTGCTTTTTTCACCCTCCCTCTCCTCAACCCTGCCACCATCTCTGCCGGCCGTGGCTCGTGGTCCCGTGCACAGCTGGGGTGAGCCTTGTGGACTGTCTTCTACCTGGAGACCAGCCGCAGATACTCCTGAGCCATTGTCGCCAGGAGACGGTCATTCGTAGGGACGGTAGTTTCCTCTGTGTGATGGCAGGGAAGGGTCTCTGGGGGTGCTGTAGGGGGAAGGGTCTCTGGGGGCGCTGCTGGCGCTGTAGGGGGAAGGGGCGCTGCTGGCGCTACGTGGGGGTGCCATAGAAGCAAGACTAGCAGCGTGTTTGACCAGGAGCATGTAGAAGTCTCAGCGCGGCAGGAGGCAATCTTGCCTTCAGAGTGCTTTCTGCCCTAGTGGCTTTGGAATGGTGCAGCCCCCCAGTGTCCCTGAGGAGAAGGGGTCTGCTGCTTTCTAGCTTCTCTTCTCACGTCAGGGGAGCTGGTCTGGCCAGGTTACCTTTGCTGCCACACACAGGATCATGTGAGCCAAGCAAGGCCTGAGCAGGACGGCATTTGGATTGGTGGCCTCAGGTGGGTGCAGGAAGTGGTGCTGGTGACTCAGGGTACTTCTAGACTTCTTGCGGAAGAGATCTTCCGAAAAAACGTCTTCCAAAAGAGCACGTCCACACTGCCAAAGTGCATCGAAACAGCAATCTGTTTTTTCGAAAGAGAGCATCCATTCAGTGTGGATACTCTATCGCATGTAAGTTGTGATTACTACGGACGGAGTGGCCACCAGGGCACCTGTGCGTTTTCCTCTTTCCTCTTCTTCCGAAAGAACTCCCTCCTCCCCGTCCACACACACCTTTTTGCGAAAGAACTCTTTCAGAAAAAGGCTTCCTCCTCGTAGAAAGAGGATTACCAATGCCGGAAAAAACCCCTCTGCTCTTTTGATTTTCTTCCAAAAGAATGTGATTGCAGTGTGGACATAATTGAAGTTTTTCTGAAAAAAAATCTGTAGTGTAGACATCCCCTCTAGGCCAGTGCTGAGCTCGGTGTCCTCCTGTGGGGGAAACGGGCGCTGTGTTCAAACCTGAGCTCCTGACCGCTGCTTTCACTATGGAGCCTGCCCAAGGATGGGCATTAGCCCTGCTTCATTGATAAGATTCCTCTCGCCTCTCAGAGGTGCCCACAGTTGGGTTTGATGTCCTGTCCTGGCTTCCGGGGCCATTCTTTGCATTCTCCACCTGCAGCATGACAGCTGTGTGATGTCTCTAGGAGGCAACATGGCTTGGTGGCATGAGCACAGGAGTGGGAGGGGCTTTGGGCAAGTCACCCTGCCTCAGTTTCCCCATAGGTAAGACTGGTTTAGTTCCCATGACGGTCATGAGGCCTAACTCATGGCTGGCTGTGAAAGTGTGCACCAGCCAGCCTGTCGTGAGCACTGTCAAGATGACGTCCTTCCTGGGCACAGTCAGCTCCCCGGTAGCTGCGTTTCGATAAGCCGCAGCTTGCTTGCCCAATTTTCCCGTCAGAGATGCGCCGGGTGATGAGCTGCACAGAAGCCTGGAGTGACTGTCTCCTGTAGCTTCCAGACGGCGTGGCCTGTGCTGCTGGCCTGCTTCAGAGCTAGCTGCCTCCTGCCTCAGGGGATGCGGCAGCTAGAGCATGCGTTTCCTGCTTGAGTGGTGCAGCCATTCAGCTCTGCGGGAAACCCTTCCCCCCTTTGGCTGTTTCTAGGCCTGGCTTCTTCGCTGGGCTACCCAGCATTGCACGTGCCACTGGCTCAGTCTGGAGCGCCACAGCCTTCTCCATGTCTCGCAAGCCTTGTAAAGATTGACCTTTGAGCGCTCTCCTGTCTGCCTTGCAAAGTGGCTGCTGCCGCCTCTGCTCCAATTAGAAATGCAGGGCAGCCCTTTAAAAAGCAAACCCGGCTTGTCATGCAGATTTGGGATGCAGGAACTGAAGGTGCTAAGTGGAACGGGATGGAGTGGCTGGAGGTTTCCCTAGCAGCTCCAATAATAAAGGGAAGTCGTTTCTGTTCGGGCAGAAACAATTGGATTAAAATGAGCTGCAAGTGACCCAGGAGAGGCCAGTAAACACTCCTAAAATAGTCACCCTCCGCTTCAGTTTCTGAAATAAAAATCCTAGCCTGCACTGTGCTAGCTGGTAGAAGCCCCAGAGGGCGGGTCCAGTAATTGTCCTGATGTCCCATCTTTCTGATGGTTCCCCTCTTTGGTGTATCCTATTCAGCACACAGTAATTAAATTAAGTAGTTTAAGTTGTTGAGAACTGTTAAATGTACTTAAATTGACACACTCTTTTCACGATATAAAAACACAAACAAGTGTGCACGAAACCCCACTGCTGTTGAACTAACTGTGATCGGCTGTTTGAGTTTTTCCATTGATATTCGTTTCCTAGATGTTCATTTGTTTTGTTGTCTGCTGGCACTCGCTAGCAGGCGACATGGTTAGGAAAATGTATTATAGTCACTGCAAGAAAAATGTAGAATTCAGACAATTCTAGCCATTAAGCTAATTTTTTCTCTGAATTGGGAAAAGACGACCATGCCTCGATTTCAGCGGCAGAACGCCTCGTTCCAGCTCGCACTGTTCCGCCGGAGTATCATTAGAGAACCACTGGTGAATGGTATTCATATGACAAGAATCCCATTGTGTTTTATGAGCTAGTACTTGAGTCCTCAAGTAGATACCCAACAGAAGAAAGCAGCATGACTTTTTCACCTTCATGCCATATGGCTGTGTAAATAATGGGACTAATCAACTTCTTCTCCACCCCCCCTTTAGCCTCACAGAGTAACAGAAACCTGAAATGTGTTTTTTCCTACTTTTTAAAATTTTAGAAATATCAAGCACATCACGTGTCTGTCTTGTTTTTGTGGGATGACTTTGAGGAGGACCAGAGAACTGGAGTAGGAGCTTTCTGAGCCCTCCGTTGGTGGACGTATTGCATGTTTCACAGAGAGCTTTTTCTCCCAGTTGTTTTAGGGGTTTGAAGTAGATAAGCACTAACCAAAAAGGCCCCCTCAGAATTTGAAACTGCTTGACCATATCTCAATAGCCCTGATCCTCATTTCTCTAGCTCTCCAGTCCTCCAACGAGTCCTCAGCAAAGCCAGATAAATTAAGACATGAATCCCTACTTTAAAAAAACCACTCACCTCCAGCCTGCCTTTATACGTTGGAGGACCCAATGCGATTCTTGCACCTTGTAAAAAGGCTTGAGAATGGAGGAATTGATTGGGGTAATCCAGAGCCTGACTCTGGATATGGGGGATCATCCCACAGATCGGTGACTTATTACAAAACGGTTTTGTTTGATTAGTATCCACTGTTGTTTTCAGTAACCTTTACGCAGTGCCCTAGATTTCTTCCCTTGTGACTGGCTGAGAATTATGAGTCTCTGTGAACCTACGAGACTTCTGTAGCCACACGTTGCCTTAGTGTCTTTAATGCAGATGGAGACCTGAGGCCCAGTGAAACTAAGAGCCTTGCCCGAGTTCTCGCACGAAGTCTGTAGCAGAACAGAGGAATTGAACCTGGCTCTCCAGGAGCCCAAGTTTGCCTTCCAAGCCATCCTGCCTCCCCACACGAAGCATGTGGGTGTGTGGTGTAAAGTGCTGTTGCAGGCCGTTCTATCAAGGCATTCTGCTCACATTGCAGCATCACAGTTTGGAGCTGTGCCTGCAGCCAGAGCTGACATGAGGACCCCGAGCAGGAATTGATGGGTGGTTTTATTCAAACTCTGCAGGTTTGTGTGGTGGTCAGGTGGCTTGGAAATCATTAGCCAGTTTGCCCTCCTGAGGTGACTCTGCTGGGTGTGGGCGAGGGGGTTGTGGGGTGTCTGAAATCTTCCCCTGAGCTTTCATTTTCTATTTGTCCTCAAGTGCGTTTGGCTCCTGAAATCTGTAGGCGGTTTTGGAAGCTGGCAGCTGGAACCAACCAGCAAGAATGCTGGTACTCTGCTGCCATGCCAACCCTGTCTCCATGGAAATGTAGGCCCAATGAGCGCGAACACCAGGCAAATCAAACTTTGACAAAGTGTTTCAATACCCTTCTTAAATCTCTGCTCTGGTCCATGTCCAGGGGGACAGGACAGACCAACTGGCAGCTGAGCTTACAGAGCTCAGATCCATCAGCTGCTCCCCCCCCCCGCCGCCCTTGGATCTATTACTCTCATTTGTTAATTTCAGCAAGGGGTTTCAAAACCACCTACCGAAAAGGTGCTTTAATACGCCTGGTGAAAGCTTGTATTTTCCCCTTTGAACTCCTAAATAATAAAAACCCCTAATTTAATTAAAATCTGTGTCGCTTTATATAATCTTCAGCATGCAGTTGTGCTGGATACCACCCACGTGTGATTGGTTGAAGGCCTAGCAGTGCGTGGGTGCACACATGGGGGATAGGTCCCTGGCGCAGGCCTGTCTTGTGGGCCCGTTACATTACCTGTTACATAACTCACTGCAGCCCTTGTTTATATTACTCGAGATTGAAGACGAGGTACATGTCAAAACACTTTAAAATAACTCAGACTGTAGCTATGTTTAGAAACGATTTAAAAAAAACCCAAAAAATACTCCCCGTGAGATTACAATGAAAGATTTTAGTCTGACAGTGATTTAAAGGGACGTTTACAAGTTAGGAATCCTATTTCCAGCTGGCAATTCTATGGATTGCTGTTAGGAATCTTATGGGGTATTTCTATAGCTGTGTAAGCAATCGGGTATTTTTCTTTAGTGTGTTTCCTTTGTGTACAGGCAACGCTTTTGCATGGAGTTACTTCCACTCTTTTGTTGCTCAGTTAGGCAAGCTCATCTCTCTCTGCTGTGCTTTTGGATGGGGTAGAGCGCTGGGGGCATGCACGTTGTGTCCCTCAGACCCTCCAACTGGGTGTTGACCGGTAATAGTAACTGCAGAACTGAAACGGAGAATTTGGCAAACAGGCATGTGCCCAGAGAGGAAGGAGAGCATAGTCTGGCATATTTGGTGCTGCTACTCTTCCCTGCTGGATAGACCCTTGAAATATCACAGGGGAGCAGAAAGCCCCTTTTATAAATCAAAAATTTACCAAGGAATTTAGGTAAGTAAATGCTTGTGCATTGTTAAAAGGGGCTAGTCAGAATCTTGAACTGTTTCAATAGTGACTGAGAATGTTTTTAGTGGACCCATGTCCATTGAGACAGGGAACGCTGAGCTACAGGTCCCACCCAAAATACTCCTCTAATGCACGGGATGTAAAACAAAACAAAGCTGTTGGATCAGACTAGGACAACTGTTCAAGCATTTACCTAGGCAACTCTTGCCATTGTCTCTATATTAGAAACCCATCAGAGTCCAGACAGTTTAATGTTTTCCTCGTAGGGCAGTTAACCTTAGTGTTTGGCTTTGTCTTAATGCTGAATGCAAAAGAAAAATGAGATTTGATTGTAGCCCAGATTCTGATGCTGAAGCTCCTATCTAGCTGGGCTTGGGGGTGGGATGGGGATCAAGCAGCACAAAATCCAGGTTCCATTAACTTAAAAAACTGTTTCTCCCTCTGTGGAATTCTCCTCCTGGTACTTCCTGGCTCAGCAAAACAATCTTGGAACACAAGACAACAAATACCAGGTGCCTTTTTGCAATCTGTGGCATTAATTGTCACAGAGAAGCATTCTGGGATATCTTCGCTGAGCCCAGGGATAACAAGGAATGATATTAAAGTGTTAGCCAGATGTTTAAAGTAGCGAGACGGTAGCCATGGCTTGTGGGGAGGTTCTACCTGTGGCCTCCAGCAGCCAAGTGTTGGATATGGCCATCTCCTCTTCCCCATGTCCTTGTACCCCCCCCCCCCGACTTCCTTCTCACCAGCTACTTCTGGGAGTGCATCTCTGGTCTGGCCAGGGCAGGGAGGCAGGCTCTGTGGATATGGTGGCTGCTTCTATGCCACTCCATAGAGGGGCGTCGGGACGGGAAGGCCGTGCTAAAGGGTAGCAGCACGTTCTCACCATTGCAGTGGTCTCTCTTGCACCGCTTCAGCACACTTTAAAGAGCAGAAGGAAATGTGGCTGCAGCTGACTATTCCTGAGAAGATTCCCAGCTTGCCTCAGTTCACCTGCTCCTCTCTGGGTTGCCACGTCCCCATGTGTGCTGAGGTCACTGGCTCAGGCTAGCCGAGCTTTGGCTGGCAATAGTCTTTGCCTGGGGACTCAGTGGAGGGTGGAAGCAGGAGCTCAGTGTGCCTGGACACACTGAGTGTGATCCCTTTGCACGTTTGCAGTCACTTCTTCCAGGCTGGCCACGGGAACTTCTGCTCAGACTCCAGTGGGGAAGGCCCTGGGATTAGAGGTTCTGAGTCTACGTGGGCTATTAGCGAGCCATGAACTGGCCACGCAGTTGGCTGGGAGCCTGGGGCTGTCTCAAGCCTGCTCCCTTAGCAAGTGTCCCCAGCAGAGAGGTCCCAGGGAGCGAGTCTCATCCCTGGGCAGCAGAGCTCCGTGAAGTGGCTCTTTGGTGTTCCTTGCTCTGCCTCCAGGTGACTGGCATGGCACTGTCCATCTGCCTGGCCCGGCGCGCCTGGCCTTTCCGTCTCTTCCCGTGCGGAGCCGCCTGACGCTGCCTGTCGCGCTCTCCCCTCAGGAGGCAGGAGCAGTTCCAGACCAACCCTGACAGCTACAACGGAGCCGTGCGGGAGAACTACGCCTGGTCCCAAGACTACAGCGACCTGGAGATTAAAGTGCCGGTGCCCAAGCACGTTGTGAAAGGCAGGCAGGTAATGAGCGCCAGTGCTGTCGGTCTGGGACGGGGGACGGGCTCCCTCTCCCATGGCCCCAGCCTGCCCGGGTGGTGTTTCTTAGCAGCTCTGATTGCCTGCAAAGGGATGCCGGTCTGTGATGGGGCAGGCGTGCATATGCTATGGGGGCCCAAACTTGCCCAGAGGAGGCCACGCCACGCCTGGTTACCTTTCAGTGCAGCCAAACACAGCTGCCTCCTCTCATGTAACACCCTGGCTTGGTCCGAGCGCCCCGTCCCTGCCAACCCCAGACACTGCTTTGGCGCTTCCCTGGAGGACTCCATGACACATTTCCTCTCTTCTCCGCGCCCCCTCACTAGAAACCCAGATGCTGCCTCTGAGTGACTCTCCCCTGGCAGGATACATTACACCCCCCTGAAATCCAGGCATTGCCTCCAAGTTGCGGCTTCCTGAGGAAGCATATTCTCCCAACTGGTGTAAGCAAAGGGCAGGCCATCCCGCACATGGTCGCCGTTCCCCTCGCCGGTTGCCCTGTGGCTCACTGCTCTCTCTAGCTGTACGTTGTGCTGCTGCAGCCGGGAGCTGCCTGCAGGTGAGTTCAAACAAGGGCGGCTCATGTGCCCGCAGCTGAGGCATGTGGCAGAGCGGCCTGCGTCAGTTCACCCCAGACTGTTCCTCGGCCAGTGACTCACGAGGGAGCAGGAGCAGAGTTTTAGCGAACGAGGCGGGTCGCCTGCCCTGCTCTCTCCATATAGCCGCTGCCCTGCGCTAGATCCGTAGCCTCTGCTTGGATAGTGCGTGTGGCGGGTGGGCATCTGGAGATGATTTTTCTCCTGCCAGAGACCCCCCCTGGAGAGTGACTTGTCTGTTAGCTTGCACCTGCAGGAACATCTACCGGCCCGGGAGCTGCCCTTCGTGTGTTTCCCGCGGTGCCCTGTCCCGCTGCCCTGTGAGCATCTCCTTGCTGGGCAGGGCAGCGGTATGGGAAAGCCAGCGTAAATTACACCCTCTTTGCTTCGTTCCCACTCTGCAATCTCATTGGTGGGCAGTGCCACCGATGGGGGCGGGGAAAAGGGACATTGCCCTGAGGCCTGGTGAGTTAAAAGGTCCTGGGACTCTGGGCCGTCACTGCCACTACCTCAGCAGCAGCCGGCACCTCGGGCCCTTTAAATCACCACCAGAGACGCATGCAGCACAGCTGGTCGGGGGGAGGCACGGCACTATCCGGGCAGTGCCAAGGGCTTTCAGCCCCTAACCCCACGCCAGAGCTGAGCCCCCTGCCCCCGGTTGCCCTGGGCCTGGCACAGTCTGTCGCCAGCCCTGTTGGCGGGGGTGAGTTCGGGGAGGTGCGCAGACAGACTGGCTGTTGGAGCCAGAGGTTTATTTTAACTTTCCGTTGTGCTAGAATTCTTAAGTCCCGCGCTGACTTTGTATTTTTCCATGTGGGAAATGCATTTTTTCTTCCCCTGTGTTTTCAGGGCAGCTGAAATGAGCACAATTGGTTTTGTTCACCAGCCTCAGCCTACACCGCTCCTCGGAATCCTGCGGAAATAGCTTTGTTTGTGCATCAGCATAATTGACGGTGGCAGCACAGACCTGGGGAGAACGTGGTCGAGTGCTGTTGCGGGGCCAGCAGGGGGCGCCCAAGACACCCGTTTCTGCAGGGGCTATAACGTGAAACCTCTCTCCTAGGGCTGAGAACAAACCCGCCTCTCCCTGGCTTTGCAGTGCGGGGCATTCCCCTTTGGGAGCAGCCGGGAAGCCGGTGGTTCTGGGCCTGACTCGAAAGCCCAGTGCTGTCTGCATATAATGCCCCCAGCTTGAGGGAGCGGGGTCCTAGCGTGGGTGGTCCTGTGCTCCAGTACTGCATGGGTGCACTGCGGAGCCACTGCTGGATCCCCCAAACCCTTCTTGCCTCATGAGCTGCCCCTGGCAGGTAGAGAAGGGGCAGGAGAGGGCGAGAGGGAAGGGTTAGTATCACTCTGGGGCCAAAACCCTTCTGGCTTGCGTGTTTTTCTTTTTCTTTCTCCCGTTTAATGAGCATCCCAGCATGACCTTGTGGCTGACCCTGCTGTCCCCGGCAGCAGAGCTGGATGGCTGATGTAGTCACTTTGTGTTATTTTTTAGCTCAGTTTACATTTATTCTCCTTTTCCTGCATGCAAATACACTTGCCAGATGTCTGCCTAATTCCACTGCAGAGTCTACTCTTGGAAATCAGCAACTGAACTGACTTCTAGATGGTCTCTCTCCCCCAGGGCAGGCTGGCTAGATTGTGATCAGGAAACCCAGTGCGACCTGCTCCCAGATGCTCCCATCTTGTGCTGTGTTCTCTTCAGCTCTCATAAACTAAGCAGGGTCAAGGCACATGGGAGACCCCCTAGGATCTGTAGGAGTGGTATGGGTGGCTCATCTAGGGTGGTTCAGAGCCAGTTCCCCAGCTGACGTAGCTGATGAGAGGTGACGTTGAGGTCCTCATGACTTGTGTTCCTTAATGTTCCCAAGGCATTTACTGTGAGGGCCACGGTGGAAGCCCCAGCGTCCTGTCCAGATTCCACCTCCACTGTTTCTTTCTGCTTCGCCAAGCACCCCTGCACTTTCATCTGGATTTGCAATTTCTTCCTTGATTGTGCACACAATTGTGCTGTGATGCCGCGTGCTGTTAAACGGCTGGTCTGGCCAGCGCAGAAGTGGCTGCATTTCAGTGGCGGGTGAAGTCCTCTCTGTTCTCTCCCTCATCTACCCCACGGCGGGGTTGACTCTTAATGAGTGTTGGAAGAGGCTATCGGCTGTGGCACTCGGCGCTGTGTGGACTTGTGTTTGTGCAGGCAGCTGCTTTGCAAGCTTCCCTGCCGCGCTGGGCAGAGGGCTAGATGGGAGGCAGGTGTTCCTCACTTTTGCTGCTGCTCCTGCGCAGGAGCACGTCCCTAGCTGGGCTGCTGCCCAGGCCCACAATTCCTGTCTCGCGTTTCTCTCGCCCGCAAACACAGGCAGGAAGGGTGTCCTGGGAGAGGAGTGGACACTAGGATAAGTAAATGCTTATCGGATAGTCGACTAGTTGCTTTCCACCCCCTCTTGCTGCCTCTACCAGAGAGAGGCAGCAGAGGGGAGGGGCAGGATTCGGTGCTGGGGGAAGCTGGCTTAAAAGCCAGTTCCCCCAGCACCGTCTCCGTGGGGAGAAGGGGCAGAGGTGCAGCGGGGAACTGGCTGCACTTCTGCCTTGGAAACGTAGCAGGGCTCTTGCAACACTTCAAAAGCAGAAGCGCCGTGGGGAGCCTGGGCCGAGCTGGGGACTCAAGCAGTCCCTTGCCGACCCCCCGCCTCCGTGGTGCTTTGCTTTAGAAATGTACACGAGCTCTCCCGGGGCTCTTGTACATTTCAAGAGCAGGGAGCGCAGGGGACTGCCTGACCTGGCAGGATTCTTGCTACGTTTCAAAGGCGGAGGCCCCCTTATCGACTGATCAATGCAAATGACATCGATTATTGGATTAGTTGATTAATCTAAATTTCACACCCTTAATGGACGCTCTCAGAAGATGGGTCTTTGGCAAGCCGTTTGGGTTGGGTCCTTTCCGACCCCTCCTTAGGAGCCTCCCATTGGGCGAGCAGCATTTCTCAGGGGTAAGAAGGGGTTGGCTGCAGGGAAACAGCAGGTGAGATCATCTGTCTTCTCATCCAGTCCCGGTCCCCTGCACGACCAAGGGCCTGGGAGCATTGGAGTGAGGCCACCTATCTGAGAGCTGTGTGGCTGTGAACGGAGCTGTGTCTGGCCCCAGCTCTTCAGAGTCATGGATTTCTGGGACGCACGTTCCCTTGCCAGCAGCAGGAGGCGCCACATACCCTGTGGTGAAGTGGTTCCCTCCATGGCCATGTCACCCCTTCTGTCCAGTGTCATGGAAGCAACTGCATAGCTGAGGCTGCAGCTTCTCCATTGGAACCAGATCCTGACCCCCTCTAAAAGGCGCACACACGCCCGTATCTGTGTCTTTCAGGAGGCTAGGTCTGAGGTCAAAGTGGAATTTTGATTTGAAAGTAAATGGCCGTAGCATTTGTGAATGACGACATCCTGAAAATGGGAAGTGTTCTCCCATTTTCTGCAACAGTAAGGTGAGATTAATATCTGCTTCCCTGGGCTTCCTTGGCTGCAAACTAGTGCCCAGCCCCAAAGATGATTTAAAATCTCATTTTAAACATTATTAACTTTTGAATTAGGACTGTTGCTATGGCATTTTGGCTCAGGCGAGCTTAAATTTAGCTTGCAGAGCGTGCCGTGGACTGTCCCTGGAGCAGCAGTGGGAGGGTAGAGGTTTCTCTCTCACTCCGAAGTCTGACTGCTTGTCCCCCTCCCCTCCCCCCCCCCCCCCACGGGTCTGAGTGCCTCCCCAGAACTTGAACATAGAAATAACAATGACAATCTTTCTTCCTTCCCAGCCTGTCAGAGAAATAGCTGGATTAGTTCGTTGGTTTTCTGTTTGCCTGCTTGCTTGGTGTGGGGGTGTGTGGGCGTATTTGTGTGTGAGGAAATTACTGGAGCTGAAAGCGACACGGAAGAGCTGAGTTCTGCACTTCGCTCTGAACTCGGCAAGGCCCACAGTCATTTTGGTCTCTTGTGGGACCTAGCTGCATTGCCTCGGCACAGCTCTGGTGAAAGTTCTGTCTCCCGCACTCTTGGGTCATATCTTATGTGGTGGTGGAGGGAAGTTGCGGTTGTGGGGGAGAGAACATAAGAGCAGCCACACTGGGTCAGACCAACGGTCCATCCAGCCCAGTGTCCTGTCTGCCCACAGTGGCCAATACCAGATGCCCCAGAGGGAGGGATCACAATAGGTAATCCTCACGGGATCCCTCTCCTGTCACCCACCTCCAGAGAAACAGAGGCTAGGGACGCCATCCCTACCCATCCTGGTTAATAGCCACTGATGGACCTAACCTCCATGAATCTATCTAGCTCTTTTTTGAACCCAGTTAAAGTTCTAGCCTTCACCACATCCTCTGGCAAGGAGTTCCACAGGTTGACTGTGCGCTGAGTGAAGAAAAACTTCCTTTTGTTTGTTTTAAACCTGCTGCCTATTAATTTCATTTGGTAACCCCTAATGAGGCAGGAAGGGCAATCCCATGGGGAACTTTGAGCATTGGGGACAGAGACCTTGAATGTAATGGGGTGCCACTGCAGTGGAGCCGTGAGGTGGTAAGATCAGTGACCTGAAGAGCTAAGCTGGGTTCTGTGTGTTGGAGCTTTCCCCAGGCATGTAGCTTCATTTTGAGCAATGAATTGCAGTGATCAAGCCTAGAAGTCTCTAAGTGCATGAGTCATTGTGGCCAAGAATGTGTTTGGGTGGGGCACAAAGATGGGTCTCTCTGCAGGTGGGCTAGTTGGACATCTGTTAGCTTAGCTGTCTGAAGGGCTGATGCACTCAGCAGTGAGGGATCTTCAAACCACAACGTCTTCCCACCAACATGGCTTCAGTCTTGCCTGGCTCCCATCCAGGAGCTGATTTTGAAACATTGAAATAGGTGGGCGGTGGGACTGCAAGCCCTTCAGGAATGTAACTTGTATTTCGTTTCCATCAAGGTGGCCTCCCTAGTAGCTATCACCTCCACCTAAGGCCTTAGGCCTGGCCCGCTGAGGAACGCTACTGCATGTTCCACGGCGCTGGGTGGTCCTGGGAACAGGCTTGGGCTGAATCCCAAAACTTAGCTTGGCTTTTCCTTGAATCCAGAAAAGTGTGCCCACTGCTTCGTCCAAAGCCCAGAGAACAGCTGGTCTGGAGTCCTCCAGATCTACATCCACGGCATCCAGGAGGCCCCCACTCCGTGCTCTGTTTCTTCTTTACCATGGGGCATCTGACAGGAAGCAGTACCCAAGCCTACCGTTCCAGAACAGGGAAGCTAGTACATCCGTGAGGCCTACCAGTCCGAGTCTCTTCGGCAGCCAGCACCAAAACCTACTGTCTGAGAGTGGTAGCAACCTCTGGTAGGGATGTGGGTGGTTAACCAGCCAACCAGTAAGCATCACCCTTAGGGTTAAGGTTAGGGTCTCTTGTGGGAGTTAGTCTCATGCCCTTACTGGTGATGCTTACCGCCTACAGTTAACCAGCAGGGGCTGGAGCTGCCCCCACCTGCCATGGGCGGAGGGCTGCTCCAGCCCAGCCGGGATGGACGTCCCCCCTGCATTTAGTCATTTAGCTAGTTAACTGGGATTTTGCATCCCTGGCCTCTGGTGCGCCATGTTAAGCAGCAGCAGGTGCTGCCTTTGGTAGGCGGGTGCTCCACATCGGGACCTCCAGGAGTAGAGGGACCGTATACCCTGAGGTTGGATCTGAACCCGCCCTGAAGGCATCGTGCTAGAACAATCCCACGAGCTAATGGGTCATGGTGCTAGCAGAAGAGGGAAATGCATTCTGAGTTACTGCAAGTTTCCGTTCTCTGCGTTCCGAAGTCGACAGATCCGACCCACCCTTGCTCGGAGTAGGTCTCTGGCCGGTTTGGCTCAGTGGCAGTCCATGAAGGTGTGCTGTGCTGTTGGAACTCGGTTGGGGGCTCGTGCTAGGAGATGTCAGTTCACATGAGGTATTCCCCAGTGCTTTGGAAGCAGGCTCAGCTTATGGACTCTTTGCACGCTGTCTGTGGCTCACCTGGAGCTTCGACTGACAGCTGTGGTTCTGCCCCGTGAGTACATCCAGTTGGGAGCCCGCTGGCTAATGGATCTGTGTCCTTGCAGCTTGGAGAGAGGACATTTTTGATAAGTCACAATAAATTCTGTTCTGGGATTGTGATTGTGTATCAGGATCTCCCTTGCCATGAGCCGAGCGTGCTTCTAAATCCAGCAAGTCACCTTGGGGAATCCTGCTGCCAGCTCAGCTTGGAGTGCTTCTCGTCTGCTCTGGATCTCACCCCCTTTCCTGAGTGGTAGTGCATCCTTTGTCTTTCCAGGGGGAGAGTGAGACTCACCCTCCACGCAGCAGGGCTCTCTTCCGGCCCCCACCCCCCTTTCTTCAGTGACTGCAGCTTGAGGCTGGGGAGAAAGGAACAGATGGTCTCTTTGGAGACCGAAAGTAGCACCACTCCATGCACCAAGCCAGCCGTTCCCTCCACCTCCCTTGGGAAGAAGCCTGTCCCCTCCACAGCAGGTCTGATCAGGTCTCCCATATGGCAGATTGTGGTGTGTGAGGGGCCTGGCCTCTTTCCTGTAGAGACTATGCCAGGAATGAAACCTTCCTTGTCTCGGCCCTCAGTGCCGGCTCCTCGCTTCCGTTCCCTGCTCTGTGGCAGGGGCAGCATGGCACAGGCTCACCCTCGGGGCCTAAATGCTCCCGCCACAGATGCGGCAGGAGGTGTAGGACCGACCCAAGATCACAGCTTCGTGCTGTTCTTTGGGTGGATTCTGGAATCTCCGCCAGTTGCAGGTGTCGAGGATAAGCGCATGCCACGTTGTCTCCCACCAAAACCCAGCAAGTGTCCACTGTCGTTAGCAGGAGTGAGAGAAATTCAGGCAGGAAAGTCCCGTGGGACCCTTCGCGGCACAGAAATCCCCTTCTCATGCCCCTGTTCTCAAAGTGGGCGAGGCCTGTGCTCAAAAACTGACCAGGCTAACGGCAGAGCAAGTCCCCCCCAAATACACGGACAGGGTTTTCCATCTTCTCGGAAGCTGTGGCAGGATTCCTGCCTCCGTGCTCAGCAAAGGTGGGATCCCCAGTGAGTGCGCTCCCCCCTCCGCCCCAGCAAGCAGGGGGGTCTGTCCCTTGTGACTTCTTGTGTGTCTGCTTCCAGGTGTCGGTGGATCTCAGCAGCAGCTCCATTCGGGTGGCTGTGCTGGAGGGGAGCTGCCAGCGTGTCCTCATGGAAGGGAGACTCACCCACAAGATCAACACGGAGAGTTCCTTATGGAGCCTGGAGCCAGGGAAATGCATCTTGGTAAGAGCTGCCCCCTTCTTGCCCTCGCTCTGCAGGGGGGCAGCGGCACGGTGGCTTTTGTGTCTTGGCCCTTTGACCAAGAAGCCACAAGCTGCAAAGTCAGAGCATTAGAAGCTTGCGCCAAATCCCGGGCCTGACTTGGCTCTGCCGGCCAAGTGGGAAGCTGATCTCCTGCATCCCTCTGCCCGTGAGTCACGTTCCCAGCGCCCCGGCAGGCCCTCAGTGGCTGCATGGCTCTTCCCACAGCAAGGTCAGGCTCCCCCTCCCTCTGCCCTGGCCGAAGGCTCCGCTCTTGCCCTGAGCTCTGCTCCGCTTGTTGCTCCCTTTGCGTGGTCGCTCCCTTGCTGTTGCGGGAATCCCACCCTGCCCTACTGCCCGGCGGGGCTCCCTCTCCCTTTCCCACCCTTAGGCGGAGGGGCATGCAGCACAGCACCTTGCTACTGGGGCACCTAACCAAATCCGTGTGTTGGGAGTAGGGGCAAGGGATTCTAGTGGGGCAGAGGTTTGAGCTGTAGGAGTGTGAGGGCTCCAACTCGGGGTGCAGGCTCTGGGGTGGGGCTGGGGATTGGGGCTTTGAGGTGCAGCGAGGGGCTCAGGGCTGGGGATTCAGTTGTGTGCTTTGGGTGCCCAGTGGGGCCCAGGACTGGGCAGGGGGTTGGGGCTTGCATTTACTTGGGTGGCTCCCTCCGGGGGATGGTGAGGAGGGACCCCTTTCCCACGGTCACAGCAGTTTGGGGCGGGGGCTGGCTGGGAGGGGCTCTTGCTACATTTCAAATGCAGAGCTGCAACAAAGGTAGCTCCCAGGGCTCGCGCCAGCTCCGGGACTGCTGCAGCTCTGCCTCTCCCCCCGCACCGCAGGCACCGTGCTGGGGGGACCGGCGTTTAAGCCGACTCCCCCCAACTCCTGCTCGCCCCACTGCCTCTGATACAGTCAGGTAGTGAGTCGCCTCCTCGGTAAGCCTAAGCTTGTTGAGTGATCGACTACTCGAGCAGTAGCTTCCATCCCTAGTGGGAATAGTCGAAGATGTTGCACAAATGGACAAAGTGCCTTCCTGGAGTCTCCACGTGGCTTCTTGCAGTCTGTGGGGGAGGGTTATCGGCGCTCCACCTCTCCGCCACGTTTTGGGTCAGCATCCGGGACAACCCGCCCCCAAGGAGATAATGGAAAATGGTGAGCAGCCAGCTGGAGGGCAGAGGAGACGGGGTTGGGGGGACAGCGTTGTTACTATTCCGTGGAAGGCCCTCTGAGATGGCGGCGATGGGCAGCCGTACAAAACCCTACGCTAGGTAGCGTAGGGACACTGAAAATCTGACCAAAGACCCGTATAACTCTTGGGTAGGTCATCATAGAACCATAGAGCTGGAAGAGACCTCAGAAGGTCATCAAGTCCAGCCCCCTGCTCTAGGCAGGACCAATCCCAACTAAATCAACCCGGCCAGGGACTTAAACACCTCTAGGGATGGAGACTCCACCCCCTCCCTAGGGAACTCATCCCAGTGCTTCCCCACCCGCCTAGTGAAATAGTTTTTCCTAATATCCAACCTGGACCTCTGCCACCACAACTTGAGCCCATTGCTCCTTGTTCTGCCATCTGCCACTACTGAGAACAGCCTCTCTCCAGCCTCTTTGGAACCTCCCTTCAGGAAGTTGAAGGCTGCTCTCAAATCCCCCCTCACTCTTCGCTTCTGCAGACTAAACAGACCCAACTCCCTCAGCCTCTCCTCATAAGTCATATGCTCCAGCCCCCTAATCATTTTGGCTGTCTCTGCCCTCAAGTGTATCTACCTCTCCCCCTAGCTTAGTGTCATCCACAAGCTTGCTGAGGGTGCAATCCATCCCCTCATGCAGGTCATTAATAAAGATATTGAACAAAACTGGTCCTAGAACCGAACCTTGGGGCACTCCGCTAGAAACCGACCGTCATCCTGACATCGAGCCGTTGATCACTACCCGCTGGGCCCGGCCTTCTAGCCATCTTTCTATCCATCTTACTGTCCATTTATCCAATCCACATTCCCTTAACTTGCTGGCAAGAATATTGTGGGAGACCGTGTCAAAAGCCTTGCTAAAGTCAAGGTATATCACATCCACTGACTTTCCCACGTCCACAGAGCCAGTTACCTCATCATAGAAGCTAATCAGATTGGTCAGGCACGACTTTCCCTTTGTGAATCCATGCTGACTAGTCCTAATCACTTTCCTCTCTTCCAAGTGCCTCAAAATGGGTTCCTTAAGGATCCCTTCCATGATTTTTCCAGGAACCGAGGTAAGACTGACCGGCCTATAGTTCCTGGATCGTCCTTCTTCCCTTTTTGAAGATGGGCACTACATTTGCCTTTTTCCAATCATCCGGGATTTCTCCCGATCTCCACGACTTTTCAAAGATAATGGCCAAAGGCTCTCAATGACATTTACAACTCCTCAGTACCCTCGGATGCATTAAGTCCGGACCCATGGATTTGTGTACGTTTAGCTTTTCTAAATAGTTCCTAACCTGTTCTTTATCCACCAACGGCTGTCTATCTTCATCCCATCTTGCGTCACTTAGCACAGAAGTCCAGGAGCCGACCTTGTCCGTGAATACAGAGGCAAAGAAAGCATTGAGTACTTCAGCTTTCCCCACATCATCTGTCACTAGGTTACCTCCTTCATCCAGTAGGGCCGCACACCCTCTCTAATCACCTTCTTCTTGTTAACATGCCTGTAGAAACCTTTCTTGTTATCCTTCACATCCTTAGCCAGTCGCAATTCCATCTGTGCTTTCGCCTTCCTGATAACCCCGGCATTCTCGAGCCATACATTTAAACCTCCCTGGTCATTTGTCCAAGTTTCCACTTTTGTAAGCTTCCTTTTGTGCTTAAGTTCACCAAGGATTTCCCCTGTAAGCCAATCCGGTCTCCTACCATGTTTGCCTCTCTTGCTACGCGTCGGGATGGTTTCTTTCTATGCCTTCAATAAGGCTTCTTTAAAATACTGCCAGCTGTCATGGACTCCTTTCCCCTTCATGTTAGCATCCCAGGGGATTCTGCCCATCGGTCTCTGAGGGAGTCAAAATCTGCTTTTTTGAAGTCCAAGGTGTGTATTTTACTACTCTCTTTTCTTCCTTTGGTCAGGATCCTGAAATCTACCATCTCATGATCACTGCTTCCCAGGTCAAACCAGCATGGCCTCTGAGAGAGAACCGAGTCTTCCAACCACGCGGCTTTGGAGAAGGCTGAAATAGATAACAGCGGCCTAATGTACTTGATAAACTTAAAAAACAACCAATGGGCTGGTAGCACTTTAGACTAACAAGACATGGAGATGGGATCGTGAGCTTTCATGGACACAGCCCACTTCTTCACATGCCCACGAAAGCTCACGATGCCATCTCCATGTCTTGTTAGTCTAAAAAGTGCTACCAGCCCATTGGTTGTTTTTTAAGTTTATCCTGCACAGACTAACTCGGCTACCCCCAAAGCTTCCTCATGTGCTTGGATTGTCAAAGAGGTTTTAAGAAAGTCCCTTCTAGATGACTAAGGAAAACAGGCAACAAAGGCATTCCGTAGGCGCTAACCCTCGCGCTAGCTGCTGTGCAGATTGTGCAAAGGTTTGTTGTGGGAGTTCCCAGGTCAGCAAGAGGACGTGTGTTTGTTAAATAAGCCTGGCTTGGAGGAGGAAGGGGACCGCGAGTTGAAGTAAGATCAAGGACCTTCTCCAGCTTCCATTGGAGTTGAAGGGAGCCAGGCCCTACGTTACTGGAAAGGCTGGAGGGTTGAGAGACTCTCCAGCTGGCTTCTAACACATTGATGGTGGGGGTGTGTGGTGCTGGGCAACGAGGCAGAAATGAAATCGCACGTGAAGGTAACGAGTATAGTGAGTAATTCTCAGGCAGGACTGTCTCCTTTGCTGCTCACGGGATAGTCACGAGTGTTTGCTGGTGCCTCACTCAGTGGGAGTTTGCAGTTCAGCTGTCTGTTAATGAAATGCTGTAACCCAGCTCCTGGCAGCCTGTCCAGGTTTGCGAGTGACCAAGCACACAGGCCCGTCGTCCTCTTGCTGGCACGTTTCAAGCATGGCGGGGGCGAATTCCCGCCAACACTCTGAAGTTTGCTTTCCCACAGACGCTGCTGCTGGCCAGATCGACTCTGCCCCAGGAAGCCAGGGCAGCCGAAGCAGGCTTGTAATGTGTCGAGTGACTTCAGGGGGATCTTGGCACGTTGGCCACAATAGTCCAGCCTTTCCCTTTGCGCTGCTGTGAGGGAGCGTCGTGGGGAAGGGCTGAGGAGATGCTGAGCTCAGCAGAGTGCTGGCCCACTGCGCAGGAGCAGTGAGACCCCACAGGGGTGCAGCGAGTTGAGAGCTGAGCACACAGCAGTGGAAGCCCAGGCAGAGAGGTGGGTCTGGGCCACTCAGCTCGCTGCAGACATTCCCTGCTCTCAGGCTGTCCATCTCTCAGGCGCCGGGACAAGAACCAACAGTAGCTCCTAGTTAGAGGCAGCGTTGCTGGAGCCAGGTTGGCCCCAGGGTATCCAGGAGATGAAGCGGGAAAGTGCGAACGCTCGCGTGTCTCCCCGGCAGAAGTGGGTCCGATAAAAGATCTGACTTCACCCAGCCCGTCTCTCAGGCTTTGCGCGTCTCAGCTGTTCTGGCCAGACTACAGTGGGTCATCTGCCTGTCCAGGGCAGTGACGTCTGTTTGGGCTGGCCTGAGTGCTTTTCAGTGAAATCTGTTACTTTGTATCTTAACGTTTTTGTGGGATTTCCCCTCTCCTGTGATGCTCCCGCAGCCTCCGTTTCTCTGCACGGCCTTTCCCTGAGGCCCTGGGCCTTGCAGTGGTACCCAGGTAAGTGTGTAAGCAAAGGCCATGCCCTGCAGCTCTTTGATTACACCAGGGTGTCTCCTTGGCTGCTGCGTCTCCGCCTTTCCCCGCTCTCTAGTCCACATTTCTTTCCCCCATTGTCTCCTGCTGGCTGTTAAAACAAAGGGGGCTGATGGGGTTAATTTCCTAATCTTGCAGCTTCCCTGTGCTCCACTATCCCAGAGTCTTTACCCTGCCCCCCATGCCACTACCTTGTTGAGCCATGCTGGCCTCCTCTTTCCTCTGTGGCTCGCCCTGCATTGAACATCCTCACAGCAGCCTTTGTCCAGCTCTGCCTAAAGCGTGGTGCGCCGCAGGGTCTTGTGGAATTCGATCCAAGTTGCAGGTGACCTGGGCTAGGGAGCAACGTATTTTCCAGCCCCTCCTCCAGCATGTTTGTGAAAGACATTAGCGTCCTGCTCTGGCAAAGGAAGGAATCCAATGGCTGTAATTGCCCAGCCTAATGCTCTGCCATTTCCTGATGGCCCAGAGCTCGGCAAACACCTAGGCTCAGCCTGTCCAGTCTTAGCTGGCCTCATCTCTCCCATTTCCCTGTGACTGCCATGCGGCCTGTGCAAAGTGCCAGCGCAAACTCTTCCCCTCCTCCATGTCACCGGGTAGCTTGTCAGAGTGAGATTAAAATAGATTTGCTGGAGCTGCTTTTAGAAACCTGCGCTCGGAGTTGTGCACAACAACCCCCCCTCTCCCCCGAGGTTCGCGAGCCAGGCTGTTTGGATTGGTTACAGAGGCCTGCCCAGGAGAGCTGTGAAAGTGTTTGTGTGTGGGGCACCCAGCTCCCTGCTCCTCTACGTCTCTTCTGAGCCCATGTCCAGTCGCCCGCACCGGTGGCCTCTCCTGCCCTTTGGGAGCAGTTGGTGACGGCTCCGAGTTGATTCCTGCCGTGTTCCCGAGCGGGTTCCTTTGGAGCCAGCTGGTTTTTGAGCAGGCTCCCCACCCTCCAAATATTCCCTCCTTGCTCTTGAACAGTTCTGTGGCTCCTCTTGTTTGGCTGCTCACCTCCTTCTCTGCTACCTGATTGCTCATTACTGACATTCTTCTCGAGCTGGAGCTGAAGTGAAGTTGGCATTTCATACTTCAGCCCTGTAATTTGTTCCCCTTCCTACCTTGTTCTCTCCCTCCCCCTTAGATGTTATTTTTAAAAAGCCTTTTGCTTCCTCACTCCCGTTTGTAGCCCAGCCCAGCGTTCTTGCAGGATCTAGGCCACTGCAACACCCTGCCCAGGGTGGGCCCAGGCAGGACAGGAAGCCTCCCCGCTAAGGTAACCACCCGGCTCTGCCCCCAGGACAGATGCTGTGCCGCAAGGCCTGGGTGCTGAAGACCAAGGGTGCTCTGCGCTCTGGAGTCGACGCTAAACCTGTGTCCCACCCCAGTGTCTGCAGTCAGTGAGACTTAAACAGAATCCACGTCCGCATTATGCTCTGCCCTCGGCACTGCTTCGCTCCCAGCTGCCTTCAGCCAGCCTTCCATTCCTGCAGCCGAGGCCTCGTTCCTATTTCCCAAACCTGTCCCTCCGCTTGGAACCTCTTCCCTGCCCCAGCTCGAGACGGCTTCCCCTCTGCTCCCTCAGAGCAACTCAGGCTGCCGTCCTCTCTGCTGGAGTCGAGCCCCCCCCCAGTCTGAGGTACCGAGGCGCCTGCCTCCCCTAGAAACCAATGGGAGGTAGGTGTCTCAATACCCGTATCTAGCACTTGGTCTTACTTACAGGCCTGGTCCTTTCCCTGGCCGCCTCATTGCCTGGCACAGCTCGGAGCATGCCGTGCCGTAGCAATAACTGGAAACTGGTTATTTGAGAACTGGTTACAAGACAGGAAACCAAGGGGAGGAATAAATGGTCAGTTTTCCAAATGGAGAGAGGTAACTAGTGGGGTCTCCCAAGGGTCTGTCCTGGGACCCATCCTATTCAATTTATTTATAAATGATCCGGAGAAAGGGGTAAATAGTGAGGTGACACAATTTGCAGATGATCCCAAACTGCTCAAGATAGTTAAGACCAAAGCAGACTGTGAAGAGCTTCAAAAAGATCTTGCCAAACTAGGTGGTTGGGCAACAAAATGGCAAATGAAATTTAATGTTGATAAATGTAAAGTAATGCACATTGGAAAACATAATCCCAACTATATGTACAATATGATGGGGACTAA
Source organism: Rafetus swinhoei (assembly GCA_019425775.1). Taxonomy (NCBI): domain Eukaryota; kingdom Metazoa; phylum Chordata; order Testudines; family Trionychidae; genus Rafetus; species Rafetus swinhoei. The sequence goes on from JAFJHL010000226.1 coordinate 1,657,495, forward strand.
TTTATCTACAACCACTCAAGAGAGAGATCTTGGAGACGTTGTGGATAGTTCTCTGAAAACATCCACTCTGTGTGCAGTGGCAGTCAGAAAAGCGAACAGAATGTTAGGAATCCTTAATAAAGGGATAGAGGATAAGACAGAGAATATCTTATTGCCTCTGTATAAAACCATGGGACGCCCACATCTTGAATACTGCGTACAGAGGTGGTCTCCTCATCTCAAAAAAGATATATTGGCCCTGGAAAAGATTCAGAAAAGGGCAACAAAAATGATTAGGGGTTTGGAATGGGTCCCATATGAAGAGAGATTAAAAAGACTTGGACTTTTCAGCTTGGAGAAGAAGCAGCTAAGATGATAGAGGTCTATAAGATCATGACAGTTGTGGAGAAACTGAATAAGGAAAAGGTGATTTCTTGTTCCCATAACACAAGAACTAAGGGTCACCAAATGAAATGAATAGGCAGCAGGTTTAAAACAAACAAAAGGAAGTTTTTCTTCACTCAGCGCACAGTCAACCTGTGGAACTCCTTGCCAGAGGTTGTTAAGAAGACCAGGACTTTAACAGGGTTAAAAAAAGAGCTAGATAGCCATTAATGAACCTGTCTTCCATGAATCTGTTAGCCAGGAGGGGTGGGAATGGTGTTCCTAGCCTCTGTTTGTCTGGAATGGATAGTAGGAGAGGGATTATGTGAAGATTGCCTGTTCTGTTCCCTCCCTCTGGGGCACCTGGCATTGGCCACTGTCGGCAACCAGGACACTGGGCTGGATGGACCTTTGGTCTGACCCAGTGTGGCCTCTCTTATGTTCAATAATATGTTCTACATCACGAGGGGTTAACTCCAGCACCCTGCCCAGGGCCAGCTCTCGGGACCTTTAGGGTGACAAAATGAAGCTGCTCTGGTAAGCAGCCCCACTGCTGTGTCCACCCTGTGTTCCAGCCACTCGCGAGGGACCCTCCTTCACAGCCTTAAGGGGCCCAGCTGGCTGAGCGGCATTTTACATCTACCAGGTGCTGCCTGAGCAAGGCGCTGAGCCCCTAGCAGCTGTGTGGGCCTCAGTCCTGCGGAGACCCAGGGTTTCTGAGGCCTGAGTGCTGAACGGAGCCATGAGCTGGCAGTGCGGGAGCAGCTCCAGGGAAGTGTGCTGTACCGCGGTCGGGCGGCGGGGGTCACGGTGCAGGAGCCGGGCCTTAGGGGGGAAGAATCGATGCAAGTGCTGATTGGTATGGAACTCGGCAGTGCAGTCAGGTCAGTTTCTCTTTGCGGCGCCGCCGTTCACTTGATGCTGTCCTGGCAGGTTTGCTCTGGACTTGATGATGCTTCCAGGGCAGGCTCCAAAGCCCGTCTTTTGGGCTGCGTGTATTGCGGTTTGCAGGCGGTTGGGATTGCAGGGCTCTGTGTTGCTGGATCATCTGCTGTCTGTGTGCTTAGATCAGTCTTAGCTTGGCACCCGCCTCTCTTCGCATTATGATCATTGACAGGATGGGACAGTGCCCTGGAAACCAATCAGGATTGTGTAGTAATCCTGCGCCCAGTGGCAAAATCTGCCCCCCCCCTTGCTTAGTGGGACAGGATCACTCCCTTAATGAGGCTGTTGTCTGTAGGGCCCCTGCCTCGCTTGTGGCCGGAGTTGGAAGGTGTCGTGAGTGCAGCAAGGGACTGCAGGAATAAAGCTTGGCCAGGTGGTTTAGGCAGCTGAATGCTGCCTTGGAGAGTTGGATTAATACCCGCCTCTGCCGCAGAAGCTGGGCAAGTCACTTCTTCCTGGCTTGCCCCATCTGCTCACTGCCTGCGGCCCTCGTGTTCCGGGTGCCCAGCTAGAGACTCGGAGAGCTAATTGCTGTGCCTCTCAGCTGGAGCAGTGCCTGGCACCTAGCCAATGCTCCACGATGCTCATTACTCTCATGCCATAGACCCCTCACCTTGGGCACCCAAAGCAAATGGACATGCTTGCCCTCAGTCTCTCTCTGCCTCAGTTCCCCCCTGTATAATGGGGCGCGCGCCCCAGCAGACACACCAGCGTGGTGGAGTTCAAGCCAATGGGGCTGGTGGAGAGGCTACTGTCGTGAAGGTGCCATGGGAAAGCTGTTGGAACTTAACCAGTCAGCCTTCAGAGCAGGGGTTGACCCTGGTGCTGTAGATAAGGCCAAGGGCCAACGCTGAGCAGTAGAGATGAGACTGGATATGTGGCAGCTGCTCATTTAAATGTGGACTGCCCATCCTGGGTGCTGAATGAGGCAGGGGCATTGGGGAGGATGAAAGCTTAGATTCGGGATCCCCCGGGGCCATGCAGTTTTGAGGACGCCCGGCGAGGAAGGGAAATCGGATCTGCAGCAGGCTCCAGGCCATGCACGGCACCAGGCCTTCCCTGCTAATGCAGAGATCCCAAAGGGAAGGGAGAGTCCAGCCCCACCCGACTGAGTTCCCCGCGGATGCAGGAGGTTGGGATGCCCATGGCTCATGGTTTGGTAGCCTTTCCCTTCCCCTCCAGCAGAACTGTCAGCAGGAGAAGGATGCGTCCGTTTGGCCCATGTCACCCATATTAGCTGGGTGTTGGCATAAGGGCTTGGTCCCCCAAAGGCCCCCACCCTCTCCTCTCTCAGCTGGCTGCTTTTCTGTGCTCGGGAGAAAAATCTCCTGGCTTCATAACTTCAGTAGCTGCGCACTTCTGCCCGGGTTCCCTCCGGAGCTGTTGAGAGCTTTGACTAAATTGTATTGTCTGACTTTATTGATGATCTTGCAGAGGCACCAACGCAGACCGTAGATCTTCTTCACTGCCGAGATGAGTGTTAAAACAAAAACCACTGGGAGAAGAGCCTTGGCTCTCCCCAGCACGGTGGGTGAGAGAAATCCCGATCCCCGGGAGCCAGGAGCTGTACTCCGCATTGGATTCCCTGCTCCTGCTCCCGTGTTTGTCTACATGTACCTTTCGCTCCCCCCCAGCCATGACGGCAGCCCAGGACATTGCTGCTGGCCAGGCTCTGCCCCCACTGCGCGAAGCATTAGGATGGAAAGTCGTGGGATAGCGCAGGCTGCCCCCGCAGCGCGCCCTGCTCGGTGGCTATCAGCAGAGCCGCTCAGGTGCCCGGGCAGGGCGGTTTCCCCTCCGGCCGGCCATTCCTTCAGCCGCCCGCCTGGCCCCTTCTCCTGTCACAGAGCAGATTCTGCATCGCATGCAGGGACGGGCGTTCCCTCAGCTAAACGCGTGTGACATTTCAGCCTCCTTCCCTCCCACGCTTGTGCAGGGGAGCTAGACTGACGGGTGCTGAGACAGGGCTCTTTTCTGGGTTAGTGAAATCTCCGCGCTGAGGGCGCCTCTGGGCTGCGCACGAGCAGAGTCGCTAGCTGGCTGGCAGAGGGACTTAATCCAGTGGCACCTCTGACAGGTCCCTCCACTCTGAGCGTGGGTGGCTAGAGGCAATTCCTCCCCGCTTGCTCTGCATTGCCTGCCTGCCCTGTGAGCGCAGTTGCCTTTTATCTGCCCTCCGGCCTTTGCCTCACGTGGGGCTAGGCCCGTTGCTGACACCCCGGGGCCGGTCCAGCCCGGGGGAGTGGGCGCACGCAGCAGCCCCTTCCGAGGCCAGCAGTGGGCCGAAAGGCCGGCCGCTCGCCGGCTCGGCGGAAATGGAATCTCGCCGTGCAGATAAGTCAGGGCCTGTGCATTACTGGCCCTCGCAGACCGGGGGATGACATCACCGCCAGCCAATCGGCAAGCGGCAGTCGTGCCCCCGAGTTCCCGAGCCGTTTCTCAAGTCAGATGTGATGCGTCTGCGGTTGGACTGGAGGGGGGCGCCAGGCTGGCTCTGCGGGCTGAGTGCGGGAAGGGAGCAGATCCTGTGACTGAGAATCCTGCGTGTCCTGTGCGGAGGAAGGACAGATGAACAGACTCCCCTGTGGGGTGGCAGGTCATTCAAACAGATGGCCTGTGTGTGAAGGGAGACCCCGCTGCCCCCAAGGGCATGTGCAAGCCAGCCCCACCCCTCCCTTTCCTCCGAGTGGGCGGGGACACGCAATCTAGAATGGCTAGAAAGCGCCCCCCAGCCCGCAGGCCTACGCTACCAGAACTCACGGGTGGGGGAGTGTTACCCAGTGGCCAGAGCCAGACTCTAGGATTCCTCTCCCATTGTGGTGACTAACTCAGGGTGATGTCGGGGCAGCCTGTTCCCTGTCTGTGCCTCAGTTCTCTGCAGGGAACGGGAATACTAGTGCGAAGGGGGAGAAGGGCCGAGAGAGGAACTCGGGGTAGATCCAGTGTGGAGAGAGAACCTGCCCCCCTAAAGGGAGTGTGGATGTGGCAGAGCCCCCCCCCAGCTCTTTGCATGGCAAATCCCTGTGCCTCAGTGGCGGTGGGGAGCCTGCCCTGTCCACTGCGTGTGCCCCCCGGGTGGTATGGCAGAAGGCCACAGGACTCTGCTCCTCGCCCGCTTGGGAAACATCCCGCCCCGGGGCAGGGCTCCAGCCGGTGCTGCCACGCTTGAGCAGAGGCCGTGAGGTGTGGCGGGTATAAAGGCTTGGGATGGGCGCCTAGCTCGTGACAAGTCCCTCTCCCCCCAGTGAGTGCCCACGAAGCCTTCCTGCTCCCCACACAGCACAGTACAGGGCCGGGGCCCACAGTCCCCACACAGCAACCCGGCAGCAAAGAAAACGGCGCAGATCTAAGGGCCACGGCTCCAGTCCACTGTTTGTGACCCCACCGGAAAGAGGCTCCCCCTTTCTAGCTCTGTCCTGCCCCCCGTCTACCCCTCGGGGACTGTCCTAAATTGCCAGGTCTCCCCCTCAGGAGCCTGGGGTCCCTGTCTTTGGCGGCCCCAAAGAGAAAGGGGGTAACCGGGGCCGAGCGGCTGGGTTGGCCTGGGGCGGTGGGCAACGTGCTGGAGGGGCGTGACGGCGCGTAGGCCGGAGGCGAGGGAGTTTGGAGCAATCGTGTAATTGTATTTCCGTGTCTGAGCGAGGTGCTCTGGCTGCAGCAGAACCTCCCCCGGCGGGGAGCTGCCAGCCTGCTGGGACACTGGGGTTAAAGCCTGGCCGGGGACACGCTGTCGGGCAGCTCACGCTGGGCCCCAGCCTGCTCCCCGCTCGCCTGCCTCGTGCTGTTACTTGGGGCTGGCCCTGGCCTCCGGGCTGGGTCTCGCTGCTGGGCTGATGGGGCTTTGGCCGCCTCTGTCCCCAGATCAGCCTGAGCAAGGTGGGGGAATACTGGTGGAGCGCCATCCTGGAAGGCGAGGAGCAGATCGACATCGATAAGATCAACAAGGAGCGCTCCATGGCCACGGTGGACGAAGAGGAGCACGCCGTGCTGGACAGGCTGACCTTCGACTACCACCAGAAACTGCAGGGCAAGCCCCAGAGCCACGAGCGGGTAGGTCCTTCGCTGGAGCCGGCGGGCATCTGCGGAAGTGGGATGTGAGCCCAGAGCCAGCACCCCGTACCCCCTCCGGCACCTCATCCCCCAGAGCCAGCACCCCGTACCCCCTCCCGCACCTCGTCCCTCAGAGCCAGCACCCCGTACCCCCTCCTGCACCAGAACCCCCTCCCGTGCCTCATCCCCAGAGCCAGCACCCGCACCCCTCCCGCGCCTCATCCCCAGAGCCAGCACCCGTACCCCCTCCTGCACTCAAAACCCCGCACCTCAGCCACCTGACCCCAAAGCCAGCACCCGTACCCCCTCCCACACCTCATCCCCAAGCCCCTATCCTGACCACCACCCTCCCCAGGGCCGGGTCCTACACCTCCTCCTGCACTGTGAACCCCTTGCACTCCAACCCCCTGTCCCAGTGCCAAACCCCCTCTGAGCCAGCACCCCAGACTCCCTCCTGTACCCCGAGCATCTCAGAGCCAGCACCCTGCCCCCCTCCTCTCTCCCAACCCTCTGCCCAGCCCGGTGATGGAGAATGGGGGGATGGAGTGCATCCCTTGGGGCAGTGCTGGCTCCTCCCATCTCCCCAACCCCCTGCCTTGGACCCCAGGGAGCTTCTCGCACACCTGTCCTGCGCAGGCCGGCCTCGCTCCCTGCCCTGAGTCACCAACGCCCAGGGGTGAGTCCCGGAGCCCTCCAAGAGCCCCCTGCCGGCAGCGCTGGGGAGGGACAGCAGGAGGGGTTGTCCGGAGGCAGGCGGGCGAGTCTGAGACGGTTCCTTCATGACCGGCTGAGCTGCCCCCAGAGCCTGCCGGGAACAGCCGAGTGCTCGCCCGGCAGAGAGCCGGCCTGGAGCTCGTGCTTGGCCAGCCCCAGCAGCGTCCCGCTAGAGTGGCACACGGCACTGCTGCTGCCTTCCCCCTGTGCCTGGGGAGACCGGGCTGCCCAGGCTGGCTTTGCCTCACCAGGCAGTGGAGCTGGCTCCTCCCGTTGTCCCACGGGCCAGACCCTGCCCCAGCAAGCAGCCGCCAGTGCAGTAGGCTGAGTGGCAGAGCTGGGGACGGCAGCTTTCATCTGCGCCGGTGTTTGAGCGCCAGCTCGGGTCTCTGCCCTAGCATCCTAGGCCTGGCCGGGCCCTCGAGAGGCGATCTGGGCCAGCCCCGGCCCCGTGGCAGGACGAAGGGTTCCCTGGTAGTGTCGCTGCTCTGGGGCCCTGCTGCCCTGGGCATCGACGTGCCGCACTCGCTGGGAAGGGAGCTGCTGCCTGCGCCCATCCTGAGCTTAGCACTGACATGCCACCTCTCTCCCTGAGCTGCAGGCTGGCTCTAGGGGTGCCGGGACAGCCGGTCGTGGAGCTGGCTCGAGAGGGGCCTGCGCGCCTTTCCTGGAGCTAGCGGGAGAAGCAGGAGGGCCCTGAAGCCTTGATTGAGTGGGGGACGGAGGTGCCAGGCTGGGGGGGGCAGAGCCCGGCGTGGGCGGTGCCTCAGGGCCCTGTGTTTTCAGAAAGTGCACGAGATGCTGAAGAAGGGCTGGGACGTGGAGGGCTCCCCGTTCCGGGGCCAGAAGTTCGACCCCGCCATGTTCAACATCTCTCCCGGGGGCCGTGCAGTTTTGAGGACGCCCGGCGAGGAGGGGAAATCGGATCGGAGGCCAAGGCCAGCGCCCGTGTGTGTAACCTGCTAGCGTGGGGGCTTCCCCCTCCGCCGCCCCCCCAAACGGCGCCCGGCCGCCCCTTTCTCCTCGCACGGCCTCGGGCGCTGTTTGCAAACAGCCGGCAGGGCGGGGGCGAGGCTGGGGGCAGGCGTGTGGGTGCCTCCTTCCCCCGTGCGAGCCTGGCGTGCGAGATGCATGTGGGGGAAGCCTCGCGAATGCAGCGCTACGTCCTCCGTCACCACGGCAACCAGCGGCTGCTGGTAGCGTTTTCCTCTCTCCCGGGCGATGGCCCTGTTGCTGCCGGGGAAGGGGGGCCGGGCGGCTGCTGTTTTTCAGGCGGAGCCGGTGCTTGTTGAGATGACTGAAGTTTGTCTGGCTGGCTTCTGGGGAGCCCCCTGCGATGGCAGCGCTGCCCCTCGGCGCTGGTGCCCCTGGGAAAGCTGGGGCCGGGCCCCGGCAGAGGCCGCGTCTAGGAGAGCTGCGCTGTCGGTCCCTGGGCCACTGGCAGAGATGGCCCGGAGCCCGGCACGCCCCAAGCACTGGACACCCACACAGCCTGGGCATGAGCCCGTGCACGGCTCTGCCCTCGGGTCTCCCCTGGCCTTGGCAGCTGGGTTGCTGGTTCTGGTAATAAGGTTCTGGCTGTCGCTGGGCTCGGGGGGCCACGCCTGCCCTGCGCCAGCCTTTGCAAATGGGAGGAGCCCGTCGGCCTAACGCGGCGCCGATTCCCAGAGGCCGCAAGCCCCGGCAGCTCCTCTTGTCTGCGCCTGGCTGGGGCATCCCCACTTTGCTGAGCAGCCCGGCCCAGCTCCTGAGGGGGGCATGCCTGCCGCTCGGCGCGAGCCTCCTAGCCTGCGACTCCTTCCCCGGTAGGGTCTCAAAGGGCCAGCGCAGTGGCAGCAGGGGTACAGCTTCCGCGGGCAGAGCCAGCGTGTGGCTGGCTGCCCTGTGCCCAGGAGCAGCGTAGCAGACCTCCACGTGGCTAGCGCTCTGCTCAAGCAAGATGGTGTGGTGCTGGGCTTCAGGGGCCCCCCCGAGGCTCAGACCCATCCAGGGCACCCTGTGTGCTTCACCCAGAGTCCCCTCATGCCAAGAACCCCCAGGGTGCCCCGCCCTTCTGCCAGGCGGGCCAGAGAACAGGCCACCGGCTTCCTCCGCCAGGAGTTGTTAAGGGGAGTCTGCCTGCAACTGGGCCCCAGCCCCACAGCAGTAGCCCCCCGGCGTGGGGGAGTGGGCAGAGGGCAGGGGAGGGGTGTGAGATGCAGTTTGAGCAGAGCTAGCCGTGTGTTGGGCTAGACACCAAGACTCGTGTCCACGCCCCTGTGTTCAGCCTCCAGCTCCAGGCCTGTCCCGGCGCCTTGTGCCCCGCTGCAGGGTGGGCGCCCTGAGAGTGCAGGCAAGAGTCGCTGCGGCTCGCCGCTCGCGGGGCAGGCCCGGCACAGCCCAGCGCTGCTCCGCGGGAATCTGGGCAAGACGTCTCTACTGAGCATGTGCGAGCTGATTTTTTTCCATCCAAATGAGTGTGAATTTCAGGCCCTGCCCTGACTCCAGGGCCGCCCCTGCTCAAGTTCGTCCCTGTGCCCAGCTCCAGGAGCACTAGAGCTGCTGAGAGGAAAGGGGGCAGGGGCAGGGCCAGGTGTATTTCCCTGGCCTCGGGCTCTGGGCCTGGCTGGAAACTTTCCAGCCCGCCGGGTTTCCGCTGGGCAGGTAGCAGCTGCTCCGCGGGGAGGGGCCCTGGCAGTGCCAGGAGCCGGTCTGTAATGCAGGGCACGATGCAGCTGGCTGGAGGCCTCCTCAGCCATTCGTGCCAGAGAAGAGTATAAAGCAGCACCCCGTGGCAGCTGATCTGTTCTCCGGCTGCGTCGCAGCGGGGGGCCCCGGGGCCGGCAGCCAGGCCCTAACGACAGATGCTGTGGTGTATGTGAGGTGCCTGTGGGCCCCAGCAGGGCTCGATTGCAGAGTGGGGGGGTTGAAGCGGTCCCCTGAGCTGTTCCCAGGGCACCCCTTCCACACCCCCAGCCTGAGCTGCTGTGGCGAATGGCCCCTCGGTGTCTGGGTAGTGCCGCTCGCTGGCCGTGGCTTGCTGCAGCTTTGCTACTCCTCTTAGAGCCAGCCCTGGGGCCAGCCCCACAGCCTGTTCCCACCCAGCTGCTCCATCCCTGCTCCTGTGCATGGAGCAGCCTGGGCACCTGCCCCCAAAGGGCTCAGGCTGGGGGCTCTGCCTGGATCGACAGCCCCTTACCCTCAGTGTCTGAGGCCCCCACCTGGAATAATCCCTTGGCCTAGACTCTGCCCCCCATCACAGCTGGGCGCCTGCTCGTGGGCTTTCTCTCTGCTCGGTGAAGTGAGCCAGCCCTTGTGTTGTGCTGGCCGGCTCCCCTCTCCTTCCCTCCTGCAGCCTAGTGGTTACTGCGGCTTCACTCTTCCCTGTCTCCTCTTCCCTGGCCTGGTGGCCACAGGCCGGGCTCTCCAGCCGCCAGTGCTGCCGTGGGGGCAGCTTGCGGCCCAGCTGGCTCATTGAACCCCTTGCCGGCTGGCACGGAAACTGGCCGCACCAGCATCCTCCGAGCAGCACCCGGGGGCCGGTGCCCCGTGGCCGCCACATGCGGCTGCACATGCGCTGGGCTTTGTCCGCCTCCGCCTTGCTCTGCAATAAACATGTTTATCTGAGTAACTGTGTGTGTGTCTCCGTGCGAGGGACCCAGCCTCCTTCTGGGCACAGGCATTGGGCTGGCTCCGGCCTCCCGCTTTCCTGGGCCCAGCTCGGGGAGACACCAGGCTCCAGCTTGGAACTGCTCGCTGGCTCCACCCGGCAAGGGCAGCCCTTGGAGAGCAAGGCACGGGGCTGCAGGAAGGAGCTGGGGTTGGATAGATCCCTTGGGGGGGGGCGGGGTGAACTGTCAGGGCTAAGGGGCGTGGGGTTTTCAGTGCCACTGGGTTGACCTGGCCGCACCTTCCCAACACCCACTTCCCCGGGCGAGGGGGTCCGGCCGGCTGGGCTCGGGGGCGGAGAGGGATGTAAGGCAGGGCGGCGGGAGCTTGTTGGGGCTTAGAGGGGGCGTTTCAGGCTGTGGGGAGGGTCCCTGTTGCGGGTTGAGTCCTGGCTGCGAGTGAGTGGGAGGGGCTGGAGCGCTTTCTTCCTCAGGCATGGGCCTGGGCCGAGGGGACCTGCTGGCCAGTCCGCAGAGCGGGGAAGGGTCAGGGCTGACGGGCCCAGCATGTGACTGGCTCCGTCCAATCCCTTTGCTTCCCGCCTTGCCCAGCTCATTGATTCAGAGCTTAAGGCCGGGAGGGAGCTTTGCGCTCTGAGCCCCTGTGGGACACAGGCCCCGGGCTGCCACCCAGCACCGAGCCCCACGCGCCTTCCCGAGAGCCGTCCGGGCTGGCCACGGGCTAACGGCCTCCGCTGCTGAAGGGGTGCCGCATTCCCATTGGAACAGGCCGTGTTTCCGCTCTGCTGCCAGCCCTTGACTGCCTTGTGCCTCGCGGGGTGAGCCCTCCAGCACCCGGACTTTCTCCCCGCAAGGTGCCGACCTGGAGCTTCCTCCTGAGACGCTGGAGCCGTCAGCCAGCCATGGGCCTCCTCCGGCGAGGCCTGACTCACCCTGGCGTGCGGCGCTGCGGGAGGAGAGATCCTGTTCTCACACCCGTGTTCCTGTGCTAACGCCGCCCAGAGAGTGCACTGCCTCAGCGGCGCCAGGGAGGTGCACGTCTTCAGCCAGCCCACAGCCCGGTGCAGGGGGAGCAGCCGGACTCGGGGGGGGGGGGAGATAGTGCTGGTCTTCTCCCCCCCCCAGGCTGTTCCTCTCTGGCACTTTCCAGCTGGCACAAGCGAGCGCCTGCGCATCCCCAGCGCTCCCCCTCGGAACTAGGAAGCAAGAGGAGCCCGCCCGCTCGGCGTGTGCGCAAGGGGAGGGGTGAAGCCCAGAGAGTGGGCACTGGGCAGACACGGCCCGGGCGGCAGCCGTGGGGTCTCGCCCTTTCTGTGGCGGGGGGGCCTGATGGGAGGAGGGGGTGTCGGCTCCCAGGCTGCTACGGGAGGAATGTGCGGGAGCCGCAGTACGTCTCGGGCTGCGAGGAGCTCCTGGGTCTGGGCCCTGATCCACTGCCCGGTGCTACCCTCGCAGCTTGGCTTAAAGCTTCTGCAGCCCCCCGGCAGGCAGGCGGCTTGGCCTGAAACCTGCCGGGCAAGGCCAGAGCTGGGCTGGTGCATGTGGAGAGTGGGGCAAAGGGATGAATTGCTGCCAGCCCGCGTCTGCGCCCAGCCAAGGCTCCCCTTGGCAAGCCCACCGCCCAGCCCTGGCCGTGGGGGGAGCCGTGTGCCCAGGAAGGCAGTTAACGGGTCCCCAGGACCCAAGCAGGGGCCCTGGAGCTGCGGGGGATGGGGACTTGGGGTAACAGGCATGGTTGGCGCTGGGGGCTGTGCAGGGCTGGGGGGCTCAGGCTCGGGCAGGGCTGGCATGCTCTCTCCAGCCCACAGCCACTGGCACCGGCATCGAATCTCCCTTCCCAGCTGGGCGGCGCCTCCTGCCACCAGGGCCCAGCCTGGGCCCAGCCCTGCATTGCCTGCTCGTTGGCGCTCCGAGGGAGGGCAGCTGTGGGTAAGGCCTCTGCCCCGTGGAGCCAAGAGGCCAGCAGGGCTAGTGTCCACCCGCGTGCCCAGCGCCCCCCAGAGGCCGGCTGGGCTGGGAAGGGCTGGCAGAGGTGACCAGGCCCTGGTCGGGGGCAGAGCTGTGGCTGCACTCCCCAGCGGTGGGCTCGCTGCGTGTAACCCCAGGTGGTGCCGATGTCGGTGTGATCATGGGGCGCTGCTCTGGCTCAGCCCCACCCACCCGCGCCGCCCTCTCCTGGAGCGCTGGGGGACAGGGGCGGGATGGGGGGGCTACCCATTCAGAGTGCGCTGTTGGGGGGTCACTTTTCCAGCAGCCTGAGTGGGGCCCTGGGGGCTGGTTCTTCAGCTCGCCCCAGGAGTCAGGTGGGAGAGCCCCAGGTAGCGCAGCCTCGGGGTGACTGGCTACCTCGTTCCGGTGCCCAAGGAGGGGGCAGGGCTTGGGGCATTTAGCCCGGGGCTGCATCGTGGCAGGGCGGGGTTCGTTCCCGGGCTGGGGCAGACGCGCTGGAGACGTGCTCCCCGGCCCGGGCTGACGGGGAGCCCTGCCAGGCAGGCAGGCAGCTGGCACCGCCGTTACCATGGGCACCGGGGGCGGCTGAGGGGGCGGCACAGAGCCCAGTTATATTTGTGCTTTCATTTGCCGGAGAGAAGCCGTCACTTGGCTCCTGGGAGACCGAGGCAGCTGCCACCGAGCTCAGCGCCGCCCCAGGGGTGGGGGTGGCGTGGACACCAGGTGCGGGCACCTCGGATCCTGCCCATGGGGGCTCAGGGGAGGCAGCGTGAAAGAGTGGTGCTGGGCGGCCCTCTCCCTGCGGGGGGGCAGCCCTTCAGGCCCCCCAGGCGCCGCCCAGCTCTCCTCGCCTCCCCTGAACTCTGCTTTCCTCCCGTCTCCCTGCAGGGCTGGCACCCGCTCTCCTCCCAGGGCTGCGGTCCCAGGCGGCTTGTGCCGCCGGTCTCCTAGCCCCCGAGCTGGGTCTGGCGCTGCAGCCTGCCCCCACAGCGCCCTGGGGCTGCAGTCAGGCCTGTGGTGAAGGCCAGGGGCCAGCCCAGCCCACGCTCCCTGCCGCGGTGCCACCAGCTAGCCCCCCTCACGGGGTGAGCAAGCTCTGCAGAGTAGCCACCTTTTGTGTGGCTCTGGGGGTCATGTTTTATGCAAATACCCAATAAGCATATTCACCAGTGATTTGCATGTGACCACCAACTTCAGCTGACCACGCCATGCGGCCACAGCCCATGACACCAGCCAGCTGCCCCTGAGCCTGCACCCTGCAAACCTGCGGGTGGGTGATGCCAGGGATCCGCAGGCGGCAGAGCTGGGCTCTGTCGCACAAGGGCTGGCAGAGGCCCGTGCTTTCAAGCTGGTGCACCAGTCACAAGTGATGGTTTCTCAGTGTGGGACTTAAAACAGGGAAAAAGAAATAGTATCGCATGGGACCCTCTGCCCCGCAGCCTGCACCTCTGGGTCAGCGGCAGCGCTCGAGTGCGCTGACGCCGGGTGCCAGGCAGAGAACTCGCCGGCTCTCCTGCAGCGGATCTGGCACAGGCAGGGGCCCTGGCTCTTAATGGGCGCGCGGGGTAGCGGCCCGAGACAGACCAAGCCCAGCCCAGCGAGCTGGCGCAGTTCGTAGGCAGGGCGGTGCCCCAGGGGGGCTGGCGGGAACCGGAGTGCAGCCACAGTGATGCTGTTTGCTCCCTTCCCCGGGTGGGGAAAATGAAGCCCCATGGTTCAGCTGGGCCTGGCAGTGAGGGACGCGTATCCTGGACCCTCCTGCCCTTTCTGGGGAGAGGCGTTGCCTAGCTGTGTGTGCAGGTGTTACTGGGGGGCCCTGTGTGACTGCTCACTGCCCGGTAGCCACGCCAGCCCTAGGAACGGGGCCCAAACCCCACACTGGCTGGCAGTTCTCAGGCCCCGGGGGCCCTCCAAGCCGCGTTGTCACGGAGGCAAGTCTGCCCTTGTGATCAGCGGCCCCGTCCCTCGCAACCCCCCACTCCCAAAGGAGCAGCCGCTTCCTCTGCTGCACCAGAGGTCTCACACGAAGGCCGCTGGCAGCTGATCCTGTAACCCAGTGATTCCCAAACGGTGCTCCACGGAACCCCGGGGGTCTGCGAAGTGACAATGAGGGTTCCGCGAGACATGTCCGTCACAATCCCATTTTATGGTTTAAAACAAATATGTGATTTTTGTTTTTAAATATGTGCAATTAAACTAGATGTTGATCTCATGACCTTGTTCAGCGTTTGTTTATTATGATCCTTACTTATTTGGGGTCTACTTTTTCAGCTCCATGTATTAGACTGTTATTAGGGGTTCCACAAAATTCTTTCGAGTTTCAAAGGGTTCCGTGGCCGAATAAAATTGGGAAACGCTGCTCTAACCAACTAGCTAACGGTGTGCTAACTAGGCACAGGAAACCCAAGAGCTGTTTATGAGGTGGAACCCGGGGAACAGACCGACGCAAATGAGTTCTAATCTTAAACTCCCAAAAGCAATAAAAGCTTCTCTGGGAGGCAAGTTGTCCGTCCTTTAGGACTCGCCCGGGCCAAGCACGGGGGATCTGTTGCTTATGCCTGGTAACCCTCGCCCCTCAAGGTCCAAGCCGCATAGAAGGTCCCTCCTTAGTAGGTTTTTTTAATTATTATTATTCCTTCTGCGTTGAGTTGCAAATTCAAGTCGTGGGAGGAATTGGGTTGCACGCCCTTCTTCATGCCGGGGGCTGGGGGACTCACGGACCAAAGGCTTTTGCCCCCTGACGTTCCACACGGGACTGGCTGGCGCTGACGGGTTTTCTTTCTCGGGCAGGAGCTGGGCGTATTTCACGCTCCTGCAGGCTTCTCGCCTCGCTCGTGATTGACAGTTGCTGAGCAAACACTTCATGAGTGAAATTAACGCATGCAGCAATTTACGAGTATTTCATCAAGTTTTAACACGTGTATAATTCTAATGCCTAGTGAAACAATCCCAGCACGCAGGTGAGCCAGCCTGGTACCTGCTGTGTATTTTGGGGGGTTCATTTGAGTGCGAGGGGCCTTAGCATGAGCTGGCCCCTGGTCTGCCAGCATGGCACCCCTTTTTGACCGGAGCGGTTAGCCAGAAGGTGGGGCTCCGTCACTGAGTCCCTTAGGAGATGCTGCTGATGAAGACGCGTATCCTTGACGTGTATTTACAAAGTCACATTTTCCTGAGCGGAGCAGCAGACTGAAGGCAATTTCTTTGCTCCCAGCTCCGAGCCCCTTTCGAGCCTGCACCCTGCCCAAAAGCTCACTCGCTCTCTCAGCTGATTTCTTGACACCCCTTTGCTTCTGCAGCTCATGTGCCGAGGCCAGCGGGCTGCTGCCCGTCCCACCGGGGAGCTAAATGTGACGTCCTTTCTGAGTGAAAGCGTCAGTGAGAAAGTGAGTCGAGTGCACTAAATCCAGGCACCCGGCACGGCCCTGGCCTCCTCCTCCACTTGGCATTAGCTCCCAGAGCGGGCTCCAGGCTTCTCTGGGGCTTGACCAGCATGGCTCCAGCCATGCTCCGCCCTGGTCTGACTTCCTCCCCAGGCTGTGACTCGTGGGGCCGCAGTGCTGACCCCAGCTCTGGGGGTGGACCAGTGCCCAGTGTGGCCAGCCTGGCTGGGGCTCCCCACATACAGAGGCCATCTTGCAGTTAGAGCACCTGGCCACAGAGCCCCGCATCTGCACACACCTGTGCTGCAGAGCCGGACCGGCGCTCACCTGCTGCTTTCTCCCTCCGCTTCCTGGTCTTTTCTTGCCTCGCCTTCCCAGACCCACAAACCCTGCCGGTCGGTCCCCTTGCTGGTGCTTCATTTGTGCCACGGCTGAGTCCTGGCACCTCCGGGCCTGGTGGCTCAGAGCCCGGCACCTCTGGACTTGCTGTGTCAGTTATGACGTTTTAAAAATTGCTTGAGCTTTGGCCCTGCTTTCATGAAGCGTGACCCCTCTGCCCGCATGCGCCTCTGCTTTGGGTGGTGACCTGGTCCTGGGTTGGCTTGGAGGCCCCCGCAGCCCCGATCCTCAAAGGCATTTAGGGTCTTGTGGAGCCAGTCACGGGGCCCAGCTCCTCAAAGGCTCTGAGCAGCGTCTTATAGCCTCTTCGCATAGGGCAGCCATAGGCGGGTTAGACCAAAGCCCGACCAACCTGCCCTTCTGCATGGTTCCAGGGACCCCGAGTGCACGTGCTGGCCCACATTGATGCAAACAAAAGGAGAGCTGCCGAGGCGAACTCATAACCCCCAGCTCTCCCTGCACATTTCCCAGCCGCATGGGGGAGCCCCTGGCCCTCTGGTCCCTGGGCCGGCTCTGAACAGGGTCAGAAGTCGCAGCGGCTGGCAGAGGCCGGGAGTTCTGAGCTCCTGCCTCACGCTGCTGCTTGTTTCTGTGCCCGCCGTCCTCCCTGCTCCCGAGCAAGGCCTCCTGTTCTGCACCCGTCCCCCATTCACCGAGAAAATCGGCGAGATGCTGCCCGACGGCGCGCCGGGGAGAAGTGGGATTAGGGTCCATACGCCACACCGGAGTTCCAGCCACACTGCTGCTTAGCGTAAACCTGCCCGGTCATTGTATGGGTCACTGCCGGTCTAACCACTAGACCCCACTCCCCTCCCAGAGCCTGCTTCCCAGCCTGGTCCTGCTGCCTAGCCAACAGCTGCATCCTGCCCTCTGGTGGCTGGTCCTGACAGAGGCCCATTTAGGCCTTGTCCGCAAGGGACGGTTGCATCGCCGAACTCAGCGAAGCGACTTGCCTGGGGGGGCTGACGCAGGATCCCGCCACAGGGAGCGCCCGTGTGGCCGCGCGCTGGCGTCAGGCCTTTGGCGTTAAGTCACAGGCGCAGTGAGGCCAGGGCAGCGCTGGAGAGCGCTCGAGGCTCCTGCCGCTGTGCAGGGGAGCGGCTGGACAGCAGGCAGCCCGGCTGCTGATCCCTGGCGGCGTGCGCGAGCGTCTCTGCTGCAGCAGGAGAGAGCGCGAGCCCGCCTTGCGCACCAGCCTGGAGCGTTAAATCCGCTCGAAGGCCCCAGCGCCCCGCGCGGCAGGGCACAGGTGTCCTCTGTGTCAGCCACTTAATAGCCATCAGCAGGGGCCAGGCAGGAGCAGGCTCCATTGTGCGGCACCTGCCCAGAGCAGAGCAGACCGGCCCGGGGTCAGAGCACACGGAGGCCAGCAGCCAGGCCCTGCTCCATCCCAAATGGTCAGTTAGCTTCCCTGTGCCTCCGCTTCCTGCTTTCCAGCGCCAGGGGCTTCCCTGCGTTCCGGGGGCAGCGCTCGCGCCGAAAAGGTGAGGGAAGAAATTGGCGTTTCCGATTAGTCCGCTAGGCAAGGCGGGTGCTGGGAGGGAGAACACGCCGGTTTGTGGGAATCGTTTGGCCCAAACACTCCAACGGCCTCTCTCCTGTCCGACCCTGGCGGAAGGTGGATGAGCTCCCAGAGAGAAGGCAGCCGGGCCCGATCCTTAGGCGCTTCCCCAACCCCCCCGAGATGCCCCCCGGGACACGGCCCCTGGCACTGAGTGGTGAGGCTGCCGTGTGGCACACCGGGAACGTGGCCTGGGAGCCTTTTGGGCGTCCCTCCTGCAGTCGCTGTAAAGCTCCTTTCCTGTGGGCCTGGGCCCCGTCTCAGCCCCTTCCGATGTCCTGGGGCTCACGGCCGGGCTTGGCCACGCCCCAGCTCCCGGCGCCAGGTGGCTGCGTGAGACTCCGCTTTTGGAACAAGGTGAGTGTCTGCCCTGCTGGGGAGAAGAGCTGGCAGACGTGGCCCCTCAGCGCCCAGGAGCCCCCCAAAGACCCTCCTGGCGCTGACACTGGTCTCGCGCTCTGGGCGGGCTGACCCCTGCTGGCCCCAAAGGGGTGAGGGAGCTGACTGGCTGCGGCTGAGCACAGCCGCTGGGCGAAAGCGCCGCTCCCAGGAGAAGGGAGGGGAGACGGGGGCGTGTGGAGCTCCCAGCTTGGGCCGACATCTGCTCTGCCTGGGGGGGGCAGGCGGGCCAGTGGCTCTGTCTGCGGAAGTGGATCCTCGGTGCTTACCAGGGGGCTCCCTTCCTGACCCCCTAGAAGGGGAGGTTCAGGGCCCTGGTGCAAAGGGGGTGAAGGAGCCCAGGTGGGGCTGAAGGCAGGGACCAGTCCTGCCTCTTCATTAGCCCAGAGGAGGGGCCTTAGGCTCACCAGGCTGGGTTGTGAACCCGGGTTGGAGTGAGCCCAGAGAGCCGAGCCAGAGATGAAGACGCTGCTACACCCAGCCCAGCCATGACCCCTCCTAGAGCTCCATCGCAACTGGCCCCAGCCCCCTGGCGCTCCCTGTCCTGGGTCCTCTCCCCCCATTGCACTGGGCACATTGTGCCCTGGCTTCGTCTCCTGCCCCCCGCTGGCAGGGCGCCCCTTACGCAGCACTGCTCTCAGAGACGCCCCTGCTCTCCAGCGAGGCGGCCTCCCGGGGAAGCTGGCAGCCGCACCAGGGTTCTCCGGAGCGGGCCAACGCTGCGCAGGGTTGTACTGGGCCAGGGTGCCCTGCCGGAGCTGGAGCTGGGGGCGCTGGGTGGCCTGCGGCACCGGCACTGGGTCTGAGCGGAGCTCGTCAGTGGGGCTTGGCCTCGCTCCCTGGGTCGCGGGCACTGACATCTCCTAGCCCACAAGGCAGCCTGGCTCCTCGGGCTGCCGCAGGAGCGATGGCAGGAATCCGCCTCCACTCTTGGGAATGGCCGCACTCCTCTCCGCCTCCCCCGCCATTGCCACCCGGGCCGTGCGCCACGGTTACTGGGTGACGGTGGGAAACTCCCCGCCCCACCAGCTCCAGGCCTCGGTTTGCCCACCCACAGGAGGGGCACAAAGCCGCTGCCCCGTTGGCAAGGCGCCCTGAGATGCCAGCGAGAGCGAGGCAGCTTCCACTGAAACTCAAGTGCGGTTGCCTATGGGCCTAGCACTGCGGCTGTGGCTCTCACCCGGCTCAGAGGGCGCGTCTGCCCCTTTCAGGCCTAGGCAGGTGCAGCCCCGGCCGGAGCTCTGGGATGACTGGGATGGGGGGGGCTGGACGCTCTGGGCAGGCTGGCCTGGGGGGTCTCTGGCCTGGCTCTAACGCAGGCCAAGGGGCTTGTTCTGCAGGGGGGGTTCTCCCACCCTCCTTACTGTAGGATTTAGGCACCTCTGAGAGGGGACCCGGGGGGGGGGGTTGCTCTCCAGCTCTCCCTGGGGGAGGAGGGGGATGTGGCAGGGGGCGTGGCTTATTTGGGGCGGGTTGTCTCATTTACATATGCCTCTCGCTGTGCCTTTTGGCTGGAGGAGGCCGGACATGCACCTTGCCCGTGGCCCAGAGGCGGGGCGGCTGGGAACTGGGGCCGCTGAGGGGTGGGTGTTGAGGGGGAGTTTGCCGCCCTGGGGAACCAGTGCCCAGGCCGCCTGTGTCTCCCTTGCCGTGGAGGGCCCATCGCCAGGCCATGCCGTGACCCAGTGAACCCCCCTCCGGCAGGGAGCTCGGGGCCCCTGGGTGGCACATGGGGGTGCGGCGTGACGGGCGCCCCCATCTCCGCCTGGGCAGCAGCTCTGTGCTGAGCGTTACTGGCCCTTCCTTGCCCAGCCCGGTGGCTCTGGCCTGGCAGAGGGGGTTGGGGGCGAGGCCTGGAGGGGCTGTGTCCAAGGTGCCACCTCCTTCGCAAAGGTCCTGGCCCTTGGCAGACCCCTGCCCCCGCCTGGGGCGGGCCCTGTCATTTCTGCCTGGCTGGCCACAATAAGAAACAGAGACGGGTCAGGCAAAAACCAGCCCATTCACCAACTCCTCCCAACCTGCCCCCTTCCCTGGCCAAGCGCCAACGGGGGGGGGGAGGGAGCTGTCATCTTGGAGCGGGGCTCTGGGGCTGGCAATTAGGGGGTGGCGGGACCCTCGGGGGGTGCTCCCGGCCTGGGGGGCTCTTCGCAGGGCCAGTTCCTTGCCTCCAAGGATGTGGGGCTGGCACCACCCCATGGCCCGGGTGCAGGGCGGCGCTGGTGGCAGTGGCCTTCCCTTGGCTGCGGGGTCCCCCCCGCGGGGTGCGGGCCGGGGGGCTGGTGCCCTTCCCCCGGCGGGGCGCGTGTGTGCGGGGCGGGGGGGATCGCCGGGAGCCGGAGCCGCTCGCAGAGCGCCTCGGAGCGCAGCGGGCTGGGTGGCTCCTGCCCCCGCCCCTGCCAGCCCCTCCTTCCCCCGCTGCCAGGCGGAGCCGGAGCCCAGCTCAGTGCGGAGCGAAGCGGCAGCCGCGATGGCAACCACCGTGACCTGCACCCGCTTCACCGACGAGTACCAGCTGTACGAGGAAATTGGCAAGTAAGCAGGAGCCGCGGCAGCGCCAGGGCGCACGGGGCCGGGGCGCACGGGCCGGGGGGCTGCGCCCTGCGGGGCGGGGGTCACCCTCCCTTGCGGGCTTGGTGGGAGGAGCCGGGGGCTGCCCCCGGGTGCGGGGCACGGGCTGGCTTCCCGGGAACGGAGGGGGCGCCCCACGGGGGCGGCTGGACGATGGGAGGGTGCCCCCCGCCGGGGGTTTCCCTGGCCCGGACCGCTGCTCTGGCTGCCCTCCCCCCAGCCTGCCCCTTGCTAAGTGCCGGGCTGGGCGGCAGACCGGGGGGCAGGGGCCCGGGCTCGCTTGCCCGCCTGAGCTCGCAGCCGTGACGCACGTTGCGGGAGGAATGGCAACCATCTGGAGAATGGCACCAGCCCTCCAGCGGGTCCTTGTGCCAGAAACCCTAGATCCCCCCGCCCCTGCGGCCCCCCGCCCCGGGCTCGCCGCGTATTTATAGGCTCTTGCAGCCGCCGGTATTTTTAGGCAGCGGGTCCGGCCGGGCTCCCCCTTCCCCCACTGCGGTGGTTTTTCTGCCCGGCTCGGCGCAGCCCCGGGAACCGCCACCCCCCCCCCCAACTCCGCTCCTCAGTTGCATTTGGAAGCGCCCCCCCCCCGCTGATTTTTGGCTGGGGGGCTCTTGGTGATGCCCCGGACCGGGAGAGGCTCCGCCCACCCTGGCACCCTGCCCCAGGCTGGCAGCTCTCACCCCTCTGTGCAGCCAGGGCCATGTGCTGGCGCTGGAGGGGGCCGGGCCCCCTGCCAGGGTCGGTGGGGAAGTGCCGTGGCCAGGGCTCCAGAGCAGCAGTGCCACGGAGCGAGGGGAGCAGCTGCCCCAGTGGTTTGGCTCGGCCCCTCCCCCCGTGCCTACAGGTTGCTAGTGCCCGGCTGGGGGCTGGCAGAGCTGCCCCGCCAGGGAGTAGGGGCCGGGGCTGCCTGTGCGCTCGGCCCACGTCCCCGGCTGGCCCGGCGCTCGTGCGCGGGGGAGCCCGGCTCCGGGGACGCTCCCCCCGCCCCTCCCCATGGCGGCTGCTTCCATGTCCCCCCCGTGCCCCCGGAAGCGACGCGTCTTTCGGGGGCTCCCTTCGGGCGGCCTGGGTTTGGGAGCGGGGGCGCTCGGCGCTGGCCCAGACGCGGGGCCTGCGGGGTCTCCAGCTGAGCCGTGGATGTGGGGCGCCCCCTAAAACAGCCAATCCCGTGCAACCGGGGGGGGGGCTAAACTGCGGCTCCGGCAGCCCCCAAACCACCCGCCGCGCCGCGTGGCTGTAGCGCCTGCCGGCTTCCCCGGGCACCGGCTCCCGGCCCCTTCTCTGCATCTGCTGCTCGGGCTGCGGGCGCTTCGGGGCGAGGCCTCTTGGCTCGGGGCCGGGCCGGGCCAAGGCGCGACCTGCGCGTGGGGAGGTGACGTGCCCCGCCCGTGGGGTTCCCGCCCCGCCCCGCAAGGTGCCCAGCCTGAGGCCGGGGCCCGGCGGAGCCGAGCGCTGGGACCTCCCCGCCCGGCTGCAGCCCGGCCGCTGGGTTTCCCCGTCGGCAGGCGTCGCTCGGCCCCAGCTGCCTGGGTCCCGTGAACTGGCTGGGGAAGGGCGGCCGGGGGGCGAGGGCTGGGCCGGGGGGCTGCGTGTGTCGGGTCCCGGGGGAGGCTACCGGCAGCCCGACGGGGCGGCGTTTGCAGCGCGCGGCTGGCGGGTTCCGCTCCGGGAGTCCGCGCTTGGCCTGGAGAAAGGGAGGGTAAAGGCTCGTCCGTGCGGCTCAGGGCAGAGCCGACCCGCCCACGCCAGGCCCATGTCGGTTCCCAGGGGCTCCACCTCCCCCGGAGCTCGGGCTGGTCCCTGCCCCGCGGCCCCCCAGCTGGGATCCGCTGGGCTGCCCTGCCCGGGGCCAGGGAACATGACGAGTCTCGGGATTTCAGCCAGCCCCTGAACTGGCCCAGGTGGGGAGGGAGACACCTACATGCCCTTTAGGCTGCCCTGAGAGCAAATGACCGCCCCCCGTAGCCATCCAACGTATGGGGAAACTGAGGCACGCCAGGTTCCCAGAAGTCCTGCCGCAGACTCCCACTTTGGCCCCACGTGTCCAGTCGTGAGGTCGAAGCCGTCCGTGGTTGGGGGCTGCCACCTGGGAATAGATCAGCAGTAGCTGCCAGGCTCCTGGGGGCGAGGGGCTGGGCCCCAGCTGCTGAGGGCGGGGGGGGGGCTGGCCCAGCTCAGGGTTCCCTGGGGTCAATGGAGAAGGACTTCCTTGGGGATGCTCCTTTTCCCACGCCCCTGGGGTGGTGTCTCCCCGGGAGCCTGCTCCCTGGCCCCCCGGTGCACTGGGCTTTGAGCCCTTTCCTGGGCCACTGGCGGAGCTGCTCCTGCAGGAAGGCCTGTGGCACGGAGGGGGCCGGGGGGCTGGGCTGTTGGGTAGCCCTTAGGCCCCTGCCCCGAGGCAGCTCACCCAGTAAATCCCCGCAGCCCTGCGCTGCCGGGCGAGCGGCCCCTCCCCCTGCTGTCTCGCCGGCTGCGGAGCCATGTGGAAATCGCTGAATAGACGGGGGTGACTTCCAGGAACCAGGCGCCGGGCAGGAGGAAGGGGCTGGAAGCCGCCAGCCTGCTGGGTCCTCTGCTTGGGCCAGGCCGGGGGCTTGGCTCCTGGGACGGGCCCTGTCCACCTACAGCCCTGCGCTGTGGAGGTGGGAACGGGCACTGCCAGGGAGGTGCAGAGCAGGAGCTGGGCTGGCCGGGGGCGCTCACGGGACCAGCGGCTCTAAGAGTCAGGCGCACGGCAAGAGGCAGGCATTCGCTGCGCTCGCCACCCGCTTCACAGATGGGGAAACTGAGGCCAGGAGCAGGGAAATGACAGACCCAGGAGGCTGGTGGCAGGACCAGACCCCAGCTCCGTGGAGTCCCAGCTGAGTTGCTCTAGGCACTAGGCCACACTGCCTATCTGGCATGGAGAGGGCTGGGGCAGCTGCACCCAGCTGGCCTTTTGGGCCCTTGTGGCGACGGCTCACGCTGCCCGCCAGAAACCGAGGCGTGAGAAGGTCTGTGGCAATGCCCGGGAGGTGCCCACGGAGAGGGGGTGCAGCGCTGCCAGCTGAGTACCCCATCACGTCAATGGTCCGGTCGGGACAGGCAGGCTCAGCATGGGTGCAGCAGAGCCCGGAGGCGGTCGGAGACTGGCCAGAGGTTTGGAGAGAGGCGGGGAGGAGACTGTTGCGGTGCAGCTGTTAACGGTTCCGGGCTCTTCTCTAGCATCGTCCCCAGAGGGTCGCAATCCTTAGATGCTCAGCAGCCTTTTGCAGATGGGAAACGGAGGCACCGAGTGACCTGTCTGTGGCCGCCCGGCAGCCCATAGCAAAGCTGGGTATAGAAACGGTGTCTGCCAAGGCCCATTCGGCTGCTCTATCTGCTAGGCAGTGCTGCCTCCCATCCTACTTTTGGGGCAAAGGCGGGTGGCAGAGCCAGCGCATGGTGCAAGACACGGGTTTAGAGAGAGCGGATGCGCCTCCCTTCACCCTAACCCAAGGACAAGGGCCAGGGAGTGGGGCTAAGGGGCAGCTGGCGGAGACCAGGAAGGACAAGTGTCACATCAGTGGAACTCACTGCTGGAAGATGTGGCCGCCGCAGGCATTCGGGGGCGTTTGCCAGAGGCCTGCAGGTTTGCTGGACGGAGAGCTCGCTGGGGCTCAGTCACAGGCATCAGCAGCCTGGTCTGAAGGAAAGGGGTCTCCCCTGGCTCCCCCGCTGAGCCAGTCTGGAGGGGAACGCCAGCACGGGCAGGCTTTTCCAGCACTGGGGGATGGGGTGCCCACAGCTGGCACTGGGCAGGGGCTGAGACAGGAGGGGGGCACCCTAGCTGATCTGGCTTGGCAGCGCCTGCGGGCTGTGAACAGTGGGCAGCTGGGCCCCAAACCCTCTGGTTAATCAATGCCCCAGCCCTGGGTGCTGACGCACGCCCAGAGCCTGGCAACCCGGGCTCCTCTGGGCCCTGGCACCTGTTCACCAGCCACGCCCCCGTATCCTAGGCCCTGGGCTGTAGTGCCAGCCAGGCCTGCTGGGAGGTGCCAGCCTCCCTCTCCGCCAGCTCCGGAGCAGGTGGCTGCTCCAGTCATCC
This sequence comes from Rafetus swinhoei, assembly GCA_019425775.1. Taxonomy (NCBI): domain Eukaryota; kingdom Metazoa; phylum Chordata; order Testudines; family Trionychidae; genus Rafetus; species Rafetus swinhoei. The sequence continues at coordinate 1,681,501 of JAFJHL010000226.1, forward strand.
TCCCTGTGCAACCGCCCTTCCTGTCTGCGGGTCCCTGCCTGGCCTCTGGCGGGGCTGCCGCGGCTCCGGGCTCAGCTCTGGGCTTGGGAAGGGGGTTTAAGGCTCGGCCTGTTTGTGAGGCCCCGAGATGCTGGAAAGTCTCCGTCCTTCCCTCACCCTCGTTCAGCAGGTGGCTCGGTCGCTGGGCGGCTGGGAAGGAGCAAGGCAGCCGGCCCAGCCACGGGGGTGGGAAGTGCTCCGTGCCTGTCTGGGCAGCGCCTCCGGGGATGACAGCCTGGGGCGGCACTGGGGTAGGGCCTGGGGCCAGCAGCAGGTGACTTGCGACGGGGCCGGGCAGCCAGAGGGCCGGGGGCTCGGTGGGTCCCGGGGGACAGCCGAATTGCCAGGCTGCGGGAAGCAGGGGATTTGAGCCTGGGCGCTGTGGTGCGGCCCGTGCTGGGGTGGGCCAGGTGCTGCGGGGGGCCGTGCATGCGGGGGGCACCCAGCCCCTGCCCAGCAGAGCGTCTGCGGCGTGGGCGGGGGGAAAACAAGCCAGACCTCCCCTGCTAATCTGCTCTTTGCACCAGCCTCGCGGGCTGTGTGCCTGGGACGGGGCATCTCGCGCCCTTTGCCCCTGGCATGCCAGCTGGGTGGGCAGGACCAGAACCTCTTCCTTCCCCAGCACCCCCGGGCACAGGCCGGTTCTGGAAGGATGGGGGGGGGCTGCCACTTTCTCCCTTTTCCGTCCTGCTCTGGCTGCAGAGGCGGCCCTGGCCCAGCTGCGGTGCCCAGCCCCTCCGTGCCCACGAGCCGGGCTGCTCCGGCCGTTCCTAGATTGCAGCTGGCTCTGGAGGCTGGTTTAAGACAAACCCCCTCGCGCTGCCGGGAGGAACGGCTTGCCCCTGCCACCCTGCCCAGGGCTCCCCCTTCCCCGCCCCCGCTCGCTTCCTCACCCCCTGCAGCAATCCTCAATGCGGGGCACCCGGCGTTTCCATGGCAACCGACTGCGCTGGCAAATGCAGGCTCCTGACAGCGCCGGCTGCTCCTCGGCTCCATTCCTGCCCTGGCTCTGGCTCTGGCTCGCCGGGTTTGCTAACGCAGCCGGCCCGGGGCACCGTGCTCCTCGCTCCCCACCTCGCCGCAGGGCCCTGCCTTGGCTCTGAAAGCACAGGCCATGGCCATGGGAAATCTCCCCCAGCTGCTAGCAGTACAGAGACCATGACACACAGGGGCACTAATAAAGTAGCTGGCTCTCTCCAGGAGGAGGCCCTGCCCTGGGTTGTTAGCAGCTTGTCAACTGTGACCCTTCCCCCACTGTTTTGTGTCCCAGGGCCCTGCCTTCCTCAGCGCTGGCACCATGCGTGCCCTTATCCCCGCTGTACAGAGGGGCAGCTGGGACGGCAGAGCAGGGCTGTGCTGGGCAGGGTCAGACTGAGCCGGTGGCAGCCATGGGCAGGGACACGCGGGGGTGCCCAGGCTGGTCTCCATGACTGGCCGCCTGCCCCTCTCTGGTGCCGGGCCCCCTGGGTGCACCTGCGGAGCTGATTCTGAGCTCGCCCAAGCTGGGTGGGAGCCGGGAGAACCGGCACCATCTTTGCAGCGGGTGGGACAGAAGTGCCAGTGGGGGCAGAGGGGGGGAAGTGCTCGCCAGACGGGCCCTTTCCTGCTGCTCCGGGGCTTGGGATCCGTGGGGGGGGGGGCTGCCCCACGTCTGCCTTGCAGGAGCTGCTCCAGGAGGTCACCCTGAGTGGGCACTGGGGGCAGGGGGACCTGCGCTGAGCCAGAGCCCCGGCCGTGGGCCCTTGGATGCCAGATCTTGCCCCTGCCAGGGGGCTGCTGTTGGACATGGCGGTGGCAGGGCCGCAGGGTTGCGGTTCGCTCTGGGCTGCTCTCCTGTTTTCTTCTCCTCCCTGCGGGGACGGAGGTGTCAGGGCTGGGTTTGTACAGCGCCTGGCGCAATGCGGGCCCTGCTCCGAGGCTGGCATGTCTAAGTGCTACTGAGGCAGTAAGGTGCCCTGGGCGATAGTTTATTGTTGGGGGGATCAGGTTTTGGGGGGATTCGTCCGTGGGGGGAGCAGCAGGACTGGGGGGAGCAAACCCAGGATCTGCTGCTGGGCCCCGAGGCGGGGAAGGGCAGAGAGGAAGGATGGCCCCGTGCCCTGGCCCTTGGGTCAGTTCCCTGGCTGGCCCTGCATGGACTCGCTGGGGGCTAGTCACTGAGGCCCAGGGGTTTGCAGGTGTCGGGTGCCATGGCGTGGAATTGCCCCTCAGTGGGACTGAGGCCACTAAGTGCCTAACTCCCTTTGGCAATGAGCTGTAGGCCTCTAAACCCGTTAGGCACCCAGCAATGTCTGGAAACCTTCATAACCCTGGGCCTTGGGTCTCCCCTGACTCCAGGGGGAATAACCGCCCGGCCCGGCAGCCGCGTGATGATCCCGACTGCAGGGCTGGGGCCGGCTCTGGTAAAGAGGAGGGAGGGCGAGGGGGCTCTGGGGCAGGCCCGTGTGCACCCGAAGGGGGGCAGAGCAGGCTTGGGGGCACTTTGCTCCTGTAGCTGATTGCTCATCAGGGCTGTGCCTGGGGATTTTACTCTGAGCAGCCTGTCCCATCCCCCCAGCCCCCACCCCTCCCTTGCAGGGCGGACCCAGACCCTGCCTAGCGCAGAGGAAGCGGGGGGTGCCTGAGCCGGGCAGGCGGATCTAGGCGAGGGAGGGCAAGGCCTGTGAGGCCTGGCACCCACGCCCTGTGCCAGGCAGGGGCCAGGCCTCCCCGTGGGTCTCACGCCGCGGGTCCAGGCGCTGTATGGCGAGCGCCACAGCTGCTAATTAGACACGTCAAACGGCCCTTCCCAGCGTTCCCTAGTGCCTGCTGCAGTGTAGACGGGACTCCGGCGTTTCATGCTGATGTCTTAGCCTCGCCCCATCTTCGCTCCAGCCTCTGCCAGAGGAGCTGGCCCGGGGGCTCCGTGCAGACAAGGCCTCTGGCAGGGGAGGGCTCGGCGCCAGGGAAGAGGCAGCCCAGTGTAGCTCTGATCTGTCTGGTCCCGGGTGCAAGCCTGGCATCAGCAGCGAGGCCTGGCTGGGGGGCTCACGGGGGGGGCTCAGCAAAGTGGAGGCAGAGGGGAGGCTGCACTCCGAAGGGGGACGGAAGCAGCACGTGGCCCAGTGGGGCCCTGAGCCTGGACACTCAGCCCCCATCCCACCCCTGGGGACCCAGCCTGGCACCCTCTGGGATCAGGCCAGGGTCCCGCGCCATGGAACCCGGGTGCTGGGTCTCTCCCTGGCCCCTTCTGGTCTGGCCTGACCCCCGGGGCACCTGGCAGATCTCCCCCCTCTCCTACCTCTCGCCCCAGGCAGCCATGGGCCCAGCACAGATGGGAGGGAGCCCTTGAGGAAGGATGGTTCAGTGGTTAGAGCACGGTCCTCTCCCTGCTCTGCTACAGACGGCCGGTGTGACCTTGGGTGGGTCTCAGGCTGTACGATGGGCGATGCTCCGGGGCAGCAGGTGGATAGTGAGCACAGAGAGAGCCCCTCCCTCGCCGCCCCGAGCCACACGCCCCATGGCAAGAAGGGCCGCTCTGAGTACAGGCCCCTCCCCGAGGCCAAGGCCCCGGGAACCCGCCGATGGCCTTTCTCGGGCTGCTCCGCTCTCCCCGCCGGCCCCGTGGAGGCGCCTCAGGCTGGAGGCTCGGAGCAGAAAATCTTGCTGAGCAGGGTCAAAACTCGCTTGCTTGGGACACGGGGCCCCGTGGGGAGACAGGGCTGGGGGGCAGGTGGCCTGGCAGAGCTGGATCTGCGCGGGGGTCAGTCCCGCTTCCCCCTCTTGGCTGCATGGACGCTGGCAGGGCACTACGGTGGGGAGCGCCTGCACGGTGCCGGCAGGGCAGGGAGCCCCCAGGATTCCTGGGCCTGGGCGGCCTGTGGCTGAAGGCGCTGCTCACTGCTTGGCGGGCGTTTGAGCCCCTGGCTGCTGGAGCAGGCTGGGCCTGCAGAGAGAGTGAGCCCATTAGAAACACTCCGAGCCGGGGCCCGGGGCCGGGAATGGCTCCGGGGGTCCCCGCATCCTGGCCAGGCCTCCCCTTGGCTGGGTGTGAGGGGGAGGGTGTGCGCCCCTGCTTGGCATCTGGGTCCCCTCTTCCTTGACACCTCGCTCCCCGAGGAAAGACTTGGGGGGTGGTAACTCGGGGGGCTGTACGGCGCTTGCCCCCCCCATGGTGCCCAGTGGGGTCCAGCGGGAAGTTCTCCCTCCAGTCACTGTTCGGTGTTTGTACAGTGCCTGGCCCACGCCGGGCGCTCGAGGCACTGCCAGACAATAAACACCTGCCTTCGCTCCATGGCTCTGAGCCCCAGCGAGTCATTTCACCGCCCTGCCAGGCTCGCTAGCTGTGGACTGGGGCAGGCAGGGGCTCGGCGGGTCCGTCTCCATCACTTCCCAGCGTGGCACGGGTGCCCCCTACCCGAGCTGCACCTAGAGCCCGGCCCCACCTGTTTGCCTCTGCGGCCAGGCACGCGTGGACGTGGGGGCTCGTGCCCTGCCGGGAGTGGAATCGGCCCAGCTGCTCTGCAGGGGGCGTCTGAGCCGGATTGCTTGGCCCAGCTGTGCCTGGCGGGGCTGTTGGAAACAAATCTGCCCAGGAAAACAGCCCCTGGGCAGGGCTGGGCAGCGAAAGCTGCCACCCGGCTGCCACGGGGAAGGGCAAATAGCCCGTCCGGTAGCCCTGCCCCTCCCCTGCAGCGGGCGCCAGGGCCGCAGGTGTGCCTAGCCGGGCACCCTGCCCCCTGTGCCCCAAGATCCCCACCTACCTCCCCCTTCACCTCCCTCCTTTGGTTCAACCCTTCCCAGGCATCGGCTGCAGCTGGATCAGTCAAAACCTGTCACCTGCCCTCCCTGCGGGGCCCTGCCCAGGGCTGAGCTAAACTGGGAGGCGGGGTCCCCCCAAACCTGACTTTTTTTTGCTAGAATAATCCAGACTCGGGTCGACTGACCAACTCTGTGAATTTGTGTCATTTGGCAAGAGAGATCTCGGAGTCACTGTGGAGAGTTCTCTGCAAACATCCCTCCGTGTGCAGCAGCTGTCAGCAAAGCAAACCCAATGCTGGGAGTCATTAAAAAAGGGATAGAGAATAAGGCAGAGAACATCTTATTGCCTCTGTATAAAACCATGGGATGCCCACATCTTGAATCCTGCGTACAGAGGTGGTCGCCTCATCTCAAAAAAGATCTCTTGGCATTGGAAAAGGTTCAGAAACGGGCAACAAAAATGATGAGGGGTTTGGAACGGGTCCCATATGAAGAGAGATTAAAAAGACTGGGAGTTTTCAGCTTAGAAAAGAGGAGACTAAGGGGGGATATGAGAAAGGTCTATAAAATCATGACTGGTGTGGAGAAAGTGAATAAGGAAAAGCTATTTACTTATTCCCACAATGTAAGAACTAGGAGTCACTAAATGAAATGAATAGGCAGAAGGTTTAAAACAAACAAAAGGAAGTTTTTCTTCACTCAGCACACAGTTAACCTGTGGAACTCCTTGCCGGAGGATGCAGTGAAGGCTAGGACTTTAATAGGGTTCAGAAAAGAGCTAGATAGATTCATGGAGGTTGTCCATCAATGGCCATTAGCCAGGATGGGTAGGAATGGCGACCCTAGCCTCTGTTTCTCTGGAGGTGGGTGACAGGGGAGGGATCACGTGAGGATTCCCTGTTCTGTTCCCTCCCTCTGGGGCATCTGGCATTGGCCACTATGGGCAGACAGGACACTGGGGTAGATGGACCGTTGGTCTGACCCAGTCTGGCCGTTCTTATTGTTTCAATTGTGGGGAACCCCCCCAGCCCAAAATGTTTTACTTTGAGATTTTCCTTGGGAAATGACCTTTCATGGGGTTTTTTAAACAAGGGCAAAGAGAGCTCAGCACTGAAACAAAATAGTTTGTTCCCCCCTGAAATTATTAATTTGCTTTTGGCTGGAAATTCTGGCAAATTTTGGTTTTTGGGTTGACCCCAAAATGATTTTTTCACCCTAAATTTTTTTCCAGAATTTCCAGCAAACTGAAGAGTCCATTGGTGGCCCAGCTCTGGGTGTGGGTGTGATGCACCAGGGCAGGCTGGAGTCAAAGAGCCACCTGTGGGGCCAGTGTGACGGACCAGGCCATGTCTGGGCACAGCTGAGGGCGTCCACTCAGGGCGAATTGCTCAAATCCGGGGCTCCTTACAGCCCCCAGACTGGAGACCTTCCCAAACAGGCCACACACCAGTCCCAGAGCGCTTCAGCTGCCTGCCTGAAGCCTCACGAGCAAAACCCCTCCGACACCCCAGCAATATCCGTGCCCCAGATGGCCCCGGGCCTCATACACTGGTGGGGGGTCTTAGCACCCAACCCCACCTACCCCGAACAAGTTCTGTCTGGTTCCAAGAAACCAGCCACAGATCCCCGGTCAATTTACCCTCTGGATCTTACCCACAAATCACGCTGAGCCGATCCTTTAGACTCTACCATCTAAAGGTTTATTACCACAAGAAAGAAAAGTCTGAGAGTGAGGTTGTTAAAGGATCGTACATTACATGCATCGAATCGCCCAGTTCTCGATGCAGGCTCTAGCAGAGATGTTACAGCTGCTGGCTTAAAAATCCTTGTTGTGCATCCTGTCTCAGGCTGGGTCCACAGTTCTTCCCGGCTCGTGATTCCCTGCGAGGCCGCATCTGGGGTCAGGAGCAGATCTGAGTACCAAGATGGAGTCCACCACATGGCATATTTATACATCCTTCCTGGTCTCTTCTTGGCTGCAGCAGGTCACCTGGCCCGGGGCCTATCCCTGTGTTCCCTGCTGGCAGCCCTTAGGTGTCAGCCCTCATTCTTGAGGTGTGTCCTTGGCCCATTGAGTGCCATTGTCCCACAGAGCCTCGCTAATTAGCATGTCCATAGGCTGAACTTTGCCCAATGCTCAAGCACATTGAGAGAGACTTCCAGTCTCCATACAGGGTACAGATCCCTAACTCCACACACAGACATTATACTGATATATGAAGAGCAGATACAGAATCAGAAGAAAGTAAGCTTTTGTTTGACCCCTCACATGGCCCCCTTTGTACCACTTTTGGGGCGAATACCCCCCCATGGGTGCGGCAGTGACCCAGCTGCCCCCCTCACAATCCAATAACGTGACAGCCAGCGACAGGTTCCTGTGCTCACAGCTGCAGACGCTGAGCCTGTGCTCAGCCCTGCTAGATGAGAACTGGGTTCCTTTCCCAGCCCTTGTGCCCCCCGCCAGGATCTCGTGAATCTCGGGTGGTGGAGCTCACCCTTGTGGGGATCTGCAGCTCTGGAAGATGCAGCCATCTCTGGGGAGTAGCTGGGCTGGGGAGAGGAGGTGGAGTGTGACGGAGTGCTGAGAGCTAACAGCCGTTCCAGCACTCCGGTCACTTAAGCTCTGATTAGTTTCCCCTAGAGAAGATTTGCGGAGGAATGGCGAATACTTAATTACCTAATCAGAGTGTGGGCTGGCTGCTTGTCCTATCAGCAGGGCGGGGTGGCTAGAAAGCCCAGAAAGGACGCGTAGCAAGGAGAAGGGTAGCGGAGCTGAGGGAGAAAGGGCTGCGGCGTGAGGGATGCTGGAGGTGGAGGCTGCGCCCAGGGATTGGTGGGGGAAAGTGGAACCCGAAACAAAGGCTCCCGGGGTTGACGATCGAGGTGGCAGATTGTTGTGAGGCGCTGGGCCGGCGCAGGGCACGTGGGCTGGCTAAATCCCCTTCCCAGGCTGCGTGGGGCCAGCACATGCTGGGTGGAGACGTGGCTGATTTATTACTGGTGCCCGTGGCCACGTGGCAATGCGGCCACCTCTGGGGGGGGAGGCTAGCAGCCCACACAGCGATGAACGTGGCGGCGGGGAGAACTCTGCCAGGCTAGGAGGGCCGTACCGCCCGCCCAGAGCAGTTGGCTTTTCTTAGGGAATCCTCCCAGCTGGTCCCTGGGCAGAGTGAGAAATCCGAGAGCGAGGGGCGCGAAGGTTTTCCCCTGAGAGCGCAGGCTGGGGCGCGGGGGGCTCAGGGCTCGGCTGTGCGGTGATTCCCGCTGGCAGGCTGGTGCCCGCCTTGCCAGGAGCAATCCCCCTGCTGCCGCTCCCTGGCGGCACTTTCTAGACCCGTCTTTGCCCCTCGTGGCTAGACCTGGCCTGAGCGGCCCACGTCGGATGCTAAGAACCAGCAGTTAACGAGTAGCCCCCCCACCCAACGCCGCCGGCAGCTGCTTTTCCTGATCCAGACCAACCCTGGAAAATCCGGCATTAGCCAGTTTGGAAGTTCAGCATCTTTTTGCCTTTATCCTTTTGGGGTTGGGGGGGAGCAAGCTGAGAGCAAGCTCTCCCCGCGGCTGGCTGCCCCGTGGGCAGGGAGGGGCCTCATTGAAGGAGGAGTAACAGTTAATCCAAACTAAGGACTTAGTTCAGATTAACTTCTGACTGCCGCGTGTAGCCGCAAGCAGTCAGTTCGAACTAAGGGGATTTAAAAATGGCGGCGCTCGGGAACATGCAAATGAAGGCCGGGATATTTAAATCCCAGGCTTCATTTGCAAGTTCGAATGCCTACATTAGCCACCCTAGTTCGAACTAGGGGGCTAGAGTAGACATACCCTAATAGATTAGTAAAACATGATTTCCCTTTACAGAAACCATGCTGACTTTTGCCCAACAAATTATGTTCTTCTACGTGTCTGACAATTTTATTCTTTACTATTATTTCAGCTAATTTCTTGGCTGCGGGACAGGGCCTGGGAGCTGGACAGTCTTAGCTGGGGGAAGCATGAAGAAAACGGACTAAGTCCAAGACAGGGGAAGGGGGTGTTCAGGGGCCTGTGAACCCTTTCCCCCCGAGAGGACTAGGCTGTCTGCCCTGGCGCCTACATCAGCATCGAGCCGGTGCTGTGTTGTATCTCGGAGACGCAATAAACCCTTTTTACTCTACCGGCCGGCGGAGAGTCACCTCTGGCTGTGGACGGGGGTGCAGGGTCGGGGGCTCCCCAGCGCGCCGTCACTGTCTACACTGCAGTTAAAAGCCCCACGACTGGCCTGGGCCAGCCCAGGCTCAGGGGCTGTTAATTGGGGCCTAGACGCTGGGGCCGGAGCCAGGGCTCTCGGACCCTAGAATCATAAACTCATAGAACACTAGGACTGGAAGGGACCTCGAGAGGTCATCGAGTCCAGTCCCCTGCCCTCACGGCAGGACCAAATACTGTCTAGACCATCCCTGATAGACATTTATCTAACCTACTCTTAAGTATCTCCACAGATGGGGATTCCACAACCTCCCCTGGGCAATTTAGTCCAGTGTTTGACCACCCTGACAGTTAGGAACTTTTTCCTAATGTCCAACCTAAATCTCCCTTGCTGCAGTTTAAGCCCGTTGCTTCTTGTTCTATCCTCAGAGGCCAAGATGAACAAGTTTTTTCCCTCCTCCTTATGACACCCTTTTAGATCCCTGAAAACTGCTATCATGTCCCCCCTCAATCTTCTCTTTTCTAAACTAAACAAACCCAATTCTTTCAGCCTTCCCTCATAGGTCATGTTCTCTAGACCTTTCATCATTCTTGTTGCTCTTCTCTGGACCCTCTCCAATTTCTCCACATCTTTCTTGAAATGTGGTGCCCAGAACTGGACACAATACTCCAACTGAGGCCCAATCAGCGCAGAGTAGAGCGGAAGAATGACTTCTCGTGTCTTGCTCACAACACACCTGTTAATGCATCCCAGAATCATGTTTGCTTTTTTTTTTGCAACAGCATCACACTGTTGACTCCTATTTAGCTTGTGGTCCCCAGATCCCTTTCTGCCGTACTCCTTCCCAGACAGTCGCTTCCCATTCTGTATGTATGAAACTGATTGTTCCTTCCTAAGTGGAGCACTTTGCATTTGTCCTTATTAAACTTCATCCTGTTTACCTCAGACCATTTCTCCAATTTGTCCAGGTCATTTTGAATTATGACCCTATCCTCCAGAGCAGTTGCAACCCCTCCCAGCTTGGTATCATCTGCAAACTTAATAAATGTACTTTCTATGCCAATATCTAAATCGTTGATGAAGATATTGAAGAGAGCCGGCCCCAAAACAGACCCCTGCGGAACCCCACTTGTTATACCTTTCCAGCAGGATCGTGAACCATTAATAACTACTCTCTGAGTACGGTTATCCAGCCTGCGAGTGGCCGGGAGTTGGGAGGGTCCCCAACTCTGGCTTGCAATGAAACAGCCGCTGAGCCTTGGGAGCCCAAGAGAACTGCTCCGGGGCTGCGCGGGTTTAGCAGCGGTGGAGACACCCCTGGGAGCCCTCACTCTGGGGGGTGCAGGCAGCTGTGGGCGCTGGGGCCTGAGCGGGAAAGATACAGAAGGGCACCTAGTGCGAGACAAGAGTGCCTAAGCAGGTGAGGTGCCTAAACCCCATGGGACACAGAGTGCTGAGGTGCACCGACTGAGCGCTGCCCTACATCTTCAGGCATCTAAATACCTTGGACAGTCTGGCCCCAGGCCACCTCTGAATACAGGGCCAAAGTGTCTCAATCGCTTCAGGAGTTTTAGAACATTTCTGCCCCGGGTGCCGACAGCCAGAGCGCTCGGCTCTTGCCGCTGTCTCTGCAGGCTGCTCTGGGCCTGCGCCGCCCCGGCCCCCCCGCCTGTCTGCGCCTTGCGGCAGGTCCCGGTGGTATCCGGGGTGCTGTGCAGCACCGAGCGCAGCAGCAGCTCATGGCAGGTTGCCCTGAAAGGAGCCGGGGGCTGCGGGGGAGCTGCTTGGAAGCAGAGTTGTATCTCTGGTAGGGGCTGCTGGGCTGCAGCAGTGCGGGGCCGGGGGCGTGTTGGCTTTGCAGATGCTGCCGCGTTCTGTGCTGGCTGCGGTGTGGGGGAGCCAGGCTCCGGCACAGATTATGGTGGGGCCACGGTGGGGCAGGGAGGGAGGAAGACAGGCTGGGGGTGCCCCCCCAGCTGCATTGCACTTGGGCAGCCACCCAGGAGAGATTCATGTGCTGCCCAGTTGATTCGCAGGGCGCCCACAGCCAGCAGGTGTTTCTATTGGTGGTGCACATTTGCCCATGGCTCGGTGCACAGAACAAAATGTATTCTGCACATGGATGCAAAAGATTAAAGGGAACATTGGCTGCGGGAGGGTGAGTCGTGCTGAGCTGCATTACGGGGAGCTGAGGGACTCGGCTTGGGCCAGGACTGATGGGCGTTTGGGGGCGATATGCTAATGCTCATTTTTTTGCAATGCATTGTGGACTGGCTCCTCCCTTTCCCCCCATCCATGGGAGAGACTCCGCCCCCTGTGCAGGGAGAGGCTCCGCCCCCTCACACCCTGCATGGAGGGAGCCCCTGACAACACGCAGGTCCTGGGTCACCCCACAGATAGCCCCACAAAATGGAAACCTCCCCACAACATGCCCTGTGAAGCTGGCAACCCCGCTCTTCCATGGCTCCTGGCCCCGCTACAGCCCGAGCTCCCCAGCAGGGCGGCCGGGGGACCGGCCCGTCGGGGAGCCAGGTCGGAGCTGGCCCCAGGCGTGTATGTCTGTGCTGGTGGCCATCGCGTAGCCAGCGGGCAGGAGCCGCCGGGCCGCATCTGGCTCCCGGTCGCTGCGCGGCTCCACGCCGGCCCGGCGGCGGCTGCGGGAGGTGCAGCTGCGGAGTTTGGGAAGTTAGTTTTCTCTCTCTCTCTCCCTCTCTCTAGGGGGGCTTTCTCGGTCGTGCGACGCTGCGTCAAACTCTGCACCGGCCATGAGTACGCCGCCAAGATCATCAACACCAAGAAGCTCTCCGCCAGAGGTAGGCTCCGCGCGGCTCCCTGGCCTGGGAAATCCGCCGGCCTCCCCCCGTCGCCGGCAGCCGCGGTGGGGCGAGGGGGACCCTTCGCGGGCCATTTGAGGGGCCCCCCGCGGGGTGTGAGCTTTGCGGCCCGGTGGCCCCGTTGCCTGCGCCCACCCCGGCCTCCGGGTTGTGTGTGCGTCTGGGTCGAGGCCCCGGTGCGGGAGACAGCGACTCGGGCACCGATTCCATGGTGCGACCGCTGGGATGGAGTCGGGGCGCGGGGCCGGCGGCGTTTCGGGAGGCAGCGAATCACCTGCAAGTCCCTCCGGCCAGTCGAGTTATCGGAGCGACCCACCAAGCCCAGGGGAGAAGGGGGCTCTGACCCCCGCAGCCCCCTTGCTGTGCTCGGGAGACGTGGGACGCTCCACAGCGGAAGCGGCTTTCACTTCTCAAAGGCATTGGGGGCGCCGGGGGGGTGGGGCGACAAACTTTGGGCGACTTGGACTCTCTGCTTCCCCTTCCCCCTTCCCATCTGTGCAATGGGCATAATTCCGGGGGCGGGGAGTGGAGGACAATGCATTGCAGACCGTGCGCTGCGCAGGACGTACCCGCGATCCCGTTTCCCGTGGCATGGCGTGGCCTGCCGTGGCTCGCTCGGCCTGGTCATTTTCACCCAGCTTCCTACCCCGTCTGGACTTCCCAGCCATCTCCGTGGCTGCAGACTGGGAGGTAACAGCCGCTGGCCGGCAGGGGCTGTGCTGAGTGACACGTTTCCGGAATCCAGGCATGGAAAAGTACCGGCCCAGCGAGGCTCCCTGTGGTCCCATGTTCGCTGCGGGGTGCGTGTCCCCTGTGTGGGACCCAATCCTGACTGATGCTGGGCCTCCCAAGGGAGTGACTGGGACTTGCAGGGGGCAAGGGCCACGTGGCTGAGAATCTGCCATCGGAGGAAGGCCTGGATGTGACGGGGAGGGGGACGCTGTTGGCGTTTGCAGCCCCTGGCCTCTCAGAGCCGTGGGAGTCTCCTGCGCTTGCTGGTGTTTGTGACGCCTGTCTGGAAGCTGCAGAAATCCCAGCCATTCGGTGAGCGTTGCTCGCCTCTTCCCGGCTTTCTGCCCCCCACCAGGTATTCCGCTGACCGGGCCCTGGGCTATTATCCCTGTTTTACAAGTGGGGAGCGGCGGCTAAGTGACCTGCCAGAGGAGTCACAGGAATTATGTGGCAGGGCAGGGAATCAACTCTTGGTCTTCCAGCTGCCAGGCCCCCTTCCTAGCCACTGGGTTAGCCTGGCTCTCGTTTTAGGAGCTGAAATTAGTGCGGCGTTCACCCTTTGGAGGGCGGTGCTGCCCCCATGCTGCGGGCACAGCTCCAGCAGCGGGGTTGGGTGGTTAGACCAGGCCCGGAGCTGGAGGCCCCCGTGCTCCGCCAGGGTTTGTATTTGCGTCCGTTTTGCAGGGAGCGGGTGCGAATGTGGCTGGGGAGACGCTGAATACGTTTGTGTCTGGCTGCGGCAGATTCCCTGTCCCGATCACAGGACGTGGAACGCGCTGGTGGCTGGGGAGCAGGGGCCTGACAGCGAGGGCTCTTGCTCCCTAAGGCTCTTGCCTGAGCTGAATCCTAGAACCGGCAGGGCCCTCGAGAGGCGAGTCCAGTCCCGGCAGGACCCAGCACCGTCTAGACCATCCTGACAGTGTCTGTCCAACCTGCTCTGAAACGTCTCCAGCGATGGAGATTCCACAACCCCCCGTGACGGCGTGTTGAGGTCTCCCCGACTTCTGCACCCCCGTAGTGGCACGAACAGACTCCGCCAGCCAGTGGAATTGAGGGAGTTTATTGCTTCTCCAGGGTACAGCACAGCACAGATGTCATCTGGTCACAGTAACCAGGGCTAGGAGGCCTCAAGCCCCCCCCCTTGAGATGGGGGGAGACCGGGCCCCTCCAAATTTAGCCCCCTCCCTAGTCTGTTCTCCTCCTGCTTCCCGACCGCAACTGCCTCCCCCCCAGGCCCTGCCCCCCAGCCAGGTGCTGGTCTCCGCCTTCCTCCCTTTGTCTCTCCCTGGGAGGCTGAGCCTGGGTGTCTGGGTCAATACACATTTGGGAGAGTCAGTGAGAATCTCACATCCCAGCGCGGGGGGCGGGCACCAGGTTACAGAGCAGACAGCCCCCACTACGGCACCCCCCCCAGGCAATGTATTCCAGCGTTCAACCCCCCTGACAGTTAGGGACTCCTCGGGTCTTGCTCACCACCTGCCTGCTAGTGCAGCCCAGAAGCACGTTGCAGCAGGGTCTGGCGGGTTTCAGTCTCGTGAGCAAGGCTCAGCAAGCCCAGCCGGGCCAGAGCAGCGCAGAACGGGCTGGGCCTGGGCTGTAAGGCGCAGGCAGTAGCCCGGCCAGGCCCGCGGGTGTGGGTGACTGGGACGTGGTTCTCCTTTAGCTTTAGGGGGCCCTGGGGCTCTTCGGCGGCACGGGAGCCAGGTCTGGGGTCAGCGCGACACAAGCTCCGGGCAGCACTTAGCACGTGGATTAAAAACCTCCCAGCGGAGAGATCTTAAAACCCGCCCATCCCGGGGCATCCCCACCTGCGGGGCTGTTTCAAGGGGGCCTCCCGGGCAGGCTGGGGTGGGTCTTGTAGGTTTCCCGCAGTGTTTCTGTCCTGGCTCCACAGGGTCAGGGCTACGCCCCCAGCCTTAGGCCGGCTCTCGGAGGAACCCCTCCCACCTGTCAGCCTCCCGGGGGGCTCCCTCTTCCGTGTGGCCGCAGACCAGAGACCCGGGGCTCCCACGCCCTGCTCCATAGGCAGAGCGGGCCTGGCCGAGGGCTCCAGCGGAGGCTCGTGGGGTTCATGCCTTCCTCCCCCCCGGCGAGTGCAGCGACAGGCAGGCAGGCGGGTTTCCCCATCCCCTGGAACGCAGCGCGGGCAGCGGGGCCTGAGACGAGCCAGGAGAGGGGACGCGAGCCGGGCTGGGCTGCATGGGGGGTACTGAGCAGGAGGGAGGCCGGGGCCCTTACCACTGGGGAGAGCGTACAGCGAGAGACCGCAGCCGCTCCGTCTGGCTGGGGGCAGCGTGGCCGCAGGGCGGGAGCTGTGGGCATTCCAGCCTGGCAGAGCGAGGCAGAGCGAGGCTGTAATATACCAGGTGGTCTGGGGCAACGCTCAGAGGGCAAACCAGGGCAAACTGCTCAGAACCAGGGCCGGGCCCGCCCGATAAGGCACCAAACCTGCCACACCGAGCGCTTCAGCTGGCCCGGAGGGGCGGGGGGCGGGCGCAGACCCGGGGGGATGTGGGGCTGCAATGCGCGGGCTCAGAGGCTGTGGGGAGAGGCAGCGGGTCTGTGCAGAGAGATGCTATGGGGAGTTGAACCGGCCCTGAGGGGGGAGGCTGCGGGAGCGTGGTGGTGTCCAGCATGAAAAATTCTCTGCCTGGGGGAAGCAGCACAGAGGAAGGGTGATAGGCTGGCGCCTATTAGACGCCGTGCTCGTTAGACCCAAGGGGCAGGCTGGCGCCTATTAGACGCCGCGCTCGTTAGACCCAAGGGGCAGGCTGGCGCCTGTTAGACGCCGCGCTCGTTGGAACCCAGGGACAGGCACTGTGTCGTTGCCGGGTGCCAGGCTGGTGCCGTGGACTTGGAGGGCGGGTGGGGGCGGCGGAGGCCGAGCGGCCGGTGGAGGGCCAAGGCGAGAGCGGTGAGGCTGGCGTCGGGCGGCCTGGCAGAGGCTGGTTCGAGGGGGCAGGACTGGCGCGTTCCGAGAGGCTCAGGTGACGGAGCTGCCCGGAGCTAGCTCTGGGTGCCAATGGCGTCCGGAGCACGGTGCGGGGAGAAGGGCGTGCGGACGGGCTTCTAGCGAGAGGGGCGGGTTCCTGGAGCTTCCAGGCGAGGCGGTGGGGTCAGGCCGCCTGGGTGCCTTGGCGCGGCCGTGGGCGGGCTGGCTCGGCCCATCCCTGCGGCTCCCTGGGCCTGGCGGGGTCATTCCCTAGGGGACGGGCTCTAGGATTCCGGCTGTGTCTCCTCTGACACGTCCCCGTGGCTGGGGCTCTCCCGCCTTTAGCTCCCTGACCCGCCAGCCCCCCGTGGGATGAGGGGCCGCCTGGGCCTGGGCCGGGCTACAGGAGAAGGGGCCGAGGGCCAGCACACCCCGAGGCAGCGCTGGGAGTTATGGGGGGGTAGCTGGCTCTGAGGTGACAAGCCCCTGCCCCAAGCCCAAGAGCGATGCCGTCCGGGCCGTGACACGGGTGAGAGGATGGCGGAGGGGACCCGCCAGCCCCGCCTCGCACTGCCCCGTATGGGCCGGCCCGCCCTGCTGGAATCCAGGCCCTGCGGGATTCTCAGCCGCTCGGGTTCGGTGACGGCTCTATGGGGTCTGGCTCCCCCAAGCCCCGCGGGACTGGCTGGGCCGTGGACACGGATACGCTGCTGCGGGCTGGCCCTGGAGCCCGGCCTGGAGCGCTTTCCTGTGTCCTGGCGAGAGGGCGACGTGCCTGGTGAACCTCAGTCTCCGGAGGGCTGGCAACTCAGGAGCCTGCTGCCGGAGGCCGAGCCGGCCGCGCTCCCCGGTCCTGACACTTGATCTTGTTGACCCCGGGTTCCGACGCTGCCAGCAGGCTGCAGAGTCTCGCGGGGGTCCGCCCCAGGCTGGAGGTCTGGCACAGATCGTCCAAGAAGGAGCCGGGGGTAGCGGAGGCGGGTTTCTTGGCGTGGCTCCCGCTAGGGGTGCCAGGTGTCCGGTGTTGAACCGCACAGTCCAGTACTGGAGCTTTCTGTCCGGGAAACACACGGAGACAATAGAACGGAGACAATAGGACTGTCTGGGATTTTCTAAATAAGACGGAATGTCGATTGCGCTGTCATGTCACGTGTGTTTGTTGAAACCATTGGCCACCCCAGCTCCCACCCGCCTCCTGGGGGCTGGAGCAGGCGCGGGACCCGTGGCAGCCGGATGGTCTGTGGCTCAGGGAGGAGGCTTCTGCAGGTCTCGGTTCTGGCAGAGTTATAAAACTTCTGCCCCTTGCCGAGTGCAGCTTGTTAGAGGCCTGCTGCTAAACGGGTCCCGTCCGTTCGCACCGAGTGCGCTCCAGCGCCTCCCCAGCCGTCGGAGGGGCGACGTCCGGGACAGCCTCCCAGGGAGCAGAGGGGGCAAAGCCTGCCTGGTTTCACTGCTGAGCTGGGCAGATAGAGGGGATGGTCTGAGTGGCCCCCACCCCTTACCCCGTCTGCACCCCCCGAGCTGGGGGCAGGCGCGGGGCCAGGAGCAGAGCGCCGGGGCTGGCAGCCAGGACACAGGAGGGGTGGCTGCTGCACTGGCTGAAACCTGGAGGTGCTACAGTGCCCCCTGCACCCCTAGTTCCCGCCCCTGCGGGTGTGCCGAGGCTGCCTACAGTGACAGGTAGCTGGCCTGCAGCTGCTCCTAGCAGATCTCCCCAATGGCTGGGGTGAGACCTGGGGTGGGAGGGCCCAGGGCTGGCCCACGTGCTCAGGGACAAACTGATCCCCTGATTTGGGCTTGAAGGAACTTTCCCCGGGTCGGGTTGGCAGACAAACCTTGGGGGGAGGGGCGTTCGCCTCCCCCTGCGGCATGGGGTAAATGGTGGCTCCTCTGCCTCGTGGGGTCTGACGTGGAGGCGTCAGTCGCTGAGCCCCGGGTCCGGGGTGTGTCCCAGGGTGGGCCAGGTTCTGGGGCGCGCAACGTGCAGGGCTCAGTCTGGAGGAACATTATGGTTCCTCCTGGCCCGAGCAGGCTCGCCGAGGCAGAGTGCTGGAGCTCACTGGGCAGTTGCTGGCGCTCCGGCTGTGCAGGGTGGTGCCAGCGGGGTCCATGTGCCGGGAGGGGGCACCGCGGTCTCTCCCTAGGCCTGTCGTGCGGGCTGGGGTGGGCGCCATGCGTGGCCTGGGCCCCCCGGGAGCCTGCACGGTCCGGCCGTGGCAACGAGGCAGCGGGGCCGGCTTTGAGGCCAAGTTTAGAAACTCAGACGGCGCCTGCGGCAGTGGGTTGCTCTTGCAGCTGCCCCCCGGCTGTGCGTCCCGGCGCAGCGCTCATGCATGACGATCCACGACCCTGGGCCCCGGCCGGTGGGCGCAGGCTGCAAGGACAAGATCCGTTTGTTCTAGAACCGGGCTCGGGTCCCCGAGGGCTTTGTCCTGTTCCTGCCTCGGCCGTGCTCTGCCCGTGGGAAGGTCCTGGGGGTGCACACACGGGGGCTGAGTGGGGCTTGCTCGGGCAACCTGGATTCTGGCCTCTGCGGGCTTGTGAGCGCTGGACTTTTCAGCCTTCCCGTCCCGTTC
The DNA here is from genome assembly GCA_019425775.1 of Rafetus swinhoei. Classification (NCBI taxonomy): domain Eukaryota; kingdom Metazoa; phylum Chordata; order Testudines; family Trionychidae; genus Rafetus; species Rafetus swinhoei. The sequence goes on from JAFJHL010000226.1 coordinate 1,699,537, forward strand.
ACACGGGCGGTGAGTGCTCTGCACTCGCGCTGGCGGCTCCTGCCAGCTGGGGCAGCGTCCTACTGGCCAGCGGATTTTTATTCCGACATGCGCGAATGCTCCCGGGCACACTCAGAGTGTCTGAAAAATCGCTGCGCCTGCCCGGGGCCAAAGGGTCCCCGATAGCCAGCGCGTGGGGCGGGGTGGAGCAGGACCGGCCACCCGGGAGTATTCTTAGACTTCGTGTCTGGGCCCTTCTGCTGCTCAAACGGTGGCACTTAACTGCGGCCACGTCTTCCCTTCCCAGAGGAGCCACACTGCGGCGGTCGATCTTCCGGAGCTCAATTTAGTGGGTCTAGTAAAGACCCTCTAAATCGAATGCCGAGGGCGCCCCGGCCACGCTGGCACTCTTCCAGTGGCGAGGAATAAAGGCAGGTGAGGGGGGCGTTTGTTCCCGTTGGCCTCCCCCAGTGCAGACGGATGAAGGTCCATGGACTCCAGCTTCGCAATTAGCGTCGCTGCAGCTGTGGCTCTTCAGTCCAACTTCCACGTCAGTGCAGGCGTGGCCTGAGCAGATCTGATCCGGTTTGGCCTCCGCTAGTGGCCCCTTGTCCTGGCTCACAGGTGGTGCCCACGCTCGGCCCGTTCGTCCCCGGGCAGGACCCCCCTCTCCAGCGCAGCAGCCCCTTCTCGGGGAGCCCCTCCAGCCCAGCGGCAGTGAGACAGCCCTTTCCCAGGGCCCACTCCAGTGCGGCGACCCTCTCTTGGGGGGCCCCTCTCACCTGGGGGGGCCGCCCCTCCGCCTCCGGGACGGCGCCTCTCAGGGCCTCCAGCTGCCTGCCTCCGCCCCCTCGGGGGTCCCCCCCCCGGGGCCTCCCCTCCCCGAGGATAGCGCAGCCTGTTCCCCAGCCCAGAGCGACCCCCAGCCAGCGCCCAGCAGGAGGGTCTATGGAGCTTTGAACCCAGCAACGGATCCCTCAGGCCAGTCGGCCTGGGCCCCCGGCCCCCACGTCAGTCTCCCCCCAGCCGGCTGAGTCCTGCCTGCTCCGCTCTCAGCCCCCAAAACAGCCCCCGTCTCCCAGCAGAGCCTCCAACACCCCCAGCCACAGCCCTTCCCCCGCCAGTGTCTTTTCCCCAGGTAACAGGGTCGCCTGGGCCCCTCTTCTCCCCCCCCTCCCCGTCCAATGTTCTCCCCTCGCTGGGACCCGCTGGGCCGGGCGCCTGGGTCTCGTTTGGCCGGAACCGGCCGTGTCCTCTGAGCAGGGCCGGGGGCACCAGGGCACCAGACGCCGGGCTCCAGTTCCGGGCTGTTCTCTGCTACAACAAACTCCCCTGCTTTTGTCAAAGTAACCAGTCACATCCCGGGGCGCCGAGTGCCCCCTCTTTGCATGCAGCCCCCCTCGGAACCCCCAAAGCTCCCCCTTCCTCACACCCCTCCATGGGGAGCGACACTGAAAATGTGATTCGAAGGTGGAACCAGACCGGCCTGCTGACCCGTGCCTGGGGTGCGCACCAGCGGAAAGGATCTGCTTGTGCGCCATGAGCCCAAAGCACCCCGCCCCCACAGTGCCCAGCGGACCCTGGCCTCGCTCAAGAGCTGTGAGTTCAAGTCCCACCCCTGGCGGATCGGTGAGACTGTCTGAGGCCCGTGATGCTGTCCCTGCTAGGGCTGTGGGAGGAAGGCTGGCCCGGGGGCAGGCCGCGTTCGGAGGCTGAGCGGAGTTCTGTCCCAGGCGCCGGGTGCTGTGAGCGAATGCCTGGCGAGCGGGCTCACGCCGCAGGGCCTGGGGGAGCTTTGTGGAGCACATGGGAAGTCACTGGGGCAAAGGGTTTCTAGGCGAGTCCTGCTCTTGGGCAGAGCCGTGCCCGGGATGTGACCCCGGCAGGGGAGAAATGCTCCGCTGGCCGGGCAAATCTGGGCCAGGAGACTTGCCAGGTTCCTGCCTGGTGGGTCTGCGCTGAGGCCAGGCTGTGCCGGGGGAGGAGAGCACAGGGGTGTGCTGGGGCCCTAGGGGCTCCCCTCCCTCACCCCCCGCTGCCTCTGCCTGGTCGGGGGGGCGTCTCCCAGCCCGGCTGCTGCCAGGCTCCCGTGGGAAGGGAAGTATTTGCACCCAGCTTTTCACAGCCGTCACTCAATGTTCCTCTTTTCCTGGGGCCCAACATGCCGCCCCGGGGGCGGGTGTCACACAATCACAGACAGGCGGGCCTGGAAGGGACCTGGCCAGGCTGCTAGGACTGAGCCAGGGCTGGGCCGGATCCGGCCCACCTAACACTTTGATCCGGCCCGCGGACGGCATCTGGCCGCCTTCTATTTGTCTCCTGCTGCCCCGCCACCGAATTTCCGGGCGAGGGCTCAGGCAGCAGGATCCTCTTTAAACGGCTCCTGGTTCCCGGTCGCGGTGCTGCCCTGGCAGGGGCCGGCGCCACGAGCCCTGTAAACAGCCGCAGCAACCCCGGGCGGCTGCCAGGCAACGCGGTAGCAGCAGAGCCGCGAGCCCTTTGCTGTGTTCATGATTCAAAGCCTCTGGCCTCAGACAGCTCTGGGGGGAGGCTGGTCCCCAGCCCCCCCCTCCTCAGGCCACGCCCCTCCTGAGCTGGAGGGTGGAGCCGGCCCCAATCACCTACCAAAGTTCATGAAGTGGCCCCCCCTGCAAAAATGATTGCCCCCCCCCCCCCGAGCTAAGCCATCCCTGGGAGGTGCTTGTCCAGCCTGCTCGTAAAATCCTCCAGTGATGGAGAATCCACAAGCTCCCTGGGCCGTTTGTTCCAGCGTTTCACCCCCCGCCCCGCAATCGGGGGTTCCTGATGCCCCTCCTAAGCCGCCCTTGCTGCCATCAGAGCCCCCTGCCCCTCGGTGGCAAGGGGAGCGGTGGGCCACCCTCCCCTGTCATTTCCTTCACGCCCCCCTTGGTCTCCTCCTCTCCAGACTAGACAGCACCGGTCCCAGGGACACATTTGTTCCTGGTGCCCAGTCCTGTGCCAAGCAGTAGACACCAAGACCCGGCTGTGGGCGCGCTGCTAATCAGCCGGGCAGCACCGGAATCGCCCTGCGTGGCCGCCCCGGCGCCCGGCTTACAGGGGCGCCGCTGAGCAATCCTCCCGTTTTATTCGTCTTTCCGGCCTCGATCACGTTTTCTCACCCGGCCAACCTTCGTGCTGCTCCCCTCGGGGCTCCCTCCCCTCCGGGCCGTCCACATGGCCGGGCTGCGGTCGCATTAAGCAGCGCAACTTCCGCTCCATCCATTGCGCAGCTGCAGTCCGAGTAGCTGGACTGGGCGTTTGGCGGTGTCTGCGCAGCAGGCAGTCCAAGGCAGAGCGGTCGTCCTCCGCCTCCCCTTGCCCCTCGGGCACACGGGTCGCAGGAGTCGGAGTGTGGACCCTCCGGCACCACAGCATGTCGAAGTAGCGGCTGGCGGTGCAGACGCGCCATGCTATGTAGTCGGGATAACGCCGCCGTGTCGACGGACCCATTTGCCTGCACGGTTCCTGAAGGGCGGGGCCCGCTCTCAGCTGCGAGGGGGGTCGCCGGGGCTGGGCTCGGACGCCGGGAAGTGCTCTGTGCTGCTCCGTGCCAAAGCAAAATCCCTGGATGCTTTGGTCTTTACTCCCCCGCCCCAGCCCCCCCGCAGAATGGGGCGCCCCAGCAGACACACCGGCGTGGAGTGCCGGCCCGTGGGGCTGGTGGAGAGCGTAGCCGCTGTCGTGACGGTGCCCTGGGAAAGCCTTTGGAACGTAACCCAGGGCTTGGCCTGGTGCTGCAGCTGAGGCCGAGGCCAACGCTGAGCAGTGGAGATGAGACGGGATATGGGGCTGTCACGGCTCACAGGTGGTGCCCACGCTTGGCCCCCCCCCCCGGGCGGACCCCCCTCTCCAGTGCGGCAGCCCCTTCTCGGGGAGCCCCTCCAGCCCAGCGGCAGTGAGACAGCCCTTTCCCAGGCGACCCTCTCTTGGGGGGCCACTCTCACCTGGGGGGGCTGCCCCTCCGCCTCCGGGATGGCGCCTCTCAGGGCCTCCAGCCGCCTGCTCCTCCCCCTGGCCCCCCGGGGCCTCCCCTCCCCGAGGGGATAGCGCAGCCTGTTCCCCAGCCCAGGGCGACCCCCAGCCAGCGCCCAGCAGGAGGGTCTATGGAGCTTTGAACCCAGCAACGGATCCCTCAGGCCAGTCGGCCTGGGCCCCCCGCCCCCACGTCAGTCTCCCCTGCAGCCGGCTGAGTCCTGCCTGCTCCGCTCTCAGCCCCCCAAAACAGCCCCCGTCTCCCAGCAGAGCCTCCAATACCCCCAGCCACAGCCCCTCCCCCACCAGAGTCTCTCCCCAGGTAACAGGGTCACCTGGGCCCCTCTTCGCCGCCCCCCTCCCCGTCCAATGTTCTCCCCTCACTGGGACCCGCTGGGCCGGTCGCTGGGGTCCCCCCTTTGCAGCCCCTTGTCTGGCGTCTGGCCGGGCCGGCCGTGTCCTCTGAGCAGGGCCGGGGGCACCAGGGCACCAGACGCCGGCTCCAGTTCTGGGCTGTTCCCTGCTACAACAAACTCCCCCCTTGTCACATTAAACCAGTAACATCTGGGCACTGAGCCCCCCTGTATGTAACCCCCTTTTAAGCCCCAAAACTCCCCCCTTCCTCACAGGGGCAGCTGCTCAAGAGGTGGAGACCGTCCATCCTGGGTGCTGAATGAGGCAGGGGTCCTGGGGGAATTGCACGCGCTCGTGAAGAGAGACGGGATCGTAGTGCACTTGCACGAGGAGCCAGAGGCCAGCTCGGCTCTGTCTCTGTCTAACCTCGGGGGTGCGCGGCCGGGCTCCGACAGGGACCTCACGAGGCACCCGCCTGGGTCAGGGCGCACGGAGGAGTTCGGGACTCGGCCCGTTCACACGCGCCGAGATTTCCAGTCTGCGGGCGAGGGAGGGGTCGTGCGTCAAATCCCGGAGCAGTGAAACGATCCCGTCCAGAGGGATGCCGGGGTTTTCTTCCCGGCTCTGTGACCGTGAGCGTGTGGCTGGGTGCCTCGGTTTCCCTGTCTCTAGCACGGTGGTAACACAGTCCTCTCTGCCCCACGGCTCGTCGGGCTGCCAGCCACACGGACTGGAGAAGGGCCACGTTTTACTGTTTGTATAAACTCTGCTGGGCCTCAGCCCCCGTCTCGGTGCCAAGCGGCGCGGCTCTGTGCTAGCCAGGCCTGGCCGGAGCGCTGCACACTCACTCCAGGAGGCTCCCGTAGTGCTGACGGGCTGCAGCGATAGGCCCAAGGGACGGGGCGAGCCAGGGGTGTGTGAGCTGGGATGGGGTGAGCCGGGGGGTGTGTGAGCCGGGATGGGGCAAGCCGAGGGGGTGAGCTGGAGGTGAGCCAGTGGGGTGTGAGCCGGGGTGGGAGGCAAGCCGGTGGGGTGTGAGCCGGGGTGTGTGAGCCGGGACGGGGTGAGCTGGGGAGGGTGAGCCAGGACGGGGTGAGCCAGGGGTGTGTGAGCCAGGGGGGCAAGCCAGGGGTGTGTGTGAGCTGGGGTGAGCCAGAACAGGGCGAGCCGGGGTGGGGGCGAGCCAAGGGAGGGTGAGCTGGGAGCCAGAACAGGGCGAGCTGGGGGAGCCGGAGGGGAGGTTCCCCGAAGAGAGGTAGGATCTGGACCGAGAGGCAGGAGTGGCAGGACGTGGTCCGGAGCCCGGCTGTGGGGGGCGCAGGACGGAGCCCCGATGTTGGGCAGGTCCAGGTGTCCTGGGGCCTGCCCCCAGCAATGGAGTCCAGGGGGGTCTGTGATGGTTCTTGGGGCGTCCAGGACTGAGTCACCTTGTGCCCTCGCCTGTAGGGAGGGGGGGTCCGGCTGTCAGGCTCTCTCTCTCCTGCGGGCCCCGCCAGCCACGTCTTCACCTTGCTGGCTACGGCACACGGCAGCCCCTGCGCGTCCCCCGGCCCCCAGCCCCTACGCTGGCTGGTGCAGAAATCCCGGCTCCCCCTTGCCCAGGGCAGGGAGACCCGGCTGGATGCTGGCCCAGGCTCCTGCAAGGCGCACGCCGCTGGCGAGCAGAGCACAGGAGACTGAGTTAAGGCGAGTGGAGATTCTGCGCGGAAGCAGAGAGCGAGGGAGGGAAATGGTCCCAAGGGGACCAAGCCAGGAGCTGCCCTCGGGCTGGCGGGCCCCAACCGTTCCCTTGCCTAGCTAATAAAGGAGCCGCCCTCCTCCCCACACTGCCTGGCGTGCCCCCCTGGCCAGGCCTCCCCAGGAACGTCCCCCCTCCTGCCTCCTTTTACCCGGAAAGAGCTTCCAGGTCCACGCTTGAGGGCACTTGTGCCATTCCCTGGGCGTGCCCGGGCGCCCCTCCGGCCATCCTGTGACCCTCGGCCAGCGACCTCGCGCGCGGCCCTTGTGGCCTGGCCGCCGGCCTGCCGCGCGTCTGACGCGGTGAGTTTGGCCTGCGCTGGGGAGGGTGTGCAACTAAGGGCCGGGACCCTTTGCCAGGGGGCCGCGTGGCACGGGGCAGCGGTGGGCGCCTTAGGGAGTGCGCTCTCCTGTCTCTGGCGGGCCCAGGCGCGCTGCGTTTGCTCCGTGGTGCCCAGGGCGGGCGGAGTTCAGTGGGGGCGTTGGCCGTGCCCGTTGCCCGACGCGCTGCGAAGGCTGCAGAGGGCAGGGGCTCTGGGCGCTGCGGGCAGAGGGGCTAAGTTCTGCCTGGTGCTGGGGCGGGGCAGCCCGGACAGGCGTGTTTCCCCTGCAATTGTCGCCCGGGCTCTGGGGCTCGCTGCGGCCCGGCCATGCCCCCGGCCTGCCTTCCCGAGGCCCGTCTCGCCCGTCCCGCCGAGCCCTGGAGCCGGTGGCGGGTCTCAGCGTCGGTTCGACATTCGTCCCGTTCAGCGCCCTGGTGCTTCCCCGCAAGTGAGACGTTCCTGTAAGGCCACGCCAGGGACTGGGGCCATGCCCGCCCGCTGCCTTTCCCAGCGCCATCCCCTAGCGTCCCCGGGCCGGGAGGGGAGGTCGCGCCATCCCCCTCTGCCAGCACACCCAGCTCTGCCGGGGCTGAGGCCCGAGCCCTCCTGGCTGGGACATCTTTAGGGTAATGGGGACGCAGAATCAGCCCCCTGCCAGGAGCCCCCCAGACCTCCTATCCCTGACTCCTGCACCCCCCATGCCCCCTGCCCCCCCCCCCACCCTGACTCCTGCAACCCCCTCCCACAAATACGGCTGGTCCCAGCGATCACTGATGGGGGACAAAGGCAGGAATTTGGACTCTCTCTGGTGACAGCAGGGCGTGCCGCACTCTCTAGGAGGTTTGGGGTGATTTCTGAACCCTCTTTAGGGCATGTCTGCCTGGGAGCAGGTGTGGATTTACACTGCTAGCGTGGCCCGGGTGTAGGCGTGTTCACGTGGGCAGTAATTCTGGGCTGTCTAGTGTGATGGGCCGGCTGTAGCAGGCCCGCAGCTGCAGAGTCGCACTGAGCTGGCTGAGAAGTGGCGTCGGGGTTCGGGGCGGCGCTTTGCTGGAAGCCAGCACGTGCGGTTTGGGGTGCCTGCGCTAGCTTCCCTCGGGTAGCCCCAAGCTCGTCCCTAGGTGTCTTTGGAGTGTGTCCCTCAGTGGCGGTGGGTTGGTCCTGTCCACACGGCAATTAGAGATCCACAGCTGGCCTGGGGGAGGGTCCCAGAGCCTGAACCCCAGTTAAACAAGCCCTGCGATTAGTGCCCCGTAAGCCTGTGTCAGCTGTCACGGGCCAGCTGTGTGTGTCTAATTGCACGGCAGACGCATGGTTGCACAAGGGAAAACCCTAGTGAAGACGTTGGCATTTTACCTTGGCTGGAGCCTCTGTCGCCTCAGATGAGTTGCAGGCCAAGGTAGCGCCTAGAGGGGCCCTCATCTGAAACTCCACCTGCTAACTCATGGGAAGCCCCCGGGCCGTGTCTTCACTAGGGCTCTTCCCCCCACCCCCGTGCGAGCTCACTGGAGTTACCAACACGCCCTCTTGTGAGCCGGGTCTGCACTACGGCTTGTGTCGGCACAACTTTTGCCGCTGGGGGCGTGTGAAAGAACCATCCCCGTGGGACGTGAGTTTTGCCAGCGTAAGCAGCCGTGTCCGCAGTGCCCTGGCAGCGGGAGACGCCCCCCCCATCCCGCTCGTGGGGGGGGTTATGCTGACAGGCGAGCTCTCTCCCGCCGGCACAGAGTGGCTGCCCCTCGAAGACGTGTGCACGGCAGCGTTATTCCTGACTAGCACGGCGCGTCCGCACCACCAGCCGCTACTTCGACATGCTGTCGAGCCGGAGGGTCCGCGCTCCGACTCCTGCGACCCGCGTGCCACGAGGGGCAAGGGGAGGCGGAGGGAGAGGGCTCTTCCTTCTGCTTCCTGCAGTGCGGACGGCGCCAAGGGCCGAGTCAAGCTGCTTCGACGGCAGGTGCTCCATTGTGGTAGCTGAAGTTGCGTCGCTTAGTACGTGAGCCCTGCGGCGTGGACGGCCCCGAGGCCGAGCGCTGCCCTGGGGCGTTGCTGAGTTCTCTGAAGGCCCCCGGCGGTTCATGTCTCTGGCTTATCTCTGCACTTGGAGCTGGTGTCTCCACGCGATGCGTCTCGCCCCGGGTGGAATTCCTCGTGCTGGCGGTAGCGTGACCCTCGGGGGAGGAAGGAAAGCAGGCTCGGCTCGGAGGCTCAGCGACTCTGCGTCTGTGGCTCGGGGGGGGAGCAGTGGATATTTCCTCCGCCGGAGCAGATTGGTTCTGCCCAGAAACGCGGCGCCAGCCTGGGATCATCCCTCTCCTGAGCAGAGCCTGTGCCCAGCGGGGTGCAGGCTTTCCGGAGCCCACCCGCGCGGCGAGCAGGGCACGGAGACGGGAGGGGGTGCGGTGCGTGGGCCGGCGCAGCTGTCGCCGGCCGCGAGTCGCTGGAGATCTGCTGCCCTGGCGCGAGACACACACTCCCGTGGGTGGGCTTAGGAACCTGTGCCAGCTCTGGGCCAGGCCCCGCCACGGGGCTCCCGCCGGCTTTGGACACCGCGGTGCCTTGTTTCTGCCCTCGCTGCTGCCGCGCTCGGAACAGCAAGTCCCTTGTAGCTGCGCGTGCACCTCTGTGGGCCAAGCATGGACGTGCCCGAGGGAGCATGCAGCAGCACGGCCGTGCCACGCATCCCTCCCTCTGCCCCCCGAATCCCCGGATCTCTCCGCCCTGCCTCCCAACTCCCAGATCGCTCCACTCTGCCCCCCAGTCTCCCGGATCTCTCCGCCTGCCCCCAACTCCCAGATCGCTCCGCTCTGCCCCCAACTCCCAGATCTCTCCGCTCTGCCCCCGAATCCCGGATCTCTCCGCTCTGCCCCCAACTCCCAGATCGCTCCAGATCGCTCCACTCTGCCCCCAACCCCAGATCGCTCCACTCTGCCCCCCAGTCTCCCGGATCTCTCCGCCCTGCCCCGAATTCCTGCTGTCAGGGGCACGAGCATTAAAGTGCCACTTGGCATTTGCCACCGGGGGCTGCTCCTTCTCGGGCTCAGGGTTCAGCGGCCAGCCTGCCCGGCTTGTGGGTCTGGGAGCCCCGGGAGCAGCCCGGATCCGGCCCTGGCTGTGCCGAGATGCCGCCGGCAGGGAGTGAGCTGGGCTTCGCAGCCCTGCCTCGTTAGGAAGAGCTGCTTTCCCGACGCTTCCCCCTGCGCCCCCGTTACCGACGGACGCTCCCCCTCGCCCGGCTGCTGCGCTAATCAGTGTCCTGGACGGCTCGATGGGATTAGCATTCAGCTGGGTTAATAGAGGACACGGAGCCACTGCATTGCAGGTAGAACGGAGCATGCTCAGTCGCACGGCTCCTTCCCTGCCAGCGCCAGCTCCTGTGATTGGCAGTCCGGAGCCCCGTAGGGCTGCTCGGGTCTGGGCTGACTCCAGCGCTGCAGCCGCTGGCTGGGGGCTCTGCCCGCCAGGCCGGCTCCTGAGGGGTTGGGCGGGATGCAGGTTCCTGGGCGCCGCGCTAGGGGCCGGCCAGCTGGATGTGGCCCAGCGGGAGGGGGTGTCCGGGTGCAGAGGGGAGCGTGTGCACTGTCCAGCCGGGCTGGGCTTCTCCCCAGTGCTACCGGGCCACTGCCGGGGCCCCGCTAAGGCAACCAGCGAGGGGACTCGCTAGCCTCCAAACGCCAGCCCAGGGGGCAGGCTCCGGAGAGCGGTCGCCCCGATACCTGCCCCGGGCCGGCTGCGTCACAGGAGGGGGTGAAAGCCACCGTGGCCCCAGCCTAGGGAAAGCTGCCGCTTGTGGTGTTGGAGACTCTCTCCCGGGGGCCCCTGCTGCTGGGTCTGTGCCCACCTGAGCCTGGGGGTGCGCCCCTATGGGGAGGGCAGCCTGGTGGGGCATGCACCGGGCACCGTTGCAGGACGTGCCCCGCTCCCTGCCTTGATGCTCTCATTGATTTTTTGTAACCGGTTTCTCCGCCGCAGGGGCCGATTGGCTCCGATGACACTTTAGCGCGGATCGACACGCTAATTGCCCTCCGCGTGCCCGGCCTGGCTGTGGCCCAGGCATTAGAACAGGGCCGGTCCCTTGTGTGGCACGAGCTGGAGGGGGAAACGTGCCCAGCCCGTGCGGGTAAACAGGCTCAGAGGGGCCACGCCAAGTCAGTGGCAGGGCCGGGAACAGAACCCAGGAGTCCTGGCTCCCCAAGCCACGCTCCGCCTACGGGACCCTCCTTCCGGAGGGCACCCAGAGCAGGCCCCGGAGTGCTGGCTGTGCTAAGCTTCCCCCTCAAAGGCCTCGTTTTCCGCTGCTTACAGCGTTTGGGCTGAAATTCTCCCTGCTGCGAGCTGAGCGGCCGGGGACAGTTGCAGCAGAAACAGCACCAGGGTTTTGGAGAGAGATTTCTTTTTGCCCATTTTTTAAAAAATCCTCCAGGTCTTTAGTACAGAACCTCTAGCACCCTCTTGCTCGGGAACGGGGACTTAAAACCTGGCCGCGTGGGCGCACCCTGCTGTCAGGGATGGTAGGGTGCATCTCCTCCCCGTCTGGTGCCCGTTCACACGGAGGATGACAACCTACTACTGCTATCGGTTGCTCACTGAGGTTAGGCTCCAGGTGCCGACCCAGCTGACGAATCCCGTGGATGTTAGTACGATGCCCCATGAGGACACATGCCCGTGGGTTGTTTTTTTTTAAGTTTGCTCTCTGAAGAACCTAGGAAACGAGACCCGGGCCCCCACAAACCGCCCGTCGGAAAGCGCGTGGCTGCGAGCCCAGCTGGAATCCTGGGTCCGGTTCTGGTGCCCCTGGTTCCAGAAGGAGAAGGATCAACCGGAGAAGGCTCAGAGAAGAGCTGGGAGAGAGATGGAAGGACTGGAAAGCCGGCTGCCGCTGGCGATGGATGTAGCTTAGCCGAGAGAAGGCCGGGGGGGGCGGCTTGCTCACAGTCTAGAAGAGCCTCCCAAGGGAGCCAAGATCTAACACGGGGCTTGCTGCTGAGCAGAGGAAGGGGGAACGAGCCAGTGGCTGGGAGCTGGAGCCGGACCGATCCAGGCTGGAGATGGTGGAAATGATTAGCTGGGAGAGCAATGAACCAGGGGCCCCGGAGCAACGGTGGAGTCTCTGTTGGGGACGATTTTTAAAGCCAGACCGGCTCTGCCCTCGGCCCCGGGCCCTGGCCTGCGAGGCGGGGTTCCGGCCGGGCGATCCCAGTGGGGCCTTCTGGCCTTGGCAGTCAGGACTCTGTGGGGCTGCGCAGACAGCCTGGGGTCACCGACGAGGGGCTGGCGGCCACGCTGCCCTCTCCCCTTCAGCACCTTGGGGCTCACCAGTGACCCAAGTCAGCAGGATCCCCCTCATGGCCCCCTACCCTCTGTGTGCAGGGCTGCTACTGCTGCGCCCCCCCTTGCTGCTGATACTGCTGCGCCCCCCACTGGCTTCTGCTACTGCCATGCCCCCCCACTTGCTGCTGCTGGCTGCCACACACCCCCACTTGCTGCTGCTACTGCCGCACTCCCCACTTGCTGCTGCTGGTTGCTGCAGCCACCCCCCCCCCCCACGCAGGGGGGCTAGCAGCAGAAGCCGGCAGCCCCAAGCACGGGCCGGGGGGACTGCTTCTTTTCCCAACCCCCCCCCGGGGCTGGAGCAGCCCTCCACCTGTGGTGGGCCGCGGGTGGGGGCTGCTTACCAGTTAACCAGCTACCCAGTCACATCCCTCTTGGAAAAGAGGCGTTTTCCCTTCTTAACGGGCCGGCTGGGTTTGACCCTCCCTTCCCGAATCGGGCCACGCCGCCATGCCCGGCCTGGCCAAGGTGCCCTGCGGCCCCTGGGCAAAGTGCTCTGAGGTCTCAGTTTCATTTGTGCTGGGGACGCCGCGGGAAAAGCCAATGGAGCCTAATCGGGCTGCGCAGAACTTGCCCTAGAAAGCCACGGGAGCTGATCCCCCGCCAGGCAGCTGGTGTCATCGTTGGCTGTAAAACCTCCCGCTCCGGGGCTGACCTGCTTTGCCGTGTCGGTGACGGAGGGTCGGTCCCACAGCTCCGCGGGCTGCTAGAAAGGGTTCTATGGTGTCTCTGCCTCGGCCGGGGGGTGCCAGAGCCCCCCCTCCTGCAGGGATCGGCTTGCCACTGACCCAACCGATCGGCTTGCAGGGAGCTGCAGGCACGGGCAGGGGGTCTTTCTGGAGGCAGCGTGGCCTAGTAGCTAGAGCTCTGGATAGAGATCTGGCTCCTGTTCCCACCATTGGCCTGCTGGGTGGGTCACTTCACTGCCTCAGTTTCCCCATCTGATCCCAGCTCAGTTGCCATGATGACGTGACCCCCTGCTAGGTGGGGCCAGCTAAGCTGCGGCCATGGATGTTTGCTTTGGAGCCCTCCAGCTTCCTGCCCGGTGCCTGCAGCCCCCTACCCCCTTCCACGTGGGGCTGCCTTTGCCGTGGCAGCGGGAAGGGAAGGGCACTGGAACCGGCTGGGACCAGCACTGGGTTGACCCGGCAGCGTCCTGATGGGGCAGGAGGAATTTCCAAGGGGGTCGGTTGGCCGCACAAGTCCAGCTTCCTTCCCCCAGCTGCTCTGCTGCTATTTGGTCGAAGTTCCTCCTTTCCCTGCTCCGGGCCCTGGCTGCTCCTTGTCCCAATTCCCTCCTCTCATTTGCATGCTACCTCGGAGGTGTTTGCAGACACGGACCACGTCCCCCGTGCCGCCTCTCCTTAGCCTACGCAGCTGGGCAGCCTCCTCTGCTGCCCCGGGCCCAGCTTCTCTTCCGCTCCGTGCACCACGTGTGTGGCAAACGGGTTTGAAGAGGAACGTGCCCAGCGAGCGGCTGGGTGTTTGGGTGAGCCGCCTTCCCTGCTCTGAGGCCAGGCCAAGCAGCAATGGGCTTCAGCTGCAGCAAGGGCGGGGTAGGTTGGACATTAGGAAAAAGTTCCTGCCTGTCGGGGGTTGAACGCTGGGACAAATTGCCCGGGGACGTTGTGGAATCTCCATCGCTGGAGACGTTTGAGAGCAGGCTGGACAGACACTGTCAGGGATGGTCCAGTCAGTGCCGGGTCCTGCCGTGAGGGCAGGGGACTGGACTCGACCTCTCAGGGGCCCTGCCGGTTCTAGGATTCTGTGAGTCTGTGATTCAGCCTCCTCTACTGTCACCCCATTCCTCCCCGTGATACGCTCCGGTGCTCCCCAGGGCAATCCCCAACCCCCTGCTGCTCCCAGTGCAACTGGCTAGGGATGCGGCTGCGGATCTCAGGAAGTCGCCCTGAAAAGCTGCCCCAGGTCCCTTGGTATCCGGCATTGGCCTCGGGGGCGCGATTCCTGCTCACGCCTGCAGAAAGGGCTGGCAGCGACGTTCCCTCCTCTGTTCGGTTCTGCGGGGCCGTTTGTGCCGGTTCTGCTTACAGGGCTCCTTGAACGGTGACTCATCGCACGTCGGTCCTTGCACCCCTGGGGGGGCAGACGGCCCGTGTGCTCCCCAGTCCCGCGGCGGTGCAGGGCTTGTCCACACTGTCTTGGCACCCCTGGGAGCCAGACTCCTGGGCCAGGCTGCTGGACTTGGGCTGGCGGGGTGTAGACGGCCTTTGGGAGTTGTGGATTCAGCGGGGAAGCCCACGGAGGAGGGTGGATGTCAGCGCCTGCAGGACCGACAGTAACTAACAATGGCAGGAGATTGCTGGATTCTAAGGCCGGATAGGACCACTGCCATCGCCTTGTCAGCCCTGCGGGGAGCACAGAGAGCCGCCCACAGTGATCCGTGAGGGCAGTGGCCTGGACTTGATGGCCTCTCGAGGTCCCTTCCAGTCCTGGGGTTCTAGGATTCTATGCTTCCTAGCACAGCTCTGGTAGAAACCCTCTGACCTGAGTTACAAATGGCTGGGGGTGGAGAATCTCCCATGGCCCTAGGTCCCCCGAAGTCGCTTCCAGCCCTGTGACTCTGGGTCAGTTCAGTGTCGGGATGGGGGGTGCCCAAAGCCATCTGAACTGACACCTTATTTCCCGGAACGGGGAGAGCAGAATTCTTCGGTTTCGTTAACGTCGGCAGACGGCCGCTTGCCTTCCCGCGGGGCCCTTAGCAGTGGGGTCCGGGGGCCAGGGACACACTCCGTAAGGGGTGTGTGACGGGATTTCCCAAGGGGGCAGCCTGACTGTAGCACCGCTGTGCCCCCCGTGCTCTCTCCAGCCTGGGCTGCCTCTCCCATGGCCTTGCTAGTGACCCACGGCGGAGCCCCCCGGTGCGGTTCTCACTCAGCCCCGCCCCTCGTGGAGCCCCGGGCCCAGCCGGACGGCAGGCATGCTCCCAAAGGCCTCGCACAGCACGCAGAGACAGCCCCAGACACCCCCAGCGCCCAGCGTGGCCCTCAGGGACATACCGGGTGAGTCGGGTCAGCCCCCCCCGTGGAAAGCAGACGCACCCCGGCCCTTGCAAAACCCCTGAGCGAATTCACCAGGCGCGCCGGGCGAACGCCCGGGTGCAGCTCCGCAGTGGAACCAGCGGGCTGCCTACACAGGCAGAACTCCCGTGTTGTGAGACGTCGCGGGCGTTGCGGAAGGAGACGGGCTGTCAACAGGCAGGCTGAGCTCCCAGCCCTATTAGCCTGGGCAACGCGATGAAGCCATTCCCCCTGCCCCCTGTGGCAGCGCGTCGGGTACCCCCCGACCCTGCACCCCGTCTGCAGCAAGATGGGGCTCCGCCAGCCAGTAGAACGGGGGGGTTTATTGCTGCTCCAGGATACAGCCCAGCTCAGACGTGATGTGGACATAGAACCATAGAACCACAGAGCTGGCAGAGACCTCAGAAGGTCATCAAGTCCAGCCCCCTGCTCTAGGCAGGACCGATCCCATAAGGAGTCGGGGCTGGCAGCCCTAGACCCCTTGGGGTGGGGTCCACAGGCCCCCTGAACCCTCGGTACTCAGCTCAGTCTCTTCTCTTCATGTTTTCCCAGCCAAGCCTGCCTCTCCCAAAACCACCGAACACCCATCCCCCAGGTAGCCACCCCCCTTCCTTTGTTCAGGCGAGAAGCCCCGTGGAGCTCGGGGCGGCCCCCGCTGGGCAGTGCTTACAGACTCAGGCCAGTGGGGTCACCCACAGCCCAAGCCTAGCACCCAGCAAGTGGACAGCACCCGCCCCCCCACATCACACCCCCCACCGGGCATTGCTGGCCCTAGCACACCGATTTCACCCGGGAATCGGGCCAGCCCCCGTGGCTGGAATCGTCAGTCTCCTCAGCGTCCTGCCTGCTGGCGGCGTAGCTGGGGAAAGCGAAGGGCCCAGCATGTGGCCTCTGGGTTCCGCGTGGTACCCTCAGCCCCACGTGCTCAGGGAGCACAAGCCCGGCGGGACCCAGGGCCTTGTGAGACTCCCGG
This sequence comes from Rafetus swinhoei, assembly GCA_019425775.1. Classification (NCBI taxonomy): domain Eukaryota; kingdom Metazoa; phylum Chordata; order Testudines; family Trionychidae; genus Rafetus; species Rafetus swinhoei. Next base: position 1,715,265 of record JAFJHL010000226.1, read on the forward strand.
CCAGGCTGAGCAGATCCCCTGGCAGGGCCTCATGGAGTCGTAGCTCCCTTGCGCTTGTTGGCTTGTTCCTCACCCCGCCCGGTGCCGGCGACTTTCCTTGCCGTTGCCTCTGGGGAATCCCTGACGTGCAGCGTGTGGAAGGGACACCCACACGGCGCCCCATGCGGTGCTGCTGCACAGAGACGCGCAGAGGCAGATCGCAGCCCCTCCCCGACGCCTTGCAGGGCTCGTTTTGTCTGCAGCACCAGAGCCAGCTACGGACGCGGGCTATGGGGGCCATGGGGTGCTCCCCCATGGTACAGGGTGTCACGGGGGAGGGCTGTTACAGCTGGGGCTGAGGGAGCGAGGGGGCTGAGGGGGCAATGGGTATGAGGGGGCGATGGGTATGCTTTGGGGGGCCATTACAGCTACAGCAGGAGCAAGGGATGAGCTGTGTATGGGGGCAGGGGCGTTACAGCTGGGATTGTGGGGTGAGGACACATTCTGTATGGGGCGGGGTCGATACAGTTGGGGCCGAGGGGGTGAGGGACGTGCTCTGTATGGGGCGAAGGGGCGAGGATGTGCTCTGTGTGGGGCCAAGGACGTGCTCTGTGGGGGCCGAGGGCGAGGGATGTGCTCCATATGGGGGCCGAGGGGCGAGGACATGCTCTGTATGGGGGCTGAGGGGCGAGGATGTGCTCCGTATGGGGGCCAAGGGGCGAGGATGTGCTCCGTATGGGGCCGAGGCGAGGATGTGCTCCGTATGGGGGCGAAGGTGAGGGACGTGCTCCATATGGGGCGCCGAGGGGTGAGGGACGTGCTCGTATGGGGGCCGAGGGGCAAGGGACGTGTTCTGTATGGGGCAGAGGGTGAGAGACGTGCTCTGTATGGGGCCGAGGGGCGAGGATGTGCTCCATATGGGGGGCCGAGGGGCGAGGGACATGCTCTGTATGGGGGCTGAGGGGCGAGGATGTGCTCCGTATGGGGGCCAAGGGGCGAGGATGTGCTCCGTATGGGGCCGAGGGGCGAGGATGTGCTCCGTATGGGGCCGAAGGGTGAGGGACGTGCTCCATATGGGGCGCCGAGGGGTGAGGGACGTGCTCCGTATGGGGCCGAGGGGAGCAAGGGACGTGTTCTGTATGGGGCAGAGGGGTGAGAGACGTGCTCTGTATGAGGGGCCGAGGGGTGAGGGACGTGCTCTGTATGGGGGGCCGAGGGTGAGGGACGTGCTCCGTATGGGGGGGGCCGAGGGGGCGAGAGATGTGCTCCTTATGGGGGGCTCTGATATAGCGCGCTCTGATCTGCTTTCTCTCTGTGTCCTGTCCCCTTGCGGCTGCGTCGCTTCCCCATGCCTGGCCCCCTCTCACTTGTCCCACCCGGCAGGCTGGGTGGCTGCTTTTCCCTGCAGCCCTTTGGGGCTGCCAACTTCTTTCTGCTCACACCAACCTGAGCCCCCTGCCCCTGCCCCCTGCCCCCTGCCCCCTGCCCTGCTCCCCACCCGTGGTCCAGGGGCCGCGGTGTGCGGGGCCAGGACTGGGCGTGCAGGCTCTGGTGTGGGGCTGCGGATGGCAGGGTCGGGTGTAGGAGGGGGCTCCAGGCTGGGATCGGAGGGTTGGGAGGGCGAGAGGAGGCTTAGGGCTGTGTCGGGGCACCCCATAGCCGTTATGTAGGGCAGAGGGGGCAGCCCCGGGAGCAGGGCTGCTGTGGTGCCACGGGGGGCAGAGATCTGGGGGGCTCCCACGTGGCCGGCCGGGCGGTGCCAGGGTCGCCTTGCATGGGCAGTGTGCCGGGGCTCCGGCTGTGGCCTGCCCAGCCCCTCAGCCCCTTTGGCACGGAGCCGCGGGCGATTTCCTGTCTGCGGGTCCCTCCCACCCCTCTGCCGGCAGCCCCCGAGAGTGGGTGCAGATCAGGGAACCCCCAGAAAGGGGCCGCTGGCCGGGCCCACGCCGGAGGGCTGGTGTCTCCTCGCACCTCACACAGGTTGCAGCCGTCTCTCCGGCCCGGGGTAACTGTGGGGGCAGGGCCGGGGAGGGACCCGTGAGCAGCAGAGCCCAGTGCCCGGCAAGCCTGCACGGTGGGGAAGGCTTCTGCAGGGATCCTGTGGCCTCTCCAAAGGCCCTTGGGCAGGTGGCTCCCGGGGCGCGCCCAGCCTGGCTCACTCCAACACGACCAGGTGGCCAGGAGCCTTTCCGGAGGTGGCCTGTGTGGCAGGGCGGCGGGTCGGAGTCTCATTGCACCCTGTGCCCTGCTGCGGCGAGCCGCTGCGTTCCGCCCCAGAGCGGGTTGCATCTCAGCAGGGCGAAGCGCGCGGGGCTCCTCGGCGTGCGACAGCAGCGTCGCCAACCCTGCCTGCGACGCAGCCTGGCTGTTTGCAGGTTGCTGAGGCCTTTCGGGCAGAGGGACCGGTGCCTGTGAGGGTGAGGGTGAGGGGGGTGGGGAGGGCTACTCAGAGGAGGGGGCATGCGGGAGCAGCCCATTTAGCCACCAGGACTTTGGCGGGGGCACAGGGGGGCAGCCGCGAGTCTCCCCTGCGTTAGGGCCTCGCCGGGGCCCCTCCAGCAGGAGAGACGGGCCTGCTCCTGTTCCTGGAGCCCGCGGGCTGCCCAGGGGAGACCCCGGCTGCCCCAGCGAGCGAGCCCGGCCCGGCTGGCCCAGGGACAGGGCTGGGCTGGAAGGCGTGGGGCGTGCCTGTGCGGCAAGGAGGGAGGCCGCTGGCTCTGAGGGTGGCGGCGCAGCTGCCTCGGCGCGAGCTCCTCTCTCCCCCTTCTGTCGGGTCCCTCTCCCGCCTGCCCCCCTCGCTCTCCCAGCTGCCACCTGCTCTCGCGGGCTGGCTGGGCGGCCGAGCAGCTGGCGCAGGAAGGGGGCGTGCAGGGGAGGAGGGCGAGAAGCAAGATGCCAGCGGGAGCCGCCCGGTTCCCAGCTGACCCCAGGGAGGGGGGAAGGTGCCGGGATGCCCCAGGGGGGCAGGCGGGCGGGTCTTAGGCAGTGAGCAGGAGGTCGAGGGCAGCCCTGGGGCAGAGGAAAAAACTCGTGTCCTGGCCCCGCTGCTCTGGGGGGCCGTACGTGCCAGGGTATGAGACTGGCAGGTCTCTGTGGGGCTCAGACCAACCAGCCACAGTGCTGGGGGGCAGCAGTAGAGAGGGGCCTGGCCCCACAGCTCTGCTGGGGCCCCGGCTGCCCTGGACTCCATCCGAACCCCCAACCCTGGATGTTCCTCAGTGCCAGCCGGCACCCACCCATCCGGGCGCATCTTGGCACAGCCTGCTGATGCCCCCGCGGGGCAGGCAGGGAGGCCGTGGGCTCCACGTGGCTGGGCCCCGGCGCGCGTTTCTTTTGTGGCCCCACGTGGGCTTGGAGAGAGCCCCTAGGGCCTAAAGGCCGAAGGCCCGTGCCCAGCGCTGCCCTTTGGTTCCCTGGCTCTTCGTGTCGCTGGCCCTGCGCCGCCGGCTCCGCCAGTCTCTCGCGCTCGTTCCCTCGCGCTGGGAACAGAGGTGGATCGGACTCTGCGCCCCGGGTGGCAGGGGCTGCAGTGCATGCTGGGACCGGGGGCAGTCTTACGGAGGCCGGTGAGGGTCGCCTGGCCTGGCCAGTGGGTGATGAAAAGGCTCTTGGGGTGGAATGGCGGGGGGCTGCCCAGGGACGGGCACCACAGCTGGCACGCGAGAGTCCCGGCACCCACGGCCGTCGGACTGGAGAAGGGCTGTTGGAACGACAGGCAGCAGCTCCGTGCCCGGGAGGGTGGCTCTGGCGCTCTTCCCTCCCTCGCAGCTCAGGGTCCTCGGGGACCAAGGCAGGAGAGCAGGGCAGATATGTTTCCTCCTGATGCCTAGCTAGAGACGACCTCAAGCTCTGAAGCCTGCCTGTTACTACCCTTAGGAAGGCCTTTTGGTTACCAGGAATGAGCATTTGGTGCTGAGAACCCTGGACAGCCGCCTGGGGGGACCCGCCCTGCTTTGCCCCGGGGCCTCAATTGGCCACACGGCTCCGGGAGCCCCTGGCCACTCTGGTTCCAGGAGCCCAGGCCCGGGGCGCTCCCAGCTGCTGCAGCCCTCCCTGGAAGGATGGGACTTCCTGGCAGCCCAGTGAGGTGTCCGCCTCCCAGCCCGGATCCTGAGCCATTGGTGTCAGCCCCGGGCCGCTTAGGAACTGCTCAGGACGGGGCTTTGCGCTGCTCCGGGGGATGCTGGGTCCGGCTCTCGCTCCCGAGCTGTTGGCCTCCAGCGGCTTCCCTGCATGGCTATTCCCCCAGCGGGCGGGCAGGGGCAGGCCTCGGAGAAACCCAGGGAGCAGGGCTGTGCCCCTCGGCCTGAGAGCAATAGCAGCCCCGCACACGGCTCCCTGCGGAGAGCTCTCCCTCACCCAGTGGGGAGGGTGATGCCCCCGTGGTCTCCGGCCTGCTCGTCACGGAGCCCCTTGGCAGCCGACTTTCCTTCTGATGAGCACGGGGAGCTGGGTGGCAGGGCCCTGGGAAGGGCCACCCTGTTGATCTTGTGTGACGTGGGGGGTGCTGTCTGCTTTGTAACCCGGTGTCCCTCCTGGCTGTGCTGTTTGATTTACTCCACATGTGGATTGGCCCAGACACCTAGTCCCAGCCGGAGCCGATCCGAAGGGTGAGAGAGACAAAGGAAGGGAGGCGGAGACGGCCACTTAGCTGGGGGGCAGGGCCTGGGAGCTGGGTCTGGGTTTGGCTGGGGGAAGCATGAAGAGAGGAGACTAAGTCCAGGACAGGGGGGATCAGGGGCCTGTGAACCCCGTCCCCCCAAGAGGACTAGGCTGTCTGCCCTGGTTCCCATGTCGACGTGGAGCCCGCGCTGCGCTGTATCTCTAAGAACCAATAAACCTTCTACTCTACTGGCTGGCGGAGATGGGGGTGCAGGGTCAGGGGCTCCCCGACGCGCCGTCACATCTCGCATTCCCTAGCATCCTCATTGCAGGAGGAGTAACGGTAGTTTGAATTAGGAGCTTTAATTCGAACTACCTAGTCCGTGCCGCGTGTAGCCGCGGGCAGGGAGTTCGAACTACGGGCATTTAAAAATGGCGGCGCCTGGGAACATGCAACTGAAGCCCGGGATATTTAAATCCTGGGCTTCATTTGCAAGTTCGAATGTCTACATTCGAGTTCGAACTAGGGTGGCAGTGTAGACATACCCCCACATCCCCGCCGTGTGCTGAGCGGCGAGATGCAGCCACCTCTGGAGTGGAGTGCAATAGCTGGTTAACACAGAGGGGAGGCTGGGCGGAGCCTCCTCTCCTGTTAAAGCGGCAGGGGCACGCAGGGAGGCAGAGGTGAATTCTGCGAGCCGGGGGCTGCACCCCGTGCTGGGCGGAGCCGTGGCCGGGCCCCCCATGCACAGCGTGTCTGGGGGAGGCAGTGCAGCTGGCTGGGCCCTGCCCTGTGTCGCTGGCTCTGTGTCCGGCAGGGCTGGGAGCTCCCTGCCAGCCTCCCCCTGCCAAGCGGTGTGTGATGAACGTGCTCTGTAGCGGCTCCATCCTGCAGGGGCTGGGCTGCAGGACCCCCTAGCTCTGGGGCAGGCAGTACCCACAGCCCCTCCCTCCCCCCAGTTCTGCTCCTTGGGGGCTGGCCAGCTACTCGGGTTGGGTCCCTGCCCCTTCCTCTGCGCTAGCCCAAGTTCCTACCCCTCTAGGGACGGGCTGTCTCCCCTGCCCCTCTGCATGCCCTGGGCTCCGTGCCTGGCCCCAGGCTGAGCTCAGGGCCAGGCTCAAGCCGTCATCTTCTTCCTAAAGAGACCCCAACCCTGCGTGGGGGCAGCAAGAGACCTTGCTATGACAGAGCTCGGCCCCGCCAGCCTCTGCCCCAAGGGAGGGTGCGGCAGGTGGCCCCGGCATGCTGGCGGCTCCATGGCTCTGGAAGGAGCTTGCCCTCCCAGGTGCAGCGCTGGGAATTACCGGGGCCTTTCACCGCCTCTTGGACCATGCGGTCCAGGCCTCTGATCTCCCCAAGGCTGGGGCCGACCCAAAGTCCATCTCGCCCAGTGTCCTGTCTGTGAGGGTGACCAGTGCCGGGTGCATGAACCTTGGGTACTCTAACCCCTCATTCGTTTCCTCCTGATACCTAATAGCTAGAGACGACCGAAGCCCTGGAGCCTGTGCGTTAATATCCTTAGGAAGGCCTTTTGGTTACCGTGAATGATTCTATTGCTGCATATTGTTACCAATGCTCCCTCTCATTTTTTCCATCCATGTGCAGAATAAATTTTGTTTTGTGCACCAAGGTGTGTGGGGATGGGCACCACCAATAGAAACATATGCTGCCAGCTATGGGTGGCTGTGGGTGCTGTGCTAATCAGCTGCGCAGCATTTGAATCTCTCCTGGGCGACCGCAGAAGCGCTCACCTTACAGGGAACATTGGTTGTTTCTCCATCCCTCTTTGACTCTTTGCTTTGCCCCAGTGATACCTTGTGGTGAGGAGTTCCACAGTCCGCCTGTGTGTAACCCACACACCTAGTGTAGTTACTGAGCAATGCAAGTGGTACCTAGACCACAGCAACAGCTAAGCTCAAGAGACCTCTACAGCAGGGCCTGGGAGCTAGCTGGCTTTTAGGTCAGCGCATAGAGGCACCTATACTCAGCTCCAGAGGTCCCAGGTTCAAATCTGCCCACTTGGCGGTTACATGTGCGTTGTGTGAAAAGGTGTTTCTTTGCACCAGCTCTGAGTGAGGCTCCTGCTAATGTTGGTGACTGTCCCTTTGTCCTTGGGTTCGGCATGAGGGAGAAATGGCGTGCTGATCTCCCTAGACCAGTCGCTATTTGGTCTGATTTTACTCTGGCCCATCCTGTTTGCCCCCGTCTCTCCGTCTCTCCCGCGGAGAGCTGCTCCGGCCCTTGCTCATTCTCAGTGCCCTTGCCTGAAGCCGGCTTTCATTTGGCAACACCCCTCCTGAGACCCTGCACACGCAGTCTGGACAGGGGCCGCCCCGTTGATTTCTACTCCCCTCCTGAGACCCTGCACACGGGGTCTGGACAGGGGCCGCCCCGGCATCTCTTGCACTGATTCTGCATTGAACTGAGGTGGCTCTGGGAGCCCGACATTCCCCCAGCACACGGGGACGGGCTTCCCCGGGCATCCTCCCCTACCCTCGTCAGCCACGTGCTTTACTGCACACCCCTCCGTCCAGCTGAGTTCCCACGGGCACCACGGGTCAGGGGATCCCCACTCCCGTCCTCGCACGGTTGGCCCCACACCCTGAGGCCGCTTTGCCAGCCCACGCGGTCTGCATTGGACCCTCTCCAGCTTTTCAGCCTCCATGTGGATGAGTGGCACCCGGAGCCAGAGACCACATCCCAGCGGCACAGCGCTAATTCGACTCGCCCGCGACATCCCGTTTCCACCTCCGACGAGCACGGGACGCTCTTAGCAACGGCCCCTGTTGAGCCGTTGGTCTGCCCTGGCCCCCAAAACCTTGTCAGAGGCAGCGCTCCCCCGCCCCTCCAGTAAGCAGGCCCTGCAGTCCGTGTTCTGAGACTCCCGGCCCTGCTTTGCAACCCACGGTGGACTAGTCTGGCTTTCTCAGCTCTGTAGAAGAGACTTCCCCCTCCCCTTTCGCCCCCCCCCCAGGTTCTGTGTCACCTGTTACGCTGGCCAGCAAGGAGGCTGCATTTTCTTTCAGATCACTGACAAGAGTCGAGCCCCATGGGCGGGATCCCCCACTAACAGGCATGTTTGGAGATATAGCCTCTAGCCAGTTTGGGGATCGAGCCGCCTGCCAGTTTGGGGATCGAGCTGCTAGTCAGTTTGGGGATCGAGCCGCTAGCCAGTTTGGGGATCGAGCCGCTAGTCAGTTTGGGGATCGAGCCGCTAGTCAGTTTGGAGATCGAGCTGCTAGTCAGTTTGGGGATCGAGCCGCTAGTCAGTTTGGGGATCGAGCCGCTAGCCAGTTTGGGGATCGAGCTGCTAGCCAGTTTGGAGATCGAGCCGCTAGTCAGTTTGGGGATCGAGCCGCTAGTCAGTTTGGGGATCGAGCCGCTAGTCAGTTTGGGGATCGAGCTGCTAGCCAGTTTGTGTGGACTTGATTGTGTGTGTTTTTTGGAAGCAGGGCCGGGGGCTGGGTGGGCGCCCACCGTGAACCGTGCGGCTAGTTGTTCTCTTGGGTGTGAACAAAGCCCGTCTCAGCCCCCGAGAGCTGGCAATGAGAATGTCCCGGTCCCGGCCCTTCCTTTGCCATTCCTCTGGCTACGTCTAGACTGCAAGCCTCTTTCGAAAGAGAGCGTCTAGACTACAGCCAGTACTTTCGAAAAAGCAAGCCGCTCTTTGGAGAGCGAGCACCCAGGCAGTCTGGATGCGCTCTTTCCAAAAAGCACAGTGTGCATTACATAGCGCCTTTGTTCGAAAGAGCACTTCTCGGAAAAAGGCATTCTTCTCGTAAAACGAGGTTTTCCGCGGTCGAAAAAACTGCCGCATTCATTCGATTTACTTTCGAAAGAATGCGGCAGCAGTCTAGACGCAGGGGAAGTTTTTTCGAAAAAAACCCTGTAGTCTAAATATGCCGTCTGTATCCACCACAGTTTTGCATCTGGGCTCCTGGTCACAGCTCGCTGGGGCCTTGCCAGCGGCAGCATTAATACGGGGAGCAGTCGCTCTCCTCCCAGCCTGTTGTGCCAAAGTCTTTGCCCCGTCCGGCTCTCAGGACGGGTGGCGCTTCCCACTAGCGCTGGCCTTGATAAGTGGATGGGAGACGAACCCCTCCCCCCGGTGAAGTAGTGGGGACTCTAGTCACTCTTGTTGCTGTATTCACTTGGTTTGCTTTGTTGTGTTGTGTGTCACTCTACTGTCCTGTCCTGTAGTAACTCTGTGTGTGTGTGCCTCAGTTTCCCCGGGGACTGCAGCAGTAGCTGGCTAAGGAGGAGGGGAGACCAGGCATGACTCACTGGGGAAGTATGTTCAGTCTCTCATGTCCTGAGGACCAGGTGGCAGCAGATACACCTTGGGCCCACCCCCCCAAGCAGGACAAAGGAGGGGGCTGCCTGGGGGGCTGGGGCCAGTTGCAGAGGGTGTGAGTTAGTTTTCGGCTAGCTTAGGGAGAGGGGAGTCTAGCTGGCTTGGGGGCCGGGCAGTGGCCCAGAGCCCTGGCTGTGGGCCCCCCCTCTCCCCAAGCTGGATTGTACTGACGGCTCCTGGTTCCTATAACAAGAAGTCTGGACTACGCGGTGTCCCTGTCTACGAATAAACCTTCTGTTCTACCTGCCGGCTGAGAGTCATGACTGGCTGCAGATAGGGGGTGCAGGGCCCGGGGACTCCCCCACACCCCGTGACACCCCCTTCCCCTCTCTGCCCCAGCCCGCCAGGGCTTGCTGAGCACATGGAGTGGCTGCCTCGGATGATACCGTTAACCAGGCTCGTTTTCTGTTCCGTCTCCAGATCATCAGAAGTTGGAGCGTGAAGCCCGGATTTGCCGACTCCTGAAGCATTCCAACATTGGTGAGTGCCTGCCGCGGGGAGGGGCTGGGGGAGGGGCTGGGGTGCCCGCCGTGGGGAGGGGCTGGGGGTGCCCGCCGCGGGGAGGGGCTGGTAGGTGCTGGCTGGGGGACAGTGACCCTCCCCCTGCAGGAGGGCCAGAGAAGGGGGATGGAGGAAGGATGCATTTCCCTGAGAGTTTGGTTGACCCAACACGACCTGAATTTGGCCCAGTTTTGCTGAGGGCATTGGCACCCCGAAAATGCCTGTCCCGGTGAATTCACTGTGCACCCTAAAACCATCACCCCGCTCTGCAGAGGGGGTCGAAGCAGCGGGCAGCGTGGCCACGTCCTTGGGGAGCTGGGCAGGGACCCTCATTCCCAGAGGGCCCCCAGGGCATTGTGAATGCGCCCTGCTGCCCTGCCCTCTCCAGGGGCCCGGGGCGCCAGCCTCTGCCATTCTAGACCCCCCCCGCCAGAACTCACTCCTCCCACCCAGCCACTGCTGGGCCCTTTGGCAGCCCCCGGCTCAGGGTTGGGCTTGCGGCTGGACGGGCGCAGTGGGGGCTTCGTGCTTGTGTAATGAAACTGGATCCGGGGCCCAGCCCTGCCGGGTTAGAGGGCAGGAGAAGGCTGCAGCTGCAGGGGGTCGGCGAGGGGCCCCCAGCCCCAGGGCGCGCTCAGGCGATGCCGCTGGTCCGCGTCCCCCTCTTCCCCTTTGAAGTGCATCGGTTGCTATGGAAACGGTGTGTCTGGGCCGCAGGTGGGGATGGCCACGAGTCTGTTTATGTGATGGGCTGAGACGGCGACATGGAGACCTGGGAATGGGGGGCACCGGGTGTGGGGTGTATGAGCGTGCGTGTGTGCATACGTGTGTGTATGTGTCTACATATGCGTGTGTATGTGTGTGCATACGTGTGCTTGTTCGTGTGTGCATGTGTGTGTGCACATGTGTGCGTGTGCACACGTGCATGTGTGTTTGTGCACGTGTGCACGTATGGCACGTGTGTGCATGTGTGTGTGCACGTGTACACACATGCAGCTCCTGGCAGCGCTCCGCCTGGCTTTCACTCATAGATTTTAAGGTCAGAGGGGACCATAATGGTCCAAGTCTGGTCTTACCCCCTGCCGGCCTGGCCCACCTGCCCTGTAACAGACTCTGGCCTCCCTGCTCTGCAGAGGGGAAAAGCCCCCCCTCCCCTCCCAAATTGGCCCATGTGACCCGGGGACAATTCCTTCTCCAGCCCAGGCACGCGGGCCAGACAACTCTCCCTAGTAACTCCCCAGCCAGCGTCCCGTCTCCGGCCGCGGTGCCCGAGCTAGCCGCCAGCTACGACCCTCAGTGCAGACAAGCAGCTCGGGGCAGACACTAGAGTCCCTGGCGCCCCAGCCCAGCGTAGGCAATCGGCCCATTGGATGGGGGCTCCCCCCCCGTGGCTACCTTTTTTTTTCAGGTATCTAAAGGGGCGTCACAAGGAGGAGGGAGAAAACTTGTTCTCCTTGGGCTCTGAGGACAGGACAAGGAGCAATGGGCTTAAACTGCAGCAAGGGAGGTTTAGGTTGGACATTAGGAAAAACGTCCTGCCTGTCGGGGGGGTGAAACACTGGGATAAATTGCCGAGGGGGGTTGTGGAATCTCCATCCCTGGAGACATTTCAGAGCAGACGTCTAGACAGAGCCCTGTCAGGGATGGTCCAGATGGTGCTGGGTCCTGCTGAGGGCAGGGGGCTGGACTCGAAGACCTCTCAAGATCCCCTCCAGTTCTAGTGCTCTATGATTCTATGGCTACCTTCCCCCTCATGGCCACCTGCCCCCCATGGCTTCCTGCCCCCCTGCCTCCTGCAGCCCTGCCTGCAGAGATGGACCCAGAGGGAAGCTGATGCTAGTGCGGAACAGGGGTTGCTTTGCTCCTGGCGTGGGCAGAGGGTGCGGCAGACCCGTGTGCTCTGAGATGGCTCCTGGGTGCTGCTTAGATTCGGGGGCAGATGGGGGCTACCTGGCCATGTCTCTGGAGTGCCATTGTCAGATGCGTCCCTGGAGCATCTGGACCTCGGCCCCAGAGCCTGGATTCGCTAAGCTTTTGGGCACCTGCCGAGCTCCTCTTCTCCTGGGGCTGGGCTGGTCCTGAGGGTGGGAGCCACCTTGGCAGATAGCTGGGTTGATTGAGCTGGGGTTGGTCCTGCCTTGGGCAGGAGGCTGGACTTGATGACTCCTGAGGTCTCTTCCCGCCCTACGATTCTATGATAGCTCCTTGGTCCTCAGCTCCCATAAAGCGCCGTGGGCCTAGGGTGGAGACCTGCCGCTGACACGTGCCAGCCCTGGGCTTGCGGAGAAGGAGATGGGCAAGGCCCGCTCCGTCCCCGGGGCAGCGAGGGCTGGGCAGGCTGGAGGCAGAACCCCTGGGGGGAGGTGGCAGTAGGGGGCTCTCGGCGCCGAGCGCCTGGCCCCAGACCGGAGTCCCGGGCCGGTTTCAGTGCGTGCACATCCCCAGGCGCTCCGGGGCCCGGCGGCGAGTGCCCGATTCCGGAGGAGAGTCCCGCTGGCTCTGCGGGAGGAAGGGGGCGTGTGACGGATCGGGCCGGTCTGGGCATAGCTGAGGGCGTCCGCTCAGGGCGAATTGCTCAAATCCGGGGCTCCTTACAGCCCCCAGACTGGAGACCTTCCCAAACAGGCCACAAACCAGTCCCACAGAGCGCTTCAGCTGCCTGCCTGAAGCCTCACGAGCAAAACCCCTCCGACACCCCAGCAATATCCGTGCCCCAGATGGCCCCGGGCCTCATACACAGGTGGGGGGTCTTAGAACCCAACCCCACCTACCCCGAACAAGTTCTGTCCGGTTCCAAGAAACCAGCCACAGATCCCTGGTCAATTTACCCTCCGGATCTTACCCACAAATCACGCTGAGCCAATCCTTTAGCATCTACCATCTAAAGGTTTATTACTACAATAAAGAAAAGCCTGAGAGTGAGGTTGTTAAAGGATAGTACATTACATGCAGCGAATCTCCCAGTTCTCGATGCAGGCTCTAGCAGAGATGTTACAGCTGCTGGCTTAAAAGTCCTTGTTGCGCATCCTAGGATCAGGATGGGTCCACAGTTCTTCCTGGCTCTTCGATCCCTGCACTGCTGCCTCTGGGATGAAGTGCTGAGCTGAGAACAAAAAATGGAGTCCGCCACATGGCCTCTTTATACATCCTTCCTGGTCTCTTCTTGGCTGCAGCAGGTCACCTGGCCAGCGGCCTATCCCTGTGTTCCCTGCTGGCAGCCCTTAGGTGTCAGCCCTCCTTCTTTAGGTGTGTCCTTGGCCCATTGAGTGCTATTGTCCCACAGGGCCTCGCTAATTGGCATGTCCATAGGCCTGGCTCTGCCCAATGCTCAACCACATGCAGAGAAATATTCAGTATCCACACAGATTACAGATTCCTAACTACACACACAGACCGTATACAATCACATGACTAGCGTACATAGGATTAGCAGACAGTGAGCTTCTATTCAACACCCCACATGGCCCCCTTTTTTACCGTTTTTGGGGCCAACCCCCATGGGTGCAGCAGTGATCTGGCTGCTCCCCTCAAAATCCAGTAACATGACAGGGGGTCCCGTGGATGATCGAGAGTCCCTCCTGCCCTAGAGCCAGGCGCCCTGATGTCTCCCGTGTCTCCTTTGCAGTTCGTCTCCACGACAGCATATCCGAGGAGGGCTTCCACTACCTCGTCTTTGATCTGTAAGTAGCCGAAGGGCCCCCCTGGGTGGCTTCTGCGGCGTGCGGGTCTCTGAATCCCAGGGCTAAGGGCCGCCGCGCGGTTCGGGTTGCTGTGAGGGGCTTCGGGGCCGCCATGTCCGGCCGCGTTTCCCAGGGGGCGGACTCAGTTCCGGCGTGGCGACGCGGAAGCGGCGTGCGGGTGGGGAGCCGTGGCCTGTGGGGAAAGGAGTTTGGGAGCTGCTGCCTCTGGGCTGGGGAGGGAAGCCACTGTCCGCTGGACCTTGCCGTGGCGAGCCCAGGCAGGAGGCTGCCGGCAGCGCACTGGCTGCCCAGAGGCGTGATTTTGGTAGCCCTCCCGCCAGTGGGAGTTTTGAGGCGAGGTCGGAAGGTGGCTCTGGGGGATCCGTGGGGAGCGTCTGTCTCCCAAGCGGGGGGGCAGCCGCCAAGAGAGCGGGTGGGGTTCGCGGGAGTGGTGCCCACTGGCCGGACTGGCAGAGCAGAGGCCGGTCTCGCCGGCGAGCGACGTGTGACCGGCAGGACCTGGAACGTAGCTTCTGTGTGATGCCTGTGAGCAAAGGCCCCCTGGGCCCACGGCTAGAAGGGGCCTAGCCAGGTGGCCAGGCTTGTGGCGTTGCCGTGGAGCCCACGGGCGCCAGTCAGGATCGGACGCAGCCCTTCGCTCCAAAGCAGGGCCTCTGGCGGCGGGGGCACGCACCCAAGGAGCTCTAAGCCGCCAGTGCACAAGGGACCCCGTCCTCTTCCTTCCCTCTGCCTCCCGAGGGCGCAGGTAGCCTCGCGTCCGCGGGTGACCGGGGAATGTGTGGCCAGGGCCGCTTCCGAGAGGCATCTCTTGCAACCTCAGCTCTCAGCGGGCAAGGCCGGCGAGGATGAGGCTATGGGCCGTCCTCTCGGAAGACTTGTGTGCCCGAGCTAGGAATTCCAGGGAGACCCGCCTGTCCTCGCAGCCCTGGCAGCCCTGGCAGCGGCAGAGAGGCTGGCCGGAGAAGCCCCCGACTCTCCGAGTAACCACACTGGCCTCTCCGAGGCCCTGGCAGACTCCGAATCCCACCGGCCCGCTCCCATGCAGCCCAGATGGGCAGCTCGTCGCTGAGCCGGGTCTCTCTGAGGCCGGAGCGGTGGGTCTGCCCCAGAGAGCCCGGCCCCTGTGGTTTGTGCGGGGCGGCGCGGCGCAGCTGGGGGCGGTGGCGGAGACCCGGATGCTGTGCTCAGCTGCCTCTCGCCTGCTTCCAGATATAGCCGCCGTGAGCTCACCCCTCCCCCTGACAGCTCCCGCGCAGCGGCAGGTTATATTTAGCTCGCCTCTGAGTCACGGCAGCTCCAGGTTCCCTGTGCAGGAGCCGCGCAGACCTCGGCGTGTCCCCAGCCTGCAGCCGGCGGGGAGCCGAAAGACACGGGTGTCCCCCAGTCACCTGCCCCCCTTCCCAACCCGGAGAGTGAAACGGGGGGTCTGGGGGGGGAGGCGGAGACCGGCGCTCCCCGCTTACTGAGCTCTCGCCTAAGAGCCGGGCTCCGGGTCAGCCCAGCAGCTCCCCCAGCCAGCACCTCTGCCCCTCTCCACAACCCCTGCTGGGGCTCCTGCCCCGCTCCCCACAGCACCCCCTGCTGGCAGGGGCTGGGACTGGCGCCCCCTGCTGGGGCTCCTGCCCCGCTCCTGCAGCGCCCCCTGCTGGCAGGGGCTGGGACTGGCGCCCCCTGCTGGGGCTCCTGCCCCGCTCCCTGCAGCGCCCCCTGCTGGCAAGGGCTGGGGCTGGGGCTCCTGCCCGCTCCTGCAGCGCCCCTGCTGGCAGGGGCTGGGACTGGCGCCTGCCTCCTGCCCCGCTCCTGCAGCGCCCCTGCTGGCAGGGGCTGGGACTGGGGCTCCTGCCCCGCTCCACCAGCGCCCCCTGCTGGCAGGGGCTGGGACTGGGGCTCCTGCCCCGCTCCCCACAGTGCCCCCTGCTGGCAGGGGCTGGGACTGGCGCCCCCTGCTGGGGCTCCTGCCCTGCTCCCCACAGCGCCCCCTGTTGGCACAGGCCAGAACTGTCCCTGAGATTGCCGCTGGGCTGATGTTCTGCCATCTGTTCCATCCAGGAGCTTTGGTGCTTTCAGCCCCCCCGGCTGGCCACAGCCACGGGCTGACACTGCGTTGGCTTCCCTGGGGCTTGATTATCAGGCAGGCAAACTTCCACCAGCCCCGGGGACTGGCGGGTGCCCGGCCCCCTGGGAATCCCAACAGCTGCCCTGCCCTGTTCCGTCCACGCAAGGCCAGAGGAAAGTTGTGCCACGGGGGAGGGGGAGACAAGTGGCCGTGGCTCCGTGTTGCAGAGGCGTGGGGCTGGGTGCGGAGATGGCGGAGAGACATGGAGCCATCTCCCTTCCTGCCACACGGAGCCGAGGTCTCTGCCAGCTGGGGCTGGCGATGGGCAGGGGGGCGGCCCGTGGGCGGGAGCAGACAGCCTAGGCGGGTGGGAGCACAGCGCCAGGAAACGCAGGGCTTAGCGACTGGAGAGGCGCAAAGAGCCACGGGGCGAGTCCAGCCTGCCTGGACGTGAGGGCGTCCTGGGACAGACGATGGGGGCCCTGGTTGCTTTCCCTGCCCTATGCCGGGGTGCAGGTGGCAGAGGGGCAGGAAGCGGCATGGCTCCCCCTCCAGCCTGCGTGGCACCTGGCGCCCCCCACCTCCCCGGAGAGGCCCTGGGCTTTGGCTCGCCCGCCCTGGGGGGCTTCCCCGTGCGTGGCAGGGCGCGGTGCGTGGCAGGGCGGGGCATGGGGCAGGGCGTGGGGGCAGGGGCGGGGCGGGGCAGCGGGAGAATCGCTGCTGTCTGGGCTTGCCGTGCTCGGCAGCCCCTGCTCCGTGCCTTGGCCATGCTGGCTCGTGGGCACCACTTGCCCCCCCCCCGGGGGGATGGAGCCGGGGCCTGGCTGCAGGCGTCCCAGGAGCGTGGGGGGAGCCGGGTGCTGACCCTGCCGCTCTGTGTTTCAGGGTCACTGGCGGGGAGCTCTTTGAAGACATCGTGGCCCGGGAATATTACAGCGAGGCCGATGCCAGGTGAGGGGCGACTCCCCCCCCTTCCCTCCGCCCGCCTCCCCTCCCCCTCCCGCTTCTCTCTGCTCCCTGCCCCCATGCCAGCTGTCCCGTCAACATTAACCCATCCATGCGGGCACAACGGGGGGGCCCCAAGAGATCGCGGGGCGACCGCCCAGTGGGGGCCAGCTGTGTCTGGCCCCGGGCTGCCGAAGGGCGGCACAGGAGGGGCAGAAACACTTCCCCAGGGCACAGGAGAGGCAGAGGGGTAGTGGGACCCATGGGGTTCGTGCTTCCCCCTCGGCGAGCTGTTCCCAGGAAGCCCCGCGCAGGTGGGCCCCATGGGCCAGCCGTGTCCCAGGCCAGGGCTCCCCTAGGGCAGGGCGGGGGGTGTTGGCATGGCGGCAGTGGGCAGGCGTGCTGGGCCTCGGCCAGGGATGAGCTACCGATGGGGCACGGGGACCCTGAGCTGAGCACTGCGGAGGTTCGGCGGGTGTCCGTGGGACGGTGCCAGGGCGTGCGGCTGCAGGACATGGAGCAGTGGGGGGCCAGGGCGTGGGGGGCAGGGCCTCGCTGCCAAGGGCTGAGCCGCGGGTGCCCGAGGCAGGGCCAGGTCTTGGCAGGGCCGGAGGCGCAGGCGTCCTGCTGACCGGCCACACGTGGGCTCGTCTGTGCAATGGGAGCGCACGGCCCCTCGCTGCCCAGCATCACTCTCCAGCCCCCAGCAAATGGGCCAGGCGAAGGCCGGGGCCCGGGCCGGAGGAGCTCGGGGGCCTGCCACGCTCCCTGGGCTCCTGACCCTCCTCACGCAGCCCAGCGGGGTCCCGGGTATCTGAGGCTTCCCCCCGGCCCCGCTGGCGTCTCCACACAGGGGGGCTGGGGGCTAAGCAGCCGGACAGGGGCCGGGGCCAGGAACGAGGCACATTGGCCGAGCCGTGAGGAGAGCCCAGGACTGGCCCAGGTCTGAAGGGACGTGGGGCAGGGCCTGAGGGCAGGGGCAGAACTGCCAACCCCACACTGGCATGGCAGGGGCTTCGGGTCAGGCTGGAGGGGCAGTGACAAGGCGGGGGGCAGGGCAGAGGGGCAGTGACAGGGTTGCGGGGGCCCATGGCTGTGGGTCAGAGTGGAGGGACAGTGACAGGATAGGGGAACAGGGCTGGGGGCTGGGGGCAGGGTGGAGGGGCAGTGACAGGGTTGCGGGGCCCATGGCTGTGGGTCAGAGTGGAGGGACAGTGACAGGATAGGGGAACAAGGCTGGGGCTGGGGGCAGGGTGGAGGGGCAGTGACAGGGTGGGGCCAGGGCTGGGGCTGGGGGCAGGGTGGAGGGGCAGTGACAGGGTGGGGCAAGGCTGGAGGCTGGGGGCAGGGTGGAGGGGCAGTGACAGGGTGGGGGCCAGGGCTGGGGCAGGGTGGAGAGCAGTGACAGGGTGGGGGGCAAGGCTGGGGGCTGGGAGAAGGGGAGGGGCAGTGACAGGGCAGGGGCAGGGCTGGGGGCAGGGTGGAGAGCAGTGACGGGTGGGGGCAAGGCTGGGGCTGGGAGGAAGGGGAGGGGCAGTGACAGGGCGGGGCAGGGCTGGGGCGGGGCAGGGTGGAGGGGCAGTGACAGGGTGGAGGGGCAGGGCTGGGGGCAGGTGGAGGGCAGTGACAGGGCGGGGGCAGGGCTGGGGGCAGGGGGAGGGGCAGTGACAGGCCGGGGGGGCTGGTGGCAGGTTCTAATCAGTTTCTCCCTCTGCGCAGCTGCCCATCTACCCCCCCGGACTGTCAGTGTTGAGAGCCCCCAGCCCCTGGGTTAGCTGTCCCAGGCACACAGCTCGGCAGGTCTGTCCCTGCTGCTGTGGCTGACAACTAGGGGAGAGGGGAGGTGGTTTTGGCGCTCGAGCTCTACCCACTAGTCCATGCTGCCTCTCTGCAGGCTCCTCGTAGCCCGGCTTGCTTTGTGGGGGGGCAGGGGAGCAGGCTCGGGGTTGCTTTGTGATCTGGCGGGGAGCTGCAGAGTCACTTCCCCACCCATCGCCCCTGGTCCCCAGAGAGCTCCCAAGCCCTGAGGGTCCCACCCCACCCCCTGTGGGCTGGCCTCCACCTCTCAGCCATGGGGCCTGCTCCACGCGGAGGAGGCAGGGCCCAGGCAGGGTGCCCGAGGCCCAGCTAGCTCCGTGGCGGCTCGGCCTCCGCCCACCGCTGCTGCTCCGGGGCCACGAGGCCTCTCCAGCCACGGCTGGGGTGGAGCCGTGGGCCTCTCCCCCCGGAGCCCAGGCTCCACCGGGAGGGTCCGCACCCGGGGCCTCTCCCATCCGCTGTCGCGGCTCTGCGGGCGGCGCCTGCCCACGGCTGAGATCCACAGAGCCCCGCGCCCCCCACGCAGGTAGGTCAGAGCCGGGGGCACGGGGCTGGGCTGGGTCATGGAGAGAGCAGGGGGCACTGGGGACATGAGCAGAGCTGCCTGGGGCCAAAGCTAGGAATAGCTGCGGGGGCTGCCGGTCGGGGCGAGGGCACAGGAAGGACCAAGGGGGTGCCCAGGACTAGGCTGGCAGGGGTTGCGGGTTGGGACGAGGGGCACTGGCAGGGCTGGGGGTGCCCAGGGCTGGCAGGGGCTGCGGGTCGGGGCGAGGGCAGGGCAGGGCCGGGGGGACGCTCAGGGACCTCCTGGCAGAGGACGCTGTAGGGGCTGGGGGGCACTGACGGAGCTGCTGTTCGCAAGGGGCTCGCCTGCCCCGGACTAGGTAGCAGGGCCCCTCTGCCCAGTCAGCAGTTCCCAGACCCCCAGACCCGACCCACCTCAACCCTTTCCCCGCCCCGCACTTGCTGGAGCTGGACTGGCCCCGCCAGCCCTGCTCTGCCCCTCGCCTCTGGGGCCTGCCCCGGCCCTGGCCGCACGCAGCCCCTGGTGCCATGAACAGCCGCCCCTCCTGCCCCCCCGCCGTGATACCCCTGTGGTCTCTGAGCTTTCACAACATTGTTTCTCTCCTTCTCTCGTCCCCATCTCCACCCTGTCCCCCGTCCCTCTGTCTGTCTGTCTGTCCCTCTGCTCCCGCCCCGCCCCCTCCGCACGTCGGCTCCTGCCCGCCCCCTTTGGGTTTCCTTCTGTGCCTTCGCCCCTCCCGCCCGCCCGCCCCCTCGGGACCTGCCCGGCCCGTCTCCCGCGTCTGCCCCTCTCCGGCCCCCCTCACCCGCTCTCTCTCTCCCTTCCTCCCCGTTTTGTTTTGCAGTCACTGTATCCATCAGCTCTTAGAAAGCGTAACTTACATGCACCACTATGCCATTGTGCACAGGGACTTGAAGGTCAGTATCCGCCTTTCGCCCCCCAGGCCTCCCCCAGAAGCTGTGACTCTCGGGGCGGGGCGGGGCGGGAGCTGCTGTCCAGGGCCGAGGGGTTAGATCCGCGCTCAGGGCGCCTGGACACCGCGCTGCGGCCGGGCAGGGCAGGCAGGGCTGAGGCTGGACAGGAGACGTCCCGCCCCGACCGCAGCGCCCCGGGACCAGACACCCCCCTTCCGACAAAGACTCGCCCCCTCAGCCGGGCGGCTCGATTCGATTCGCATTTCACTGTCTCATCCCCCCCGCCCCCTCCCCTTCCCCCCCTTGCGTCTCTTGTCTTGTTTGCCGCCCTCCCCTGTGCCCGCATGGCTGCCACTCCTGTCTCCCGGACCAGCAAGGACGGTGTGTGCCCAGGAGGCACTTCTTCCCGGCACGGCACGGGTGCCCTGGCCCAGGGTGGTGGCAGGCGCCCTGCTCAGCCCGGGGCAGGGCTAGGGCCGGCGGCTTGTTGGTGTTGGCTGAGGGGGGGCGGAAGCTGGGCCTAAGCACCAGTGCCCCATGGGACTTGTGGGGCTGGACTTCCCTTCACGTAGCCACACGGCCACGCCCCACCTACCAAGCCCCTCTGCCCGGATCAGATTTCTGCCCACACTGGTGTCTCCTCCAAGGTCACCCTGCTGCAGGGGATTGCTCAGGCGCCCTGCCTGCCCCATGGCGGAGAGCTGGCCCCGGCCTCCCCCCGCTGGGCAGCGACCCCAGTTCTTCCCTTCAGGCCTGGCAGCCCCCCAAGCTGGGGAGCAAAGGGCCCAAGCACAGCCGGGGCGCGGTGCCCACTCCTACGCCGGCTGCCCCCTTGGCCCCTTGGCAGGGCGTGCGAACAAGCCAGGGTGTCAGTGCGGGGCCAGGGGTCGGCAGGGTATTCGGCAGGGTGTGCGCAGCTCCCCCTGCCCAGGCTGGCCCAGACCCTGTGGCTCCCGGGCTGGAGAGGGCCGGGGGAAGGTCCCAGCTGGGGCCGACGTGTGGCAGGCGGGCGGCCCAGGACCCTTCTGGGCTCTATGCTGAGGGTGGCTCGGGAGCAGGTGCCCACCGGCTCCTGGGTGCGGTCCTGCTCACGTGAGCCTCACGTGCTGGGGAACCAGCGTGGGGTGCCCTCCAACACAGACAGTCCCAGTCTCTGCCCGACTGGCACCCTGGCGGCAGCTGTGCTGCCCAACAGAGACGGGGCTAGAGATCCTGCCTGTGCAAGTGTGCGAGGGTGGCACGGGGAGCCCTGCCGTGCGAGGGGGCCTGGGCAGGTGGTGTGGGAGCCCAGCCGTGTGAGAGAACCAGCGTAGGCGGTGCAGGGAGCCCAGCTGTGCGAGGGGACCAGGGCAGGTGGTGTGGGGAGCCCAGCTGTGCGAGGAGACCACGGTAGGCAGTGCGGGGAGCCTGGCCGTGCGAGAGGCCCAGGGCAGGTGGTGCGGGAAGGCCAGCCGTGAAAGGGGGCCTGGACAGGCAGGCAGTGTTGGGAGCCCAGCCGTGTGAGGGGTCCTGGACAGGTGGTGTGGGGAGCCCAGCTGTGCGAGGGGGCCAGGGCAGCTGGTGTGGGGAGTCTGGCCATGTGAGGGGGCCAGGGTAGACAGTGCGGGGAGCCTGGCCGTGTGAGGGGGCCAGGGCAGGCGATGTGGGGAGCCCGGCTGTGCAAGGGGGCTAGGGAAGCTGGTGTGGGGAGCCCGGCCATGCGAGGGGTCCCAGGATGGGACAGGTGGTGTGAGGAGCTCAGCTGTGCGCGGGGGCCAGGGTAGGAGGTGCGGGGAGCCTGGCCGTGTGAGGGGGCCTGAGCATGTGGTATGGGGAGCCCGGCCGTGCGAGGGGGCCCGAGCATGTGGTGTGGGGAGCCCGGCTGTGCGAGGGGGCCAGGGCAGGCGATGTGGGGAGCCCAGCCATGCGAGGGGGTCAGGGCAGGCGGTGTGGGGAGCCTGGTTGTGCAAGGGGGCTAGGGCAGGTGGTGCGGGGAAGCCGGCCGTGAAAGGAGGCCTGGACAGGCAGGCGGTGTGGGGAGCCCAGCTGTGCGAGGGGCCAGGATAGGAGGTGCAGGGAGCCTGGCCGTGTGAGGGGGCCCGAGCATGTGGTGTGGGGACCCTGGCCGTGCGAGGGGGCCCGAGCATGTGGTGTGGGGAGCCTAGCTGTGCGAGGGGGCTCGGGCAGGCAGCTGGGCTGGTGCAGCCGCAGTGAGCTGAGCGGGGACTGCTCCAAGGGCGGGACTCACTGGCTCTCACAGTCTCTGCTGGTTTTTGGCCTGCTGCACTAACCCAGGGGGCATTCAGGGACGGCATCCTAGCAAAAGGAAGACCTGGGGGCAGGGCAGCCTGTTCCTGTGATCAGGCAGGCAGGAGTGCTCCGACCATTGAGCACCACTTCCCTGCAGTACCTGCAAGCACAGGACCCAGGGCCAGGGCCGCCTGCCTTGTGTTGACACTCTTGGGCCCTGTGCTCCCTGGAGCTCCAAGGGCCTGGGGTCCTGCCCCTCTCCTGCAGAGAGCCAAAAGCACGGCCCCGGCACCTCCCCGGCCCGTCCGTTCACACCCCATTCACGCGCCACGGTGGAACATGGAGTCCTGGAGCAGGTGCCTGCTCAGCCGAGCAGCCAGAGCAACTTAGCAACCGTGCCGGAGCCTGGCAACATGAGCAGCTGCACCAGGAAACCTTCAAACTACTAATGAGCGGGGCTGGAGCTCTGCAATGAGAGGGCCCCTCCTCGGGGCTGCCCGCCGCCCGCACAGCAGCAATCTCCCCGTCTCCAGGGCCCGGCGCTTCGCTCTCTCCCTCCAGTGCATCCGGCCCCTGCAAACGGCCACTGTTCGCGTTGGGGTTTCTACCTCATTGGTAAAACTATGTGAGATAGTGCAAAGCCAGGCCCGGCCCCCCGTGGGGCGCTTTGGAAACGCACCCGCCTGGGCACTCAGCAGCGTGAGCCTGAGCACGTGGCCGCTTTTCGATCCATTCCACGTGCGCCGTGCCAACTCTGGGCTTCGCAGCCGGCAATGCAAGCGTTGCTGGTACCAGATCAAATGCCGTCACCCGTCCGAGCTATTACCTTCCTCCAAAAAGATGTCCAGTCAGTCGGCCAGGGCGTCTTCATAAACCTCTGTTGACTGGCTTTGCAGTGCATGCTGCTCCTGCAGATCTTTATGAATCACCTTCTGTGTCAGCCACTTAATTATCTTGCCCGGATCGATACCTATAAGTACCCAGGTCGTCCCGGTTACCATTTCTGAAAACTGGCACAACAGGAGCATTTTTCTAGTCTTCTGGAGCGCCCCAATGCTTATGGAAAATCAGCAGTAATGGTCCAGTGAGCTTCTCAGCCAGCCCTTTTAAAACTCTTGCATGCAAAGGATCTGAACTTGCTGATTTTTAAAATGTCTCGCTTTAGTAGCTGCAGCTTAATGTCTTCCTGAAATACTAGCGGAATGGGAAGAGATTACATCATCTATTTTTTCCTCCAAATGCAGAGCAGAAATATTTACTGAACACTTCTGCCTTTTTTATATTATTATTCATAATTCTATCATTTCCATCTAACAATGGACTGATTCCATTGTCAGGATGCTTTTTATTCCTAATATATTTTTAAAGACCTCCTTATTGTCCTTAACTTTGCTGGCCAGAGTTCGCCTTGTGTCTTTGGCTTCCCTTATCAATTTTCTACAATTCCTAACTTCTAATTAATATTTATTACTATCAACTTCCCCTTTCTTCCATGTGCTATCTATTATTTTTTATTGGTTCCTACAATTGATTCACCTGGACTTCTTCCAGGTTGTTCTTAAAATGTCCCAAGTGAGGGGCTTCCCAGGAAAGACTCTTCCCCAGCCTAAGAGATCTCATTGCAGGAAGCATTTTCTGAGTTCATCCCTGTATTGTCATCCCCACACATCTAATTCAAGCCCCTGGCCGTCCCTGGAGAGTCCCCCCCTTGCCCCGTGCGTGCTTTCGTTGGTGTAGATGGCAAGCCATCCTCTGGCCTGGAGCATCTCTTCTCCAGGCAAGGCATGCCTCACTCTTTCCATGTGAGTCAGTTGCCCCAGGTCTGGGGTCTTTGTGTTTGGGACTCAGTGCGAGGCCCCGACTGAGCCCTGTGGCTGACGGGGGCGTTCCATTTACCTCAGCGTTTGGCCTCGGGCCCGCCGTGGTCAGCGGGATGCCCTTGGCTTGGCTTGGAAGAGGCGGCCAGGTCTATCCCTCCTAGCCCTCGAGCAGGTTCCCACCATCCGCCCTCTCCTGCCGCAGGCCCCTGCGCAGACAGAGGGCTCGGCTCTGCTTTCGGCGTCCAGCAAGCTCCACCTCTGCAAAGCACGGGGCCCCCCGCGGAGATTCTCCCGCACCCAGGGGTGCCCAGCCAGGAGCTGCCCTTCCTTTCCAGGGCAATGGGCGAAGAGCATTTTCTCCAAGAACAGGGACCCACAAAGACACCGGGAAGGGGGCCCTGGGAGCCCAGGGTGGTCAGCAGCGCTTAGGACTGCGTACGGGCCGGGGGGAGGGAGAGGGACGCAAAGAGGTCCGAGGCCCCCCCAGCCCACTGCCTTGAAAGGACAGGGTCTGCGCTGGGGCCGGGGGCAGGCGACCTCGCTCTTCGCTTTTGCAGCTGCCCTGGCCAGGAGCTTGGCCCGGGCCCGTGGGGTCGGAGGCGGAGGGGCCAGGCTGTCAGGAAAGGAGTTGGCGGCATTGTTATCACGGGGCAGGCCCGGGCCAAGGATCAGTGATGTGAGGGGGGAGGTTTGCAGGACCAGACTAGATACTCAGTCTGTGCCACCGCGCCCTTCCTCCGGGAGCTTGGGCAAGGCCTCCCGGGGCCTCAGTTTCCTCTCTGTATCATGCGGACGGCCCTGCCCCGTAGCTCAGGAGTGTGGGAGTGGTGGGGTGCTGCGGGGTTGGCACCTTCCGGGAGAGTCCAGGGCCAAAGCTTTCCAGTGAGGGATGCCCTGCTGGGCCGGGGGAGATGCCATGAAAGCCTGGCTCCCTGGGGCCGAACACACGCCACCGCAGCATTTCTGTAGGGCCTACTCAAACCATGCGCCTGGGCTCCCTGTCTGCTCCCCAGGAGCCGTGAGCTGAGCCCCAAGGGCGCAGGCCGTGCATCGCAATCTGTGTGCCCAGCGTGTGGCCAGCCAGGCGCTCCCGGGGCAGCACCCGGCCCGGGCACGGTCGCCCGCTGGGGCGTGGAATGCCAGGCGCCTGCCCCCTCTGCGCTGGGCTGGAGCCGGGACCGCCTGGGGGCTGACGGGGCGGCGGGGGATGAGACTCGTGGCAGATGAGGGTTGGGAGAGACGCCAGGAGGTCACAGAGTCCAGCCCCCTGCCCAAGGCAGGACCAACCCCAACGAAATCAGCCCAGCCAGGGCTCGGTCACGCCGAGACTTAAAACCCTCTAGGGACGGAGATTCCACCCCCTCCCTAGGGAACCCATCCCAGGGCTTCCCCACCCTCCTAGGGAAATAGTTTTTCCTAATATCCCACCTAGCCCTCCCCCACTGCAACATGAGCCCATTGCTCCTCGTTCTGCCACCTGCCCCCGCTGGGAACAGCCTCTCTCCAGCCTCCTTGGACCCCCCTTCGGGGAGGTGAAGGCGGCTCTGAGGATTGCTCAGAGCCCTGCTTGTGATCCGGGACCCGGACGGGTTGTGTGGACAGGCCTGGTGGAGGAACGGGGCTCGGCAGGGCGCGGTATCGGTTCTACGGGAGCCCCAGGGCCAGGCGGGGAGGTGTGGGCAGCCAAGTCCGGCGCAGAGATGCCAGCTGGCTGCGGCTGTCCGTGCTCTTTCGGAAGGGCGTGGCGGGGTGGCTCTCTGCTGGGTTCCTTTGCCACACCTGGCACCGCCCCTTCCTGCTGGCAGGGTTGTTTTGAGGGGGGATTTGCGGGTTCCCGGGATGGCGCACGTCCCCTGCCCACACGTCCTCCCAAGGGGCCCAGAGCAGGGGGGAAAGAGATGTCGGAGGAGGGCGGATGACGGACCCTCTCCATCACCGCCGGCCCCGAACGCTCTGCTCCCCTCCGCCCTGTGTGTCTTCCCTCCTGGCTCCTGGGCCCCTTTCCCTGGCACAGGGCTGCTCTTCTAGAGACGCCCCGACCCCAACGCCGCCGCGCCCTGGAGCCTTCGCAGTTAGATACCGAGAGGGAGCCCGACTCCTTGATTGTCCCTCCCCCCTCCTCCTCCCCTGCCCCCCAGCATCCTCCCCTCCCCCTCCCGCGCCCCACCAGCCCCCGTGGTTGTACCACTCACCATGAACTAACACGCCCCCTGGTGTTTGCATGCAGTCATTGCATCCAGCAGATCCTGGAGGCTGTTCTCCATTGCCACCAAATGGGGGTCGTCCACAGAGACCTCAAGGTGAGTTTTCGACCCCGCTGCTCTGTCCGTCCGTCCGTCCGTCTTTGTACCTTGTGTATGTTTCTGAGCGAGCTCCGGCGCGGCCAGGCCCAAGGCTGCTGCAGGGGCCTGTGGGAAAGAGGCCGGCCCGGGGGCCGTGGAACCACAGCGCCGGACACACCTGGGCAGGGCATCCTGTTCCCGCAGCCGGGGGGCGGTGAGAGCGCCATGGAGCACTGGCTGGGATCCGGCCCCCTGCCCCCCCAGCAGCAGCTGGGATCCGCCATCCGACCCCAGTGCTGGGATCCCCCAGCGGCTGGGATCCCCTTCCGCCCCAGCAGCTGGGATCCGCCATCCACCCCACAGTGCTGGGATCCCCCCAGCGGCTGGGATCCCCTCCGCCCCCAGCAGCTGGGATCCGCCATCCGCCCCACAGTGCTGGGATCCCCAGCGGCTGGGATCCCCTTCCGCCCCAGTAGCAGCTGGGATCCGCCATCCACCACCCTCCCACAGTGCTGGGATCCCCGCGGCTGGGATCCTCCCGCCCCGCAGCAGCTGGGATCCGCCATCCACCCCCTCCACAGTGCTGGGATCTCCCAGCGGCTGGGATCCCCTCCCGCCCCCAGCAGCAGCTGGGATCCGCCATCCACCCCCTCCACAGTGCTGGGATCCCCCCAGCGGCTGGGATCCCCTCCCGCCCCAGCAGCAGCTGGGATCCACCCCCGCCCCCATAGCAGCTGGGATCCGCCGTCCGCACCCCCACAGGGGCTGGGGTTTGTCGCCACCCAGAAGCGACAGCCGGCGCTGCCCCTCTCTCGCCACTGGCACGGTAGGGCGACTGGGGAATTGCTGGGAGCTGGCCAAGGGGGCAGTCGTGTGGCAAGAGGGGAGCTGGCCCGTTGGCGGCGGGAATGGCTCTGGCCTCCCACAGCCGAAATCAGGGAGGGCTCTTTTACAGCCTCCTGGCACCCACCCCCTGCGTGGGTCAGCGCCGTGGCTCACCTGCGGGGTGCCCCCGTGGCTCACGCTGCCCCTGGGCATTGGACGGGCACCCAGCCCCATTGCTAGAAAGGATCCGCTGTGCGCAGCAGGGCAGGCTGCCGTGAGCGGGTTGCTGTGGCCGCTGCCTGGGAACGCCGGGGACGGGGTCCTGGGAGCCGATGGACGAAAAGTTCAGTTCCTAGCCAGGCCTTTTCCTCCCTCTTTCCTTCCCCTTTGCCACATGCAACCCCTGCTCCCCCCCCGCCAGTGGGCAGGCCGCCTGTGGAGAAACACCCTCGCCAGCTGTCTGCATGCCCTGTGGCTGGTTTAACTGTGCTGCCTGTGCTCTGTGACACCCTCCCAGTGGTGAACCGGAGCAGGGGTGGTCCGGGCGCGGGCGTGTCCGAGAGAGCCGGAAATAGGCTGCGGAACTGGCGGCGGGGTTCCCTCGGGCTTGGAGTGGACCCATGGCTTCCTCTGCCGCTGCCCGTCTTTCCCTCCCAGGCTTTGGGGGGATGCGGAGCAGTTCCCCTTCAGTGGCACCCCCAGCCCTGAGAGCAGGGTGAAGGCCCCAGCCCCCAGCCCTACGGAACAGCCCCTCAAACCCAGGAAATGTTACAGGCAAAGGGGACGTTCCCTGGGAGCCCACGGCTGTGTGTGTCCCGCCTGGGGAAAGTAGGACCTTTTCATGTCTGGGCTCCGGCGCAGAGGGTCACGCTGTGAGGGAGCCGGGCTCCGGTTGTGCCGTAAGGTGGTAGCTGAACCAAAGTCTGGCACTTGGAGTCCTGCTGGCACGGGCTACAGAGTTGGGCCCTCGGCTTACTGTAATAAAGTGATGGAGCCAGGCTCTCATCTGGAGTGGTGCTGTGCTGGGGTGATGGAGCCGGGCTCTCGTGTGTGGAGTGATCCTGTGCTGTGGTGATGGAGCTGGGCTCTCGCGTGTGGAGCGGTGCTGTGCTGGGGTGACGGAGCCAGGCTCTCGCGTGTGGAGTGGTGCTGTGTTGGGGTGATGGAGCCGGGCTCTCGCGTGTGGAGCGGTGCTGTGCTGGGGTGACGGAGCCAGGCTCTCGCGTGTGGAGTGGTGCTGTGTTGGGGTGGCGGAGCCGGGCTCTCGCGTGTGGAGTGATCCTGTACTGTGGTGATGGAGCCGGGCTCTCGCGTGTGGAGCGGTGCTGTGTTGGGGTGACGGAGCCAGGCTCTCACGCGGAGTGATCCTGTGCTGTGGTGATTGAGCCGGGTTCTCACATGTGGAGCGGTGCTGTGCTGGGGTGATGGAGCTCAGTTCTGATTCCTGGAGATGTGCCATAGTAGGCTGATGGAGCTGGGCTCTCCCATGAGGAGTTGGACTGTAGGGGAGTGATGGAGCCAGGCTCTCAAAGGCAGAGTCATGTTAGGAAGTGATGGAGCTGGGCTCTAGGACATCACTTTATGCTGTGATGGGATGATGGGGCTTGATTCTGGCCCCTGGAGTCCTGCTGCACTGGGTAGCTAGAGCGAGGCTTGCGAACATGAAATCAAACTGTAGCAGTTTGGAGCTTGGAGGCTGGTACCTTGAGTCATTCGCAGAGGGATGCTGGAGCAGGTCTCTGGTGCTTGACACTGGGCTAGTGCACATGGTGTCCTGTCATAGCGGGAGCGTGCAGCTCGGTGCTTTCACCTGGAGTCCTGCTGAAAGAGGGTGATGGAGCTGGCTCTGGGGCCTTGAGTCCTGCTGTAACAAGGGGATGGAGCTGGTCTGTGGCTCCTGTTGTAGCAGGATGATAGAGCTAGGCTCTGGTGTTTGGAGCCCTGCTGTAATAGCTGATGGAGCTGGGCTGTGGCTGCTCTCACGAGGCGACGGGCCTGGGCTCTTGGGCACGGAGCTGTGCTGCCGTGGGATAATGGAGCACAGTGCCCGGGGCTGTCCGCGTGGCGGGAGAGCTGGCACCTGGCGCGTGGAACCCTCATGGAGGGGAGGGATGCAGCCGGGCTCCTGGGCACGTGCGGAGTGACCGTGCCGCAGCAAAGCCAGGGAGCTGGGCTCTAGCAAATGCTATTGTTTGGGGGGAGCTGGAGCCACGTGCTGGAGTGGTGCCAGGGAAGGGCGCTGCCAATGCTGGGGGGGGTGGGCTCTGCGTGGGGAAGGGGTGCTGCCGGTGCTGGAGTGGTGCCCGGTGCCAGGGGAACGGGCGCTGCCGGTGCTGGAGTGGTGCCAGTGTTGGGGAGATGGGTGCTGTGTGGGGGAGAGGCACTGCCGGTGCTGCAGTGGCGCCAGTGTTGGGGGATGGGCGCTGCCAGTGCCAAAGTGGCACTGGTGCCAAGGGGATGGGCACTGCATGGGGGAGAGGCACTGCTGGTGCTGCAGTTGCGCCAGTGTCGGGGGGAGGGGTGCCGCCGGTGCTGCAGTGGCGCCAGTGCCAGGGGAGGGGTGCTGCCATTGCTGGAGTGGTGCCCAGTGCTGGGGAAGGGGTGCTGCCGGTGCTGCATGGAGCCAATGGGTGCCTGGCTCCGGATGCAGCCGGGGCAGTGGTGATGCAGGGGCTGGGCAGGGGAGGGGAGGGGAAGGCCGCGCACTGGGGAATGGCAGCAGCCTCCTTCATCACCCAGCCCTAAGGCGTCTGCCCCCCCGGAAATGGCTGTATCCGGGGGGCCGCTGGCCCCCGGGGTTCCCTTGCACTCTGGCCCCAGGGCAGGGGTCCGGCTGGCACAGGGCACGGACCCCCGGGCCTCTCCCCTGCTCAGGACGCTGGTTCAGACGCCCCCCCGGGTAGGGCCTGGCTGGTGCAGGAATGGGCTGTAGGAGGGGCGCTGGCTCCAGTCCAGCCCCAAGGGGCGCAGGATGGGGGTCCAGGGCCCAAGCTCAGTGGTTCGCATCTCCCCGGCTGAGGCGCGTTCCCACCGGCTGCCAGCTGGGCCGCAGGCCACGACCCTCCGCTCATGGGGATGTTCTGAGACTCCCCACCCGCCCCAGCGTGGGCAGGGCCTGGTCCCGGCAGGGCGCGGGCAGGGCTCCTTGGCACAGTCGCTCGGGGTGACGCCTTGGTCTGCGGGGCCCTGGCCGGGGGTGCACGACCCCGCTATTGTGCCGGTTTGGAGCCGGCATTCCTGGCCCTTCCCGGCCCATTTCCAGAGCTCCCCGGGGGCCGTTCTGAGCTCTCTGGCGCCGTTGAGCTCCGGCAGATTGATCGGGGCACCAGCAGAGCCGTGCACCCGACCCGCGGGGCCAGCCAGTCAAGCCTGTGCCCCAGGAGGGTGGCCGAGGGGGGAGGCCCGTTCTGTGTATGGCGGAGAGAGGCCTTGGCGTTTGTGTTGCGTGGGTGGGCCTGGTGGGGCTGGGGAGCTCTGGGAAGTCCCCACACTGTAGCCGAAGGGGGGTGTTTTCCTGGTCCCTGCCACCCATTTCTCTTGTGAGCCCAGGGGCCGAGGGCTTTGGCCCCAAGCCCAGAGGCTGCATGGGGCTTTGGGCAGCTGGAATGTGCCCAGAGGCCATGCCAGATGGGCACGGCAACACAGGCCAGGACTTGCCCATGGGTCAGGCAGCTGGAGGCCTTGCGGGTCTGGAATTTGCCCGAAGTGGGTTTCCCCCTCCTCCCCTGTGGTTGGGGGGAGCGAGGAGGGAGGGCTGTGAGTCTGGATCACCGAGAGCAACGGGGCAGAGAGGGGCCGGCCGGGCTGCGTGGACGCACCGACTGCCTCATGGCACCATTCGCGTCGCTCCTCGGGCCGCTCGCGCGCCTCGCCTGCGTCTGCAAACCCTCTCTTGTTCTTCTTCTCTTTTGTCTCCCCTCCCCTGCCCCCTCGCACCCGGACCTGCTCCCACGGCAGCCGGAGAACCTGCTCCTGGCCAGCAAGTGCAAAGGGGCGGCCGTGAAGCTGGCAGATTTCGGCCTGGCCATCGAGGTGCAGGGGGACCAGCAGGCTTGGTTTGGTGAGTGGCAGAGCCCCCGCCCCTGCCCCTCTGCCCGCAGCAGCCGCACCGACACGGCCTTAGTTCTTTGGTTTCTCCCCAGGCTTCGCTGGCACCCCCGGCTACCTCTCGCCCGAAGTGCTGCGCAAAGAGGCCTACGGCAAACCCGTGGACATCTGGGCGTGCGGTAAGGGCTAGTGCGAGGAGCCCGGGGTTCAGGGCTCGCTCCCCGTCTCAGTCCGCCAGAGAGGGACCGTCTTGGCGGGACACTGGGCGGATCAAGGCCCCTGCTGCCCGGCGCGTTTTCGGACCCTCGGGTCATTCTCGTGGCTCCTCTCAGCCCTTCCCCGTTACCGACGGGTCCGTGTCTGCCGGGCGCCTGCCCCCTGCTCTGGGCTGAGCCCCCGGCTCCTGCCTCCAGTGCTTGGTGCCAGGCAGTGCTCAGGGACTGGCCTAGCAGGGAGGGTGCTAGCCTAGGGTGGGTTCAAACCCCAGCTCTGCCAAGGTATCCTTGGGGCATCAATTAAGGACAGATCGCCCAAGGTGTTTAAGGATGCAGAAAGGCAGCTTGTGGGTTTTACAGCAGTGCCCAAGCAGGCTAGGTGCTCAGCTCCAACTGGCATCCGTTGGCTGTGTGTCTAGAGGCATGGACAGGCATCCGTGGGGGGCATCTAGAGGCACAGACAGGCGTCCGTGGGGTGTGCATGTAGCAGCCCAGACAGGCGTCCGTGGGGGGCGTCTAGAGGCACAGACAGGCGTCCGTGGGGGGCGTGTCTAGAGGCCCAGACCCGTGTCCGTGGGGAGGGGGTGTTTAGAGGCACAGATAGGCGTCGGGGGGGAGGCGTATCTAGAGGCACAGACAGGTGTCCAATGGGGTGCGTCTAGAGGCACAAACAGGCGTCTGTGGGGGAATGTCTAGCGGCACAGACAGGCGTCCATGGGGGGGTGTTTAGAGGCACAGACAGGCATCCGTGGGGAGTGTTTAGAGGCACAGACAGGCATCCGTGGGCAGGTGTTTAGAGGCACAGACAGGCATCCGTGGGGGTGTTTAGAGGTACAGACAAGCGTCCATGGGGGGTGTTTAGAGGCCAGCTGTGGGGTGCGGACAGGGCAGCTAACCAGCCGCAGGTTGGAGCTGGATATTGCGCCCCAAGCCCGTGGTTGCCTGGGGCAGGAGAGCGCGCGAGCCGGGCCTGGCAGCAGGGTGAGCAGACCCCCCATGCCCCCGCGTAACCCGACTCTGCTCTCGCCAGGCGTGATCCTTTACATCCTGCTCGTGGGTTACCCTCCCTTCTGGGACGAGGACCAGCACAAACTGTACCAACAGATCAAGGCGGGTGCCTACGACGTGAGTATCTCCCCGCCCTGCCCCACCCCCGGTCCCAGCCCCCGCTGCCGGGCAGGGGCCACGGGCTGGAGTCCCACCTGCCACGGGCTTCGTGTCCAGTGTGTCGGCTGCCCCCCTTGGGGCTCGTGTGCCTGCCTGCCATGGGACCTCGAGTCGCTGGCCCTTCCAGCACAGGGCATGTTCCTCCTCCTCGGGGCTGGGGCTGGCCAGCCTTCCCCTCGGCCCCCGGCCCCGTGGCTTGCCCCGTGGTGGTGCCACTGCCTGTGTGTGGTCTCCCTGCCCCACGCTGCGAAGGACCTGGACCGAGCCTGCTGGGGGCATGGAGGCTGCTAAGGTGGGGCTGCAGCCACAGGGCGTGTTCGAAGCCGTGCTGGGCAGGACATGTTCCCCGGGTGGGCAGGGCCAGCGGGTTTAGGAGCCTGTGAGCAGGTGGGCTCAGGCTGCGTCCCTGTGGCAGGGCCTGTGTGGACGGGGCTGGGCCGGAGGGAGAAGGGCTAGGGCGGGTCCGTCTTGGGCTGGAACCAGTAGCGGCTGTACCCGGGGGGAGTGACCGGCTCGCCAGCTCCCACGACTCCTGTAATGCCACGGCGTTGCTCCCTCCTGCCGAGCCTGGGCACTGCCCTGTGGCAGGCAGCTGGCACCTCCCGTGTCACCTCCCGCCGGGGGGCTGCTCCGTGGTGGGCAGTGGCACCGCCCGTGTCACCTCCCGCCGGGGGGCTGCTCTGTGATGGGCAGTGGCACCGCCCGTGTCACCTCCCATCAGGGGGCTGCTCCGTGGCAAGCAGCTGGCACCTCCTGTGTCACCTCCCGCCGGGGGGTTGCTCCATGGCAGGCAGCTGGCACCACTCGTGTCACCTCCCGCCGGGGGGGCTGCTCCATGCCGGGCAGTGGCACTGCCTGTGTCACCTCCCGCCGGGGGGCTGCTCCATGCCGGGCAGTGGCAATGCCCGTGTCACCTCCCGCCGGGGGGTGCTGCAGCCCAGCTCCTGGATGCTCGTCCCTGGCGTCCGGGGGCAGAACTGGCTGCCGCGCAGCAGCCCGGGCGAGGGTCCCAGAGACATCTGGGCCTTGGCGTTCGGTGCTGAGCCCCTTTGGTCCCCCTGCCCCAGGATGCTGTTCGGTAAGGGCCGGGGGCTTGAGGAAGCCGCTTTCCGTGGCCCCCAGAGTCGGAGGAGAGCCAGGGGCTCGGTTCTTTGCCTGGAGGGGCTGTGGCAGGGCCCCGTGCCCGGTGGATCCTGCGGTTCCTCGAGCCCAGAGCCACGTGCCCCGATGCTGCCACACAGGGGCACAGGAACGCCCCCCCATGCCCTGTTCCTAGCGCTCCATGCTGCCCCCCCTTGGTCACAGGCTGAGGCCGAGCTGCAGTGGGAGCCGGTGGCCGCCCAGCAGAAGCCCAGCTGTCCCCGCCCCGGCGTGGCAGGCCCAGGGCGCTGTCCTGGCCGGGGGTGCCAGCACCTGCCGCTCTCCTGCCCCCTCTCGCCCGGGGCTGCTGACAAGTGTGGTAACCCTGGCTCCCTTGCAGACACTGGGCAGGGCAACGGCAAGATTTCTGCCTTGGCGCGACTCATTCTCCACGCCCCTAGCAGCACGGAGGGACCCCGGAGCGTCCGGACGCCCCATGCGACTGCCCAGAGCGCAGGGCCAGTGGGTATCTCTCTGCTCCAACTAGCTCGCTGGAATTCGGCAGCCTCCCCTCCTCTCTTCCCCCCGCTGGCGCTTCCCTCGCCCCTCTGAGCTTGGCCTCTTCCGCACGCACCCGGGCTCCGCGGGCAGGGACGGAGCGACGGCTGGCTCTTCTCCTGCTCCTGCGGCGCCTCCTCTCCCCTCTCGCTTGCACGGACCCGAGCGGGCTCCTCCGGGCCGTGCAGCGTCACACCCGGCCGCTGGCTCCCCCTCTCGCGCCGTCGTGCGGTAGAACTGGCGCTTCTTTCCCTTCCGAAGCCGGGGGCTTGTGGGGAACCCTCTGGTGACAGCCTGCAGCAGGGGATTGCAGAGACGTGAGCAACCCCTGTTGCGCTCTCTCCGGCCGTTAACTCTGGAACCTAGTGACCAACACCCATATGGTTCACTGTCCACCTGCTAGCAGCAACAGCCAGCCAATGCGCTTATCCCACAACCCCCCCCACTTTTTCCCAGGGGGCAGCAGCCCCCGCTGCCCCCACTCCTGCGGCCAGCACCTCCAACTTCCCACAAAACCTGCAGTCCAGCCCCGCGTGGCCAGCCCCAGCGTCTGCGGCACAAGGAAACCGCAGGGGACGAGGCGTTGAACCGGGATTAACTCAGCGAGGGTGGGACCCGCGGCCAGGTTCAAGGCAGGAACTCAAGTGCGCTCTGGGCCAGGCAGAAGGCAGGGACCACTCGCCTTGGAGCAGACGGGGTAAGGCAGCATTGGCCGGGCAGCAGATCTGGGCAGACTCTGGCGCTGGCTTTGGGCTGCCCTCGGGTCCCGGGGGAAACGCTGGTCCCTGCCCCTCAAAGGCCGCGATTCCCAGCCTTTAACCCTGCCGGCCCTTGTGTCTTGTCTGCAGTTCCCTTCCCCCGAGTGGGACACAGTCACCCTGAAGCCAAAAACCTCATCAACCAGATGTTAACCATCAACCCGGCCAAAAGAATCACAGCCCACGAAGCCCTGAAACACCCATGGGTCTGCGTAAGTGTCGCCACCGCCCCCGCGCAGCCCGGGACGGGACCGCCGGCTTCTCCCGCGCTCTGGCTCTGTGGTGGGGGGTGCGAGGGGCTGGCCGGCGCTGGCAGAGAGTGGCTGGCCCGGCTGAGCCGATTGGGGCCGCAGGCCTCAGGCTGCAGGGCTAACCAGCTGGGGGAGCCCAGGCGCAGAGACCCCGAGGCCTCGCCACCGTGCAAAGGCGCCGTCCTGCTGCCTCGGGTCTGGCTTGAGCTGCGTCCACACGGCCAGGAGACAGGGAGCAGGGCCGGTCCCTGACCCAGCCCCTGGCAGGGTCCTCGGACTTGGCCCTGGGTGCTGGCCGGCCCCCTTGGGCTGATTCACGTGTGGAGGGAGGGGGCTTGGTGCCTTTGCCGCTGATCCGGGGGGCCCATCGCTGGTGGCCTGCTGGGCCCGCTGGGGGGTTGTTGCCCGTGGCCCCAAGACCGCACCGTCCCTCCAGGGGCTTCTCTGGGTGGGCAGGACCCTGCTGGCTGAGCCGTTTCGGCAGCCCCGGCCCTGCCCCCTCGCCTGCCCCCTCGCCTGCCCACCCTCCGTCTCTGGTACCGAGCGACTGACTTCTCCGCCTTCCTCTCCTGCAGCAACGTTCCACCGTGGCCTCCATGATGCACCGGCAGGAGACCGTCGAGTGTCTGAAGAAGTTCAACGCCAGGAGAAAGCTCAAGGTAAACGCTGCTGCAGCGCCTGGGGCCGGCTCAGAGCCGCGGCAAGCAGGCGGTGGGATCCCTGCGGCTCCTCCGGCAGCCCCAGAGGGGCAGAAGCTGCCCGCGCCCTGTCGCATGGCACATCCAGGGCCTAGTTCCCCTGGCATCCCCGCAGGCAATGAGAGTCCCTGGGTCCGCAGAGCTCAGCGCCCAGCATGCACGACGGGCGCTGGAGACGGGCGCTGGAGAACAGCTCCCCCGCCCCCGGCAGGGACCCGCCAACCGGTCCCCCAGCTCCTGCGCTGTCCCTGGGGGGCGGAATGGACCCTCTGCCTCGCGCATCCCCCGTTGGGCTCCCAGGAGCAGGCACTTGCATGCTGCTGGACGGCTCTGCAATGGCTGGGGTGAGCCCAGTGCCCCCAAGAGCCCGGCGTCCCCGAGCCCAGCGCCCTCGAGAGCCCAGTGTCCCCGAGAGCTCAGCGCCGGGGGCCAGCTCCCCCAGTTTGCGCCACTGAATGGGCCTGTGAGCTCAGCCGGGAGGGGACAGGGCGGGGGAGCGGGACGGCGAGGGCTGGTGTCTCTAGGGCTGTCCCGCCCGGGGGGACCGCGGCCTGGCTGCAGGCAAGGGAGGCTACGCAGGAGAGGCCCAGGTCCCCCGGCCGGTCCCAGAGCCCCTCGTACCGGGGGAAAGAAGAGGCTGGGCCAACCTCTGCTGACCCTCAGGAGGCAGGACCTGCAGGAATTGTGCCTTTGTTCCCGCCCCACATTTGGCCCCCCCCAGCTCCCGCCATGGGCCCAACTCCCACTGAGGCCTGTGGGGCCAGGATTTCACCCGGCGTCTCCGCCCCCCCCCCCCGGGCCCTTTGGGCCAGCGCCCCCTGCTAGAGCCGGAGGGGGGGGGGGCCAAGGCGCCGGGCTGTGGAAGGAGGGGGCCATACCACAGCCAGGGCGGCTGGGCAGCGTCTGTGGCTCCCTCGGGCAGCGTGTTGGCAGGAAGGGACCCAGCCTCGCCCTGGGGAGCTGCACTGGGACCGTGTGCTGCTCCGCACCTGGGGCCGGCGCGGCTCCCCAGCACCCCAGGGGCCAGTGCCAGCCCAGGGTCGCGGGAGGGAAGCCGAGGCTGAGCCACACACGGGACGCGCCCCCGGCAGTGAACCCAGCATCCCGTGCGCTCGGTCGCCTTCCCCACTTGGCCACCCCCTCCCCGTGGCCCTAGGGGCAGCGCCCGCGGGTCGGGATCCGGGCCCCGCGCCGGCTGCCTGCCTCCAGCCCCGGGCTGTGCCGACCCCCGTCTCTTCTCTTGCAGGGGGCCATTCTCACCACCATGCTGGCCACGCGGAACTTCTCAGGTGAGCGCTCGGCGTGGCTCGGGGTGGCAGCGACGCTCGGCCCAGCGCCGGCAGGGCTGCCAAGCCGCCTCAGCTGCTGCCAGGGCAGAGCCCGGCTGTGTGGGGCGCCCTCCGCCGGGTCTGCCCCCGCCCAGCGCTGCGGACGCGGGCGCAGCTGGGCTGGCAGGGCTGCGCCTGTCCGTCTCGCCTGGATCCCCCAGCCCTCCGCGCTGCTCCTCGAGAGCCCTGGCAGGTCCCAGCCGGCCCCTGCCTCTGGCCTGGGACCCTGGGGAGCAGGGCTCTCAGGCTCTCCAGCCCCCTGCCTTCCACCGCGGCAGGTCGCCAAGCCAGCCTGCCTACCGGCCAGCCCCGAGCATTGTTTTCTCTCCAACGGCAGCTATGAACAAGTGTCCACTTTTAAGTGAGCCCCTTTGTTCTTAAGGCAAAAGCCCCCAAGGGAGAGCCAGTGCGCGGTTTTACCCAGCCCAGAGGTGCCAGGTGTCCCCCCTTAGGCTGGGGGCTGTCTCCAGGGGGTGCCCTGGGACAGGAGGTCCTGTCCAGCAGCTGGATCAGAAAGGAGGCCCCAGTCTAAACACAGCCTGTGTATCCCCCAAGCCCTTTCGTCGGTGGTCTCTGGAAAACCCAGCCCACGCCAGCCTCCCGAGCCGGGGCACCTCTGCAGGGGCTCACGGCCTGGCTGGCCTTAATCCACCCCTCCACACACACGCACGCACAGTGGTTCTGGTTCCTGGAGGACCCAGGGGAACCTCTCTCCTGGGAGTTCCCCACAACCCTTGCCCCCAGCGCTACATAAACTCCAAGCAAGCCTCGGCTCCTAGGACTGGAAAGGCCTCGAGAGGCACCCAGGCCAGTCCCCGCCCTCCCGGCAGGGCCCAGCACCATCCGGACCAGGGCTCTCCGATTCCCGGCCCGCGGGCCAGGCCAGAGCACAATGGCCAATAACCCCTTCCTGCCAGCGCCCCGCCCTCTCCCCCATTGCACCCCGACCCCCGAGGGTTACGGGGGGGCTGGGGCAGGGCGGCAGCAGCCATTGGGCCCCCCGCACTGCCCCACAACTGGACACGACTCCAGCTGAGGCCTAATGAGCGCCGCATGGAGGGGGACGGCGCTCCTGCCATACAGCCCGAGGGATGGCCGCTTCTAGCAGGCGTCCTGCTGCTGACGCGTATTTAGCTTGTGGTCCCCCAGGGCCCCTCCCGCATCCCTTCCCATTCTGCATGGGGGCCACTGCTGGTCCCCAGGGGTACTGCCTGGGCTCGCGGAACCCCCAGCACCAGAAGTGAGCCCGGGGAAAGCCCGGCTTGCCAAGGCAGCTGGACCTGCACTAGGGGCTTTGCCCGCCCAGCTGTGCCATCAGGGAGCCTGTCCCCTTTGCAGGCTGCCCGGCGGAGCAGCGAGTCCCGTCGCGTGGCCCCGGTGTGAGGTGCGCGGCCCAGCCCATGCGCGTGGCTCCTTCCCTGCCAGCCCCCCTCGGCTTCAGAGGGCAACAGCTGCTCCTGAGCCGCTGGCTGGGCCACGTGGGGCTGAGAACTACACAGCTCACCTCACCAGTGCCAGGCCAGCCGTGTGCCCTGCCGCCTGGCGCAGGAATGCCTGGTGCCCCGGCCAGCTCTGCGCAAGGGACCCCTCGCTCTCACTGGGAACGCCGGCCAGGAGCTGCCTGTGCGCGGGGGTGGAGGCCTTGGGGAGCTGTGGAAACGCAGAGGTGCCTGGTGTGGGGCAGGCTGGGTCCGTGTCTCTTTCAGCCCTTGCAATCCTGCTTTCGTCAGTTTCACGGCCGGGGGATTTGCTCCAGATCTCCTGCTAGCAGGGAAGGGGGCTGGCAGGAGAGGCCCTGCTCTCCCGGTCTTGTCTGGCACCCAGCTCAGCTGAAGCAGGCAGCCTTGGGCCAGTGCTCCTGCCTGGAGGCGAGGGGCGATAGCTACAAGGGAATGGGCGGGAGCCAGCAGTGCCGATCCTCCAGCGGGACCCTTTGCTCCCCCCTCCAGGGGCCGTGGCTCGCCGGCACCGTGCCTGGGGCTCTGCTCGGTGGCACCCAGACCCGGAACTCCGCTTTCCAGGCTCGTGGCCAAATGCCACTGAGCCAGTGGGGCAAGAAAGAGACAAGGAGACAAGCAGCCACGGACTGTCCCATGGGGGTCCAGAGTCCCTGGCAGGCTGGGGGAGCCGCACGCCCTGCCCACGCCGCTCAGCCTTGGCCCCCAGCCCCCATCCATTCCAGGACACGCCCTGATGTCCCAGCGATGCTCCCGGGCTGGGTGGGATGGGAGGACCCTGCACCCCCTGCCGACGTAGCTTCCTCATGGGCACAAGGGAACGTCTCCGGCGGTTCGCCCCGCAGCCGGCCTGTGCAGGGCCAGACGACTGCACTGTAGAAGTTCGGGCTCAGAAATCCAGCCGGGGGGGAGGGGAGGTTTAACACCAGCTCGGGTGTCCCCACAAGCTGCGGCTGCCCCGGGGTTGCAGTGCAGACGTGCCCCCAGCCGGGGCTCTAGACCGGCCGCCCCGTGGGGCATGTGGAACGGGGCTCCGCTCCCAGCAATCTCGCCTCTCCATCTCAACTTCTAACTCGGATCTTTTTTCTGCTTCCTTTGTCTTTTCTTTCCCTTTCTCTCCCGCCCTCCGTCTGTCTCGCTCCCTCTCGCTGTCTTTCTCTGTCCCCCGTCCCTCTGGTTCCTACCCCGGTGCTGACAGTCGGCAGACAGACCACCGCTCCCGCCACAATGTCTGCAGCCGCCTCCGGTGCCACCATGGGGTTGGTGGAACAAGGTAGACGTGTCCTGAAGGGACCCTCCCCGCTTCCCCTTCCCCCCGGCAAACTGAGCGCATGCAACTTCGTCCTCATTCACACCCCGAAACCAGCAGAGATTTTAAATGTCAGGGAGGGGAAGAGGGTTAAAAAGGAGCCTTGGGAAAGGTGCCAAAGCTGGTTAAGACCCTGGAGCAGCTTCTGCTGAAGGCGAGTTTCAAAAGATTGGGGCTGTTCTGCTAGGGAAAGAAATGCCTGCGATGGGGGTGTAAAATCAGGCCCATGTGGCGGAGGGAGCAGGAAGGGGTGTTGACCCCTTCACATCACATGAGCACAAGGGGTCCCCTGCAGACATGAAAGGACAGCGGGTTTCAGGCTAGCAGCAGGCAGGATTACAACCTGTGGAACTCCTGGCTGGGGGATGTTGTCAGGCCAAACGTATACGGGGTTCACAAAAGAATTCACTGAGCTCCTGGCAGACGGGCCTGATGGGGACGTAGCCCTGTGCTCCGGCTGTCCCTACCCTCTGACCGTCTGAAGCAGGGACTGGACCCGGGGGTGGCTCACTCAGGGAGTACCCTGTGCTGCTCATTCCCTCGCAAGTGCGGGGGGCGGGCTGCTGCCAGGGACCTGGGCTGATGTGACCCCGCGGGGCCCTTCTCAGTTACTGAACTTGGGCCTCACGCCCTGCGAACTCAGACCCTGGGTCATAGTCTCAGACGGTGACGGGGATCGGCGGGGGAGAAACCTAGGGCCCAGCTATGCTGGAAATGCCCCCCAGCCTCTCATGCCGGGGGGGGCGAGGAGGGTGAATGGCTCTGGAACCCATGTCATGGCAGCCCGGCCGTGTTTATGTGCAGTGCAGGGCGCCTGGTGGGCAGCGCGGGCACTGTAAGCCAGGCGTGGAAGGACTCCTATGGGGCCTACTTCTTTGGAGTAACATCTTAGCAGGGCCTAAGTGATTTAGACGCTGGTGTCCTATTCTCAGAAGTGGCGTAGGCATTCAAAGGAGACCGTTGAAAGCCCTTTGGGGTAGAGGCTCCCAAGTGACGCAGGGCCAGGTTTGCAAAGGAGTTTAGGTCCCTAGGCCTACTGAGAGGTGCCTAAATCCCTTTGACTTTCACTCTTTTGAAAACGTTACTGGTAACGTCTCCTCATGACAGTAGGCAGCCCTCCGTGCCTCAGTTTCCTCATTAGTCAGCCAGGCGGCCTAGCGCTCAGGAGCCCTTGGCGGCTGGGTTTCTGGCTGCAGTCCGAGCCAGCTCCTGTGGCGTTAAAGCCAGCAATGAGGAGGTGACGTCCTCGCCGTGCCCTGGTCAAGCCGCGCTCAGCGCTGGCTTCTGTGTTCCTTTGTCCCGAGCTGGAGCCCTGCCCTGGTCTCACACAGCACGGAGCAGCTCTGGTTAAATCGGGGCTGGGGGCGGGTCTGAACTCGGGGCTTGGCGGGGGAGGTGGGCTCCAGACTCTATGTCAAGCACCGTCCTGCGCGGATTGCGTTGGGGGACGGTCAGTGCGGTGCCAATCCCCTTAGACAAGCCAGTCCCGGCTGTGTGGCTGCCAAGTGCCTGGCTCCCCAGGAGCTAACCACTGCCCTGTCCTTGCTCTGTCGTACTGTACGGTCCGGGGGAGCACGCTTCCCACGGCAGCCATGCCGCCAGCCTGCATGGGCCCCACAATCGGTCTCTGAAGGCGAGGAGGCGAGGGCCAGGCCTGCCTGGAGCGGAAGAAAGTGCCTTTCAGAGATCCCCCCTGTGCCGGGGTCCAGGGGCAGCCCCTGCCTGGCCGTCGGGGGTCTAGTTCCAGGGGCGATGGCACAAGGAACACCCCAGTGTGACTAAGGGTGTGTCTACACTGGCTCGTTAGTTCGAGCTAGGTAGGCAAATGAGGGCATCCGGAGTTGCAAATGAAGCCCGGGATTTAAATATCCCGGGCTTCATTTGCATGTTCCCAGGCGCCGCCATTTTAAAATCCCCCTTAGTCCTAATTCGAACTACCTACTCCATGTGCCGCGTGTAGCCGCGGGCACGGAGTTCGGACTAAGGGGGATTTAAAAATGGCGGCGCCCGGGAACATGCAAGTGAAGCCCGGGATATTTAAATCCCGGGCTTCATTTGCAACTCCGGTTGCCCTCATTTGCCTACCTAGCTTGAACTAACGAGCTAGTGTAGACACACCCCTACCTCTCCCCCTAGCTTAGTGTCATCTGTGAACATGCTGAGGGTGCAACCCATCCCCTCAGCCGGGGCATTAATAAAGATGCTGAACAAAACTGGCCCCAGCACCGACCCCAGGACACTCCGCTTGACACCGACGGCCAGCCAGACATCCAGCCGTTGATCACGGCCCATTGGGCCCGTCAATCCGGCCA
Organism: Rafetus swinhoei; assembly: GCA_019425775.1. Lineage (NCBI taxonomy): Eukaryota > Metazoa > Chordata > Testudines > Trionychidae > Rafetus > Rafetus swinhoei. The sequence continues at coordinate 1,756,998 of JAFJHL010000226.1, forward strand.
GCTTTCTGTCTGCCTGACAGTCCATTTATCCAACCCAGACTTCCTCAGCTTGCTGGCAGTGCCCTGGCCACGCGAGCAGGCCTCCCCTATTGCCCTGAAACCCCTTTAACTCTGCTCTGCTGGCATGTCTGTCCCACCGCTGCTGGTCCGGCAAGTCACTGCCCTGCCCAGCCGGCCTCCCTCCTTGGGTGAAGTCTCGGGGCAGCTGAGCGCAGGGCGGATGGAGACTGACGGCTCTGGCACAGGCTGGGAAGTGACTGGCCAGGGCCGTCCTTAGGGTTGAGGGGCCCTTGGCAGTGCTATTAACCTGGGGCCTCTGCACCCAGCGGCAGCCTGGGGGGGGCCGATTTTGCAGAGCTGTGATTTTATCCTCAGCAACACCCGACTGAAATAGCTTTAAAGCAAAAGGGAACCGAAGGTCCTGTCGACTGACCCCGGAGATTCGGACGCCGACAGGCTAGACCTGGGGTGGCCAGTGCCTGTTAAGTGGCTTCATTCCCACTCGACGGGCTCGCTTGCAGGTGCCATGGTCTGCTCATAGCTCGGGCCGCCTTTGGGAAGTTACTAGCTCCTCTCCGGAGGAGGCAGAACCGCAGGCCTGGGATGGGAAGAGGCGGGTGGGTGGACATTGAGACCTAGCGGTGCTCCGGATTGTTGGGTGCCCTACGCAGCTGCATGGTCTGTGTGTGAGTAAGGCCGGGCCTGGCGGCCGGGAGAGGAGGTGGCTTTGGCAGCCGTGTGCGCTAGGGGCTGCCCTTAGTCTGTCTCTGTAGGGAGGGTAAAGGGACGCGGTCACTGCCTGTGAACCGATCTCGGCAGCGCCCTGGCAGATGGCTGGGGGGAGGCTCGATGAAGAGCCCTGGGCCAGCCCCCTGCTTGGCGTGTGGTGGCTTGTCCTGACTTCCGCAGTCTGGGAGCAGGCGGGTCGCGGGAACCAAAGCCCGGCAGGAGGCGCCGGTCAAACTCTGGTGCCTTGGGGCTCAGCAGTGCTGGGGAAGGAACCTGGGGGGGCGTTCAAGGAGCTGATGGGGCAAGGCACCAGAGCGGGCCGGGGCTGTCAGGCTAGAGAGAGGAGACAGGCTCCCCCCACGCCACCGCCGTCCCTGTGGTGTGTCCTGGTGAGTGCTGGTGCTCTGCTTTCCCCGCCCCTGCCCCTGCCTGCAGGCTGAACTGGCGAACGATGCATGTGGTTGTGTGGCCCGTGCATGCTCCGGCCCTGCCCGGTGTCTCGGAGACGGGTGCTGTGCTGTGTGTGCTGGCGCTGGCCCTGCATGCGGCAGTGACAGAAACTGACCGGCCCGGCCTGCGCCAGCGTCCCTGCAGAGCCTTGACCGGAGCCCAGGTCCCCTTGCAGGCCTGGGGCCCGCGCTGCCCACCTCTCTGCAGACCAGGCCCCAGGGCTGGCAGGGCGCAGGGGGGCCCGTGGGAGCAGCCAGGGGCAGTGGGAGGGGCCTGGGTGACACGGGGGGCCGGGACAGGGGCTGCAATGTGGCCCAGCCGGGCGTGTTGTTCGTGACTGGCAGCTGTGCAGACTGGCGGTTGAGCTGTGCTACCCTGCGGGGCTGAGCTGTGCGCGGCTCCCCCCAGGCCCAGCCCAGCCCCCTCCAGGGGCCAGGCCAGCCAGCCCCCAGCCGCCTGCCTGCCTCCATGCCTGCGCTCCAGATGCAGCCCGCTGCCCTCCAACCTGGGCAGCTGCGGCGCTGCTGGGGTGGCGCCAGGCCGGTTTCATTCAGGTCCCCTCTGCCCCTGCTGGCCTGGCACCTCCTCCGAGACACAGGGAGCTGCTGCAAGGGGCTGCCTGCAGGCGCCCGGCGCCAAGGCATCTGCTGCCTGTCCTTCCTGCCTCCCCATCCTCTGGCCCAGGCTCAGCCATTGATGCTTAGATCTGCCCGCCCTCTGGGCAGGAGACCCTGCTGGGCTGGCAGCCTGCTTGGCCGGAGACCATGGGGCCTCCCGGCCCGCCCTGCTGCCGAGCCACGCGCCACGGGCCGGTCTGCACTAGCGAGGCTCCTGCGCCCGGTCTCCTGTCTGGCTCCTCCTCCGACTCCCTCAACCGCCTGAATCCTGCCACCCCCAGTGCCGCAGGGCTGGAGAGTCGGCCTGTCCCTTTGTCACCGGCCTTAGTCAGGCTGGCCGGTAGCCCCTCCCAGTGCAAACAGCTCCCTCGGCTGAGCAGCCCTCCGCGCGGAGCCATGCCGGTAGGCACGCAGAGGCCCTCTCCTCTGGCCCCGCTGGCCGGCACCATGCTGTCCGGACATGGGCCTGCCGGCTGGCCAGGCGCCTGACGGGCCGGGCGCCAGGCTCGGGCGGACTGCCGGGGGCTGGCGAGGGCTGGAATGAGGAGCTGGCGGGCCGAGGCGGCTGTCTTTCGACACTGTGACGCCTGTGGCATCGTGTCCTCCCCGTGTGACTGTGCAAGGCATCCCCGGCGTTGAGCCCCGCTCTCGGAGCCTGCTGAGTGCCACCTGAATCAACCACCTGTCTTCCCCTCCTCTGCCCCTCTGCCTCCCCTCTCTGACCTCGTCTTTCTCTCCTCTGGCGCCTGCTCTCGCTCAGAGCTGCCTGGGGAGCAGGCAGGCAGCCTGGCAGCCCTGCGGGCGCGGCAGGGCAGCGCCGCAGGCGGCATGCCGTGGAGCGCGGGTCCCCGGCTGAGCCCCTGCAAGGTGCCGTGCCAGCCTCCATCTGCAGCCCTGCCCGGCTCACTCAGCAAGGCCCCCGGCTTCAGCCTGGGCAGCAGCTCAGCTCGCCCGGGCCTCGAGGCCAACGCACAACCCCTGTTGTATCCCCTCCCGCCACCGGTCTGCCCGTGCCCCTCGATCCCAGCCCACCTCCCCGCTATCCCCGTCCGGCCCCCACCCCTGCCCGTGCCCCTCGATCCCAGCCCACCTCCCCGCTTATCCCCTCCCGCCCCTCACCCCTGCCCATGCCCTCGATCCCAGCCCACCTCCCCGCTATCCCCGTCCGCCCCCACCCCTGCCTGTGCCCCTCGATCCCAGCCCACCTCCCCGCTATCCCCTCCCGCCCCACCCCTGCCCATGCCCCTCGATCCCAGCCCACCTCCCCGCTATCCCCTCCCGCCCCCCACCCCTGCCCGTGCCCCTCGATCCCAGCCCACCTCCCCGCTATCCCCGTCCCGCCCCACCCCTGCCCGTGCCCCTCGATCCCAGCCCACCTCCCTGCTATCCCCTCCCGCCCCACCCCTGCCCGTGCCCCTCGATCCCAGCCCACCTCCCCGCTATCCCCTCCCGCCCCACCCCTGCCCGTGCCCCTCGATCCCAGCCCACCTCCCGCTATCCCCGTCCCGCCCCACCCCTGCCCGTGCCCCTCGATCCTGACTCACAACCCTGGCGTGTCCCACCCTCGGTTCCCCCCGCCCTGCCAGGCCCCCCCGTCAGACTGTGGCTCCTCTGCTCTCAGCCGTGCTGAGCCGGGACAGTTCATGGCGGCCCGGCATGCGGGTTGGGAGCCGGGAGGGAGGCAAAGGGGAAACAGCCAAGCACAGAGAACATGCCCTGGAGGAAGGGTCTGGAGCAGGGGGCCAAGCCCGGGGGTTGGGGGAGGAGCAGGAAGCCAGGTGCAGGGCCATCCAACCGCAGTTTGGATCCCAGCTGGGGCACAGCCATCGATGCCAAGACTGTGTCTGACACTCAGGGGCTTGGAGCCTGGGCAGTGCAGGCTAGTGGTTAGAGCCGGGTCTGCCCATCACCCTAGAGTTCCGGTCCCAGCTCTTCCTCTGCTTGCAGGAGTAGCCTTGGGCAAGTCCCTTAAACCCGCTGGGAGCAAGGCTGAGCCCCTGGCCCGGGAAGGGCGAACAGAAGGGGGTTGTGCCAAGCTGCGGGATGCCCAGCTGCAGCATGGCCCAGCGGGGCCTGGCCGGGCAGCTCCTGGCTGGCGGGGCAGTCGGTGGCTGGGGGCAGCTGCCGGAGGGACCCTGCGTGGGACGGCTCGGCTGTGGCCTGGCCCGCTGGGAGGCGGGGAAGTGTGGAGCCCGGCTGGTGTCAGGGCAGGGGCGGCTCACGCTGGTGCCGAGCGCGAGCAGCGTGAGAACAGGCCGAGGGCAGCTGGCTCCTCCGCCCAGCATCTGCGCTTGGCACCCAGGGGCCGAGCCCGGGGGCTCTGGCCGCACTTGCCGGCTGGGGCCACGCCGGGTGCAGGGAAGAGCAGGGAGCCTGGGGCGGCGGGGGGGCGTGCCCGGGGCAGCCTGCTGAGCTGGGGAATGGAGCACACTGCCCTTGCCATGGAGCCGCCTGCCATGGCCCTGCCCTTCTCGGGGGCTCCCGCACCTCGTCTGCTCGAGGCAGCCTGGCAGCGGGTGAAGGGGAGCTGGCGCTCTCCCTCTGTGTTCAGCCGTAACCCACTGGGTGCGGGCTTCCGGCCGGGTGCTGGTGAGGGGGGACCCCACTAACCCCGTCCTTTCCCTCCCCCACAGCAGCTAAGAGCTTACTGAACAAGAAGGCCGACGGCACCAAGGTGAGCAGTGCTGGGCTGGCGGGCTCGATCCTGAGGGGGCAGGGAAATGCTGGGCCGGGCTGTGGGAGGCTGGGCTGTGGGGGGCTGGGGCGCGGGCGGCTCCTGCCGGGCTGGGCTGTGGGGGGCTGGGGCGCCGCTCAGAGGGCCTGGAGCCACAACTCAACCCTCCGGAGTCCCTCCTAGACTGGGAGGACTTTGCAGAGCTGCCCGTGAGCTCCCCAGCTCCCTGTGTCCAACCCGTGGCCGAGCCTTCTCCGGGCTCCAGAGAGGCCCTTGGCGCCCCTGCCCTTGCCCCACGGCCTGGCCACGTTGCGCAGCGTCCCTGCTTGCCCCGGGGGCCGGGGGCGGAGGCGTGAGGGCGGCTTGCATGGGGCAGGCTGTGGCAGCTCCGGCCTGTCTTGCAGGGTGTGTTTCTCCTTTCCAGCCGCAGACGAACAGCAGCAAAGGCAGCGCCGGGGTCACCAGCCCGAAGGGAACCCTGCCTCCAGCGGCTCTGGTAGGGCTCCCTCTGTCCCCACCCCCCGCGCCCTCGCCGGGCTCCACAGCCCTCCCTGCGTCCCCAGCCCCAGGAACTGAGCGGTGCCCCCGCTGTCCCCCCCAACGCCCGCTCTGCGTGGCCGCGCCCAGCTCTGGGCCATGCCCACGGGGCACCGCCTCCCTGCTCAGCCAGCTGCCGGCGGGCACTTGGGGGGGCTGTCCGGCTTGCGCAGGGCCCGTGGGCACACACGGGGGGCTGAATGGCCCAGCCCCGGTCCAGGCACCGCCCTGGGGCCTGCCCGTGCCTGGGGATCCGGCTCCCAAAGACGCCACTAGCTTGTCTCACGGCCGGCACCAGGGCCTGCCCCCCTGCTCTGTCTGAGCCTGGACCTCCTGGCCCCTGAGTGCGCCTTGCCCCCGCCTCTGGCCCGGCTGCCGAGCCCCGGTCGAGAGCAGCCCCGGGCAGCGGGCCCCGCGGGGCGTGGGCGGGCAGCGGCCTGGCTGTGGTCAGTGTGTGGAGCCCAGCGCCACGCCCAGCCCCGGGCCGGGGAACAAGCTGTTCCTGAGCCCGGCCTTGGCCCGGGACCTGCCCCGGCCCAGGCAGAGCGGCAGGAGAGCCGGGGTCACGTCTGCCCGTCCAGAGCCAGTGCTGCCGGCCGGGGCTTTGCCAGGGGCTGGGGGGTGATCGCTGGAGAGCGGGGCCGGCCAGGCTGAGACGGGCTGGGCTGGCCGTTGGGCCTCCGGCGCCCTGGGCTAGCAGCCCCACTCCCTTGTGCCTGGGAGCCTCGCTCGGGCCGGGGCCAGAGGCGCTCCGAGCTCCCTCAAGCTGTGTGTGAAGCAGGGAGAGGAGCAGAGAGCTCCTGGCACCCCCCCCCCCCCCGGCCCGAAGCCCGCCCGAAGGGGGGCTCAGAGCCGGGGGGGAGGCCGCTCGGCGGGCCTGGCTCTCCCTCATGCGGCGTTGGGACCAGCCCCCGGGGCGTTAAACGTGCCCGGTGGCTCTGGCGGCATCGTATGCCGAGCTCGGCGTCTGCCCCGGGAGCCGTGGTATCCTTGGAGAGACCGCCAGGCCCCTAGCAAGCAGTGGATTTCCCGCACGGCGGCCTGTGCATTTCGGCCGCCCCACGTCTTCCGGAGCGGCCTAGCACTGCTCCCTCCACGGGCCCAGGCCTGCGGCCGTCTCCCTGGGCTCCCTTCTGCTCCCCTTCTCCGTCTCCCCGGGCTCGCCTGCCCACACGCTGGCCTGCCTCCTTCTGGTCTCGCTCCTGCTCCGGTGCTGGGCCGCAGCAGCGCGCCAGGAAGTGCCCATCTCAGCACATCCCCTGGTCCTTCGGGAGGCCGAGTGCTGCTGCTCTATCGCTGCCGGGGCTCTCGCCGGCGCTGTCTCGCGGCCTTGCCATGCTGGGGAGACTCGTTCTGGATGTGACCGTCCCTGCCATACGCCAGCAGCGGCACGGCCGGCCCTTGCGCATCACAGGGCACGGCGTGTGCAGGGCACGGCACCTTTCCGGGCGCGGCAGCCTGCTAGAACGCACCTCGCTGTGTGTGGAGTGCTGAGAGCCCCCTTGTCCTCACGCGGGGGACACGCTTCCCCCTCTTCCTCGTGGGACCAGAGTGTGACGGGCTGAACCGCCAGCGTCCGGGCGCCCCGCGCTGAACACCAAGAACTTTGAAGAAGTTGGTGGCCCCGGGCCAGTGTAAAGATCGACTCTGACTCCGAGCTCTGTGCCTGAGATCAGAGCAGCTGGTTGGGGTAAGAATCTGCGGGGACAAGTTTCGTAGCGGATTAGAACTAGCTACGGGGGGTTTGTTCATTTTAACTCAGTAGCTGTGCCGGCGCGTCGGGGACCCCGACCCTGCACCCCCATCCGCAGCAAGATGGGACTCCGCCAGCCAGTAGAACAGAGAGAGTTTATTGCTGCTCCGAGATACAGCCTGGCATGGGACCGATGCAGGCATGAGAGGACGGGCTGACAGCTCTAAGTTCCCTTGGGGGAAGGGGTCCCCTGAACCCCCCTACACTGGTTAGTCTGCTTCCTCCATGCTTCCCCACGCTCTCCCTGCCCCCTCCCGAAGCCACCCCCTTCCTTTGTCCAAACCCTTCCCTGGCCAGGTGAGAACCGCTTGGGCCATGGTCCTGACATGAAGGCCCTCAGGGCGACCCCCGCCCCGGGCAGTGCTTACAGACAGAGGCCAGTAGGGGTCACCCACAGCCCAAGCCTAGTGACCAGTGAATGCCCAACCAGAGTGGCCTAGGGCCACTAGAGTAAACAGCCCCCCAACTAGGTCACAGTAACTTACCAAGATAGCTTCCCCACGTATCACCCCGATTAGCCATTCATTGACTCAGAAATAGCTATTCCCGCCTTCCCCCCCACCTTCTGTACTAAATCTGATTTGTCAGTTTCATAACGGGTTCACTTTTTTCACTGTATCCCTTTGGTATATATGGCCGTGCCAGTTCTCTTCGGGTATGTCTACACTGCCACCCTAGTTCAAATGTAGGCATTCGAACTTGCAAATGAAGCCCGGGATTAAAATATCCCCGGCTTTATTTGCATGTTCCCGGGTGCCGCCATTTTTAAATGCCCGGTAGTTCGGACTCCCTGCCCGCGGCTACACGCGGCACGGGCTAGGTAGTTTGAATTAAAGCTCCTAATTCGAACTACCGTTACTCCTCATTGCAGGCAGTACGCTCTGGGTGGGCATTCACTGGTTGCTGTGTTTGGGCTGTGGGGTGACCCCTACTGGCCTGTGTCTGTAAGCACTGCCGAGCGGGGGAGGAGGCGGAGCCTGAGGTCACGTAGACCAGTGGTCCCCAACCTTTCAGGGCTGCCGGGCACCCGGGGGCGGGGCCACTCACGCGCTGCGCGTCCGGGGGTGGGGCCACCCATGCGCCTGGGGCCAGCACCGCACATGTGCCGCGCGCCCGGGGCAGGGGCCGGCCCAGATGATTCGGCGGGCGCACATAAATGCCCTGGCGGGCGCCATGGCACCCACAGGCACTGCGTTGGGGACCACTGACGTAGACAGTAACCCAACTGGTCCTACTGGTTGAGGGCAGGGACTGAACAAAGGAAGTGAGTGTTTGAGGGAAGGGTCAGTTTCGGCTGGGGGAAATCATGAAGGGAACAGACTAAGCAGAGGGTTGGGAGTTTAGGGGCCCAGACACCCCATCCCAAGGGGTCTGAGGCATCCTGGCCCTGACTCCTGTAGCCACATCACGTCTGTGCTGGGCTGTATCCTGGAGAAGCAATAAACCCCTCTCTGTTCTACTGGCTGGTGGAGTCTGTTCTTGCTGCTACGGGGGTGCAGGATCGGAGGGTCCCCGATGCGCCGTCACAGGGCCGACCTGGCCTTCTGAGCTTGCACTGTGTAAAACTGTTACACCAAGTGAGAGGGATTGGTTTGGGGTTCGGTCCCTTGGGGGGCTGGTTTCGTGGGTGCAGAGCCCCCCCAAGCGGAGCTGGCTCAGTGTCTGTGTGGCTCTGCAAGGGGGCAGTAACCCCAGCTCCGTAGTCTGGCTGGGGGGAGACCCAGGGTCTGGCCCAGCAGGACAGGGTGGCAGGGAGCCCCAGAGAGCAGGAGGGGGGCGTCAGTGCACTGGACAACCCGCAGAACATCTGTGATTCAACCCGCCACACACAGCGCTGCCTTTCCTCCTCTCTCTCTGTCGCGCTCGTTCTGTAAGGCAGGTGTTGCTGCTTTGGCAGCCGTCCCATTGCTGCGACTCGGCGTGGCCCGGAGCGCTCCCTGTTCCTTGACATCTACCCAGCTGTGGGGTCTCCGGAGTGACGAGCAGTATGTCATCGAGCAAATCCTTCCTGCTTTCCAAGGCTTCCTGTTCATCGCCGTCAGACAGAGCCAGGATAGCAGCCACAGCTGGCCGGACAGCCCGTGTCCACAGCAGTGCCACAGCATGCCCATCCACTGGGCCGCAATGCGGGATGGGCTCCGAGAGGACCCAAAAGTCGCCTCGAGCCTCTGGGGGCTGCCTGCAGAGAGAGGCTATGTGTACACTGCGATCTTTTTCCGGAAAAAGATATGCAAATTGCAAAGCGCAGGTTGCGTACCTTTTTCCGCTTTTTTTTGTTGCGGAAGAGGCTTTTCCGACTTTTGGCCCGTCTGCATGGGGCCAAATGTGGGAAAAACCTCCTCTTTCGGAAGAGCCTTTATTGCTCATCAAATGAGGAATACCGGGCTTCCGAAAGAACGCGTCTGCTTTTTCGGAAACTGTTCTGAAAAAGTGGATGCATTCCCTGGATGCGGCAGAGTTTTCTGGGATACCTCCGGTATCCCGGAAAAACCCTGTAGTGTAGACATAGCCTGAGTCACTGGGCTTGGGCTTGGCTGGCCTCTGAGTTTTTTGAGGGTTGATTTCGAAGCAGAATTCAAGTCTTGGCATCCATAATCTATAACTGGTCCTGTCCGTGCCTTGCTACAGCCCCGATGACGTGTTCTTCTCTGCCCCCGGGCATTCCCAGCAGTTCTAGGAAGCAGCTTCATCCTAGCTTGACATGTAATCTTGATATGACCTAGATGGTCCTTCCTGGTGAGTTTGCTGTTGAACAGATCTCCCAAGAATGTCAAATGTTGAACTCCCTGTACTTTTTCCAATATGGATAAATCCCTGTGTTTTCAGTTTAACCCTATTTTTACGGAAAAATTCCCAGGTTTTACACAAAATATTTTTTTTCTGATTTTCACCCTACTTTTGTATCATTCAAATATATAAAAATGACATGCTTTATTAGGAAAATACAATACATTCTATGAGCTATTTTGTCTTCCTCAACTCAGAGGTGGTGTTGTGTTTTGAGTTCTGGTTTAGTTCTGCAGCAAAGACTGCTGAACAGAATTCAAAGCACTAATCTACTGAGCGCTCCCCTCATGTCTTTCTGTCCACCAAAATAAACCCCGATACTTACCCAGAAAAATTGCTATTTTTTTGCAATTATTTTCACCTGCTTTTGTTATCATGGTAATACACACAGATACATTCCCAGGAAGAATTAAATGAAACCTACAATCGAAGGGCCCTGTGTATAGAGAGCGGTTTCATTCTCCCCCAGACTTGTTCCCTAATGTTTTAGTGAGTGAGAACTTCAATACTCACATCTCTTCTCATTCTGACCCCTCCCCTTTGGTTCTCGCCTGTGTTCAGGTCCATCTGAAACAGGACAGTCATACAAATCAGGCAGTAACTATCCCTGTCCCAGGAGATCATTCATCATAAAGTTAAAGGGGGCTGGGCTGATAACGTCCCCCCGAGAGAGCCATTAGTACATTCATAAATATTTGACAAAGCCACCTCCACCCTTACTTATGTGGGTCTGTCGTGTTCGTTACCCCTGAGCCTTCTGCTCATTCCAACGGTGGGTGGTTTTCACAGCGAGCCTTCCCTCCGCGATGTGTCATGTGCTTCTTCTGTGTCCAAGAGGGCAGCTGTCATAACCTCTGTTTCTCACAGGGTTTAGGGTTTCTGTTACTAATCTTGCAATATGACCGGCCGGGCATCCTCCCTGCCTGAGCCCGGCCTGTGCAGAGCTGGCAATTTCACTGGTTCCCGAGCGCGCTACTAATCTCGCGCTTATTGCTCGTGCCACCGTTTTGCCGGCGCACAATGTACCGGCTCTTAGAACCAATGTGCATTGGTTCTTAGGTGCAACTTGCCGGGTTGCCCGTCAGTAGAGCCATTGCTTCCAAGTCCGCTGCTAGTGTTTCCTCTTCCTCAAAAGCTAGTAGCGATACAAAGCCTGCATCTCCCTTCCTGGGCCCTGGCTCTACGTGCGCATCACTATAATCCCGGTAGGAAAAGGCTCCGCGGATGGAAACCAGCGGGATGGGGCAACCCTGTGCGCTATGGCTCGCGGGGAACCTCACGGGCCGCGGGGGCCTGCAGGATGAGGGTTGGCCCCACTGGTTTACGTCTCTCTGAGTGCTTGGAACCTGCGTTCATTTCCCCCCCACTGCTTTCTCCGAATCTCCCGGTGCCGTCGGAATAGTTCCTTGGGCCGCCGCTCGGGCAGTTTGTCAGGTCCTTGCGGGGCCGGCTCGCTTGTGGGCCTTGCTTCTCTCTCCAGCTGCTGCTTGGCAACCTTGGTTCCACCAGGGACCGGAAGGTCTGAGTCTGTGGCAAATCAATGCCTTACCTCAAGCTAGACCCGCTGCTGCTACAGCTCCTGTTATTCCATCAGCATGACACTCCGGTGGGTTAGCGCTGACACAGTTGGTCCTTAGGTGCTCAGCACGCTGACTTGGAGAGCATTCCCCATTTGCTTTGCCAAGCCTCCAGGTAGGAAGTCCTTCCCTGTTTTCCTCACTCCCTGGGCCTTGCTGTGTAATTAGCAGAGCCATGCGATCGCTTCCCAGTCCGTCTTCGCTATCCATTTGGCAGCTGCATTTACTTGCTCCAGCTGTCAAATTAAACCGGCAGAATTGAGCGATACCAGGTTCTGTGTTTTGTCCTCACCGTTTTCCTGCGTCTCCATAATTCAGTCTGGCCAGGAAGGTCTCTAGAAATAATACACCGACGGGCGCTTGACACCCTTAACTAATGCTGCCAGTTCTAGATTGCCTGGGTTTTTTAATCGGGGTTTTAAATATTAGAGTTGCATACAGGTGTTAGAATTCTGCGGGGGAACCTCAACCGGATTGTAAACAAAACGTCAGTTTGGCAGCCCCGTGGGGCGGGCGGGAGAGGCAGGGAGCCTGCGGGTTCCGTTTGCTTTGGGCTTAGACTCCGCACAAGGCCCCCCCTTCGCTGCGGCGAGTTTCCTCTGTCCTCGGCGCACGCCAGCTGCCTTCCCATTGCACCACGGCCAGGCCTGCCCCCGGGGGCCTGCGGGCAGGGGCCCAACCCCAAAGCGCCCGGCGTGGGACTCTGCTCTGCGGCGACCCCCCTGCCCAGTGGCTGCCGTGGCCCCTTTAAAAACACTGCTGCTCCGGACCCAAGGAAGCCCATCACCTCGTGTGCCTGGGCCTCCTGCTCCAGCACATGGGGGAACCCCGCGCCCCCCAGGCCCTTTTCCCCAGCCGGCAGCCTCGCCCCAGCCCTTTCCCAGGCCGGGATGTGAGCCAGGCCTCAGGGCACCCCACCCGGCTCCGCTGCGGCCACCCGGGGTAAGAGGCAGCGCTCAGCCCCGTGCCAGCACTTTGATCTTGCTGCGCTCAGTGGCGTGGACGGGACGGCTCCCTGGCGGCTTCCCAGCCGGCAGCTGGTCTTACCAGCCGCGTCCCCTGCCCACCCTGGCTCGCCGCCGCGTCCCCGGCAGCCAGGCCGACTTCAAGCTGACCGTCCAGGCAGACCCGCCGTAGCCCCGTCTGACGGGTCCCTCCAACCTCCCTGTCTGCAGGCGGCTCAGGCCGCGCCTGCTTTGCCTCCGTTTTCGGTGGGGGGGGAGGCGGTTAAAGGACCAGCCTGAGCCCAGGAAATAAAAGCACCAGGGCCTGGCGCTAAGCAAGATGGGCACCTGTGCGGCTGGCGGTGCTGGCCAGGCCGGCTCTCCGCTTGGATGGTCTCTGGGCAACGAGCAAACGGCTTCCCTGCCTCCGCAGACCCAGGCAGCACCACGGGGTCTCGGATTCGCAGTGGACGTGGATGAAATCTCTGAGGCCAGTGCGGGGCGAGGCTCCGCGGAGATGCCTGGGGAATGGATTTCAGGCACAGCAAACAGGGGGCAGGATGGCGCAGTGGTTAGCTGCTAGAGATCTGAGGTCAATGCACTGCCCTGCCACAGACTTCCTGTGTGACGCTGGGCCTGTCACTTAGCCGCTTGCTGCCTCGGTTTCCCCTCTGTCCCCTGGGCCCTGCCACTTGGGAGGGGGGTGAGGCTGCACGCATCACGGACAGGTGGGCAGGTAATCCCAGAGCTAGGATGCCTGAGCCAGGGCCTGGGCCCGCTTCCCCGGCTCCGGCGTGAGGGCGGAGGTTGGCGCTGGGCTGTGCCGGTGGCCCCTTGTGCCCAGGTAAGCGCGTGGTAAAGTTTCCAGGCACAACCCCGCCATGTTCCAGCAAAGGTGAGAGCCCAGGGCCGCCAGCCTGGGGGCGAGAGGTGGGGGCTGCACCCCCGGACGCAGGGCTGCTGGGGCCATTCCCCTGGGCAGCGCTGGTCTGCTTCAGGGCACCCTGGGCAGGCGGGGGGTTGGTGCGGGCGCTCCCCCAGACGGACTCCTTTAAAGGGCCGTTCCTCCTGCGCCTGGGCCAACTGGCTGCCCGTCCCTGGGGGGCTGCCGGCCTAGCTCCAGGGCCTTGCCGGGCTCCCCGGTGCGGGCAGACAGGTCCGGGCCCCCAGCTCAGAGGGCTCCGATCCAATTTCAGCTTCCCGCTCTCCATTCCCCGCCCTTCACTGCGCTGCTCACGCCGCCCCCGCCATGGCTTGGGGGGTTGGGTTCCATTCCCGGAGATCCAGGCCCCCATCCCCGTTTCTCTCTGCCACACTCTTGTTTTTTTAATCATTGGCCTTTTGCTGAACTAATTACTTTTTGCTTTTCTCCCTCCATCCTCCCCCCTCCCTGCTCTCTTCTGGGTCTGTCCCCCCGTCTCCCCCTCCCCACGGTCTTCTCACCGTTTTCTGCTCCATCTCTCCCTCTCTTCCACCGACTACCGTGTTGTTTTTCCTCCCTCTGTCTCTCTCCTGTAGGAACCTCAAACCACTGTTATCCATAACCCCGTGGACGGCATTAAGGTACTGCTGCCTGCCTTTCCTTCGCACGCCGCCCCTGCCAGCCTGGAGCCAGCTGGGCTCCTCCCCTCTGGCCCTGGCTTTTCCGCCTCCTTTTCCGCCTTCTCCACGCTGGTCTCCCTGGAGCGCCCCGACCACGTGCCGGAGTTGGGGGCCCCTTAGGGACCTGCCCAGGGGAGCGGGCTGGCCCTCACCTGGCCTCGGGGCTGCTCGGGGGAGCCTGGCCCCAGGGCAGTGGGCGTTTTGCTGCCCCGGGGCCAGGCTCTCCCCCTCGGCGCCGGCTGGACCGCTGTTCCCAGCGAGCGGAGACCCTTCCTCTGGCCTGCTGCCACAGCTGGGCCGCAGGTGCCCCCGAGGCCACACTGCTGCTCCAGGGTTCAGAGCTGCGTGAGGCACAGGCGTCCCCGCTCGGCGACTGGCCCTAGGCCGCCCCCCCGCCGCAGCCTCCGAGCCACGCTGCAGTCACCCAGCCAGGGAGCAGAGGGTCTGGCCAGCCAGCTGGGGGCAGGGCTTCGCTGGCCGGGGGCTCTGAGCCCAGAGAGCCAGCCCCAGAGCAGAGATCCCGAGCTGGCTCCGTTGCCGCCAGGGAGAGGGCAGGGAGCAGGCACCCCGGGAGCTGGGGCTGGCTGAGGACGGGCCGGCTCCCTCCATGTCACATCCATCCATTGCTCAGACCCTGCCCCCCCTCCGCCCGTGCCTGCATCTCGGCCTCACCCATCCTGCACCACAGGGACTCCGCCGTGTGCTCAGCCGGGGCCAGCCTCCTGCACACGTTAGCCCCAGGAGGGCCAGGCGGGGCAGGGGCCACCCCTCCCCCCGGCAGGCTGGCCGGCCCTCAGGGGCGGGGCAGGCTGTGGGGGCCTGTGGGGCTGTGCAGGAGGCCTGCTGCCCCAGCCCGCCGGCAGGCAAGGCAGGCCTGCATGGCGCCTGGGGCAGCAGAGCCCTCCCTGAGCCTGTCCTCCCGCCCAGCGCCCTGACGTCTGCTGGGCCCCCGGGCGGGGCCTGGGGAGCCTGCCACAGCCGGGGCCCGAGCCGCTGCTGGAGCGGCTGCTGCGCCACCGCTGCAGCAGGGGGTGGAAGCCTCCCGGGTTCCTCCCAGCCTGCCCACTAGCCAAGTCAGCCCGGCCTGGAAGAGGCAGCCTCCCAGGCCGGTGGCAGTGTGGACCTGCGCGGGTGTCGGCGTCCTCCCCAGCCTGGATGAGCCCGGGAGGGCACAGAGCCGCTGCGCGGAGCCATGCTGAGCGCGAGCCTCCAGCGGCAGCCAGCAGGCGAGCACGCGCTGGGTCTGGGTGCAGGCGCTGGCCCAGGTGGCGGCAGGCAGGAGGGGCGCTGCCGGGTGGCAGGCAGGGCGGCGGGCGGAGGCAGGCGGACGTCCAGGAGGCAGGCGGGGGCAGTGAGGCAGGCGGGGCCGTGCGGGGCAGCCCATGCCAGCCATCATTCAGTGTCACTGGCAGGAAATGGGCCTTTGTCCAGCCTGGCCCCCGCTCAGTCGCACTAAGGGAGGGCAGCGGCACCAGGGTGGGTACAGGACTTGGGTCTGATTGCCCAGCTCCTGCCCATGGTACTGGCTGCCTAGTGCCCAGGCTGACACGTGCCTGGGCTGGCTAGTGCCCAGGCTGTCTAGTGCCCAGGGTGCCTAGTACCCAGGGTGCCTAGTGCCCAGGGTGCCTAGTGCCCGGGCTGGCTAGTGCCCAGGGTGCCTAGTGCCCAGGGTGCCTAGTGCCCGGGCTGGCTAGTGCCCAGGGTGCCTAGTGCCCAGGATGCCTAGTGCCCAGGGTGCCTAGTGCCCGGGCTGGCTAGTGCCCAGGGTGCCTAGTGCCCGGGTTGGCTAGTGCCCAGGGTGCCTAGTGCCCGGGTTGGCTAGTGCCCAGGGTAACTAGTGCCCAGGGTGCCTAGTGCCCAGGATGCCTAGTGCCCGGGTTGGCTAGTGCCCAGGGTGCCTAGTGCCCGGGTTGGCTAGTGCCCAGGGTGCCTAGTGCCCAGGATGCCTAGTGCCCAGGGTGCCTAGTGCCCGGGCTGGCTAGTGCCCAGGGTGCCTAGTGCCCGGGCTGGCTAGTGCCCAGGGCTGACTACTCCCTGGTTTAAATCCAGGTGCCTGCCTTGCTGGGCGGCCACCCAGATGCACCCCCAGGGTCCTTCCTGGCTAAGCCCAGGGTGCCTACCGCGTCCTGCCTGGCTAGTGCCCTGCCGTCCCGTTGGCGCTCCAGGTGCCTGCCGATTGGCTGTCCGGCGTCCCAGGTTTCCCGTCCAGTGCTGTCCCTGAGCAGGGCTTGCACATTCCCCTCTTGCAGGGCCAGGAAGGGGCCGGTCAGGGCTGGTCCCATCCATGGGCCCAGGACTGGGCGGGCCAGTCCAAAGCCTCCTGGAGCAGACCCCTCCCCGTGCTGGCTCCCGTTGGCCCTCGAGGGTCGCCGTCCAGCCGTGACCCTCGCAGTGCTCGTGCTGGCCCGCCAGCCGGCCCGTCCGTCCCAGCCAGAAGGGACCGAGTGGGGCCCTGCTGGCCCAGGGGCCCAGGGGCCGTCCCGTGAGGGGTGAGGGAGCGGACCAGGCCGGCCAGGCTGCCCTGAAGGGCCCCTCCCACAATAGCCCCCAGTGAGGGCCCCTGGCCCGTCGGCACTGGCTGCCTCCCAGGGCCGGGCTGGGGCCTTTATGCTGCACTCAACTGGGAGGGCTCAGAGAGCGGGGGCCCAGCCAGCAGCCTTTGGCACCTCCGGGTGCTGCAGCCTGTCCTGGGCGTCGCCCTGGCTCCGGCGCCTGGGCAGCAGCGGGAGCCTGAGGGGCTGTTCCCGAGGGGCCGGTGCGGGGGCCTGGCCCAGCCCTGCCTGACGCCTTGTGTGGTCTCTCTCCCTCCCCGCCTGTCTCCACAGGAGTCCTCCGACAGCACCAACACCACCATCGAGGACGAGGACACGAAAGGTACCCACCCTGCTCTGGCCTCTGGGGGGCATCCAAGCGGCCTGGTGCGGGGGGGGGCCAAGCGGGGGGCTGGGCCGAAGCCCCAACCAGAGCTCCTTGGATCCAGCTCGGGGCAGTCGCGGGGGGCAGGCTGGGTGCGGTGCCGCGCCTCCGAACGGGCCGGGGCCGGGGGAGAGGGCCAGGAGCGGGGCCCCGTGGGTCTCAAATGCACTTCTCAGGGGCAGGGAGGGGGTATAAATGAGCGGCTGCCTCTTGGATCCTGGAGTCCCCAGTGGGTTCTCCGGACACAGCGACCGCACGTGCAGCCGCTGCCAAGCCAGCGCTGGGAAAGGGAGAGTGACTAGGTAGGCCCCACGTAAATCAGGGGCCGGCCGGCTCTTGAACTGTGGAACTCCTCGCCGGAGGATGTTGTGAAGACTAGGACCTTAACAGGGTTCGAGAAACAGCTAGTTAGATTCATGGAGGACCAGTCCATCAATGGCTGTTGGCCAGACTGGGTAGGGAGGGTGTCTCTGGCCTCTGTTTGTCAGGGGCTGGGAATGGGGTCACCTGAGCCGGGACAGACACCTTGGAATGGGAAAAGTTTCAGCGACCGGCACCAAAACCAAGTAGGGGCGTGGAACAAGTCCTGTGCGAGGAAAGATTAGTAAAACTGGGACGTCTCAGTGACTGGGGGGAGGCGACCGACGTCTATAAAATCTTAGTGACCAAGGCAGTGTTATTCATTTCTTCTTAGAACACCAGAACGAGGGGTCACAAATGAAATGAATAGGCAGCGGGTTTAAAACAAACACAAGGAAGTTTTTCTTCACACAGCGCACAGTCAACCTGTGGAACTCCTCGCCAGAGGATGTTGTGAAGACTAGGACCTTAACAGGGTTCAAGAAAGAGCTAGCTAGGTTCATGGAGGACCAGTCCATCAATGGCTGTTGGCCAGGCTGGGCAGGGATGGTGTCCCTGGCCTCTGTCTGTCAGGGGCGGGGAATGGGCGACAGGGGAGGGATCACGGGATGGTTCCCGGTTCTGTTCCCTCCTGGCTTGTGGCTCCCTTCCCAGTGCAGCTGGGCCAGCGAGGAGCCTGCCAGCCCCAGGCCCCCGCTGCCTGCAGCCCAATGGCAGAGGGCAGGAGCAGGGGGGGAGCCTGGAGCTCAGAATGGGTGAAATGCGGCATTGCTTGCCCCAGGAGTGGGTGGGACATAGGCCAGAGCTGGGAAGGCATGGGGGTATGACTGGGATGGGGCTCGCTCTGTGTGTGCCGGGGGCCAGCGTGCTCTGTGTGTACTAGGGGGGTACACTCTGTGTGTGCCGGGGGGGTTAACGTGCTCTGTGCTGGGGGTGTGTGCTCTGTGTGTACTAGGGGCACACTCTGTGTGTGCCGGGGTTAACGCTCTGTGTGTGCCGGGGCGAGCGTGCTCTGTGTGTACTAGGGGCACACTCTGTGTGTACTGGGGAGGTTAACGCGCTCTGTGTGTGCCGGGGTGTGTGCGCTCTGCGTGTGCCGGGAGCACACTCTGTGTGTGCTGGGGTGGCGTGCTCTGCGTGTGCCGGGGTTAACGCTCTGTGTGTGCAGGGGAGCGCGCTCTGCGTGTGCCGGGGTTAACGCTCTGCGTGTGTGAGCGTGCTCTGTGTGTACTAGGGGACACACTCTGTGTGTGCTGGAGGGCGGTTAACGCCCTGTGTGTGCCGGGGCGCGCTCTGTGTGTGTGCTGAGCGTGCTCTGCGTGTGCCGGGGTGAGCGTGCTCTGTGTGTACTAGGGGCACACTCTGCGTGTGCCGGGGTTAACACACTCTGCGTGTGCCGGGGTTAACGCGTTCTGTGTGTGCTGGGGCGGCGTGCTCTGTGTGTACTGGGGGCACACTCTGTGTGCCGAGGGTTAACGCGCTCTGTGTGTGCCGGGGAGCGCACTCTGTGTATGCTGGGGCGTGCTCTGCGTGTGCTGGGGGTTAACGTGCTCTCTGCGTGTGCTGGGGCGCGCTCTGCGTGTGCTGGGGCGTGCTCTGCGTGTGCTGGGGTGCGTGTTCTGTGTGTGCCGGGAGCATGCTCTGCGTGTGACAGGAGGTGCACACTCTGCGTGTGCCGGGAGTGCTCTGTGTGCCAGGGGCGTGCTCTGTGTGTGCTGGGGCGCGCTATGTGTGCCAGGGGCGTGCTCTGCGTGTGCCAGGAGGTGCACACTCTGCGTGTGCCGGGAGTGTTCTGTGTGTGCTGGGGGCACTCTGTGTGTGCCGGGTTAACGTGCTCTGCGTGTGCTGGGGGGGGCGCGCTCTGCGTGTGCTGGGGGGGCACTCTGTGTGTGCCGGGGTTAACGCGCTCTGCATGCCCTCAGCTAGCTCTCCATACCTGCGTGCTGTGCGGGGCGAGGCTACTGTCCTGCGCCTGGCGGGCGGGGACTGGCCCGAGCTGGGTCTCCCCCAGGGATCCAGGCCCACCCCCTTTCCCCGCAGGCTTTTGGGGCTCTGGTCCGAACGGTTCTTGGCCGTTCCCTGCTCCTGGGCTGCAGCTCCCGGCCAGTCCCCTCAGCCTGCCCCCGCCCCGTGCCAGAGAGCAGGGTGCAGCCCCCGGGCTCGGTGCCACAGAGCCAGGAACAAAGCCCACGAGTCCGGGCACCCCCTCAGGGCCCCCCCCAGCGCTGGGCGCTAACTGCACTGTCCTCCCCAGGGCCCCCGAGGCTCCCCCCTCGGGCGCCTCTCCCACTCCCCAGCCCGCTGGAGTCAGGCTCCGCCATGGGCCGGCCCCGCGTTCGCACCCTGCCCCGGCCCCGGCCCGGCCCGGCCCCGGCCTGCTGGGCCCGCCGCAAGGCCTGGCTCCGGCCGCTCTCCTCTCCCGGGGACTGGAGGGTGCCACAGTGTCACCCTGTGGGGGACGACCCTGCCTTGGCCCAGGGAGCTGGGGGGGCTTTGCCATGTCGTGCGGGGCAGCGCGCAGGCCGGGGCCCGCGGTCAGCACCCCCCGGAGGCAGAATCGGCAGCTGCTGGCATGTGCCGGGAGCAGGGGAGGCGTTCATCAGGCATACCCACCTGTCTGTCTGTCCCCACCCACCACATCTGTCGCTCTGTGTCCCTTCCCACCACATCTGTCTGTCTATCCCTGCCCACCACATCTGTCTGTCTGTCTCCGCCCACTATATCTGCTCCCACACCCTCTGCTCCCACACCCTCTCTACTTACACCATCTGCTCCCTCCCCCTCTCCGCCCACACCATCTCTGCCCACACCCTCTGCTCCTGCAGCCTCAGTTCCCACACCCTCCGCTCCTATACCCTCTCCTCCCCGTGTGCCTCCTCGCTGTTGCTTTTCCATTTCATTTGCTTTCTCAGCCATCTCTCCATTCTCTCATCTGTCCCACCCAGCTGCCAGGTTCTCTGACATTTTGTGCACGGTGAGGAGGGGCTCCGGGCCCCCTGACGCGGAAGGGCTGCCACCTGCCACCAGCCAGCCCTGCCCATCTGCAGCTGGCACAAGCCCGCTGCCTCCCCAGCGTAAGTAGCGGGTATGACTGGCACCTCGGTTGCAGAGCAGCCTGTCAGGCCAGGTGTGACTGGCGCTCACAGCTGGGTTTTGTTTCCGTGGGTGGTGCACGTTGGCACATGCCTTGGTGCATATAACATTTATTCCGCACATGGCTGGGAAGGATTGGAGGGACCATGGGTCCCATTTCGTTGTTGCCCGATTTCCAAGCTTGGGTTCCTTGGCTCACGAGAGCAGGGAAGGGAACCCTGCTGGTCCCTCCAGGAGCCGGGGCTGAGAGCGAGCAGCGCAGCTGCTGCCCCTCTCCCAGCGCAGCCTCCTCCCTGCGGTCTCTGCCTTGGCCCGTTCCTGCAGCGTGCGGCTGAGCTCAGTCCACACCTGTTGGCGTTTCCCGGGGCCTGCGTCATTCAGCCCTTCCCCGAGCCCGGGGGGCAGAGCCGGGCTGTTCTCTGCCCGCTGGCCGGCTTAGCCCCGTGCTGCCGCCTGGCCCCAGCACCTCCCGCCTCTCCCAAGAGCGGCGTTGGACGCTGCATTTGCCAGGAGCCCTCCCTTCCTGACCGGCGTCGTTCCCCTTTGTCTGGCCGGCCCGGGGCCCAGCCTGCCAGGCGCGGGGTGGGCGCCGCAAAGCGAGCAGGCTGGCTGGTCCCCATCCTGCGGGCAAAGGGGGCGGCCGCGGGCCCAGTTGCGGGGCTGAGACGGGACGCCGGGTCTTGGCTGCCAGCCCCCGAGGAGCCCCGCGACCGGGGTCCGAGGGGCAGGGCAGGCTGGCTGTCACAAGCCAGCGCGGGGCGGGGGAGCCCCCTATGCGCTCCCACAGCTCCAGGCTCCTCTGCGCCACCGTCCCTTCCCTGCCGCCTCACCCCCCTCTCTGTCCCACCCCAGCCGCCAAGTTCGCTGACATTTTAAGCTCGGTGAGGAAGGGCCCCGGGCCCCTGGACGCTGAGGGGGGCCGCGGCCTGCCGTGAGCCAGCCCTGCCCGTCTCCAGGCGCGGCGAACCCTCTTGCTCCCCAGCGTAAGTAGGGCGTCGGGGGCTGCGGCTCGGAGGGGCTGGGCTCGGTTTCTCCCCGCCACCGGGGGCAGTCGCCTGTCGGGGGCAGCAGCGGGACCGCGGCACGGCTGCCCGTTGGCTGGCTTCTGGGGGCAGCGGCCGGAGCTGGTGCCCACGTGGGGCGCAGCTGCCCGTGGGTTCCTAGGGCAATAAGTCGAGAGCTTTCAGCCGCCCTGCCCTGCCGGAGCCCTTTGGCCCCACCTGCGTGTGCTGCGCCCCAGGGAGCCCGCGGCGGCTTCGAGTGCGGTGCTGGGGGGAGACACCGCCCAAGGGGCCCCGCCCCCCCAGTGTGGCCAGGCCCAGAGCCGGGTCTGGGGGGGCCGAGGCTGGCTGAATCCCACCCTGCCCCATCCCCTCGGCTCCATGCTTTTCTCCCCCTCTCCCCGCCAGCCGCCAGGCTCTCTGAGCTTCTGAACTCGGTGAGGAGGGGCGCTGGGCCCCCGGCCGTGGCCGCCAGCCAGCCCGGCCCACCTGCAGCTCTCACCAGCCCCCTGGCTCCCCAGCGTAAGCAGCAGGGCGGGGGGCAGGGGGTCCGCAGCTCGGCCTCTTGCCCAGCTTGGCTCTGCCCCCAGCCAGCCCAGGGCTGAGCAGCAGTGTGCTGGCACGGAGCCCGAACCTCCGCGGTGCCCAGGCGGGGCCAGGGGGCTGGCACAGCAGCACTGGGAGCAGAGCGAGGATATCAGAAGGGGCTTCGGGTCGGGCAGGAGGGGCACCGCAGAGAGGGGGGAGCCCAGGGCCGGGCTGGCAGGGGCCGTGGGTCGGGCGGGAGGGGCACCGTGGAGAGGGGGGAGCCCAGGGCCGGGCTGGCAGGGGCCATGTGTCGGGCGGGAGGGGCACCGCGGAGAGGGGGGAGCCCTTGGCTGGGCTGGCAGGGGCTGTGGGTGGGCAGGAGGGGCACAGCACAGCTGCCTTGGCACAGGCGTATGCTGGAGGAAGGGGAGCTGTGCGGAAATGGGGGGGGCTGAGCGCCGAGTGCTGGGCTCCTTCGCTGCGGCGGGAGACTCAGGTGTCCTGGCCCGGGTGCCCCGGCGCGGATCGGTTACCGGGCTGGATGACAGCTGGGGCGCAGGCGTGGGAATGGGAGCTGCTGGGGGGAGCTGAGCGGGCCGGGGCGGGGGCTGCGTGGCGCAGGCATGACCGGCAGGCTCAGCGGTAAGGGGCCGGGAAGGGGCAGACCGGGCGGGGGGGCTGGGGCGGGAGCTGGCTCTCGTGCCGGGTGGTTCCTGGGCACCGGGCTCTGGGGCCAGCCGGTCCCTCCGGCAGGGCAGGGCTGAGGTTCTGGCCTGCAGGGTGGAATCGGGGTTGGGGGGGTTTACACTGGAGTGGCCTGGCCCCTCGCGTCCAGCCGGGCCCGGGTGTGGCATGTTCCACGTGGCGCTGAGCAGGGGGGGCGTGTGGTGCTGAGTGGGGGAGGGGCTGTGGCACTGAGCCATGGGGCCGTGTGGTGCTCAGGGGGTGGGGTGGGCCATGTGATGCTGAGCAGGGGTGCGTGTGGGGACACGTGGCGGTGAGCGGGGGGGCAGGGCACGCTGAGCGGGGGCCATGTGGCACTGAAGAGGGGGCATGTGGTGCTGAGCGGGAAGTGTGTGGTGCGTGTGGGAGCACTGAGCGGGGGCCACGTGGCGCTGAGCGGGGGGCAGGGCGCACTGAGCAGGGGCCACGTGGCGCTGAGCAGGGGCCACGTGGCGCTGAGCGGGGGCCACGTGGCGCTGAGCGGGGGGCAGGGCACGCTGAGCAGGGGCCACGTGGCGCTGAGCGGGGGGCACGTGGCGCTGAGCGGGGGCAGGGCACGCTGAGCGGGGGGGCACGTAGTGCTGAGCGGGGGGCAGGGCACGCTGAGCAGGGGCCACGTGGCGCTGAGCGGGGGGCACGTGGCGCTGAGCGGGGGGCACGTGGCACTGGGGGGGCAGGGCATGGTGCCATTTGCAATGGGGGCAGAGGTGCAGGGCGGCTGCGGGGGGGAAGGCTCTTGTGCCAAGGGGCCGGTGCCAGAGTGGGGGAGAGCGAGGGGGGTTGCCGGAGGCAGCAGAGCAGTAGCCAGGGAGTGAGCAGCAGCCCCATAGGGCGGGGGGGGTGCCCCATAGGCAGGGAGGGAGGAGGGGTGGGAGATTCAGCAGGGGGCTGTGGCCCCTGGCCAAGCCAAGTGAGGGGGATGGGTGCAGGCTATGGGGGAGGGGGAGCCAGCCAGGCAAAGCGGGGCAGGGGCTTGGCCCTGGGACGCTCCTTCTGGGCCAGGAGGAGGAGGTAAGTTCCTGCTGGATTTGCCCCCGGGCGCTGCTCGCACACAGCCCCCAGCTCCACTGGGCACGGTGCCCACGCAGGGGTTTTATTATCAAGCTCTTCTCGAAATCAGTGGGGTGACCCCATGCGGAGCCAGAGGGCCCGGCTCAGGCAGGTGCTGGCAATGGGCGCGATCCTGGGGACACGCTCCTGGGAAGAGCCTTTGGAAAGACCTGGCTTGTTTCTCTTTGCGGGGTGACAAATAGGAGGGGGTGGGCTAAAAGCGTTTCAGATCCTGCGAGCGAGAGCCGGGGGGTCTGTTCCCCTGTCTCAAAGCACAAGGAGAAGGTGACATTCGGGGACACTGAAGTGCACAGCCGAGAAAGGGAGATGCCTTGTCTCGCGGCCGGCGGAACTCCCTGCCACTGGAAGTGATCGAGGCCAAGAACGAGTCAAAGGGGCTCGTGTGGATCGCGAGACTAGCCAGAATTAGCACACGTGACCCTCAGACACCAGAGCTCACCCCAGCCTCGGCAGGGCTTGCGGGAGACCGAGGCGGGCCAGCTCCGTGCAGGCCGGGCGGCCCCCAGCCCTTGCCCACGCGGTGTCTCGGCGGAGGGCACGCTCAGCCTTGGCCCCGCCTGGGCCGCGATGATCGCCCTGCGCCCAGAGCAGGGAGCAGATGTCCCCACATGCCGCTCCTGGCAGAGGCCCTGGCCAGGCAGCGAGAGGACGGGGAACTGGGGGTGACACTGGAGCAGCCCCCCCACTGGATGGACATGTCTCAGGGCCTGCGTCTGCCCCCGTCCGACCCGCGGCGGCTGGGAGTGATGTCGGGCCGGGACCGCGCCCTGTGCCCCCTCCCCGGAGCGTGGCTCTGTCCTGCGGGGGCACCCGCCCAGGGCCGGGCCAGGCTGGCTGCCAGGCCTGTGGGGGGGGCCCAGCAGGGCCGGCCGGGCGAGGGAAGCTGTGGGGCAGGCCCAGCGTTTCCGAGGAGCCAGCCCTGGCAGGGAGCGGAGGCGCAGCTGCATAATGTGTGGAGACCGGGCTAAGTGGGTCACTGGCCTTCTCCCGCCCCCCGCCCCCAGGCCGGCTTCACAGCACGGGCGGCAGCGGGCGATGGGTGTTACTGGGCTGGATATGGGCACAGGAGAGCTGTGGCCCCCGGCTGGCTATGGGGCAGGGGAGGGTTGTGGGGCAGGGCTGGATATGGGGCACAGGAGAGCTGTGGCCCCCGGCTGGCTATGGGGCAGGGAAGGGTTGTGGGGCAGGGCTGGATATGGGCACAGGAGAGCTGTGGCCCCCGGCTGGCTACGGGGCAGGGGAGGGTTGTGGGGCAGGCCTGGATATGGGGCACAGGAGAGCTGTGGCCCCCGGCTGGCTATGGGGCAGGGGAGGGTTGTGGGGCAGGGCTGGATATGGGGCACAGGAGAGCTGTGGCCCCCGGCTGGCTATGGGGCAGGGGAGGGTTGTGGGGCAGGGCTGGATATGGGGCACAGGAGAGCTGTGGCCCCCGGCTGGCTATGGGGCAGGGGAGGGTTGTGGGGCAGGGCTGGATATGGACACAGGAGAGCTGTGGCCCCGGCTGGCTATGGGGCAGGGGAGGGTTGTGGGGCAGGGCTGGATATGGGCACAGGAGAGCTGTGGCCCGCGGCTGGCTATGGGGCAGGGGAGGGTTGTGGGGCAGGGCTGGATATGGGCACAGGAGAGCTGTGGCCCGCGGCTGGCTATGGGGCAGGGGAGGGTTGTGGGGCAGGGCTGGATATGGGGCACAGGAGAGCTGTGGCCCCGGCTGGCTATGGGGCAGGGGAGGTTGTGGGGCAGGGCTGGATATGGGGCACAGGAGAGCTGTGGCCCCGGCTGGCTATGGGGCAGGGAGGTTGTGGGGCAGGGCTGGATATGGGGCACAGGAGAGCTGTGGCCCCCGGCTGGCTATGGGGCAGGGGAGGGTTGTGGGGCAGGCCTGGATATGGGACACAGGAGGGTTGTGGGGCTGGGCCTGGTGGGTGAGGGGAAGGGGCTCCACCTGGCTGGGTTTTCAGGACATGCTGCTCTGGGGGAAGGTGCCGGTTTGTCGCCTTGGGGGGTGCCCACAAGGCACTGCCCAGTTGGTGCCAGAGCGGGCTCCCCCCTCCTCCCCCCCAGCACCTCAGCCGGGGCAGAAGGGGGCTTGTGTGCTGGGCTCTGCCCCGAGCAGGCTGTGGGTCGCTGTGAGCCAGCCCACCCATGGGGCACCCCCCAGGGCCCAGCCCCTCTGATGTGCCCGCTCTCTGCCCGGCAGCCCGCAAGCAAGAAATCATCAAGATCACGGAGCAGCTGATCGAGGCCGTGAACAACGGGGACTTCGAGGCCTACGCGTGAGTCCCGGGGCGAAGTGGCGGCGGGCACGGGGCTCTGCCGAGGCTGCCCACAGGGACAGAGGGGCCGGCATGGCTCGGGTGCTGTGCCCACAGCTGAGTGGGGCCAGAGGGGCCAGCATGGCTCGGGCGCTGTGCCCACGGGCGGGGCCAGAGGGGCCAGCATGGTGCCAGGTGCTGTGCCCACAGCCGGGCGGGGCCTCGGGGACCCAGCCTGCAGGAGGGAGACGGGCACTGATGCTGGCCCTGCGGGGCCACTAGCCCGGTGTGAGGCCGCCTTCCGGGCCAGCTTTGGGAGGCAGTGCCAGCCACGGGGCCGTGGGCTCTCGAAGGGGGGGGCATGGCCAGGCCTCCTGCCCGGCCTCTCATCGCCTCGCCCTTCCCTTCTAGGAAGATCTGCGACCCCGGCCTGACCTCGTTTGAACCCGAAGCCCTGGGCAACCTGGTCGAGGGGATGGATTTCCACAGATTCTACTTCGAAAACTGTGAGTGAGGCTGCTGCCCCAGGCACCCAGCGGCCCAGCGTGGCACCCAGAGTCACAGTGGTCAGCCCAGCGTGGCACCCAGGGTCACAGGGGTCAGCCCAGCATGGCACCCAGGGTCACAGGGGCCGGCCCAGCGTGGCACCCAGGGTCACAGGGGTCAGCCCAGCGTGGCACCCAGGGTCACAGGGGCCGGCCCAGCGTGGCACCCAGAGTCACAGGGGCCAGCCCAGCGTGGCACCCAGAATCACAGGGGTTAGCCCAGCGTGACACCCAGGGCCACAGGGGTCAGCCCAGCGTGGCACCCAGAGTCACAAAGGCCGGCCCAGCGTGGCACCCAGGATCACAGGGGTCAGCCCAGCGTGGCACCCAGGGTCACAGGGGCCGGCCCGGCGTGGCACCCAGAGTCACAGGGGTCGGCCCAGCGTGGCACCCAGGATCACAGGGGCCGGCCCAGCGTGGCACCCAGGATCACAGGGGTCAGCCCAGCGTGGCACCCAGAGTCACAGGGGCCGGCCCGGCGTGGCACCCAGAGTCACAGGGGTCGGCCCGGCGTGGCACCCAGGGTCACAGGGGCGGCCCAGCGTGGCATCCAGTCACAGGGACGGCCCAGCGTGGCACCCAGGGTCAGATGGGTCGGCCTGGCACAGTGTTTGGGGTCCTGCCAGCCAACACCCAGGTCACATCTGTCAGCCCAGCACAGGGCTGGGGACCCTGCCGGCTCGCCCAGCTCCGCGTCTGGGCTCCTCGCTGGGCCACGGCTCAGAGCAAGACGCCTCCCAAGACCCCTCACCCCATGGCTCCCACCCAGTAGGGCTCACCGCAGCCCTGCCCCCAAAGCCCATCTGCCCCCGCTCACAGCGGCTCTCTGCCCCGCAGTGTTAGCCAAAAACAACAAGCCCATCCACACGACCATCCTGAACCCCCACGTGCACGTGATCGGGGAGGACGCGGCCTGCATCGCCTACATCCGCCTGACGCAGTACATGGACGGGCAGGGCCGGCCCCGCACCAGCCAGTCCGAGGAGACCCGCGTCTGGCACCGCCGCGACGGCAAGTGGCAGAACGTCCACTTCCACTGCTCGGGGGCGCCCGTAGCACCGCTGCAGTGAAGGTGAGTCCTGCCCCTCTGGCCCCGCCCACCCCCTCAGGTGCCTCCCAGCCCCTATGGCGCCGCCCAACCCCTCTCGTGCCTCCCACCCCCTCTGGCGCCACCCTCCCTCTCAGGCGCCTCCCACCCCCTCTGGCACCGCCCTCCCTCTCAGGCGCCTCCCACCCCCTCTGGCGCCGCCTCCTCTCAGGCGCCCCACCCCTCTGGCGCCACCTCCTCCTCTCAGGCGCTCCCACCCCTCTGGCACCGCCTCCCTCTCAGGCGCCTCCCACCCCCTCTGGCGCCGCCTTCCCTCTCAGGCGCCTCCCACCCCCTCTGGCGCCGCCTTCCCTCTCAGGCGCCTCCCACCCACTCTGGCGCCACCCTCCCTCTCAGGCGCCACCCACCCACTCTGGCGCCGCCTTCCCTCTCAGGTGTCTCCCACCCACTCTGGCGCCGCCCTCCCTCTCAGGCGCCACCCAGTCCCATTGCTGCCACCCACCCCCACCTCTTCTTGCGCCACCCACCCCCGCTGCTGCCGCCCACACCCTCAGGTGCCTCCTTCCCCCTCAGGCACCTCCCACCCCTCTACGGCACTGCCCTCTCCTCTCAGGCACCTCCCACCCCTCTGGCGCCACCCACCCCCGTTGCTGCCGCCCACCCCCTCAGGCGCCGCCCACCCACTCTGGCGCCGCCCTCCCTCTCAGGCGCCTCCCACCCACTCTGGCGCCGCCTTCCCTCTCAGGCGCCTCCCACCCACTCTGGCGCCGCCCTCCCTCTCAGGCGCCTCCCACCCCCTCTGGCGCCGCCTCTCCTCTCAGGCGCCACCCACCCCTGCTGCGCCCACCCCCTCAGGCACCTCCCACCCCTCCGGCACTGCCCTCTCCCTCAGGCACCTCCCACCCTCCCTCTCAGGCGCGCCAATCCAGGGAGGGTGAGATCGGAGCTGGAACCTCCCTCACTCACGCAGAGGAGGGGGGTTAAAGCTCCCATCTCCGCGGTGGTGCCCTGGAGAAGGTGGACCAGATCTGGACCCACGCCCACGACCTGTCAGAGCCAGCCCCCGCAGGCCCCCTGCCTCCGGCCGGCAGTGACACTGCTAGGGCTCCCTGGCTGTGGGGGAAGGTAGGGCTGGAGGCAAGCCCCTCGGCCCCGCCCCCCAGTCCCGCCCCTTCTGCCCAGGCCCCGCCCCCCAGCACCACAGTGGGGAGGATAGGGAATGTGGATGCACGGAGAGGGCGGGTGTGGGGGGCAGCCAGGCCCTGCCCCCAGTGCACCTACAACAGGCGTTGGGGGGTCGAGTCCTGGCTGGCAGGCCTAGCAGACCGGCTGCCCCTGCAGGGATCCTTGTGTCTGGGGCTGGGAGCCTCCCACCCTGTCTGCTGCCCCCACCCCCTGGGCGCCAATCCAGGCCAGGTGTGAGATCGAGCTGGAACCTCCTCACCACGCAGAGCGTGGCTCCTAGCTCCGCCGCGCCACGGCTCGGCTGGGGGCTGCCCTCTGCGGGGCGGCCCAGCCACGGCCTGTGTGTCCGTGCCTTGCAGAGCGACCCCGGGCGCTGCCCACTGCGGGCCCAGCCACGGGCCGCGTGTGTCCGTGCCTTGCAGAGCGACCCCGGGGGCTGCCCTCTGCGGGGCGGCCCAGCCACGGCCTGTGTGTTTGTGTCTTGCAGAGCGACCCCGGGGGCTGCCCTCTGCGGGACCGGCCCAGCCACGGCCTGTGTGTCCGTGTCTTGCAGAGCAACCCCGGGGGCTGCCCTCTGCGGGGGCGGCCCAGCACCACGGGGGAGGAGAGCGAATGTGGATGCCGGAGCCACGGCCTGTGTGTTTGTGTCTTGCAGAGCGACCCGGGCTGCCCCAGTGCCCAGCCACGGGCGCGTGTCCGTGTCTTGCAGAGCGACCTGGCTGGCAGGCCTGCGGGCCGGCCCAGCCACGGACCATGTGTTTGTGTCTGGGGCTGGGGGCTGCTGGCGGGCGAAAGTGTCCGTGTCTTGCAGAGCGACCCGGGCTGCCTCTGCAAGGCCCAGGTGGACCATGTGTTTGGCGGCCAGAGCGACCCGGGCTCTGCCAGCAGCGTGGCTCCTGGCGCCGCGTGTCCGTGTCTTGCAGAGCGACCCGGGGCTGCCCTCTGCGGGCGGCCCAGCCACGGGCGCGTGTGTCCGTGTCTTGCAGAGCGAACCCGGGGCTGCCTCTGCGGGGCCGGCCCAGCCACGGACCATGTGTTTGTGTCTTGAAGAGCGACCCCGGGGGCTGCCCTCTGCGGGGCCAGCCCAGCCACGGGCCATGTGTGTCCGTGTCTTGCAGAGCGACCCGGGGCTGCCCTCTGCGGGGCCGGCCCAGCCACGACCATGTGTTTGTGTGTCTTGCAGAGCGACCCCGGGGGCTGCCTCTGCGGGCCGGCCCAGCCACGGGCCGCGTGTGTCCGTGTCTTGCAGAGCGACCCCGGGGGCTGCCCTCTGCGGGGCCGGCCCAGCCACGGACCATGTGTTTGTGTCTTGAAGAGCGACCCCGGGGGCTGCCCTCTGCGGGGCCGGCCCAGCCACGGACCGTGTGTTTGTGTCTTGCAGAGCGACCCTGGGGGCTGCCCTCTGCGGGACCAGCCCAGCCACGGGCCGCGTGTGTCCGTGTCTTGCAGAGCAACCCCGGGGCTGCCCTCTGCAGAACTGGCCCAGCCATGGGCGCGTGTGTCCGTGTCTTGCAGAGCGACCCGGGGGGCTGCCCTCTGCGGGGCCGGCCCAGCCACGGACCGTGTGTTTGTGTCTTGCAGAGCGACCGCTGGCTGATTTGGTTCCATCCCGAAGGAGACGGTGATTTGCGCTGAGCCGCTAGCCGGGAGCAGCGGTGCCAAGCACGCGCCCGCATGCACGTGTCCCCTCCCCCGCCCGTTTCCAGTGCCTGTGTTTGCAGAAAAAAACCAACAAAAAAAGCCAACAAAAAAAAAAAAAACCAAACCAAACCACCAAGCGCCCCGCGCCCAGCCCGGCCGCGCCTCCTCCAGCCCCGCCCCCGTGTCCGTCCCGCCAGGTGAGCAGGTGTTGCGATGAAAACGTCCCGACTCCGACCCAACCCTCCTTCCGAGGCCCCGCGCCGGCCCCGCCCCGAGCGGCGCCGCGCCGAGGCGACTTGCATTCTCTGTCGAAGCATGGACCTTCCCGTGGTCGTGTCCCGTGGTCGTGTTTGCGCTTGGACATCTGTGACCTGTTTTTCGAACCGCTCCTTCGGCGGCGGACTCTGCTCCCGAGCGCTCGGGCTCCCCCGGACCTTCCCCTTCTAGTTGTGCTTGTGGATTGTTCTGATGACGATGACGATATTACTATTCTTTGGATGCCTCTTTCGTCTCTTCTTTGGCGGGGTTGGCGCTGGAGCCGTGGCCCCCCCTCCCCGCCGGCCAGGGGCTGGCTTGCCCCACGCAGCACGGGGTGGGCAGCGTGAAGGGGAGGAAGCTGAATTCTTGCAAGGGTCAGCGCTTGTGAGATGACCCCGCTCCCCAGGCCCCCTCGGCCAGGGCTGCTGGTGGTGGCGTGGCTGAGCCAGGATCCGCGCGGGGCCTGGGCTGGCGGAGTGGGCAGGCCTGGCACAGGGGGACATGCCTCTCGTGGCTAGGGCTGGATTTCCTGAGGCCGGGCAGGGAGAGCTGAGAGCAGGAGGGCGAATCCTGCTCCCCCAGCGGCCCCGAGGCTGCTAGTGTCCCAGGGTCCCAGAGAATCCCACCTCTGCTCAAGCCTCCGTCACAGGGAGTGCTGGGACGGTTCCTTGGAGGGGAGAGGCAATCGCACGGATCAGCTCAGAGCCGGCTCTGCCAGGGCTCGGCGGGATGGGCAGCGGCACGTCCCGAGCTCAGCGCGTGCAGGGCCGGAGCCAGCCGACCGGACGCCACGGAGGAGCCAGTCGGATCCCCCCGTGCGAGGGGCGAGCCGCGATTCCAAGTTCCCGCAGCGCCCGCAGGGGCGTGGGGGGCGGGGCTGGGGCAGGGGCACGTCCCCTCCCTGCCCTGTCCGTGGGCGCCTGCTCAGGGAGACGGTGCCCCCCATACAGCTCAGCCCCTTGCCCCTGGGACGTTTGACCGGCCCCTCAGCCAGGGCGGGCCAAGTCACACACGGGGGGGAGCGGGCAGCTGGGGATGGGATGCTGAACGGGCACAAGGGGCACACGGTGGGCTCACCCCCTGGCCAGTGCCCGAGCTCTGCTCTGAGCAGCCCCTCGGCCGGTCCCGTTTGCTGCCATGGCTGCCTCCTGCCGCGCTGTCCGTGGGCATGTGGTGGGTGCCCGGCACTGCGGGTGCTCTGGGGCCGGTCCAGGGGGCTGTTGGCAAAGGCCTGGGTGTTCTGGCCTTAGGGGTCGGGCTGGGGGAAGTGGCTGGCGTCACCCAGGTTGTGGGCAGGAGGCTCGTGTGTGGAGCCCGGCAGCCTCCCTCCCAGCAGGCGGCGTGGGGGGCCGGACACATGCCCAGGGAGCCAGCGGCAAGGGGCCACCAATGGGGAAACCTGCCCCCTTAGACCAGGCTGTCCCGTCGGCCAGGGTGAGCGAACTAGGCCTGCTCATGGCTGACCTGCCAATGCTGTGAAGGGGGCTCCCTCCCTCCCACCTGGGAGCCACCCGATAGCCAGCATGGGCTAAGGGAGGGGGTGTGGGGCCTTGCGTGGACTTGGGGGATACGGCGTTTGCCAGGGTGGCACAGGGTGGTGGGTGCGAGTCCAACACGGCTGCCCCAGGGATGGAGCTGGCTCCCCTGTTAGGCAGGCAGGATAGGGGACCCACTGGAGGTGGGCTGGGTTCACAGCATCCCCCCAGCCACAAGCCTCCAGTGTGGGGAGGAGCTGGTCCCTCTGGCCCCAGCCAGGCTCCGGCTAATGGCAAAGAGCAGCAGACGTCCCCCAGGCCTGGTCGCTGGTGCAGAGCGGCCGGAACAGGAGGCACCAGCTGCTCAGAGACTCCCTGGGCTCCCCGAGGGCTCCTGGGCGGGGCTTGTGCCGGTGAGGGGCTCAGCTTGTGGCACCTGCTGTTCTCCTCGGGGGGTGCACGTCCCGCAGCCAGGCCGTGGCTGCCCTGCAGCCAGCAGCACGGGGCACGACTGAAGGGCCCAGGTGGCTCAGTAGAGAGCTGGAGCCCATGGCTCCTGGGCACGCGTACCAGGGGCCTGCACCTCACCACCTGCCCCTTTCCCCAGCCGAGCTGACGGACCGCCGGGGGGGCATTGGGGCTGCCAGCTGCTGGGGAAAGGGGGGAGCCCCGGAGCATTGAGCCCTGCCAGAGACTGAGCTCAGACCAGGAGCAATGGCCCTGGCTGGAGCCACCCCTGTAGGGCCCGCTGGGGAACTGGGCTGGGCTCCGCAGGTGGGAGCCGAGGTTCTGCGGGGGCCGGGCTGTGGTCTGGACAGGCCCCTCGCCCTGGCTGAGCCCTGGGCAGTGTAGGGGTAGAGCCCGGGCAGCACAAAGGCTGCAGCCTGCGGGGGGGGGGACCACTAGTGGGTGGGGCTGGCACTGTGGGGGCCTGAGTTCCAGAGGTGGGCGCCGCCGCAGCACCTCCGCAGAGCGAGGACAGACACGATGGAGCAACGGTGAGTTCTAGGGTAGCGCCTGGGGAGCCTGGTGCAGCCCAGGACCCCGTGGTGTTGTACACTAGGTGTTGTACAGTGGTGCCCAGGGACCCCAGCATGGCCCAGGCCTGCATGGTACAAGGTGGTGTGCATTATTAGGTATATTACGGGTCTAGTGTGTGGGGGGAGGGAGGGTAGTGACATGATCCAGATCCTTATGGTGTGATGCACTGTCCATTCGTAGGTGTATTACAGTCGCGTTAGCAGGGGAGAAGGGAGCCAGGTGCTGGCCGTTGTTAGGAGTATTATGGTACCTAAACCCAAGGTTGTGATGGTACTGTGGTGTCAGGTGCTCATGTATTAGAGTAGCATGGTGCCAGGTGCTGTCTGTTATTAGTATTGTGGCGCCGGGTGCCAGGCGCTGTCTGTTATTAGGAGTATTACGGCACCCTGGTGCCAGGCGCTGTCTGTTATTAGGAGTATTACGGCACCCTGGTACCAGGCACTGTTATTAGGAGTATTACGGCACCCTGGTACCAGGCACTGTTATTAGGAGTATTACGGCACCCTGGTGCCAGGCGCTGTCTGTTATTAGGAGTATTACGGCACCCTGGTGCCAGGTACAGAACAGGGAGTTTACACCTGACATAGGTTTTGCAAAACAACCCCCCACATTTTAAAACTGCTCCTGAGACGTGTTTGCGTCCCTGCGCCCGGGCCATGCGGCTCAGCTGCTCGCTGGGCTCTGGGCAGGGGGCCTGCCCCACCGCTAGCTGGGAGGGTGCAGGGCCCTGGTGGGCTGAGTGCCAGGCAGGCCCAGGTGCTAAAC
The DNA here is from genome assembly GCA_019425775.1 of Rafetus swinhoei. Lineage (NCBI taxonomy): Eukaryota > Metazoa > Chordata > Testudines > Trionychidae > Rafetus > Rafetus swinhoei. The sequence goes on from JAFJHL010000226.1 coordinate 1,790,570, forward strand.
GCTGCCAGGACAGAGCCCGGGCCCAGAAACCAGTGTGGGAATGACAAGGCCTGGGGGGGTGGGAGGGAGCTGAGGTGAGCTGGTGGTGTGGCTGGGCAGGGAGTGACAGAGGGCAGGTGGGCAGGGCAGAGCACAGGTGGAGGGGGCAGGGCAGAGGCTGGCAGGGCAGACGTGAAGGAGGCTGAGGCCCTGGCGTTTGTCATGGCTCCTGCCCCAGCTGTGCTGAGGCCCCCCCACCATTCAGGGCCTCCTTGAGGTCCCACCCAAGGGACTTGCCCGGGTGGGCTCAGCCTGGACAGCCCAGGCACCGTAGCCTGCATGAGCCCTGGGGAAGGCGAACCCCCCGATCAAGAGCCTGGGCATTAGCCCCACTGTGGGCATTGAGCTGGGCACGGGCAGGCAAGCGGGGGGCGCTGGGTCCCAGCGGGCAGCGCCCTGGCAGGTGGGCGAGCTGGCTGACCCCAGAGAGCTGGCATCGCTGGGCAGGCGGGGGCTGGGCTGCAGTGCCGGGGCAGGGGCGAGTGCCGGGGCAGCGGGAGCAGGAGGCTGCCGTGGGGCCAGTGGTGTCTGTGCCAAGAACAAATGGGTACCTGGAGCATCCTGCGCTGCACACTGCTGGGACCCAGTCTGTGCCCGCAGCTTGGTGGGAGGGGCGCTACGCGGGGGGGCACAGAGCGGGGCCTGTGACAGGACGGGCCGAGCCAGGTACTGGGCCAGGGCACAGAACATGGGCGGAGGGGGCCAGGCCCCCCCCAAAACCCACAGGAGCCCGCGCCTGCAGGCTGGCCACTTCCCTAGGGGGGTTCAGAGGCCTGGGGCTTCTCCCATGGCTTGTGCACCAAACCGGGGGGGGAGGGGGCTCTGCAGCTGGGACTCGCCCCAACCTGCCGGGGGGATTCCTGTGGGGGGGCTGCCAGGGGATCTGCTGCCACCTGTCCGGGAGCAGCCCTCTGGCAAAGCCCCCACCCCGCCTGCTCCAGGCCGCAGTGTCAGGCTCCTTTCGGGGCTGGGGGGTCTTGGGAAATTGCTCATCAATGGAAAAAGCCAAAGGGCTGCTGGGAAATGCCCTGGGCCCTCTGAGCTCTGCTCCAGCCCCTCACCGCAGCATTTGGCCCCTGCTGCATACGAGCCCCGGGGCAGCCCAGCGCAGAGGCCATGGCCCCTCCCACCTGTCCCCGCCCCATGCGTGTTGGGAGTGGGCACCGCTGACCCACTGCCACCAAGGCAGGGCAGGAGAGCAGCTCCTGGGGGCCCCTATCACCAAGGGTGCAGAGGCTGGGGCAGAAGCCAAGCCCTGCCAGGCAGGCGGCTTGGGAGGCCGGCAGCCATGCACCTGCAGGGAGGGGCAGGTGTCTCTAAGGGCAAGCAGGAGGGGCCTGGCAGAGCCAGCAGCTTGCCGGAAGTGCTCCTCCAACCAGGGCAGAAACCAAGAGCTGGGCAGCACTCCCCACCCCCAGGGCCGGCCTGCCCATGAGGTGAACTGAGGGGGCCGCCTCAGGTGCCAGCCTGGGGGGGGCGCCCCTAGGACCCAGAGAATTGGGACCTTTCAAAGTTTTGGCCCAAGTGAGGAGGCATCCTTTGAGCTCCCCACCTCAGGTGCCAAAATGTTGTGGGCCAACCCTGAGCACCCCAGCTGCATTTGTGCCCCCCCAGCTGCTTTCCACGTAGAGCCTGGTGCCAGGCCCGGGAAGGGAGCAGAGACTCCGGGGCCAAGGAGCCCTGCTGCCCCTGTGCTCAGGCTGCTGAAGGCCCAGGGGCTGCTGGGCCAGAGCTTGCCCCTCGAAGCAGTAAGAGGCGCCAGGTGCCCGGGCCCTGCAGGAATGCCCCCATGGACCAGCTGTGGCTCCACCCTGGCTGGGGCATGGGCTGCTGCAGGGTCACCCGGCCTCCACTGCTCTGCCCCCCCCCAGCACAACAGGAGCCTAGAGGGATGCTGCTGCCCTGGGCGGGGGGCTGAGAGCAGCCAGCCGGTGGCAGGAGGGCAGGGCTGCACAGGCAGCACGCAGCTGGGCCCACCCCACCCGGGGGCCGGAGACCCAGGCCAGCGCCTACAGGAAGACGACTTTAGCCCAAGGGCAGGCCAGCCGCAGCGCACAGAGAAGTCAGGCAACGTTTATTGAGCCACACACCCACGACCGAAGCTTGGCCATTAGACACAGGAGGGACGGCGTGGCACGGAGCCAGCGTGGCCCCCACATCACAGCAGGGAGCCAGGCGTCTTCCCTCCCTTCCTCCCACAGGCTCCCGCCCCAGGAGACAGGCACGTGAGGGAGAGGCCATGCCAGGGGGCTGGGACCAGGGCCAGGAGACAGCTCGGCCAGCCCACGGGTACAGGCCCCACCACGCAGGTTCCGTGGGGAAGGGAAGCTAAGCAGGGAAGCCCCCAGGAGAGGGCGGCTCTGCCATCCCCGGGTCTCTTGCCAGCAGCCCCCAGCCCCGGTGTTCCCAGGCCATGGCCTTTGCCCCCCTCCTGGCCTGGAAGCCTAGGCTGGATGCATGACCCAGCTCTGCTGCCGGCCTCCGCCCCCTGCCTGCCCCAACCCTGCCGGGCAAGGGCCCAGACACAGCACCGCACAGCTGGCTTTGCTGAAGGCCCAAAGCAGAGACTTTAGGCAGGAGCGCTCGGTGGCCCAGGACCGGTGTCCACACGCTGGCAGCGCCCCGTGGCCCATACTGGACTCTCTTCCCCCTGCACAGGGGGCATGCCCCGAGGATAAGCATTCATTGCCACCCCCCTCCCACTGCAGCCAGGCATCCTACTGGCACGTCCTTCCCAGGGAGCTGGTGCCCGGCCTCTGCCTCGTCTCCCTGTGCTCCCCTTCCACAGCCCCGCCCCAGGATGGGCCCCCCCCGCCCGAAGCAAGTCAGGCCCAGCACAGGAGGAAACCGTAGCTCACGGGGAGGGGACATGAACAGCACATGCGAGTATCCCACAGCCAGCTGGGCAGCCCCTGCTTGGCACAGCACCCAGGCTGAGCAGGCGCCTGCGGCGGGGAGGCCGCAGAGCCCGGGGGAGGGCCAGGCCTGGCACTAAACAAGGGGGATGCTGCTCTGCCCGGAAGCCAGAAGTGGCCCCTGCTCTGGGGCTCTCTGTGCTCACTGATCCCCTGCAGCAGGCTCGCTGCCTCCTGCTCTCCACCACTGAACACGGGGAGTAAGCGGCTCCTTCTGGCCAGCCAAGACTCCAGTCAAAGCGCCCGCCCCCCCTTGCAAGCAGCAAGGCCACTTCCCAGACCCCCAGGTCTTTCCCCAAAGCTCCTCAGTGTAAAATCCCATTTAACAAGTTAACCGGTTAACCAGGGGGGAGTGGGGCCCTCGCCAGTGCAGCGCCCGCCGGCCAGGCTGGGCCTGCCATGGCTGGGAAGGGGGCTGCGCCCCCAGCAGCTTCACCAAGCAGGAGCAGCCCCCTACCCACATCTGCAGAGGCTGCCCCAGCCCCCACTCACCCCCTACTTTGCTCCCACCACGTCTGTAAACCATTCCCACCCTGCCTCAGAGGCGGCGCAGGCCCCGTGGCAGCCGGGAACGGGCTGAGCTCTGCCCAGGTGCAGCCAAAGGGAAGCGCCCAGTCCCCCCTCTGTCCACGGGGACAAAGGGGCCCACGCCCAGGCAGTGGCGCTGCCCGGACTGTTACAGGAGAGCCCCGCGAGTGTTCTGCCGTGCCCCGCGCGCCGTCTGCAGGAAGTCTCTGGAGAGGAGAGGACGAGTCCCAGGCCAGTCCAGCGCCACGTCAAAGCAACACGCCATGCAGGGCGGGCTGTCTCTTCAGCCCCCGGGGCGGCCAGCGGGAGGGCTGGCCCGGCTGCCTTGCCAAGGGTGGCCCCGAGTGCTGACAAAGCTGACTCAGCCCCACCCCCCGCAGTGGTGCAGCCTGGAAGCCGGGCCCCCCCCCAGGCGGGCTCCGTTCCTCCCAGGTGCTCTGAAGGGCTGAGCGGGAGCCGCTGGCTGGGTCACATGATCTCGCAGCATGAGTTCTGCTTCCGGGCCTGAAAAGGAAAGAGGCGTCAGAGGCTTCCCCGGATGGGCCCTGTGGGGACAGGCCATGTCCTGGGCTCAGCTCCGCCCGCGAGCCCACGGTTCTCCCAACAGCCTGCGGGGGCGCCTGCCGCTGACAGCATGGCCATGGCACAGGAGGGGTCTGCTCCAGTACAGCTCCGGGAGGGGACGCCCTAGGCTCCTGCCCTCCACGGGCGCTGGGACTCGCTAGCCGAGAGCACAGCTGTCAGGCCACGGCTTTACAGGGGGCACAGACATGAGGCAGCCAGCGCCCTCCACTCCGAGTCCCCGCCCCCCACGACAGGGAACTGCCCTCCCGGCCCACGGCACTTCTGCAATGCACTGCGGCTGCTTTTGTCCGGGCAGCGCAGTCCCAGTGCCCGGCCTGTGCCCGCCAGCAGCTCAGACACCCACTCACGCACCAGGCTCACTAAGGGCCCTTGCTCCAGCTAGCGCCTGGGCTCTTTGGTGGTGGAGGCCCAGCCTGGCCCTTTGCCCTCGCTCCCCCCTGCCCTGCTGAGCCCCGAGCACGTACCGTTTTGTAGAAGTGCTTCGAGTGCAGCCCCAGCACCTCCGACTTGGCCACCAGGTCGTCCAGCTTCTCCCCACGCTCCAGCAGAGACTCCATGGTGCTGTGCTGCGGGAGAGACCCCACAACCCCAGCCAGCTGCTGTTACGGCAGCAGAGCCAAGCAGCTTCGCTTTGCCCCAGCTTAGCGACTGGTGCCCATCCCCAGAGCCCTCGGGGCTGCTCTCGCCAGCCAGTGGGCAAGGGGGAGACGGGCTGCCCAGGCAGCATCAGGCCAGCTTGCACTCAGGGCACAGGCCGAGCCGTGTCAGGCCAGGGCTGGCCCAAGGAAATCTACCATCAGGAGCACGGGTGGCCTCACAACAGTTAGTTTTATGGGCTCGCAACTCCCTGGGAGCCGGGCTCCCCCACCTCGTCACCGTTACGGGACGGGGAGCCCGGGCCTGGCACTCGGGACCCAGCCTGCTCTACGCCGCTAGCGTCAGACTCCAGCACGTCTCTCCTTGGCTCCCCGCTCGCCAAGGGACGGCTGGGAACCTGCCCGGCTCACGACAGCGAGGCTGTCCCGGGAGCGCTGGCCAGCGTGGAGCCGGGTGCAGCTGTCCTCAGGAAGGGGCGCAATAGTCCCCAGGCCCGCTCTAGGCCAGCACCCGTTCCCACCGCACCTCCTCACGGCCTTACCAGAATGATTTTGGTCTCGTCCAGCTCCGCTTGCACCTTCGTCATGGCATCCGCCTCCCGGGGATTCTGGGAGAGCAAGAACACAGCATGTTACCGGGAGCCCAGCACCGGCAGGCCCATGAGCCTCCGAGCCGGAAGCGGGACTCCCCCGCCAAGCAGGGCCCTCGCACCGTGGCAGGGCTCTGTGGAGCTGGAGTGGCGCTGGCCAGAGGGAAGGCTCCAGCCAAAGGCCTCGCACACTGGCACAGCCCACGGAGCTGGTCTGGACAGTGCACACCCGGGTGGTGAGGGAAAGATTATTCAGGGTTGCAGTGGCTGAGCGCCCCGAGACACCGGGCAGAGCTAGGGCCCTGCTTTACAGATGGGCTACTCAAGCCCAACTAAGCCATCTACTCCAGGTCACACCGACCCCGCGCTCCCCACCGGGACACCCTTCTCCTGCTGCTTCTCCGTCCTCCCCCTGGGGCTGGCTGTTGGGCGCGTCGTACCTGATATTTACTCAGGTAGCCGTCCAAGGCTGCGTAGCTAATCGTCGACGGAGATCCCGAGGGCCAGTCTATGCTGCTGACCTGCCTGGAGAATTCATCCAGCACCTGCAAGGCAAAGCGGCCGTAGAGCTGAGCACCGCCTGTCCTGGCACAGACACTCACAAGGGGGCTCGTCTCCAAGGGTCGCCGTGTTCGTCTGTATGCACAAAGCCAGCCAGGAGCCCTGTGGTCCCTTAGAGGCAGAGATTTATTTGGGGATCAGCTGCCATGGGCAAAGCCCCACGGTGTCAGCGGCATCTGACGACTGGGCCTTGGCTCACAAAGCTTAGGCCCAAGTAAATGTTTGTCTGGAGAAGGCAGCGAGCTTGAGACTTGTTAAGGAAGAATCATTCCTGGACACCCTGTTCTCGGCCAGCAGAGCGAAGGGGGTGGACCCCAGCAAGCCACGAAGGAACGCAGGCTGGCAGCATGTCACGTGGCTCCCGAGGAGACCATACCGCCCCCTCTCCCAACAACCCCCTGGGCTTCGGGGACATTCTGGACATCCTGGCATGCAACCAGCAGCAGCGACCACGGCCAAGAGCACAGGCAGAGCTCAAGCAAGTCTGTGAGACGAGCCGGACGGAGCTGTGACCCCCAGCTCCAGTTCTGACCAAGCCTGGGCCAGATGGCAGAAAGCTTCCGTGAGAACAGACCCTTTCTTCGTGGGGCCCAACCAGGCCTGACCCCAGGCTGGCCAAGGCAGAATACACAGATGCGCTGCATCACCTAGCGCATGAAGACACATTAGGCCTGCACAGTTCCTGCCCCACTCACTGCCATCACCATGGGGTCAGCTTGGGACACTGGTGTCAGCAGAGTCTCAATTGCCCAAGCAGCAACAAGGGAAGCGAGTTCAGCCAAGCCCCTCCTGCCATGCACTATCCCAGCACACAGCTGGTCTCCTGAGACCCCTGACCGGCACCTCAGGCCTTACCTTCTCCAGCAAGGTGAAACACACACGCGGTGGGTACTCGCTGTCTGCGATCACCACTCCTGCCAGCCGGTCATTTCGCACAAACACGTGGCAGAGGTATTCTGAGCCAAAGAGCAAGGACAAAGGGGTCACGGAGAAGTGCCCAGCACGGCTTCGCCAAGCAGCATGCACAGCAACCCACGTGTAACGGCCGGCCAGCTGTCCGGACTAGCCTGCTGCAGCCCAGCCTACGGTCTGGGGGCACATTTCGGCAGCATTTGGCTCCGAGGCAGCCAGGGGGTTTCAGTATGAAGGCGGTAGAAGGGGATGCAACACGTCCCTCCCCGGCGGGGGGATGAGAGGCAGCACACAAGAGTGCCAAGCGAGTCAAACGGCGTCCATGCCATCGCGGTGCGTGACAAGGAATAGCCAAGGCAGCGCGCACAATCTAAGTTAAACAAAGGTGGGGAAGGGAGGCAACGTACAACCAGGCCAGTCGAGTTGTTTAAGCTGCATGTTCCATTGACCCTGGGGGTTAATAGCTAATGACTCCCTAGAACACACGGTTAGTAGCTAAGGGGCAAGGGGAGCTTTGAGCAAGCAGATGTGTTGCAGGACTAGCGGTGTGCAGAAAGAGGCCAGGAGTTTGGGGAGGCAGGCGTTAGCAGAGAAAAGAGCACAGCTCATGGGGCAGGGAGACACTATGGCAGAGCATCACAGGACAAACCCTGGAGCACAGTGACAGGGAGCCTGAGCTCTACGCAGGAGAAGCCAGTGGAGGGCTTCGGGGGGAGGGAGCAACAGCTGCAGCCCGGGAAGATGTGGGCTGGCGAGGGGAGGCCAAGCACAGGCAGTGCAAACGCACGGCTTGGCTCAGCCTAACTCCACACAAGACCTGCCGCTAAGGGGAGCGATGAAGCTGGTTGTCAGGCAGGTTCCTGGGTTTACTTTTCTATGTGGGGCAGCAGAAGGGCCCCCGGGCCCAGTATGAACTGAAACCAGCTCAATCTTTTGCGCACCTCCTGGCCCGGAGTTGATGCCACACCAAGGAGGCCGTTCCCAAGCATTCTAGAGGAAGGAGAGGCACGGTAACCCTTGGGTGCCAGGGCCTATCATGCCTGTGCCATGCCAACAGGGGAGGCCAGAGCTACTGGGCGGAGGAGGGGACATGACAGCAGCAGCCAGGTATGCTCAGAACATGTGGGTGTAATTGTGGAAATTCCTACAGTCAGGCCACACCTCAGCATGGATCTGTTGAGAGCCGGCCAGGACTCCAGACATCCATCTACCAGTGGACATGCGGTGCTTTGCCATTTAACCAAGCAATTGAGGCCACACACATGACTTGCACAGCCGGAGAAACAGCGCCTTCCGACTGGCAACGAAAGGAGGGGACAGCAGCCAGCAACAGATTCTCGGGAGGGGCAGATGCCAGGGAAAAGAATTAAACTCGCCAAGGCTCACAACTGTGCTCTCTCACAAGCTGAAGAAATCGGCATTCCAGAACGTTACCCGCCATAGTCCTGCACGATCACGGCCCTCACGTCCTCTTACCTTGCTCCTTCACAGACGCTCTGCTGCCCAGCACCGAGCGCTCTACAATCAGCTGGCTCGTGAAGGTCATGAATTCCTGCACACTGCAAACACACAGCACCGCATTACTCGGAATGCTCTACAACCGCATCTCCCCTCACCCAGCCCTATCACCACCCCGATGCCAAGAACACAGCCATTTCGCTAGCAGTTGCTGAATTAGCTCCCTGCAGAGCAAGTGCTCATGGAACAAATAATGGGAAAGCCAATAGAGATTTCCATCAAATCTTGCATTCCAAGTAGCATTTAAGATCCTGCCCTGGCTGCGGGGAGAACAGGGCCAACTCGCAGGAGGCTACCTACAGACCCAGCTTTGCCAATAACACAAGCTTACCCACCAGTCATTGCTGCCACCCACCCTCAGCACAGGGAACTGAAGGGTAGCGGCTCAGCTGGCCAATAATGCACCTTCACTGCCTAGCATTAAAAGGTGCGGGTGTAATTAGAAGCCTGGATTCTCATCCTGGTCTAGACTCTTAGGAACGTCACTGACCAGGCTGTGCGGCAAGGGGGGGGGGTATCCGCAAAGAGGGGCTTTTCACCCGCCTCTAAGGCATTCTGCTTTCATAAGGTGCTTTTTCCATCAAGCCCCAGTGCCTGACAATGGTTCCCTGTAACTCCTGCGCTAGTGCAGCGGGTTCCTGTTGGGAACACGCGCAGTACTTCGAGGTGATTTTAGAGTAGGCGAACTACAGGTGCAGTGGCAGGGAGAGGCCCGCTGGGCCAACCAGTCCAGCAGGAAGGACTCTACAATATCCTGTCCTTAAGCGCTGCACCGTGACACCTCTGACTTTGGCACGGGACTCTCATTAGACTGTTCCCATCTCAGCAGCCTTATCGCACGGTTCTCATCTCCAAACTGGATTTGTCCTTCATTGGTTTATAAACCAAGTAAACTGACACTGTCAAACTTTGACATCTCTGACAAAGATGCCCAGCATGTATCTAAAGCAGCCTGCTGATTTTAGTGACTAAAAATTAACTGAATCTCTTGAACCCTAAATCACCAAGAATCTACAGGAACATGAACTAAATTCAATCTCTTTTTGTGCATCACTGGATTTTACCAAGGTCTGATCACTTGCACCTCTGGAAAGCCAAGGCAGGCCAAGTGTTGCAAAGTTGCCACAGAGCCTGTTTGGCCTGAAGAACTTTTATTACTGGGGATGATGCATGAGAAAGAAACCAACGTAATGCCAACCCCAGAGTAACTTTGCAGAGGTGGCGTGTAAAAGAGACCTTACCAGTAAAGTGAACTCCTGATGCAGAAGTCTTCATTACTAGCCCAAAAGCTACCATATCCTGTTTTTCACTCCAAGTGAAAGCAGGAGGGGGGGGACAAACAAACCCCTTCTTTTCCCTTTCCCCTCTCCTTAAAGGAAGAGTAACATCAACGTTCATTTTAAAACATTTTCCCCTTAGTCTCAGATTCTTTTCCTCAAAGCTGCCTTGAAATTGTATTTCTTTTGTTCCAGCTTTACAAGGCAAGGTGCTGCATCCCAGAGCAATCTCACTACTACAGCATAGAGCAGCACTGGTGGAGGTGTTTTAGGGCCCCACACAGTATATTCAGACTCTTCAAAAATATAGGTGTTTATTTCAAAAGTACATTAATTCTAGACCTCTCACTTACAAAGACGGCCTGAAAAACGTGAAGCAAGAATAAACCCACTGCCCTGTCTTGAGCCTGCAGAACTGAAACAATCGCACAGAGGTGTAAACCATCCCCTCCACTTAAAACCCTGCAAGCAGTCACGAAACTGCCAAGATTCCTGTCAGTCGTCCCCAGGAGCAGTGTGAAACTACGAGCACAGGCCAGCACTGGAGTTCACAACAGAGAAGCACCATATTTCAGCTAGCAGAAAACTGCACTTCAGCCAGCTGTCAGGTTTTGGAGGGCTGAGTCTTTCCCTTTCAGCTACTGGTCTGCACGGAAGGAAGGAGCAGGATGCAGACTGTCACACTTATCAGACACCCACCAGTCAGCCATAGGAAAGAAAGATGGTTCTTATCGGTTCCCAACCTTTTCCAGATGGGGACCCATTTTGACAATTCAGGAAGACTTGGTGACTCAAGGCAATTCAAAAATGGGGGGAGGAGGGAGGACAGAGCCACCTGGGGAGACACCTGGCGACCCTTTTGAAATGTAATGGCAACCCATATTTGGGTCCCGACCCATAGGTTGGGAAACCCTGTTCTAAACAGAATCCACCAGGCCAACATCTGAGCTACCTTCCTCCTCCTTGGGGCTTCAGGTGCAAGGATCAGCAGGCTTCTAGTCCGAGCACGAGCCTGGATCCCCCTGGTAACTTCAAGCCCCACAACTGGTGTCCACGGGACTGGTCTCCAGGAGCAAGGCGCACAGACTGGAACAGACTAGTAAGCGTGGTCTTTATGCGATGCGCTCCTCCCACCAGGAGCCCAGAGTTCCATACCTCATTTTCAGGGATTCTACTTGGCCTTTTAAAATCAGTTACCGAAAGCGAGTTCAAAAAGAGCTTCTGCAAGGAAAACTTCCAACCTCTTCTGCTGTCGTATTCAGCTAACCTCCATCCCACAATAGCTCTACTTCCCGCTTTCAAGCTCCAGGGCCCAGAAAGCTGCATTTACAACAGACTGTTCTCAGCACATGACTTCCTGCCGGGGATTCCACTAGTGTTGATCAATTTATACTGAGGTGACTGTATTTTTTGAAAATAAAGAAACTAATTCTCTTATTTAAATTCTGATAAGCAGCCCGATGTAGACTGCAGTAATAATTATGGACCAATTGTACGATCTGTGACATTTTCCTGCACCAGTGATTTTCTTCTATTTCTGATGTTAAAATCTTTTTGTAAAATTGCTTTATTAACTTTCTTTCAGTTAGCTAACTGCAGTTTCCCCTGGTGCAGACTGGCCCAGCATCAGCTCTCATACATGCAGGCCTTCTGGTCATACAAAACAGGGAAATGGGCATAGGTAAAAAATATAGCATGTGCACAGAAGTGTGTTTGTGTCATGCTTATCTTTTAAAAAATTCCCCTAGCACAATCCACCATCAAGTGAAAGCCCCAGCAGTGTAAGTGGCAAGCAATGGCTAAGCTTCAAAACTCCCTATTTTTGCTGTAACCTTGGCAAAGTAAAATTCTAATTGTGGTATTTCCCTGACCCTTCCCTCATACACACATCAGAATGATAGAAAAGAATATTTACTAATGCTTTAAAAGTCACCGTTGGACACACAGCAAGTATGAAACATTTCCGTGCAGAAGGCAAATGTTTCTTAAAATCATGAGCCTTTGAAACCAGGAGCGTAGAAGGGAAATTGTATTACAGTTAGGCACTTGCTAATACAACTACTTCTTTCTAAAAGCTTTATGGGTGTTACCCCCATCTTAATGGTTAGGGGGCTGTGCTTGTAGTGCAGCAAGGCTAACTGATGTAAGGACTATGTGGGCAACTCTTCTGCAAGTACAGATCACACCTTAGCGCTGAGAGAGCAGTGACTCACCAGGATGACAAGCTGAGATTAGCATTTAGCTTTGTACACTCTGGCCTGACCTGTCGGCAGCATTCTCTGCACAACTAATCACCCTAAGCAAAGGGGACATACCAGGCTTAGTATGTTATCACAAGTGAGAAGATACTATTGCTAAACACAAATACACTGATCACTACAGCGGTCACAGAAACCTAGTTGGATTGGTAAAGCAAAACCCACAAGTCATCTCCTATTTGTTTTTCAGGTCTCTTCATGAGCTGAGATGCTTGCATGCCTAACAGATCTTTTCACATCATCTATTGTATGGATTTCAATACACATCAATACACGATCTCGTTTTGTATAACCCACTACATCAGCCTTACAAAAATTCCAGCTCAGGCATGGATCTATTCCCAGACCTTTTGCTGTGATAATATTTATCTTATTTATTTAAGTTAAAAGGTCACTCAGATGCTGGAAGGCTGTATTACAGGACTGAAAATTCAATGAGGCTTTATTCTACCCATCTTAGGTACTTCTATGGGCGCCATTACTGTAGTATTTGTACACCAGAATACCTTATAAATACTTAACTAGCCATTGGGTGAGAAAAAGACTCTTCGCATCTCAGTGCTTAGAACACCCACTGGGGAGGCAAGAAATCTGGGATGCAGATCCCCTGCTCCAATCGCTCTTTAAGTATTTAGCCACAGAAAAACAGCTCTCAATACCAGAAGGCCTGAGGGAGCTCCACAGCAGCACAGCTCAGTGATTATAGCACCCTCCTAAGAAGTGGGAAGCCTCTGTTCAAATCCCTTTTCTTCATCTGACAGAGAGGACTGAAATCAGGACTCCCAAACCCCAAGTGAGTGCTCTGACCACTGGGCCAATTGTGTAAGGTGGGTGATATGAAGACCACCTCCTCCTCTTTTGAGGTGGGTGGGAATTTGAATGGGATCTAATATAATAGGCAGACTCTGAGTATGCTTACTAGATTGGTTCCTGTACTCAAGATAGACGTTCATTTGCTTGTCTGTCCCCCATCAGTGAAACCAAAACTGAGATTTAGGCAACCAAGACCTTTGTGAATCCACCTAAGGGACTTACCTGGGGTCAGTCTGTGGCAGAGCAGGGAGTTGAATCCTTGTCTCCCAAACCAGCCCACCACGCCCAGGCCGCCCTTATTGTGCTGTTTGTCCCAGGCCGGGGAGGGAATCCCCCAGGCCGGTGCCAACACCCCAGGGACCCACCTGGTTTTCTGGAAGAAGCTGAATGAGGACAGGTCGTAGGCAGCTTTCAGCAAGTGCACTTTGGGGTCGCCTTTGTAAAGGACACTTAGGCTGTAAAGCTTCATCCTGGCGCCTCCCAGCCGCCGCCTGAGCGAGAGGGGCAGGAAGGAGTCAGGGCTGGGACAGGAGACAAGATCCGACCCCTCCTTCCCCTTCCCCCGCCCCTGCCCAAAACTCCCCCCAGACCCAGCGCTCCCACAACAGAACAGGGCCGGGCTGCAGCCCCCCCCGCGCACAGCTCCCCATTCCCACCCCTCCCCAAGGCCGCCCCCGCACAGCCTCCCCCACGCAGCTCCCCATTCCCACCCCTCCCCCAAGGCCGCCCCGCACAGCCTCCCCCCGCACAGCTCCCCATTCCCACCCCTCCCCAAGGCCGCCCCCGCACAGCCTCCCCCCGCACAGCTCCCCATTCCCACCCCTCCCCAAGGCCGCCCCCGCACAGCCTCCCCCCGCACAGCTCCCCATTCCCACCCCTCCCCAAGGCCGCCCCCGCGCAGCTCCCTCATCGCCGCCCCTGCCCCCGCGGGCGGGGCGTTACCGAGCGGGTCCCGCCTCTCTCCTGCGGCTGCGGCGGTTGCGGAGACTGACGGGGCGGGCGCCGGTCGGAAGGAGCCGCCGACCCGGAAACAAAACGGAGCGGCCGGAAGTCCCCGCTGCAGATCGATGCCACGGGGCGCTGTGGCACTGCGCATGCGCTCGCCTGCTCCGGGACCCAGCCACATGACAGGGCAGTTTCGCACCGCCCCCACGGGCCGGACAGCCAATCAGCATCGCCCTGACATGGGCCTCTCCTCCACCCCGCCTCCCCCGGGCAGCTTCGGGGGGGCATTCCCCAGGGGGCGGGGCAGGTTCGGGGGCAGTTCCCAGGGGCGGGGCAGGTTCGGGGCAGTTCCCCGGGGGCAGGGGCAGCTTCGGGGGCCATTCCCAGGGGCGGGGCAGGTTGGGGGCAGTTCCCAGGGGCGGGGCAGGTTCGGGGCAGTTCCCCGGGGCGGGGCAGGTTGGGGGGGCAGTTCCCAGGGGCGGGGCAGGTTCAGGGGCAGTTCCCCGGGGGCAGGGCAGCTTCAGGGGCCATTCCCAGGGGCAGGGCAGGTTGGGGGCAGTTCCCAGGGGCGGGGCAGGTTCAGGGGCAGTTCCCGGGGGCGGGGCAGCTTCTGGGGGCCATTCCCCAGGGGCGGGGCAGGTTGGGGGCCATTCCCCAGGGGTGGGGCGGGGCAGGTTCGGGGATTGGGGCAGTTCCCCAGGGGGCAGGTTCGGGGGGGGGGGGAGTTCCCAGGGGCGGGCAGTTGCCCCAGGGAATGGGGCAGATTCTGGGGAGCTGGCCCAGCGCGCGCACACATACACACACACTCTCTCTCTGCAGCTAGAGGCCTGGCTCGCACCCAGGTTTTGTACACATGCGGTGCCCCCCAGGGTAGGTGATCGGGTGTGCAGGCACCTGAGCCTGCGAGCACCCGAGCCTGTGTGATAGAGTTAAGGTATGCCCCCTATGGGGTGAGCACCACTAACCTGGAGTCTGCCCTGCCTTACCAGGGTGAGCATTAGGGATGGAAAATCCCGTTTAAAATGTTAACTGGTTAAATGTATAATATTTAATTGGTTAAACTGCCCGTGGTTCGCTGCGGGAGGGAGGCTGCTCCAGCCAGGCCGGGTGCCAGTTAATCCATTACCCTGGTAAGCACACGGGGAAGGCAATGATTACCAGGTAATCAATTACCCCTTTATAGCCCTAGTGAGCATCAGTATGCCAGGGTTGGCCCGGCTACATGGGAATCAGCCCTACTAGCGAGCACCAGTGCATCCGCATGGGCCCTGCTTTATGGGGTCAGCACCTATAGATCAGGATCCCACGGGAAGGCAATCTAAGGGGAAAAACTGTTCAGGAGAGTTGACAATTTTTCAGAGATGTTATTAAGGACATAGGAGCAAACTGTGTAGGACTGATAAGAGCAGTGTGGCAAGAGGCCACCCTGGCTTAACCAGGAGATCTTCAATGATCTGAAACTCAGAAAAGAGTCCTACAAAAAGTGGAAACCAGGTCACATTAAAAAGGATGAATATAAGCAAATAACACATATATATAAGGGTGAAAGGCCAAGGCACTAAGCAAGATTAAACTAGCTAGAAATGTAAAGAGAACAGTCTACAAATACATTAGAAGTAAGAGGGAGGCCAAGGGCAAATTATGTTCCTTACTCAATGGGGTAGGAAGAACAAAATGTGAAGATGGCACAAAATGTTTAGTAGCGATTGAACATCTATCTTAATGCCAATGAAAATTAAGTAGGATCAGGGCTAAAATAGGGAGAAAATGTTAGATATTGCATAGATAAGTTAGACGATTTCAAGTCACCAGGGCCTGATGAAATACATCAGGAGATATCTGAGCCGTTAGCAGTTATCTTCAAAAGCTCATGAAAGACAGGTGAAATTCCAGGACTGAAAACGACAAAAATAGCACCCCTCTGTAAAAAAAGGGAAGACAGCCAACACAGGGAATTCCAGATCGCTACTGAGTAAACAGTAAAGCCCTCAAGTTGCAGACATCTGGAAGATAATAAGGTGATAAGTAACCACATGGGTTTGTAATGAACAAACCATGTCAAACCAACATAGTAGCTTGCTTTGACAGAGTAACAAGCCTTGTGATGGGGGAACGGTAGCTGTGGCACATCTTGACTTAAGTAAAGCTTTTGATACTCTTTCACATGGCCTCATAAGCAAACTAGGGAAATCCAACCTTGCCTTAGCTACTATAAGGTGAGTGCAGAACTAGCTGGAAAACTATTCCCTGACAAAACTTAAAAAAACAACAAAGAGTCTAGTAGCACCTTAAAGTCTAACAAAACACGTAGATGGTATCGTGAGCTTTCGTGGGCAAAACCTACTTCTTCAGATGACCAGAGTATAGTAAGTCCAGATCCAAGAATAAATAAGGGAAGGAGGGAGGGGGTGGGAAGAAGGAAAAAGGGGAGGAGAGGAAGAAAAAAAAAGAGACAGTGAGTAGATAGTTCAAATAGTTACAAGAGGCTGTTAAGACCCAACCATGAGGGGAGTTACAGTAAGGGAGGTTAAGGGAGCCAAGGTGGAAAGGCATGAGCCGGGTCCCACAATGATCAGTGCTGGGTCCAGTTCTGTGCAGCTCCTTCATCAAAGATTTAGAGCAGGGGTGGCCAACCTAAACCTGAGAAGGAGCCAGAATTGAGCAATGCACATTGCAAAAGAGCAACAGCAATATGTCACCAGCCCTGCTCATCTCCCCACCACCACTGGCAGCCCCAGGGGTCAGTGCCGCCTCCTCCTTTTCCTCCCGCCCACTGGGATCCGCTCTGTCTCGGTGGGAGACACTGGAGGGGGGAAGCAGGCTCGGTGGGTGTGACAGGTTCCGTGGAGAGGGTGGGAAGTGGCAGGATCCTAGGGGAAGGGCCTAGGGCAGAGCTGGGGGTTGGGCAGTGAGCACCCCCCTGGCCCAGTGGAAAGTTGGCACCTGTAGCTCCAGCCCTGGATTTGGTACCTATGCAAGGAGCCACATATTAACTTCTGAAGAGCCACCCCTCATTTAGAGAATGGCAAAGAGACTGCACTTAACCAAGTTTGTGGACAATACCAAGCTGGGAGGGATTGCAGGTGCTTTGGCGGACAGGGTTAAAATTCAAAACGATTTGGACAAATTGGAGACGTGAGCTGAAGTCAACTGGAGGAAATTCAATAAGGACAAATGCAAAGCACGCCACTTAGGAAGGAGCCGTGTTCTGCACACACGCAGACTGGGAAGTGACTGCCTAGGAAGGAGCACGGGGAAGAGATCGCAGGCTAGATGTCAGCAATGTAACACTGCTGCAACAAAATCATTCTGGGATGTATTAGCAGGAGTGTTGTAAGCAAGTCACAAGAGGTAATTGTTCCGCTCCATTATGTGCTAAGTAGGCGTTAACTGGCGCATCCTGTCCCATTCTGGATGCCACATTTCAGACAAGCTGTGATCAAATTGGGGAAAGTCCAGAAAAGCCGCAAAAATGAGTAATGCTGCATCTGGCGAAGTGGGCCGCAGCCCAGAAAAGCTTTTGCCCAAATGAAACTGATAGTCTCTAAGGTGTCACTGGACGCCTCATTGTTTTTGCTGAAACAGACTAACATGGCTACCCCACTGAAAATGATTAATGGTCTAGAACAGGGGTTCCCAAACTTTTTGACACGGGGACCAGTAAATCCATTCACAAGCTTTTGGAGGACCTGTAACATTCATTTGCATATTCATTAAGCAAATGATGAATATTCAAATAAGTTGTTTCTGGTCCTCCCAAAGCCCCCAGTGCCAGCTTTAGCAAAGCTTTTGATACGGTCACCCACAATATTCTTGCCAGCAAATTAAGGGAATATAGATTGGATAAATGGACTGTAAGATGGATAGAAAGCTGGCTAGACCAGGGTTTCCCAAACTTTTTTACTTTAGTTGGAACCCGTTGTTTTTCAGTACTGTTTTTTGCAGCCCAAAAATATAAACGCATATAAAAAAAATTAAAAATGAATAAATTTTCAGTGTTTCACCCGGATGCATCCTCCGCCCAGCCTGGGCTAGGGCTTGGGGGCCCCGGCGCCGCATGGGCACTCCAGGAGGCGGGGGCAGGAGCAGATTGGGGGTAGGGTATCTGGCTAGGAGGGAGGGTGCAAGGAGGGGTAGGGTTGCCAGATGTCCAGTTTTGTACCGGACAATCCGGTATTTGAGGGTTCTGTCCGGGAAATAAATTGAGAAAATACCGGATATATAAAATGTCCGGTATTTTCTAATTAGGTAAGTTGTAGTATTATTAGGTGTATCAGTCCGTAGCTGTGAACTGCCTGGCTGGTAGATGTGCTCATGCTGCATGAGTGTGTCTACCAGCCGGGCAGTTCGCAACTACTCGAGGGGGGGTATGGCGGGGAAGGGGGCAAAATGGAATCCCCGGGGCCGGACTCACTCGTGTGCCCAGGTCTGCATGTGCCCGGGTCAGTCCCGCTTCCTGCCAGCTGATTTGCTCCCCCCCGCCAGCTTCTCCTCCCGATCTAGCCCCGCTGCCCCCGTCCAGCCCTGCTTCCGGTGGCTGGTTCTCTCGTCCTCCTCCTCATGATCTCCCCCATCAAGCCCCCCCCGCCTGCCGCCCCATCCCCTAGCCAGCCTGCTGCCCCCATCCAGCCCTGCTTCCAGAGGCTGGTTCTCCAGTCCTCCTTCTCCCGATCTCCCCTGGCCAGCCCCCCCGTCCCTCGTCCAGCCCTGCTTCCGCTGCCCGCCCGCTCCGATCTCCGCCGGACAGCCCCGCTGCCCCCAACCTTGCTTCCGCCAGCCAGCTGCCTCCCCCCCCGATCTCCACTGGACAGCCTTGCTGCCCCCAACCCTGCTTCCTGGTGGCCGGTTTCCCCCCCCACACACACCTCCTCCCAGCCCGCCCCATCCCGCTCCCCTCCCGGCAGCCACGCTGAGGCCCGGTATTTTTTTCCTGAGGCCTGGTACCGGGCCGCAGCCCATAGTTTGGGAAACGCTGGTCTAGAAGACATGATCTTTGAGGGAAGACTGAAAAAGTTAGGTTTGTTTAGTCTGGGGAGGGGACAAAACGGTTTTCAAGTACATAAAAGGTTATTACAAGGAGGAGAAAAATTGTTCTTAACTGCTGAGAATAGGACAAGAAGCAATGGGTTTAAACTGCAGCAAGGGAGGTTTAGGTTGGACATTAGGAAAAACTTTGTAACTGTCAGGGGGGTTAAACACTGGAATAAGTTGCCTAAGGAGACTGTGGAATCTCCATCATTTGAGATTTTTAAGAGCCAGTTAGACAGACACCTGTCAGGGATGGTCTAGGCTGTGCTTGGTCCTGCCATGAGGGCAGGGGACTGGACTAGATGACATCTCGAGGTCCCTTCCAGTCCTATGACTCTATGGGCCCCATTATACCAAGGTCGGTTCCAATCTATTAGAATGGGCCCTGCTGTACTAGGGTCAGGACAGGGTGAGCCCCACTAGACAGGGGTCAGCACTGTTACACCGGGTCAGCCCTAACATACTGGGCTGGGCCCTGCTATGCACGGGTTGGTCCCAGTGTGTCAGGGTGACTAACATGCTGGGGTGGGCACACCAGACAGGGGTCGGCCCCAACATGTAGGGTTGCCAGCTTCCTGATTGCCTTGCCCCATCCCACCCTTCTCCGAGGCCCCACCCCTGCTCACTCCATGCCCCCCTCCCTCTGTCACTGGCTTTCCCCACCCTTGCTCACGCTCTCAGAAGTAAGGGTGACACAGTATGGTGTTGCAACCGTTATCTCTGTGCTGCTGGTGGCAGGGCCCCGCCTTCAGAGCTGGGTGCCCGGCCAGCAGCTGCTGCTCTCTGACCACCCAGCTGTGAAGGCAGCGCAGAAGTAAACGTGGCGACACCGTGACCCTCCTTAAAACAACCTTGTGACCTCCCTGCAACTCCCTTTTGGTCAGGACCCCCCTATCTGGGAAATGCTGGTCTCACCTGTGACTTCTATCCTATAGTGTAAAAGGACAGAAAAGACCAAATTCCACGGGGGAGACCCAATGTGACACATTGGTCATGGCTGTGAGTTTGACAGGAGCCTAATGAGATCTACCTCCAGGCTTAATTTAAAGACTTCTACTGATGGAGAAGCCACCACCTCTTCTGCAAAGCCTCCTCAGGCTCCAGCTCCAGGCTGTGCTCTGGAACCAGCAGCGGCTCTGAATTAGACTGGAAGCTTTTGGGAGCAGCAGCCCTGTCGTCGTCTTCGCACTGGCCGTGCTCACCTAAGAATGATGTAACCATCTGGGCTTCACCTGTGAGCCCTGGACTGTGGCTGAACCGGATTGCTGGGCCACACGGCTCCTTGCCTAGTCCATACCTCGCTGGGTTGCAAGGGGAGCAGGGGAGCAATGCAGACCTGGACCCTGTTTTCATTCCTGCCACGGCAGGTGCTTCCCGTTTCCCCTCGCCTTTGCTCAGCCCGCTCGGCTACGCACCTTGCTGCTCTTTGTTAACCTTTGTCACTTGGCAGTGGGTCTCTGTGACCCAGCATGGTCACCATGGGAGCAGAACAGGTTGCTAAGTCTCGCACTGGAGTGGTTCCCGCAGTAACAAGGAGATAAAGTGGTTGTTATGACAATTGGAAGGAAGACGGATCACCATGGCGGTGGCTTTCTGCGTGACAGCACTAATGGCCAGATCAGGGGGGAGCCATACAACCGCGGGATTTCCTGGCTACACTAATACAAAGTTAATCTTGAGATCCCAGGATGCAACTTGGGACCACATCAAGGGCCAAAATGGGAGGGCGTCACCGGCATAGAAGTAAATAAACGTACTGGTATGTTGGGAACCGTGCCGGGAGGAAGCTGAACCCCCAGGCTCCATTACTCCTGAGGGGAAGAACCTCAGTCTCCACGGAAGGATTTGCTGCTTCTCTTCCGACCAGATGCAGGATCCCAAGGTGAGGAACGTCGCTTCACCCCATCCCCTTGCTTGAACCCCTGAACTAGAGGGAGGCTGAGGCCCCGGGCTTGGGACTGGACAAAGTCCCGGGAGAGAAGGAGACCCAGAAGGATTGCTTGGCGTTTGCGTGTGCACGCCAGAAAAGAGGAAAGCACCCAACTAGCCTCCGGACGCAAGAGACCGGCGGGGAAAGTGACGTGTTCACAGGCGCAGCAGGCAGAGCTGTGCTCTCAGCCCAGGACCAGCTACAGGGGCCAGCAGGGGAATATTTCCGGGGCAAGGAGCCAAGTGGCGGTGTGTGTTGTGACTCCGTGGGCGAGGGGGTTGCCAGCAGCCCGCCCTTCGCAGACAGCTGCCCCAATGCTGGAGCGCAGAACCAGGATGGACAGCTCCAAGAAGGAGAAGGTAAGGTCTAGTTCTGGCACTTTCCCCTTAGGTTTGGGGGTGCTGCCTGTGTGAATGGCAGCTCAGCAGCTGGTTAGTCAGCAGGCCCCATCCGTGCACCTCTGCAGAAGGCAGATCTTTCCGGGGTGCCCCGGGCTCATTTAGGGAAGCCCTTGGCCATCATCAGCCCCTCCAAATCCAGCTGACATGGAAGTTGGCAGCCAGTTTTCCAAGGATGGCTCAACTTCTGGACCCCAGCTCGAGCGGCCACCCAGCATTTGGGGCATCCCAACTCAGACGGGGCCTTTGAACCGTCAGGCTTTAATTCCCTGGTCTGCTCGCAGAGCGGCGCGGCAGAGCGAGAGCCGGCAGTGCCCAGGCAGGCGGCGGGTCTGCTCCACCGGCGCGCCAGAGCCTTCCGCGCCCAGAGCGCAGGCGGGGGGTGCCCGTGGCAAAGGCTGGGCAGCTGGGTTCTGGGCTACCCCGGCCTGTGGCCTTGCCAAAGCTGCCGAAATGGTTCCTTGGTGCCGGGGAACGAAGAAGTGCGTGGAGAGGGCGAGCAGGCGGGGCCGGGGGCTAGGGACAGTGGGGGAGAGGAGGGCCCCAGCAGCTGGCTTGTTTGCGCTGTCCGGACATTAAGCGGTTAATGGCCCCTTTCTCTGTGGCACCTCGTTTTGCAAAGGCTGGGCGTGTGTCGAGGCTGGCACTGACCCAGAGGGCAGGGCACCCCCTACCGAGCCCCCACGCCCACCCTGCAGTGCAGCGCCCCCTAGCACTGCCCTGGGGTAACGCTGACTCAGAGAGGAGTCCCCCCCACTGCTCCTGGTATTACCGTGCCCCCTGGCCCCCAATCGGAGCCAGCACTGGCTCAGGAAAGAGAGCGCCCCTAGGGACGCACCCCCGACAGCCGCTGTAGGCTCGGGCCTCTGCAAAGCCTCCTGCGTCCTTTCAGTTGGCAAGATCACAGCTGCTCCCAGGCGTGTCCTGTGTCCGAGGGGCTCGGGGGTTCTGCAGGGTGGAAGGTTCTGTTCCTAGGATGGTTAGTCCCCGGGAAGCGACACGCAGCTCCCTTTGAATCGCTGACTGGGTACTGCTTGGCTGTCTGCTTCTCTGCTTGGCTGTCCACCGTCCATCGTTCCTAGCCCCGGCGACAGCTGCCTCCTGCCCCGCCTGTCCCCTGGGCAGCGTTCCCTGCAAGCTCAGGAGAGAGTCCAATGCCGCCCAGCTGATTAGCAGAGCGCCCTCTGCGAGGCTGGTGTTTACACGGGGGTGGTGCACATCCACACGCGCCTTGGTGCACATAAAATTTATTCTGCACATGGATGGAAACGGTTCCAGGGACCATTGCCCCTGGGGCTCATTCTGACCAGCCTGTCTGCGATGTGCGGGGATGTCTCTCAGCGCCGGCGCTCGCTTAGAGAGCAGCTTGGGTTTCAAACCCTGTCCGTGGCAGCCCTAGACTGCGGGTAGTCGGGAGGAGATGCGTCTCGTAGCGCTCCCTGCATGCTTGGCCCACTGACCTCATGCTATTGGCATCTGCTGAGGCACCATACGCAGCGCTTTGTCACCATGTGACCTACTTAGAGCCTGAGAACTAGAGCAAAGAACTACCCCCTCCCATCCACAGCCACGTGCGGCCCCCCGTGCGCCAGAGGGAGCAGTCGGCGTGTGCTGGGCTCCCCTGGGCGGCGAGCAGGAGGAAAGGGGGGGCCCCAGGCTGCCATGCTGTTTGGCGTGGTCTGCCCACCCCAGGGATTGCAACCCCCTTTCTCCTGGCCATGGGGCAGCCAGCGGCTGCGCGTGGAGTGGGCAGAGCCACGGATGCCCAGCACTCGCCCACCATGTGATCTGTGAAATATTAACTGGGGTGGCAGCAGGCACCTGGCCGGGGGGATCCCAGCTACACAGGGCCTAGAGCAGGGCTGGGCAAATTACGGCCCAAGGGCTGGATCCGGCCTGCCAAGCCACCGGATCCAGCCCGTGGACCACCCTACCGGGACCCTCAGGCACACAGCTGCTGTGGTTTTAAGCTCTGCGGGGGCATCGTGTGATCTCCCTGCCCCCAGCCCAATCCTCAGCTCCTATTGGCTGGAAACAACCAGCCAATAGGAGCTGAGAGATTGGCCTTGGGGATGGGGGCAGCGCAAGCCTCTTCCCCCTCCCTGAGCTGGGAGCTGCATGGAGGAAGTAGCCTGCAGCTTAAAGTGATCTGGGGCTGCAGTGGGCAGGGAGCCCAGTCTGCCTGGGGGTGCTGCAGGGCTGCTGGCCAGGAGACACTTAGGTAAGCGCCTCCCAGCCACAGCCTGCCTCTGGCACCTCTGTCCCTCCCCCAGGTCATCATCCAAACCCTCTGCACCCCCTAGTCCCAGACCCTGTACCTCCTCCTGCACCCCTCCCCCAGGCCAGAATCCTCTCCTGCACCCATACCCCTTCCCTGACCCTATACCCCAATCCCCTGCTCCAGGTCACCCGCCAAACCCTCTGCAGTCTGCACCCCCTTCTCCCAGGTCACAGCTCCCTCCCAGACCTTGTACCCCCTCCTTCACCCCTCCCCCAGGCCAGAATCCTCTCCTGCACCCATACCCCCTCCCCAATCCCCTGCTCCAGGTCACCCGCCAAACCCTCTGCAGTCTGCACCCCCTTTTCCCCTTCTCCCAGTCACAGCTCCCTCCTAAACCTTGTACCCCCTCCTTCACCCCTCCCCCAGGACAGAATCCTCTCCTGCACCCATACTCCCTCCCTGGCCCTACACCCCAATCCCCTGCCCCAGGTCACAACCCCCTCCTTCCCCCCAAACAGACCTCATACCGTTTTCTGCACCCCATGTTCCCTTACCCCATGTTCCTTTCTGCACCCAACCTCCATTCTAGATGCTGCACCCCCTCCACAGAAAAGTGCGGCCCTTGACCACTTTCCAAAATCTTGGAGTGGCCCCCCTCCAAAAATTATTGCCCACCCCTGGCCTAGAGCCACAGGGGATTCCTGGCTTGGCTCAGTCTGCATCTGCAGTTTGCAGGGAGCCAGGCTATCCCAAATTCCCATCCGTACAGCGCCCCCTGCTGGCCAGGGCAAGGATTGGTCTGTGCCACGTGTGCAGTGCCCCCTGCTGGCCAGGGCATGGATTGGTCTGTGCCACATGTGCAATGCCCCCTGCTGGCCAGGGCACGGATTGGTCTGTGCCACGTATGCAGTGCCCCCTGGTGGCCAGGGCACAGATTGGTCTGTGCCACGTGTGCGGTGCCCCCTGGTGGCCAGGGCACAGATTGGTCTGTGCCACGTGTGCGGTGCCCCCTGCTGGCCGGGGCACAGATTGGTCTGTGCCATGTGTGCAATGCCCCCTGGTGGCCAGGGCACAGATTGGTCTGTGCCACGTGTGCAATGCCCCCTGGTGGCCAGGGCACAGATTGGTCTGTGCCACGTGTGTGGTGCCCCCTGCTGGCCGGGGCACAGATTGGTCTGTGCCATGGCAGAGCCCTCGGTCATTGGTGGCCCCTTGGTCTCTCCTACTCTCTGCCGTCCTGTCCCCTGGCGCCAGCAGCTTTGGGACCCCTATCGCCTGGCTCCATGGGGCCGTGAGCTGGGCGCAGCTGAGGGTGCCCCCTTGCCATCAGGAGGGCAGGTGGAATTGCATCCGGGGATCCCAGCACTGCAGGAAGCCCCCTCCCCAAGGGTCCAGGGTGGCGGAAGCTGGTAGCCCTTTGATTGGCCACGTGCACGATTTATCCAGGAGACCGACTCAGGAAGTTGTCTGGCCCCTCTGACTCCTGCTCGCACCCTCTCCTCTGCTCGGCCCTGGCCCTTGCTCACTGCACCTGGCTCTAGCAGGTCCTCTGAGCCCAGGCTGGAGGCGAACGTTGATGTGATTGCTAGGCCAGACAGCCCAGGAGGTGCCATCCAGGAAGCTGTGGTAAAGGCGCAGCGTTGCAAGGTGGGGCGCTCTGAGGTTGGGACGGGAGAGCCAGCACCCCAGGGCTTGGCGCGCCTTGGCGCTGTACATACGATCTGTCACAGGAAGGGGGCGGAAAAGCTGCTGCCCTTGGGGAACGGGCAGGTCTGGTCCCTCCAGTGAATTGCCCCCTCCCGAGTCTCGTGTGCTTAGTGAAGCGGGCGATGCGAGGAGAGGGGGCACTGCTGGGTGCAGCCTGCCCAGATGCCAGGAGCTCCCCCACCTCGCTCTTGCCCACCATTTTACATCAGTCGATTCAAAGCACGTTACACGGCAGCGCAATCCCAGTGCCCCCATTTTACAGATGGGGAAACTGAGGCACGGAATGACATGGTGCCTTGGTCAGGGTCACTCCGCAGGCTAGCAGCAGAGCTGGGAATTAGAACAAGGTCTCATGGGTCCCTGTCCATGGCTCTGTCCACTAGCCCGTCTTGCCTCCCCAATCCACCCTGCCCCCTAAGCCCATATTCGGGGTGGTTGATCCCAGAGCCTCTGCTTTGATCAGTTCACTTAGGAGGGGCGCGAGGCAGGTCGCCACGCTCTGGTTTGTATCCTGGAAAGGGCTGTAACCCCCGACAGCAGCCCTAGGGTCGGCTCTGTGTGTGACCCTGGCCTGCGAGAGCGAGAGCTGCGGAAACTCTGCCAAGAGTCCTGGAGGCACAAGGTCCGTCAGTGACCCAGTGACAGGCTGGGCCGGCCCCCCTGCCCACGCCCCGGGGCTAGGTGTATTTCAGCAGCTCCCGAGCCTCTAGTCTCTCTGGGTGGGAAGAACTGCTGTTGCTATCAGCAGCCCTCAGCCTTGGACTTCAGCAGCGGCGCAGCGCCCAGAAACAGGGCTCAATCGGCCTGCTCAGCTCCGCGGCAGGCCCCCAAAAGACACCTTTGGGCCACACAGAGCAAGGGGATCCAGCCTGACCCCACCGATCCCTTGGGGCAGAAGGACCAGAGCGGTGCAGCAATGAAACCAAGACGGGTTGAGGCCTTGCACCTGGTAAGTGCTATGACCTGCCCAGAGAAGCCTCCCCCATCTCCCTCCCGCCGTGTGAGGTTGGGGTAGTGCGGCTAAGCAGGCGAGCTCTTCCCTGCCTGCCAGACGGGGCGGCGGTGTGGCTCATGCCCAGCCCTGGCCACGCTGCTTTGCAGCAGCAGATGGCTTTCCAAAAGCGGCTGGTCTCATTCCTTCCATTTTCCAGATGGGGAAACTGAGGCACAGGGCCAGCCGCAGCAAAACCAAGTCTTGTGAGTTGCAGGCCAGGGCTCATGCCTCGGTGCAGGTAGACCGAGCACAGCAAGGCTGCATCCACATGGCAGCGCTGTTCCGGGATGACCGCGTTTTCACAGCAAGCCAGCCATTTGGGGCTCGCTGCTCCGCTGTCCCTGTGGACCTCAGGGCACGCGGAGTCGGGGCGTTTGGAAGAGCAGGTTCTTTCCCCAGCAGTGCTGTGGAGACAGCGCCAAATTGCATCGAACGAAGATACGTGAGGTGCGTCGCTCCAGTTCGGGCTACGGTGCAGTGTAGACGCAGCCCTAGATCCACCTCCACCCCCTCCCTTAGGGAGTGAGTCCTGCCACCTCTCGTCCTGACTTTGTGCTGGCCTGGGGCCAGCGTGTGTAGCCTCCCTGTGCTTTAGGAGCGCCCTGCTGCCACGTGGGGTGCAGTAATCCCCCCTCAGGCACAGGGCTGCTGTGCTGAATGATGCCCGGCAAGGCCTTGGTGGTCCCCCGCCTCTGTGGCTCGCAGCCCTGCTTGGCCACTTCCAGGGCCCGCATGGGGCCCCAGCGCACCCACGAGCTCTGGGAAAGGGTCCGGGGCTGGCAGGCGCCTCCCTCGTGGTGGCTGCTGGGGTCGCACCTGCACCCGCAGGGCCCGGGTCTTGCTTTGAGGCGGGAAACGAGCGTGGGGGCGTCCTGCCTTCCCCCTTTGCATGGAGCCCTGGGGGAGCAGCCGCTGGGCAGAGGTCCAGGGTGGGTGGGGCACTGTGCGGCCTCCAGTGACTGGCATGTGCCTCTGCCTGAGGGGCTGGGCTGGCCCCCCGCGACACCAGGCGCACACAGTGGGGGTGGAGTTTCCCTGTGGCCACCCATGGGCCATGCCAGGAGCCCATGGTATGGTGGGAGGCAGCATGGCCTAGTGGTTAGGGCACCAGCCTGGGCCCTAGGAGCCCTCAGTTCAAATCCAACTTCAGCTGCTACTTGGCTGGGCAATTTTGGGCAAGCAATTGCTTGCTCTGCCTTAGTTTCCCCAGTTGTAAGTGTAAGCATTGGAGCAATTACCCAGGGTGGACTTCACACCCTGGCAACCCCAACTCAGGGCCTTCTGCTCTCCCCACCCCTGCTGGCTCGTGCTCCTGCATGCCAATCCCAGGGAGCCAAAGGAATTCTCAAAGGCGCGCGTGCTCTTAATTGGATGGGAAAGAAACAGCCATCACTATGGTTACTGCAGCGCTCTGTCTAGACGCCGCGTATGGGCTTTGCTTTGCTGACCCACAGTCTGCACCGACAGCAGCCGCAGGGTTGCCTGTCCATTAACCCTGCAGGGCTCCCTGGCCCGCTGTGCCCATCGACCACCCTGCTCTCGCAGGAAGCAGCCCCTCTTCCAAAACAGGTGTCCCAATTTTGTACCCCAGCACTTACGCCAGCGAGTTGAGTCCCCGCGATCACGCCTCCAGCAGCCTTGCCCAGCTGCGGGGTGTCCCCAGGGGGTCCCAATGACGGGGAAGTTCAGAGTCACAGATGCACAGAACGGAAGGGCAGACGGCCAGAGAATCAGTCAGATTAGCCACTCCCCTGTAGTCACCCCCGCCCGTACCAAGTAGGGGAAAGCCACGGCCCCTTCTGCTCTCGTTTGGGGTCCCCCCCCTCACGTTTCCTGGTCCTGAAGTACAGCCAGGCGGCCCTAGCGCTGAACTCTCCAAAACCTCAATTCTCTGGCTCTCTGGTTTGGCGACCTGCGAGTCTGACCCGGGAGGTCACGGTGCCCGCTGGGCTCCGCCAGCCGCCACAGCGCATGTCAAATCAGAGTCCACACGTGGCCCTGCTAGGCGATGGCTCCACAGCAACACTGTTTTGAAACAACAGGCCACATCTGCACAGCCGGCAGCACTGCGACAGCGTCGAAATGCTGTCGAGCCGGAGGACTGCTCACTCTGACTCCTGTAGCCCTCCTTGCACGAGGAGCAAGGGGAGTCGGGGGAAGAGCGCCAACTCGAAATCGCTGCTGTGTAGACAGCACCAAAACTCGAAATAAGCTGGAAGGGAGGGTTGGGGTGTGAGGTTGGAAGGGGGTATTGGAGTGTGGGGGTCGGAAGGGGGTATTGGGGCATGGGGTTGGAAGGAGGGCTGGGGTTTGGGGTTGGAGGACGGTGTGAGGGAGAAGGGCAGTGTTAGGGTGAGGGGTCGGAAGGGGGTATTGGAGTGTGGGGTTGGAGGGCAGTGTTAGGGTGAGGGGCTGGAAAGGAGGGTTGGGGTGCGGCGGTTGGAGGACCGTGTGAGGGTGAAGGGCAGTGTTAGGGTGAGGGGTCAGAAGGCTGAGTCAGTGTTGTCAGTTGTATGGTGCAAATACCCTTGTCATTGTAGGGGGCCCTCTTGTGTCATGTGCTCACTTACCTGGCCCTGTCACTTACCATTTGAGCAGCTCACTGTCGGCAGCACATCCCTTGAGCGCATCTCACACCTCCCTGAGGGGCAGGTCCAGGCTGAAATCCCCATTTCCCAGAGAGGCTAAGGGACTTGCCCAAGGCCACCCAGGAAGTCTGTGGCAGAGCAGGGACTAAACCCAGGTCTCTTAAGTCTTAGCTGAGCACCATGACCATTGGCTCATCCTTCCTCTTTCCACCTGGCACAGCTGGCTGAATAATGGAAAAAATATAATTTCTTTGGCCATCAACAAAAAACCCCTCATTGAATAAATTCTTCACTATCTTGCTCTGTTCACCTCTGCTCCCAGGCTGAAAGAGACATTGCTGGATAGTTCTCGCCCCTTGATTCAGCCCAAATGCTACAGCACTTTAAATGCCAGCGAGGCCTTCAGCTGCTGCCGTGAGCCGAGCGCTGGCCTTTGTAGGCTCCACAGAAGGCATTTACTCGCGGACACTGGTTTGACACACAGGTCGCGGGTGCTACTGTGGCGCTGTGACGTCCGGCCTGGACTCCCTTTCTCAGTGGCTCCTAACTCACCCCGGTCATTTGCTTTGGCGCCAATATCTCCCAGACTGCCCCAACGAGCAGGGAACGTTTGAGAAAATCTGGTCAATAAATATTCACCCCCCGCGCCAGCCCAGCTCGGTGTTTATCTCGGAGAGGGCAGGGTGGAGGGGACCGCCAGGCGCGTGGTCAGCAGCAGAGGTTGGGGATAGACCACCATGTGAGCCCAGACCAGGAGCCGCCTCAGCCCAGAGCGGGGTGAGCTGCACAGCTTGCGCTGAAGAGCCCGGCTCAATCCAGCTGGCTCAAAAGGGAGAGAGGGGTGAGAGGCATGGCCGGTGGTCCGGGCCCCAAGTGGGAAGGGGCGGGTGGGGCGGGAGAAGAGGACGGTGCCGTGGCCCCACCTAAAGAGGAGAAGGTTGGGGAGAGGCAGAAAAGAAGGGCCCGTGCCCTGTAAACACTGATGAGCCGGGGGGAGCCACTGGCTCAAGACTCACAGAACACTAGGACTGGAAGGGCCCTCGAGAGGCATCAAGTCCAGTCCCCTGCCCTCACGGCAGGACCAAGCACCGTCTAGCTCAGTGTCTGTCCAACCTGCTCTGAAATGTCTCCTGAGATGGAGATTCCACAACGTCCCTGGGCAATTTATCCCAGTGTTTCACCCCCCCCCCGACAGGCAGGACGTTTTTCCTAATGTCCAACCTAAACCTCCCTTGCTGCAGTGTAAGCCTGTTGCTTCTCGTCCTGTTTAGGGCCAGGACAGTGGGAGTTACTCCAGGGCCTGCCGGAGAGGGAGGGTCGGGGATAGGATGTTACTCGGAATAGGGGGGAGGGGTCCTGGCTGATGGATCAGAGCGCTGGGGCACTGCGGCACATTCCTTTCTGAAATGGGACCTAAAACTCACCTGGGAGGTTTTCTGCCTGCTGAGGGAGCAGGGAGGGGTGCTGGCCCTGCCGGCCACTGCCATCCCCTTCCCCATTTCCCACCCCTCTTGAGGTTGTAGAGTTTCCTCGGTGAGGCCTGCTCAGAGCACGTGGGTGGCCCTGGAGTTAGGGAGCCGTGCCCTGTGCTTGCAAGGGGAAAGGGAGGCTCGGGAGCATGTGAGGTAGGGCGGCTGCCAGACGGGGCATTGCTCGGGGAATGCAAACACCCGGGTGATGCAAAGCTTCTATATTTAGGAGCTGGCAGGAGCCTGGGCTAAATATAGCACGAAATCCGGGGCGCTGACCTCTGTGCCGTCCGGTGCCTCGAGTTACGAAAGAGCCGCTCTATGTAGGTGCGATGTGGAAGAGTTCCCAAGGTCCCTTCCAGCCCTCCCTGGGGACCATGACAAGTCCTTCCCGGGGGCACTTTTCTAGTGTTTTCCCCAGGCTCAGTTTAAATGCCCCGAGCGTCACACTCCAGCCACTGCCCTTTGGAAGGGTCGGCGTTCGTCCGGAGGGGGGGTGTTTCCATCGTGCGCAGGGGCTGGGAACTCCTTGAGTGCCAGGGGGTCCGCGCCGTGTTCCCTGATCCACGCTGGGTATCGTCAGTGAACCCGGTCGCCTGGCCCTCACCATGCATATGTGGGTCCTTCAAAGTACTGCTGGCCGGGTTCTACCCATGAGACCAGCCTCCAAGGGGGTTGGAGACACAGAAACAGCCCAGGCGAGATTCATCGCAGGGGCGGAGCCCTGGTCTGCGAGGTTCTTGGGACAGTCAGAGCCCATCAGTCTGGTTGGCTTGATGACGGTTTTCATTTCCCACCGGAGCACCCAGCAGGATGCCGATGAGCTCGGGCTATTGCCCGTCTGTGCCGCGGGGCAAGAGACGTTGCTGCGCTGGGACTGAGATGACACAGCAGTGATCCTGGAGGGAAGCGGGATTGGTAATTTAAGAACCCAGATGCCAGGAGACTCAGCCTGACAAGGAGAAGGTGGGACCGGCGGCGCTAAGGAAGCGGCGGATGGTTTCAGACCCCTCTCCGGGTGGAGAGAGAACTCCGCAGCCTCGAATGGGCCTGATGCGGCTCTCATGGGCAGGTACAAATCAGAAGTAACGTCGCCGAAAGCAGCTGGGTTGCCCCGGCATGAAGCTGCCATGAGATCAAAACCAGGCCCCATGTCTTTAATGCTGGTCCTAAGCAGCATTTACTGCCGGCCTGCAACGTCGCCTTGTGGCTTTGCGATCCGAGCCCCCCAGCCCACATCCTCCCCGGCCTTCCTACACATCATGCCCCCCTGCCTCGGTCATTTAAAAATCTGCAGCCTAGCCTGAGCCTCCTGCAGAAGCGGCCATCACTGGGGAGAAGAGAGAGCTAGTCCATCCCCCGGGGGGGTTTCTTCCAAAGGAGAACAAGACACCCCGGGAGAAAGCGAGGCTGAGTGGGAGCATGACTTCCCAGAGAGGTGACCCCAGCCTCCAGCCCCCTGGTCCGGTCGCTGCCCTGCATGGGACAGATACGCTGTTGGCTGCAGTCTGTGTGGAGTGGCTGGCACCAGGTTGCTGGCTAAACGCCGACAGATCACAATGGTTTCTGTGCAAACAGCCAGTGAAGGTCGGCAGAACTGGTCTTGCAGGTCAGGGACTCTGGGCTGAGGACTAGCCAGGAGATCTTGGCCCTCTGGACAAGGACACTTTGGGATAGGACCTCCGGGAAACATTGCAGCCAGCCAGACTAGTGCCAATTCCAACATTACAAAAGACAGATCAGGCCAGGGGGGCTTGTTAATTCAGAGCCCGGACTGCCAGATAAATGTTATCATGTGCATGTTATCACACCGCGTGCTGGGAGGTAAACACTCGGGGGAGAGGACGGGGATTACAGTACCAGCCATGAAGGCCACAGCAAACGGGACACTGAGCATCTACATGAATTGGCTGGACAGGATTTGTCACACCTTTACCTTTACGGTCGTCGGATTTTCAAGTCGCTTTCGAAGCAGCCCGGCTGTGAGCGCGTGGAATAGCCACTTGCGCAGTTGCTCAGTTTTCCAGACAGGGAACCGTTTTGTATTGTGAGTGAAGAACCCCACGGACCCCTTTTCTGAGTTAGCAATGGGTTAGGGGCTCTGACCGGACGGCGGCCAGACCCCAATGGCCAAGAATCCTTTGAGAAGCTCTGGTTGTTGACCACAACGGGATTCAAAACAGAGCTAGATACATTCCTGGCGGTCAGGTCTGTCAATGGCGATTAGGCTGGCTGGGCAGGGAGGGTGTCCCTCACCTCTCTTTGTCAGAAGCTGGGAATGGGTGACAGGGGAGGGATCACTGGATTCCCCGATCTGTCCACTCCCTCTGGGGCACCTGGCATGGGCCACTGTCAGCAGCCAGGACACTGGGCGAGACGGGCCTTCGGTCTGACCCAGTGTGGCCCAAGAGGACTTGAGACAGTTTTGATGGAGGCATCAGTTCCATCTTATTGCTTGTTCGGGATAAACCCGTGGTCTTGTGGACGTCACAAAGAAGGAGGGCCCAAGAGAAGAGGAAGGACCAGCCTGATCTCACTTGATCAGGATGGGACAGTGCAGGTGGGGTACAAAAGCTCTGATCACCTGATTTGCCCAGAAGATCTCCATGGAGGTCCTATGGGATGAGACAGTTTGCATTTCTACCTTAAATTGCGGGAAGTGATTATTCCCCTTTATTCAGCACTGGCAAGGCCACAGCTGGAGTATTGTGTCCAGTTCTGGGCCCCCCACTACACAAAGGATGTGGGCGCATTGGACAGAGTCCAGCGGAGGACAACAAAAATGATTTGGGGGCTGGAGCACTTGACCTACAAAGAGAGGCTGAAGGATTTGGGCTTGTTTAGTCTGCAGAAGAGAAGAGTGAGGGGGGATTTGAGAGCAGCCTCCAACTTCCTGAAGGGGGGTCTAAAGAGGCTGGAGAGGGGCTGTTCTCAGAGGTGGCAGAACAAGGAGCAATGGGCTCAAGTTACAGCGGGGGAGGTCTAGGTTGGCTATTAGGAAAATGATTTCCCTAGGAGGGAGGGGAAGCACTGGGATGGGTTCCCTAGGGAGGGGTGGAATCTCCGTCCCTAGAGGTGTTTAAGTTCTGGCTTGACAAAGCCCTGGCTGGGATGACTGAGTTAGGGTTGGTCCTGCTTTGGGCAGGGGGCTGGACTCGATGACTCCTGAGGCCTCTGCCAACCCTGTGATTCTAAAAGAGAGAGACCATGGTACGAAATTACCATTGGGCAGAGATGAACCTAGGTTAAAGCAAATCTTATCGCAGATCACTGAAGGCCACCTGGGTTTGTAAAAATTCCAACTTTAACCTGTTCTTTCCACAAGGGAAAAGATCAAGATGGAACAATTCAGCCATTTGGTTAGTGGTGCTCTCTTGGTTTTGTAATGCAAGGATTAATCGTGCAATGATTTGAATCCATTGTCGGTCTCAAGTTTCAACTTCTTGTTATTGTCAGTTAACCACTTTACCTTGCACGATTGTTAACTCCTGGATAGGTTAATTTGATTCATGGTCTAATCTCCATCTGCTTCTCGTGGTGTTTAGCATGTTAGGGAAGTACAATTAACGAGCTACCTTTTAGCTACTTAGGCTCTGAAATAAAAGCAGCGAAATCTCACTGGGGTGGCTTCCTTTAATCAAATAGCCAGTGGGCCAAAAGAACCTTGATTAAAGGGATTTTAATTAAACATTAATCAACCGTTTAACAGAAGCCCTGCAAGTCGTATTATTGCTACAGTTCACAATATGCCGGAGCAGAAGGGCTGTGCAGCAGGACACCCCAAACTCCCCACCTCCTTTGCCCGAGGCGGTGCTAAGTCCAAAGGGGCTGGGGTGGGCTGGTGGCTTGGTTTTCTGGTCAGCTGTTCTTGGTTTTCTGGTCTGCTGGATTCTAGGCTTCCCCTTTCTCCTGGGCGGCCGGAAGACCTGAATTCAGCCCTGCTTCCCAGGAGCTCCCCGCCTGCAGGAAACCGCAGCCGGGCTCCTGGGCGGGAGGCCGGGTGTAAGTGGATGCAACAAACAGGTTGCTCAGTGTTTGGGAGTCTGTGTCAAAGCAAACCCCTGAGGGCTTAGCATTGCAGGCCTGCATTCGCCTGCCTCCTTCTCTGGCTGTGGCCACTCCGTGCCCTGCTCCCCGCCTCCCTTGCACCAGCCCGCCGGCTGCCTTGCGCTTACCGGCCTCTGCTGCCGCAGGTGGAGCAGATCCTGTCGGAGTTCCGGCTGCAGGAGGAGGACCTGAAGACGGTGATGCGCCGGATGCAGAAGGAAATGGACCGGGGGCTGAAGCTGGAGACGCATGAGGAAGCCTCGGTGAAGATGCTGCCCACTTACGTACGCTCCACCCCCGAGGGCTCAGGTAAGACATGGCCCGGTCTCCCGCACCTGCCGCTCTCGCTGCTCCCAGGGGGCCATAGAGGCCTCTAGAGAGACAGGGACCCCCCCAGCCTGGGGGAAGAATTTGGTCTCCCTCCCACCACCCCGAGGGGGCGCTGCTCACCGCTGGGGCAGGGATCCATCACCCCTGCTGGCCCTGGCCTCCATCCAAGGGGTAGCGAGGGCCCAATGGCCTGTCGAAGCTCAGTCCTGCCGCCATGCTGAAGGCACAGAGCGCCCCCCGGTGGCCGTGAAGTCTGGGAGTTGAGGAGGCTCTGCCTTTCCCAAGGGGTGCCCAGCACCTCGCAGGACCAAGCCCTCCCACAGGTGATTTGAGGGGCCCCTCTCCACTCCCCGGCCTCCAGCAGCAGCAAGAGACGGGTGATAAACTCTGTGTCGGGCACCGTGTGGGCATCAGGGCTGGGGCTGGGCTCCTGACCAAAGGGGCTGGCCAGAGACTGGCCTCGCCAAACAGAGCCCAGCCGGCTGAACGCCCCTTTGAGAACCGTCCAGCAGAGGGTCCCACAGCAGGGAGAAGACAGGCAAGTCTGCCTAGGGGTCCGGGTCTTCTTCCGCAGGCTCCATGCAGCCAACGTGATACGTCAGGGCCAGAGTCGGTCGGAAAACGGGCTCTTTTCCCCATGAACAGTGTTGCAAAAGCAAGCATTTGTGGCTACACTCCGGGAAATATTTGGTCAATTCCCCTCCACCCAAAATTTCAGTAGAAAAACAAACTCTTCTTGACAGAACTATTTTTTATTTTTGGCCCGTTTTTCAGGGTTTGGCCTTTGACAAAAAGTTGAAATTTTCCACAGAGCGGGGGTTTGGTTTTGGATGGAACTTTTCCAGTCCTTTTGGTGGAAAACATCAAAACTTTCCCCCCAAATCCAGACATTTTCCATGAAAATTTCCATTGAATCAAACACCCAATTTTCCATCAGGAAAATGTTTTTGGGGGGACATTTTCAGCCCTTCTTTCTATGGTTATTTTTGTAGCATCTAGAAGCTCCGTCCTGGGCCAGGCCCCATTGCACTAGCCTTGTGCAAACCCAAGACAATGAACGGTTCAGCTTCGTTTCATGTAACGCCAGACACGGGCGATGTCATTCTCCTCCGCCCCCGTTTGTCGAGATGCTCCAGCGATTCCGACGCCTTCCAGGAAGGCGGCAGGGACTGACTGGAGAGGGGCTTGTTGGGCACAGGGGGCAGAATGGGCCTCGGGGAACTTTAGCTCCTAGATTTTAAAGTCTGTCCTCCAATGGTCTGGCCGCGTGGAGAGTCTCTGCCACAGAAGCTCCACTAGGGATTACGACACCCCGTCCAACAGCTGGCTGGGCCAGCGCAGCCCTTTCCGCAAGGTGACCCCCCAGTGCCGGGCTGTTCACCACGCCCCAGACATTGGAGCCGATGGCTAATAGCCCTCTTGGTGGGGCCTTCGCAGGACTCTGATGGGCTCAGTTTCAAAGTGCTGCGTTTTGGCAGGGGAGGGTGGTCCACTGAGTGAGCAGCCAGCTAGGGCCAGGGAAGCCCCGAGGTCTGGTCCCTGCATGGGGCACGTCACATAGTCCCTCAGTTCGTTGTGCCTCGCCTTGCCCCACAGGGGGGCTGGGAACTCTGTGAGGCGCTATGATAGATACAAACACTGGAGCCAGAGTCACCTGGCTACTGAGAGGTGCCTGCCCGGGGAGAGGAAGGACATGGAGCTGGATGTGCCCCGTGCTTGTGGCAGCTGGTTATTAGTGGCTCCCGG
The DNA here is from genome assembly GCA_019425775.1 of Rafetus swinhoei. NCBI lineage: Eukaryota > Metazoa > Chordata > Testudines > Trionychidae > Rafetus > Rafetus swinhoei. The sequence goes on from JAFJHL010000226.1 coordinate 1,826,565, forward strand.
GCTGACGCGTGTCCCCCTGGCGTTGCAGAGGTCGGGGACTTCCTGTCCTTGGATCTGGGTGGCACCAACTTCCGAGTGATGCTGGTGAAAGTGGGCGAAGGGGAAGAGGGGCAGTGGAGCGTGTCGACCAAGCACCAGATGTATTCCATCCCAGAGGACGCCATGACGGGCACGGCCGAAATGGTGAGTGGGCGCTGGGCCGGAAAGGCCGGAAAACAAGAGGCTGGCAGGGGTGCCCGAGAGGCGTGGGCAGGCGGTGGCCACGGAGCGATGCTAATGGAGCTGAGGAATGGTCCAAGAGGCCGGATTGTTTTTCTAGAGCTAACCAACCCCTGCTGGCTCTTTCAGAGGGGGAGGGTCCACTTCCCATGGGCTAGTAGGAGTAATGGGGACAGTAAGGCAGGGGCACATGCCTGCGTTCCAAGGAATCCGCTGTAGCCGGGCTCCCGGATTCAGGCTCAGTGTTGTAGCCAAACAGATCATTGATTTTTTGGCTCAGTGGCTGTCTCGGAGGCGCAGGCGTGGGAACTGCAGGTGCATGGGGTGTTGCTGTACCCCCGGGCTCCCAGCCTAGCGCCCAAGTTCCCAGCTGCCGCGGGCTCTGCTACTGACCACACACCCGGGGTCCCAGCTGCTGCCCCACACACCAGGACTTTGCTCCCAATCTCAGCTGGGGTGGGGCAGGACCGGGGCCGGGGGGGCGGATGTCAGCACCCCCACTCTTACAGATGTCCCCGTGCCACTGCTCAGATAGATCTGAAAGGGAAATTTTCCAGTTTTTCTCACCAAAATGAAAAGCCCCCGAACATTTGATTTGCTGTTCAGCAGCACATTTGGGTCTGTCCCAAACAAGTTTCAGTTTCTTGAAATTCTGTTATGTTTGGGCCACTGGGGTTTCAAGTCTTTTTGCCCCTTTTAAAAAAAAGTCCAACTAAACTTTAAAAGAAACTTTGGTTTGAAATGAAAAGTTGAAGGAATGTTTCGTTTCAAACCTGTCAAACCAAAAGGGGTTGACTTTACTTGAACGCTATTTGTTTCTTCATTTCCCCCTTTTCGTGGGTGTGCATGGCCAAAACTGTTGGCCAAATTTGACCTGAACTCACAAATAGTTTTAGTCAACTCAAAACTGCATTTTTTGGGGTGAATCAATGATTTTCCTGAAAATTCTGCCCAGCTGCAGTGGTGAGTCGAAGGTGCATGTGGTTGTCAATCCTGGAGGAAGTCATGAGTCAGTTGTGCAGGCCACTAAAACTTTATATGCCCCCAGCTCAGCACATGTTCTTTTTGCGCCACATAGTTTAGAGATCCATTCTAGTTGGCTTTTAATGGTTTATCCTTCATGAAAACAAAAGAGACAGAACCCCGAGGACAGAGCAGGGTTATCTACCATTGGACATGCACAAAATAAAGCAGGGTCCTGAAGAGCTCAAAAGCTCACAGTGACTTTAGGATTGAAGACCAGACAGACTGCCCCTTTTTTCTGGCATAATTTGTATAGGTCTGGTAAAAAAAAAAAAGTCTATTGAAACTGTGGATGGAAAACTGGGTTTTAGGCAAAACAAATATTGTCCCAAAAAGTTTCTTGCTTCCCACAAAAGATATTGGTGGGTGAGGTTTGGGGAGGAAGGGTCAAAACAAGAACGCTCCAACACGGAACATTTCAATCCACGGGGACACCTGTAACACGGGGACACATGTAATATTTCCAATTCTGAAATGTTACTGGGTGGCCTCCTGGGAGTTGTAGTTCACATGTCCAATACTCGTATGTTCTTCTACCGCTAGACGGGACTTCATCTCCCATGATGCACCATGGCCATGCCACTGCCACAGTGAACCACCTCCATGCACCAAGAAGGGAGACTGTGGGGCATCCTAAGAGATGTAGCCTGGCTGGGGAGCCCAGCCTGTGGAGCAGAATGGGAGGATGAGAGACCTGAACTACAACTCCCATGAGGCACTGCAGTAGCCATTGCCAAACTGAAATGGGTTGGATTTTTTTTAACCAAAAAACTTGACATTTCCCATTTTCTGACGGGCTCTATTAATAAATAATTGTTCAAATGGCCGATGTGGCAGGCAACACTCTAAGCCCCTCGGATTGGGGTACCAGGATGTTAGATAGCTCATTGTCAATGGCAGCTTGACTAGACACTGGGTGGAATACGTTTTAGCTTCATCCAGGCCATAAAACAGCTAGTTCTTTGTTTCCATGTTTGCTAAAGAGCCCTTGTGTTGACAACAAACCTGAGGGCTACAGCCCAGTTCTCACCTCTCCTCTGGGTCTTTAGGAGCAAAGGTCTCTGCCTTTGTAGATTTTGACACACCTGGAAAGTCTAACACGGCTACCCCTCTGATACTGGAAAGTCTGAGTCTTTTGTTTTGGATGCCCCGTTTAATCCTTTTACTGCCCCCCTCCCATCAGGCTGATTAATATTTCATGCTCAGAGAGACACAATAAGGGTGTGAATAGTTACTTTTGCCAGCTGCGTTAAAATAGCCATTACTAAGAACACAAAATACTTAGCTATGCGAAGGGGAAGACAGCACCAATAACATTTCAAAATAAACCCCCGGAATTGTACCATCCCTCGACTCCAGTTCCAGCCCTCCCCAGTCACCGATCTCGGGAGAGTTCCCGAAGCCTGATGCTGCTCTGTACGACCCTCTATTCCGCCCACAACTTAGCAGGGACGTCGTCTCGCCGCTTGCCTGGCACAGACACACCAAAGTCACGTCAGGATTTTGTTGGGGTTGGGGGGGTGACCAAAGCCTCTTGCAGAACGTGACCCAAATTAATGAAACAGCACGGCTGACCTCAGTCTGCATTCCCCAAAAAAACAGTTTTGACTGCAAAAATTTCACCCAGCTCTACCCAAGAGTAATCCCTCCACCCCGCAAGTCAGAGGAGGGCCAGGAGGTGCAGACAATGGGATGTGGGGCAGAGCTAAACTCAGCTGCTCTGCCCCATCCCTGCCTCTCCACAGTCTTAATTTCCTCTGCGCCTCCAGCGAGGACGGGTGGCTGCAGGCCCCGGCGCAGCAGAAGGGGCATGGGTGGAAGAGCTACCCGGGAGCCCGGATTCTGCAGCGCTCCCAAGCCATTGCTTGGGCTGTGACACTATCTCGAGGGTAGGGTGCCCTCTGGCGGGACGTGTGTCCCTGCAGACATCTGCATGTCTCTTGGGTGTGCGCCATGGAAAACTGAATGGGGGGGCCAGGTTTCTGGGGAGCAATCAGCCACCGAGGCAAGGTCCAATGGAAAGGCTGTGAGTGACCCGGCGAGAGGCTAGAGAACGGGGGTGTGGAGCCGGGTGTCCCAGGGTGACACGTCCCTTGGGGGAGGCCGGAGGGGTCTCGGAGGCAGGAGGGGGTGGGCAGGATTTCGTGATTCCGGGGTGACTTGGGGCCTCCCTTCTCCAGCTCTTCGATTACATCTCCGAGTGCATCTCCGACTTCCTGGACAAGCACCAGATGAAACACAAAAAGCTGCCTCTGGGCTTCACGTTCTCCTTCCCCGTGAGGCACGAGGACATTGACAAGGTGAGGCCAGAGTGGGTGACCCCAGCCGGCAGCCTGAGGGGGAGAGCGAGAGAGGCTGCAGAGAGCAGTCAGGGGGCACGACTAGGGAAACCGGAGATCTCCGTCGCCCCTTCACCCGCTGGGCCACGGAGCTGTACCGAGCCTCCCCAGGGCAGTCACATGCAGGGGGAGCTCCACATCCCTTAAATGCTTGGGCCCAGACCTACAAAGGTGTCTAAGTCTCATTGGTTTCAATGGGAGTTAGGTGCCGCAATACCTTTGGCCTTCTTCATAGGGCTGGCGTCTTTACTCAGAGGTGAGCAGTGACTGATCCCCTGTCATGTTCACACTCGTCGCTTCCTCTCCACACCCGCGTGCTCCCTCGCACGCTGACACCAGATCTCAGACACCGGGCTAGGCCTCAGCTGGAGTGCTGTGTCCTGTGCGGGGCGCCACATTCTGGGCCAGAGGGCAGATTGGAGAGGGTCCAGAGACGAGCAATAGAAATGATGAAAGCTCTAGAAGACACGAGCTCTGAGGGAAGACGGAAAGAACTGGGCTTGTTTGGTTTGGAAAGGAGCAGACTGAGAGGGGACAGGATGGCGGCTTTCAAGTATCTAAAAGGGTGTCACAAGCGGGAGGGAAACAAATTGTTCCCCTCGGCCTCTGAGGACAGGACAAGCAGCAACGGGCTTGACTTGCAGCCAGGGAGGGCTAGGTTGGACATTAGGAAAAACTCCCTGCCTGGGTGGTTCTGCGCTGGAATAAATAGCCGGGGGCAACTGGAGATGTTTACGAGCAGCTTAGACAAAGCCCTGTCAGGGGATGGTCTAGGTCACACTTGGTCCTGCCATGAGGACAGGGGACCGGACTGGATGCCCTCAGGACTCCTCCAGCCCCAGGGCTGCCTGGCTGTGGGAGGTGGAACTGCCCCCAGGGAAATGCATTAGCAGTCCTGCGCCGCCCGCAGCCACTGGGACCCGCGAACTTCCTGCTCCGCGCTCTGCTTCCTCTCCTCGGGGCGCCCGGCGCTAACCCTCGCCCTGCCCCACAGGGCATCCTTCTGAACTGGACCAAGGGCTTCAAAGCCTCAGGCGCTGAAGGGAACAACATCGTGGGCCTTCTGCGGGACGCCATCAAGCGGCGAGGGGTGAGCGGCACACGGGGCTTGCGTGGTCCCCGCAGGCTGATTGCCCCGGTGGCTCCTCTGGGAGGTGCCCGCGGGGGGGAGACTGGGGCTCCTTGTGGGTGCGCTGGGATCCTTCCGCTCCTTCTGCCTCTGGGTTGTCCCCAACGGGAGCCGGGCTGGCGAGATCCTCGCTCTGCAGGAGCGTTCCCGGCTGCCCCGTCCGGATGGGTGCCAAAGGCCTCCACGCAGCCCTTGCTAGCGACAGGCCCTGCCTGGGACGGGGCTGTGCCCAGGGGTGGGGGGAGTGCGCCTCCCTGGCAGCCGGGGGAATCGTGACGTCTCCTGCGCGCTCCTCCGCAGGATTTCGAGATGGACGTGGTCGCCATGGTGAACGACACGGTCGCGACGATGATTTCCTGTTACTACGAGGATCACCGCTGCGAGGTTGGCATGATCGTGGGTAAGAGACCTGCCCTCCGGGGCGATTCCCTCAGGCCAGGGTGCACCGGGCACAGCCCCTGCCCACAGACATCGCGGGCGGCCCCCTGCCCCTGGGCACTTCCTGCAGCCCGTTCCCAGGGCTCGGTGGGCAGCAGGCGGGAGCGGAGTTGTCCCTGGTCCGGTTCGTATCGGGGGGTGGGCAGGAGGCCCCAGAGCTAGTCCGTTCATTCGGGGCCAGGCTGCGCCATGGGTCATCAGGAGCAGGTTGGTTGGCGGGCCGCCCCGCCCCTGAGCTGCCCCGGCACCGTTGGCCTGGCAGCGGGCGTTCCCGAGGGCATGGCGGGGGGGTCTCTGCGGGGGAGGAGAGAGCAGGCTGGACGGGCTTCCAGCTGTTACTGCTGGGCTGGACTGTGGGTCTGTGCATCTCCCAGCCTCACGTCACTGCTCCGCTTGCCTTCTGTCCAGCTGGGCGGCTCAGCCCGGGTCAGCGCCATGTGTGGGATGCTGCTCTCGTGGGCAGTGACGTCCCGGCTCCTCTGCTCTGGGGGAGCCGCTCCCCTCCCAGGTCCTGCCTAGATTAGGCTTAGATCCGCTTCTCTAGCTTCGGGCTGGAGACTTCCACCTGTCCCCGTAGTCTCTGGGCCCCTTTCACGTCACATCTGTGGCGACAGCACAGTCCCCGTGGGGCTGTCACGGTGCTCGGCTTGCATGGAGACCCTTGGCTCCCTGCCGCCCCTCTGCGCTGGGACTGGGCGACGGAAGGGATCGCTCCGTGGTTCCCTGTTCCGTTCACGCTCTCCTGGCCGCTGGGCTGGAGGGCCCTTGTGTCCGGCCCCGTCTGGCCGTTCCGCGGGACGTGTGGCGAGGAAGCGCTGTGCTCAGGCAGGGAGATCACAGCGAGCTCCTGCCTTCCTGTGCCTGGAAACGGGGCCGGGGGCTCCCGGGGGATGGGGACTGGCTGCGCGTGTCGGACTGGAGATCACTGCTCGGGTAGTGACCGGTTGACGAGGGCCGTGTCTGGGAGACTCCTCGGCAGTGCGGACGTGCCCTGGCATTCTCGGCTACAGCCACCATGGCCACCGCCTCTCTTGCTCCCACGGCCTCCTGGGTGGTGACTGGGGGCGGCCCTACCTACCCACCTCCAGAGCCAGAAACACTGTAGGCGGCAGCAGCCAGTCTGAGTCCCCAGCTTCCCAGGGCAGCGGGCTGGGGTTTCTGCCCTGGGGTGGTGAGTGCCAGGCTCTGTCCCCCAGCCACAGGGGTTTGGGCTCCACCCCTAGACCCGCCCCCTGCTGTCACCTCAACCCCACTGCCTCCCCGGCCCCCCCCTTAACAACCTCCTCTCCTAGGACTTCATTTGTCTCCCGCACGCACGCCGGGCGAAGGGCGCTAGGAACAAACAGCAAAGCAGGCAGAGCCCCCTTCCTGGTGTTTCTGCCCCCCCCCAGGAGCCAAGCAGCTTCCCTCCCCACACCCGCACAGCCCCACAGGGAGGAGGGGTGTCGTGCGGCCCAGAGCGTTCTGCGGGCGGGCAGTGGGCAGGGCCAGGCCGGCAGTTTGGGAGGGCAGAGCCTTGCCCCACCTGGCATGCCCGCTGCCCATGGCCCTGCGATGTGAGATACCCCCAGACCATCTGCTGAGCGACCTGCACCCCGTGCTGCAGGGGAAACCGCCCCCAGGTCACTGCCAATCCGACCTGGGGGAAACTCCTTCCCCACCCCAGAGACGCAGACAGGTCGGCGCCACCTCGGAGCCCTGGCCCACGCCGCCCAGGGCCCATCTCCAGCCCTGGCCATCCCGTAACGCGCTGTGGGGTTCCCTTCCTGGCCCCTGCAGGCGGGCAGCCACCACCCCGAGGGCCCCGGTTCCGCTCCCGATGAATGTGGGCCTCCGAGGGCAGGGAGCAGAGCCGAGCCCGCAGCCTTGGCCGATTCCCCGCCCTGGAGAGCAGGCAGGCCCCCGTTCAGGGCCACCGCCGAGCGCCTGAGTCGGGGAGGCGCCAAGCCCAGGGCCAGCAGGACTGGGTCGGCTGCAGCCTCGTGGAACGGTAGCAGCTGACAGCAGCCGGGGGGAGCCCGGGGCAGGTGGGAAAGCCAGGCCACCTCCCCATGGGGTGCAGGAGCTGCTCTCTGTTTAGCGTCGTCCGCGCCATCTGGGCCTCGCACCCGGCTGCCTCCTCTGCCCGCCCTGGGTAAACACGCTCCCGCTGCCCAGCTGGGTTTGAAACTCGCTGCCAGCAGAGCTCAGCCCAGCTCCGAGCGGCTGCCACCCGCCAGCTCCCTCCGAGGGACGAGGCCCAGCGGCTCCCCGCCGGGGCAGGTCCCAAGGCAGGGCCATGGATTTATCGCTTCCGTGGCCGGAACGGAGCCCCGCTCACCGCGTGGCTGCCCTGCGGAAAACGCCGGCGCGGGGCTTCCCGAATAATTCCCAATGGCCAGCGACGGAGCCCCCCCAAACCCCGGGAAATTGTTCCCATGGTTAATGACCCTCCTGCCTAGCTGCAGCGTCCAGCCCCGGGAGATGTGAGACCGCCCCCTGCTGGAGCCCAGGGTTCAATATTTGTTCCCTTCTTGGTTCGTCCTCCTGAGATCGGGTCCCCCCTTCCCGCCCCTGAGCAGCCTGCCTCCCTCGCGCCCCCCCGGGGCTCCTTGGCGGCCCCTCGCCAGGCGTGACCTCCCTGGCGTGGGGCCGCGAGACCAATCCCGGCTCCGTGTCCCCGGCAGGTACCGGCTGCAACGCCTGCTACATGGAGGAGATGCAGAACGTGGAGCTGGTGGAGGGGGAGGAGGGCCGGATGTGCGTGAACACCGAGTGGGGAGCCTTCGGGGCCTCGGGGGAACTGGACGAGTTCCTCCTGGAGTACGACCGCGTGGTGGATGAGACCTCCCTTAACCCCGGTCAGCAGCTGTAAGCACCGCGCCAGATACACTTATTGCTTTCCCGGGCCTCCGTTCCTCCCGGCTGCCCCCCGGGCTGCAGCGCAGGACTCAGCCGGCCCGGGGACGGGTCCTCTCTGCCGGGCTTTGCATAGGTCTGGGTGGGGGAGGGCAGGCGGGCAGCAGCCTGTAGTGACGGGGGGCGAGGAGCCGAGAGGCAGGCCTGCGCGGCTCTCCCCGGAGGGCCCGCTGTCCCAGGTCCTGGGCCGGGGGGCTGGCTCGCCCTGCCTCTGGCACGGGCTGGGGGGCTGCAGCGGGCAGGCGGGAGCTGCGGGCGTTTGCTGCCTTGGAAACGCAGAGCCCAGCAAAGAGGGCAAGTGGCTGTTCTGCAGCTCGGCGCACGTAGCCCCCGCGGTCGAGCAGTCAGCCTGGGCGCCCCTTAGAACAGGTGAGAGCGATGTCCGCTGCCCAGCCCCGCTCCAGCTCCAGCCCCCCCCACGGCACAGACACACCTCGGACTGACCCCGGCCAACGCGCCCTCCCGCACGCACACTCTCACACGCACACCAGCCCCCCCGCACGCCCGCAAACACGCACAGCAGCCCCCTCGCACGCCCGCAAACGCACACCAGCCCCCTCGCACGCCCGCAAACGCGCACACCAGCCCCCCTCGCACGCCCGCATAACGCGCACACCAGCCCCTCGCACGCCTGCAAACCAGCTCTCGCATGCCCGCAAACCGCACAGCAGCCCCTCGCACGCCCGCAAACGCGCACACCAGCCCCCTCGCACGCCTGCAAACCAGCTCTCTCGCATGCCCGCACACCAGCCCCTTCGCACGCCTGCAAACGCGCACACCAGTCCCCTCGCATGCCTGCAAATGCACACACCAGCCCCCTCGCACGCCCGCAAACGCACACACCAGCCCCCTCGCACGCCTGCAAACCAGCTCTCTCGCATGCCCGCACACCAGCCCCTCGCATGCCCGCCAATGCGCACACCAGTCCCCTCGCATCCCCCCAAACCAGCCCCCTCGCACGCCTGCAAATGCGCACACCAGTCCTCTCGCACACCCGCACACCAGCCCCCTCATAGGCCTGCAAATCAGCCCCCTCACACGCCTGCAAACATGCACACCAGCCCCCTCACACACCTGCACACACCAGCCCCCTTGCACGCCCACAAACGCATGTGTCCCCCCCCCGCCATCTCCATTCAGAAACACAAACCTACACAGCCCTCGCAGGCTCCTCCGTCCGCACCGCCCCTCAGCGTGAGCCCGCGCCCCCAGTGAGTCACTTATCCAGCCTGATTCCCACCCACCACAGGAACCTTCATCCCCCCCAGCAATCTCTGCTCACACCCCAGAGGTGCGCGCACACACACACACACACACAGAGCAGTCTGCGCTCCCACCCCGGCAGCGCACACACGCGCACACACACAGAGCAATCTCCGCTCACACCCCAGAGGCGCGCACACACACACACACAGAGCAGTCTCCGCTCACACCCCAAAGGTGCGCGCGCACACACACACACACACACAGAGCAGTCTGCGCTCCCACCCCGGCAGCGCACACACACACACACACACACACAGAGCAATCTGCGCTCCCACCCCGGCAGCGCACACACACACACACACAGAGCAATCTCGCTCCCACCCCGGCAGCGCACACACACACACACACACACACAGAGCAATCTCCGCTCACACCCCAGAGGCGCGCGCACACACACACACACACACACAGAGCAATCTGCGCTCACACCCCAGAGGCGCGCGCACACACACACACACACCGCCACCACACCCCAGCCTTTTACACCCGAGACCCTGACAGATCTGCCCTCCGGCCGTTTCTTCCTTGTGCTTTTCCTCACTCGGCCCTTGCCCTTTGCTCTGTCGCCCTGCCCCAGCCCAGCCTCCTGCTGGCCGCCACCGTCAGGAGCCGCTCCCTGGGGCTCCTTGCTCCTGCCGCTGTCCCAGGAGGAAGGGGCAGTCCAGCACCCGCCGTCTCTAGGCCCAGGGCACCCCCAGTCAGAGGAGGCGGGGAGCAGGGTCCGGCGAGGGGGGGGGAGGCTGTGCGCAGAGCCGGCCTCGCGGCGCTGACCGGCGGTGCTCTCCCATCCCCCCCCAGCTACGAGAAGATGATTGGGGGCAAGTACATGGGGGAGATCGTGCGGCTGGTGCTGCTAAAACTGGTCAACGAAAATCTGCTCTTCCACGGGGAGGCGACCGAGAAACTGAAAACCCGGGGCAGCTTCGAGACCCGCTTCGTGTCTCAGATCGAAAGGTAGGGCCGAGCCTCCGGCTCCTGGGTGCAATCCAGGGCCCTGAATACAGCCCCCCCCACCCTGAGCTGTAATCCCCTCCTACCGCCCCAGAGCACAGCCTGGCTCCCCAGGCCCGAGCGGCAGCGTGTAACGAGCAAGGACGACGACCGTCCCCCCTGGGCTCGGCGCGGGGTGCAAGGGCTGTAAACCACGCCCCAAATTCTTCCAGTGGGGAATTGCCCTAAACAAGGCTCCTTGGTCCTGCCTCAGCTACCCCGCTGGGTTCCCCTCGGCTGCTTCCCGCAAGAGCTGCTGCAGTCGGAGATCTCCAGTGGGGTGAGAGTCACCTCCTGGCCTTCTCCGGGAGAAAGCAGAGAGAGGGCGCGCCCCCCGGGGAGGCAGGTTTTCCCAATCCTAGATCACGCCGGTGGGTCTTCCCGGCACTGCTCTTGCCCAGCATGGGCAGCTCCCGATGCGGGGGCCGAGTTTGCAGGGCAGCGGGAGGGACGCCTGTGCTCAGACCTCCGCCCCCAGCCCTCGGGAGAGGGGCTGGAGGCAGGTGGGGGTTAGAGAGGAGGCTGAGTCCCATGGGCTTGGGTAAAGCAGGGTTCCCGGAGGCACGGTGGAGCTAGGGATGAGGTTGTAGACACGCGGGAACGTCGGCAATGCCAGGCTGGCTCAGCCCGCTTGTCCTGTACCTGTATCTGCCACTGGCCAGCACTGTCTGCCTCAGGGGCTGGGTGGGACAAGAATCCCCCAAGGGCAATTCTGGGGCCGCCTGAGCTGCACCCTATCACATGCGAGCGAGCAGTCTGCAATGCAGCCAGCTCTGGTGCGGAGCTGCACTGCGCCCCAGCAGAACGCTTCCCAGAGCGCTCAGTAAGTGTCCTCTCCTGAGTCACCAAAGCCAGCTTCCCTCCAGCTGCTGACCAGGCTTAGGAGCCTGCTAGCTGTCTGCCCCCTCCGCTCTGTCCTGCTGCCCCTCTGGCCTAGCGCCACCCGCCCCCCTCCCGGCACTCCCTGGCGCTCGGAGCCTGACGTGCCCTCGCTCTCTGCCCAGTGACGGCGACGACCGGAAGCAGACCTACAACATCCTGGCGTCCTTCGAGCTGCTGCCCTCGCTCACGGACTGCGACATCGTGCGGATGGCGTGCGAGAGCGTCTCCACGCGGGCGGCGCAGATGTGCTCGGCGGGGCTGGCCGGCGTGATCAACCGCATGCGGGAGAGCAGGAGCGAGGAGAGGCTGAAGATCACCGTGGGAGTCGACGGCTCCGTCTACAAGCTCCACCCCAGGTGCGGGCGCATGCGGCAGTGACTGCGCCCATTGAAAGGGGCGGGCTGGTGAGATGCCACCCCGGCCCCAGCTCGGCCTGTCCGCCTTACCCCAGCCTTCCTGGCCCCAACAGGGGCGAGAGCCGGTGCGGGGGGCTGTCCCTGGGGCTGCCACAGCAGTCGTGTACTCCTGGCCAGCCGTCAGGGCGTGGCAGGCTCCTTTTCCTGTGCCACGGAGATCTGGGACCTGTGGGTGCCGGCAGGGAGAGGGGAAGAAGGGAGGAAATGGCACAGAGTGGCACAGAGCTGGGATGCCTTGAAAGGGGCTGGTCGGGGGGCTCCGTGAGCTCTCAGACACTCTTCAGGAAGCCGAGGCCAACGGGGGTCAGCCTGAGATCAGACCCTTCCCAGAGCTGCACCCAGCGCCGTCCGAGCGGCACGCTCTCTGGGGGCGACCCCCGTCGCCGTGCCTCGGCTCACCACTCTCCCGGGCGGTGCCAAGCAAGCGGCGCAGTGGGGACAGGGGCGGCCCATCCATATAGGCAAACTAGGCGGTCACCTAGGGCGCCAAGTTAAATGGGGCACCAAATGGTGGCGCAATATCATTGAGGGGTTTGGAGGTGGGGGCGCCGATTGCATGGTTCGCCTAGGGCGCCAGTTGCTGGCAGCTAGTTTAGGGCCACCCCTGAGTGGGGACACTGAGGCACAGAGCGTCTGAGTCACTGGCTGTGGATCTGTGCGCTCAAGGGACCCGCCCTGCCTGACCCCTGCCGCCTGCTCTCTCCCCAGCTTCAAGGACCAGTTCCACGCGACCGTCAGACAGCTGACGCCCGGCTGCGACATCACCTTCCTGCAGTCGGAGGAGGGCAGCGGCAGGGGGGCGGCTCTCATCTCGGCGATAGCGTGCAAAATGTCCTGCCTGATTGGCCGGTGAGGTGGCGTTGGCCGAAGGACCACGGAAGGAGCAGCCGCAGCTGGGATGTGGCTCCAGGCCGAACTCTTTCGAGGGCGCGAGCCCAGGAGCGGAAACAACAATTGGAGGGGCGGGGCTGCCCCGAGCCCCGCCCACCTGTCCTCGCCGCCGCCCTAGCCGGGCCTCACCCCCTTTGCTGCTGCCAGCGGGCTCGTGCCCTTCGCAATAAATAGGTTCGTGGGGAAGGGCCACTTCTAGGGTTGGTTTGGGAGGCGGGGCCCCGACCCGTCTCTCCTGATTGGCTCAGGAATCCCACTGACAAGGGGGCGCCAAAACGGCTTCCACGCCGCACAAGTGTCACGGTTCTCTCGGCCAATCAGGTGCGTGCAGGGCGGGGCCTGTGAGGAGCCAGCGACTGCCCCAATTGGTTGGCGTTGGCAGGAGGGGGTGTGCTCGCTGGCTATTGGACGAGAGAGCAGGCCGGGCCGGGGCGGAGGGAGGGTTTCGCTTCCCACCCGCCCTGTCCGTCCCCCGACCGGAGCTTTGCCTCTGACCCACCCGCCACCGGCCGTCCCCCGGGCAGCCCGGGCCGTTAGCCCTGGAGCCACAGAAGAGGAGGGTTGGAGGAACCTCGGGAAGTCACCGACCCCCGGCTCCAAGCAGGGCCAGCCCCAGCTGAGTCAGCAAGAGAGCCTGTCCCGCCCTTGGGCCCGAGGCCGGCGGCCCCCGGCCCTGGCTGCTGGATAACCCCGCCACTGGAGAGCAGCTGCTTGTGGTGGAGTCACCTCCTAGCACCCTCCCCCGGATGCTCGGGGACGGCTCCCCAGCCCAGCCCTTTGCATCCCGCCCTGGGGCTCCCCAGCCCCCTCCCACGCACCTCAGGCCGGTGCTAACGCTTCCCCCGGCGCTGGACCTTGGAGCTGAGGCTTGACAGGGCAGCTCCAGTGGGAGCCGGCTGCAGCCTGCGACCCACGCGTGCAGGGCACGGGCCAGGCCTGGCCTCCCGAGGCCAGAGCCTTGTCCTCAGCCCCACCCGAGTCGAGCCCCTGCTCTCACCTTGTCCCTCCTCAGAAGCTGGGATTCTGCAGTGGAGCCGGCCTGCCCCGGCGCTGTCTGGCTGCCCCGGCGCCGTCTGGCTGCCCACGGCGCCGCCTGGCTGCCCCCGGCGCCGTCTGGCTGCCCCCGCGCCGCCTGGCTGCCCCCGGCGCCGCCTGGCTGCCCCCGGCGCTGTCTGGCTGCCCTTGGGCAGCTATCTCAGCGGCCCCAGAGACGCAAGGAGCCAAGGCAAAGCGCGGGGCAAGAGCTGCTCTCTGCCGGGAACCTTTGCCAGGAGCAGACAGCCGGGCGGATGTGACCACAGGGCCTGGTGGTAGCGGCCCATCCCTGCTCCCTGTGCCCAGGGCCCGGCCTACCTCTTGGGGGGGCACTGGGAGGCTCGCGACAGCGGCGCACTCGTGTTGGTCTGAGGGCCCTTCCCTGGCTCGTGGCTGGCAAGCGTTGGATCAGGCGAGACCTCTCCTTAGCGGGACCTGTGCTGTCAGTGAGCCAGACGCACTGCTGCCCCCGCCCCGTCCCCCTGCACACGCCGCGCGCAAGGCCCCTTGTAACACGCACACAAGCCAGGGACCACCGGGCGCTCCCCCGGCCCCGTGACGTGCATGGCAGGCCCACGCCAGGCCACACGTGGGCGCATGTACTGTCCTTGTGTAGCCAACCCCCCCCTGCCGTGTGCCTCCACTGGACATACAGGGCTTCCACTCACTCGTGTCTGTGCGTAAGAATAAAACGCGTCTGATGCTCCGGGCATGACTCCAGTCGAGATGAAATTCACCCCTCTGTATCAGGCTTTCTCCTGTGTGTGCTGAGAACAGTCCCCCCCAGCCCGGCGATGGCTCCCTGCCCACCCAGGCCTAGGGGGGGCATAGACCCCTGCATGTAAGCCCCCTCACTCAATCAAAGCACATGACAGACTCAGCCTCTAGCTCTCTCCCCGTGGAGCTCCTAGGAGCCTGGCATTTCTGCAGCAGGCAAATACACGCAGACGCGCCACCTAACGCCTGAGCTGGTCATGTACGAGCCGGGTCTTGCTGCCCTCTGATCTCTGGCTCTTTGGAAGCTTCTGGCCCTAGCGTGGACTCTCCGGGCGGGTCCCAACCTCTTGCGTCTCTCCTGTGTCAGTGTCCCCCCAGTCACCGTCTGTGTCACATCCCCCAGCTGTCAGAGCTGCCTGGCTGTCAGTATTTCCTGCGCAGCCTGGTTGTTCCTGGCAGCACCAAAGAGATGCTATTTTGGGATTGGGGAACATGAGCTTCCTTTAGCCTCCCCCCTCGAGAGGGTCACAAAGGCCCCCAAATTGAGTCCAATTTTCATTTCCAAATTTGCCTGCAAAGAATTTCGAATGAACAATGTTTCCTTTGGTAGAAAAAGTTTGCAGGGAATCTGACTCAGCTCTGCCCTGGGATTTTTTTCTCGCTGTTTGGTTTTCGCACACAAAGCACCGTGTTTTCAACATGCTGGATGTTGGCCGTTCCCGTTCGATGCCAAGGCCAGGCAGGACCATTGCGATTGTCTGCTCTGACCTGCCTAGTGCAAGCCGGAGATGGGTTGCCCAATAATTCCTGTAGCGGGGCTTGTGGAAGTCTAGAATTTAGGATCTTCATTTGAAATGTCGGTGACAGAGAATCTACCCCACCTCTTGGAAAATTGCTCCAGTGGTTAAATGTTTAACAATGTCAAAAATTTACACCTCAGTGTCAAAAATTGACACCTTATTTCCCATCTCAATTTGATGTCTCTGACTTTCAGCCATTTGGATCATGTTCGATCTTTCTCTGTTAGTTTTCTCCACATCTTTTCCGAATGGTGGGAGCTAGAACTGGACACAACAGGTCACGCCAGTGGCAAGTACAGAGGGAAAATAACCTCTCGGCTCCTATTCGAGAGTCCCATTTATACATCCCAGGGTTGTATCAGCTCTTTGGCCACTGCCTTGTACTCGCGTTCAGGTTCAGTTAATTATCCACCACAGCCCCCCAAATCTTTTTCAGAGTCCCTGCTTCCCAGGACACAGGCCCCCGTCCTGTAAGTACAGCCTGCATCCTCTGACCCTAGATGTACACATTTACGGTTAGCCCCATGACAATGCGTGTTGCTTGCTTGCACTCAGTTTTCCGAATGACCCACATAGCTCTGTCTTAGTGACTTGTCCTCGTCATTATTTACCACGTCCCCAATTTTCGTGCCAGCTGCCAACTTCATCAGCGACGACTTTATGTTTTCTTCCAAGCCATTAATAAAATTGTTAAATAGCATCGGGCCAAGAATCGCCCCTTTGGGACCCCATTAGAAACCCACCTGTTTGACGCTGATTCCCTGTTTACAATGACATGTGGAGATCTCTCAGTTAGCCGGCTTTCAATTTCATGTGCACCACGTTAATTTGATATTGTTCTCGTTTTGTAATCAAAATGCCGTGCGGTACCAAGTCAAGTACCTAACCGTAGTCTGTTCCCTCACCGTCAGTACCTCTAGCAACCAAACTTGTCAAACTTGTAATTACCTCCCAAAAAAAGCGATTGTGATTGGGATTTGAGTGTGGAGTGTTTTGTTTGGTCTTTTCCAGCTTTTCAGCACTTCTCCAACGTTGGAAAAGTCTCCGGTGAGCTGAGCAGAGTGACTCGGGGGAGGAGAGGGGAGGGATGTCAGAATGTGGGAGCCGCAGCCGTGGTACATTGAGTCGGCCAGGAAAATCTTACAACCCTTTTGGAAGGTGGCTGGTGCTTGGGGATGGATGTCGGGCCGGGACTGTAGGCGTAAGGCAGACGCTCACGAGGTTACGGTCCTTTCTGGGATGTCCGTCTTTGTCCTGATTTCCGGCTCTCGGCAGGAGATGTGCTGGGCTCCTGTCTCCCCCCTGCCTGCGTGTGTCTGATCCCCCAGCTCAGGGGGGAAGGGGAAAGTGGGTTAAGTCCCAGGCGACTCCCCTGTGGGTCCTTCTCAGTGGCTCTCAGCCCTGGGCCTCTTGCCCCTTTGGCTGCTGCCCAGCATGGGGGGGGGGTGTAAATTCGAGCATTCCCCTTTGACCAGCAGGGCTGGGAAGCCACGCTGGAGTCCAGTGGAACTGAGCCGGGGCTGGTTCCTGGTTCAGACCCATCAGCACAGCCCGTGGGCGGGAAGGGAGATTCGGTTCCTCGGTTATAAGCAGGGGGCCAGCAGCGGGTAGGTGACTTCCGGGCCGTGTGGCCACAGGGGCTCTGGCCCCCAGGAGTCGGCGTGGGTGGTGGCCGGTGGATAGCGCACGTGGGGAGGTGCTTCGAATGGCACGTTAGCCCGGCCGTGGGCGGCTTTTCTGGGGGGCACAAAGGCGCCATGAGGCTGCACAGGAACTGGACAGTCCCAGGCCAAACACCCCGGCGCCGGGGGCGCAAGGGATGGACGGCTCCCGCAGCAGCAGCTCCCAAGGGAAACGCTGCCCAGGGCTCCGCCTGGCCGGCACAGAGCTGTCACTAGCACAAACCAAGGGCTGGGGTGATCTGCACCCGCCATCCTCCTGCACCTGGGAGCTGGCCCCCGTGCGTCTGGGCTGTGCCGTGGCCCGCGGGGGGCGCGTTGCTCCTCCTGCGGTGAGGTCGGCTGGCTGGAGGCGACGCCTCCAAAACAGGGCTCTGGAGGGCCCAGCCCCAAAGCCTCGGTGGCGGCAGCTCCCTCTGGCTCGCTGGGAAGGCCATGATGGGAGGTGGGAGGGAAGCCTCCGCGCCAGGGCTGCTGCAGGTGACCCTAGAGCAGAGCGAGGATGAGGGAAGCCAAAGGATTCCTCCCCTCAGCAACCTTCACAGCAGGAGCTGCAGGCCGGGAATGAGGGAGGAACCTGGGCGGGGGGGCAGGGGGGCGACTCTGTAAATCAGAACCATTCCTGCTTCCTACCTGCCTCAGTTTCCCAAGGGCTTCCCCCATGGACCTGCCAGCTGCCTGGCTTGGGGCAATGTTTCCAGAAATGGCCACAATTCTGGGTGACCGCCACAGCTGGGCGCGCCAGGCTGGGAACCCAGGACATGGGGCACCTGCGTTTCGAAAGTGGCTGCACACGACCAGCTCCAAACCAGGGTTCGACTCCCCCATCGCCTGAAGCTGAGCTCTAGCCACTAGGCAGCCCTACCCCCTCCCCCGAACCTGCAGCTCACTCCTTGGGTTATTGTCGTTGCCCCATGGCGCTCAGCAAGGGGGCAGAAGCGGATGAGGAAGCGGACGGGATCAGGGTGGGAGCCGCGTAAGGATCTGAGCCCCGCTGGGCCCCGGGAAGGAGGAATCTGCTCAAGTTACTCAGGAAATCCCACCTCACCCAGCTGGGAACGTCCCCGGCCGGCGCCGTGCCAGCCTGCCCGCACAGCGCAGGAGGGAGCTTTCGCTGGGCCGCCGCAGGGCCCATACGGACGTTTGGTGTGGCAGGCGGCTGCGCCGTCGCCGTACGGCCTGGCTGGCCGTGTGCCAGCGCTCGGCGGGGCCCTTTTCTTGTTCTTTTGGAACAGCATATTGGCTGGGCCGGTGGGCAGGGGCCCGCGTGAGCGGCTGGGCCCCTGGGATGGGCCCAAACCGCGAACTGGGATTGGAAGGCTGCCTTTCGCGGGGCGCTCGGCGTCGGCTTGTTCCGATTCGGAGCCGCCCCAAGGACGGGAAATCCCGGGCTGTGACCAGCGTAAGGGCCTGGAGACCCCTTCCACACAGCCCGGCCCCGCTCCCGGGCCCCACCCTGCTGGAATGTCCCTGTCCTCCAGCCCTTATCACCCTGGCCAGCGCTGCGCCGGGACAGCCAAGTTTGGCGCTTTCCCCCTCTGCTGCTCCTAATTTAGCTGCCTGGGTGATAAGCCGCGGTATATAGCGGCACCCGGCGCCCCTCGCACAGAGGTGCTGCGGAGCTCTCACAGCAGGATGGTGAGTGTCCCCGACTCTCAGCCCCGGCCTGGAACCAGCGTCCAGCTGCTGGACGGGGCTGTTCGGAGTGGGAGCCGTCGGGCCTGCTCCGGTGGGCAGGGGCCCCGTGGAACAGCACCCCCGCCCTGGGGCACAGGGAGCCCTGGGGCCTGGGCTGCATGTGCTGGGAGCAGCCCCTCGGCATTCAGCAGCGCCCTGACACGGGGCACCTGCATGGGCCATGCCAGCACCCCATTACCAGAGCCCCATTACAGCCCCCCGACCCCGGAACCCCCAGCACCTCATTACAGCCACCCAACCCCAGAGCCCCCAGAGCCCCATTACAGCCCCCTGACCCCGGAACCCCAGTGCCCCATTACAGCCCCTGACCCGGAACCCCAGAGCCTCATTACAGCCCCCGACCCGGTACCCCAGAGCCCCATTACAGCCCCCGACCTCAGAACCCCAGAGCCTCATTACAGCCCCCGACCCCGGTACCCCAGAGCCCCATTACAGCCCCTGACCCCGGAACCCCAGAGCCCCATTACAGCCCCCGACCCCGGAACCCCAGTGCCCCATTACAGCCCCGACCCGGAACCCCCAGAGCCTCATTACAGCCCCCGACCCGGTACCCCAGAGCCCCATTACAGCCCCCGACCTCAGAACCCCAGAGCCTCATTACAGCCCCCGACCCGGTACCCCAGTGCCCCATTACAGCCCCTGACCCGGAACCCCAGAGCCCCATTACAGCCCCTGACCCCGGAGCCCCAGAGCCCCATTACAGCCCCAACCCGGAACCCCAGCACCTCATTACAGCCACCCAACCCCAGAGCCCCAGAGCCCCATTACGCCCCGACCCCAGAGGCCCCAGAGCCTCATTACAGCCCCCGACCCGGAACCCCAGTGCCCCATTACAGCCCCCGACCTCAGAACCCCAGAGCCTCATTACAGCCCCTGACCCCGGAACCCCAGAGCCCCATTACAGCCCCCGACCCCAGAACCCCAGAGCCCCATTACAGCCCCCCGACCCGGTACCCCAGTGCCCCATTACAGCCCCTGACCCGGTACCCCCAGAGCCTCATTACAGCCCCCGACCCCAGAACCCCAGTGCCCCATTACAGCCTCCCGACCCGGAACCCCAGTGCCCCATTACAGTCCCCGACCGCAGAACCCCAGTGCCCCATTACAGCCCCCGACCCCGGTACCCCAGAGCCTCATTACAGCCCCTGACCCGGAACCCCAGCACCCCATTACAGCCCCGACCCCAGAACCCCAGTGCCCCATTACAGCCCCCGACCCCAGAACCCCAGTGCCCCATTACCACCTCCTGACCCCAGAACCCCAGTGCCCCATTACCAGAGCCCCATTACCACCACCCGACCCCAAAACCCCAGAGCCCCATTACCACCCAACCCCAGAATCCCCAGTGCCCCACTACAGCCACCGGACCCGGAACCCCCAGTGCCCCATTACAGCCCCTGACCCCGGAACCCCCATTGCCCCATTACTGCCCCCCGACCCCGGAATCCCCATTGCCCCATTACCGCCACCCAACCCCAGAACCCTGCTGCCAGCCCAGCCCCAGCCCAGCCCCTACAGTCCCTGGGGAGAACATGCAGCCAAAGAGAGCAGGAAAGAACTCAGCATCCCTGAGATTATGGGGACCGCGTCCTGCCCTGCCTTCAGCCCTCGCCTACCCCTAGACCCAGAGCCCTTCCCCCATTAGCAGCTGCACCCCCTGCTCCGCCCCTTGCAGACACCTGCCTAGAGGGCTCCTCCCCAACCGGCTCTGCCAGGAACAGCAGGATTCCCTGTGCTCTCATTGGCTCTGCCAGGGACAGCTGGATTCCCTGTGCTCTCACTGGCTCTGCCAGGACAGCTGGATTCCCTGTGCTCTCATTGGCTCTGCCGGGGACAGCTGGATTCCCTGTGCTCTCATTGGCTCTGCCGGGACAGCTGGATTCCCTGTGCTCTCATTGGCTCTGCCGGGAACAGCAGGATTCCCTGTGCTCTCATTGGCTCTGCCGGGGACAGCAGGATTCCCTGTGCTCTCATTGGCTCTGCCGGAGACAGCAGGATTCCCTGTGCTCTCATTGGCTCTGCCAGGGACAGCTGGATTCCCTGTGCTCTCATTGGCTCTGCCGGAGACAGCAGGATTCCCTGTGCTCTCATTGGCTCTGCCGGGAACAGCAGGATTCCCTGTGCTCTCATTGGCTCTGCCGGGGACAGCAGGATTCCCTGTGCTCTCATTGGCTTTGCCGGGGACAGCTGGATTCCCTGTGCTCTCATTGGCTCTGCCAGGGACAGCAGGATTCCCTGTGCTCTCATTGGCTCTGCCGGGAATAGCAGGGCCCCCTGCACTCTGGCTCTTTCTCCTGCAGGCCAGCCGGAAAGCGGGGACCCGAAGCAAAGCAGCTGCCAAGCGTGCCCAGCGGGGCTCCTCCAACGTCTTCTCCATGTTTGAGCAGTCTCAGATCCAGGAGTTCAAGGAGGTGAGGGTGCCGCAGCCATTGCGTGTGGACGCCAGCACCCTGGGCAGCCTGGGCCATGCACTGGGCTATGGCCCGTGGTCAGAGCAGTGCCAGGGCCGTGGCCTTTGCAGGGGGGGGGGCATATTCCGCGCTAGCAACCCCAGGTGGTGCCCGCATACACCCAGCGAGCTAGAACCCGAGCCTCAGTCTCCTCCCAGGGAGGCTGCCGCGTGACACGGCTTAATGGCTTCGCACCCAGCAGCTGAACGCACAAGAACCCAAACCAGAGAGAGGCAAAGCAGGCTGCTCCCCCTCACCCCACCTTGCTGTCGGCTGACAGGCTGCACAGGCCCCGGATTGCAGGCTACCTTGCAGAGCCCCCGCAGGCAAGCAGGACTTATAAGCCCCCATATACATTAAGGAGCCAGCTTGGGCATTTCACAGTTTGCAATGCACCACACGTCCCCGTGACTGGCCGGTTCTTGAGCCTCTTGTGGCCACGTTTCCTAGCTCTTCTCCCCAGCCACGAGGGAGTCGTTCGCAACCAAAGCCGAGAGTCTCCCCGGATCACCTGACTCCAGGAGCTGGCGCTTGAAGCTGGAGGAGTCGGCCTCTGGGGTCGCAGGGCATCATGGGGCCAAAGGACTCAGCTGGGGCAAGCTGAGCCGGAGCTCCCCACTCCTGCTGGGGCAAGGCTAGGGAGCAGGGAGGGTGCCAGCTGGAGGGAGGTTCTGCTGCACCGGGAGAGTGCGAGGCTGGGTCAGGCTGAGCACCTTGTTCTGTCCCCAGGCATTCAGCTGCATCGACCAGAACCGCGACGGCATTATCACGAAATCAGACCTGAAGGAGACCTACTGCCAGCTCGGTGAGTGAGCCCCCACCCCTGCACCTTGGCCAGAGGCAGGAACCAGAGCTCCCCCAAAAGCCATCACCACTAAATGCCTGGCCCCAGCAAAACCCCCCCCCCTTTCGCCCCACGGCCTGTCTCTCCCTGAAAGCTTCAGAGGTGTCCAAAGAATGACCAAAATGTCAGACAATAACATCTCTCCATCTGTCCCGGTACACCCGCTCTCATTCGCTCCCATTTCCCTCCCCCCACATCCCCAGACTGACTGACTAGCTATCTATCCCCACACACCCCATCTATCTATCTATCCATCCCCATACACCCTATCTATCTATCTATCTATCTATCTATCTATCTATCTAATCATCTCTCCCGTGTTCATCACCGTGGCATCGGGCCTTCCCTGCACACAATCTGCAGTGATTTCATGAAGTCATTTAGTGACGGCTCTTATTGCATTTCCGTTTAACTCAGTTCCTAATGAACTCAAGCTAACAGCCAATAAAATGGGGTCTGTCTGCACTGGGATTAGGCACCTCAGGCTACAGGGCACTTTTACTGTGGGGCAGAAATTGGGGCTGCAGACTTTGCAGGGCTCCGGGGCCTGGGCCTCAGCAGGAGCCCGCAAGTAAACAGCCCCTGAGCCCGAGTCAGCTGGGCCTGGCCCCCCTGGGTCTAAGTGCAGTGCAGACATGCCCACGGAGGCTGGGGTCACAGCGTGGGCCCTGTCAGAGAAGGCCGGACCCAGTTCACCCATGACTATGTAGCCACCCCCAAGAGAGCCGGGGAGAGGAGGCAGCTGGTGTCTTTCGACACCCCGGCAGCTGTTTGGGGAGGGGGAAGAAGAAGTCGAGGGGCTGGTGCAGCTTTTCTGCCCCCGCCCCAGCAGGGTCTGGGAGCCACCGGGGGATGAGCTGGTGCAGAAGCCGAGCGAGCCAATGGGCCGGGACCAGCAGGTGCTGGGGAGCAGGGAGTTTGAGGGGGGGGTGACCACTCGGGAAAGCTGAGATGCCAGCTCAGCGGGGCTGGCTGAACCCTCAAGAAGAGGGGATTCTGGAGGAGCTCAGAGAGCTTGGAGACTGGCCGGCGGGTAGCCTGGGGAGCAGGGTCCCTAATTCTCAGGCAGGTGACCTGGGGTAGGGATGGGGCGTGGGAGCTTGCGTGGCTTTGGGGTTTGCAGTCTGCTTCGCTGCAGTGGCTGCATGTGTCTAAGAGATGCCCGCAGAGCGGGTAAGATGGCTGCCGGTCTGGAGTGTGGTGGAAGGGATGGTCAACTTGGGATGGAAGAAGGGGAAACTGAGGCAGGATGTGCCGATTGGACTGCTCGCGGGTGCCCAGGGAAGGGCGGGCAGCCCATCCACAGCACAGGGTCCTGCCGGCACTGCCGTGTTGTGAAGAGCAGCCCCTGCTGTAGATGCAGTTATACCAGTAGCAGGCACATCTGCTGGGAGAGCTTATTTGGCTTAAGCCCTAGTGTCCCAGGCTCCTAGCCTAGGCCAGGCCTGGAGTAAGCCTGGTTTGAACCAGCCTCAGCGTGTCTACACAGCCCTTTGCATTGGGTTGGCTGCTGGCTTGAAGTACCCCCTGCAGTTATGCCGGGCACGGAGCAGCTCTAACAAGGTCAGAACCTCTCTGGTCTGTCCCGGCTGCTCTCCTTGGCAGGGTTCAGGATCTATCTGTGGCCCCAGAGCCCCTCACAATCTTTAATGCATTTACCCTCCCGCCCCCCAGCGGGGCAGGGTCCCCATTGGACGGATAGGAACCGAGGGGCTAACCAGAGCCAGGATTCGAACCCAAGACGCAGCGTGATGCTGTCCCCATGGGACCACCCTCCCTGTCTCAGAGCTCCCCCGAGCGGCCTGCCCTCTGGCAGGGAGGCAGCGATGGCTCCCGGCTGGCCCGACCTCTGGCGGAAGTGAGCTCCCTGGTTCCCTGTGGGAGAAACCTGGGCCCGGTTTATCACTTGGAACCGAAAGGATCCAAAATTCCCGCATTTCAGCCGCGGGGGCAGCTTGGTGCGGGCTTTGCTTTGGTATTCCTGCCTGTGGCCGGGCTCCCCAGCCGGGCCCTGCGGCGCCGGGCGCTGCACAGACGCACAGCAGGAAAAAAGGGCTGAGTTTTCAGGTCATTCAAAGGCAAATTGGGAGGCTCCTGCACAAAGCTTCTCCTGGCTTCCCCTGTGGTGCCGACGTCCCACCCCGAGCCCGGGCCCACCCCTTGGGTCCGAGGAAGAGGGGAGCCCTCCGGGGATTCTCACCCACCATGGGCCCCGGGTCCAGTGCCCAGCAAAGGAGGGTGCGAGTGGGCACCCTGTGAATGAAGGTGCGGGTGCTGGGGAGCCCTGCGCTGCTGGGAGCGTGGGGTCGGGTGCTCGGCTCTCCCAAGACCAGCCCTTTCTGTTGCAAAGCGGTGGAGGAAGCCAGCTGCCGGCTCCAAAAATACCCAGCGCCCCCCCGCCGCCCCCGTGGCCTGCTTATCAGCAGGGCTGCGGCTGAAGTGGCCAGACGTGCTCTTTCCACCGGGCACTTGAGCCTGGCATCTCGTGATTTCCTCCCGTGCGTCATCGGTGATAAGGCGGCTCCGCTCGCCCGCGCCGGGAGACGCCCCTGCCCGGCCCCGGCCCACGGCCGGCTGGGGCCCAGCTCGGGGGCGAGCGCGGCGCCTCCCCGCGGCACGAGGAGCCGGCCAGAGGGGGGTTCAGTCGGGGCCGGGCCCCGGCCGCGGGGGCTGTGTCAAAGGGAAGGGAGGGGGAGCACAGGGGCCCTCCGGAGATGGCAGCTCTGTGTTTGTTGCCCGTAGGCCCCGATAGAGACTGGGGGGGACCCAGCGTGCCAGGCCCCGCATTGACCCCAACAGAGATGGGGGGTAGGGGGCTGACAGGCTGGGCCCCACACTGACCCCGACAGAGATGGGGGTAGGGGGCTGACAGGCTGGGCCCCACACTGACCCCAACAGAGATGGGGGGTGGGGGGCTGACAGGCCGGGCCCCGCATTGAACCCAACAGAGATGGGGGGTAGGGGGCTGACAGGCTGGGCCCCACGCTGACCCCGACAGAGATGGGGGTTAGGGGGCTGACAGGCTGGGCCCCACACTGACCCCAACAGAGATGGGGGTTGGGGGGCTGACAGGCCGGGCCCCGCATTGAACCCAACAGAGATGGGGGGTAGGGGGCTGACAGGCCGGGCCCCACACTGACCCCGACAGAGATGGGGGTTGGGGGGCTGACAGGCCGGGCCCCGCATTGAACCCAACAGAGATGGGGGGTAGGGGGCTGACAGGCTGGGCCCCACGCTGACCCCGACAGAGATGGGGGTGGGGGGCTGACAGGCTGGGCCCCACACTGACCCCAACAGAGATGGGGGTGGGGGGCTGACAGGCTGGGCCCCACACTGACCCCAACAGAGATGGGGGCCAGGGGGCTGACACTGACCCCAACAGAGATGGGGGTGGGGGGCTGACAGGCTGGGCCCCACACTGACCCCAACAGAGATGGGGGCCAGGGGGCTGACACTGACCCCAACAGAGATGGGGTTGGGGGGCTGACAGGCTGGGCCCCACACTGACCCCAACAGAGATGGGGGCCAGGGGCTGACATGCCGGGCCCCACACTGACCCCAACAGAGATGGGGGTGGGGGGCTGACATGCCGGGCCCCACACTGACCCCAACAGAGATGGGGGTGGGGGGCTGACATGCCGGGCCCCACACTGACCCCGACAGAGATGGGGTTGGGGGGCTGACAGGCCGGGCCCCACACTGACCCCGACAGAGATGGGGGTGGGGGACTGACATGCCGGGCCCCACACTAACCCCGACAGAGATGGGGGTGGGGGACTGACAGGCCAGGCCCCACACTGACCCCGACAGAGATGGGGTTGGGGGACTGACAGGCCAGGCCCCACACTAACCCCGACAGAGATGGGGTTGGGGGGCTGACAGGCCGGGCCCCACACTAACCCGTCAGAGATGGGGGTGGGGGGGCTGACATGCTGGGCCCCACACTGACCCCAACAGAGATGGGGGTGGGGGGCTGACAGGCTGGGCCCCACGCTGACCCCGACAGAGATGGGGTTGGGGGGCTGACAGTCTGGGCCCCACGCTGACCCCAACAGAGATGGGGGTGGGGGGGCTGACAGGCTGGGCCCCACGCTGACCCTGACAGAGATGGGGGTGGGGGGGCTGACAGGCTGGGCCCCACGCTGACCCCAACAGAGACGGGGGTGGGGGGCTGACAGGCTGGGCCCCACACTGACCCGTCAGAGATGGGGGTGGGGGGCTGACAGGCTGGGCCCCACGCTGACCCCGACAGAGATGGGGGTGGGGGGCTGACAGGCTGGGCCCGCATTGACCCCAACAGAGATGGGGGTGGGGGGCTGACACTGACCCCAACAGAGATGGGGGTGGGGGGCTGACAGGCCGGGCCCCACGCTGACCCCAACAGAGATGGGGGTGGGGGGCTGACAGGCCGGGCCCCACACTGACCCCGACAGAGATGGGGGTGGGGGGCTGACAGGCTGGGCCAACCCCGAACCAGATCAAGGGGATCCACCCTGCTCTGAGCCTGGCCAAGGCTGGGCGGCCCCATCGGCCCTGCCGCTGCCCAGAGACACAGGCAGAGCCAGCGCTGCCCGGAGGTAGCGGGGGCAGAGCGGAGCTGAGTGTTCGCTATGCACTGCTGCCATCTGATGGCATGATGTGCTCATCCCCTGCTCGGCGCGTGCTGGGGCCCGGGCATCCCTCGTGCTGGGGCTCCACGGGGCAGGCGTGTCCTGGGGCAGGTGGGCTCTGACCGGGCCCCCCCTCTTCCCCAGGGAAAATGAACGTGAAGGACGAGGAGCTGGACGAGATGCTGAAGGAGGGGAAGGGCCCCATCAACTTCACCGTCTTCCTCGCGCTCTTTGGGGAGAAGCTGAATGGTGAGCAGGCCGAGGGCCGCCCCCCAGGCTGTCCGAGGCTGAGCGCTGGAGGGGGCATTCGGACTGGGGCTCTAGCTACCTCTGGGGTGCCCTAGGCCCCATCGCCAGAGCATCCGGGCACCTCCCCAGTGAATTCTCCAGTGAGGCCAGGCAGGGTGATAAACCCGATGGGGAAACCGAGGCACCGAGCGACGGGACGACCTGCCCAAGATCACAGCGGGGTGGCCCTGGTTTCCCAAGGCCCAGACAAGCCCTCAAACCCCGGGGCATCCTCAGCTCAGCTGCCCACTTGCCCTTGGCACCCTCGCGATGACTTAGAGCGACACCCGCGGGTGGGGTGCTCCCTCTGGTGACTGTTCCGGAGCCGCAGGGCACTGCCTGAAAGGGGGGTTAACTCAAGAGCTTTGCCAGCATCCTCTCCTCAGCATGGCCGGCTCCCCCACGCCAGGGGCCGGGCCTGAGCTCTGGCCACAGCACCTCTGAGCAGATGGAGAGGGAGGGTCTGGGGCTGGCTCTGTCCGTGGGTTTGGAGCGCTGAGGGAAGCAGGCACCGGGGGGCCTAGAGCTGGGGGAATGTGGCGGGAGCCTTGGCCTTTATTCTGAGCTAACCTGCTTCCAGGCACCGACCCGGAGGAATCCATCCTCAACGCTTTCAAACTCTTCGACCCCAACGGCACCGGCCACGTGAACAAAGATGAGTGAGTCAAAGCGCCCCAGGCCGGGGGGAGGGGGGCAGCACCCCTGGGCCCAAGGGGACACGAGGGGTCCCTACTTCTGGGGCCTTGGCTTTTGGGGGTCCTCAGGTGCAGATGTGCTTGGCCTGGTGCCTCGTGGGGAGTTGAGGGGGGCGCTGCGCGACCCCAGCTCTGACTAACCACAATGGGAACCAGGGGAAGGGGGCTGCAAATCAGGCTGGGCTCTGAGCCAGATTCCCAAGTGCCCAATGATTCGCAGGGCAGGGTGAGGCCTCAGGAGCAGCGCCAGCTCGGAGCCAATCTCGGGGTGCGCTGGAGCCAAGCAGAGGCATGGCTGGGCCCCTTGGGGGCCCCACTGCCCAGTGGGGAAATGGCCGGGGAGTGTGGAGAGCAGCCTTCCCGCCGGCCCTGGCCAGCACAGGGCTAAACGGGGCCCAGCCACTGCGAGGCCAAAAGGGCCCACTTCAGAAAACGGGGAGTTAAAGTCTCTGTGTGCGGTGGGCAGGGCTGCTTAGTCCCGGGGGGCCTGACCCCGGAATTGCCGCCCCCAAGCTCCCCCAGCCCCTGTCTCTCAGATCCTTCCAGCCCCTGCAAGCGTGACCCACACACCTGCTGGGTGTGGGTCACTGCCCCACAGAGTGACACTCAGACCACGTACAGAGTCTGCTCTACAGTCCTAGCAGAGCCCGCTGGCTTTTCGCTCAAGCCGCAGAGGCTCACGCACTAAGCCCCCGAGGTGCCAGGTTCGGTTCTGCCTGGTGGTGTTGAGCAAGCCGCACCCTGCCGCTGGCCCCCCGGCACTGGAGGGCAACGGGCACAACCCCACGGCTCCGCGTTCTCACTCGTGTCCTGTTTCGTGTGCAGGTTTAAGCAGCTGCTGCTGACCCAGGCAGATAAGTTCACCCCGGAGGAGGTGAGACAGCCCCGGCCCCCCCCATAGTCCCTGGAAACCCCCCTGCCTTGAACCCCTCAGCTGGCAGGAATCCCCCCTCCCCCACTTGCCAGGCCCTTTCCTCTACCCCACGCTTGCACGGCTCCCCGGGGCAGGGTGTGTGTGTGTGTCAGAGCTGTGCTAGGTGTGTGTGTGTGTGTGTGTCAGAGCTGTCTAGCTGGGGGTGTGTGTATGTTCACATGCCCCGGGGCAGGGTGTGTGTGTGTGTGTCAGAGCTGTGCTAGGTGTGTGTGTGTGTTCACATGCCCCGGGGCAGGGTGTGTGTGTGTGTCAGAGCTGTGCTAGGTGTGTGTGTGTGTCAGAGCTGTCTAGCTGTGTGTGTATGTTCACATGCCCCGGGGCAGGGTGTGTGTGTGTGTCAGAGCTGTGCTAGGTGTGTGTGTGTGTTCACATGCCCCGGGGCAGTGTGTGTGTGTGTGTGTCAGAGCTGTGCTAGGTGTGTGTGTGTGTGTGTGTGTGTTCACATGCCCCGGGGCAGGGTGTGTGTCAGAGCTGTGCTAGGTGTGTGTGTGTGTGTGTGTGTGTTCACATGCCCCGGGGCAGGGTGTGTGTGTGTGTGTCAGAGCTGTCTAGCTGGGTGTGTGTATGTTCACATGCCCCGGGGCAGGGTGTGTGTGTCAGAGCTGTGCTAGGTGTGTGTGTGTGTGTGTGTCAGAGCTGTCTAGCTGGGTGAGTGGGTGCTCACGTGCCCTGGGGCAGACCTGGGTGCCCGCCAGCCACTCAGCTCTTTGGTGCCCACGCTCAGGCCTTCCACGTGGCCCCTCCCTCGGAAGTCGCTAAAATCGCTGCCCACGACTCCCCCCCGTGTCTCTCCTGCCCAGGTGGAGCAGATGTTCGCGGTGACGCCCATCGACGTGGCGGGAAACATCGATTACAAATCCCTCTGTTACATCATCACCCACGGCGACGAGAAGGAGGACTGATGGGCGAGGCGGCCGGTCGGCACGGGCCCCATGCCTCGCGCCGTGGAAATAAAAGCCCCAGCCAATCAAACGAGACAGCCCCCTGTCTGCGACCAATGGGGGGCACGGAGCGGGGTTCCCGCTGTAACGGGGGAGGATGGAGGGAAGCTCCGTCTGTGACCAGTGGGGAAGGAAGCAGGCCCCCCGGCCCTCCACCCCCTGTGGCCCGCATGGAGAGGGAAGCTAAGGGCTTGTTTCAATGGGCTGGGCACAGTTCACCGGTCCCCAAGACCTGGGCGTGAAGCCGGGGGATCCTGGCACAAGGGCCAGTGGATGGGTGGGGCACAAAGGGGCTCTCATGGGCATGCCCGGTGGTGCCCTCCCCCACTGTGGACCCCCGTGGGGAGCAGCAGGCAGGCCCCGGGGCCGGGAGGACAGAGCCCCTCAGGGTCTCTCTCGCATGGTGGAGGCAGGGGCATGGGGAATCCGCCCTGTGGCAAGCCGCTGGGGGAGGTGCTGTTCCGACCCAAAGCTCACGCCCATGGGGAGTCCCCGTGGCTGCCCCCGGGCGTGGCTCCCCGCCGGTCAGCCCAGAACCGTCTCCTGGCTGGAGGGTCAGAGGCTGCTCTGTGCAGGGCAATGGGGTGACTGACTGCGCCATCCCCACAGTCAGCATGGCCCCCCATTTCCAGACGTCGCCCTCCCTTATCTCCCCCCACGCTGGCCAGCCCTGGAGGCAGCAGGCGCTCGGCGCATGGGGGGGTTAGCCACGGCCGCTTTCCGCTCCCGCCCTCCCCGGTCCTGAGGTGTCTGCTCCTGAGCCCCCAGCTCCCCCTGCCTTCCCTGCGCCCGGTCCCCCTCCCAGCTCGCGGGGGCTGAGCTGCCTGGATGGGGTGGGGAAGGGGGCCGGGCCCCCACAGCCGCGACCAGGCTGTGAGGCTGTCAGGGCCCAGGGGATAAGGAACTAAGGCAGGAAATGCAGAGCCGGGGCTGCAGGACTGGGGCTGGAACATTTCCAGCGGCACCAGGAGCCCGCAGGCTCGGCCCCCCCCGCCCGCCCTCCCCAGCAGGCGCAGGGAACCAGAGAGGAGTTGCCCAAAGCACTTTATTCATGAGGGAGCCAAAAGCAGCGTGTGGGGGTGGGGAGACGCCAGGCTGGCGCACATCGGCACCGGGTTCCCCAGTGCTGGGCCCAGCCTCCGGCCCACGCCAGCCAGCAGAAGAGACGCCAAGGGGGGGCTAGCAAAGCCGCTGGCTATGCCAAGCCCAGAGCCCGCGCTGTCCTCCGGTTGTCTGCTCCGGCATGCAGGGGTCCTGTGGGGCCGGGGGAGAGAGCCGTGCAGGGCAGTCAGCCCGGGAGCTCAGCCAGGAAGGGTCATGCTTCCTGCCTTCAGCTCCTGGCGATGCCCCCCCATCTCCTCCACAGCCCCACTGGGCTGGCCCCCTGACCCTAGCTGTCCACACTGCCTGGGGTGCAGGACCCCAGGGAGCGTCCGCAGCACCCACTGCTGAGCGGGTCCCCGAGCACCCATCCCTGCGGGCGCACAGAGCCCTCGCGTGGGCCCAGGTCCCCCTCTGCCCGGAGCAGTGTGGAGCCGGGGCTCTTTAGCACAAGCCGTGGGACTCCTGCTCTGAGCCCAGAAGGTCCCCGATGTGCAGCCAGCCCGCTGGCCCTCGGCGCACGACCCCAGAGACACCGCAGCCCCCCAGGGCAGGGCCAGGGGAGCTCGGGCTGCTAGCGCCACGTTCAGGGCAGGGGTCAGAGCTGAGCCCCAGCGAATCCCGCTCCCCAGCCTGGGCTCTGTCTTGGAGTGTCACCTACCCTGGGCGAGGCTCCAGCCAGCTGTGCTTTGCAGCGGGCACCAGCAGCAGCAGCAGCAGCAGCATGAGCAGGGAGACGCTCTGGGAGCTGGGCCTGGCGTCTGGGCAGGCCGCAGGCATCAGTTCCAGAACTCTGGAGGGAGAGCAAGCGTTTGAGGGTCAGAGCAGCGCCCAGGCCAAGGCACCTCTGTGCAGCGCCCCCCAGACGGCAGGGGATGGGGCAGAACAAGGTGGGGCTGGTTCCTGAAGATGTGGGAGGGGTGAGCTCTGCAGGAGCCAGTTCTGGGAAGGGGCCGGGCTGGGGCGGGAAGGGGGAGAGCCGGGTCGGCGTTTCTGGGCTAGGCCCCAGGGAGGACGGGTAGGTTCCCCGGGTGGGGGGAAGCAGCAGCCTGGACGCGCTCACCTGAGAGCTCCGCGGAGCCCTTGCACATTTTGATGTTGGTGCAGAACTCGGTGGAGTCCTCGTTGTTCTGCAGCGCCTCCGAGATCTGATCTTTGTACTTTTTCACCAGCGATTTGCACACGCGGCCCAAGCGCCTGCCCAAAGCCTTGCACGCGGATCTCAGGGCGTTATTGATTGCGTCCTGTGGCAAGAGCCCTGGCGTGTGAGCTACGGCACTGCGCTCCGCCCGCCAGCTCCTCTCCCAGAACTTCACCAGCAGCCCCTCCCTCTCCGTCCCCCTTCCCCCATCACCATTACGCCCTCCCCTCGCCCCCCATCATCTCCCTCCTCATCCCACCGGGCCTCACCGGCCCCCTGCTCTAGCCCCCAGGCTGGCCAATGGGCCGTGCCCACAGCACCGGGCGACTTACCTCGTCGGGGTCCTCGCCAGCCGCTGCCTTGAGCTGATCCATCAACTTGGTGCAGATAGAGCACCTCTTGCTAGGGGGTCGGGCCTCATCGTCCTCCTCCAGAGGATCCCCCTGTCACAGACAGAACCACGTTGCCCAGAGTGCAGGAGCTGTAGGACCAGGGTCCAGCCCCTGGGCCCAGGGCAGCACTAACCAGGACGACCTCTTGCCCGCAAGGGGTTCTCAGAGGGGCTGGGCTGGGTGCTTCCTAGGAGCAGGGTGTCCCAGCCATTATCTGTCTCAAAGGCTCGTCTGGCCCCCATTGCTAATTAAATTACTGTCAGCCATACTGCGCCGAGGAGGGTGGTTCTGGGGCAGGACCCAGTGCCAGGCACTGCACCGCCACTGAGCAAAATGACACATTCCCTGTCCCCGGGAGACGATCTCTCAGGGCCTCACAATCGCGCCGTGTATTTAAGGCTGGTTCAAAGGTTCCCCGGGGAAGCTGGTTTTTCAGTTTTCGACTTGACGAAATGCTCCCTGAAAAGCCTCAGCTTCTTGTGCGACATGTCAGCTGTTCGTCCCAATGTCAGCGGCTAGGCTTGCCAGATAGTGCCACAAAAAATACTGAACATGGCGGGGAAAAAATTGGGTGAGCAAACAAAAAAAACCAAACCCAACCGCACCAAAAAAAAAAAAAAAAGAGTCACGGCCCCTTTACATCCCCACTGCACCCACCAGACACGGCAGGGGAGGAATGGCCCAAGCACCCTTCCGGCCGAGAAAAACATTTTACGTGTCCGGTATTTTGCTGGTTTTTTTACCGGACAGAAGCTGCAAATACCGGACGCCTGGCAACCCTGTCAGCAGCCCATATTTTGATCCTGACGTGCTGCCGCAGTGTCTCATGGGAATTGTAGTTCAGGTGCTTCCTACTTCCAGCCTCCTCTATGGACCCAGCTCCCATGATGCACCGCAGCCACAACGCTCTGCCTCGCCTCAATAAGAGGGGAGTCTGTTGTGCATCATGGGAAATGTAGTCCAGCCGGCACCTAGACCACAGTTCCCAGGAGGCACTGTGGCAGCATTTCCAAAACAGAAATACTGCACTTTCCAATATTTTTGCTGAACACTTCAAATTTTCCATGGGGGGAAAACAGCTCTAAATGTCTCCTTTCACACTCCCGCGCCCCCCCAGGGGACTGGGCCGTGCTATGCTCCCCATTTTACAGGTGGGAAAACTGAGGCTCAGAGAGACTGCGTGGGAGCCTGTAGCGAGGCAGGCTAGTGCCCTCACCACTGGAACGCCCTTCCATGCTGACACGTGTGAAGTTTTGCCTCTCTTGGTCTGTGGTGGGGACAAAGGGCCTGCAGCACCCATCTCCCCTCCATGCTGCCCCTCACCCCACCTTTTGTCACCAAACTACATTCAGTTCCCCATGCCTGGCTCTTGGAAATGGGGTAGGAGAGCTGGACTCGGCTCTAGCACCTGCCCAAGGAAAGGGGGAGAAGAGAGCGCTAGCGCCCACCGAAGGAAAGGGGGAGGAGAGTTGGATGAGGCTCTAGTGCCCACCCAAGGAAAGGGGGAGGAGAGTTGGATGAGGCTCTAGCACCCACCCAAGGAAAGGGGGAGGAGAGTTGGATGAGACTCTAGCGCCCACCCAAGGAAAGGGGAGGAGAGTTGGATGAGGCTCTAGTGCCTGCCCAGGGAAAGGGGAGGAGAGCTGGATGAGGCTCTAGCGCCTGCCCAAGGAAAGGGGAGGAGAGCTGGATGAGGCTCTAGCGCCCGCCCAAGGAAAGGGGGAGGAGAGTTGGATGAGGCTCTAGCGCCCACCCAAGGAAAGGGGAGGAGAGCTGGATGAGGCTCTAGCGCCCGCCCAAGGAAAGGGGGAGGAGAGTTGGATGAGGCTCTAGCGCCTGCCCAAGGAAAGGGGGAGGAGAGTTGGATGAGGCTCTAGCGCCCGCCCAAGGAAAGGGGAGGAGAGTTGGATGAGGCTCTAGCACCCGCCCAAGGAAAGGGGGAGGAGAGTTGGATGAGGCTCTAGCGCCCGCCCAAGGAAAGGGGAGGAGAGTTGGATGACGCTGTAGCGCCCGCCCACGGAAAGGGGAGGAGAGCTGGATGCGGCTCAAGCACTCACCACAGAAAGGTCGGCCCAGACGTCCCTGCAGTACAGCTCTTTCTTGCATTCCATGGCCGTGGCCAAATCCTGGCACCACACTTCGGGTCCTTGCAAACATTGCTCGGGAACCATTGCTTGGCTGGCCAGCGCTGCCGGACAGAGACAAGTGGGAGGCGTGCAGAGCCCTGCAGGCCTGAGACCCTCTTGCTCGCCTCCCACAGCAGACTCTGAGCTCCCCAGCCCTCTCCGGGCCATGGCGCTGCCCCACTGCAGCCCCCCAGCCGTCGGTCAGTGTTTCCCCATTCAGCTCTTGACACGAACACGGTGGGGACCCTGCGCGTCGGTCTCCCTGGGCCGGGCTGTCCCCGCTGGGCTGTCTCTGGGGACAGGGAGACCCTACACGGGCGGGCTACGGATGTACAGAGCCAGTGTCATCCCGGGGGTGGTCGTGTTGATGCTCGTGAGGCGATGGTGGGGGGGCTGCCCCAGGGGCTCACTCGTTAGCCTTGGCAAGGGAAGGCCCCGGAGCATTTCTAAGCGATTCCGGAGGGAAGGGCTAAGCAGGCTCAGCTGCTCTCCGGAGCGTCCCTAGCTCCTCACGGGGAACGTGACATTATTACTCCGGACTGAGTTACCCCGTTAGGCCAGGCTACGACCCGCACCGAACAGTCTCTGCCCTCGGAAGCCTGGCCCAGTGCCCTTCGAGTTGTCCAGAGGAACCTGCCAGACCAGTGCAGAGCGAGGGCCCAGCCCACCCGGGCTCCGGGCTCCGATCTTACCCAAGACCAGGGGCGCCAAAGGAAGGGGCAGGGTGTCTGCTGACGCACTCAGTGAGCAGAGCGCTCGGCCCCGAGTGGCTAAAAATCAGGAGCCAGGCCTCCAAAATCAGGAGGTTTCAAATTAGTAAAGGGAGGGTCTTTTATTGGCTGCCTGCAGCTGGAATGTTTCGGGGGGCAAGTCTTAACGTCCATCCACCCGCCTCTTCCTACCCGTTCTGTGGCCCCACTTCCTCGGGACAGCCCGAGTTACCTCAGACGTGACAGCCCCCGGCCCCGCGAGGAGCAGAGCGTGCGAAGGAGTCAGCCAGGCGGCAAGTTAGCCACGTCACAGGCATTTGCCAACCCGTCAGCGTCTGCGTCAGTCGCCAGGATCTGAGTTCAAAAGATGCTTTCAAACTGTTTCGCTTGCGTGTGGCCGACGATTATAAAATCACAGCTCTGCAGAATGGCCACCCGCCGGCTGCCACGGGGCACAGGGGCGCCTGGTCCATAGCCCTGCCGAGGGCCCCAGCCATCCCGAGGGTGGCCCGGGGAGCCGGCCCAGCCCGGGGCTTTACGATTCTGGATTGAATCGTTGTCCCAACCAGCGCAGCCGGGCCGGGTCTGAGCCTGGCTGCCGGCAACCCCAGAGCCTTTTGGAGAGGGCGGCGTTCGCCCCCACCCAGCTCACTGCTGCTGAAGCAGAGGCACCGGCCTGCCAGCGGCTCTGCCGCTTGGCTCTTCAAACGAGGGACGTCCGTGGTTAATGATGCTTGCCGGTCACCGGTTAACCAGCGGCCCGGCCTGGCCTGAGCAGCCCCCGCCCATGGACCTGGCCGGGCTGGAGCAGCCCCCCAGCCCCCCCTCCCCATTTACTGGGGATTTTACATCCCTACTTCAAGCCCTTAGGCTGGGGGCTGGGAAGGGAGCCTCCCCCCACTTCGCTTCTTACCTGTGGCAGCAGCGAAGAGCAACTGGAGGACGAGCATGGTCGCTGTTGGAGCTGGGGGGCCACGGGAATGGCCGGCCAGCGCTCTTGCAGGGGCTTTTATAGCCCAGGGAAGGCGGGGGAGGGTCTGGCTGGGCCAGTGAGCGCTTCGGAAAGTCAGCGAGACCTTAAAAAGGAGGCTTGAGGTCTCCCCCCCGACTGCTTCCTTCCTCCTGCCCCCCGGCCCGTCTGCAGAGATGCTCACCACAGAAACTAACCCGACGTAGGAGGCAGCAACCACCGTAGGCTCTGCTTAGGTGAGGGTCGGCTTCCTCCTCCCTGGGCTGGCTCCCTGCACCCTACCCTGGGGCCCGGGGCCTTCCCCTCCGCCTTACAGAGATGCTTAGAGCCTGCTCCAGCTCATGCAAGCTGTGAGCCCACCCGGCAGCAGGGGGTTCACTGCGGGTGGGAAGGCCCTGGCTGGTCCAGGTAATACTTGGTTCGGGGTGATCTCCAGGCTGGCAGTCTCTTCATAGCCACGGTCTTCTCTGACGCAGCAGGCTGGGTGTCAGTCCCCCTTCCTCCCCGCCTCCCCCGTGGGGACCACA
Source organism: Rafetus swinhoei (assembly GCA_019425775.1). NCBI lineage: Eukaryota > Metazoa > Chordata > Testudines > Trionychidae > Rafetus > Rafetus swinhoei. Next base: position 1,862,714 of record JAFJHL010000226.1, read on the forward strand.
TCTCAGCCCCAGGCAGCTGGGAACAATTGCAAAAGAGACTGGTGGTTTCCACCCCCCCGACCTTTGACTGTTTGCTCACAGCGAGGGGCAGCCTGCATGCTCAGAGAGCACAAGCCCTGCGGTTCCACTTCACTCCTTCCCAGCCGCTTTGGTCCAAGCTGGCGTCACTGCACAGGGGCCACATCAAGGGGCGGTGGGATGGGTCCACCGCACTTTGTAACAGGGACCTTCAAATTAGCCGAGACGCTTTCTAAGACAACGAGCAAAGCTGGGCCCAGCAGGGCCATGACGAGAATTGACCTAACAGGAGTCAGATTTCCAAGCTATGCCAGATCTTTACCCCTCCAAACTATAACTGAGCGATTTCCTCTCGTGATAGACTTGAAGCTCAAGGTTTAATTCCCCCCACCCAAAAAAAAAAGCATGTTAGCTTTAACATGAAATCAGGATATTCTGGCTGGCCATATAAAATGTCCAACCAATCCCTTCTTCAAACCTGCAAAATACTTGACATCCTGTGGCACTGAGTTCCACAGTTCAATTGCGCTTTGTGCAAAACTCTCTTTCTTTTTTTCTGTTCCCGCTAGAGTCACTTCTTTGAACACCTCCTTGTCCTTGTGCTGTGTGACAGGGAGGACAGAAGTTGGGTTCCCGACCTCCCATCTCTAGACAATTTATAATGACAGGTAGCAACACATGTAGTTAAGGTTGCCTGACATGTCCCACTTTAAGGCCCTGTTATCTGATGCCCAATGTGGACTGTTCAAGGTGAAATTATCCATGCTGGATTTCTGCCACTGGCTGAATTTTGGGGGGAAAGTTTCAACAAAAATGGTTCTCCATACAGTTTTTTGTCCCAACTACAAAAAAACTCTTTCAGCTGTTTCACTGAGAAGCCCCAGATTCCACATGCTTTGGAGCAGATCAAAATCTGGTGGAGAGATCTCCTTCGTGTCAGGGCTATGCCTTATTCACCCAACATCGGCCTAGCTTCCATGCTTGGAAATTGCAGTTTGCACATGCTCCCTCCGTATTTATTAGACTTTGGTGGGTGTGGTGTTTTCTGATTAAAACAGAACCGTATAGATCACTGTTGCAACCACTGTTATCTATGTGCAACAAACTGTGTACAAACGGTAGCTGCGTGAGGCATCCCTGGACAGGTTATGATTTGCAGGTTAGAGGCACGTGTCTGTTTTGCATTTGCAGGTCTGAGCGTTGGCTGTGTGCTTGTATTTCAGTGGGTTTATAGAATCATAGAACCATAGAGCTGGAAGAGCCCTCAGGAGTCATCAAGTCCAGTCCCCTGCCCAAGGCAGGGCCAATCCCAACTAAATCAACCCAGCCAGACTTTGTCAAGCTGAGACTTAAACACCTCTAGGGATGGAGATTCCACCCCCTCCCTAGGGAACCCATCCCAGTGCTTCACCACCCTTCTAGGGAAATAGTTTTTCCTAATATCCAACCTAGGGCTGTCCACCTCCTTCCCATACTGCGTTGCCTAGTGCACTTGTCTGGGAGCTGACCTTGTCCGTGAAGACAGAGGCAAAGAAAGCATGGTTTGGTCTGGTTCTGTGCAGCACCAGTGGGGCACTTGCCAGCATTTGTCGAAGGGACGATTCGAGCGGAATGGCCCGTCAAGGAGCACGTGACTCACAGTGAGCCTTGGGAGACACCAGCCCACGTCCGATGAGCCTTGCTGGGAGCGTCCAAACTAGCGGGGGGAGCAACGACGTCTACCCGAGTCGGGCCTGGACAGGTGATTTGCCCATGTGACGGCTCATCTTGTTACCGTGCTTGTCCACAGTGGGAACAAAGGGGTTCCCGCCATGCGGCAGAGGCTATAACAAGATCTGGAAATATCCCCATGTCTCCTCTTTCCTGCTCCAGCTTCTCCACTGCTCACGCTTCGGGACTGTGGCCTTACCCTGCTGGGAACACGTAACAAAGGGACTGGGGTCCTTTCTGGGACTTGACTTAAGCCAGCAGCTTCCTCCGGCTGAACCGAGAACTCCCCATGGTGGCTTGTATTCGCTTCCTTTGCCCATGTAAACTCTCCCCTCTCGGCCTTTCTTTTAAACCTTCCGTTGTTAGGCACTGGTGGCTTGGCGCCAGCGCGATTCAGGGTCAGCGCTCAGTGATTTATTGAGCGGGGGGCGTGGCAGGCCTGTTGGCTTCGGAAGAACATTTTATCTGATGAGACTGGTTTTGATAACACTCATCCCTACGAGCCGGGCTTGTGGTGGAGCAGCAGAGGAACTGGAGTATCCGAGGAGACTGCTTTTCTGACTTCTGTTAGCTAGGGTGGCTGGACAGAAGTTCTCTTTGTGGCTGGCGTGGTGTATCTGATAAGTAGGGCTCTACCGAATTCCTGGTCTATTTTGGTCACTTTCACAGTCAGGATTTCTAAAACGGCAAAGGCCATGATTTCAGCTATTTACATCTGACATGTCACAGTGGTACTTGTAGGGGAGCTGACCCAAAAATGGAATGGGGGGGGGAGTCGCAAGGTTATTGTGTGTGGAGGGGAGTGGCAGTACTGCTACTCTTTCTTCTGTGTGTCCAATGGCTGGACACAGAGGATAACAACCTACTACTACTGCCAGTTACTCTGTTAGCTCAGGTGGCAGAGGTCTGTGGGATGCAGCGAAAGATGCCAACCCTGGGGATAAACCGTGGCAAGAGATTTATCTGACGCCCTTGCCCAGTAAATGAGATGCTGGGTGCAGTTCCCGGTGGTGCCGTGCTGTGCACTTGTCAGATGGTCTGAGACGCACACCCACACTGCAGCTTGCTAAGCCTCTGGCTGCCAGGGGCTGGGCCACTTGATAATTGCCCATGGAGCATCGGGCAGCTCCGACGCTGGGATGTGAGGAAAAGCCAGGATGAAGGGTGTCTGTGCAGTCCCAGTTCAGCCCCTGGGACCGGCTGCTCTGGAGGAAGGCGCCTGGCAGGGCGGGAGACGCTGTGTTGCTGCTGGCCGTTGCCCAGTGGGGACGTCGCTACCCCAGCGGGGCAGCGCTACCTGGGCGGGGGGCCTGGTCACGGCTGTCCCACCCCGCAGGGAACGGCAGGGTGGATGAGACACCGAATCGTGCCATGAGGAGGTGCCCCGGGGCAGGGCAGCCACGGCCAGGCTGAATGAGGGCTGCACTGGCAGCCAGACGGTACCTGACCAAAGACAAGACTTCGCCTCTCACCCTGGGTCTGTTCACCCTCTTCTGCAGCCTCTGGGGAGGGAAACTGGGACAGTCCGGTGCCAATCGGCTCCGCTTTGCCCACTGCTTCCCCTCCTGTTTACAGAAACCAGGCTGGCAAGCGGCTCTCACCTTCCCACGTCTGATCCTGCTGGTTGGCTTGTTGCTGCAGCCAGTCTGCCCGGCACTTCCTGCACTGTAATCCCCACCGCATGCCCACAGCCTCCTTTCAATCCAGGTGCAACATTCACCACCCCCTGCTGCCCTGGCTGCTTTTAACGAGAGGTTGCCTGGTTTGCCTAGCAGCTCAGCCACCGGCTCATGGCTGGACCATCTGGGCCTGGTGACTTATTGCTTTTAAAACGATCCGTCTGTTCCCACGCCTCTTCTGACACCTCGCCCTCTGGCCCTGCTTCATCCCTATTACCAGGAAACAGCAGCTGCGGGGTAGGGGAGATGGCAACACCGTTCACAGGGAAAATCGATGCAGATGAATCATTGCATTTAACTTTCTTTCGCGGTGCCTGGTGACCAGCTTGCTAGGCCCTGAAGACAGGCTCCTTGGTGTGTGTTTGTACAGCACCTGGCACAGTGGGGCTTCCAAGACTAGGGCTCCTTGGGTGTGACCCAGGGCAGCCCTCGCTGGAAATGCCCCAAGGTGAAGGCAGGCTGCAAAAGGGAGAGCAGGTACTCGCAAAGGCTGGTCGTTAACTGTGATGTCCACTCACCAACCCATCACACTCTGGGCTCCTGATCTCCCACACTGGCTATCCAGAAGCTAAGAAAAGAAATCGCACAGCCCCCGTGTGACGGTGCGTCGGGTACCCCCCGACCCTGGACCCCTGTCCGCAGCAAGATGAGACTCCGCCAGCCAGTAGAACAGAGGGTTTATTGCTTCTCCAGGATACAGCACAGCAGAGATGTGATGTGGCTACAGGAGTCAGGGCCAGGCAGCCGTAGACCCCTTGGGGTAGGGGTCCACAGGCCCCTGAACCCTCAGTACTCAGCTTAGTCTCTTCTCTTCATGTTTTCCCAGCCAAGCCTGCCCCTTCTCCAAGCCACACCCTTCCTTTGTTCAGACCCCTTCCCTGGACAGGTAAGAACCGTTGGGCAATGGACTACGTGACCTGAGGGTCCTCAGGGCGACCCCCTGCTGGGCAGTGCTTACAGACGCAGGCCAGTAGGGGTCACCCACAGCCCAAGCATATGGGCAGCACCCCCACTACATCACACCCCGTTATAGCGTTCTAGTTCTGTCTCCCAATCAGCACAGAGATCCAGTAAGCTGAGGAGTTATTCCAAAACTTTGCTCACTACACAAAATGTTCTTCTGAACCTCAGAAGGCCAACCCCGTCGCCAGGTCAGGATTGTGTGGGACCTTACCCTAACCACCACGCCGTCAGCCAATCCCTTCCTGCCTACAACGAAAGGGTCATTATAAAGGAAGTACAAGAGGAGCGTTGTTAGATGGCAAAGCACTTGGCTACCTACAGAGACACCAGAGTCCTGACATCAGGTTCTTAGCAGGACTGGTGAGTTTGCTGCCTGTGAAACAACATCCCCAGCTTGGATGTGTCCATCGGTCCTTCCTTCAAAGCTTAGGTTTATAGAAATGTTCCTCCAGAGGCAAGGAGCAGGAATGGAGACAAAATGAAAATGATGCAGTTGCCTTTCATATTCCTTTTGCCATGTGGCTTGTACTTCCTTTGTTCCAAAACACAGGCTGGCAAGCACCAGAACATGGGAAAACTTACAAGTGCGTCTACACTGCGGGACAAAGTCGAATCAAGATACTCAACTTCAGCTATGAAGTCAAAGTAGCTTAACTCGGCTTTTGGCACTGTCTGCACAGCAGGAAGTCAAAGGAAGAGTGCTCCTCTTCCAACTTCCCTTACTCCTCGTAAAATGAGGATTACAAAAGTCAGAGTAAGAAGCCCTTTATTTTGAAATTATTTCAAAATAACAGACTTGCTGTGTAGACTCACACTCTGTTATTTCAAAATAGCATGAGTTATTTCAAAATAAGCGTGCAGTGTAGACACAGTCATAGAGTTCTACCATAGACATGTATAGTCAACCTGTGGAACTCCTTGCCAGAGGATGTTGTGAAGGCCAAGACTAGAACAGGGTTCAGAACAGCTAGATAAACTCGTGGATGAGTTTATTAAACTCGATGGCTATTAGTCCGGACAGGCAGGTAGCCCCTGTGTGTCAGGGGCTGGGAATGGGCCCCAGGGGAGGGATCACTGGACGGTTCCCGGTTCTGTTCACTCTGGGGCACCTGGCATTGGCCACTGTCAGAACAGGCTAGGCAGTGCTGATGCCAGTCTGTCTGGGGGTGTCGCCCAGAAACAGGGCACAAGTTCTGAAGCACAGATGTCCCCTGCCTATCTGTCACTTACCACACAAAGGAGACACAAACATATAGACAGGGTTGTCATGGTTACTGACCTGTAACGTTTCACTGGTACACGGGATGACTGGCAAGACTCATGCAGCATCACCTGCTGGTTTTGGATCCCGTTCCTCCCCCACAGGTGTTGCCCTTAATGAAGTTGAATATTAATTCGTAGCCCAGCTGTAGCTCTCACCAGAGCTGTGGGCACTAAGGTGCAGGGGGTGCTGCAGCACCCCCAGGTTTCATGCTGGGCTCATGCTCACCCCCACCTGTGGCCCCAGCCTCAGCTGCTTTTTCCCTATCCAGGGCCCCCTCCCAGAGACACGGGCCTGCTCCTGCCCCAGCCTGGGGGGCATTGATGGGGATAATGGGGCTGGCTTCCAGAACCCCCACTCTGGGATGCCAATGGGGGAGGCAAAAGGGGAACAGCTGCCCCAGGGCCCAGCGATTTAAAAGGGCCTTTAAATTGCCCCTGGAACTCCATGCAGCGTGCTGGGGGCTGGGTGGGGGAGGCTAGCCCCTCAGCCCCGCCCCTTCTTGGGGGCCTGGAGCCGAGCCCCTCTCCAGCTCACCCTGGGCCCAGCGAAGTCTGTTGCCAGCCCTGTCCCTGAGCGGGGCGTCTCCTCTGCTGTGCTCCAAAAGGAGCAGCTGCCATTTCAGGGGTCAACAAAGCTGTTTCTCTTGCTCACGCCCCAACTGTGCTGCTTGACCAGCTGGTACGTGAGGCGCTGGGCACTGAGCTGCCTGTAGGTCCTGGAGGAGCCCAGGAGCAGCCCCTGCGGCAGAGCCAGGCTCAGGTAGACGCGCTGCTTCCAGCCCAGCAGGAGTGGCAGGGAGCGCGCCTCCTTCCTCACTAGCCAGCCGGGCCACCGAGAGCCGGCTTAGCACCCGGCTAGGTGGGGAACTTCCCACACCCCTCCCAGCTGAGCTGGTTTGCACAGCACCAGAGAGCCTGGTTTTAAAGGAAACACTTCACAAGCAACGAATGGTCGGGCAGCACCTTAAGGACTAACCAGACCTGTAGCTGGGATCAGGAACCTTGGTGGGTACAACCCACTTCTTCAGGTGCACGGAGCATGAAAAGTCCAGCTCCAAAATAGATAGGGGTTGGGGGGATAGTGAATTTGAGTGTTCATGTTCCGTGAAGCACAGGACCTTCCGCACCCTAACGACTTAAAAACACAGCCAATGGACACGGAAGAACAATTTGCACCTTCTCTGTCAGCTTCCCACTCACCAGCGGTTCGCGCCCTTGTAACTGTGCTGCTCTTTAGGGTGCTACAGGAGGAGGTGTTTTTGCCCCTCAAACCGGGGTTGTGTTAGCAGCCAGCAGCTGCCTGGAGGTGTCAGCTCAGCTGCCTTTCTATGGGAAGGGACAAGCTGCTTCTAGCCACAGAGAGGAGCCAGGTGTAGGGGTGGAGGGATGATCTGTGAAAAAACATGGGCCAAGTCATCTCTGCCTCCCACCCCCACCCTCTGTGGCTGGAAACTGTTCCCGTCCCCTCCCTCCTACGCAGGCCTGAAAGGCTGCTGCTGGCCACGTCCTGCTGCAAACCCCCACAGAAATCGGGGGGGAGCCTGTGACCTTGCGTGCCCCTCACACGTGGAGCTGAGCAGACATAGCGCCAGGAGGGGGCGGGTCTGTCCCGGGGCCCAGCCAGGCATGGAGGGTGGAGAGCTCTGGGCAGGGAGGGGTGGGTCGGGTCGGATGCCCCCCACCCCAACGTGAGAGAGGTGCAGGGGAGCGTGTGTGGGCAAGCCTTACCGAGAAGGCGCAAACAAGACTCCCCGCAGCTGGGCATGGCTTTGTCACGGGGGCCCAGGTAACTGGATGTGACTTTGAACGCCAGCGCTGCCGAGTCCCTGGCCATTTGACAGGCGGCCCGTATTCAGGGGGGAAATACGCCACCCTCCTTGCAAGCCTGTGTGGTCTGTGGGTGCGCTAGCTTGGCAGCAGGACAGGGTGTGGGCGAGGAGCAAGCTGAGCCTGGGGGTCCCTCTTCCTTGGGGGTTAGCGCAGCACCAGGGCCCGGAGCCCTGCCTGCTGCACAGGAGACGGGACCCAGCAGGGAGCTAGTCAGCAGGCAGCCTCCCGCCTGAGACAGGACACACGGGTTCCAAGGCCTGATGGTTTGTGACTCTTTGGTCAAAATGTTAACCTCATTCCCCGTATGAATTTGTTAAACTTCCCACCCTTGGGGGGTGCCAGACCCACCCCTGCTAAACCAAAGAGCCTGTGTTTTATCTTTGTACCCTGTGTAGGTATTGACAGATCAAGTCACCCCTTGACCCAGTGATGACTGCTGGGGAGGGATATGGGGGACACTGGTCATGTGACTGACCCATGTGACTCCTCCCCACGCCACCCTTAGCCCAGGCGAGGGCCCCACCTCTTCCTGTCCCTGCCCCCTACTCCACCTCTTCACCCAAACCCCCATCCCTGCTCCACCCTCCTCCACCCCCTCCCTGCCTCTTCTCACCCCTACTCTGCCCCCCCCAGGCCCCCACTACACCTTTTCCCCCAAGTCTCCTCCCCTGAGGGGTGCAGCCAGTAGTCTTTCAAGGGGCCTGCAGCAGAAATCGCCCCCCACCCTGTACTACCCGGGCCCAGCCCGCTCCGCTGTCTCCCAGCCACGTCACCCTGCTTTCTGCCACCGCAGGTGAGTAGGGGTGGGGCCAGTCCCTGCTCTGGGGCCAGGTCCCTCACTAGTTCCCTGGGCATGGGGCCTAGGACTGTTGGACGAACTGTCCAGCTCTGTCCGCCGGCTACTGGCCCCTTGCCTCTCCCCTCCCACGGTATCGGGGGCACATGCCCCTTCCTGCCCTGCCCCACCCTTTGATAAGCTAAACAGATGGAGCTCCTTGAGTCTCTGGCTCTAAGGCAGGATTTCTAAGGCTGCGTCTACAGGCCCCACGGCAGTATGGCTGTACTGCTTCAGCTGCGCCTCTGGACGCTCTGGGCGTAATTCAAGCCCCAAATGAGCAGCCGTCACTGTGTAGGTGGGAGAGCATCTCCCCCAAACAGAGCGTTCCCCACTCCGGCGCTTTGGTTGGTGAAACTCACCCTGACCAACAAAACTTTTACCCACCAAGGGCTGGTACAGACAAGGGCCAATCCTTGAGCCATGCTCACGGCTCTTCTCTGCCCCTGCTCCAATCTACCAACTCCCTTCTGGAACTCAGTCTACACCAGCCTACAGCATCTGCTGCTCTGGGCAGCTCAGGGGCTCCTTGGGGAATGCCCAGCCCAGAACCTCCCAGCAGTGGAGATGTGCTACCCAGCGGTCTTTGACCCCCCTTTACAGATGGGGCTGGGGGCCTTCAATCAGCGGGGTGTGTCCTGCTAAGCCCTGGCTCACACTTCTGTCTCGCGCTAACACGTGTCTTCCTTCCTCTGGCAGGTGAGCCCCCAAGCTGGCTTATGGCTCGGGGGCCTCTCTGCAGGAGGAAGGCTCCCCCCAGACAGCAGAGCAGGGGCAGCACGTGATGCTTTTCACACCTGCCGGCAGCTCCTCCCTGCGGGCAGGAAACTCATATTTCTTCTCAGTAGGAAGTGGCTGAGAGCAGCTGCGAGCTCTGTACCCGTCAGCACTGGAAATTCACACTCCCCCAGCCCCACCCGCACCTCAGCAATGCTAGGAAATCTCCCCGCCCCAGGGTGCTGTAGCAGGGCCAAGCTGGGAACTGGGGGCACGTCCCGGGGGGGCAGTAGCCGGGCCAGGAACGGGGGGGCACGTCCCAGTTGGGAGGCAGTAGCCAGGCCAGGAACAGGAGGGGGCACGTCCTGGGGGCAGTAGCCGAGCCAGGAACGGGGGCACGTCCCGGGGGCAGTAGCCGGGCCAGGAACGGGGGCACATCCGGGGGCAGCAGCTGGGCGAGGAACGGGGGGCATCCGGGGGCAGCAGCCGGACCAGGAACGGGGGCACATCCGGGGGCAGTAGCCGGGCCAGGAACGGGGGCACGTCCGGGGCAGTAGCCAGGCCAGGAACAGGAGGGGGCACGTCCTGGGGCAGTAGCCGGGCCAGGAACGGGGGCACATCGGGGGCAGTAGCCAGGCCAGGAACGGGGGCACATCGGGGGCAGTAGCCAGGCCAGGAACGGGGCACGTCCCGGGGGCAGCAGCCGGGCCAGGCTGGACACGGGACGAGCCCCAGCAGCCGCCGACAGGCGCGGAGGGGGCGGGGCTACGGGGGCGGAGCCGGGTGGGGAAGGGGGCGGAGCCCGGTTCCCCCAGCACCGCCCCCCCATGGCCCCACCTGCCCAGCTTGGAGCCCCGCCCCCTAGAGGCGTGGCTGGTTTCCCGGGAGACGCCAAGCGCCCTTCTACGTCAGTTCCGCCCAGCCTTTCTGTTTCCGGTTTACGGCATTGGCGCCTTTTCTGTGGCGGGAATTGCTGCTGGGCGCCGACCGTGACCTCTGACCTCCTACGGCTGACCCCTGACCCCGGCCGGGACTTGGGGGGGCTCCGGCAGGTTCGTCAGCGCCCCAGAAACTCGGCGGCTGCCCGGGGAGGCGTTGGAAGGGGCACGTGTCCCCGGGGGCCGTTGGAAGGGGCACGTGCCCGGGGAGGCGGCGTTGGAAGGGCACGTGTCCCCGGGGCGGCGTTGGAAGGCACGTGTCCCCGGGGCGGCGTTGGAAGGCACGTGTCCCCGGGGCGGCGTTGGAAGGCACGTGTCCCCGGGGCGGCGTTGGAAGGGGCACGTGTCCCCGGGGGCGTTGGAAGGCACGTGTCCCCGGGGCGTTGGAAGGGCACGTGTCCCCCGGGGCGTTGGAAGGGGCAGTGTGGCGCTAGTAGCCGTGGAGCAGGTGGGGGGGGGCAGCGAGCGGGGGGGGCCCGTAGTAACAGGCCCGTGTCCTCTTCGCAGGTGGAGAGTTGTTGGCCCTGCCGGGAGCCCCGCGGGCGCCAGCCATGTTCTCGGAGCAGGCGGCTCCCACCGCACAGAGCCTGCTGGCGCCGCCGTCCACGGAGGCCTCCACGTTCGCCAGAGTGCCTGTGTCCACCTACGCTAACTGCTCCCAGCACTTCCGGCTGGCGGAGCGCAGCTTTAATCGCCAGTATGCCCACATCTACGCCACTCGCCTCGTTCAGATGAGACCCCTCCTGCTGGAGAGAGCCCGGCAGAAATGGGGTGAGTTCCTTCCCTTCGTCTGGTTAACGAGGTGACAGTAACATCCTAGGCGAGGAGTAAATTCTCAGACCAGTATCTGCCTGCCCTTCTTCTTGACATATGCGCAACCTGCGTCCGATGCCATGTGGCCAGGTTCCTTACCAAATCTGGACCACTGGTTGGATCACTAGTTTCCCTGGCTTCGGCCAGGTACGATGGGGAGTGTTTGCACTGAGCGTGAACACTGATCCATGCCCTTCACTGCCTACCCTGGAACCTGCTTTTGGACAATGGGTGAAACCAATTGAGAGTGAATCTCAGTGTTGTATTTCACTGGCCAGGTTGCAGGGGGAAACTGGTGTGTCTGCTGAGAAGCCATGTGCCCTCTCTTTGGTTTTTGAAGGATACAGAGAACTGTTTCTAAGCAAAACAGAAAACAATATTCCTAGTAACTGAAGCCTCAGGACATTTTGTTAGTTCCTAGGTAACACTTCGTCTGCCCTGAATTCCAGCCCTGCTCCTGTCAGGTTAGGGACTTGCTCCAAAGGGTTAGCGTGTCTACAACATCTGGGTGGGAAAACATCTACCATTGCCAAGCAGCGACTCTGGCTTGGAAAACCTTCCATTGGGCTCAGAGAAAAGGAGGCATGTGTTTCTGAAACAAAAGTTTCATTCAGGTAGCATTAAGAGTCTGAGATGGGCACTCCGTGGCCAGGAAGCAATGTCACTGAGTTTGTCTCCAGCAGAGAATGAGACATGTGAGCGAGAGGCTACATGGGGTTGAGGACTGCGGGTTGAAGGAGTCATCTTGCTCTTGGCCTCTGGATTGCTGTTTACTGATGGAATTACTGTACCTGAATCGGTTTCCTTTTGAACATGTAACTGCTGTGGAGCGTGGCCATGAAACGATGTGCACTAGCGTAACTGGCAAGTACCCTCCTTATTGCGTGATTTGAGACAAGAGCTGCAGATGCCAGAACTCACTGGCTAAAGATAAATAACTGGCTCCTTTTCAGAAGGTTCTGGCCCAAGGGTGACTCTGTCATAGCTAGGAGAACATGAGAAATGGAAGTGGCTGCAGCGAGAAGCTTGAAATGTGACTGCTCAAAGCTCCAAACCAAAGGACCAAGAATACAACCAAGACTAATTGGTTTTTAAAAAGTCTCATAAAAACAGAAAGAGCGGCCACGCCAGGTCATATCAGTGATCCATCTCGCCCAGTGTCCTTTCTTCTGACAGTGGCCAATGCCAGGTGCTCCACAGGGAGGGAACAGAATAGGGAATTGCTAAGTGAGCCCTCTCTTGTCACTCATTCCCAGCTTCTGACAAACCGAGGCTAGGGACACCCTCCCTGCCCAGCCTGGCTAATAGCTATTGGTGAATCTGTCCTCCATGAATTTAGCTCTTTTTAAAATCCTGTTAAAGTCCTGGTCTTCACAACATCATCTGGCAAGGAGTCCCGCAGGTTGACTGTGCGCTGCGTGAAGAAATACTTCCTTTTAAACCTGCTACCTATTAATTTCTTTTGGTGACCCCTAGTTCTTGTGTTATGGGAACAAGTAAATAACTTTTCCTTATTTGCTTTTTCCACAACAGTCATGATTTTACAGCCCTCTATCATATCCCCCTTCCCCCCGTTAGTCTCCTCTTTTCTAAGCTGGAAAGCCCCAATTTTATTAATCTGACCTTATATGGCAGCTGTTCCAAATATTTTTTGTTGCCCTTTTCTGAACTTTTTCCAGTGTCAAACTATCTTATTTTAATCTCATGACTTTAAGGTGAGGGCTGGTTTTTGATTGTAGATCTCATGGGACTGGTGTTACTGCATTGTTTGCTACATGGCCATCTAAATCCTTAACTAACCAAAGCATCTGGCTTGTACTACTGGTGGAGAGCAGGAGACGATGTTTGCTAGCTGTTAGAGGTCACATCCTGAAGATGAAGGAATAACGGGAATTCACACAAAGTGCTTCAGTGCCCTGTAATCGTGTTGAAATCAGCTGTGTGGAGGGGACTGGCTGGCTCTGTGGCATGGCGATGGAGTGGAGTGTTTCATTGCTGGGTGGGGATGGTGTGATGGACCAGGCTGGGTCTAGGCACTGCTGAGGGCGTCTGCTCAGGGGCGAATTGCTCAAATTCGGGGCTCCTTATAGCCCCCAGACTGGAGACCTTCCCAAATAGGCCACAAACCAGTCCCACAGAGCGCTTCAGCTGCCTGCCTGAAGCCTCATGAGCAAAACCCCTCCGACACCCCAGCAATATCCGTGCCCCAGATGGCCCCGGGCCTCATACACAGGTGAGGGGTTTTAGAGCCCAATCTCACCTTCCCCGAACAAGTTCTGTCCGGTTCCAAGAAACCAGCCACAGATCCCAGGTCAATTTACCCTCTGGACCTTACCCACAAGATCACGCTGAGCCGATCCTTTAGAATCTAACATCTAAAGGTTTATTACTACAAGAAAGAAAAGCATGAGAGTAAGGTTGTTGAAGTATCATACATTACATGCATCGACTCTCCCAGTTCTCGATGCAGGCTTGCAGCAGAGAAGTTATAACTGCTGGCTTAAAAGTCTTTGGTGAACATCCTACGTCAAGATGGGTCCACAGTTCTTCCCGGCTCTTTGATCCCTGCACAGCTGCCTCTGGGATGAAGGGCTGAGCTGAGCACCAAGATGGAGTCGGCCACATGGCATATTTATACCCCCTCCTGGCTTCTTCCAAGCTGGAGGGAGTCACATGGCCAGTGGCCAGGTGTGTCTTTGGCCTCCAGAAGTCCATTGTTCCCTGGAGCTTTGCTCATTAGCATGTCCATGGGCAAACATTCCTGGCCCATTACTCAACCACATACAGAGAAACTTCCAGTCTCCATACAGAGTACATGTTCATAACTCCACACACAGACATTATACAGATATATGAAGAGCAGATACAGAATCAGTAGAAAGTAAGCTTTTGTTTGACACCTCACATGGCCCCCTTTGTACCAACTTTTGGGGCAACCCCCCCCATGGGTGCAGCAGTGATCTGGCTGCTCCCCTCAAAATCCAGTAACGTGACAGATGGTCCGTGCCCAGCCGAGGCAGGAGCTGTTTCTCTTTAGTTGCTTTCCAGTGGCTTGGGTTAGGTGAGTGAATTGTCTCAGGGCGCTGACTAGTGGGCAAGTGTCGCCATCAGAGCCCCCCACAGTGGTCGCTTGTGGAGGCCCCTGGTCCGACTTGGCAGAGAGGTTGAAAGTGGAGGATATCATCTCCTGTTATCCCAATGGCCTGTGTTGGGGACGGGGATTCCTCCCCAGGTGTCTGGCCGGTGGCTGTTGCCCACATGCTCAGGGTCTAACTGGTCAGCATGTTTGGGCTCAGGAAAGGATTATCCCCCGTGTCAGATTGGCTGAGACCCTGGGAGTTTTCACCTTCCTTGCAGCATGGGGCACGGGTCACTTGCAGGTTTAAACTAGTGTATGTCATGGCCTCCTTGTGACTTGGATTCATGATTTGAGGATGCAGAGATGCAGCCAGGGGCTAGGGGTCTCTTTCAAGAGTGGGGACGTGAGGTTCTGTGGCCAGACTCGATGATCATGATGGTCCCGTCTGGTCTTAAAGTCTGTGAATTTCTAGGTTCCCTCTGGTAAGTGATGGGTCCCTCAAGGTGTGCTGGTCAGGGCCTGTCCTTCGGCTCGCTGTCTCTTCCTGCCCTGCACAGGGATAGGCAGGGCTTGAATCTCCTGGGCTGCCTGTCCAGCCCTTGGCACTAGCCAGCATTCAGACTCTCCCAGAAGTGGCATCCCCGTGGTCTAGGCTGATGTCCCAGCAAAGCGCAGACTAACCCCGAGGAGCAGTGTCCTTCCATCCCTGCTGGTTAGAATTCCTGTGGCTCAGCTGCCCCAGGGCCAGAATAGCTCTCCTGGTATAAGCACCTATCTGCCCCTGTACCTGCCCCCGCCCTGGGGAGGCTACATCTCTCTGGGGATCGTTAACATGCTGCTGTGGCTGTGGGAAGGCAGGACTTGCGAGAGACGAACCGAAGCAAAGCTGCAGAGAGTCTGTCACAAGCACTCCCCTCTCACCTCGGCAGTTTCCCCTTCACTCATGTGGCTTGGGCTGGGACCCTGCTTCTTTGTGTTTGCACCTTCCCGGGGCTGGCACCACCTGCATTCTAAAGTGAAAGGGGCCCAGAGCCTTCCTGGCAGGACAAGGCAGCCTCCCAGCCAGGCTTTCTCCGTTATCCGACACAACCTCCCTGGCCGCCTCCCGGCACGCACACGCCCTTTGGGGCTCATGCCAGGAGCGGGCCAGTTCTCATGGGGGGCAGCAGCAGCCAGCAAGGCTTAGTACCCATTTGTATTGCGGCAGTACCTGGGCAGGTCTTAGACCATTTGCCCGGCGCTGAATGAGCACAGACTAAACAGCCCATCTCTGGCCAAAAACAGCTGCAGTCTGAGACCAGACGCAGCGGGCGAGTTAGACAGACAGGAGCACAAGAAGACACAGAGACAAGCCACTATAGAAATAGGTTTTGGGGTTGCTCTCCCAGGGCCTATCTGCCTTTGGAAATGCACTGAAATAGCTCACCAGGAATAATTAATCTGGAATGACCCCTTGTGGGCCCGCTCAGTCCAGAGCGTGGGTCTCTTCCTCCAGTTCAGCTTCATCTGCTTCCAAAAAGGGGGTGGAGGTAAATGGAGCAGAGGCACGGGTGTTCTGGACCCTGTGTGTGTCCACATAGGGCACGGGGCCGGGGACCTCCCGCCCAGGGGCTGGATGTGGCCCCCGGCTTGCCTGGATCCAACCCCCAGGCATTGGATCAGGGCCCCCAGCATTGAGGAGTGCACGCTGGCGCTCCTGCCCCTCCACAGGGCTGGAGCATATAAAATCTACTAGACGGGGCCCCGGCCCAAAAACGGTTTCCCACCCCTGCCATAGGGAGTTATTCTGGGATGCTTCTTCTGTGCAAACAAGCCCATCCTTCATCTCCACGTGAGCCAGCCCCAGCCTTGGAGACCTGACAGCCCCCTGCCTGAGAGTCGGGGTGCAGCCAGACTGACGTTGAGCCTGGCTGTAGTGCCTAGTGCCGGAGGCTCTTGCGGTGTGTTGCAGGCCTACTCCCCTGCAGTGTCCTTGAACCCCACCCTGACTTCCTCTGGGAGGAACTGAGGCCCTGACGCCAAAGGAAATGATCCAGAATCAGCCGCCCAGTTTGGCAGCTGAGTCTCTCAAGGAATTTTTGTTTCAACATTTGTCTTGGAGCCTGAGGAGTTTGCAGCTCTCATGTTTAGGCTGGGTCTTTGCTGTGGCAGATCAGAGCTCTGCAGCCCAAGGGGGCGTGGCCACACGGGAAGGACTGGCCGTCCTTGCCTGCTTTAGGGGTGCCCTTGTCAGTCTCGGGCTGGGATGCTCCACAGGAGGCTGGGTGTGTGGCGGGTTAGCGCAGCGAACAGCGCGGAGGCTTTCTGGAGCGGCCACCCTGAGCCTTGTGGGCCAGAGCCTTGGTCTGGCTTCGCACTGCTGCTGAGGACTCAGTGGGAGCTTTCAGGTGGCCATGGAAAGATGGGCTGTGGCCCAGCCAGGAAGAATCGCCAGGGCGATGCAGGAGGCCAGTCTAGACGGTCTCTTTGAAATCTCTGTGTCCGGACTGAGGAGTCTCCCTTTCCCCGGGGGGGCGGAGGGGTGCTGGGGTGTTGATCTGCCGGATGAAGCAGCATTCTGGTTACTTGCTCTGGAATCAGAAAACAAAGGGGCTGTGGCCCTCTAGCTGTGATTCCTGAGGGGCCGGCCAACAGCCCGGTGCATGGGCGGGCTGAGAGGAGACAGAGCAGGCAGGCTGATCTGCGAGCCCCTGGGAGGCGCTTGGCGCTCAGGGTAGGGAAGGGAAGGGACGCGCCGGGGGAACTAGTTCCTCCTTTCCGTACCCCCTGAGAGCAAGGCCAGATGTCAGGGCATCGCTGGTACCGACAGCCATGTCTCCCCGGGCTGCCATGACTGATGTTGACGCACGTCGTGAGGGATGTGGAGAATCCTGAACTCAGGTCTTGGCTGGCAGGGGGAAGAGGAGCACAATTCCTAGGGTCTGGTGTTGGCCGTCAGAGGCTTAGGGACACCCAGAGCCGGGGTTGTGCCCTTGACTAGGGATGTACAAAGTCGTTTGTAAAGGTAACCGTGTCATGGCTAAAATTCCCACGGGTACACGCGCTGCGGGCCCTGCAGTGTAACTGGCATCCCAGTCCCTGACCGTCTTGGCAGGTAGCCGGAGATAGGCCTGGCCGCCACAAACTGGCCTCTCGTTCTTTTCTGAACCCAGGTTTACTTTGGGCCACCATGAAATGCCCCGGCCCCAAGGTCCGCTGCTTGCTTGGCTGTTGCGCAAAGCAGTTCTTCCTTCTGGCTGTCCCTTGGGACGGTCACCTGGCCTGCTCCACTCACCCTGCCAGCCCCGGCTCTGCCTTCTCACAGGAGTGGGAAGCGAAACATGAGTCAGCAGTGTGGCACTTGCCAAAAAAGCCACCCTGATTCTGGGCAGCATTAGCGGGAGTGGTGTGAGCAAGACACAAGAAGTCATTCTTCCGCTCCACTCTGCGCTATCAGGCCGCAATTGGAGTGTTGTGTCCAGTTCTGGGCACCACATTTCAGGACAGATGTGGAGAAGGTCCAGAGAAGAGCAACAAAAATGATGAAAGGCCTAGAAAACAGGAGCTAGGAGGGAAGACTGAAAGAATTGGGCTTGTTTAGTTTAGAAAAGAGAAGACTGAGAGGGGACAGGATAGCAGTTTTGAGGTGTCTAAAAGGGTGTTATAAGTAGGAGGGAGAAAAATGGTTCTCCTTGGCCTCTGAAGATAGAACAAGCAGCAATGGGCTTAAACTGCAGGGAGGGAGGTTTAGGTTGGACATTAGGAAAAACGTCCTGCCTGTCGGGGGGGTGAGACACTGGGATAAATTGCCGAGGGGGGGTTGTGGAATCTCCATCCCTGCAGACATTTCAGAGCAGACGTCTAGACAGAGCCCTGTCAGGGATGAGCTAGACGGTGCTTGGTCCTGCCATGGGGGCAGGGGACTCTCGAGGGCCCTGCCAGTTCTATGTTCTCTGTGTGTGTGGGCTGGGGGTGCAGCGTCCCGCAGCCGCCGCTAGAAGGCGTCATCCCCTTTTGTTTCGCCGCAGAGCCTCCCCCTACAGTGGGTCTCCCCAGAATTGGTCCTTGCCAGGCCAGGTCAGGGAGGGGGCTCTGGGAGCATCAGCAGGGGCTTGTCCCCGGGTGATTCCTAAAACGCGGCAGTGCGGGCGCTGGGAGCACGTGGCTCGGACTTGGGAGCGCTGGTTCCTGCTGTGCCTTAGAACAGGCTCCTTCTACCCCAGGCCCACACGGGTAACTGCTGCAGATACCCCTCCTGGAACATCCCAGCCGGGGGTCCTGGGGTCTCCCCGCTCAGCTGAGCCCTGGCCTTAACCGTGCTGGTTTCTCTCCGTGAGAGAGCTCAGGTCTGTGTCACGGGCCGGGCATCCTGCCTGTGGCGCTGACGTGGGGCCGCAGGCACGCCTGTGCCAGGGCTCTGTCGCCCGTGTGATGTGTGCAGGCACTTGGGGATGGCACAAAGCACTGTCTGCCACCCTGCCTCTCGGGAGGTCTAGAGAGAGTGTTGGCTGTGCGCGGGCTAAGGGCTTCCCTCCCCACACACACAGGAGATGGGCTCTTGCTGCCTTGAATCCATTGCCCTATGCAGGTTTGTCTCTGTAGAGCATGGGTTCCCAAACTGGGGGGTGTGAAGAAATTCCAGGGGGGGTGCGAAGTGACACCCCAGCCAACTTCTTTCCCCAAGTTTTGCTGCTATTTTTGTTTTTCGGCCGCAGTCAGTTTTTCCCCCCAACAAGTTTTGCTGCTATGGGGTACATGAGAGTTTCTCAAAAATCAAAAAGGGGGCGTGATGCCGAAAGGTTTGGGAACCGCTGCTGTAGATCATCCAAGTGCTTGGCTGGTCTAGGCCTGGGCTAGCTTCCCTGGGGGGCTTGCCCCGTAGAACAGAGCTCGCCCTTAGAAGCTACTACTCCCCAGTTGCCGATCCCACCTTGTGTCTCCCCGGCCCACGCCTGCCACATGCTGCCCCTGTTTTCCACCCTTGGAGTTGTGCCCTTGAGATGTTCCCCGGCCGTCCCTGCAGGTGTCCGTGGCTATGTTGCAGGGCTCCCCTGCCGGGCAGCTGGGAAGGCAAACTGCCCTCGGCTGTCCAGAGAGGCTGATGGTGCGTCTCCCCTTGCAGGCAGCAGCGTAGCCGTGAAGAAGCTGTGTGAGCTGCAGGTCGCGGAGAAGTGCTGCATCGTGGGAACCCTCTTCAAGTCCATGCAGCTGCAGCCCTCCATCCTGCGGGAGATCAGCGAGGAGGTAGTGACCCCCGGAGGGGCTCAGGGCCTCGACACAGGCTGGGCGACCCCCTCCTCACGTGCCTGCTGTCGGCACAGGGGCCCGGAGCGGGGCAGAGCGCAACGAACGCTGAGCCATCCTGACAGGACCCTGGCCTGTGTTCGCACTACAGAGCCCCATCTCTCTCAGTGCTCCGTCCTGCTTTGTCTGCCCAGCCACACCGGCTGAGTTCCTCCCTGTGTGGGGAGTCTGATGGCGCTTGGTGCTGCGTCCTCCCCCCGCTGGGCGCTTGGCTTGAGGGGGAGCGAGACCCTTTCATACAGGTGCCTGAGACGGTGCAAACGGGGGGGCGGGCAGAGATAGCAGCTGGAACTGCTTCCACCCCCATCTCCTTTGCAAATGTGACCTCACAGGCTCACTGCTTCCCCCCCAATCTGGTGTCTCAGGGCAGCTCCTGGGGCCTTGGCTTCTCCTGCCTCTCTCCTGCCCTAGGACCGGCCCCTGGGCTGCGAACCTACCTGTGACCCAGTGGGTCCAGCTAGCTTTGGCACCTGCCCCTCTTCCCTTTGGGGAGCTTCTGAGCAGTAGCGTTCAGGGACCCCCAGCAGCCTCTCACTGCAGGCACAGAGCAGGGCCGGGAAAAGAGAATTCAGACGACACCCGTCTGTCTGCAGGCCCCTGGCTGGGTCCCTTAACTGTCAGCCCTGGGAGCATGCCCTCCTACATCTGGCTGGGGGGCGACTTTTGTTCTGTGGATTCCACCCCAAACCCATCCTCCCTTGGCGGGCTAGTCAGACTTGCTCCGCATGAGGCTGGGGGCAGAAACCCCCTAAGTTACTAGTCCTGGCCATCCCCTGGGCTGGCCGTCACATGCCTGGCTGTAAACAGCCTCGTTGGCAAAGGACCCCCCGCGCTGATAGAGCCTGTCCCTTGGCAGGAGCAGAGCTGATCGTTTTTGTAAATATGGCCACGATTTTGGCACAGGAAGTTTTAGTAAATTTCACAGCTGGAAGCAGCAGCGAGTCCCGGAGAGGAGGAGGAGGGTGGGAAAGTGAGTCCACCCTGCACTCACCTGGCTTCTGTCCCACCGGGCCGGCCCCGCTGCCCGCTCTGGGCATTGCGGCCTGGCACGTGTGGCTGCAGCGCCACGGAGGCTTGCCACGGCCCTCCCTCTGTAGCTGGAGATAGAGACGGAGATAGAGACAGTCCACGTTTGGTTGCATTCTACAGGGACAGGCGGCCGCACCAAACCTGAGTGGCCCGGAGAGCCCATAGCCCAGGGGCAGCGCCCAGAGCAGGGAGCCAGGCACAGCCTCAAAGGGCAGGAGCTGTCGCTGCAAGGCGAGCGTGGGGCGGGCTCGATTAGCAAGAACAGCACAACTCGTGCTCCAGAATCGCAGCCTCATTTGCAAACAGTCCGCGGCAGCGCCGAATCCCTCCCTGTCCCATCCAAATTCCTTGGCCCGGGGCTCAGCCCCTGTGGGGGGGAAGATCTTTGCTCAGGAGTAAAGCTTGCAGCCTTTCTGCCAACTCCAGTCGAGCCGCGGCGCTCTTCCCCCGCGCCCGGATTGCAAACACATGTTCTGAGGCCGTACCAGCGGGATTAGTAACATCCCCCTGGGGCAGGTCTCCAGGCCATTGTTTGCATGTCCTCCGAAGCCATGTGTCAATGATCATTTGCACCTGGGGGGCAAAGCCTGATGCCGAGAGCCTGGGCAGTCCCTGCAGCTCCCGCAAGGCGGGTTGATGGCTCGGGACCGCAGCTTGGCCTTCCCAGGAGAGCCAGGCTGAAGAAGTAGGGCGCTGTGTTTCTGTCGCTGTGGCCTGGGCACCGTGTGCAGCAGCCCCAGGTCTCTCCCGGCCCTGCCCGAGTGGCTGCTCCCTCTGGCTGGTGGCGGGGGAGCCGTCGGGGCAACCCGTGCTGTGTTCCTAGAGCGTGCAGCCTGGCCTGTCTCCACAGCACAACCTGCTGCCGCAGCCTCCCCGCACCAAGTACATCCACCAGGCGGACGAGCTGATCTTGGAGGACGAGCTGCAGCGGATCAAGCTGGAGGGAGCCATCGACGTTCAGAGGCTGGTGACAGGTACGGGTGACAGAGGGACCCTCGCAGCCCGGGGTGCGGGCACCCTGAGACCTAGCTGCTCCTGGGCCAGGCCGGGGGGCAGGCAGTCACTCCGCAGTGGGTACAGACCAGACGGGCATGTGCCAAGCACTAACTGCCCTGGCATTGTCAGCAGAGCCGCCCTGCCCGTGGCTGGCAGCCTCCCGCTCATTGGGGTGGGGGCAGGTCCCTTCTCCCTTCCCTGGGCGCTGGGCATGGCCCGGGCCTGCCTAATACTGCTTCTCCTCGCGCGCTCAGGGACCATCCTCGCCGTGTACGGCTCCGAGAGGGACGACGGCAAGTTCGCGGTGGAAGATCACTGCTTTGCTGACCTGCCCCGGCAGCTGCCCCGGAGCGGGCCCAGCTCTGACAGGTAGGGCAGCCTCCACTCAGCTCCCTGCTGGCGGGGGGGCAGGCATGGTGCCAGCCAGCTGAGGGTGCCCATTGCCAAGGGCTTTACAGAGGCTCTTCCGCCACTTCTGCCTTGCGGGTTCCCTGGCTCGGGAGGGGCAGGGAGGGGTGCTGAGGGCGCTGCTGCCACGCTCCCAGGGCTCAGTGGCATGTCCCCCTCCATGGTGGGCCCCAGGGGGCTCAGGGCCAGCGAACAGCTGCTGGAGCTGGGCTCAGATCCCCTTCCCCAGGGGCCTGGCAGGAGGCAGCTTCATCCCCTGCTGCCCTGTGACGGGCCTGGTCCCAGACTGCTCCGCAAGGCTCAGGACCTGCCATGTCGCTGGGGCCTTCCAGCTCTCGCACCGCGCCTGGGGCTGCTTGGCCCGGAGCTGGTCTCGCGACTCTGCGGGGCCTCTCCCTGCTCCGGGTGTGCTCCCGCGCTTGGTGCGAGGGCCTGGCTGCCCGCGTGCACCAGACACTGCTGCTTTGGGCGCAGGTTTGTCTTGCTGGTGTCCGGCCTGGGCCTGGGAGGCGGGAGCGGCGAGAGCTCCCTGGGCATGCAGCTGCTGGTGGACGTGGTGACGGGACAGCTGGGGGCCGAGGGCGAGCAAAGCTGCGCGGCGCAGATCTCCCGCGTCATCCTGGCAGGCAACCTGCTCAGCCAGAACACGCAGAACAGAGACACCCTCCACAAGGTAGGCCCGCGAGTGCCCTGGGGCTGGGGTGCCACCCATGGTGCACTGGCTGTGTGGGGAGGTGGCGAGGTCTCGGCCCGGTGCCTTTCCCCAGCACTCGGGTGTGTCTGCGCAGAGTGGCGCCTGCCTGGGCAGGGGAAGCAGGCACCGGGCTGGGCATAGGCCGCCACGCAGCAATGGGCCAAAGTCCCAGCCGAGCTGGCAGAGGGACTTGCTGTCGGTCTGGTGTTGGGAGAGGCTGGCAGGGCTGCCTGGGGCAGAGGAATTAGCCCGGGGGCTGCCCGCACTGCGACTAGGGGAGAGGCGGCGCCACATGGCCTGCTTGTGCCGGGCACTGCTAGCGGCTGCCAGCTGCCTCTCCTGGCTGCGGCACCAGGGAAGTTCTTTGGCCTGCCAGGCGGCCCCGAGGCTGTGGTAGAAACAGGCTAGCGAAGGGATGGGCTGCTCATGGGGCCTGTGTGGTCTCTGCCCAGTCAGGAACCTCCAGTGGGGGTCAAACAGCCAGTGCCAGCACCCAGCCCTACCCGACAGAGGGGGCTGCTCTTCTGACGCCTCTCCTGGCTCCTTGCAGGCCAAGTACCTGACCAAGAAGACCCAGGCTGCCAGCGTGGAGGCGGTGAAGATGCTGGACGAGATCCTGCTGCAGCTCAGTGTGAGGGGCCTGGCCTGGGCGGCAGTGCGGGATCACTGCTGGGGGGGCGGGGGCGGTGCAGGATCACTGCTGCAGGGGCTGGTGGAGGCAGGCAGGCAGCTCTTAGTGAGGGGCCATGGCTGGGCGGTGGTGCGGGATTGCTCCTGGGGCGCAGCGGGCAGGCAGTGAGGGGTCAGGGCCAGGCGGCAGGGCAGGGTCACTGCTGGGGGCAGCGGGCAGACAGTGAGGGGCCAGGGGTCAGGCCAGGCGGGGCAGGGTCACTGCTGGGGGCAGCGGGCAGACAGTGAGGGGTCAGGGCCAGGCGGCGGGGCGGGGTCGCTGCTGGGGCCGGGGAGGCGGGCAGGCAGGCAGTGAGGGGACCACATCTGTGTACAGATGTGGTCTCCTCACCTCAAAAAAGATATTTTGGCCTTGGAAAGGGTTCAGAAAAGGGCAACTAAAATGATGAGGGGTTTGGAACGGGTCCCATATGAGGAGAGGTTAAAGCGACTGGGACTTTTCAGTTTAGAAAAGAGGAGACTGAGGGGATATGATAGAGGTGTATAAAATCATGAGTGGTGTGGAGAGGGCCGATAAAGAAAAGTTATTTATTAGTTCCTAAATAGAAGAACTAGAGGACACCAAATGAAATTAATGGGTAGCAGGTTTAAAACTAATAAAAGAAAGTTCTTCTTCACACAGCGTGTAGTCAACCATGTGGAACTCCTTGCCAGAGGAGGCTGTGAAGGCTAGGACTAGAACAGAGTTTAAAGAGAAGCTAGATAATTTCATGGTGGTTAGGTCCATAAAAGGCTATTAGCCAGGGATAAAATGGTGTCCTTGGCCTCTGTTTGTTAGAGGCTGGAGAGGGATGGCAGGAGACAAATCTTGATCATTGTCTTCGGTCCACCTCTGGGGCACCTGGTGCTGGCCACTGTCAGCAGACAGGCTACTGGCTAGATGGACCTTTGGTCTGACCCGGTACGGCCGTTCTTATGTTCTTATGTAGGGGTCAGGGCCAGGCGGCGGGGCAGGGTCACTGCTGGGGGAGGCAGCGGGCAGGCAGTGAGGGGTCGGAGCCAGGTGGCGGGGCAGGGTCATTGCTGGGGGGAGCAGTGGGCAGTTAGTGAGGGGTCAGGGCCAGGCGGCAGGGCAGGGTCACTGCCGGGGGGGGGCAGCGGGCAGGCAGTGAGGGGTCAGGGCCAGGCGGGCGGGGCAGGGTCACTGCTGGAGGTGGGGGGGCAGCGGGCAGGCAGTGAGGGGTCAGAGCCAGGCGGTGGGGCAGGGTCACTGCTGGGGTGGGGCAGCGGGCAGGCAGTGAGGGGTCAGGGCCAGGCGGTGGGGCAGGGTCACTGCTGGGGGGGCAGCGGGCAGGCAGTGAGGGGTCAGGGCCAGGCGGGGGGGGGCTTGCGCGGTACCCAGCTCTGGTGACCCGTTTGCTTGCAGGCCTCCGTGCCAGTGGACGTGATGCCCGGCGAGTTTGACCCCACTAACTACACGCTGCCCCAGCAGCCGCTGCACCGCTGCATGTTCCCCCTGGCGAGCGCCTACTCCACACTACAGCTGGTCACCAACCCCTACCAGGCCGACATCGACGGGGTCCGGTAACGCCCTAGCTTGGCCGGCAGGGGGCCCGGCAAATGCAAAGGGGCCGCACTGACCCCAGGGGCAGCCAGGGAAAATCGCGCCCTCAGGGTGGGAGCTGGCAGGGGCTTGGCGAAAGGCCTGGGAGGGGCAGGGGGGCCTGAGCTGGCACTCTCAGGACTGGGGCAGCATTGGGGACACTTCGGCCCGCCACCCGCAGTCTGACTCCCTGCCCCAGGTTTCTGGGGACGTCTGGCCAGAACATCAGCGACATCTTCAAGTACAGCAGCATGGAGGGCTACCTGGAGATCCTGGAGTGGACGCTGCGCTGTGGGGGGGCACCTCAGCCCCACGGCCCCCGACACCCTGGGTGAGGTGGGGCTGGGCGGGCAGCAGGCGGGTGGAGCGTGGGGGCTGGGATGGCCTGGAGAACAAACCCCGGCTCGAGGGCATGCGGGGTCTGGCACAGGGGCTCCCCTGCAGCAGGGGCGCAGCCGTCCGTGGGCGAGAGGTGCTGCTTACCCGTTGGGGGCAGGGCCGTCCTGCTGAGTAGGGCGTCCCTGCGGGTGGAGCAGTTTCTGATTCCTAGCCAGGTGCTCCCTAACCCTCGCCTCTCCCCCCAGCCTGCTACCCTTTCTACAAGACTGACCCCTTCATCTTCTCCGACTGCCCTCACGTCTACTTCTGTGGGAACGCCGGCTTCCAGGCCAAGGAGCTCACAGGTGAGGCCCAGCGGCCCGCTGGCTGGGCGTCGGGTATCTGTGTGGGGCTGCTCTGTGCCCCGCCGGGGCAGCGCCGGGACAGGAAGGAGGCCCCAGCAGGGTCCTGCTGCTCTCCTGTCCTGTTCCTAGTCTGGGCGGATGCCCCGCTGGCTGGGGAGGCAGCCGGGATGCCCGCGGGTTACGCCCGTGTCTCTGCTGCAGGTGTGCACCGGTGCATGCTGGGAAGATCCCTCGGCAGGTTGGCGCTCAGAGGTGGCACACGGGGCTGCTGCAGGAGGAGGCTGCGCTGGGCACCCATCCCTCGCCCATAGAGCCAAGCCCTGGGCACGCACACTGCTGGCGGGGACCAGGACTCGGAGCCAGATGGCAGGACGGCTGCTGGCCCCCGCCAGTGCCCGCAGTGCAGGGGAGGGAGCGAGCCCCAGCCCAGCGCATGGGAAATGCAGTAGCCCCATGGCGTCCCCCTCTTTAGCCTCGCAGGGGCGGACGGGCAGCAGGTGCTGCTGGTGACCATCCCTGACTTCAGCGCCACCCAGACCGCCTGCCTAGTCAACCTGCGCAGCCTCACCTGCCAGCCAATCAGCTTCTCCGGCTTCGGCGCCGAGGACAACGAGATGGATGTGAGCCACTGAGCTGCGGGGCCGGGGCCAGGCTGCCCCGCGCCGGGCGCAGATGGACCTCAATAAAACCCCTCTCCCCACCCCGTGCCCCCGGCTGGTTCTGGCGCGGCGAGGAGACAGGCCGAATGGGCGCTCCGTGTGCCCTGCCTGGGGAGATCTGCCCAGGGCATGCTCCTGCCCCGGCTGGCTCCTTCAGCTGAGCAGGCTCTGGCTGCCCTTCAGACAGGGCCCAGGCCTGGCCCCACCACGCGGGGGGAGCTGGCGCTGCTCACAGGCACTGATGGCAGGGGTCTGGTCGTTCTAGCTTCCCCACCAAGGGGCACAGGCCCCGGCAGGATGGGTCCGTGCAGTGGGGCAGGGGAGGTGGCTGCAGCCTCATCGACAGGGTTCGTGCTGTGAGCATGCTCAGCTCTGCCCCTCCCTCTCTCCCCCCATGCCCAGCCAGCCTTCCCCTCCTGGTAGCCTGCCTGGTGCGAGAGGACGAAGCTGGCACCTTTACCAACGTAGCTGGATTTATTTGTATAACAGGAACTGCATGGAGGACGCCAGCTGCCCAGGGGCTGCGCTGCCCCACCTCTGGGGCCTGCCCCGGAGAGGGTCCCAGCCCCCCCTGCTGGGCAGTACAGAGGGGCAGGGCCGGGCCCCACATCAACCCTCCCTCACACCCTGAGCCTGGCCAGCTGCTGGTGCTGCCTTGTCCCAAAGGGCCACCCTTGGTTCCTGCCCAGAAGGGCAGGGCCCCCCATGCCCAGCCCCTTGCGGGCAGCTGCGTGCCCCTGTGCTCCTAGCAAGCTGCATGGTGAGAGCCTGGCAGGGAAGCAGGAGGCCGGTGGAGGCGAGTGCTGGGTCGACGGCAGGCTGCCCGGAGCCGCAGGCTCTAGAAGCAGATGATGGTGCCTGCAGCTGAAGAAATGGCGGCCGGCCGTGGGCGCTAGTGTCTGGACTGGGCCGTAGGCAGCCGCAACAGGAGCGACTCCTAATCGCCAAAGTTCACGGTGTAGGTCTCCGCCGTGGTCAGGGGCTGCGCTGTCCCTGTGCCCACCTCCCACGCCCCCGCCTCCGCCTCCAGCTCCGTCACCAGCTCTGTCACTGTCTCCGTCACCGTCTCCAGCTCCGTGTAGGTCTCGGTCTCCCAGGTGGCTGCGGTGGGCGGCGGCTGGCTCCAGGGGGAGAAGGTGGTGCTGCTGAAGGGGAGGGTGGAGGTGGGGGGCGGTGTGGGGGCGGTGCTGGTGGTGGTGGCGTTCAGCATGCGCTGGCGC
Organism: Rafetus swinhoei; assembly: GCA_019425775.1. Lineage (NCBI taxonomy): Eukaryota > Metazoa > Chordata > Testudines > Trionychidae > Rafetus > Rafetus swinhoei. The sequence goes on from JAFJHL010000226.1 coordinate 1,889,764, forward strand.
ATCTGTTGGCGGAGCCGCATGCGCTGGCGCATCCTCATGCGGAACCGCATGCGCTCCCGGGGGGTCATGGGCCGGCCGTGCGGGATGCGCAGGATGGGCCGGTTCCCGTTCATGGCCATGATCTCCCGGATGCGCTTCCAGTTGGAGCGCGAGAGGACGAAGTTGCACTGGGTGGCGCCGATGTCGTACAGGACGTTGCAGGTCTTGGCGCTGGGGTTGTAGCCCTCGGCCCTGGCCACCACGCGGTACTCGCCCGGGTTCAGGATGCGCCAGTAATCCCCGCCGCTGGCTGCAAGGGCACAGGGAGGGGTGAGCGGGGCGGGGCTTTGCCAAGCACTTCCTGCAAGGCGGCTTCGCCTGGGTGCCCCCTGCTTCCCTCTTGGCCTTGCAGAGCCGTGCCATGGGGCAGGCAGGGCCCCCCCGCCCCCCTGGGGGCTGGGCACCTCTAGCCTTGGCTGCTGCACGGGGCTGCCCAGCTTGTGGACAGCTGCTGCAAGATGCCTGCTAGCTCAGCTATGGTCTAAGTGCAGGGGGAGGGCACAGGCTGGGTGCCCATGGGGGAGGGCAAAGCGCTTGGCACAAAGGGTGGGGGAGGCTGGGTGCTTCCGGGGGGTGGAGAGGGGAACAGCTCCTGTCCTGGTGCCCGCGGGGGTGAGGGAAGAGGGAAGAGCTCCCGTCCTGGTGCCCGGGGGGGGGAGGGAACAGCTCTGTCCCGGGGGGAGGCGCGGCCGTACCTGTCTTCACGTTGTGGTTGATCCCTCCCACGACGATGGTGGCATTGGCGATGGGATCCCCCTGCTGGTCCGTCACCACCCCCTTAATGCCCCGGTGCACCTGGCAGGGGAAAGGCCGTTAGTCCCAGCCCGGCCGCAGACCCCCGCGCCCCCCGGCTGCGGTTGGGCCTGGCCCACCTGCTCCATGAAGGTGAGCAGCGACTCCTTGTTGTTCTCCCACTCCTGCTGCAGCTCGCTGGCGTGCGGGAACTTGTCGCAGCCCAGGTAGACGGAGAGCTCCAGGCAGTTGGTGTGCAGGTAGCTGAAGTCGTTCAGGCCTGGCCGGGCGGAGGGGAGGGTGAGCCGTCAGGGGGAGCTAGGGCCGGATACAGCCCTGTGCCACCTGCGGGGGGGACCGGTCCCCTCCTGTGCGGGGCCGGCTGGGTCCCTGGGGCGGGTAGCGTGGCCCGGGGGGGGCTCTGCAGTGATGCCACCTTCCCCACTGGGGGCACCACCCTCTGGGCACACGCAGCCCTAGGCTGAGCATCGGGCCGGGCAGTGAGAAAGGGGGGCGGCTGGGAAAGGCCAGGTCAGTGAGCCCTGCCGGCTGGGCCAGGCTCCCCCGTTTTCCCGCCCCTGCGCGGGATGAACGTCTGTGCCCCAGGATGCAGCGGACGTGCGGCACCTAAGAACAGTCGTGTGGCGGGGTGGGGCCGAGGGGCTCTGCGTGCAGGAGGGGGCTCAGGGCTGGAGTTACAGATGTTAAATTTAGAATAATCAACTAATCGACTAGTGGACAGAATTTCCATCGACTAGTCGATAAGCGGGGGATCCGCAGGGGGGTAGCGGCTCCCGGCCCCGGCCCTAACCCCACCATGGCTCTGCCTTTAAATGAGCCGGTAGGCTCTTAATACGTTCCAAAGGCTGAAGCGCAGCGGCGGACCGGTGAAAGCCAGGAATCAGCTGTCCCAGCTCACGTCTGCTTTTTAAATGCAGTAAGAACTGGCAGGCTCTTAATACGTTTAAAAAGCAGAGGCGCAGCGTCTGGGACCAGGCACTCCTGCTAACCCCCTGCGGAGACTGTGCAGGGGGGAACTGGGTTTTAAGCCGGCTCTCCTTGGCACCAGCTCCGGCCCCACCCCCTTGCTGCCTCTCTCTGATAGAAGCAGCAAGGGGGGGACGTGTCTAGTTGCTTACACCCCTAGATGGGGTGCAGGAGTGTGAGGGCTGGGGGTGCAGGCTCTGGGGTGGGGCTGGGGTTGAGAGCTTTGGGGTGCAGTAGGGAGCACAGGCTCTGGGGTGTGGGCTTTGGGGTGGAGCCAGGTAGAGGGCTGGGGTGCAGGAGGGGGCTCTGGGGTTGTGGGCTTTGGGGTGCAGAAGGAGGGAGGGGCTGGGGTTGAGGGCTTTGGGGTGCAGGAGGGGGCTCAGCTGGCATTCTCCCCAAAGGACAGACAGGTGGGGAGCCCTGTCTGTCCTAGCTGAGCCCTGGCCCCTCTGATTGATGGGTGCTTGCTTCAGTGCTTCTTCCTTCCCCCCCCCCCGCACCACTCACTGCCCACTCGGGGGTGCCACTTGGCGCCGCTGACGATGCCCATGCCGTTGGTCATGTCCTGGGTGTGGCAGCCCCCACGGAAGGTCTCAGTCATGGTGAGGTGGGCCGAGGCGTAGGAGATGGCCAGCCAGCGGAAGATGGCATGGTCTGGGGTCTCCTGCGCCTCCAGGTTCTCGTCCTCGTAGTCGTCCGGCCCCTGGGCCATGGCCGCTGCCCCCTCGCCCTCACGGGGCGGCCGCGCCATGTCGTAGGGGTATGACACCAGCTTCTCCCCGCCATGGAAGTTGGCTCCCAGCACGAAGGGGGTCTTCTCCGTCCAGGCGAGGATGGCGCGCACCTCCACAGCCACCTGGAGGGCGGGCACAGATCTGGAGCTCATGGGCACACAACTCCCCTGGCAGAGAGACGCACCCCACCTGCCCTGGCGTTGGCTGGCCCCCTGCCCAGCACCTCCACTGCAACTGCCAGTGCTCAGATCTGATGGGAAGGTGCAAATCACTGGTTCTGTTCACACGGCTCACGCGCACAGATGGGTTTGGTATGTGGAGTGACAGGTGCTGGCGCGGGCCTGCTGTGGTGCACACTGGCTTCTGGGAGGCTGCCTGGAGGGTCGGGCCAGCGGGGCCTCGCTGCATGTTTCTGTCTCTAAGGTGCCACAGGGGTACCTGTTAAAGTTACCGACTAACGGGGCTCCCCTCGGACTGAGCAGACAGCAGATTGTTTCACCTGCTACAAGCTGGCACCAAGAACTTTGCCACTGGTGCATGTCACTTGACTCCTCCAACAATTTTTCTCCTTCTTAATAAATTTTTCGATGGTAGATACTAAAGGACTGGCCCAGCGGGCTTTTGGGGTAAAATCTGAGCTACAAATTGACGTGGGGTTGGTATTTGGGCCTGGAAGAGCCTGTTTGGAGTGGGGGGGACCCTCTGTAAGGCGGAGTCCAGCTGTGTCTGTGTGAGGAGCGGGGGCTAGCTGTGTCTGGGGGCGGTGGCTGTGTGAGGAGCGGGGGCCGGCTGTGTCGAGGCGGTGGCTGTGGCTGTGAGAGGAGCGGGGGGAAAGCTGTGGCTGTGAGGAGCGGGGGGCCGGTTGTGTCTGTGCGAGGAGCAGGGGGCTGGCTGTATCTGCGGGAGGAGCAGGGGGCCGGTTGTGATGCCCTCTCCAGCCCTGCCGTTATCATGGGGATGGGCAGAGCTTGCGGCCATCCCACGTTGGTGCCAGCACATGCACCAGGGAGCCCCCCGCCCGCCTGGGCACTCACGTGGGCGTCCTCGGCCAGGTAGTGCTCAGGGATGGGGATGTGATGGTTGGGGACCCGGTGCGGGACCCACTTCCGCTCCTCAGCCGCCCACAGCACGCTGGCCAGGTCGGGGAAGTTCTCGAAGAGGTCGTAGCCTTCCTCCGTCCAGTGGCCCAGTGCCCAGTTCCCCAGCTCCGAGCCCTGCAGGGAGAGGCCCACTCTGCTCAGCAGCCTGTCCCCGGTGGCTGGCACCTGCCCTGCCCGCCCCCAGGGCTGGGCACGATGGCGCCGACAGACTCGTGTCTCCCCTTGCCCTGTTCCTGCACGTGCCAGCTCACTCCATCTCCCCCTTCTGGCCCCCCGAGCTCTCCTGGCCCCCAGTCCCTGCCCCCTCGGTGAGGGGTGGGCGCTCACCGCCTGGCTGGCGATCTCGTAGCCGTCGGGGTTGAGGGAGGGCACGAGGTGGATGCGGGTCTCGGTCACCAGGTTGCGCACGCGGGGGTTCCCGTCCTGGTACTCCTTGCACAGGAACTGCATCAGCAGCAGCAGCAGCTCGCGGCCCAGCACCTCGTTGCCGTGCAGCCCAGCCGTGTAGCGGAACTCGGGCTCCCCTGGCCGGGGAGCAGGGGGTCACGGCTCTGCCCATGTGCCGCCCCAGTGTGCCCACCAAGCACAGACCCTGGGGTGGAGCCTTCCTCCCTCCCCCGGCACGGGAGCTCTGGGGCAGCATCCTACCACCCCACTGGGCACTCAGCCCCTGCCAGACCAGCAGGCCCGATGCTCTCCGCTCCCTGGGGGCACACTGGAGGCTGGGAGGGCAACACCCAGGAGCCTGGTGCCAGCTCCTGGCCTCTCACTATGTACGGTCTGGTGCTTTGCTGCCCTGAAATCCCCAGGCTGGAGACGGCCAACATGGGACCACAGCCCCTGCCCCATTGCCTCCTCCCCCGCCCCAGCAGGCAAGGGAGCAGTGCCCCCACCTCCACCCCGGCCAGGCCCGGCCTCACCCAGCTCGTGCTCCCCCGGCTTGTCCGAGATCTCCATGGCGTAGATCTTCAGGCCGCGGGAGCTCTTGCCGATGTTGTAGATGCGGGTGATGCTGGGGCACTCTTCGTTCACCACCTTCATGAGCTGCAGGGGGCAGGGAGGCGGTAGAGGGGCCGGGTCTGCCTCCCCCAGGGGCTCCGGGAGGGGCAGAGGGGCCCCATTGGGGAGCTCATGCTGCGAAGGGGGGGAGCTGCGTCTGTGTCAGGCACAGCCAGGAGGCACTGAGCCAGGGGCGTAAAGGCCAGCGGCGGGGGAGCCCTGCTAGGGCCCAGGCCGTGCTAGGAGGGGCCGAGCTGCGGGGCCTGGCTAGAGCCCCAGGAAATGCTGCCGAGGGCAGGCACTTGCCCTGGGGGGCAGGAGGCTGGGGCAGCACTAACCGGGCAGGGGGTTGCTTGGAAGGGCCCCGGGAGCCATGGCTGAGCAGTGCTCCGGGCCCTGAATGGCTCTGCCCAGCCGGGGCGAGGGGTGAACCCGTCCCAGGGCCGCACGCACCTGCCTCATGTCCTTGTAGCTGTGGTGGCGGAAGTCCAGGTTGTCGGCGGACGTCACCTCGTTCTGCTGGCTGTAGTAGCTGCTGATGGCTGGGAAGGGGTGGAGTGGCCGGTCAGGGGCGCGGCCAGGACCCGCCCGGGCTGCAGCCAGAGGGGGCCTAGCGCTGCCCGGCCGCAGGGCAGGGACCCCGGCACCTGGGTGGGACGGGGCAGCTCGGGCTGTTCTGCAGTGCAGAGCCCTGCATGGCTTGGCATGGGCGGGGGTTGGCAGAGCCCTCACAGACAGCTGCCTGGTTGGCACTGCCAAGGGCTCTGGGTGGCACCAGCCCCTGAGCTCCAGGTTGCCAGGTGGGCAGGGAGCTCTGCCTGGGCAGCGCCCCCTTCTGGACAGGACCCTCCCAGGGTGGCTCCTGGGCACCCCGGGGGCACGGGGCTGGGGCAGCAGCCTGCCCAGCCTGGCTCTCGTGCCTGTTCTGCCCCAGCTGTCACGTCCCTCCCGCCCCCGCACACCCCGGGCAGCTGCGGCGGTGTCAGGCCCCGGCAGGCGCGCCTGCTCCGGTCTCTTACTGGAGAGGGGGCAGCCCAGCACCTCCAGGCGCAGGCACAGGCTGCCATTCCAGGTCTGCGGGTACACCCGGATGTAGCGCGCCACCATGGGCTCCGGGAACTCCGTCAGCACCGGCGTGTCCTTGTCCACGTTGCCGTGGAAGAGCTGCAGGGACAGGCCAACAGGCCACATCAGCCGCGGCACCAGGACACCCTCCCCATGTGCTGCCCCCCAATGCTCTGCCAATGCCCCCCAAGCCCTGGGCTCTTCCCACCACCACCACCACCCTCGACAGGCACGAGTCACAGCCTCTTGGGGGGGGGGGAGGGAGGGGAGCACCTGGGCGGAGAGGGGCTGGTGGGGGCAGGGCTGGAGGGAAGGAGTCTGGTGCATTGTATGTAAGAGAGCAGTATGATTGCTCAGAGCTCCAGTATTTAGAGGGAGAAAAGCCTGTTGAGAGTCTATGGGTTAAGTTTAGAAGTGGAAGCAACAGGGCTGATGTTGTGGTCCGTGTCTGCTATAGAGCACCGGATCAGGTGGATGAGGTAGATGAGGCTTTCTTCAGACAACAGAGAAGTTTCCAGATCGCAGGCCCTGGTTCTCATGGGCAACTTTAATCACCCTGACATCTGTTGGGAGACCAATATGGCAGTGCACAGACAATCCAGGAAGTTTTTGGAGAATGTTGGGGATAACTTCTTGGTACAAGTGCTGAAGGAACTGACCAGGGGCCATGTGCAGCTTGACCTTCTGCTCACAAGCAGGGAGGAACTAATAGGGGAAGTAGAGGTGGGTGACAACCTGGGAAGCAGTGATCATGAGATGGTAGATTTCAGGATCCTGACCAAAGGAAGAAAGGAGAGTAGCAAAATACACACCTTGGACTTCAGAAAAGCAGACTTTGACTCCCTCAGAGAACTGATGGGCAGGATTCCCTGGGATGCTAACATGAAGGGGAAAGGAGTCCAGGAGAGCTGGCAGTATTTTAAAGAAGCCTTATTGAAGGCACAGGAAGAAAACATCCTGACGCGCAGCAAGAAAAGCAAATATGGTAGGCAACCAGATTGGCTTACCGGGGAAATCCTTGGTGAACAAAAAGGAAGCTTACAAGAAGTGGAAACTTGGACAGATGACTAGGGAGGAGTATAAATATATCGCTAGAGAATGCAGCGGAGTTATCAGGAAGGCGAAAGCACAATTGGAATTGCAGCTAGCAAGGGATGTGAAGGATAACAAGAAAGGTTTCTACAGACATGTGAGCAATAAGAGGGTGTGGCACCCTTACTGGACAAGGGAGGTAACCTAGTGACAGATGATGTAGGAAAAGCTGAAGTACTCAATGCTTTCTTTGCCTCTATTCACGGACAAGGTCAGCTCCCAGACAAATGCACTAGGCAATGCAGTATGGGATGGAGGTGGGCAGCCCTCGGTGGGGAAAGAAAAAGTTAGAAACTATACAGAAAAGCTAGACATACACACATCCATGGGCCTGGATTTAATGCATCCGAGGGTACTGAGGGAGTTGGCAAATGTCATTGAGGAGCCTTTGGCCATTATCTTTGAAAACTCGTGGAGATCGGGAGAGATCCTGGGTGATTGGAAAAAGGCAAATGTAGTGCCCATCTTCAAAAAAGGAAGAAGGACAATCCAGGGAACTACAGACCAGTCAGCCTCACCTCAGTCCCCAGAAAAATCATGGAGGGATCCCCAAGGAATCCATTTTGAAGCACTTGGAAGAGGGGAAAGTGATCAGGAATAGTCAGCATGGATTCACGAAGGGCAAGTCGTGCCTGACCAATCTGATTAGCTTCTCTGATGAGGTAACTGGCTCTGTGGATATGGGAAAGTCAGTGGATGTGATATACCTTGACTTTAGCAAGGCTTTTGATATGGTCTCCCACAATATTCTTGCCAGCAAGTTAAGGGACTATGGATTGGATAAATGGACGGTAAGATGGATAGAAAGCTGGCTAGAAGGTCGGGCCCAATGGGTAGTGATCAACGGCTCGATGTCAGGTTGGCGGTCGGTTTCTAGCGGAGTGCCCCAAGCATCGGTTCTAGGACCGGTTTTGTTCAACATCTTTATTAATGACCTGGAGGAGGGGATGGATTGCACCCTCAGCAAGTTTGCAGATGACACCAAGCTAGGGGGGAGAGGTAGATACGCTGGAGGGCAGGGATCGGGTCCAGAGTGACCTGGACAGATTAGAGGATTGGGCCAAAAGAAATCTGATGAGGTTCAACACGGACAAGTGTAGAGTCCTGCACTTGGGATGGAAGAATCCCAAGCATTGTTACAGGCTGGGGACCGACTGGCTAAGTAGCAATTCTGCAGAAAAGGACCTGGGGGTTACAGTGGATGAGAAGCTGGATATGAGTCAACAGGGTGCCCTTGTAGCCAAGAAGGCTAATGGCATATTAGGTTGCATTAGGAGGAGCATTGCCAGCAGATCCAGAGAAGTGATTATTCCCCTTTATTCAGCTCTGCTGAGGCCACATCTGGAGTATTGTGTCCAGTTCTGGGCCCCCACTATAGAAAGGATGTGGACGCATTGGAGAGGGGCCAGCGGAGGGCAACCAAAATGATTAGGGGGCTGGAGCACATGACCTATGAGGAGAGGCTGAGGGAGTTGGGTCTGTTTAGTCTGCAGGAGAGAAGAGTGAGGGGGGATTTGAGAGCAGCCTGCAACTTCCTGAAGGGAGGTTCCAAAGAGGCTGGAGAGAGGCTGTTCTCAGTGGGGGCAGGTGGCAGAACGAGGAGCAATGGGCTCAAGTTGCAGTGGGGGAGGTCTAGGTTGGATATTAGGAAAACCTATTTCCCTAGGAGGGTGGGGAAGCACTGGGATGGGTTCCCTAGGGAGGGGGTGGAGTCTCCATCCCTAGAGGTTTTAAGTCCCAGCTTGACCAAGCCCTGGCTGGGTTGATTTAGTTGGGATTGGTCCTGCTTTGGGCAGGGGGCTGGACTCGATGACCTCCTGAGGTCTCTTCCAGCCCTGGGATTCTATGGGGTGGGGGGGCGCCGAGGGGGCCGTACCATCTCCTCGTAGCCGTTGGAGAACATGGCCCAGTTCTGGCTGTCGTTGCTGAAGCCCACGTAGAAGGCGGTGACAAAATCATCGCTGGGGAGACAAGAGCAGGGGGGACTCAGCACCCAGTGAGCTGGGGGCAGCCATGGGCAGGGAGTCCCGGGGGTTGCTGGGGGGTTCAGGGTGCTCTGGCTCAGGACAGCCAAGTAGCACAGGCTGGAATCCCAGGGGCACTGGCAAAGGGGGGCCCAGCCCCCACAGCGCTAGCCCCCAGCCCATGGGCATGGGGCCAGTCCTCCCCCAGCGCCGGCCCCACTGGCAAACGCATGGACCCCCTGACTGTGGCCCAGCCCCTCCCTTCTGGATCTGGGACCCCCTCCCCCAGCCCTGGGCTGTATGGACTGGGTCTGGAACCCCCCAGTCATGGCCCTTCCCCCCCCCAGGCCAGACCCGTACGTACTGGGACTGGGACCCCCCAGTCATGGCCCATCCCCCCACCCCAGGCTGGACCTGTACATACTGGATCTGGGAGTCCCGGCCCTGTGTGATGACCCCCGTGAATTTCGTGGTTCTCCTGGTGTCCACCTCGATCCAGTGGGTCCGGGTGTCGTCCTCAGCGCACCAGGCACCGTCGAAGAAATCGTCCTCATTGGAGCCAGCCTGGGGGCAGAGGGACAGGGGAGAGGAGCCCAAGGGAGGGGGAGTGACCCCAGGGCAGGGGGCCTAGGCAGAGGAGGGGCTGGGGCTGCTCCTACCTGCATGTTGAGCCTCCCGCGCTGCGCGCCCAGGCCGTGCCGCAGCATGGATGAGGCCAGGATCTGGTCGTCCTCGATGCGGTGGGACTCCATCCCGATGGGGGGGCACTCTGCAAGATGGGGGGCCGTGACCAGGGGTGGGGCAGGCCAGGGCTGCCCTCCCTGCCCAGCTCCCTGCCAGGCTCCCCAGCTCAGTGCTCTGGGGTTGGGGGTCCGGGGGGGGCTCTCTCCCTGCCCCCTGCAGCTGGTGCCAGTTGGGCCCTCACGCCCGTGTGGGCACCAATCCGGCAGAGGTGCTGAGGCTTGGCTGCATCTCCCGGCCCTGGGCAAACCAGCCTCCCGCAGCCCCCTGCTCGGGCATCAACCCTGCCCCCGCTCTCCAAAGGGGGCACCTGGCTGCCCCCCCTTGCCTGGCTGGCGGGCTGGGCCCTGGGGGTCCCAGATCCAGAAGGGAGGGGCTGGGTCACTCACTTGGCTTCTCCTCCGGGGGCGTCCATTCGTCCTCATCCGGCTCCCACTTCTTCCCTCCCGGCTTCTTCGGCTTTCCTGCGGGGGGGGGGACAGTGAGAGAGGTGGGGGAGGAGGCGTGGCTGAGGCTGGGCCCCCTGCTCCAGGCAGGCTCAGAGGGTGCCGGGGGGGCACGGAGAAGAGGCGGGACAGGAGCCTGTTGCCTGGCACCCCTGGGCAGCTGAGAAGGGCCCGAGAGCGTGGCGGGGGCATGGGGAGTTGGGTGGCGAGAGGAAGGCCATGGGGGGGACCAGAGCCCAGCCCCTGCCGGGGATTGTGGACACGGTGCCCCTGGGACCAGCCCCGCGCCGGAGAGGACGCGGTTGGGGAGGCAGCTCCGCACCCACCTTTCCGCTCCTTGGTCTTCTCCGTCCACTTGTCCTCGTCCGTCTCTGCCTCCGTCTCCTCCTTGCTGCTGCCACCTTTCTTGGGCTTCCCTGCACCCGGTGAGGGGGCGGTCAAGGCCAAGGTGAGCCGGGGGAGGGGCTAGACTGGGCTAGGGGGCTCCCGCCCCAGCGGCTTGAGCACCGTGTCCCTGGGGATCCCCGCGTAGCAGCCAGGGCCAGCTGGAAGAAGGGAGCCCACCTGGCCAGGGTCTACTGGGGAGAGCGCGATCAGCATATCTGGCCCCTCCCACAATTGACTTGAGCCTGCCCCCTGTGCCTGGCCCCTCCCACAATTTACCTGGCCCCACCCCACATGTCCAGACCCTCCCACAGTGTAACTGGGTGTGATGTGATTGGACAGTGGTATGGACATACACATGGTTGTAGCCCGGCCCCGCCCACTACATGTCCAGCCCCACCCCATGGGGGGCAGCCCCCTCCTCACGTGGCTTGAGTCGATCCTCATCCGTTTCCATCTCGCCTTCGCCCTCTTTCTTGCCGGGGACCTTCTTGGGGGGGGGCAGGCCGTACTCCACTGCGGGCGAGAGTGGGGCGCGCTGAGGTGCTGGCTGGACGCCCGCAGCCCGGGGGACACAGTGGGGAGTGGGGAGAACATGCCAGGGACCAGCCCTGCCAGAGAAGCCACAGGACGTGGAGCCGGGCTGGCGGGCACCCGGGTATCCGGCCCCGCAGGACCCAGCCCTGCCCAGCATCGCCTGGCTGCTGGCTCTAGCTGGGAAGGGGCCTCTGTTGAGAAGGGCAGACCAGATCTCCCCCCCGGCCCAGGCCCTGAGCTGCAATGGCTGGTGGCAGGCAGGCCAGATGGGGTGGGAGCAGGTTCACACGGGGGCCAGGCTGTGGAGGGGAAGGCCAATGGTTCCTGGGTGTAGGGCAAGGCAGGGCAGGAGGAGGAGAGAGGACACAGAGCTGGGGCAGGTGGCTGGGTGGCAGGAGGTGGGGCAGGAGGAGGAAGAGGCCTGGGTCAGGGGCAGGAGGCAGGGGACTGGGTCTGGCAGAGGAGGCAGAGGGCTAGGGGCAGAGGACTGGGGAAGGGGACTGGGGCAGGGGCTGGGGGCAGGAGGAGACAGAGGACTAGGGCAGAGGGCTGGGGCCAGGACTGGGGTGGGGGCTGGGGCGGGGCTGGGCGGCAGGAGGAGGCAGAGGCCTGGGGCAGAGGGCTGGGGCCAGGGACTGGGGTGGGGGCTGGGGCAGGAGGAGACAGAGGACTAGGACTGGGGCAGGGGCTGGGGGGCAGGAGGAGGCAGAGGACTGGGGCAGAGGGCTGGGGCCAGGGACTGGGGTGGGGGGCTGGGGCAGGGGGCTGGGCGGCAGGAGGAGGCAGAGGCCTGGGGCAGAGGGCTGAGGCCGGGGTCCTGTCCCGCCGCGGCCGACACTCACTGTCGTCGTAGTCCGGCAATGGCGGCAGCGGCAACTCCTCGTCGTAGTCCCTCTCGGTGGGCGGCTCTGGGGGCGGCTCTGGGGGTGGCTCTGGGGCGAGGGGAGGGGCCGCGTGAGCCCGGGGGTGCTGGGCCCAGCCAGGTGCCCGTGGGGGAGCTGCCAGGGCTGGGGGGCTCAGCTCAGGAGAGGCCTGGCGGGGCCAATGCTCGGCTTCCCAGGGCCGGGCATGCGGGGGCCCTGTCAGATCGTGGTCCAGGCCCTGCCCCACAACCCCCCGTCTCTCGGCGGCATTACAGGGCGCTAGGCCCGTGGGGCGAGCTGCTGTGGGGCGAACTCAGACAGCAGGTCCCTGCCCCACTTGGCAGCCCCTGCCGCAGGCTGTAGCCGACCTGAGGGGCTGCCCCAAATGGCCCCTCTGCAGCACACGGACCCCTGCAGGGGCTTTTCAGGGGGTCAGGATAGCCCTGGTGTGGAAGCACCCCATCCCCTCCCCCCCCCGAGCAGGTCCTTGGTCCCCAGGGTGGGTGGGTCTAGTGGGGAGTGCGCGATCAGCATATCTGGCCCCTCCCACAATTAACTTGAGCCCGCCCCATGTGCCCGGCTAAGGGACAGGAGCAGAGTCTACGGGTCTAGTTGGGCCTCGACAGTCACCCCGGGGCACTGCCCCACGGCTCCCTGTGCAGCAGAGCCTGACGCCCGAGCAGCAGGGTGGAGCAGAGAGCGGGCAACAACCCAGGCCACAGGAACCTTCATGGGGGGGAGGGGGGCTAAGGCCAAAGTGCCCCCTCCAGCTGCCCTCTCGTCTGGCACCACAGCAGCCCCTGCTGGGCAAAATGTGCACCTGCAGCGCCTCCCCGGCAGCTGCCATTCTTCTGCGGGGGGTGGAGGAGAAATAATCTGCAGGGGACGTGAATTCTGCACGCCCGTGTCTTTTGGTATAAAAAAGGGGGCCCCAGGCTGCTCCTCCAGTCCGGTGCCAGGGCCCACGACAGCCCCTGCGCGGATGCAGGGCAGCTCGGGCCCATCCTGTGGCTGCTCACTCAGGACGGTTGCTTCCCCACCTGCCCCCGAGGCCCTTTCCTGCCCCGCGGGGGAAGACGCAGGGCCAAGGAAACGTACCTGGTTTTTCCTCCACCTCCGGCGGCGGCCGCTCAGGTTTCTTCCTGCTCGGAGGTTTCTTGGGTTTCTGCTGCCGCCGGACGTATTCAACTGGGGGGGACGTAGATTGTCACTGTCCTGCTGCCCCGGGGGGTCTAACCAGGGGCCTGCTCCTGGACTGGGTGGTGGGCACCACATGACATGAGGGGGAGGGGCTGGTGCATCCAGACAGGGCTGGTGAGAGGGAGGGTGGCACCCCCCCCGGGCCTGGCCAGCAGCTGCAGGGCTGGCTTCAGCACTTGGTCTCCCTTCACTCGTGCAAGGGGGGTCAAGGGAGAGAGCAAACCGGATCCCTGAGAGCAGTGGGCCCCTCCCACCCTCGCCAGCAGCCCTGGTGCCCGCCACTGCATAGGCACCGTGGGCCCAATCCCCCCCCACCTGGCACTGTGGGCCCAACCCCTCCCCCTCCGCCTGGCACCGTGGGCCCAATCCCCCCGACCTGGCACCGTGGGCCCAATTTCCCCGCCTGGCACTGTGGACATGACTTACACCTGCCCCAAGTCCAGTGGTGCCCTCTGGCCTGGTGGAGGGTCAGGCCCCATGGGCCTTCGGACTGAGGGGGGCCCACTGTTTAGGAGGCATCCCTGGGGCTTGGGGCTCGGGGCTCTGCTCAGTCCCTGGCTGTCGGGCACTGGGCATCTGGGGCATTGGGGGGAGCTGCCCTCCCAGAGGGAGCATCGGGGGCTCTGGGCAGGTGTGGGAGGGGGCCATCCCTGGGTTCGCTTGCTCTAGGGCAGGGCTGTCCCCGTGGGGCAGGGCCCAGCCAGGAGGGTGGGTCGGGCCGGGGGGGCGCGCGGGAGGCAGCAGCAGCTCCGTACAGTCCTCGTAATCCTCCCGCTCGATCTGCTCGTTGTAGTCCAGCGTGGGCGGCTCAGGCGGCTGCGTCATCTCTGTGGGGAGAGACAGACGCGGTCGCCGGGTGCGGGCACCAGGGCCCAGGTGGCAGGGGGCATGATGGGGGGGCAGGACAGGGGCTGTTCTCTGCTGCGTTAGGCTGGCGCCGAGCAGCGGGTGGGAGGGAGCAGCACAGACACCCCCAGCGTCTCAATGCCCAGGGACACAGGGAGGGGCCACGGGCTCCCGCAGGCTGGGCCAGGGCTGGAGACGCGCCCGCCCTCCCAGGCGACGCCGCAGGGTGACTGGCTCCAGGGCAGGGCAGGGGGCTGGCCCCATGTCGCTGGCGAGCGCTCACCAGGATCAGGCGCTGGTCTCCAGTCCTCCCTGCCGGGCTCCCATGGCTCCGTCGGGGGCTCATGGATCTCAGCTAGGAAGAAAACCCGTTAGCTGGGAGGGGGCCTCTGGCCAGGCACCTTCCCACTGCACCAGGGCCTCTGCAGCCATCCCTGCCCAGGCACTGCCCAGCTATCCATTCACTGCATGGCACTGCACTGCCTCTGCCCAACTGCCCACTCACTGCATGTCACTGCACTGCCCACTGCATGGCACTGCACTGCCCTGCCCAGCTGCCCACTCACTGCATGGCCTCTACTGCCTCTGCCCATGCACTGTCCAGCCACCCAATCACTGCATGGCCCCTGCCCAGGCACTGCCCAGCTGCCAATTCACTGCATGGCCCCTGCTGCTGCCCAGGCCCTGCCCAGCTGCCCACTCTCTTCATGGCTCCTGCTGCCCACCCCTGCCCACGTGCCCACTGCCCCCACTCTGGGCCACACGCTGTTCCCCATGACACTGGCTGAGCTGCTCCAGCCGCAGCCTGGACCAGGTCCTGGGGAAACAGGGCTGCCCCAGTGCCCAGGCACCCCTGCGATAGGGGCAGATCCCCACCCCTGAATCACTCACTCTGGCGGCTGCCTGGCTCCTGTTCCTCAGCCCAGCTTGGCTCCACCGGCTCCTCTGGCCGCCCCGCTGGGAACACAGGGCAGGAGGTCAGAGCGCTGGGCGGGGGCTGGGACCAAGACCCCCTTGAGCCCTGTGGGGAGAGCTGCATGGCAGGGGCGCAGGCTGCATGTGGACCCGGGGGACAGTCCCAGGGGATGGCGCTGGGTACCCGGGGGGGGGACACAGTCCCAGGGGCAGGTGCTGGGGACCTGGGGGGACAGTCTCAGGGGCAAGTGCTGGGTACCTGGAGGACAGACTCAGGGGCAGGCACTGGGGACCCGGGGGGGGGACAGTCCCAGGGGCAGGTGCTGGGGACCCGGGGGGGGGGGCTGATCAGCTGGTTGCAGAGGGGCAGTGCCCGGCGGGGTTGCTTAGCACCAGGCAGCGTATGCTCGCTATGTGCCGGCCCCTGCAGGTGGATGGTGCCCCGGCCAGGGAGGAAGCCTCGCAGGGCGGGCAAGCCCCGGAGCCCTGTAGGGTGGGGTTCGGGCGCTCCTGCTCCGGAGCCAGGGCCTGGCCTGCGCATCCTGGACTGGGCATGGTTGGAGCAACGAGCAGGGGGCTGAGGCACCCCTAGGCCTGCAGCGTTCCTTGGCCGGCGTGTGGGGCAAAGGCCACCAGCCCCGGCTGCCCAGGCAGAGGGGACCCCGATCCAGCGACAGGCGGCTGAGGCCGCAAAGTGCCAAGGGAGCTGGGCCCGCCGGGAAGGGTTCACAGCGCCGGGCTGTTTGGGGAAACGCCCTCGGCAGTGGGGGAGGACGGGCTGGCTCTGCGGCGGAGCAGGGCCCCGGGAGGGCAGCTGGTACACTGGTGGCGACTTCATGGGGCTTGATTACAAGGGGGGGGGCTGCAGCGCCACCCGCCGGCTTCTCTTACTCAGCAGGCGTTTGCTGAGCCGGTGGAAATTCTCCCCCATCACCTCCCCACAAACCGCTGGGCGCCGCGGAGCGTTTCCGCTTCACAACTAGAACCAGAGACCTTCCCGCCCGGGTGGCTGGGCCGCAGCAGCGCACGGAGCAGCCAGGCTGGAGGGCGCTAAATGGGGTATTATGTTCCCGTGTGGTTTGGAGCTGGAGCAAGTGACTGAGTCCAGTTTAACCCTCAAGGGTGCACCAGGAATTGCACTAGCGAGGGAGACGGCGGGTAAAAGAGCCCGGGAGCTGCTGTAGGGTCGATCCAGCCGTGCCCTGAATACACAGGTCAGCCCCAAATGTACCGCGCGCCTGCTGCAGCAAGCAGCCCCTCCGTGCACAAGGCCCTTGGCTCAGGGACAAAGCCTGAAGCTGCAACAAATTGGGGTGCAGGCAGGGGATCTGCAAAATGCATCTCGGCAGGACAAGCCCGGGGGCTTTGGTCAGCTCGCCGGGGACAGTACGGAGTCCAGAGAACACTGGGGACAGCCCCTGGGGGCAGGTGCTGGGCGCCCGGCAGGGACGGCGCTGGGCACACTGAACATCGCGCACACGTCAAACCTCTGCCGCGAGATGGCAGGGCCGGGCCTTGTTCACCTGGGCAGCAGAGCACAAAGGCCCAGATCCTCCAAGTTATTTAGGTGCCTAATTTCCAACGATTTTGGAAAAGGCCCGTAGATTTACAAAAGGGCCTGGACACCAGCCCCGAAGCAGCCTGGGCCGGAGGGCTCCTCGCCGGAGGGCAGCGACGCCTTACAACACGCGCAGGCAAAGCCTGTGCCGGCAAGAGGGAGCGATTCCTGCTTTGCACAGACGGCCCCGCGCACACGGCCCCAGGTGCGGACAGGCCCAAAGGCCACTGGCCTGGAAAGGGCCAGGCCGGGCCGCGCTGGGGGGCTTTCAAGGTCGCTGGCTCCTGCATGCAGATCTGCAACCCTGGCCCAGAGGGAAGACTGCGGCAGCGGGAGGCGTTTCCCCGAGCCCAGCCCAAGCCTGTCTACCACTGGCGGCTGACGACTGTCACCGCGGGGCAGGGAGCCCCTCCTGCACCCTCCAGCCACAGCCAGACTTTTCCCTCTCTCAGCCGGCAGGGAGAACAGGAGAATCTTTGGTTCCCAGGGACACAGTGTAAAGCAGACTTGTCAGCACAGGAACCAGGAGCAGCCCGGCCTGGGGAAAGGGGCCCAGAGCCAAGGCCTCTGACCCCTTCCCTACATCCCAACCCAGCCCCAACTGACTCACACGCCCGGCCGGCCCGGCCCCTCCTCCAGCCTTTGTCCCGCTTCCTGGGGAAAAGGTGTCACCTGGTCGCACTCCCGTCCCTGGCTCAGGTTCAAAAAACCATCGGCCGTTGTGTATTTGAGGGAGGCTGTCACACGGAAATTCCCACTGTCCTCTAGGGACTGGTGTACAGCCCAGGGAAACTGAGGCACGCCCATGGGGTTACTGCAGGACAGTGGAACGCACGTGCCACAGAACAAGCGGAAGACAATCCTCCTCCCCACGTCTCCACTCCGCCACGGAGCTTCAGCTCTAACTTGGCACGGCCCCTAACAACCCGCTCGGAGAGGCGCTAGCGGCAGCGGCAGGCACGTGGCCCCAGAGCCAGGCGGGTCCGTGCAGTGTGGCACACGAACCCAGCCATGGTCCACAAACCCCTCAGAGCCACTGGGTGCTGGCGCCAGCGCCGGCTGCTCCAGGGCGTGGATGGACTGGTGCCCACAAACAGCTGTGTCCAGCTGGCCCTGCTCAAATGAAGCGTCTCTCAGGGTTGTGCCCTTGGTTGCTCCTCTGGGGCCCAGGGCCCGTGTGTTGCAAGAGTTTGATGACAACTATTTGGGAATTGCAAAAATGCAGCGTCTGGCCAAGAGGCCTGGGTGGCGGGCAGAGGCTGAGACAACGGAGAAAAAGGCAGAAGAAACTTCAAGGCCATCCACGAATGCAGCTTCCTGGGGAGAGGTCAACTCTCCCGGCAGCAAATCCACACGGGCAGCGCTGGACCACTGTGGGGCCAGATAGTGGTGATTGCCGCAGGCGCCCATCCAAAGGGCTTGCCGTGCTCTCTGGGCTGGGACCAGTGTTCCCTGGAAGCCATGCGCTTGGTGGCCTCTCAGGAGAGAGTCCAGTGCCGCCCGAAGGATGAGCAGCGCGCCCACACCTAGGTTTGTGTTTCTCCTGGTGGTGCACATTCACACGTGCCTCGGTGCACATAGAAACAAAATTATTCCGCACTTGGTTGGGAAAAATCCACACGGGATGAAAAGATTAGAGGGAACATTGGCTAGGACCCAGCTTTCCAGGGACAGGAACTCCCAGGCAGACGGCGACAACGGAATCTGATTCACATCCGTGGCGGTCCAAATTTTGTCGAGAGACATAGTAGGAAACGGCACTTCAGCCCCTCACCCTCCTGGCCAAAATGGGTGGAAAGTCTGCAGACAGCCAAGGAAGCCATCAGGGCTACGATACTGTGGCTAGCCTGACCAGATTTGCATTTTTCGATTGGCTGATACGAATGAAGCTCGTGCAGCTGCGGATGAGATGCCAGCGAGGTGGTTTACGGGAGGCTGTTTAGGGTCTCGCCCTGGATGGTCATAAGAATCCCACGGAGGGGACTCTTGGTGGCGAGGCGAACAAATGGGGCGAGCGAATCTTAGGGAGAGACGGCCGAGTGATCTTCAGGAGTCCTGGAGCGACTGCCCCGGCCCTCTGCCTTCAGGGACAGCAACGGCACTGAACGCGCCGCGGAAAAGAGACATCACCCCCCCCGAAGCACCCGTTCCACCACACGGCCACTGCCTCTCGGAAATCCCACGCCGCAATGCCGCCGAGGCAGCGACCGCAGCAGAGGGCCTCCCGGCCTTCTTTCGACTCCCAGGAACGCTACAACGCCGGGAGACAACGCTACAACGCTGCTGCTGACACAGTGACCCGACACCGCTCCGATGCCCCTGA
Source organism: Rafetus swinhoei (assembly GCA_019425775.1). Classification (NCBI taxonomy): domain Eukaryota; kingdom Metazoa; phylum Chordata; order Testudines; family Trionychidae; genus Rafetus; species Rafetus swinhoei. Next base: position 1,908,289 of record JAFJHL010000226.1, read on the forward strand.
GACATTCTCCCAGGAGAAGCCGGCAGCCACGGCTGCTCAGACTGGCCATGCGGCACGTTGCTTGGGGGCCGGTAACTTCTGACCGCTTGCTTTCCTGCCTTTTTGTGGGTAGGAAAGGGGCGGGGTTGCCTTTGGGGCCAGGGGCTCTAGGGAGGCGGCAGGCAGAGGAGCGAGGCCAGGAGGGCTGAGGGCAGGTGGCACTTACCTTTGTCCCGTTCCCCATACACCCGGGATCTCTCCTCTTCCTCGTCATAGCGGGAGGCGACTCGGGGAGCTTCGGGCAGGTCGTAATCCTTTTCAGCTGGCGAGGGGAGCAGAGGTCTCTCCGGCTGCCGGTACCTGTCCCCCTCCTCGTAGGGCTTGGCAGGGGACGGCGCCTCGGGCCTCCTCCCCCCAGCTGGCTTCTTGGTGGCTTTGGGAGGCTTCTCCTTGGGCTTCTTGGTGGGCTTGGGGGCCTTCTCCTTGTCTTTCTTGGAGCCCTTGGGCGGCTTCTCCTTCGGCTTCTTGGTGGGCTTGGGGGCCTTCTCCTTGTCTTTCTTGGAGCCCTTCGGCGGCTTCTCCTTCGGCTTCTTGGTGGGCTTGGGGGCCTTCTCCTTTTTCCCTTTCTTAGGTTTCTCCTTGACCGTCACAGCTGCCCCTGTATTAAAGGAAAGAATCAGTGCAGGCCAGTCTCTGGGTACCCCACCCAGCTGGACTCCTTATGAGGCTGTAATGCCATCCAACCAAACCAGCTAGTCCCCCGCCATCTCCCCAAGGGTCTGTGAGGCTACCTGCCCCCTGCATGAGCGCCAGGCCTCTGTCCATCGGGCCTTGGGGGTCACCTGCTCCCACTCAACTGGGCCCCAAGGAGTGCCTGACACGCCACACATGAACCCAGCCACGCTCTCTTGGAGCCCTGCCTTTCAGCAGAACATTCACCAATGCCTGCTGGGCTTTTCTGATGCCTGCAGCCCACTGGGCACCCAGCCCTGCCAGCACCGCACCCATCTGCCCATAGCCGTTAGCTCTCCCGGGGTCCTGCTATTCCCCCACACCATGTCCCAGACTGCCCGCATTCTCCACCACTTCCACACAGACGCAGCCCAGCATCTACCGGTTTTAAATCTTCTGCTGTTTGGAGCCTGGGCCGCCCTATCAAATCGGTCACACAGCTGGTGAAACCAGTCTGCAAACCGAACGATTAACCAGGTTCTCTGTGGGCATCACGCTCTGCCTTTCACTATGGGGGGCAGGGGATTCGAACCTTCCGTCCTCCTGCCTGGAGACCGGGCTCCTGAGAATTGTTTCTGCTCCCCGAAGGGGTGAGAACTATCAGGTCCCCAGCAAATTCCCAGGGTTCTGTGGAGGAGGTTTGCTTTCTGGGAATGTTCTCTGGCCATCCTGCATCTTCCCCCTTGCTTCTGGGAACAATCCGCCCTGCACCCTAGTGGGGATTGTGTTGCTTTCTTGTGCTGGTGTGAGTCCTACTGTCCTGGGCTCAGCAACACTGTCTGGAGGAGGGGGATGACTTACTGCAGCAGGGTATCCTGCACTTGAGGGCCAGACATAGGAGGAAACAACTCCTGCCCGGGAAGGGGATCAAAGGGGAGGCGGGGCTGGAGATGAGTCAGTCTCGGCGGGGTTAGAATGAGAGAAGGGGCTTAGAGCAGGAAGCGGGATAAGACTGCCTGCTCTTGGTCTCTGTGTTAACATCAGTCCCGTACTACGCTGTGTCCCTGTCAATGAATAAACCTTCTGTTCGCCCTGCCAGCTGAGAGTCACATCTGGCAGCGGATGGGGGGGCACAGGGCCCGGGGACTCCCCCACACCCCATGACACCCCCTCCCCAGGACGGGCAGCAAGCCAGCACCAAAAGGCGGAGGAAGAGCAGGAAACGCCTGGGCATATGTGCCCAGCGCCAGCCCCACTGATCTGGCCCCATGACAGCTACCGGCACCTTGGGGCACAGCCAAATGGACACAGAGACGGGGGAGCAGCTGAGGGGGGAGCAGGGCAGGTGGGCAGCATGGGAATCTGGCTCTGCTAATGCCCTGGCCCGCATGCCCTGCAGACTGGTGCGTGATGCAGAGGGCACCCCAGGCACCCGATACCCTGGGGGCCAGGGCGCTGGTGAGACCCAGCCAGACGGGGAGGCCTTGCTCCGTGACTCAGTGGCTGGCGGGAAGGAGAGGAGGCTGCTGAGAAATGGCCCCGTCCTCCGCAGCAGCCACAGGCTCATTCCAAAGCTCTGAGCAGCAGCATTCCCACGTCCTCTGGTGCGTGAGCAGGGCGGGCCCAATCCTGGGCTGGGACCTGGATCCACGCCTGTGCCTGGGGAACGGGGAAGGGGTGGGCAGCATTTCCCCAGCATCCTCAGTGCCCACTGCCAGAGGGGTGACACGCACATGACTCTGCTGCACTGACATGCCCAGGGCAGGCTGCGGAGAAGAGTGAATCCCCCGTGCAGAGCTCCTGGTGCCTTCTTGCTTCCTCATCCCCTGGGTGTAGCCCCACGTTGGGCCCAGATGGAGTTTGATTTCCTCATCCCGTCAACGTTCCTCTAATTTTTCCCCAACCCCGTGCAGAATGAATTTTGTTATCTGCGCCGAGGCATGTGTGGATGTGCACCCTCAATAGAAACCCATGGTGCAGGCTGTGGGTGCTGTGGACGCTCTGCTACTCAGCTGGGCACCACTTGAATCTCTCCTGTATGGCCATCCACGTGCACGGCTATCAGGCAACGCTATTCTCTGAGCAACCTCAGCAGCAACTGGCTGTCCCCACCCCGGACTCAGTCGGTACCAACACGCCAGTGGCCATGGTGAAGCAGGTGAGCTGCAGGTGTCTGACAAAATGATCCACTAGGAAAGCCGTGCTGCGGCCATCACTAGGTTCCAGAGTTAACGCTCGCTTCAATGAACAGGACCCCTCTTCAGCTACCTACTTGCTCTGAGCCCGGCCCCTGGGTGACGGGATTCTGTCCAGCCTATTTGGGGCGCTGTCAGGGCTGTCTCAACCAGGCCTCCCCAGCCTGCTGGGGGTCCCGAGCAGGAGCGTGGCCCTTCCCTGGAGAAGGCAGCATAGCCTCACAGGCTGAGCAGAACAAAGCGAGCCCCGACCAGGGTCGAGGCTGTTCACCAGTAGCCGCCAAGCAAGGAAACCTCGGCCCCTGGGCCATCAGCCAAAGCCCTCTGCCGGCCTGGAAAAGCTGACAGGATGGAGAGGGCGGCCTGTGAGGAACTGGGGGAGCTGCGGGGGGCTCAAAGGGGCTGCCTGCGGGTTGGGGGGGCACTCAGTGTCCCTGGGGTTACTGGTGTAATGAGGGGAGGGGGAGTTTGTTGTTACAGGGACAGAACTGGAGCCCCCAGCGACTGGTGCCTGGTGACCAGGAGACCCACCTCGGAGGCACGGCCGGGTCTGGCCAGTGAGAGGCCAATGGGCTGCGGAGCGAGGCCCCGGGGGGGTTCCAGCCCGGGGGGAACAAAGGGCGGAGGGGAGAAGGGGGGGCCCAGGTGACCCTGTTACCTGGACAGAAAACGGTGGCCCTGGGAGGGATTGGAGGCTGCTGGGGGGGATCGGAGGCTGGGCTGGGAGCAGGGGGCTGCAGGACGGGGCAGGGAAGATCAGGCAGAGCCCCTGGCTGCAGGGCAAACTCAGACGTGCGGGGCTGAGGGGGGCCAGGTCTGAGAGATCCTGGGCTGGGCTCAAAGCTCAGTAGACCCTCCCGTGTGACGCTGGCTGGGAGTCGCTCTGGGGTGGAGAACGGGGGGGCGCAATTCCCTCTGGGAGTGGGGGCCCCGGGGCCCAGAGCGAGGGGACTCCCTGAGGGGGCCCACAGGGGGGCTGGTGCGGTCCCAGGAGCGCAGGACGCAGGCGGGAGGGAGGATGGAGCTAGGGGCCAACAGAAAGTTTTCCATCAAGATCGCACAGAAATTTGCTCTTTTCCACTCAGCTGTTGTTTTGCACAAAGCCTGTTTCCTTTGGGGGGGGGGGGCTTCAGTTTCCTTTGGGGGGGGGCTTCGGTGCCCAAAACCTGCAATACTGGGACCCTGAAACGCTGTTGCGGTGGAAGGTGTAGTTCAGTTGCCTTGCTCCCCTCTTCTCTTCCAGGGGCCAAGCTCCCCCGGGGACTTCATCTCCCATGATGCTCCGCAGCCACATGACTCCCATGCTCCACCCTAATAAGGGAACATGGGGTGCATCATGGGAGATGTAGTCAGACCAGGGGGCTGGGCCCATATTAGCCAATGGCAGGAGGAGGCACCCAGACTACAACTCCCATGAGCAGGAGGGGGTGCATGGGCCTGTGCAGGGCTCCTTTTCCAGAATCAAATTATTTGGGGGGTTGATTTTATTCACAGAAAACTCAACCCTTCCCAGTTCTCAGTCACACGCCCCGTGCGGCGGGCGTCACGCTGCGCTCACCCCGGGCTCAGCCCCCAGCACGGAGGGGCAGGATTGCCGGGGGTTGGGGCAGGCTAAAGGCACCTCCTGCCAGCTGCTAGGAAAGCTGCGCTGCGGAGCTGTGTTACGGCTGGGAGTTGAAGCAGGCGTGATCACACCCACCCATGCATGGAACCACACACCCATGCACGGAACCACACACCCACATGTGCATGGAACCACACAAACACCCACGGAACCACACACCCACACGTGCATGGAACCACACACCCACACATGCATGGAACCACACACCCACATGCATGCACAGAATCACACATGCACATGGGACCACACACACACACACGTATGCACAGAACCACATACATGCATGGAACCACACCCACTCATGCATGGGACCACACCCACTCACGGAACCATACACCCACACATGCATAGAACCACACACACACACACACACTAATGCACAGAAACCCCCCCCCACGGAACTACACACACACACACGCATGCATGGAACCACACACACACACTAATGCACAGAACCCACCCCCCCACGGAACTACACACACACACACACACATGCATGGAACCACACACACCCACGCATTCATGGGACCAAACACACATGCGCACACGCGCATGCACGGAACCACACACCTACACATGCATGGAACCACACATACACGCATGTACAGAACCACACACACACATGCACAGAATCACATACCATGCATGGAACCACCCACGCACACACGGAACTACACACACACACGCACATAGGGGCACCTCCCCAACGGCCAAAGCCACCCATGTTTATCACTCTGTTAAGCCCTGGCCTTCCAGGCTCCTGCTTTTCCAGGGTTTGGGCCTGTCTCCCCTCTCGAGTCTGCCCACAGGGATATTACTCCTGTGACTGCCCCCATCCCGGTTCCAGGGTAACCGCCCCTCCATAGCCCCCCCAGCTGGGGCTGTCTGGAGGGGACCCCTGACATCAGCTCCCCAGTCTCTGCACTTCCTCTTTTCCTGCAGGGCTAGACCCCATCCACACAGGGATCCGCTCTTCTGGAACTGGGATCTGCTTGGGGTGGGGGGTGAGATCTGCCCCAGGGGTCAGACTCTGCCCGTGGCAGCCCTGGCTGTGCCCCGGGGACGCTGTGCTCTCTGCCCCAGGCACTCACAGGAAAGGAGATTGGGGGCTGCTCTGGGCAGGAGCCAATCCCAGGCCCCAGCCCAGTTCCTGCCGCCAAGCCCCTGGGTGCCAGTCACCCCTGTGGATGGAGGAGATCGGGCCCCGGGGTGGACATGGCATAATCGGGCCCCAAGAGGGCCAGGCAGAGTTGGGCCCAAGAAGGCTGCATAGGGCCGGATCGGGCCCTTAGGAGGCCCAGGCAGGGCAGGATCGGGCCCCAAGGTAGCTGGGCAGAATTGGCCCCCCAGGGGCGGCTCTTTAGCACGTACCTTCTGCCACCCCCGTGGGGGGCTTAGCTGCCTTGTCCTTCCCCGCAGGTGTCAGCCTCCCTTGGGGCTCGGGGGGCTCCTGCAGCCCCCGGCCCCCGGCGTCCTCCTCGCCCTCGGGGCTGACCTCCCGCAGGAAGCCCTGCAGGAATTCCTCGAATCTCGTCGTCCGTCAGCACCGTCTGGGGCTGCCCGGGGCCGGGGCTCAGCAGCCCCACCAGCAGGCAGAGCAGGGGCAGGCGGCCGGCTCCGCCGAGCCCCATGGTGGCTTCCAGCCCCCAGGCGGGCAGGGGCCCCGCTGGCCACGCAACCCCTGGCCTGCTCACCTGGCCCACGGGCAGCTGCGCCGGGGCTGGGCGGGGGGGGCAGCCTGGGGCGGGGGGCTCCTGTCACCGGACTCCCCAGCGGGCCCAGCAGCCGGGAGGCAGATGCAGCGCAGCCGTCGGAATGGGGCGGCTGTGGGGCTTCCGGAGCGGGCGGAGGAATGCGCTGCCGACGGGGGGCGGAGGGGGCCGAGCCAGCCCCGAAGAATGCAGCTCCGCGCAGCTGGGCTTAATTCCCACCAGAAGGCTGCGGCTGCGCCAGCTTTGAAGTGCGGGGCAGCAGGCCAAGGGCTGGGAGCCAGCAGGCCCCTGCGCCGCCCTGGCGAGGTTCCCCCTCCGCAGCCACAAGTGGGGGGTCCAGGCAGGCCGCGGGGACCGGGGCACTCTGCCGCGCGAGCCCTGCAGTCAGCGAAGGCGCCGGAGGGCGCGGAGACTCCTCCCCGTCCCCCTGCGCCCCAAGGGGGTCCAGCTCCCGGTTCCCTTCGCCGCGGCTGGGAGCCCAGTGTGCGGGGGGCTGGTCGCTTCCCGGAGCACGGCAGCAGCAGGCGCCTTCCCCTCTCCCCTACTGCGGTGGGAGCGAAGGCCTGGCAGGCGGAGGGAGGTCTGGCTCCGTGGGGGAACCAGGGCCAGCCTCCCCTTCCCCTTTCCAGAGGAGGCAGCGGCCGTTGGCTGTAACCCCCTCCTGCCTGGAGAAGGGGAGAGCTGCCCACGCCCAGCTCAGCCGGTGCAGGGCTTGCACCGACTCGCCGGTGGCTGCCTGCTCCCGGGGCTGGCTGGGGAGGGGGTGGGGAACGCCATCCCCAGCCAGCACGGGGATCCGCCTTTGGGACGCCCCCTCGATTGCACCGAAAGCAGCTCCCTCCTGCGCAGCACGCTCCTACCGACAGCGGCGCGGCCACGCCAGGTGCCCCGGAGGCCAGCCCCACGCCGAGTGCAAGGTCCCTGGGAAGATCCGAGCCACACCCGCAGGACGGCTCCAGAGCCCTGCGGAGGAAGGAGCAGGCCCTCCCCAAACACCCCCAGCTGAGGTGCGATTGCAGGGCCCAAACCCAGGTGGGCACCCGAGGGCACCACTCAGCAGCCAACAGCAGAGTCACCTCCCAGGGCTGGACTCCTGGAGCTAGCGGCCCAGCCCCCTGCATTTTGTGGCCACCTGTTCCCAGGCCAGGTCCTTTGGACTTGTCAGCCAGGCCTCCGCAGGACGCCGGGGAATGCTGGGCCTTGGGGAGGCTGGAAGGGGCCCTCTCTGCGCAGGGGGAGGCAGATTGCCAGCTCCGTTTGCGGGCACTTCCCACACTGCTGGGTGCTGCTGGGCGCTGCTGGGCACTGCTGGGTGCTGCTGTTCACTGCTGGGCGCTGCTGGGCGCTGCTGTTCACTGCTGGGTGCTGCTGGGCGCTGCTGGGTTCACTGCTGGGCACTGCTGGGCGCTGCTGTTCACTGCTGGGCGCTGCTGGGTTCTGCTGGGCACTGCTGGGCACTGCTGGGTGCTGCTGGGTGCTGCTGGGCGCTGCTGTTCACTGCTGGGCGCTGCTGTTCACTGCTGGGTGCTGCTGGGTGCTGCTGGGCGCTGCTGTTCACTGCTGGGCGCTGCTGTTCACTGCTGGGTGCTGCTGGGCACTGCTGGGCGCTGCTGTTCACTGCTGTTCACTGCTGGGTGCTGCTGGGCGCTGCTGGGTTCTGCTGGGCTCTGCTGGGCACTGCTGGGCGCTGCTGTTCACTGCTGGGCACTGCTGGGTGCTGCTGTTCACTGCTGTTCACTGCTGGGCACTGCTGGGTGCTGCTGTTCACTGCTGGCCACTGCTGGGCGCTGCTGGCCACTGCTGTTCACTGCTGGCCACCTCTGGCCACTGCTGTTCACTTCTGGGCGCTGCTGGGCACTGCTGGGCGCTGCTGGGCACTATGTGACGTCACCCAGGTGCTGTCAGGGAGAGCCGCAGGGTGAGGCAGCTGGGGAGCGGCAGCAGAGGGCTGGCAGCCGCCAGGGCACTGGGAGAAGACACTAGCCGTCTCTTTCTGTGAAGCCATCAGCAGCGCGGCAGTGCAGCTCTCCTATGATCCCCTTATTGCTCCCTCCTCAAAGGCTTGGAGACCCACCTTAGGGCGAACGTTAATTTAATTATGTGTCAGCATCAGAGTGGCCAGACTGGGTCAGACCAAAGGTCCATCCAGCCCAGTGTCCTGGCTGCCAACAGTGGCCAATGCCAGGTGCCCCAGAGGGAGTGAACAGAACAGGGAATCCTCCAGTGATCCCTCCCCCATTGCCCATTCCCAGCTTCTGGCAAACAGAGGCGAGAAACATCTGCCCAGCCTGGCTAACAGCCATTGGGGGACACGTCCTCCATGAATCTATCTAGCTCTTTTTTGAACCCTGTTAAAGTCCTGGTCTTCACAACATCCTCTGGCAAGGAGTTCCACAGGTTGACTGTGTTGTGTGAAGAAACACTTCCTTTTGTTTGTTTTAACCCTGCTACCTATTAACCCCATCAGTAGGGTTCAGAGTTAACAAAATCTGCCTCAGTCATGCCCAGGTCACACGAGGAGCAGCCATAGACCAACGGGGAGATCCTGGGAACCAAATCTGCACCCAGTGGCAAATTCTGCAGCAGATTTCCTGGCTGTGGACTCTGCAGCATCCCAGTTCTCAGCCAGGCCTTCCCTGTGCGGAGGACAGGACCGAAGGACGGGGCACAGCCAGCTTTAAGCTCCCACTGAGTTCAGGTCTTACCCAGGTTCCTGTGTCAGGGATAGCAGCCCCACCATGCTCCCCGTGGCCCCAGGGAACCAGAGAAACGTTTCCAGGTGGTAGGCCCGGGTCAGGCCCCCTCCTTTTCCCTGCCCCCACCGTGCCCCAAGTCCGGGTAACCCTCTCCGCTGCCAGGGCAGAGGAGCAGGCACCACTGGCCAGCCAGATATCTGCCCCAGCCAGGCACCCTGCTTTGTGTTCAGCCACGCGGGTCTCCCGGGGTACCTGTTGCAGCCCCCGAACACCCCCGCATCCCTTCCCCGCCAATGTCCCACCCGCTGCTCCCTCCCACAGCCACAGGCCTGAGCACGCTGGCAGATAACGTGGCTCCTCTCCCGTGTCAGACGCCCCGCCTCCCGTTCCAAACCCCAGCCTGGCTCCTGCCTGCCAGGCAAGAAGCCTCCCTCTTGTCCCAGGCACCCGCCCGCTCGCCTGGCCCAGCCCCTCCTGCGCCTGTCCTGGGCCCGCCTCTCCCTCTGCCTTGTGCCCTCCAGCAGTGCCCGGGAACGCGCCCCCGTGCCCACAGCTGCTGGGATTAGGAGCGGCCTGGCTTCCGCGGGTGTCATCTGGGCCTCGTGCCACGGGACTAGTCAGAGTCTGCGTAACCTGGCCTGTCTCTGCGGCAGACTCGGCCGCCCGGCGGATCCCAAACCCACCCCCCTTGGCAGAGGCAGCCGGCCGCCGCGGTCTCCACACAGCACCGCCGCTAGTCGCCCCTGCACTCCCGCCCCCGTGCTCCGCCGTCAGGGGATTGGGGGGCTTACTAAACGCCGGGGCAGGGGTGGAAGCAGCCCCTGGGGAGCGCTGGAGGGAAGACTCATTGGTCACGGCCAGGGGAGCAGGTCAGGGCCTGGGAGCAGGGAGAACCAGGCTGGCAGGCCTGGCGCTTGGGCTCCCCAAAGGGCCTGCAGTGCACAGCCCCCCAGGGCAGGACCTGGGCAACAGGGCAGGAGGGCGAGGGGATCAGCCGGGCAGATCAGGGAGATATAGCGCCTTAGAGGGGCTGCTTCTTCCTCGAGGGTGCCCAGCCTAGCCCGGGCCGGTCTGTGCCAGCGGAGACCCTGTTAAAAGAGGCTTTTCCTGGGTCTCCATGTGATCCATAACACTGGCACACTGGAACAGGAGAGAAAGCGGCTGCAAGGTGGAGGCTCACCTCCCTGGTCTCGTGAATTACGTGGCCTCATTTGGGTTCACTAGGAAATACGTTCAAGGGCCAAAGAGCACGTCAACGGTCTCGTGAATTACGTGGCCTCACTTGAGTTCACTAGGAAATACGCTCAAGGGGCCAAAGAGCACGTCAGCCAGGGTTCCTGTGCGGCACAGGACAAAGGTTCTACGGGATACCGGCCCGCGAGGCACCGTCCCAGGAAGTGGTGCACCGTTCACATCACGCAGGCGTGCTCCCAGCGTTACCCCGCTAAGGCCTTCCTCTATAGCCTGCTCGGTCACCAGGAAAGTTCCCCGGATATGCCGTGGGAAACTAGGTTCAGCCAATGAGCTTTCACTGTCCCTGGTCCCGTGACGGACCCGTCGCTTTGTTCTGTGCCCACCAATGTGCCCGCTCAGCTGTGCCATCCATGCCCAGATTTGTCCATCCACGTGCAGAATATTTGTCCATGTGCACTGAGGCATGTGCACCACCAATGGCAACAAAGCCGAGCGGTGGGCACTCGGCTAATCAGCTGGGCAGCGCCTGAATTTCTCCTGGGTGGCTGCCCAAACGCCCAGCGTGCAGGGAATGCGGGTACCCCCCGTTCGTCCGATGAACCCAGCACCCTTAGCGTTGCTCTGGGCACCTGCCTCCCGAGCACGCCGGGGTGTAAAGATGGTTGTGAGAGCAACTATCACCTTTCTCTTGCTTTAAGGGCGCATCAGAGATTCCAATCCTGACAGTTTTTCTATCTACTTAAGCCAAAGTTTATGTCAGCGAATGCCGAGACTGAGGGCAAGAGAAGAGATTTACAACAAAGGTGCAGGCTAATTTGGGCACTATAACGGCTTTATTAATACTCAGTGTGTGTGCTCACTGCCTCTGTGTCCCGGCCAGCGGACAGCAGCCAACCCCAGATGCAAAGCAGATGCTGTTGATCTCAAGGCTGGACAACGCAACAAGTGGCCCCCCTTGGTTTCCACAGGGATGGTGCGTCTCGGCAAAGGTTGCCGGAGGTGTGAGGGGGCAGCGGGTGGCAGGAGCAGCACGGTCACCTCCTCGGAGGAATTTGTGGCTTTGTTTCCCTTTTTTTCCCCATCCTGCCTTTTTGCAAAACTAACCCCCGCCCCGCCCAAGGAAACGCTGCTCCCGGGATGGCTCAGTCAGTGACATGGGTCAGCTGAGCCCGGGCGCCGGCCATGAGCTGTACCGGCCGACCCAAAGCACGACAGCCGTGCCCTCGCCGTCCCGGAACCGCGTGTGTGTGAGCGAGAGCCCCCCGCGCTCCCCAGCCAGCGTGAAAATGCAGCAAACTGGGCACTTTCCCCTCGCTCCCTGACCAAGGGGAACAACCGGCGATGTCCCCGTATGAACCTGGGCGGTGGGCGAACTGCAGCCTCCCTCCACCCTCCATAACGGGCACCCGGGGGGGGCGGGAGGCTCGGAGCCAGGGCAGTCCTGGATTGGGGAGGATGTGGCCCCTGACCAGCCCCTTCACCTGCCTGGTGAGTGTCTCTTTTCTGTCTGGTTTTCTGAGAACAATCCCATTCCAGGCACTTCCCACTGGCCTGGCACAACCCAACCCCGACCTGGCTTTAAGTTAGGGTCAGAGGACGCTGCTGCCGAATGCGGTGGTCCTCGCTCTTAGCGTGCAGGAGGAGTTCTCGAACAAACAGGCGGACAGACAGAAAGACAGGCTGGCAAACTCTCAGCTCTGCAGCAGATTTGTGCTGTGATAGCACCTCGGAGCTCCAATCACAGGCCAGAGCCTTTGTGCTTGGTGTGGTGCAGAAACCCGCCTGAGATGTGTCAGCTAACCCTGACCGAAGCACTGCCCGGCCGTAGGTTGGGGCGGGTTGGCTATTTATTGCCTCTCGCTCTGTGTCAACATGGGGGATGGCTGCCCCCCACTCTGCCCTCACCCTCTTTTCCTTCCGTAGTGTGGGGGGGAAGGGCAGGAGAGCCCAAACCCTCCACCAGGCCCCCCACCTCATGCTGTGCTCCGACACAACTGGCCCAGAGCTAGCGAGGTTGGGCGCCGCCGGGGCATTTTGGGGAGAGCTGGGCAGGGATGGGGCAGGGTGGGAACTGGCAGGTCCCTGGCGGAGCCCCTGGAGCAGACTCAGCTGCTGCACTTTGCATAGAGCCACCTGGGTCTCGATATTCACAAGCACGTGAGAGGTGAAGCAGGCCTGGCATTGCTAGGGTCACTTTGGGGTGGCTCTGAGGGGCCGCACAGCTGTGGGAAGGGGCCCCACACGCTGTCCTAGGTTTCCTTCCTGGGTGCGGTACACGGGCAGGCCAGCCTGCGTCCCCCGACCACGCCCCAGCAAGCATGGCTGGTGGCCGGACAGCACCCTGACCTGTCCTCTCCCCTCCACCTGTGACCAGGACCCCGCTCCGCACCTCGGGGGACCAAGCCAGGCCTGGCTCTGCCCAGGGGGCAGCTCTCAGGCCGGTAACTCCGCCGGCCCGTCGGTGCAGCCGGGGTAATGCCTGGATGCCCAGCAGCCTGGAGTGTGCCGGCTCCTTACTCCCGGGTGTCTCCTGTCTCTGGCTCCCTGCCCCGCACCCACCAGCAGCCCGGACGTGCCTTCCAATGGGCCGAATTTGCGAGATGGGCCCTGCCCGTGCCCCCTCCCCAGGGCTGGCGGGCCCACGCCAACGCTGCTGAGCACCGGAGACCGTGCAGCCGGCAGCCCTGCTTCCAATGCCAGCGCCGAGCCAGGAAAGGGGGGTCGATTGTTCTCTGGGGGATGTCACAGCGAGCTGGGGCTTCCCACAGGGGTCTAGGCCCTGGCTCATCTCCTCCCTGCCCACAGCGGCTCTGGGCCTCGCTGGGACAGGAGGGTGCCAGGGCTGTGAAGTGCCGGGAGCTCGAAAGCGAGATGCTCAGGGGCCCAGCCTGCAAAGAGGGCTCTGGGAACGGCCTAGCCCGGCTGCTTCCCCCTCGGCAGCTCTGGCTGCGTCCTTGGCTGCAGCGCGGCCCCGAGCCGCTCCCCTGAGCGCCTGCCAGGCTGACTCCGGCCTTACATAAGCGTGTGGGAAGTTTGGGTTGGCAGAACCAGAGGGGGCTGCTGGGAACGAGGCCACGGCCTGGCGCTGGAGCGCCCTGGGTCTGCGGCAGGCTCCGTGCTCCACCCGGACGGGGCTCTGGGGGCTGCATGGTCAGCGTGGGCACAGCTCGGACTCAGGGCTGGTGGGAAGCGCGTGGCGGCACCCGGGCCCTGCCAGCGCCCGCCCCGCGCTCTGCCCCAGCCTGCAGGGCAGTGCCGGCTCCCCCAAAGGCAGCTGGGTGGAGGAAGGGGCCTCGGGTCTTCATGGCACCGTCAGGGCCCGAGCAGCCCCTCCCCCGTCACCGCGAGCCGCCCAGCCCGGCAGCTTCTCCTGGCACCTCAGGAAGGAGACCACGGAATTTACAGGCTGCTCGAGAGATGGAGCAGCACAGCTGCCCCCCTTCGCCCCGTCCATGCAGTGGGCTTGGCTGCTGGGCTGCCCCCTCTGCCCCCCCTGGAGTCAGAGCATCACCAGCATTGGGAGCAAAGGCCTGTCACACTGACACATGCGCGCGTGCGTGTGTGTTCGTGCGCATGTGTGCACGTGTGCGGGTGTATGTATGTGCGTATACGCGTGTGCATGTGCACATGTATGTGCATGTATGTGCATGTGTGCACATGTGTGTGCACACATATGCGTGTATGTATGCATGTGTGTGCGCGCGCACGCGTGTCTGTATGTGCGTATACACACATATGTCCACGTGTGTGCACACATATGTATGTGCTCATGCGTGCACGTGTCCGTGTTCGTGTGTGCCTTGGTGGTGGGTCGGCTCCACAACAGGGGCTACGAGCCCAGTGTGGCAGCATCAGGAAGGGCCCGGCGCCACCTTGTGGCATGTGCCTGGCACAGCGGCTCCCTCTCACCCTGGCCCAGGCGTCGGAACCGGGGCGCTGGAGAACAGCCTGTAGCCTGTAGCCACCTGGGGACTGAGCGCCCTGCCAAGCACGAGGCACGAGGCAGACGCTCCGTGCGGAGCAGCCCCACGGTGCCTGCGCCAGCCCGGCTGCAGGAGGGGCACCGCTGGCACTGCCGGGGCTGTCAGATGTGCATGGGGGCAGCCGGCTGCAGGGCAGAAAGGCTGCGAGAGGGTGGGACTAACCCAGCCAGGCCCCAGCAGAGCCGCGCCCAGGCAGCAGAGAGGGGCAGGCAGGAGTCACAGGGACAGACGTGGGGGTGTGGAGACAAATTAGCCCCCTGGGTTTTTGCGGTCAACGTCCCATCGGGGGGGGGGCAGCTCTCAGGTGTGAGGGGGCAGACAAGCCAGGATCCCTGCCCAGCTCAGTGGCTCCCCACCCCCGCCCCGCCCCAAGAAACCAGCCAGCGGAGCTGGGGAGGTTTGTGGGGACGGGGGGGCAGCCGAGGTTCCCTGCTGCGTGATGCCAGGAGCTGGGGGCCACCTCCTCCGGAAAAGGCTGCTGCAGCCCCGGCTGCTCCCCGTGGTAGCTGGGCCTTTGCAGCACCTCGGCTGCAGATCCACGCCTGGGTGAGCCTGGGCCTGGGGGCAGCGTGGGCCCTGAGCCGACCGCCCGCAGCCAGAGAGCCGCAGGGGCAAACTCCACCCGGCGTTCCTTCCTCCCCGGGCAGGAGGGGCCCGCAGGGGGGTGGCACTGACGGGGCGTAACCCACCCTGCAGCCGGACGACGGCGCCTCCCGTTCAGCCCTGCCAGGCGCTGATTTGGAGGCTGGCAGCACCCAGCCGGGCCATGCCAGAGATGCTGCCCCTGCCTCCAGCACATGGGAGAGCTGCTTTGGCATTCAGGCCCCCCTGCGTGCTGAGAGAGGGGGCGGCTGTGCTGTCTGAGCCCGGAGGGGTCAGCTCCATGCCCCCGGGTACCTGAGTGGGCAGAACAGGCCGCGGGGCTGTGGCCACACACGGTTTTTCCGCACCGGGATGGGAAACACCAGAGGGAGCATTGGCCGCGTGTCTCCTCTCACCACTTCCGCTCGCGTTTAACCCCGAACAAGCCCACCTCCGGGGGGAGGGGCTGGCCTGTCGTCCCCAGCATCCCTTCAGGATCGCAGGCTGTGCCCCTTTTTTCCCACCCTAGGGCTCCAGGCGCTGGCTGGCCAACCCTTCCCCGGGCCCCCGCCCGGCAGCAGACGGGCCTGGCTGATAGCGGCAGGATGTCGAGGAACCGGTCCCTTCCCTTCCCACCCCGGGGGGACCTCCGCGCCAAGAGCGAGCGGCAGCTAAAGCAATCAGCAGCGTGGCCAGGAGTCGGGGCCTCCTCCGCAGGACGAGCGGCTGGAGGCAGAGTCCGGCAGGCTCTCTGGGTGCGGCTGGCAGCCCGGCTCCCCGGCCTGCCCGGAGCCCCACGGCGGAGCAGCTTTTGGCTCCAGCCTGAGGCATTCTTCTGTCAGAGAGCCATGGGGAAGGAGGGGGGAGAGGACAGGCTCTGGCTTTATTGGAATCCGTGACCTGGACGCTGGCAGAGACTCTCCGGGCTCTCAGGGCAGCCCGAGTCCCGGTTTATCGCCTGGCACCGAGAGGGGTGAAGGGTGCACTGAGCTGGAGCAGGTCCCGTGCGGGGGCTGGGCCTTCCGGACTCTGTGGGGAAAGGTGGACACAGGTGCCCCGGGCTTGCAACCGGTCGCACGCGATGCAAGCTTTACTGACAGCCCAGCTGGACCAGAGAGCCTGGGGACGTGGGCACCGGGCCCGGCTCTGCAGGGGCTCCCGGCCCGGGACAGCCGAGGGGGCTGGAGGCGCTCAGCCCCGGCCACATGTGCACATTTGGACAGCCCCGTGGAAGGATTTGCACAGCGCCAGTTCAGCCAGTCTGGCTCCCCAGGCCAAGACCCGCTGGTGAACTCGCTGCACGAGGAGGATCTGGCACGTTTCCCTCGGCAGAGCGTGCTCACGGCAGCCAGCCCCAATCCTCCCTGGCTGGCAGACAAGCACGCCGCGGGCTTGCTTTGCAATGTGACCGTGATGGAGGGGGACTTTTCTGCGCTGTTTTGCAGGCTACTGCCTCAGTTTCCCCATGTGCTGCATTGTCACTGTGGGGAAACTGAGGCACACAGAGCATTCATACAAGATATCACTGCCAATCCCTGCTCCCTCCAGGGCCAAACTCCCCGCACTTGGGGCATTCACAGGAGGCTTAACCCTGGCTGACCCGGTATTATTTTATATTTTTCTACATGTCAAAAAAAGGGTGGATGACATTTCACCCCAACTTTCAGCCACGCACGCGTGTGAATGCTGCTCCCAGCTAAGGAGAGGAAGGGTCTAATGTGGGTTGAACCCCACTTGATTGGGGGAGGATTGGGGGAGGAGCCATGAGCACAAAGGAGGAGCCAGGTGCCCTGGGGGAGGAGCCAGGTGCCCTGCCTGGGGGAGGAGCTATGAGCCCAAATGACATGCCAGTTGCCTGGGGGAGGAGCCAGGTGGCCCGGGGGAGGAGCTCTGAGCACAAAGGAGGAGCCAGGTGCCTGGGGGAGGAGCCAGGTGGCCCAGGGGAGGAGCTCTGAGCACGAGAGGAGCCAGGTGTCCCAGGGGAGGAGCCAGGTGCCCTGGGGGAGGAGCTCTGAGCACAAAGGAGGAGCCAGGTGCCCTGGGGGAGGAGCCATCCCGGGAGATGTGCAATTGAAAGAGGAATGGTGCGGAGGGCAGGACAGGGTTAATACCCAGGTGCCAGTTTCTCCATGGGGACGCTGGCTCGGAGTGCACACACAGCAATTAGTGAGCAGGCTGCCCCGCTTTGCAGCCCCTGTGGGAGCCATGCTGGCCCCAGCGCGGACCGGGGGTCACGTGCAAACACGGCTCCAGCGGGGAAGGGAACATGTTCGGCGCGCAGCCAGGTCTCCGCGGGGAGGCTGCGGCAGCCCGGACTCTGTGCCAAAAGCCCAGCCGGCTCCGGGAGGCCGAGCTAGCGCAGCTCACAGAGCAGTGCGCAAACACCGGTCCTGCGGGGCAGGCCGTGCGAGCCACCCCAGCTGCTGGCTTGCCCCTCGGGCCCCGACAGAGGGGGGTGCCAAGCACTGCCCATCCCATTAGGGCAGAACCCTGCCCAGGTGTGGGCCCTGGAGCCTGACGGTGGGCACGCGGCTCTTCAATCCCCGCACCGGACTCTCCAGTGGAGCCCCTGGGCCCCTGCTTGGAGGGGGGGCCCGGTTTGGGGTGCAGGGTTGCCGGGCCGGGGGAGCTGCAGTGGCTCAGTGGGGTGGGAGGTTCCGGCCTGGGGGGCACCCAAAACCAGAAGCTTTTGAGCCTGACCTGCCGTGCGCTGGGAGCCGCTGGCAGAGCCCTGGGTCCTGTGGGGCTGGCCGATGAGCCCGTTGGGCACAGGAGGGAGATGCCCTCCAAATGCGCCAGTGCGGGTCGGGGGCCTGCGACCCTCCCCAGAGACCCTGGCTCCTAGTGTGGCCGGAGGGGCTCAGAGACCCCAATTGGGGGGGGTGGGGAGGGGTTAGCCCACCCCTGGGACTCCCCTCACCCCAGGTACGGAGGCAGGCCAGGACTGCGCCAGAATCCAGCAGGGACGCAGGCCGGATCTGGCCCAGGTGCTGGGGGTTCCTCTGCTCCATTGTGGCCCCTGGTGCTCCTGGGGGGATGGAGCCCAGAGGAGCTGGGGCCCGGTCCTGCAGGGAGGCTGGCTGGAGACTCGGGGTTGGGGGGTCCCGTTCCCTGAGCTCCCAGAGCCAGCCCTTCCCCACAACGGGAATGGGCAGGTCCCTTTGCCCACCCAGCGCCAGCTGAGCCGGTACCTTCCAGGCAGGCAGCGCCTCACGCCGCCCCCAGCCCTGCACCGCGGCCGCAGCAGACAGCTCTGCCTGCCCCCCCGCTGCTGCGTCTCTCACCCGGGACTCGGGGCTGCTGCTCAAGGCTTCTGGCCGCTCTGCCCAGACCCCACGAGATCTGGGGGCCCCGGCTGCAGGTGAGATGGGCCTGGCTGGCACGTTCCCAGCCTGCCGGAGAACCGGGTCTTCCCATGGGGCAGAGCTGAGGTCCAGGGGCCAAGGGCTGCCCCTGCGGCTGGCTGGGGGAGGGGCTGCATCTGCGTCCTGTGTCTCCCCCCAGAGCCTCTTGGAGTGCGGGGTGGGGGCACCTCCGGGTCCAGCTCTTTCCTCTCCACTGCTCTCCAGGAGGCTGGCTAGGGGCAGGGAGACACCCCTTCCCCAGAGCCCAGGGACCAGGCGTGGCCAACCAGACCGGGTCTCCGCGCGGTTCCCCCGTCGAGGGCTCCGCTGGGCCATGAGCCATGTCAGTGTCTCCGGGGGCTTCCTGCACCCCCTTCCCCCGGGGCCCTTCTGCGCCCAGAGAGCTCAGGCTGCACCCTGCTTCCCCCATGCACTGCTCTGCACCCCAACGCCCTGCATGGGCCCCTGCGCCCTGAATCACTCTGCCTCCTGGACCCGCCCTCCCGGCTGCGCCGAACCCCGCCCGGCCCCCCAGGCCGTAACCAAGACTCCCCCACAAGCTGCCCCTTTGACTAGTCTCCCCCTGGCTGCTCAGCCCCCTGCCCCAGGCCTCTCCCCGGGTCTCTCCGACACCCAGACCAGGCTCTGCCGCCCCCCGGCTTGACGTGGTTCCTATGGTGCGCTGGGCTTACAGCTTGGCTCACCACACACACACACACACACAGACACCCACGAACTCAGACACACACACACAGACACAGACACCCACCCACACGCACAGACACACACGAACGCACACACACACACAGACACCCATACACACACACACACACACACAGACACACAGACACACACACACACACAGACACACACACGAACTCAGACACACACACACACAGACACAGACACACACACACACACACGAATGCACAGACACACACACACACACAGACACACAGACACCCACACGAATGCACAGACACACACACGAACTCACACACACACACACAGACACCCACACGAACGCACAGACACACACACACAGACACCCACCTGCATGCACAGACACACACACACACGAATGCACAGACACACACACACACACACACACAGACACCCACACGAATGCACAGACACACACACACACACACACACACACACACACACACAGACACACACACACACACACGAATGCACACACACACACACACAGACACACAGACACCCACACGAATGCACAGACACACACACACACACACCCGCACGCACGGACACCCACAGGCACGCACACACTTGCACCCCACAGGCACCCATGGTTCCAGCGCC
Organism: Rafetus swinhoei; assembly: GCA_019425775.1. NCBI lineage: Eukaryota > Metazoa > Chordata > Testudines > Trionychidae > Rafetus > Rafetus swinhoei. Next base: position 1,927,596 of record JAFJHL010000226.1, read on the forward strand.
CCGGGGCTCTGCAGCTGCTGTTTATTGGGGCAGCAGCTGGAAGTGTTCGATGCTCCCAAGGCTGCCAGGGACGGGGCCCAACTTCTCCTGTGCGTAAGAGCCAAGGCATTTGCTGCCGCTGCCCAGAGCCAGGGGCTGGGTTGGCGGGCGAGGCCTGGCTGGCAGACGCAGACGCACTCCTGCACTGGGGTTGGAGGAACCAGTCACCCTGCACCCGGCCCTGGGTTTGGGGGTGGAATAACCTCACAAATGCAGTGGGGTGTGGGGCAAGCCCCCCAACCCAGCACCGAATGCAGTGGGGCGAGGGGAGCCGTTTGGTTCCCTTGCCCGCCCTCGGCACAGGGCGCAGACCCCACGGGCAGAGCTGGGTTGCTGGGATGGGATGACCCCTGTCTGGCCCCAACTCTCAGCCTGTTACCCCTGCCCGGCAATGGGGCACTGCAGCCCACCTGCCTCAGCTCCCCCGGGCCAGCACGGACCCCCCAAGCTACCCCGGAGCACAAGCACCGTCCCTCCCGGCTCGCCCCCCAAAGCACAGCCCTTTGGGGTCCCGCTCAAGGGGCCACATGGTGCATCACGGCCCCCCCTTGCCCAGGCTTCGCGCGCTCCCTTTACTGACGCGCACGAGGACAGTCACTGAGGACGAACGATCCTCCGCGGGCCCTCCCTCCCGGCCATAACCAACCCACGGTGCCTCGCGCTCCAGTGATTTTCACAGCCGCCACCAGGAGTCCGGAGCGGCACAGAAACCTTCCCTGGTCCCCACAGTCGCTGCATCGGGGTCGCCGCCTCCAGAGCGGCCCTGCAGCGCCCTTGCCTCGGTTTCCCCCCACTTCCCGGCTCTTCCAGAGATTTGCCTGGCCCTTGGTCTCGGAGTTCAGCCCCCAGCTGGGCTCCACGCCCAGCGACTCTCGGGCCGCGCCGTGGACAACAGCACCCAGGGGTTCCCCACACCACCCTGGCAGCCTGCTCCCAGAGGGCCTGCCCTCTTCCTGCGCTGCCCCAGCAGCCATTCCCGGGGCCTTTGCTTCCCCACGTCAGCCCCCCCCCGCTAGCTCAGGGTCGCGGCAGGACCCCCTGGCTCCTTGCTGCTCCCGCAGCCCCCTGCCACCCCTCTCCTTTCTCCCCAGCCCTCTGAGCTGGACCAGGGCGTGGGCGGGGTGCCACGAGCCGCCAGTCACACGCGAGTCCAGTCACGTGGCAGGTGAGCCGGCTGTGCCACATGTGGGACTGGGGCCCGTGACAGTCACCCCTAGGCACTAAAATCCTGGGGGGCGTGGGCAGCAGGAGCTCCCGCCCCAGGCCCAGAGGGCAGGGCGAGTCTGGGGGCTTGCAGGACAGTTACTGCTTTTTATGACGACTTAGGGTCACGTAAGCCAACTGGCTCAGTCCGGGGGTTCAGGCCTATGCTCGGCCCAGCCCCACCCCTCGCCCCCAGTCTGTGGATAAACAAACACCCCGTGGTCCCCTCTAAGCCCAGGCCCTTAGTACAGGGCGGGGCAGACGTTCAAAGCAGTTGGTGGTTGCCCAGGGGGAGACGGCCACCCAGGGATTGGGGCGGCATGGGGGACGCAGCCCCTCTCTACTCCTCTGCGTCCCGGCCCAGGGGCCTGGCAGTGGCCGGGCTGCCACTGGGATCCGGCCCACCGCACAGTGACTCTCGTCGGCTGCCCCGGGCCACTTCCGGACCCCCCCTTGGGGTAGAACCAGCTCCACGGCCGATTCCCGGGGTCTGAACTCTCGGGAACGGTTAGCAGGGTTTCCTCCTCGGCAAGTCCTCGGCGTCTTCCAGGCCCCCAGTGGCCTCCCAGCTGGGGACAGCAGGGCAGGTCTCTGCTTCTGCCAGCAGCTGGGGCCTGACTGAGCACCAAGTCTGGGCATTTATACAGCTAGTTCCACCCCCTGACTTCCAGGCGGGTAAAGGGGCGGGGCTAGGCTCCGCCCACCAGGACTCGGAGAGGGGTTCTTCCCCCTCTTGATCTGTGAGCAACCCCCCCTGCTCACTACAGGCCAAAAACATCCTCTTTCGACCATGAAGCTAGTGGGCACATCTCTCCGAAGGCCAAGGTTGAAACAGAAAAAATTAAACAAAGGCCCCTTGAAAGTCCTTGTGCCGTAGGAATATAAGCAAGGGAAGAAAGTATTGCACAGATAAAGCATCTTTCTTCCCTCCCAGAGATGCAAACACCTGCAGGAATAGTGACTTTGTTTTACATAGCTTGCACAGAAAGTTCAAACCCGGTAGAAAGGGGAGGGAGGACACGTTTTTTTTTAATGTCGTGTATTTTTAAACGCCAAGAGTCAAATACAGGAACGCCAGCTCCTCCGCTTTGCCTCCTGAAAGAGACGGGACAAGATTCTGCAGTGAGTTACTCTGCCCTGCCTCGGGTGTGTGGGTTCCTGCACGTGTGTGTCTCACAGCCGGTGTTGTCAAATGACAAAACAAACCCACTGTCTGACCAAACCAGATGGAAGCCCGTTTTCCCTGGCAGCCGAACGCTCTGGATCCCATCAGGAGCCGCCTCGTGAGTGCAAACGCAACTCCTCAGGAATGTCAGTGGCGCAAAGACCTGGCGCTCGACAGGCGTCTTCACCCGCCTGACGCTTCGCAGCTCTCTACGGAGCGCGGCAGCTGATGGCTCACTCCCCGTATCCCTGCTGCCTTTCCTTGGCTTTGCTGCAGAGCTGTCAACAGCAGCTCCACACAGATGCACCGAATTCCTGCCAGGAGCAGGTTCAAATACTATTGACCTCTTCGGCTTTGAGAAGCTTTTGATTTGCATCCTCTGGAAAGTGAACACGAGTCTAAACATAAGAACATCAGAGCGGCCAGACTGGGTCCTGTCTGCCAACAGGGGCCAATGCCAGCTGCCCCAGAGGGAGTGAACAGAACAGGGAATCATCCCGTGATCTCATCTCTGTCACCCATTCCCAGCTTCTCACAAAAAGAGGCTAGGGACACCCTCCCCACCCATCTTGGCTAATGGCCATCGATGGAGCTAACCTCCATGAATGAATCTAGTTCTTTCTTGAACCCTGTTAAAGTCCTGGCCTTCACCACTTACTCTGGCAAGGAGTTCCACAGGTTGTTCAGTGTGTCAAAAGCAAAGAGAGCGCATGGTCTGCGGCTTACAGATGTACTCAGTTCAAGGACGGGCTTGCAGAGCTCGTGGATAAAATGCACTGAAGCCTTCAGCATTAAACCTGGGCCCCATCTGACCATGTTCCTTTAGGTTCCTGCACCAAACGTGGCACTGAGTTGCCATACATACATATTCCTTCTGCAACGACACTGGGATCATACTCAGAGTAGATTTGTGCGGCACTGAGCAGCCCAAAGGAGAGAGAAGAGCCATCTAGCCCCAACGCTTTCCTTTAACGTTTTGCTTCTCTCCTTGCTCTCCGCTGTGCAGAGCAGGGCTACTCAACTTTGGAAGCCCCAGGGCTCACAATGAAACTCACAGCACATGCCGAGGGCGGCAACTTAAGTGTGGTTGTATACACACGCAAATATATGCAAATAGATGCAAATCGCTTCTTTCACACTGATGGGCATGAATTCAAAGATTATGGCCAGACTACACAACACACAGGCCCCATTTAAGTCAGTTCTGCTGATATTAATACCATGCAATATTTATCTGATTTCCACCCATATGACAGCACTTTTAATGAGCAATGACAGTCCAGGAATTTAACTACTAAAACACCTCTCAACAGAAGACCATTCTATTGACTACTTGTTTGTTTTGGCTTCCATCCGCGGGCCGCATGTAGAGTAGCCCTGGTGTAGAGCACATGTGAAAACGCATTGCCATCCCGAAAGGGCTTATGCAAATGTTCTCCTGCCACGTGGGTGATGTGGGCAAGTCAGGTAACATGACTGTGACCAGCCCTCTCCTGCCTTATGAGAATTGTCTTACGAACATGCATCGCTCAAAGCTGCTTCGGACAAACCCCCTGGCGTGCCCTGTTATCAATGTGAGTGTTAGTCTGCGGAATGTGTCTCTCCTGTTTTGGCGCATGGATCAGTCTTGTCTGCGCAGTTAGAAATATGAAGTCCAGAAAGACATGTGACCATACCACCTGGCACTGGAATCCATTTTGAACCTGGTATTTTTCCATGGGAAAGGGGGATGCCCAAACAATGGATTTATGTCCCGAGGGAAAGTCTATTTAAGCAGTGGGAAGCCATCAGGCCTTTGTCTTCAGTTGGCCTTTGAAAGTGCTAAGGGAATCCGAAAGAAGATCCACTCTGATTTGAAGCTTTCACCTGAGATAAGCACAGCTGTTTAATGTAAGAATTGGCATGTGACATGTTTCTTTGTGGAGTAGAACTAGCTATGTGGTGTTTTTATTAATTTTAATTTTAATTTTAATTTAGGTGTCTCTTAAGTGGTTCACTTGCAACCACGTCAATCCTACTTTTTATATTTAATAAAAACACTTTTGTTTTTTATCAGGCCTGGTGTAAATAATTGTTACCTGAGGGGAGCAACCACTGTGCATCTCTCTCTTTCATTGATCTTAGGAGTTTTCTTTCTGTAAAACATTTACACAGAGTGAGAGGGATTTGTTTGCGGTTCTGGTCCTTGGGGGGGCTGGTTTCCTGGGTGCCAAGCCTTTATAGCTGAGCTGGCTCAGTGTGTGTGTTGCTTTGCAGGGGGCTGGTAACTTCAACTCCGTGATTTGGCTGGGGGAGACCAGAGGATCTGGCCCAGCAGGACAGAGTGGTGGGGAGCCCCGGAGAGCAGAAAGGCAGGTGTCAGTGGCAAGATCAGCACATTGGGGGGACAACCCACGGGCATTTATGCGATTTCAGCCTGTCACAATGATTACTGCAGGGAAACAGCCCAGCCAGTCCAGAACCAAAAGCTTTCTTCATGTACAATGCATGTTATCGCTTTGTCTTAAGCAAATTTGCACCATTCGAACGACAGCTTGAGATGCAACACTGTGATTTCTTTTCTGGAAGACTTGCGTGTCAGCAAGATAATAGCGCCCCTTTCCGGTGCCGGCGCTCTCCAAAGGTGCAATGTTAAATGTGTCGCCGCCTTCATCGTCCGTTATTTCATCAAAATAAGGCCTCCCCCGTGTTGTCCTTAACTTGATTTCGCTCAGTGTTGCCAACATCTGTGACAAGTAACTTCCTGGAGTTGCACCACCGTTCTTGACTCTGTCCTAACAAAGGATGGGCTATTTTAGCGGGTGGCATATTTCCACTAACCCGAATTCAGGCCCAGTCACAGAGGACATCCAACCGCTTTTGTTGGGCAAGAGTTGCCATGTGTTGAAACTGCACTGCATTTTAGGAGATTCCCCTGGCCCATCTGACTCTCTCTTTCAAGGCTTCTGTGATTTGTTCAAGTGGTTTGCAACAGCCGATTTCTTCTCATGGCCAAGAGCAATGTGACCCATTGGGCCAAAGCATTTTCCCCAATCTTCAAATCCGTCTCCAGGAAAACCTCCTGCTCCATCCTTTACTGATTTATTTGCAAAGTGAGACACTTCCTGTGGTATTTTTGTCAAATGCTTGTTTTACGCTCTGTCCTCAACGTGAGCTGTGGTTTTCCTGTGTCCTTTCATAGTTAAGGTCACTGTATACAATATTTCACGCCTACGTGGAGTGGAATGTATTAGGCAGGTGCATAACTGTGCAGTTCTCGGGTATAACGGGGCTGTGCTACACAACATTTTCTCCTTGGGCTGCATCTGCTGGCTTGTACCGCAGATTCTCAGGCCTGGAGGGGCCGGGGTGATCACCAAGTCTGTCTTCCCGTACGACACAGGCCAGAAAACTTCTTGTATAAAATTCCTCGAGCACTCAATTGTGATTTCACATTTGTCAGTGATGGAGAATCCACCACCGCCCTCAGCAAATTGTTCCAACCCTGGCTGTGAAAAATGAACGCCTCATTTCCCTTCTGCGTTTGTCTAGCTTGAAGGGCCATTGTGTCAGGTTAGCCCTTTCTCTGCTAGACAGAGGAGCCCGGGATGAAATCGTTTTTGCCCATGAAGGTACCTGGAGAGTGCGATCAAATCACCCCTTAGCCTTCTCCCGCCATGGCCAGGACACCTACAGGCAGGCACCATCCTCTGGAGAAACCGCTCCCGAAAGGTGACCGTGCTGGTCGGCTGTGGATGGAGAGACAGCCCAACGTCCTGCCAGAGGCTGGATGCAGGTAGGATGTTCTCGTGCCATGGTCCCCGCGCCTCTTTCCCGTGTCCTGGCCTGAGCCAGATGCTGACGATTCCCAGTCTGACTCCAGGGTGGTCGCTGTCGTGCCCATCTGGGTATTTTGTGGGTAAGGGGCTGGGTCACTCATGACCAGGGCATCAAAGCTCAGAGACCCCAGACACCCCAACCAGCACTAAATGTGACTAGGCAGGACACCAACAGCGGAGATAAATAGGTAGATGGATGGGGCGGGTGTATGGGGATAGATAGATGGGGTGGGGATGGATTAGATAGATAGATGGATGGGGTTGTGGATGTGATGTAGTGTCAGTACCTTTCTGGTTGCTATGCTTGGGCTGTGGGCTGTGGATGACCCCTACTGGCGGCTGTCTGTAAGCACGGCCCAGCGGGGGGCACCTTGAGGGTCCCCATGATGGTGACCGAACCGGTCCTACCGGTTAAGGGAAGGGACGGAACAAAGGAAGTGAGTGTTGGGGAAGGGTCAGTTTCTGGCTGGAAAACCTGAAGGGAACAGCCTAAGCTGAGGGCAGAGGGCCTGGGGGGGGGCGATGGACCCCCTAACCTCAGGGATCTGAGGCATCCGGGCCCTGACTCCTGTAACCACATCACGTCTGTGCTGGGCTGTACCCTGGAGAAGCACTAAACCCCCCTGTTCTACTGGCGGGTGGAGTCTGTTCTTGCTGCTACGGAGCTGCAGGATCGAGGGGAACCCCGACTCACCGTCACAGTGACATAACAGGGATTTTTTCCACTCTTGTAGTCCTGTGTTCGCTCTGTTATATTCACTGGTGGCTTTGTTGTGCTGTATGCGCTTCCTACTGGCCTACGCTGCTCTGCAGTGACTCTGTGTGTGTGTGAGCGCATGCCTCAGTTTCCCCAGGCACTGCAACACTATCTGCAAGAGGAGGGGGAGGCTGGGCACGACTCACTGTGGAAGTATGTTCAGTCTCTCACGTCCTGAGGACCAGATGACAGCAGATAGCACCTTGGGCCTGGAAGCAGGACAAAGCAAGGGGCCGGGGCTGGCTGGGGGGCTGTGAGGAGTTGCTGTGAGTGTGAGTTAGTTTTTCAGCTGGCTGGGGGAGAAGGGAGCCTGGTTGGCCGGGGGCAGGGGCGGGGGGAGGAGGAGAGGGGGCCTTTCCCCAGGATTGGCTGTACTGACGGATCCTGATTCCTGTAACAAGTCTGAGCTACGCTGTGTCCCTATGAACCAATGTGCTACCTGCTGGCTGAGTCTCACATGTGACTGCGGATGGGGGTGCAGGGCCCGGGGACTCCCCCGTATCCTGTGACAGGGGTGTATGGGGATAGCTAGAGTATATGGGGGGGGAACGGATGGATGAGGTGGCTGGGGATAGATGAGGAGGAGGCAGCTCTGAATTTTGTTTCGTTTCAGCAGCCCCTGCTTCTCACCAAGCATGTTTCTCTCTCCTGTTGGCACTGCCCAGCCGCCAGCAGGTCAAAGCTCTTTCCCTTGTTAATCCCCTGCATGTCTTTGGTGAAACGGCAGCATTTCAGCCAGCGCGGCCACTGGCTCCCGCCTCCCCATAGACGCGGTTTGGGTCAGAAACCAGGTTTCTCTCCGGCAGCCAGGCGGCGGGGGCCAGCCTCAGGGGTCCCTGGGCAGGGCTCTGTGGCCTGCACGGTGCGGATCAGACGAAGTGAGCGCCGCGACGTGCGGGCCGCTGGGGGACCCGTTTTCTGTTCCCTGAGTCACCGGAGCAGGGCGGCCGCAGCGCAATCAGGAAGCGCCCGGGGCCGATTAAGAGCTTGGCAGAAGCAGCAGTCTAATCAGAACACCTGGTGCTCATTAGGGACCTGCTGGGGCTCGTTTAAAGGCTTCCCTTCAGGCCCGGAACTAGGGGTGAGCAGAAGGGCGTGACCAAGCGCCAGGAGGAAGGTGCTGGGCAGGGTTGGCTGGGGACAGCTCAGGGAAAGGCTGCAGGTCTGGTGGGGGAGGAATCACTCTCTACCTGCTGCCATTAGGGTCCCTGGGCCGGACCCCAGAGCAGAGGGCGGGCCCGGCTTCCCCCAACCCGCCCTGCACCACTACGGGGGCCAGCCCTGAAGGGGGGTGCCTGGGACTAAAGAGGGGCTCACCCCAAACTGGAGGGTGGCCCAAGAGGCTGTGACCCTTGCATGTGGTAAAGGGCAGGAGGCCGCATGGAGGGCCACAGCGAGCCTCTGAGGCTAACACTTTTTGTGCCTAGAAGTGCAGGATCCGCCCCCGAGGCAAGGCCGGAGCCCTGCCACAACCTATATATAGACCAGGCGGTGAGAAAAAAAGAGAAGAAAAACAAATCCAGATTCGCTATCAAACTGTAACTAAACCCACATCCCACCGCATCCTCGTCAGTAACACGTGGAATTGCCACGAGGGCCGTGCGCTCCGTGCCGGAGGCAGGAGCGGTGCTCTCTGCTTCATGCCGCAGCGTGCAGGACGGACTGCGCGGGGGCGCCGGGCATTTCGGCCTGATTCGCACGTGCCACATGGAACATTCTACTTCCACAAAGCCAGTGTCTGCACGTCGGTGTTGAGTATCATTTGACCGTCCAGTCGTTATTGTGTTAATATGGACTAACAGAAACCGTCCCAATGAGAATAGCGCCTGGGGGGTGGCCAGTAATGAAGTGTGAGGCCGCGCGACCAGGGACCGACTGCACACGCCTCACGCCGGCCCTGCTCTGCCCTTTTTGCAGTCGGCTTCTCCCGCCCCGTGTGGCCCCTGTGTCCTGCAGCATGAGCGGCATCCGGGGTCAGGCCGCCCTGCCGCCGAACAGGCTCGGAGTCGGCAGCGGAAGCGAGGAAGTTAGCTCTGCAGCGCCCCTTCCGGCTGGCGTCTCACCCACGGATACCTGTTTGTTTCTCCACCGCTGGGTCCTGCCCTATCGCCGTGCCTCCACGCTCTGGGGTCTTCCCCCCCACCCAGGGAATCCCCAACCCCTAGACCCACCTGGCCTCTGTGACCCACAGCTAGGAGTCACCAAACTGCAGCTGACATGGCCACTCAGCATTGGCAAAGGGGGTGGGGACCTGCAGCCTTTGCCTGCCCTGGCTGCCCCTCCGCAGCCCTAGCACCTCAGGCCTTGCCTCGGGCCCTGCAGCCTGGGAACTTGTCTGGCCAGGCCCCCCCAGCTCTGCCTGCCTTTCCCAGCCCTGCTCTGTCTCAGGAAGCCTCCAGCTTCCCTGGCAGCCAGGTCCCTCCTGCTCCCCATAGCAAGTGTGTCTATGGCCCCCCTGCCTGTATTTATACTGCCCCAGCTGGGCCCTGATTGGCTGTATCTGCTGCCCCTGCTGGCTCCACACTCCAGCCCTCACTGAGTTTTACCCTTCAAGGGCCAGTGTGGGGCAAACACCCCGTCACACAGCCCTAGAGCCTCTCCTCCCTCTGGGCAGTTTGCAGCTTCCGTATCTCCTCCCCCCACATCTCTACTCAGCCCTGGTGCCAGCCGGGTCTGCCAAGGCCAGGGCCCTGCCCAGGGTGAGGGCTCAGGGGGCACCAGCCAAGGGGATGCACAGGCCTCTGCATTGGTCTCCAGCATCTCCGCTCACATGTCAAGCCCTCGGTCTCAAGCCGACTTGGCTGCGTGGCACGGATGCCACGCCAGAGTCTGCAAAGAGCCCGAGTGGAGAGCTCAGTGCGGGGAGGGACTTGCCTGCCGAGATGGGCCGGGCAGGCCTCCTCTGAGCAGGGCCAGCACCCCCCCCGACCGGCTGGAGGAGGGCTGTTTGGCAGGCAGCTGAGAGGAAGAGGTGGGGGGCAGCCAGGCAGCTGTGCATTCTGGGGGCGAGGGAGTTCAAATCCTGGGGACCCTTGGCTTGGCTCTGAAAGGACTGGCCATGGCTAGAGTCGTTCTCGCTCCGCCTGGGCGGTGTCCCCTCTTCGCTCATTAACGGGCCAGCACCCTCCACCCCTCACCTGCCAGCAGGGAGGCAGCGTCGGTCATGCAAACCAGCCCGGCCTTGGGGCCACTAGGGATTGTTGAGTAAACTCCGCTGGTGACCTCACGGCGTTCACTTTGCTGGGACGGATGTGGTGTCTTTGCGGGGAAGGATGCTCTTGTGGGTCTATGTCAGTGTTTCTTAAACTTTTTAAGACTGAGGAACACCAAACAATAATTTTTTTTAATGCGGAACACCAAGGATTTTTTGTTGAGCAAAAAAAAAAAAAAGTTGCCTGCCCCTTTAAGGGTGGCCATTTTGATCTCTGTTCTCTGTGGCACACCTCTGACTGCCTCGCGGCACACTGGTGTGCCATGGAACACAGTTTATGTGCTGCTCCTGGCACAATGGGGCCCCGGTCTGTAATGCCCTCGTTACACCAGGTCCAAGGGGCTGCCGTTCTGCTAACAGTAGAAAATAATAATGGACCTGGTGTGACGGACCAGGCTGGGTCTGGGCACAGCTGAGGGCGTCTGCTCAGGGTGGATTGCTCAAATTCGGGGCTCCCTACAGCCCCCAGACTGGAGACCTTCCCAAATAGGCCACAAACCAGTCCCACAGAGCGTTTCAGCTGCCTGCCTGGCCAGCCAGAAGCCTCACGAGCAAAACCCCCCCGATACCCCAGCAATATCCGTGCCCCAGATGGCCCCGGGCCTCATACACAGGTGAGGGGTTTTAGAGCCCAATCTCACCTTCCCCGAACAGGTTCTGTCCGGTTCCAAGAAACCAGCCACAGATCCCAGGTCAATTTACCCTCTGGACCTTACCCACAAGATCACGCTGAGCCAACCCTTTAGAATCTAACACCAAAGGTTTATTACTAAAAGAACGAAAAGCATGAGAGTGAGGTTGTTAAAGGATAGTACATTACATGCATCGAATCTCCCAGTTCTCGATGCAGGCTCTAGCAGAGATGTTAAAGCTGCTGGCTTAACAGTCCTTGGTGTACATCCTATGTCCAGATGGGTCCACAGTTCTTCCTGGCTCGTGATTCCCTGCGAGGCCGCATCTGGGGTCAGGAGCAGATCTGAAGACCAAATGGAGGCTGCCACATGGCATCTTTATACCTCCTTCATGGTCTCTTCTTGGCTGCAGCAGGTCACCTGGCCAGCGGCCTATCCCTGTGTTCCCTGCTGGTAGCCCCTAGGTCCCCATTCTTGAGGGATGTCCTTGTCCTATGGAGGGCTATTGTTCCATGGAGACTTGCTCATTAGCATGTCCATAGGCTGAGCTTTGCCCATTGCTCAACCACATACCGAGAAACATTCAGTATCCACACAAAGTACATGCTTATAACTTCACACACAGACATTATACAATTACATGAATAGCATACATGGAACCAGAAGAAAGTAAGCTTCTATTCGACACCTCACATGGCCCCCTTTGCACCACTTTTGGGGCCAACACCCCCCCCCCCATGGGTGCAGCAGTGATCTGGCTGCTGCCCTAAAATCCAGTAACGTGACACTTGGAGCTCTCAGTGATGCACAATGCTCTGGCCAGAAACTAGCACCGTGCCAAACTGTTCTGGGACCTGATCAGCGGGGTCAAAACTGGCTAAGTGATGGATCTCAGCCCAGGGAAGCCTCACCCCAGAGGGTGTTTCCAGGGGGCTCATTCGGGGGGTCTGTGCGGGGCCCAGCGCCGTTCCATGTCTGCCAGGGATCTGCCAGGAATTAGCTAGTCACCGCCGGTGGAGTCTGCAGATGACAGGGCCCGGTGGGGAGAGACATAACGACCCTGTACCCCCCGCTGGGGTTCACTGCCACTGCTCCACTGGGGTGTGCCCCAGCGCCTTGGCATCCAGGTCATTAACTCAGCCAGAGTCCTGGCTCTGGGCCCCGTCAGGGCCTCTGCTCCGCGTAGGGCCTTTATCTCTGGGATCACCCAGCTTCAGGGAGCTCTAGCAGCCCTGATCACTCAGCAGATGGCTTATCTGGGGCGCTAACACCCCCCAGCCCCGCCTGTGGTGTCAGCAGTGCGTCATTTCCAGCCCTTCTCCCCGAGGGGGGCCGTGTGGCCAACCCCCCCCACTCTCCTGTGTTTTCCGCTCCTTGGATCCTTCTTCCCTCAGAGAGATGCGGCCTCCTGCTCTCTGGGTTTCAGGGCGAGTTCCCTGGCACCGGCACCACCACAGAAATTTGGACCCAGCCTCTCCCCTCTTCCATCCCCCCCTGCCCCACCACCACCTTTTCCCTCCTCTGTCTTCTCTGCTGATGCTGTAGCTATGGAAACTGCCCTGCCAGCACTTGGTCCCGTACCCAAGGCCACAGTCTCAGTCATTTGCCTCCTTCCTCTTGTGGCTTCGTTTCCTGCCCTTTGTGTGTCTGCCCAGCGCTGAGGGGGGGAGCAGCTGCAGCAGAGATGGGGCGGTGATGGAGCTGCAGGGGTACTGGGGAGCTGAGCCTGCATGGGGAGGCAGGCTGGGCTGAAGTGTGCAACTTAGCTCCATGGGGCTCACTGTGGCATGCCCCCCCCTAATGCCAGCCCTGCCTTGGAACCCCCCCCCCACGCGCCCCATGACGCCCCCAGGGCGAGAGCCCTGCTCTACTGCAGCTGCTTGTCAGCGTGTTCTGAAACTCGTTTTAAAACGGGTGAAATATGAAGCCAGGCGGGTGCTTATACAAATAACACTAAGGAAAAGCGGCTGGCAGCCCCTCTGGGGCCAGCTGCTTCTGCCCTGCTGGGCCCTGCCAGCCCGGGGGCAGGCCAGGAGCCGGGGCAGGCTCTGTCCCAGCAGCGCCCGGTTCTCGCTCTCCCCCGCAGCCACAGAGCCGCGCGGCGCCGGAGAGGAACAGGGTGTGGGCGAGGCCAGGCCCCTCCCAGGAAATCTGACTTTAAACTCCTGCAGCTAAAGGTTTTGCGTAGCTGAGGCTGGTGACCGCCCGGGTGAGTAACTTTCCTCCCCTGTAGCCTCTTCCTGTTTGCTGCAGGCCGCCTTAGCCCAGGGGAACCTCCCCCGTGTGCTGCAGTAATGGGGGGGTGAACCCCTCTTGCCCCTGCTGTGTGGGGGGCTCAGAGCCGGGCAGGGGATCGGGGCTGGCTTAGCCGGGCAGAGGCACAGTGTTTCTTGGCTTGTCCTTCGGCTAAATCCCCGGGCAGACTCCTCCCCAGTGTGTGCCCATCCTCTGTCAGCTACAGGGAGCTCAACAGAGGTGCCCGAATCCCCTGGGAGGGATGGAAATCGGTCCCTGCCGTTTCCCCCTGTGCTGAGGCGGCCGACAAGGGGGCTGGCTGGAGGGACGTGCCTGTTTGGGGGCAGTGGGCCTGGCTCACGAGGGCAGGAGCCATTGCTGCCCGGGGGCACTGTCAGGTGGGTGGCTTGGGCAGCCCTGGGCAGGGCCGTGGGCACAGTGCCCCGGGGCTCGGCTGCCCCCCATGCAGGCAAAGCGGCACTGTCTCATTGGGGGAGCTGGGGCCTCGGGGTGAGTGCAGCAGCCGCACCCCCCGGGCCGCCACCGGCTCCCTGCCCTGCCGCCGCCACATTCGGGGGCACTCGGAGAGGGGCTTAACGCCAAGAGCCCCGTGTTCAAACCCAGCTCAGCAGGGACCCGCGGCTCCCTGGCAGAGGGCTGGCAGGGGTCGGCTGGGCCACGCAGCGGGTAGCTGATGGGAGTGGGTGTGGGGACCTGGTCTGGCGGCTGGCCCCTCTCAGCAGGCCTGGTGTGAAGGAGACAGTGCCCCCCCAGGGCAGCGGGGCTGGCGGTGCCCCCCAAGGGCAGCGGGGCTGGCAGGGAGGCAGCTGGAAACACTGGCTCACACGGCCTGTCACCAGCCACGGGGGGGTGAGGTAACGGCACGTGAGCGCAGGAGGACGTTGGAGCCCCAGCGAGTAACAGCCCCCCCGCCCTGCCTCGCTGGGGGCTGCCTCCTCGGGGCCTGCACCCGCCCTGGCCCAGGGGGTCCCTGCAACCAGACGCCCAGCCCCACCCTCTTCCTCTGCCTGCCTGGGGATGACTCAGCAGCAGCCAAACCAGTTCTGATACTGCCCCGTGTGCAGGCTGGGAGGGGCCCGCGGCCCCCAGCCACGGGGCAGGAGCCCTCGCTCGCAGGGTGGGCACCTCCTAGCCGGGGAGCCCGGCTGCACCTCGGTCCACACCTGGCCCTCATGCTAACCTGCTCCTCTCTCTCCTCAGGGCCTGGCACCATGTACACGGCAATCCCCAAAAGGTACCGAGCCCGTCGCCCCGAGCCCCCTCCTTCCCCCACAGGATCTGCCCCCGTCCTGCCCCTACCAGCCCTTGCCCTTCCTCCCCAGCCCCCAACCCCTCTCCGGATTCACCCCAGCCCCTTTTCGCTCCGGCAGCGGCTCCCTGTTCGATGCGTCAGTGAACCAGCCCGGCCTGCACATCTGGCGGGTGGAGAAGATGAAGCCGGTGCCGGTGCCGGCAGAGTCCAAGGGCGTCTTCTACTCGGGGGACTCCTACCTGGTGCTGCACAACGGGCCCGATGAGCAATCCAACCTGCACATCTGGATCGGTAAGGGCCAATCTCCGGCATGGCCGGCCCTGCCCCGGGGGGAGCCAGCCTGGGGGGAGCGGCACGGGGCCGGGCCCAGCCAAGGAAGGGAGATTTGCCCCCTTGCGGGCTGGTGAGCAGGGTCCTCAGCAGAGACCGAGGGCCTGGGGCTGCCCTGCCCCGTTCCCATAGGGGCCCATAGCGGACCAGCACCCTGGCCAGCAGAGCCCGGGGCCCGAGCTCTGAGCCGGGGCCCAGACCTGCCCGTCTGAGCCAGCCGGGCTGTGGTGAGCCCCGTTCCCTGCCCTCGCCGCACTCCCCGGCATGGCGGTGCCGGCCCCCTTCCCCGCCAGGGGCTCCCGGGCCTCGCTGCCGAGCACATCGGCCCTGGCCCCGGGGGGCTCCCCCGGCCCATCGGCAGCCGGGCCCCTGCTCAGCCCTCCTCTCCCCTCCCCCCGCCGCGCCCAGGCCAGAGCTCCTCGCGGGACGAGCAGGGGGCCTGCGCCGCGCTCTCCGTGCACCTCAACTCGCAGCTGGGCGAGCGGCCGGTGCAGCACCGCGAGGTGCAGGGCAACGAGTCCGACACCTTCATGGGGCACTTTCCTCGCGGCATCAAGTACCAGGTAGGGGAGGGGCCGGCCCGCGGCCCCGGCCGGCCCCGGCCTGCCCTGCCCCCTCCCCAGCCCCCAGTCCCCAACCCTGCCCCGCCTGACCCCCAACCCAGCCCCAGCCCTGCCCTGTCTGACCCCTCCTCAACTCCCAACCCCGGCTTGTCTGACCCTCCCAACCCCAAACCAGTCCCAACCCCAACCTGCCCCGCCTGACCCCTCCCCAACCCCCAGCCCGCCCTGCTCAATCTGACCCCAGCCCCAGCTCTGTCCCGCCTGACCCCCCCAATGCAGCCCCAACCCTGCCCCCACCTGACCCCCAACCCAGCCCCAACCCTGCTCCGTCTGACCCTCCCCGACCCCAACCTGCCCCGCCTGACCCCTCCCCAACCCCAGCCCGCCTGCCCAATCTGGACCCCAGCCCCAGCCCTACCCCACCTGACCCCCAACCCAGCCCCAACCCTGCCCCATCTGACCCTCCCCAACCCCAACCCCAACCCCAGCCCTGGCCCGCCCGCCTGACCTCTCCCGACCCCCAACCCAGTCCCGACTTCAACCTGCCCCACCTGACCCCTCCCAACCCCAGCCCGCCCTGCCCAATCTGACCCCAGCCCCCAACCCTGCCCCGCCTGACCCCAACCCAGCCCCAACCCCAACCCTGGCCTGGCCCATCTGCCCCCAGCTTGCCCCTCGTGTGGGTGGTGCTCAGGGCCCTGCTCCCTCTGCCCCGCAGGAGGGCGGCGTGGACTCTGCCTTTCACAAAACCCAGCCCGGCCGGGGCTCCGGGCCCATCCGCAAACTCTACCAAGTGAAGGGCAAGAAGAACATCCGGGCCACCGAGCGGGAGCTGAGCTGGGCCAGCTTCAATACTGGGGACTGTTTCATCCTGGATCTGGGCGAGGTGAGACCCCCTACCCCAGAGCCGGGGGTGGGCGGGCAGGGCCCTGGCTGGGCGTGGAGGCATGTCTTGGTGTTCCCGGGGGGGCAGACAGCCCAGCCCCACAAGGGGCACTTGAGCACCCGCGTGGCGGGGGGATGAGCCGGGGGGGCAGCAGGTGCATTTGCTGCAGGGTGGGGAGGTCCTGACTGGTAGGCACGGCCTGGTGGGGAGGGTGACGGGTGGCAGCGTGGGCCCAGCCTGGAGGGTGGCGGGGAGGGTGGCAGGTGGCAGCATGGGCCTGGCTTGGCGGGGAGGGTGGCGGGCAGCAGTGTGCACGGCCTGGTGGGTGGCGGGAGGGTGGCGGGTGGCAGCGTGGGCCGGGCCTGGCGGGTTTTGGGGAGGGTGGCGGGCGGCAGCGCACGGCCTGGCGGGTGGCGGGAGGGTGGCGGGCGGCAGCGTGGGCACGGCCTGGCGGGTGGCGGGGAGGGTGGCAGCGTGGGCCGGGCCTGGCAGGTGGCGGGGAGGGTGGAGGGTGGCAGCGTGGGCCGGGCCTGGCGGGTTTTGGGGAGGGTGGCGGGCGGCAGCGTGGGCTGGGCCTGGCGGGTTTTGGGGAGGGTGGCAGGCGGCAGCGTGGGCACGGCCTGGCGGGTGGCGGGGAGGGTGGCAGCGTGGGCACGGCCTGGCGGGTGGCGGGGAGGGTGGCAGCGTGGGCCGGGCCTGGCGGGTGGCGGGGAGGGTGGAGGGTGGCAGCGTGGGCCCGGCCTGGCGGGTGGCGGGGAGGGTGGAGGGTGGCACCGTGGGCCCGGCCTGGCGGATGGCAGGAGCAGGGGGTGGCGGGAGCAGGGCCCTGGCGGGCAGGGCGTTTCCATGTCTGCCCCGCTCTCCTCAGACCATCTTGACGTGGTGCGGGGAGACCTCCAACATCCTGGAGCGCAACAAGGCCCGGGACCTGGCCATGGCCATCCGGGACAGCGAGCGGCAGGGCAAGGCCCGGGTGGAGATCGTGAGCGACGGGGAAGAGCCGCCTGAGATGATCCAGGTCTGGAGAGGGGTGGGGGGTGGATGCGTGGTTGGGGTTGCTCTGGGCAGGGCCGGGAGGGCTCAGGGCGGGGATGGGGTGCGGGTGGGCTGGAGGTGGGGAGGGTCCTGCGGCAGGGGATGCGGCAGGGGATGGGGCAGGGGTGGGCTGAAGGTGGGGGGCAGTGCTGGTTCTGACGGAGGCGTCTCTGCCCTAGGTGCTGGGTGCCAAGCCCGCCCTGAGGCAGGGCAGCCCCGAGGAGGACGTCACGGCGGATCAGAATGCGGGGGCAGCGGCTCTCTATAAGGCAAGCCCCCCACGGCCGGGGCTCCCACACCCCCACGGCAGCGCACCCTGCCCCAGCCTGGATACAGCCAGGGCTGCACAGCAGGGCTGGGGCACAAACTGGGGAGCGGGGCAGATGGTGTGGGGGCTGGGGACACGGCTGGAGGGTGGGGTGCCAGGGCTGCAGGGTTGGGGTTGTGGGGCTGCAGGCCGGGGTAGGGTTGGGGCTGGGGACAGGGCTGGAGGGTGGGGGCTGGGACTGCAGGGCTAGGGTTGTGGGGCTGCAGGCTGGGGGCAGGGTTGGGGGCTGGGGCAGGGCTGTAGGGTGGGGTGCCGGGGCTGCAGGCTGGGGGCAGGGCTGTAGGGTGGGGTGCCAGGGCTGCAGGGTTGGAGTTGTGGGGCTGCAGGCCGGGGTAGGGTTGGGGCTGGGGACAGGGCTGGAGGGTGGGGCTGGGACTGCAGGGCTAGGGTTGTGGGGGCTGCAGGCTGGGGGCAGGGTTGGGGCTGGGGCAGGGCTGTAGGGTGGGGTGCCGGGCTGCAGGCTGGGGCAGGGCTGTAGGGTGGGGTGCCGGGGCTGCAGGGTTGGAGTTGTGGGGCTGCAGGCCGGGGTAGGGTTGGGGGCTGGGGACAGGGCTGGAGGGTGGGGTGCCGGGGCTGCAGGGTTGGGGTTGTGGGGGTGGCAGGCTGGGGGCAGGGTTGGGCCGCAGGCCGGGGGCCCTGGAGCAAGGGCCAGGTTGCCCGGCCAGGCTCGCGGCGCAGGGAAGGCGCTCAGCGGACCCGCCTCTCCTGGCCCGGCAGGTGTCGGACGCGACGGGGAAGATGGACCTGACCAAGGTGTCCGGGGGCGGCCCCTTCAGCCAGGCCCTGCTCTGCACCGACGACTGCTTCGTGCTGGACAACGGCCAGTGCGGCAAGATCTACGTCTGGAAAGGTGCCGCCCCGGGGGCAGGCTGGCTCCGCATGCCGCGGGGCCCAGACACGGCCTGGGCCCGGCTGGCACCAGGGAGCCTCGCTCAGTGGCAGGGAGTCAGCCTGCCTGGCCCCCAGCCCAACCCCTGGAGGCTTTGTTCTCTAAGCCAGACAGTCCCTGCCCCTCCTCCCACCACAGCCAGAGCCCCCAGGGGTTGTGGGCAGCAGCCTCCCCACAACGCAGCTGCTCAGGCAGGGCCCTTCCTTGGCCCACGTTTCCCAAGGGGGGTTCTCTGTGGAGCCGGAGTGCAAGGGGGGAGCAAGTCCAGACGGCACCCGCAGACCAGCCGACTGGAGAGCCTGCCCCACGGCCACCCCCTTCGCCGCTCCCCGTGCCCCTTCCCGATCACCCATCCCGCCGGCCCCGCCTCCCATTCACCACCCCTCAGCCCCGCCTCCCATTCACCCCGCCCCCAGCCCGCCTCCCATTCACCCTGCCCCGCCTCCCATTCACCACCCCTCAGCCCCGCCTCCCATTCACCCTGCCCCGCCTCCCATTCACCCCTGCCCCCAGCCCCGCCTCCCATTCACTCCGCCCCTAGCCCCGCCTCCCATTCACCCCCGCCCCGCCCGCCTCCCATTCACCCTGCCCCCAGCCCCGCCTCTCATTCACCACCCTCGAGCCCCGCCTCCCATTCACCCTGCCCCCGCCCGCCTCCCATTCACCCCGCCCCATCCCCGCCTCCTATTCACCCCGCCCCACCCTCCTCCTATTCACCCCGCCCCACCCTGCCTCCCATTCACCCTTCCCCCAGCCCCGCCTCCCATTCACCCGCTTCCCCTCCTGCCAACAGCCCAGGCCTTCCAACGCCCCCTCGGGGTTCCTGGGCACCACCGCTCCCCAGGCCTGGCTTTTCAGCAGTGCCCGAAAATGTGACACCTCCAACCACTAGCCCAGATCCTTAAGGGATTTAGGCCCCTAACTCACCCAAGTCCACGGGATTTAGCACTGGGCTACCCCTCGGGATTTGTGCCTCGTTGCTCCGGTAAATGGCGGCTGTTCCTGCGATTCAGTGACGGCGCCTGGTCCCTCGGGCCGGGTCACAGCCTCACCGCGTAGCTTCCGGCTCTTGGCGGGCGTCTCTGCGCAGGGCCACGTGCCAGCCCAGCGCGCCACAGCCCGCTCCGAGGGACCCTCACACCCCCTGGGTTCACTCCATGCACGCCAGGCCTGGGCCCACCCCGCCGGCTGGCGGTCGGCAGGGAAAGCCCCGCACTGCGCCTGCCTGTTTCTCTGCATCCCTGGCGGCTGCTCCTGCTCCAGGCTCTGCGGCACCGCGCTCGGCCTGGCTCGGCCATCAGGGCAGCTGGCAGAGTCTTCTCTGTTCCACACTTGGCACCCAGGGGAGCTCAGGGACCAGCCACCACGGACCCAGCTCCACACCGGACAGGCCACTCACGGGCACGTGCGGCTCTCTCTGCGCCCCGGGCTCTGCCCCACGGCTGCCTGGCCATGCTGCCCCCTTCCTCCTCCTCCATGGGCGCTGCCCACCAGCAGCCCTCCCACCCTGGGGCTTTCTGCTTCCGCAGAGCAGCCCAGCTGTGGCCGGAGCCCCTTGGCCGAGCCCCCAGCCTCCTTCCCCGCTGGCCTGTTCTCCAGGCATTAGCCCGGGTCCTGGGCACATCTCTCAGAGCCGGGGTGCTCAGGTCTGGCCCCCCAGACTTGTCCCTCACAAGCAGGGGCTCCCCTCTGTGCGGCCCACAGACCCTGACCCTTCCCCCTCCCCCAGGTCGCAAAGCCAACCAGCAGGAACGGGAGGCGGCCCTGAAAGTGGCGGAGGGGTTCATCTCCCGCATGAAGTACTCCCCAAAGACCCAGGTGAGCGAGGCCGGCTGGATCCGCGGGAAGGGGGAGGGGAAAGGGGAAGGGACAGGGGCTGCGCCATGTCCTGCCGAGCCCCTTGGGGAGACAGCTTGCCTCCTGCTTGCCCTCCCGGGCCCGGCGGACGTCTCTGGGCCTTGCCAGGCTCCTCGCCCTGGCCCAGCCTCCCCCTGCAGGGAGCACAGAAGCTGGTCCCCATGCAGGGGGGTGTCTCCGGGACCCGCCCCCCACTTCAGGCCAGGAGCCAGGGGCTGTCCCTGCCTCACGGCCTGTCCCTCTGTCGCTGCAGGTGGAGATCCTGCCCCAGGGCCGCGAGAGTCCCCTCTTCAAGCAGTTCTTCACCAGCTGGAAGTGAACCTGGGCGCTGCTTCGCCCCCGGCCCGGCCCTCCGCTCTGTAGCCCCCCGGCTGCTCATTAAAAGGGCCAGCACAGGGAGCCACCTGCCTCCTCTCGCCTCCTTCCCGCGCCGGGGGCAGCCACGGTGCTTGCTCTGCCCTGGCAGGGAGAGCTGGCTGGGCACGATGCCATCTTCCCCCTGCACCTCGGCTCTGCCAGGCACCAAGGAGCAGTGACAGCTCTCTCCCTCGGGAAGCGTGCGAGCCATTCCGGGCCACCCGTGGGGAGGGATGCGGGGGGGGGTCACTCAGGGGATCAGATGGTGGGGGGAGGGGTCTCCCAAGCGCTGGCTCTGAAGGAGCCCAGATGGTAACCTGGCATCTCCCAGCCGGGCGGGGCTGAGGGGGTTGGCCGCCGGTGTTCCCTGTGAGCCAAGCGCTTGGGCGGCCACCCGGAGAGATTTGAATGCTACCCGGCTGATAAGCAAAGCGCCCACAGCTGGCAGCCTGTGTGTCTATGGGTGGTGCACATCCACACATGCCTCGGTGCACACATGTATTCCGCGCATGGATGGAAAAACTGAGAGGGAACACTGCTGGCCGCCCCGCGCCGCAGAGACCTGTGAGGGGAGAACGACGGGAGGCCACAGCCCCTCAGCAGATCTGGGCTGAAGCCGAGGGGCCGGCCCTGGGGGGCCCATTGTGCAGGGGGGGCAGAGTCCAGCTATGTTCTGCGGTGGTGCCCTGGCAGGGGCTGGAGCCAGCAGCCGAAGGCCATAGGGCTCTGCCTGGGAGCTGCACCTTGTGCTCTGGGGAGGTCTGTCTCTGGATGCCTCAAGGGGAGCCAGGGGTGACCCCCCGCTCCCTCTCCCCTGGCCTGGCTGTGGGGCCAGGGACCCTGCCGGAGACCAGCTCAGCCTGGGGAACAGACCCCACTCGCCCTGGGCATGGTACAGACAGAAGTGCTGGCACCCGGCTGCTGCTCTCTCTGCTCCCCCAGCCAGCAGGAGAGAGACACACCCAGCAGGCGAGCTCCTGAGGCCCCTCCGGCTCTGTCGCCCCACAGGAGGGCTAGCGGCGTCAAGTCACAGAGTCCTAGAACTGGCAGGGCCCTCGAGAGGCATCAAGTCCAGCCCCAGCACCGTCTAGGTGCCCCTCCCTCCTGGCCAGACACCTACCCCCAGCTTGCTCCTGTACCCTACTTCCCATCCAGATTCTGCACCCCCATCCCTATCCCACTCGCTGGCAGCCCCGACCTGCTCACTGGACCCCTCATTTCTGGCCCCACCTCAGAGTGTAGAAGGGCCCACAAACTCCACTCACCCTGGAACCCCAGAAGAGTTAATCTGGCCTGAGGCCTTGAACCTCAGTCCTACCCACCCGCACCATGCTGCCAGGGGAGGGATGTCCCCCAGTCGGGGCTGCATCAGTGAGGCTTCGGGGGGCTGTTTTTTTGCATGTCACTTGTGTGGTCCCCGACTGATTTGCCGGTGGGTCAGAGGCCCCTGCCCCAAAACAGGTTCCCCGCCCCTCCCATAAGTAAAGACAGCGCTGAAACGTTGTGGGTTGGACATAATATTGTATTTAAACATGAAGCCTGGCCAACAAGCCCCCACCTGGGGCCAAGCCTCTAGCTGCAGCATCGTAACACTCCTGCACCCCCCAACACCTCAACCCTGAGCCCTTCATACACCTGAACCCCCTGCCCTGAGCCCCTCGTAGCCCCCATCCCAAACTCCCGCACCCCACACACGGCAAACCTGCCCTAAGCCCATCGCACTCCCAACCCCTGCCCTGAGCCCCTCGTACCCCATCCCAAACTCCCGCACTCCCACACACGGCAAACCTGCCCTAAGCCCATCGCACTCCCAACCGCCCTGCCCTGAGCCCTCGTACTCCCATCCCAAACTCCCGCACCCCACACACTGCAAACCTGCCTAAGCCCATCGCCTCCCAGCCCCTGCCCTGAGCCCCTCGTACCCCCATCCCAAACTCCTGCACCCCACACACTGCAAACCTGCCCTAAGCCCATCGCACTCCCAACCGCCCTGCCCTGAGCCCCTCGTGCCCCCATCCCAAACTCCCACCCCACACACTGCAAACCTGCCCCTAAGCCCATCACACTCCCAGCCCCTGCCTGAGCCCCTCGTACCCCATCCCAAACTCCTGCACCCCCACCTCCACAAGCCTGCGGCTTGCTCAGCACCCCAACCCGCCCCTGACCCCAACACTCTCCAGCCTGGAGCCCCCTCCCCGAGCCAGCATTCCCTTCACCTCCTCCTGCAGCCAGATTCCCTCCCAGAGCTTGCACCTCTCACCCCTTCTCTCAGCGGCCAAGGAGACCAATTTTTCTCCCTCCTCCTTGTAACACCCTTTAGATACAAGAAAACCCCCGTCATGCCCCCTCTCAGCCTCCTCCTTTCTGAACTAAACAAGCCCAGTTCTCTCAGCCTTCCCCCAGAGCTCCTGTTTGGTCAAGGCCCCTCGGGGCAGGAGAGCGAGGGGCCGGGTCCTGCCCCAGGGGTGGGTGGCAGCTCCTGGGTCATTCGGGCGGTTTGCACAGCGCTGCAGTGGGGCCGGGGGCTTCATGGCACGCTGTGGAGGAAGGGGGAGGGAAGGGGCGGCTGAGGAGGGGGCTGGCTGGGCTCGTGGGGCAGGGACTGCCTCTGGCTGCCACCTACATGCAGCTCTGGGCACCGCCAGAGCACAGAGGCCGGTGGGAGCGGGCAGGGTGTGGGGCACAGAGAGCCCGTCACTCAGCACCGGGCACCACTGCCGGCCGTGAGACAGGCCCAGCTGGCACAGCCCCACCCTCTGCCCCCGCCACGGGGTGCTGAAGGCCGCTAGTGCCCAGGGGGGCTGCGCTCCTGCCCCGGCTCTGCCCGAGGCAACACCCTCCTGTGTGCTGGGCACGGCGCCTGCCCCAGCCGTTTTCCTAGTGCCCCATCCCATGTGCTGGGCACAGCGCCGGGGGCTGCCCTGGGGATCCATGGACTCGTGGCCATTCACGCTGCCCGGGGGCAGGCCCAAGCCCCTGCAGACCACCCGGGGACGCACCCCCCCCGGCCTGGCCGGCGGTCTCCATAGTTACTCTACGGGGTGCAGGCTCCCCGGCTAGCTGAGCCCCTGCAGCAGCAGCAGCAGCGCGGCCAGCGGCCAGCCCGGCGCGGCGCAGGGGGCCGAGCTGGGGCACACGCAGCGCCCCTCCTCCCGCAGGGGGCCCCGCCCATCCGGCTGCAGCTTGGCTCCCGTGGGGGGGCTGGAGGGGGCGCTGGGTGGTGGGGAGAGCGCCCCGGCGCAGTCCAGCCAGTCCCTGGCGATGGAGCGAGGGTAGCCGCGCGCCGGCTGGAAGCTCTGCCAGTCCAGCTTCCAGTACTGCCTGCCCTTGAAGGCGTACACCTCTCCTGCAGGGAGACAGGCGTCACGAGTGCGTCAGGGCTCTGCCAGCGGCTAAGAGGGGGAGCGGGGCTGAAGGACCGATCCCCCTTTAACATGCAGGAACGGGGGGGAGAGACGGAGCAGCCTGTCTCCATGGGACATGGGGGTGTGACGTAGTGGGGGTGCGTCTACTTTGCAAGCCACCGTTCGCTCTGCTGTTGCATTCACCATTTGTCTTATGGGGTTGTATGTGATCATACTGTCCTATGCCGCTGTATGTGGGGGGGGGGTGCGTGCCTCAGTTTCCCCAGGCCTTGCAGCACTAGCTGCACGAGGACGGGGAGGCTGGGGGTGACTCACTGGGGAAGTCTGGGCAGCCTCACCTCCTAAGGCCCAGGGGACAGCAGATAGGCCTGGAAGGACAGAGGAGGAGGGGGGCTGCCTGGGGCGAGTGAGCAGTGTCTGTGGGGGTGAGGCAGCCTTGGCTGGGCTAGGAGGAGTGGGGATGTCAAGGAAGGGGGTGAAGCCCCTCCCCCCAAGAGGACGAAGGCTCTGCCCTGGCTCCTGTGTTAACATCCCTCCTATGCTACGTGTCTCTGGGAACCAATAACCCTTCTACTCTACTGGCCGGCGGAGAGTCCCCTCTGGCTGCGGACGGGGGTGCAGGGCCGGGGGCTCCCCGACGCTGTCACAGGGTGTCCCGTGGAACACACAGGAATTGGGGGGCTGAATTGCCGTGAGGCAGGAGGCCGGGGGAGGGGCGACTCACCGTCACTCCCGCTCAGCATGTCGTCCACGGGGGTGGGCAGCTGCCCCCCCAGCGCGGTGGGGGTGGGGAACCCCTCGTCCATGCGCCCCGTGGCCTCGTCGTAGCGCCACTGCAGCCCCCCCTTGAAGAAGTAGGTTTTCCGGTCGTGAGGCCGCGAGAAGGCGGCGTCCACGCCCCCCGGGGGCAGGCCGAAGTCCGTGACGGGGCGGGGGTACCCCTCCTCCACGCCGTTGTCCTTAAACACCCAGTAGAGGGGTCCTGGCGAGAGAAGGGCAGTGAGCGGGTGCCAGGCATGGAAGGGAGCCGCCCGGGCAGAGGAGACAGCTGGGGGGGCCCGCCTCATGCTCCAGCGGAGCCTGCTTGGCTCGGAGCCCCGGGGCAAGGAGATGCCGGGGACCCAAGAGTGCCCAGGGCTGGCTGCTGGAGGGCGGCTGGGCCCGTAATGGCAGCACAAGGGGGTGTGCCACCCCCGGGTGCAGGCAGCTCCTCACCACGCCCCGGCTGGCCCTGCAGCCCCTCCCGCTCGCTGCCCCGGGCCCCCGGGGCTCACCGCTGAAGAAGAGGATCCGATGGTCCGTGTGCCTCTCGTAAGCAGCGTCCACTTGGCCCAGGCTGCGGGGCAGGCCTCGCCAGAAAGCCGCGCTCAGGGCAGGGCGCAGGGAGGTGAGATGCCGGCCATGGGACAGGCGCCAGAAGTACTGACCTAGCTCGGGGCAGACGAGAGGTTAGCGGCTGCCTCCTGCTAGCGGGCAGTGCCCGGTGCCACCAGGCCTGGGGGAGCCAATGCCACAGCTGGGGCCATTCGGGGACAGCCCCTGGCAGGGCGGTGCTGAGGGGCCCAGGCCGGGCACAGCCAGCACCCAGAGGTGAAGCTGTTTTACACGGGGGCAGCCGCCGGGCTGGCTCTAAGCTGAGCCCCTGGGCCAAGGACAGACTCAGCCCCCGCACCCGGCCCAGAGACCTTGGGGAAAAGCCTCCCCCCGCCAGGGCCACAAGGAGAGGCTGCCCCATGGGAGCTGGGCACAGAGACTGTGCAGGGCTCTTGGCACAGCACAGCAGCCGGGCTGAGGCTCCAGGGGGCCCGAGAGAACAGGGAGGGAAGCAGCAGCTGCGGCAGGGACGAGGTGGGTCTGGCAAACTTTGTGGGGCACAAGCTGCCACTCGCTGGCCCTAGGCTCCAAGTGGGGCCCCCACTCTTAGCCCTGATCCCCTTGGGGCCCACCCCAGGCAATGCTCCCTCTAATGTTTTCCATCCGTGGGCAGAATAAATTTTGTTACATGCGCCAAGGCATGTGCACCACCAGCAGAAACACAC
Organism: Rafetus swinhoei; assembly: GCA_019425775.1. Classification (NCBI taxonomy): domain Eukaryota; kingdom Metazoa; phylum Chordata; order Testudines; family Trionychidae; genus Rafetus; species Rafetus swinhoei. The sequence goes on from JAFJHL010000226.1 coordinate 1,953,578, forward strand.
ACTGCCAGCGGTGGGCGCTCTGCTCGTCAGCTGGGCAGCACCTGAATCTCTCCTGGGTGGCCGCCCAAGTGCTCAGTTTATAGGCAACACTGAGCTGCCAGCACAGGTCGGGGAGGGTGAAGGAAGACAGGGGGGGCACAAGGGAACCCCCATCCTGTCTCTCCCCACATCACCCGCCCACATCCCACTGCAGGCAGTGCCACCCCTTCCCCACGCCTTGGAGGATGCCGCCCCCATGGCTGTTGCCTGCGGAGCTGCCCCCGCCGCAGGGCAAAGACACTGCTCATCCCACCGGCACTGGGGTCATCCAACTCCGCCATAATACCGGCGCCCCTCATGGGGGGCTGGGAGCCCGCTGATCACCACGGAGTGGAACAAGCCAACCCCCCACCCACCGCGGGGACAGACCTGTGAAAAAGAAGGTTTCCCCACGGATCTGGGCGACAGCATCAATGCTGGAGGAGCAGCGATCCGGGACCCCCTTCTCCGACCTGCCAGAGCAGCGGGGAGCGCGTCAGCAGCAAGCGGGCAGCTCCCGCCTGCCCTCCCATGTGAGTATCAGCAACTGGGGTAACTCTGGAGAGTCCTGTGAAGTACGGGAATGCCCAGCCCCTTGGAGAGCCCAGCTGAGCTCTGGCATCCTGTGGCGGTGAGTTCCACAGGCTCCTCACACGTTGCGGGGAACCGTTCTCTCCCGTGGCCATGCCGAGTCTCCTCTTTCGATTCCACGCGGCGCCCCCTTGCTCTCACGCTACAAGAACAGCTGCTCCCGCCCTCTCTCCTCCAAGCCAGCCAGGGCTTTAGGGACATTTATCCTGCTCCCTCTCATTGGTCCCTCCCTCCCCCCTCGTTTCAGGCTCTCCCCACAGAACCTCTCCGGCCCTTCACAGAGCACCTGGGAGACAGAGCCTTGGGCCCTTTCCCGAGCGGTTGGCACAGGACCCTTTGCAGGACTTGACACGCTTGCCCGTTCCCCCAGGCCAGGCCGAGAGCCAGCACCGAGCCCAACCGGGACAGCGGGAGCAGGTAGCTGACCCCAGGGACCCCAGCGGGGCCAGGCCCAGGCAGGGTGGGGAGAGAGAAGGGACGGTCCCGGCTCACCGCAAGGCAGGGAAGTCACGGGGCAGGGATGGCGGGTCCGGGAGCAGCGACGACACCTCCGGCTTCTCCGTGGAGTGCAGGACGCGGCTCCCTGAACGCAGGGGAGAGCACCCGGCCGTCAGCCCCCCCAGTCCAGCCACCACGTCCCGCCGCGAGCCAGCTCAGTGCCCCGCACGGGGCACGGGCCAGCGCGCCGCTCTAACCCCACACGACACTGCTTACTCCGCACCAGGCCCAGTCCCAGCTCCGCTCTCCGGGAGATGACAGTGCGCCCCCAGAACGAGCCATGAGCTCAGCTCTGCCCCGGGCCCGCTGAGCACTGGCGCACTCAGTGCATGGGACACAGACCTGCCAGATCAGCCGCCCCACCAGGCCTGTGGGCAAGAGCTGGGCACAGAATCCACGGTCTGGCTTGGACGCCGTCCCGGAGACACAGGCTGGCGTTAGAGCCAGGCAGAGGGGGCTCCCCGGCGGGCCGTACCGTAGAGCTTCTGGATGGCTGCGCAGTCATCAGCCTGCAGCTGGTACTGCAGCGGTTCCCCCACCGGGCCCTCGTGATACGGGCGCATGATGGAGCGTTTGGCGGGCGAGTGAGACAGGCCCAGGCTGTGCCCGAACTCGTGCACCGCCACGGCGAAGAGATCCGTCCCGTAGTCGTCTGCAAGGGGGAGCACAGAGCCCGGCATGGGTGGGGGGTGAGACCAGGCCCTACCCAGACGGGGCGCCCTCCTTCCCTGTGCCGGAGCCATGGAGGGCAGCGAGAGCATCCCTGCCCGGACGGGGCGCCCTCCTTCCCTGTGCCGGGGCCATGGAGGGCAGCGAGAGCATCCCTGCCCGGACGGGGCGCCCTCCTTCCCTGTGCCGGGGCCATGGAGGGCAGCGAGAGCATCCCTGCCCGGACGGGGCGCCCTCCTTCCCTGTTCCAGGGCCCACCTGGCGAGCGGAAGGTCCAGTCCTCATCGCTGTCGAAGTGCACGTGGCCGGCACGCTGGGGGTCCCCGGGGAAGAAGGCGTGGGCCACCATGCCCCCCGGCCCGTCGAAGGGGTGGCCGTCCTGGTGGTCCAGGCGCAGGAACTCCACTGAGACGTCGGCGCTGGCCCCACCCACCTCGTGGAAGGTGAGGGGCACGGCCTCACTCCACACCTTCAGCGCGTAATGCATGAGCGCGCGGATGGTCTCCCGGCCGAGCCGCGCCTCCCGCGGGTACGTCTTCACCCTGCCGGCGCGGCGCCAAGAGAGGGGCACGTGGGCACCGGGCCGGGCCCGCAGCCAGAAACAGGCACAGCCACAAATGGGCCAGGCTCAGTCCTGCCCCACAGCCCGTTAGCCCAGTGCAGGCGCGCCCTGCCCCACAGCCCCTGGTACACCAGCCATGGGCTCCTCCCCCCAGAGCACCAGCAGTGCCCCCCGAAATTTCAGCCCTGATCTCCCCACCTCTCTGCCAACGCCCTTTGCTTCCTTCCACCAACATTCCCCCCCCCACCCCGTCAGTAACGCTACCTTCCCTCCCCCCTCCCCAGCTCCAGCCAACTATCCCCCGCGCCCCAAAACCTTGGGGGGGGCCTCTGCACTGCCAGGTAGATTAACCCCACCCCCGCCCGGTCACACCCTCCACCGAGCCCGACAGACTCAGGCCATTGCTGGGGGGGGGCGCGGGGAGAAGCTTCCCACAGCAACCACCCAGGCAAGACAGAGAGGGCCAGAGAGACGGGAACTGGATCTCGGTGGGGGAGGGAGTTGTCACAGGGGCAGTTAGGGGACTGGATCCTGGCGGGGTTGGTTGTCTTGGGGCGTCTGGGGACTGGATCCCAGTGGGGGGGAGGGGTTGTCACAGGGGTGGCTGCACCAAGATGAACCTGAGCCAGCCCCATGCCCCAGGGGCGAGTGGATGGCTCTGATCCGCAGTTTTGTCCCCCCCACCTCCCCACGGGTGACTGCGTGGAGGGGGAAAGGGAGGGGGCTGGACTCTGGCCGAGGCCCGTGGGTTTCCAGGCAGAGCCTCCGGGGGCGCTGCTGGCCGGGCACCTCTCCGCCCGTCTCCACCCTGAGCTGGTCGCTGTCTCCTGCCTTTGCACCGGCTCCTGGCTCCCCCAGCGGGCGCCAGCCCACAGCTCCCTCGCCAGCTCCCCTGCAGCCTCTGGGGTTCACTGTCCCTGCATGATCCGCCTGGCAACGGGGTCGCTGCTGGGAAACCCGGTCACCCCTGCAGGGGCACGTCAGCACGGCCCAGTTACCCTCCTCCCTTGTACCAGGGGAGGCCCCTGCCCTGCTACCCGTGCCACTATCTTTCCTCCCAGAGCCAGGCCTCCATTGGCAGAGCCATTGGCTCACCCCATCTCACAGGGCTGCCTCGCAAGGGGCCTAGGACCCCAGACCCTATTTGTCTGCCCAGCACATCCAGTGAGCACTGTCCCCGGGCGAGCCGGCCCAGCTATCCAACACCCCCGCGGGGCCCGCTCTGCCACCTCCCACGCAGCCACGTCTTCGGAGGAGCTCACTCCCTGCAGCTCCTGCCAAGGACTGTGGAAAATCCCCCCTCCTCTCCCCAACAAACTCCATGGTGTTTGGAACGTCTGGGGCCAACTCCCCACTCAGCTGGCTGGCACTGGCACTTCTGTGTTCCCCGTCTGTGGGTGATTCAGCCCGTCAATGGATTTAGCCTCACAACACCCCAGGAGACGGGGTGGGGCTTTACCCACATTGTACACATGGGAAACTGAGGCACTGAGCAGTGAAGGGAACAGCCCAAGGTTTCACAGGGAGTCTGTGGCAGGGCAGGGAATCAAATCCAGAATGTCCAAGTCCCTGGCTCATCACCTCACCTCCCTCCCATGTGTAACTCAAATAGGGTTCAGAGTAGCCCCGGGGTTTACTCCATGCAGACTGCTGCAAGCCCGGGGCCTAGCACTGCCTGTCCCTCAGAGGCAGTAGGGCTGTGACAGGAGTTGTGCACACAAACCCGTTGTAATTTGGTCCTTGGTGTCAGTGCTCAGACACTGATGTTCTGCGGCTTACTGGGCTCAGATCTAGCAGGGTTTCCCTCTCAACACGCAGGTTATTTTGTCCAGGGCAGCAATGGGAGCTTTGACCAGCTATGCTGTCGTTATTATCTGTCAAGTGGCAGCGCCCGAGAGCCCCAGTCATTAACCAGCATGCCTGTGCCAGGCGCTGCACAACCCCAGAACTGAAGGCAGGGCCACCGCCAAAGAGCTGGCGGTCTCTGTACCGAGACACTCTTGCCCCCTTCAAAGCGATTGGCTCCCAGGTTTGCTTTGTTTCATCTGGCTCCTACCCCCCCCCCCCCCCCCCCACACACACGCTATTTGCTAGCAAAGCCAGCACATCAATTAGCCAATATCCTTCAACTCTTGGTGATCATTTTGTTGGGGTCGGGTTAGGTGATTTACACACATTTTGTCCGTGTTCCCTTCCAATTTCTCTACCCACTGCTCTTTTGTTATCTGTTACTTCCTAACTCTATTTCCTCCGGGTACGTCCAGGCGGTTGTTCTGTGTTAGGGGCAGATTTAAAAACCCGTTCAGTAGCTCAGCCTTTGGGGGCCCTTGTTAATTTCATTACCCGAGCGTGAGAGTTTGGACAGCGCTGGCTTAGGGCGGGTTTCTTCAGCCAAACCCTGACTAACACACTTTGCTGAGCGTGTCTCTGGGCAGCCTGGCCAAGTTAGGCGCAGCGGCACTGAAATGCCCTGCGTGCCCAGCCACCAAAGCGCCCCTTTCAGGTCTGCGTTGGCCTCATGTCCCAGGCCAGCTGGGGAGCAGGGATGGGCTGGTACCTACTTCCAGGAGATGTTCCTCTTGGTCCAGGCCAGGCCTGCACTCCGCCGGCCCCGACTCTTCCTCCTCTTCCGCCACTGCCTCCCATTCTTCCTCTGGGGCAGCTTTTCCGGGAGGGCGCCGAGCACGTCGGGCAGCGAGCAGCGCGGCGTCCGGATCAGCGCCAGCGTGGCATCGTCTGGGCAATGGGGCGGGAACCAGGCGTGTCACTGGCTGGCAGGTCAGACAGCTGTCCAGTCTGGGGTGCGGGCAGGTTGCCTTGGAGAACAGCCTCTGGGCAGAGCCCGTTCTGCGCCCCCTGGACGCAGCGCCCCGACGGGGCACCCGTTAGCTCTGGCAGAGCAAGGGCAGCAAGTCTGGCTCCCGAGCGGGGACACAGGGCCCTGCTGAGCTGGCTTTCCCTCCACATCCAGGCAGGGGGCCCAGCCATGAATCCTGCCCCGGGCTGCTTCTGGGCCAACAGGGCAGCATGGCAGGAACGGGTTAAAAAAGCCAGAGTCCCTGCAGGGGCAGAATTCGGGGCTTCCCTTAGCAGAGTGGGGCGCTGTGACGTCGCGTCAGGGTTCCCCCGCCTCCTGCACCCTCGTAGTGGCACGAACAGACTCCACCAGCCGGTAGAATAGAGGGGGTTTATTGTTTCTCCAGGATACAGCACAGCACAGATGTCATCTGGTTACAGGGCAGGCCCTTGAGATGGGGGAGACTGGGCCCTTAAATCCCAGCCCCTTGCTTAGGCTGCCTCCTCCATGATTCCAGACAGAAACTGCCCCACTCTCTTCCAGCCCTGCCCCCCAGCCAGGTGCTGGTCTCCGCCCTCCTTCCTTTGTCTCCCTCCCTGGGAGGCTGAGCCCGGGTGTCTGGGTTAATACACATTTGGGAGAGTCAGTGAGAATTTCCCATCACAGCGCAGGGGAACCCCGGGTCACAGAGCAGACAGCCCCCCACTACGCCACAGGGGGTGGCTGCTGGGGGTGCAATGCAGAGGGGCTGCCAGGCTGAAAGAAGCTGGTGGACAGATGTGGGAGTGGGCTGGTGGGTGAGAGAGAACTGGGAGGGGAGCCGGTACAGGGGCAAAGGGAGGGGGAGCAGATGCTGCAGGCAGGGCCCAGGGCAGGGTGTAGTGTGTGGGATGGTGGCTGGCCTGGAGCAATGCAGGTTGTCACAGGTGATGGGGGGCCACCTGGGGGAGTGATGCAGGCCCCGGGGGGCCGCCGGCTCCGCATACCTGGGATTCCAGTCTCGGGGATGCCGGCGAAGTGCTGCATCAGGCGGATGGCGCTGGTCACGGCCTCCCAGGTCTGGAGCTGGCCGGTGACGGGGTGGGCGGGCGGGAGGTAGCCCTACTGCGTCAGCCAGGCCTGGGCAGGGGGCACACATGGATGGGAGAGTGACGCCATCGCAAGCACCCAGCCCACTCGGCCTCTCAGAGCTTCTGGCTCCGGCCCGAGATGCAGAGCAGCCGAGCCGGGTGCCCCGGAAACGTCTCACCCCGGAGAGGGCCAGGGCCCCGGCCCCTGCCCAGCCCAGGTTCCAATCTTGACTCGACACCAGTGACACTTGTCCCCGTTTGCGTCCACACACCCCGCAGGCTCTGCCCGGGCTGGGACGGCAGAGGGCTGTGGGTTGGGCTGAGGGGCAGCGGCCAGCTGTGGGGGCAGGGCAGGGGGCAGTGCCGCGAGAGACCCTCGCCCGGACCCCTTTCCTCCCCAGCCACTCAAGTAGCTGGAGGTTGGGGAAGGCAGGGAGAAGCCAAGTTACAGATTCGGGCCCCTAAGCGCCATACGTGTGGCTGTGCCTGGGACTCACCACAACCTCCCCGCTCTCATCCACCGGGTTGGGCGCAGGGTGGGCGCGGGCGGGCAGCGAGAGCAGCAGCAGGAGCAGTGCTGCCAGCTGCACCGAGATGGGCGGTGCTGTCGTCTCTCGCCTGAGCTTCGGGCGGTGCTGCTGCTCCATGGGGTGTTTGCTGGGAACGGACGCAGACGGCCCCGATCCGCAAGGGGGTCCTAGACACTCCCAGACCTCAGCAGCTTTATGGGCTCAGCTGGCCGCGGGTGCAGCCTCTGGGCTGGGGAACCGGCGTCCCTGCTGGCTCGGGCATCGGGATCCAGGACACTGGCATCTGCACCGCTATGGCCCGGCCTCTCACGTCGGCTGGAAGGAAACAGCCAGACACAGCTGGGAGCCCTGCTCTGGGAGACCCCATGGCCGGGGAGCAGCCCGGGACTGCGCCCGAGCTCCGGCAATGGGATGCTGATGGCCCCAGCCACCCGGCAGGGAACTGGTGAGTGGGAGCAGGTGGGATGGCCAGTCCAGGGCCAGACGGCTGGGAGACCATCTGCCTACCATGTCTCCAGAGGAAAGAAGCTCCAGGCTGGGGATCGGGCAGGAAGCCAATTCATCATCTGGGGACAGCCACGAATCCTGCATCCAGCCTCCCGGCTCCTGCTGCCGATGGACGGGCCGGGCGTCGCAGACTCTGCTGGGGGGCGAGGGGGCTGTGCTGGCCCAGGCCCAGGAGCTGGTGCCCACGCCCAGGGGCCGCAGGGCGGGTGACTCAGGAATGGGAACTCTGCCCTCCGAGAGGACGCTGACCCCAATGCCACAGCACTGGGCAGGGGGCACAGGTGACTCATGCACAGCAGGGCCTGCTGCCCTCTGAGTCAGCACTGGGGCCCCCGCGCAGTGAGGGGGCTGGGTGGGGGGGGTGTCAGACTGGTGGGAGGGGCAGGGGGGCTGGGGCTGCGAGCCACTGAACCAAACTGTAAATCTGTACATGCGGGAAATCACCGCAAGCCGGGGGGACGCAGGAGGAACCAGATTCCCTCCCCCCCCCCATGGAGAGACATTCAGGGCTGCGGACACGGTTCCTCCCCCCATTTCGCCGAATAGCTATCACGAGGGGGGTCTCTGAGCAGGGGTCTCCCTGGCACAATGCGTCCCCTCCCCCACTGGTGGGCGTTCAAACCGCCAATGCACCCGGCAGAGGGGAAAGTCCGCGGGTGCGCCTCGGTACGCAGCTCCGGCGAAAGCCAGCAGGGAGCTATGGAAAGAGCCGGCCGGGACCCGGGCTGCCATAGGACAAGGCCGGTAAGAAACTTCAGTTCATTTCCCCCCTGCACCCAGGTGCCCTGGCCAGGTGCCCTCCGCCTCCCTCTCCCCCACCGTCTCAGGAGTGGGGAACTCGCCCTCGCTTCCCGGCTCAGATCTTGTGCCCGTGGGGGGATGGGGATGGGTGGGGATTGTGCTTGGGCAGCGCCCACCCGGTGCCAGGCCCCAGTGCAGCGCAATCCGCGCCCAGCTGGGGCTCTGTTGCTGTGCGCGGGGAAGGGCTGTGCCGCTCCACCCCAGACGCAGCTGCACGGCAGGAACGAAACAGGGGCCCCAGCGCCGGGCGTGTGGGCGCCGCAGGCGGGGCGGGGGGTTTCTGTGTATCTGGGCATGTGCCCCCGGACCCTCCTTCACTCACCTGGTGCCGACGCTGCAGCCAGTCCCCCGGGGCTCCCCCAGCCGCCGCTACCTTTCCCCTGCCAGCCAGCCCGAGCCCGCCATGCCGGGGCCGGCTCCGCGCCCCACAGCCGCGGGGGGCGCCCGGCTGCCCCTTCTCAGCTCCGCTCGGGCTGGAATTGCCCCGCTCGGCTTCTGCGCTGCCCCAGCCCGGGCTCTGCGGCCCCGGGGCTGAGGCTCATCCCGGACTCGGTCCCGCAGCAGCGTCTCCAAGCCCAGTGGCCGCTGGCCGGGGCGGGGCGGGGGGCAGAGCTGCGGGGGAGGGCGAGGCAGGGCCCGCTGGGAGGAAGGGAGGGTCCGCGAACGGCTTAACCCCCCCGCGCGTCTTCTCGCCACGCTCCGCGCTTGGCTGCGCTGCTGGCGGCTCTTGCTGGCCCGAGGGCTGCCCCCAACCCAGCCCCTCTTCCCCGGTCCCCGTGGGAAAGCCGTGGGCTAGTGGCCAGCCTGGGTGTGCAGCATGAGTGTGAGCAGGCGGGCGTCTCAGGGTTGCAAGGGTCTGTGTGCCGGTTTGATGGGTCTGTAAAAGTGTGCAAGGGTCTGTGTGCCGGATTGATGGGTCTGTGCAAGGTTGCGAGTGTACAAGGGTCTGTGCGCCGGATTGATGGGTCTGTGCAAGTGTGCAAGGGTCTGTGTGCTGGATTGATGGGTCTGTGCAAGGTTGCGAGTGTGCAAGGGTCTGTGTGCCAGATTAATGGGTCTGTGCAAGTGTGCAAGGGTCTGTGTGCTGGATTGATGGGTCTGTGAAGGGTTGCAAGCGTGCAAAGGTCTCTGTGCAGGATTGCCTGGGTCTGTGCAGGTTTGCAAGGGTGTTAATCAGGATTGTGGGTGTGTGCAGGTCTGAGTGTGGGCGTGAGCCAGATTGTGAGTGTGCACAAGTGTGTCTTTGTGTGCCTTGGAGATTAGCCAGGAGGACGAAGACCCAGCTGGCTAAACCTCGGGCACTTATCAATGGAGCTGGGGCCGGCTGGAGGCTGGGTGCAATGCCAGGGCCTCCTTTGGGCGTGGAGAAGGCTGTAGGGGAGACAGAGCAGTCCCTGGGGGCCTTGTCCTGGCAGGATACAGTCTCCTGACCGCGGCCAGTCGTGTTTGCGAGAGCGAAGGAAATGTAGCTGGCGCGTTAAGAAAGCTGCACTTTGGAGGAGAGGACAAGTTCCGAGGGGGGTGGGACTGGCCTTGTTGGGGGAACACCTGGCTCTGACTCAGCTAGTATGCTAGTGGGGTGTTGACCCATGCCCCCCCCCGGAGTTCCCTTCCCAGCCTTAGGAGTCTGGCTGGGATTCTGAGCAGTGCGGAGAGGCATTGCCCATCTGGCCTCCTTATTCAGAGAACCCCTGAGCTCCTATCACGGCTGGATTTCTCTTTCTAAAAGCTCCCCCGTCCCTCTTGCAGGCTGTGCTCCCGCCTTGCCCGGTTTGATGCCCGGGTTCACTTTCTGAAAGCCCCCGCTCTGGGGCCCGGTGGGGATCTCAGCTTCCCTCCTTTAAAAGAAGGAAGTTCCTAGCTCGCCTGATTGCAGAGGAAAGTTTGACCCCAGCGGCCAATAGGACGGCCCTGGCGCGCCCCGATTATTTGTTTTAAATGGTGGTGTGAGCCATTCCCGGGCTTGTTTTGCTGCCCGATGCGAGCTTTGGGTCCGGCCAGAGCCGTCGCGGCGTCGATCCGATCCACGTGTGACCCCGTCCTCGCGGGGAGATCCCCATCTGGGGGGGCAGGTGGGGGACGATTCTGCCCCGCAGCGGCTGAGTGAAGGCAACTGTCTGACCCGCGGCGACTCGGCTAATCGGAACGGATTCCCCCTTGGGAGAGGATCCATTAATTCCCTGTCTCGGCTCTTGGCAGCGCCGGGCTGCCTGGTCCCCGCCTCGCCCCCTCCCCAGTCAGCGCCCAGACGAAACGAGGCCTGGTCCTTGGGGCGTCCCCCACCCATCGGGGTGGAGTCGCACTGCGGGGCGCCTCTCGCTGGGACCCCACACGGGGGGGCGGGGAGGCAGTGAGTCGGGGGCAGTGAGTCGGGGGCGGGGGAGCAGTGAGTCGGGGAGGCAGTGAGTCGGGGGCAGGGGGTGCAGTGAGTGGGGGGGGGGCAGTCCCACCCGTTCCCTCCCGGAAACAAAGGGCGCCAACAATGCAGCCATTAATCGGCTCCCGGACGCCTTCTGCCCCGCCGGCCTGGCGGTCGTTGCCGTGGTGATGGGGACTATGGAGGCCTTGTGTCTGGCTGGGGCTTTCTGTCCAAAACAACCCCCCAGAAAGGAGCCTCGGCTGATTGCCATGGAAACCGGGAAAGGCGCTTCCCTGCCCCACCCAGGATGGGGGGACCCCCGGGGAGAAGACCACTGCTAGGCAGCAATGGGGGGAGCAATGGGAGCTCTCTCCAGGGTGTGAGGAATGGGGTGGGTCCCCCAGGGTGTGCAGCCCATGGGGAGCAATGGCGGTGAAAGGGGGTGGCAGTGGGGAGACATGAGGGGCGGCCAGGAGAGGGGTGGCAGTGGGGAGAAGAGAGGGGCAGCCAGGAGAGGGGGCGGCAGTGGGGAGACGTGAGGGGGCAGGGGGAGACGTGAGGGGGCGGCCAGGAGAGGGGCGGCAGTGGGGAGACGTGGAGGGGGCAGCCAGGAGAGGGGCAGTGGGGAGACATGAGGGGCAGCCAGGAGAGGGGCGGCAGTGGGGAGACGTGAGGGGGCAGGGGAGACGTGAGGGGCGGCAGTGGGGAGACGTGAGGGGCAGCCAGGAGAGGGGCAGTGGGGAGACATGAGGGGCAGCCAGGAGAGGGGCGGCAGTGGGGAGACGTGAGGAGGCGGGGGAGATGTGAGGGGCGGCAGTGGGGAGACGTGAGGGGCAGCCAGGAGAGGGGCAGTGGGGAGACATGAGGGGCAGCCAGGAGAGGGGCGGCAGGGGGAGACGTGAGGGGCAGCCAGGAGAGGGGCGGCAGTGGGGAGACGTGAGGGGCAGCCAGGAGAGGGGGCAGGGAGGAGACGTGAGGGGGCAGAGGGGAGACGTGAGGGGCGGCCAGGAGAGGGGCAGGGGAGACGTGAGGGGGCAGCCAGGAGGGGGCGGCAGTGGGGAGACGTGAGGGGGCAGCCAGGAGAGGGGCAGGAGGAGACGTGAGGGGCAGAGGGGAGACGTGAGGGGCGGCCAGGAGAGGGGGCAGGGGGAGACGTGAGGGGCGGCCAGGAGAGGCGGCAGTGGGGAGACGTGAGGGGCAGCCAGGAGAGGGGCAGGGGAGACGTGAGGGGCGGCAGCGGGAGACGTGAGGGGCGGCCAGGAGAGGGGCAGGGGAGACGTGAGGGGCGGCAGTGGGAGACGTGAGGCGGCCAGGAGAGGGGGCAGGGGAGACGTGAGGGGGCGGCCGGGGGCAGACAGGGAGCTGAACGGTAGCTGCGATTAGGCAGGTTCGGGCGCTGGGAGGCAGATCCAGGTCTCCTGGCTGGGGGCGAGCGTGGGGGCGGGACACAGTAATAACGCTGCTGGATAAAGCTGCTCCCAGGGCTGAGTTCATCCCAGGGCAGGAGATTTGGGGCCGGAAATCTCTGGTGGGTGGTTTGGGGCTGGTCGTGGGGGAAGGGGGTCGTGGGCGGCTGCAGCTTCCAGCAGCAGAACCGGCGGCTGTCGGTGAGAAAGACGCTGGGCCGGGCGTGTCTGGCCGGGCAGGCTCGTGACCACCGCTGCAATGAGCTGTGTCTGGCCTTGGCTCTCGCCCTGCATGGCTCCCGAGGAGGGGAGACGGGCTTTGCTGTGGGAGGGCTGTGGCTTTCCAGATGTTTGAGCCCCTGCCGGGGGGAGGGGGAGGTCCTGCCCCCACTGGATTATGCCATTTCATCCCTGTAAGAGGATTGGGGCCGCACAGGCGCCAGCCAGCCATGCGGAGGGCGAGCTGACAGCCACCTTGGCTGGAAGCGCCTTGGGGGCAGCCTGGTTTGGGGGGGGCCCTGCCTGTGGGGAGGCCAAGCCAGACAGCCCGAGTGCCCCACACAGGGCAGGGCAGTGGGGAAGGGCCAGGGGTGCAGGCCGCAGGGTCAATGGTGGCCTAAGAAGTGCAAAAAGGGGGGGTGCAGGCCTGAGGCTTCTGCAGGCCGAGGGCCAGAGCCATCACAGCTGCCCTGGGACCCTTTGTGCCGGGGGCAGCAGGAGACGGAAACACCCCCACTGAGCAGCAGAGCCCGGCCTGCCTCCTCCGCACGCTGCCCCAGCTGCTCTGGGCACAGGAGGCAGAGCGGGGGGGAGAGGAGGGAAGGGGGCTGGCCAGGGCAGATGCCACGCAAAGCCCCACGCTGAGGCAGAGTGGGCATGTCCTACCCGCACTGGGGTCACTGCGGGCCCCGCCTGGGAGGGGCGCCTACTTCCCCCCTCTGTCTGATTCTGCCGAGTTGCTGAGCTGCCCAGCCGGCAGGCAGGGCCAGTCCGTGGGCCGAGTCCCCAGACTTGGGGTGCTGCGTGGCCCCCACACACTGATGGCCCCTTCTCAGGCCAGCCAGGCCTGTCCTGCCACCCTGGGGATAACGGGGGCCGTGGGGCTCCAGGCTGAGACCTGCACTCCCTGTAACAAAGGGGGGAAGGGCAGTGCAAACGGCCCATCCCAATCGCTCCCCAAGTCCTGGCGCTGCTATTAGCCTAATGGCCTGGGCCAGGCTGGCCGGGGGGTCCCTGGGGAAGGGACCGTGGGAGGAAATGAAATGGAAGGCCGGGCTGCAATCCGATTATCGAGCTCCTTCGCGCGCGCTCTCCCCACTGCGTCTGCCTGACCCCGTTAACTCGATTCCACACCAGCTGCTGCCACCCCCGCTGCACCGACCAGCTTGCAGGGACTGACCGGCTCCCGCCTGGCTGCCCCGGCCTGGAGCTCGCACTGGTGAGCTGCCCAGCTCTGCCCCAAGGCTGCCAGCTGGCTGGAGTGTGTGGAAGGGGGCAGACCAGTGCCAGGGCCCAGCCCATGGCAAAGGGCAACCGACTGACTGTGCTGGGGGAGGGGAATAGAAATGAATAACGAGCCACTGCCCAGGACCCTTCCCTCTCCTCCCCAGGCAGATCTGAAACCCCTCAGTCTCCTGGCACACCGGGGACAAGCTCTGGGCAAGGGCAGGGGTCTCTGTCCCGCCAGGATAATGGGAGTTCTCTGACACCGGACGTTGGTGGGTCCCTGGGGAAAGGACTGGGGAGGGGGGTGAGACACAGATGCCAAGTGAGTGGTTCTGCCCCATTAAGCCCAATTCCTGCTAACACATCCCCATGCAGGAGCCCTAGTGTTATCCCCAGCTGGAGGGGGAAACTGAGGCACAAGATGGGGCTGTGACTCACCCAGGATCAGGCGGTGAGTCAGGGCAGAGTCAAGAGTGGAACCCAGGCAGCCTGGAGCCCACTGGTGAGTATAGGCCACAGGCTGTGTCCAGGACCCCAGCCCCTGCACTTCACAAGAGCTGCTTCGCCCCTGGGGTGATGGGTGTTGCTGCCCAGGGGCAGGGAGATGCAGAGACACGTGACCCATTGTGGGGGAGCTGTGACGAAGTGGGGAGAGTATTCACCTTGTCCTGTTGCATGTGAGTTCTACTGCCCTGCAGTAAGCACATGTGTGCCTCAGTGTCCCTGGGCACTGCACCAATACCTAGATGGGGATGGGAACTTTGGTGCGATAGCTTCCCACTCATATGCAATGGCTGGTGCCTTTCATAACTTGTGCCTGGGAGGAGGTACGACCAAGTGACACCTTTTACCTGGGAAGCAGGACAAAGCCAAGGAAGAGCCCAGCTGAAGGGCTGGGGCCAGGAGCCGGGTGTGAATCAGTCTCAGCTGGCTTGGGGTGCAGGGAGAGGTCAGGGCCGTCTCTGGGTCCCCCTTCCCCAAGGCTTTTGGGTACTGAGCTGACAAGTCTGTTCTATGCTGTCCCTGTCGACTAATGAACCTTTTGCTCTAGCTGCCGGCTGAGTCGCGTCTGGCTGGGGGTGCCGGGCCCCGGGACTCCCCACCCCTCGGTGACAAAAGGAAGGAGGCATTCAGTGGCAGAGGGGGAGGCCCCGGAGAAAAGGGCAGCGAATCCTGTGGTACTAGGAGCACTGGAAAGCCGGAGGCTTCACTCCTGACTTGTTCTGTATCCATGAGCAGCATGGAGTCCGGCTCAGCTGAAAAGGACAAGCCCCTGGAGTTGGGGAATCCTGCGCTACACATGCAGCAGCTGAGGGGGACAGAACCAGCGGGGGAAAGCCAGGTGGTGCTGGGCCAAAGGTAGGTGAAGTTCCCATTTGCCTGGTACCAGAGGAGCAGAGCAAGAAGGCACCAGTGCAGTAGTCTGATGTAGACCATGCTGTTCTGGAGGAATGCCTGTGCTGGGCCACCCTGCCCCTTTCTAGACAGTATGGCTATGTCTACACTGGCAGCTTCCTGCGCAAGAGCGCCCATGGCAGTGCGGACACTCTCTTGCACAAGAAAGCTCTGATGGCCATTTTAGCCATAGGGCTTTCTTGCGCAAGAAATCCCTGCCGAGCGTGTCCACACTGCCCTCTTGTGCAAGAGCTCCTGTGCAAGAGGGCTTACACCTGTTAAAAAAGAGCATAGCTCTTGTGCAAGAAGCCCTCTCTTCCCCCATGCCGTACTATAAATTTCCTTGCGCAAGAGCGGGCAGGCAGTGTGGATGCTCTGCGGATTCTTGCGCAAGCCGCGAGTGTAGACATAGCCTATCTGTGGCCTGCTGGAGCTGTGCTTCTCTGTAGCACCCTGGGATCTCCTGGCTGCTGGTACCAGAGGAAGTTTTGCTTCCATAGTACCAAGCCAAGAGGTTGATGCTTCTGACCTTGGAGCAGGAGATCGGGTGGGGGAGGGAGGGGCACCCACTCAAAAAGAACTTTGTGAGTTTGCATTAACTCTACCTGTCCATAGGAATGCCCTGTTACCAAACAGACAAGCTCTTGGGCCCAGTAACATCCATTAGCAAGGAGTTCCACAGCTTAATCATACAGCTTGAAAAAGTATTTCTCACTGGCTTTAAATTTCCCATCGTTCAGTTTGACTCCCACATCTCTGCTGGCCCTGCTTCCCCTTAGCTTATTCACCAGTGGTTTCAGCTTCTCTTAGGAAGGGGGTTATGCATTTAATAATTGCAACCTATTTCTCCTTCTTTCATTTGTTTAGCTAGATGTGTTTTATTATTGCTGCTTTCACTGGCCTACTCTCCCAGGAGAATTTTTTTAAAGAAAACAAGCCGCCTTTCGGGATTATGCAATTGTGAGCATCTGGGCAAAATATTCAACTCCTGACTCTTGTTCAACTTTGTTTTCAAAAATGTTCCTCTCATCGGTTTTGCTCACAAGTTGTTTTCAGCTTCAGGAAATTGGCCCTTTTAAAGCACCCAGGGTGGGTGTGGGGGTATCTAGGCATGTACACACTTGGCATGGTGTGTGGGTTTATCAAGCCTGACTTGAATCCACAAAATCACAGAAAAGTTACACCAACACACCTCCAAACCCCACTCTTTTAGTAGCCATTCCATTGACATTGCTTGCCCTGCCCCTGGCCTTGCATGACCTCCAACACCGCAGCTTTCCCTCCCCTTTTGTTTCCCTTGCCACCCTCTCTCCTTGCAGCACCTGTCCCAGCAAAGCATTATCCACGGCCACCTGAGCGTACAGCTGTGCCCTCTTCTCAGGCCCCCAACCCCGTGGCCAAAGGTGCCAATCTTGATGTCTTGTTCATGGAGAAATGGAGGCACGGAGCAGGGAACTGACTTGCCCGAGTTCATCCAGCAGAGCCAGGAATAGAACACAGATCAGCTGATCAGCCCAGGGCTCTGTCCCCTAGGCCACCCTGAATGGCTTCTTTCCATCAGTCTTCCCTGCAGAGGACGAGGGGACCGTTCCCAGAGCTGTTCTATGCAGGGAGGAGAAATACTGGACCAGGACGAGGGGCTGCAATAGGCCCAGGCAGCTGCACCATTACAGTTTTGGAAGGGGGCTTTGGGAGCTGGTGTTTTTGCGGCTGGATCAGGCCCAGGAAGTAAGGCATTGCATACGCCCACCAGTTCTTGTTTAAGAGTCAACACCTGTTGTTGGCTCTGCCTGCCCCCAGCCAGGCCTCTGCCCTCCAGCAGGAAAGGTGCAGCCCAAGGCCCACCACTCTGAGGAGCCCCTTCCCCCTCTACAATAGTCCACGAGACCCCCAGCCATCGGCTGCAGCCATCACCACAGAAAAGCCCTTTATTGTTTCCATCAGCACTCCTAAGGGAAAGGTGAGCGAGAGGGAAGGTCCGCCCAGGCACAAGACCCCGAGGCTGGGGACCCAGGGAGGATGAGCAGACGGGAAGGAATGTAACCCCCGGTGGTCAGCACTCACGCGGCCGGAATGGCACAACCGGTTTGGAGTCATTCTCCCTGCAGCTGCAGAGTCTTGGGGCGGGAGGGGGCAGGTTGGAGCAGCCAGGACATTCTCTCTCTCGCAGCTGCAAGGGGGCTAGTCAGGGCTGGGGAACAGACTCCAGCAGCTTTAGACCCAGGGAGGAAAACATGTAGCGGGGGAGAGGGAGGGTAGGAATAGCTAAGTTTGGATCCCCATTGCTTCCAGGGCACAGTGATAGTTACTGGATTACGTCTAAGGCAGGGAACACCATGATTGAGCAGGGGGGTTCGTTATAAAGCCTACGTTCACCTTGCTAAATTCCCCAAAAGAGTCTCCTTTGCGCAGCGGATTTCCCGTCCCGGAGCTCAGCTCCGAGCAGGGCTTTCCTGAACTGAGGAAGAAAAGCCCTGCAGCTCTTCTGAGTCAGCAAGCAGGAGGAAAAGTCGACCGTGTGCACCTCAGGAAATCTAGGCCTTCCCCACCCCCCGGGGCCCTGGCTAACAAAGTGTGAACGTGCACTGGTTGCTAGTCCCTGAGGAGGCAAACCCTCTGGGACATATTGGTAAATGGAACATTGGTCCTATGCATGCATGGTACATATCCTTAACCCAGCTCTGTACCTGACCTCTGTTCAAGATACAGTTGTGCAAGATGCTGCCACACCATGACATGCTCCACAGTGTTCTGTTACCACAGGGATTAATCCCTTTCATTCCCCCCCTCAAATGCAGTGGGAACTAAACACACCCCTTAACGTACGACAACATGCAGCTTGTGAGCCCCCAAGGCAGCAGGAAATGCAAAAATCAGGGTTCTGCGAGCAACAGTAGCTTGACTCGTGCCACGCATGGAGCACTGGCTAGGCCACGGAGCGTGTCACTGAACAGAGCATGCGCAGGGAGACCACGCTGCTACAGAACACTGACTTTGGCACTGACTGCCTGCCTGGTGTCGATCTTGGCAGGCAGAATCCACCCTGCAGTGACAGATCCACGCTGGCTCCCGAGCCCCGCAGAATGCGAAATCAGAACCCGTCTGATTACCGCTCCCCTAGCGGATCCAGCGGGGGCCTTTTTCCTTCGTGCCACACGCCTGCTCTGAAGCGGGGGCTTGTTCCCTGAATGGGAGCAGTCCCCCGCCCCTCCCCTGGAAAGGTTTCAGCACTCGAGTGAAATGTGTAGGGAAGTGATGCAAATGGCCCCGGCCCATTTCAGACCTTCACCTAGAAGTGCCAGCTACGCTGGAGGGGAAAGAGGGCAGCAGAGCACTGCCGCGGCCTGCCCTGGTGCCAGAAGAGCACGGCAATGACACTTGCTGCCCAACAGCCACACAATTTCAACCCTGGAGAACCCGATTTCATGCAGCCGCGGTCGGGGTCAGCGCTCCCCGCCCCTTCCCCCAGCGGGCTGCTTATTCGATCAGTTCCACGTAGTTGGCAGGGAACATGCCGAAGTGGCCATCCGGGCCGTAGCCACGCCACCAGCCCTCGTCGATCATCTCAATGTTGGTGATGATGTTCTCAGGGTCGAAGGAGATCTCCGTGTCGTCGGCTGGAACGAGACAACGGGGGAAGGGCAGAAGCTGGCTGATTTCACACGAGCTACGGGGACCGCTGGTCACAAGGGAAAACTCCCTGTCCCCTAACCCCCCTCTTCCCCTTTGATGGCATTTCTGGGGCCAGGTGTGGAGGCGGCATGAAAGACGCCATCTCACTGAGCAGTGCAGCATTTGCACTGATGGCCACGGGAAGTCACTGAGCTGTGACGTACGCGGGGCTCCACCACCCGACTGGATCTGGACCCCATGCAGGATCTGGGTGGGGCTTTCCCAGGCTACCCACGGAGCTGGGGCACAGGTAGAGAGGGGTCTCTGTCCGGCGAGTGGAGCGTGTGTGACACTCAGACCCCAGGGCTGTCAATTCCCAGAAAGGAAGCCACCTACCAGCCTGATAGTCGTACAGCGCTCGGGCACACAGCCCCTTCCCCTCCAAGTCCGGCTGCTGCTGGTACTCCACAGCATACTCGTATTTGGCATCTTCAAGCTGTTCCTGTGCAGAGGAGGCAGGAAAATGGAAACAGCGTCAGACAGGGAGTTTGCATTTGCTACGGGAGGGCCACGGGCAGGATCAGTGTGGGAGCCCAGCGGTCCAGACCAGTGCACTGTGTGCGGTGCACCCTAGCTCTGTCCCACCGCACTCCAAACAAGACCAGCTACCCAACGCCACACACAGATCCCCTTCCCAGGCTCCCCCGTGCATGAGAGGAGCAGGCAGCGGTCTGTTTGGGGCCTGCAGTGAGAGATGCTTTAGCGACCGTGCCACAGCGACACTGGACCAACCCAAACGCCCCTTTAGCAGCATTTGTATTTATTTAAAATATTTTTACCCTGCCTCCCTATTTAAAATATTCAAGGCGGCTTTCAAAATTTTAAAAAACACAATAAATACATGGATGCGTGTGTGCGCGTGTGTGTATATATATATCATACACAAGTAAAGTAAGGGACCCAAGGGTGGTCCCTTTGATGTGAAGGGAACACACTTCACCTTTCACGTTTTGGTCTCTGGCCTCAGCAGAACAAGGGGGTTTGCTGCAGGCACATTCCCTGTGGCTTCTCCAAAGGACAGCAGTGGAACCGACTGCCCAGTGACCAGCCAGCCAGCAACAGCAGAAAGGCGCAGATGGCCATACGTGTCGGACCCCAGCCAAGGTATCCCATCTTGACACAAATCAGGGAGGCAGCATGGCCCAGGGGTTAGAGCACCAGCCTGGGCTGTCGGAGATCTGGGTCCAAAAGACTCCTTGCATGATCCCGGACAAGTCACTTGTTGGGATTAGAGACACGTAGGTCCCAACAGGAGCCAGCGTCTCTCCTGGGCCTCAGCCATGCGGCTCACAGCACTGCCTTACCGCACAAGGGTGTTGTCAGGACAGATTAACCCCAATCTCTAGTGGGTTTCTGGGGTAGTCCCGGGATAGATCAATCTGGGTTACACAAACCCCCTAAAGCCGGCACCACACCGGGTGCCGAAAGAATGTGGGAATCACACAACCGCCAGCTACGGCAAAGCTACTCAGTGTTTCTGAACGGGCACTGGTGCCCAGCGGCAAGGGAGGTGCTTCGCTGTGCATCGCAGGCGATGGAAAGTGCTGACGGGCTAGCTGTGCAAAGAGGGATTGCGGCGGCACGAGGCACGGGAAGTCTGATGCACGGAGACGACCTCCCCAGCCTCACACACTCAGCTCCCCGATACCAGCCTATGCCACATTTACCAACCTACCGTACGCAGCTACACGCAATGCTGAGACTTGCAAACCCCGTGCGGGAAAACTACCACAAATTGGGAATCATCTTCTGCTAGACCCAAACTTCCCCCCCTCCACCCAGCAGGAGGCACTAGGAGGGGTGGACATGACGCATGGGGCCCCTGAAGTGCCCCAGTTTGAGAACTGCTGATCTAGCGAATCTTCGCGCAGCTGAGCAGCCTGTTTTCAAAATGAAACCCACCTGGGTGGGGGCCTCTTCGTAGACAGCCGACCCGTCCAGGCGGTTCCTCGTACAGAGATTCCTCTTCCACTTGTGGGGGGGAGACCGGGCGGGCTACTCTGTACCCGGCGTCCTGCACAGCAGCGTCATCTGGAAAGAAACACAGAACACCACGCGGCGTCAATCCCCTTGCGAGCCCGGCTCTCCATCCATCCCTCCCTCCCGTCACAGCTTTCTGCCCCCATCTCGGCCTGCAGAGAGAGGCTGGAGGCACCAGGCCACGCTCAGAAGTGGGGACCTTGGGGAACGACCGGTGCATCTGGGTTGCCAGCCTGCAGCTCCGGCCACCCCTCTGAGTCATGGAGAGAGGGGCAGAAGCCAGACTAGCTGGCAGACTGCTCGGAAAGCTCTCCCTGGTGGGGAAGGTGAAGCCACGCACCTGAGCTAGGAGCCGGAGAGGCTGGCGGTGTCTCCTGAGCAGGGGGATGGACAAGGGAGGGTGGATGGAAGTCCTGGGCAGAGGAGTGGACCGGAGAGGCAGGAGCATGGACCGGGCTGCTCTCCTTCTGCAGGAAGGGGCTCCGCAGCTTGCCTGGAAAGGAAGGGAGAAAGACCCACACTAAGCCTGCCAGGCGAGCTTGTCAGAGAAGAGCACAAATGGCAAGCGCCCGCTCTTCACTCCACCACCCCGTGCTCGTGAGTGTTCCCGAGGCCTGGCCCAGGGGCTGCCTCGAGAGCCCCTGCCTCCTTCTGCCACCCCATGACAGCAGAGGCAGAATGTGAGGCAGGGATCTACGGACCCCAGCCTCCTTCCGCCCCAACCCACTGCAGCGCTGTCCATCCTGGGCACTACGTGGGGCAGGCGCGCCCATGCTCTGAGTGACTGTCATAAGGCACGAGCACAAGGGTGCGGAGCGGGGGCTCTGCAACCAGAACAAGGCTCCTCTCCTGTCCCGCCCCCAGGACCTTCCCGAGGTTTTAAGAGGAAACTGCGAAGACGGGAGCGCCCTCATGTGGCACCACAGACTCCGGTGGCCGTCAGCAGGGCTGGACCCTCAGATTCTCACAGGTCCTGCCTATCACACGAGGGGCGGCTAAACGCCAGGAGGTTGGCCCTACAGCAGGACCTGTATGAAATGTAAGTGCGGGGTGGCGTATGGGGGGCTCAGGGTTTGGGGGGGTGGGAGTCAAGGTTGGGGCTCAGGGCAGAGAGCTGGAGGAGCGTGGGGGCAGGAGTCAAGGTTGGGGCTCAGGGCAGAGAGCTGGAGGAGCGTGGGGCGGGAGTCAAGGTTGGGGCTCAGGGCAGAGAGCTGGAGGAGCGTGGGGGGGCGGGAGTCAAGGTTGGGGCTCAGGGCAGAGAGCTGGAGGAGCGTGGGGGGGCAAGGGCGACATTTCAGGTGATGGGGGGCTGCAGCTGCACTTACCCAGTCCCTGAGTGGTGGGTTTTTCCTTTTTGCTGACTAGGGAGCGAGGCCAAGTGCACGGCCTGTGGCCTTCCTCTGCCCGGGGCAGCCGGCGCGAGAGCAGGGTGTGCACTTCGCCTCGCTCCCTAGTCAGCAAAAAGAAAAAACCCACCACTCAGTGACTGGGTAAGTGTGGCTGCAGGCCCCCCTCCCCTGCTCCCTGAAATGGCCGGGGGGGGCCCCCGGGACGGGGCTGTCCCAGATGCCCCCCAACCAGCCCCGCTAAGCTGCCAGGCTGCCTGCTTCTAGCCAGCAATCTGCAGGGAAGTCCTGTACCCCTTGAGCTGAAGGAGTAGGAGCTGGAAGAGGCAGCGGTTATCCTCTGTATCCACCACTAGAGGGGGATGGGAGACACACTTCCCCAGTAGGACTCTGCCTGCACAACTCCAGTCTGCTGCAGACCAGGAGGTATCCAGGGTGTTCGGTTCTAATCCTGGCTCTGGGAAGGGAATCTTGCCCAATGGTTACAGCAGCGGTTCGGTGGTTACAGCCTAGCCAAATAGCCGTGGTACCTGAGGGAGGCACTCGGGTCCCCTGTTAGAGACCTGGATTGTGCGTCCTCTGTCCGATTTGCCCACTGAGCCACGATAAGGCATGTGGAACACAAAGCAGCCGGAGAAGCCACCGGCAGGAGAGGGTGAAATCTGAATGACCAGTCGCCCGGCATCTAACGCAGCGGCACTGCCAGGCATTTGCCGGGAGGGAGCGAGTGGGTAGCTCTGTAAGTGCAGGAGGCTTTGAGGCATGCCCAGTGCTGGCAGAGCGCTCAACGGACTGTGGTGAGCCAGCACCCCCGGGCTTGTGCACGTGACAGTTTCCTGGGACCAATCCCAAGGCCTGGCCCATGTGGTGCAGCAGGCACCTCTCTACATCAGGGCTGTCAGCCATCCATTTTCAAGTGCCTGCTGCAAACCCTGGAGATGCCAGAGCTGTTCAAAGCAGCAGATGGAAACCATCTAAACAGCAGCAAAGGATCCGTTTTTCCTGCACCGCGCGCTCAAGCCCAGCCGCAATATTTCTGAACTTTCAGCTCCTTGGACACAAGGAGACATTTTCACTGCTGCACTAAGCTGCAGTTTGCTCACTTATCCCCAGGCCCTACAGGGAGCCTGCAGCAAAGAAACCCCAGTTCTCCCGTCCCAGTCCCCTAGGGGTATCACCGACCCTCCGCTAAGTGGTTGTCACGTGTGGAGCTGAAGGTCCCTGGTTCAAAGAGGGGTGGCGAAGGAAGGGAAAATCACAGGAGGGAGACCAGCGGAGCACAAGGGGCCCGTCTCGACTCAACGGTAACAAATCTACTGGTGTTGAAACATTAAAAGAGGAAACCAGGACGCCGCAGAGACCGGACCGAGTTACTAGCTGCTGAACAGAGAGGCTGGCACTGGGAAGTGCTTGAGAAACTTACCTCAGGGCATTGCCTCACCTGTAGCACAGATCACACGGAGGCGTGATAGTTCTGTCAGCTTCACAATGGGCACTGTAAGGCACGGCTGCCTTTGGCACGCTAGAGCAGTACGCCCATCCCAACCCCAAGCTGAGAACAGAACGCCTTCCTCTCCCCCGCTCCCAGTCTGCAGAGCTGTGTGTAAGGAGGCACTGACAGCGATTCCCCGGGGAGCGCTGCAGCCCCTGGGCACGCTGCCTACCAGCCAGCACCGCTGTCTGCTGCGTTCCACTCCAGCTTTGTACCTGGGTGGGAACCGAAGGCCGCTGCGTCCGAGGGCACTGACCGCTCCTTCTGCTTGAAGATGTCCCGTGGGTTCATGGATCTCTGGGCGATCAGCGATGCTGCTTCCTGCAAGGAGGAAAGGGCACAGGCACACCCATGAAGCCATCCTTCCCCGCTTGGGGCTTTGCAGTGCGCAGTGCTAGCAGGTGGTTTGCTTTTTGGAGAGCGGATCCCTCTCGTGTCCTAGATCACTGGGTATTACCGACCCGCCTGCCCCAGCAGCCTTAGAACGGTTCTGGTCATTCCCGACAAGTCTCTGCTGAGAGGTGACAGGTACTCACCAGCTCCGAGCCCGAACGGGGCTGTCCTGGGTACTAGGGATGGTAGATTTCGAGTAACTAACTACTCGACTAGCCGTTCCCATCCCTCTGGGGTACGTCTTTACCCGAGTCATTACGCACTGGAACAATTTCCCCAGGGCTGTGGTGGAGTCTCCACCCCTGGGCGTTTTTCAATCACGATGGTTTTCTAGCTCTGCCCTAGGAGCTCTTGTGGGGACGTTCTCCAGGCCTGTGCTACACAGATCAGACTCGGTGACCACAATGGTCCTGTCTGGCCTTGGACCCTGGCAGAATGGTCACTGTGGTATCCTGCAACAGTCGCAACCCTGTGACGGCACCGAGGCCCGCGGTGCCCTGCCATTCCTGCTCAGCACGGCCGCCTGCCCGCGGGAAACAGGCAGGGACGACCTGCATGGACAGGGCGGGTCTCACTTGTTCTGCTGCAGGCCCCTCGTGGCGAGCGCCAGAGCAGCTGCAGGGGCCTCACTCATGACCGGGAACTAAATTTCACCCTTTCCCCCCCTTCATAAAAATACAGGAAACTTGTGGGAAGAACAAGCCCCAGCCGCTGGGGCAAGCAACTGCAGACTCCAGGAGAGCAGGGGACATCTGCCCCTGCCCCCACAGGATAAGCAATATGGGGGGGGGGGGAGCAAAATCTCCCCAGCTCCAGGAGTGTCAGGGACAAGCTGCTGTGTCACCAAGAGAAGCAGGGCCATGGCGGGGGGGGGGGCAGACAGGCGTCCCTGCCCCTCAGACGACCCACAGCCGACAGCAAGTCAGGGAAGAGGCCGGCCAGCCCTGAGGAGACCCACAGCCTGAGAAACTGACTCGCTGCCCCCAGGAGACAAGCTCCCTGCTGAAGGCCCAGGCAGGGGAGGCAATACACGGGACTGCTGCTTCGGAACAGTCCGCGCTGGGTCCCCAGCGCCTCTGAGGGGAGGGGAGCGAAAGGGGGTTCCAGCGAGGGTCAGCTAGTGCCGTGCGCACGGAGGAGCGGCAGGAAAAGGGGCCCCCAGGCCCGGCTGGCAGCAGGTCTCAGGGCTGCTCCTCTCACCTACCTGAGCTTTCTCCACAGACTCGCTCCTCCGCAGGCCCCTCCGCTGGGTGGCTTGATGCTCCTTTTCCTGCTCCTTCTGCGGCACAAGACAACCCTTTGCTCTCCCTGCCAGGCAAGCAGCCGCAGGCCAACTCCCCTCCCGTCCCCGCCCCCCAAGCCATGGCTTCCTCTGGCTCCAGGGGTCAGGCACGAGGGGCGGCAGCGGAAGGATGGTCACCATGGAGCCAGGCAGCCAAACTGTGGACATTCCCAATGTGCCAGGCTTGGCGGCGAGGAGAGGGGCCGACAGCTGACGCTCTGACAAGGCCACTCTGTGCAACGCATCCGGCCGGCCCTTCCTGACCCCCGCTCGTGCGCCACACGGGAAGCCTCACACCCATTTGCCCCGACGCTGCCTGCCTGCCCAGGAAAACCGCTGCCAATGGGCATCAAGCCGTGCAGCTGCCGGATGTCCGGAGCCCCCAGACATCCATGCGATTCCAGGAGACCCTGCCCTCGCCCTGGATTTCTGCACGAGGCCGAGTAAGAGGCGGGAGGGACCGCCCGCGAGCGTCAAACCTCACCCATTGCTCCTTCTCCTTGTCCCTGTTCTCCACATCCTGCTGCTGCTGGAATTTCCTGCATGTAAATAATAAACTGGAGTTAAAGAATGACCAGGCCGAGGAGCCCCTGGTGCCAGGCAGCCCAGCTGGGCGGGGTCCTGGCTCTCTGCTGCTTCACACTGCACAGGGCCCTGTGTCCGGCCGAGAGCCAGCTCCAGGAGGGGGAAGCATTTCCCGAGATTCTGACTTAAGGCAGGGGGACCCAGACAGACGCATCAGCCCTGAGACCCCCCCTACGCCCCACTCTGAGCCATGTGGGGGCAGCAGCAAGGAGATGTGGCCTCTCTGGGTTCCCATGTATCACCGGGGGCCTCTTCCCTCCCCATGTGCCCTTCAAGGGCTGGGCAGACAGACTGGGGCTGAGTGCTGGAGCCAGGATATGCCTGGCCCCACTGGAAGGAAGAAGGGAAGGTGAGAGCCCACGTGGCTCGCTCCTCGTGGCAGGGAGATGAGCCACGGCTCTCCACGCCCCATGGCCTTGATGGCTGTGCTGCTCTGGGGGGAGAGTTGCGATTTCAGGCTTCCTGTCCCCTCTCAGGAGGGCAAGGGGTGGGAAATGCTTGGAGCCCATCCTACCCCTGCACTGATCAGTGCAGGGCTTTGGGGTGGGCTGGCTCCCTGCCGGCTCGGAGCCCCTGGCCAATGGCTTTTGGTGGGAGTGGGGCTCCAGGCGCTGTGCAGACACCCCCAACACCCATTCTGGTCTCACACCAAAAGCGCTGCCAAGCCGGACCCCAGTGAGCAGGGAAAGGCGCCATCTCATGGCTCAGTGTCCCACACACTCAGCTCCTTGTCCGCTGGCACCTTCAGCTCCTGCCCCCTTGCCCTGGCTGTACGGTGCCGAGGCGGTGCCGAGACGCTGCAACGCCCCGGAGCTGTAGGGCTGGGCTTCGGACGGGAGGGGGCCCTCCGCGTGGGAGGAGGTCAGACTGCAAATGTGGAATGCAAGCGGTGGACGCAGGCTGCGGAGGGGGAGCTGCCTTTGCAGCCGGGGTCGCACCTCCTGGCATTTGGTTTTAGGTAGCAGCTACAGAGTGAGGTTTGCACGCAGGCTGGGCAGCACGTGTCTTGCTAGCCACCAACGTGGAAACACCCCGGCCATGGCCGCCGCGGGGCCAGTGCCGTACAAACACCCTGGCCGCCGCGGGGCCAGTGCCGTACAAACACCCTGGCCGCCGCGGGGCCAGTGCCGTACAACACCCCAGCTGGCCTCAGGGTTACGCGGAGGAGAGAGTCTCTCGTCTTTCTAAGGCTGGGCTGTGGCCACATCAATTGGGCCCTGGGCCGATGGTCCAAGCAAGTCCGAGTTGGAGAGGGCTGCCCGAGGGAGAGGCTGTTCCAAGGGGGAGGAGGCAAAGCCTTGCCCATCCGACCAGCTCCTTGCCCGGCGGGGGGACAGGGCACGAGGGATGGGGCAGGGAGACCTGCAGCTGAAGCTGCTCAACAAGCAGAGCTGGAAGTTCTGCTGTGAAGCAGGCGCCTTTTCCACCCGAGGCCCTTCCAGCGATTCCGGACAGGAGCCCCGTCGGACAGAGCTCAGGAGGCTGGTCGAGCCAGGCCTCCAGGGTACAGCCGTAGTGCTGAGCTCCTGCAGACTAACACAGGCTAGCAAGTGGGCGGTAGCAAGCAAGCCGGGCGGAGGCTGGAGCTGGGGTTGTGCAGTTTACGTCAGCAGGAGGCTCGGAGGAGTGTGCCGTGGGTGGCTGTCCGTCCGTCCAGGGGGCGAGCGGCCTGGGTGTGTCTGGAAGGGACTGCTGCTTGAATGACAACTTCCAGCGATTGCACAGACAGGAAATCCACGAGGGACTGTAACAGAGCATGCACAGCCAGAGCCACAGGGCCCCCCGCTGACCGGACTGGGGAGACTGGCACGGGGCAAGGGATGGTAGGAGACGCCAGGGATCTGGCTGGAAGAGCAGGGGAGTCTCGCATTCACTACATAGGTCCTCACCCCAGAGTCCTACGCCCTGCAGCAGGGGCTGGCTCTGGAGCTGGGGGAGAATAAAGCAGCCGGCGGGTCAGAGGGAAGGAGCCTGGCAAGAGGCAGGGAGCTGGCAGAGCTCCGCGGAGCAGAGAGACTCACTTCTGAGCATCGATCTCGCTTGCTCGCTCCTTAAACCTTCGCTCCCGCCCGGCTGCTTCCTGCAGCTCCCGTTCCCGGCGCTCCCTATCCAGCCGCTGCTGCTCCTCCTCCGCTCGCTTCTTCTCCTCCAGCCGGCGGTTCTCCTCGTCTTTCTGAGGGCAAGAGGGCGCCACGTCCGGTCACAGCCATGCAACCCCAACCCCTCCTCCCCACCAGAATCACCCACATCCCGGGAGACTACAGCCTCCACCGCCCCTCGGACGCTTGGCCAGTGACCGTGCAGCCCGGCTGCTCCAGCACTCCCCTCCAGCTCCTGCAGCCTCCAAGAGCTCCCTGTGGAGCGCAGAACCAGAACCCGCCCTCCGAGCCCTGCTGGCTCATGTAAGCAACCAGGCCCATCCCCTTCCCGACGGGACCAGAGAGCAGAACTCCCGGACTGGGGGCTCAGGGCTGACTGTAGCCAGCTGTGATGCAAGGGACCTATGGCCCGTATCCTGCCAGGCACCAGTGTGAGCAGGCTGGCATCAGTGCAGTCGGGTAGGCCCGTTACCCTGGCCATGGATAAGTGGCCTGACAATGCCCTGCACTCTGGGGAACTCGGCACAGCCTTCCCAGGGCGGAGCGATGAATGGGGGCGGCAGGCCCACGGCAGCGATACCCGCTGGAACACGAGGGGCAGGCTGGATGAGGAGCAGGAAGGTGTCACTAGGAATATCCGCAATGGTGCTCAGGCCCTATGACAGGGCAAAGCCCCATGGAGAGGAACGTTCCCATCACTGCCAGCTCTCCCTTTGACCCGTCAGCTCAATCCTTAGCTGGCATCTGCCTTGGGCATTGAGGGACCCGGACATCGGGCCCATCGGCCTGCCAGAAACTGGGCTGGTCCCTTCTCTTACCATCAGGTCCCTAAGGGAGGGTGCAGCTACGTCCGTCTAAGAGCTTATGCCAAGGCCGTGGCCCCAGGGCCGCATTAGTCCCATCTGTCTGTGCGGCTCGGAGCCTCCCTGGCTTTAGGCCCTATGCACGGAGGGCCTCTGCGGGAACTCCTGGGGTTTAGTTCTGTGGAGCCGGACTCTGGGACAAGAACCTCGTTCCCCTCCGATCGACTGGCCCCCAACACAAGGGCGACCGAGTGTTACAAAGCCCCGGCAACTGGCCCTTCCGCGGGGTGGCCACGCTAGCGACCACTCCCCCAACCGCCTCCCTTTGCTACTCGGGCTCCGCTCCGCTGCAGGGACGGCTGGGCTGGTGGCGGGCACAGGAGCCGTGAGCACGGCTCAGAGTGGGCGGCGTTGGGAGGCGGGGGGAGGGGCAGCTGCAGACGCTGGAGGCCCCAGGGCGGGAGGCGGGTGAAGTTAACCATGGCGGGAGGCTTGCAAGACAGAGTCCGTGCCACAGACGCCCCCCCACCAGGGATGGTCTTTGCCGAGGCGAACCTTTAACCTCACCACCCAGCTACCCAAGTCACTCGGCTACTGAGCGGGCCCCAGCCCCACAGCGCCTGAACCCAGGAGCCTCCGATGGCGCGACCTCGTGCACATCCCCCACGTAACGCAGGGCGATGGGCAGCTAAGTGACTTCCCAAGGGACTCACCAAGAGCCTGTGGCACAGAGAGCAGGGAACGTAGCCGAGCTCTGCCTCTGGGGCCATCCTTTCTCTGTCTGACCAGGACAGAAGTAGCCACTCTTGCCTGAAGGGTTGATCTCCTGGCGGGCTCCTGGCTGGCGTATGCCCGGCGGGCAGGCAGATGTAGCTAGCCTGGCTTCTAATCAGTGTGCAAACCCGGCTGGATCAGCTAATACACAAGGGCCTTACCCCACCCCGCGCCCTGCATGTCTCCAAGCCGGGACCCAGAGACTGCCTGCAGCTCCGGTGGGTGGCCTCCTGCTAGCCACACACAGGACAGTGCAGCCGCACAGCCTGCTACCCCTCTGCACAGCACGGGAAGCGCTTCCGGCCCTTCCGCTTGGGCTGTGTCTACACGGGGAAGGCTGGGCGACCAGCACAGTCGACAGGCAAATGTCGCCAAAGTGGAAAGCGGCCAAACCGTCTTTTCTGCCGCCTGTTGTCGACATTTCATGGCCCTGTGGCTCACCCCCTGTCTACAGAGCAAAGCATTGTGGGGAAGCATCCCACAGTGCAGTGCGGTGGGAAGGCAGAGCTGATCCCCGCGCTTCTTGGGATTCCCTTGTAGCTCTGGGAGCTCTCCGTGCTGGGGAACATCAAAGCAGCATAGCAGCCTCTCGGCCCCCCCCGGCAGCAGCTGTGCTGCGCTCCTAGCCAGGCAGAACAGGAGCATCCCAATGATTTGCTCTTTGTTTCCCAGAGAGAGCAGCTCTCTCAGCTGTCTGACACTTCCTGAGGGGCGCAGGCCTGCAGGGCAGCAGAGATCGCAGAACACTGAGCAGAGCCAGCAGGGCAGGCATTACGGGATACTCTGGACAAAACAAACCACAGAGTCCACACTGGCTCTTCGTTGACTGTAAGGGGAGGGCAAAAGACAAAAGTCTCTCGCGGGGCTGGAAGTTTTTTGTGGCCAGAACTGGGTGTTTTTCCTGACAAAAGTCGCACTTGCTGTTTTGTTGCCAAAAGGCAGTTTTTGGCGACAAAACGTGCCAGTGTCGACAGGCCCTGAGACTGAACCCAGAGGGTCCCTGTGGGGATCCCTACCTTCTCCAGCCCCCTCGTCAGTGGGGTCCCACACGGCTCCCTGCTCTCCCCCACCTATAGGAAGCCACCGGAGGGATGGGGCAACATGGGCTTGAGCGCCAGCAGGACAAGTACGACCCCCCACTCCAGACGTCCTCCATGTCAACAGGAACTGCCCCGCTGCCCTGCTCTCTCAGGGCCTAGCCCGTGTCCAAGGAGCAGCTGGCCAGGCTGAGCCCAGGCCAGAGAGAGCCAGAGATACTGGCAGGCAGGAGGGGAGTGCGCTTTGGAGAACTTGCTGCCTCTGTAACACTGCCTGCTATGGAGAACACCCGCCCTGGGCTGTTTGCTCAGTCCGTGACCTAGGGATCCTTTCAGACTCCTCCAGCTATCACGTGTCCCATCAGTCCGGGGGCAAAACATCCCCACTTCCTGCTGTGGACGGCTGGGAGACTGCCCTGTCCCCTCAGACGCAGCCCTGGCCACAGAGCGCTCCCATCCTGGCCCTGCTTCGAACACAGCCCGGGACGTAGATCCAGGGGTGGAGTCAAACGCCCTTTAAGGACCACAGTGGCCTGACTGCGTTCCCAAACCCGCTGCAGCAGCATCCACCCAGCGTACTGGCTCCCTAGCCGGAGCCCCCTAGGGTCTGCCCCATTTCCCCAAGAGACAGCTCCCACAACAGCTGCACCCCACTTCGACCGGGAACCTGCCGACCATCATGGCAGAGACTCGAGAGGGCAGGACTCCCCCTGGAGCTCAACCAGCCTATGGAACTCACTGCCACAAGAGAGATGACACCGCAAACCTCAGTGTATCCCGAGCTCAATGCAGCGCTTCAGCTTAGGGATGTTAGATATCAGTTAATTGAATAGTCGAGTAGCCTCGTGAATTCTTATCAGTTACACGACTATTCTATAGTCCCCAGGGGCGGGGCCGGCAGCCAGTGCGCTCCAGCCTCACTCCCGAGGAGCCCCCTGCCACTCCACGCTGCTGCCTCTGTATCAGAGAGCGACAGGCAGGTGTATCTGAGGCTGCAGTGCAGGGTGCCAGGCGGGAGCTGGTCTGCGAGGGGAGCCAGTTTAAAAACCAGCTCCCCTCGCAGACCAGCTGCCTGTCACCTTGCGCTGCTGCCTCCAATAAAGAGGCAGCAGTGCAGGGTGGCAGCAGCCCCGTCTGGGGGGGTGGGAGGGAAATGCATGTAGTCTGTGGCATTAACCTATAAGCTTTTGCTAATCGGTCAATAGACTATACTTTTACATCCCTGCTTCAGCTTCCCTACATAAGTTCTTTGCACACACTCAGGAGAAAACTCACTGAGCTAGCGATTCACAAGGCTTGTTATTCTGGAAGCTTTCAGCTGTTCTGAGGCCCAAGTAAGTATCTGGATGGGCACTGAGGGCCAGTGCCACAGAGGTGGGCTGCCGAAATACGAAATTTACAAATCTCCAGTTAATCTTCATCGGAAGCACAATTTCCCTCCCGGTCTCATTGCCACATGCTCGGTTCCTGCAGCACGTCAGGACTTCTCCTAACAAACCCAGCAGGACACGCAGGGGTGAGGCCTGTTCCAGTCACTCCTCTAGCAGTTGGAAACAGCCGCCCCCCAAAGCAGAACAAACCCTTCCACGCCACAAATCCATTGTCCAGCGGTCGGCAAAGGGGAGGAAGAGGCAGGTGGTGACAGAAAACCGCAGGTTAAATCCAAACAGCTGACCCAAGTCACGCCTCCCTCGCCAGTCCAACGCTCGGGGACTCACCTCTGCTTTGGCCCAGAAGCTATCTTTGCCGACCCTCTTGATTTCAGACATGGCGTTTGTCTTCTGGTAGACAGAGCCCTGGAAGTGGCCAAGAGAAGCACGCAGCTGAGACACTATATAACCAGGATCTAGCTGTCAGAAAATTGCAGCAGACTGCCAACACAGCCCATAGACTCCCAGGTTCCCCTCCCAGGAGGCTGCACCCACAAGCGTTCTGTGGGGTTTCAGGGGCTCTCCAAATTCCCCCAGCACTGGAGGGGCCCTGGAAAGGGAAATCCAGGGGAATGTGGATGACTCCACGTGAGCCAGATCCTGACACCAGACCTAGACAGACAGGAAGTTGCAATCTGAGCACTGCATTTTAGAGCCAGACAAAACTGGCAGGGTGAAGGAGGGAAATTACCCAAAAGGAAAACAGACAGAGGGTAAATATCTAGATAGTGGAAGAATCAGTCCCCCGCCCACCGCCATGTGGCAGAAGCTAAGGAACTGAGAGCTCCTCACAGCATCGGCAAAGGTCTCCATGAAGAAGAGAAAGGCAGAGAGGCACATGCAGCTGTGAAAGTAGCACCAAGACCCAGGGGATGCAGAAGATCAAGAGTGCCATTCAGTGGCCAGGCTGAGACAGCCAGCAACCTGACTCTGCCCCTTTTCTAGTGTTTCGATGAACCGCGGTTACATTGTGCCGTCTCTGAACAGTTTGACGTTTGGAACCGAAAAGAACTGGCTCTTACATGAATTCGTGTGTGCGCTGACACGCATGAACTTTAGCGTCTGGGAGAGGGGCTTTAGACATTCAAATGCTGCAGCTTCCGAGGCAGTAGGGAAGACGGCCCTTTGGAACGCACTGAGGGCCAGTGCGGCTTAGGCTCTGGGAGGTTCTCTCATCTCCTTTCTGCCAACCTGCTGTCTCTCCCAGCATTACAAATCTAACCCGCTCCGCCCACGGCAGTGAAGCGCAGGCTTAAGGAAGGGCTGGAGGACCCCGGACCCGTACACTGCTGCTCAGTGAACACAGACAAGACCTCACACCCTTCCCCCAAACCGTCAGACGCTCTGCAGACTTGGTGCGTCTCAGAGGCTGGTCTCTCCTTTCATCCCAGCATCCGCTCCGGAGACAGACTCTGAGATGCGGAGGGCGAGGCCATGAAGACCATGGGTGGCATCAGAACACCCTCACGTGGCCCTCCCGGCACGGTCAGAGTCAAGCCCACTCCAGCAGCCCTATTTGCCATGCACGGAGCCCCCCGCAGCCCCAGGCGGCAAGTGTCACCCGGCAGGTCCCAGGAACTCACCACGGGAGCCTGAGGGCCTGAATCCTGGAACCGGCTGCTGCCTTTGTGAAAGTTGTAGTTTGCGCCGGAAGCCTTGGCGACTTTCTCCATGATCGAGTCAGGCTCCACGTCCTCCTCCGCCCGGGCGCTTACTGTCACGTGAGCACCCTGGGCAGACACACAGCGCATGCAGGAGACAGGTGACTGAGGGTGAAGGACGCTGCCGCGGCCGCGGCGTGACTCCGCCGCTGTGACATGACAGGTGATGCGAGGGCAGGCCGGCATGACTCGGCCGCTGCCCGTGCAGGGCAGACACTTCCTACGGCATGAGAGCCCCCCCCCCAGCTGCGTTTGGCACGACCCCCGCAGTGGGGGAGGAAGGGACTGGCAAAGAACCATTGGGATCTGGTCCCACCCGCTCCTTTTGGAATCACGCCGTCACCCATCCTCCTCCCTCTGGGCTGACCTGAGTCACGGGCCCCTTGAACTCTCTGGACTCAGTGTGAACACTAAAGCGGCAAGGACAAAGGGAGCTCCAAGGCCAAGCCTCTGAGAGCGAGAGGGCGGAAGGAGAGACCCGACATGCCCCCCGCTCCGCAGCAGCCTGGGGCCTCTGGCTACTCCATGCCTCTTTCAAACTGATGCTTTAATAGCTCCCTGGCTTGGTGAGCTACTGGCCTCCAAACTGCCGCCAAATATGAGGGAGAACTGTGACTAACAGGTAACTCCCCACAAAGTAACAGAGAAAAGATGCTTGTAGCTCTGCCTTCCTGGGCTACCTCTTCTCCTTCCATCAGGCACTACTTTTCATAGGGGAACCCCCCCAAAACATGTATGTTCTCAGAGAGGCTCAGAAGAAGGTGTCTACCAAGCCCCCAAGGGATGGCCAACAGGTGCACTTCACAGGGGTTCAGGGGACTAAGCGGTGTGCCAACTGCATTTCCATGCACGCCCGGCTGCTGCTGTAGATGCCTGGGCTCACCCAGGGCCTGCAGTACCGGTTGTTCCTCTCTCAGGCCTGCCCTTTCCCAGCAGGAAGAACAAAACCCCAGAGCCGCAGAGCTGGAATAACGGGGAGGGCTCAGGGAGAGCCTACTAAAACATGCCTGTACCTTTAGGAAGTTCGCGATGGTGCTGACGTGGTTGGCGCAGGCTCCCTTTCGCACATCGTTCACACCTTCGCCCGTCTGCAGAGAGAAACGTCCCTCAAAGCCTCCGTGGCCCCCACATGGCTCCCTGGCACAGGACACCCTCTGGGCAGGGAAGCCACAGTGGGGGAGGAGAGGCTGTGTGCACAAGGCACAGCGAAGGGCAGGAACGTAAGATAAGCATCCAACTGACAGACGTCTGCTTTCTTAACTCTGAGCTCCCGGTGCCTGGTTCCTGCTCCTCGGTGCTGGGCCTGTACACCTGGCTGCCATCTTAGCTGACGCACCAGGGACTGTCCCAAGAACCTCGCCAGCTGGCAGCAGGAGCTGCTACAGCTTGAGCAGAGCCAAGGTGCCCAAGGTGGGGCTGCAAGAGGCTCACCTCTTCCCCAGATCAGGCACAGAGGCGGACCTGTAATGCACAGCACCCAGTGCGTGTACCTGCCCTAAGAGCCAGCACACGGTCACTCTGCCTTCTGCTCCAAGCGCAGGCACGTGTCTCTGAGCGGCCTGCCCATGTCAGTCCGTAGCAACACGGACATTTCAAAACCAAGACATTCCATGGCACACGGTTCTCCTCCGGTGGACTGAGAGAACAACAACACGTGGCAGATGTGTAGCTGGAGGATGCTCAGACAGCACAATGAGGAGCACAACACAATAACCAACTCAGAATCCAGCACCATGCAGCACGGGCTCGGTCTGTGGAGCCTCAACTCCGAGTTCCCCCACTTGCAAACATCTGACTCTGTAATACTTTCAAAATATTTGCAGCCTAAATAACCTTAACCTAAACAACCCAACACTATTTACTGCCACTTTAACGACTACCTTGAATACTGTGTCCAGGCCCGGTCGCCCCATCTCAGAAGGACACAGAGGAACTGGACACGGTTCAGTAAAGAGCAACAAAGCTGATCCAGGGGATGGAACGGCTTCCATAAAGAGAGAGTAAAACTATTACAATCATAGAAGACTAGGGCTGGAACAGACCTCAGGAGTCATTGAGTCCAGCCCCCTGCCCAAAGCAGGACCAACCCCAACGAAATCAGCCCAGCCAGGGCTTTGTCAAGCTGGGACTTAAAACCCTCTAGGGACGGAGATTCCACCCCCTCCCTAGGGAACCCATCCCAGTGCTTCCCCATCCTCCTAGGTTTTCCTAATATCCCACCTAGACCTCCCCCGCTGCAACTTGAGACCATTGCTCCTTGTTCTGCCATCGAGAACAGCCTCTCGCCATCCTCTTTGGAACCCCCCGTCAGGGAGTTGAAAGCTGCTCTCAAATCCCCACTAAATAAGTCCAGTTCCCTCAGGCTCTCCTCAGAAGTCATGTGTCCCAGCCACCGAATTATTTTTATTGCCCTCCACTGGACTCTCCTATGTGTGCACGTCCTTTCTGTCATGGGGGCCCAGAACTGGACACAATACTCCAGCTGTGGCCTCACCAGTGCCGAATAAAGGGGAATAATCACTTCCCTGGATCTGCTGACAATGCTCCTTCCAATGCAGCCGGATATGCTCTCAGCCTGCTTGGCTACCAGGGCACACTGCTGACTCCTATTTAGCACGGACTCATCTCCAGCTTCCCATCTATTGCAATCCCCAGGTCATTTTTTGCAGAACTGCTGCTTAGCCAGTCCCAGCCTGTAGCAGGGCTGGGGATTCTTCCGTCCCAAGGGCAGGACTCTGCTCTTGTCCGTGTCGAACCTCATCAGATTTCTTTTGGCCCAACCCTCCAATGTGTCTAGGCCACTCTGGACCCTCTGCCTACCCTCCAGCATCTCTACCTCTCCCCGCACCGCACAGTCATCTGCGAACTTGCTGAGGGTGCAATCCACCCCCTCAGCCAGATCATTAGTGAAGATGTTGAACAAACCCAGCCCCAAGATCAAACCCAGGGCTCCCCGCTTGACGCTGGCTGCCAACTGGACATCAAATTGTTGACTGCTGCCCGTTGAGCCGGACAATCCAGCCAGATTTCTAGCCACCATTCACCCTAGCCAAACTTCGCTGACATGCTGGCAAGGCGGCTGGGGGAGACTGCATCAAAAGCTTTGCGAAGGTTGAGGCTCACGTCCACCACTTTCCCTAGCTCACAGAGCCGCTCTCTCATCACACAAGGCAGTGAGGTCGGTCAGACATGACTTGCCCTATTAGGGCTGTTCAGCTTAACAAGAGATAACTGGGGGGGGGGTGATAAGTCTATAAAATCACGGCTGGCGTGGGAAAAAAGGAACAGTGAAGTGTTATTTACCCCTTGCCACAGTTCAAAACCAGGGGTCACCCCCACGCCCATCAATGGGGGGGGGGGGACGACAAAGGGGGCAACTGCCCCAACGATTCAGTGGGGTCAGGGCTTCAGCTGCCACAGTGGCAGCAATGCAGCTGGAGCCCTGGGTCCTTTAAATTGTTGTTGGAGCGCTAAGGGCTGGGAAGGGGGTGTAACATGTTCCGGGCAGCGCTGAGGGCAGCCTGCCTTTGGCCCCGCCTTTTCTTCCCTCGGCCCCGCCCCTTCTGGGAGTATGAGCTAGGCCCCCCACCTTGTTCAGGGGTTCACGGAGGCTGTCAGCTCTGCTGATCACCCCATGAAATTAACAGGCAGCTAGATTAATACGAACACAAGAAAGCGGTTTTCCACGACACACAATTAACCTGTGGAACTCACTGCTGTGGAATAATGCGACAGCCAAAGCCAAACAAGACCTAGAGAAAGCACCTGGAGGATAGGTCCATCGATGGCTGCTAGCCGTTATGGTCAGGTATGCTCTGGACAGCCCTAAACCTCTGACTGCCAGAAATTGGGAGGGGAAGACGGGGGTGGATCACGCCAACAGCTCTAGTCTCTAAACTCCCCCTGAACTCTGCTGCTGGCCACTGGTGGAGACAACAGTGGGCTACATGGAGCACCAGTCTGACCCAGTAGGGCAGTTTTAATGGTCTTCAGACAGCTGCCCAGAAGGCCTAGGAAAGTCTCCCCATCTTCTTCATTTGACTCCTTAGCATTCTACAGTGCATAAGACAGGAGCATGTATTGTGGGGAGTCTCACCGTGGCCCAAGGCATTCCGGGCATTAGCTCCCTAGATGCTGGCATCTCTGGTTCAAGGGTGTATCCTCTCCCATCTGGCAGAGACTCAAACAGGCCCTAACGCGCCACAGAACAACAGAAGCAGCCCGTCTCTACTTACCCAGTTAATGAGGACAAACTTGGGCAGGCCGGAGTTGGGATCCTTCACCCGGCAGAAAGCATACATCACTTTCCCGCTGCTGAGCTCCTCCACCAGCTCCTCCAGGCCGCCATCTGCACAGTGAATTCCACAGGGGGAGGAAGGGAGAGAGGTGAGCAGATCGACCCTACCCTCGCAGTCCAGAGAAGAGGCAAAATAACCCGGCAGCATGACTCGGGAAAGCCTCCAGCTAAGAACCGAACGGAGGAGAAAATAAAACTGCACAGTCAGCAGCCTTCCTTCCCGGTGCTGTGTCCACGGACACAGGGCCTGTGGGGTTTGTCTGCCTCTGCGGCTTCTTCCAACCTCCCGTCAGTGACAGCACAAACAACAAAGCCGTCTCTCCCTGGCGCCAGCCAGGCCCTCGAACAGAACCACACAATAAATACAACCGAACCTCAGCAATGCTGACACCAGGGCCACAGGAACGCCGGAGAGCAGCCAGCTTCCAGCGTCCCACGTGCTCCTCCAGAGGCCTTGCCAAGCAGGCGCCTCTTGCAGTGCGCCCTGACCGTCGTCAGAGTCCAGCTCTCCCAGACCAAGTGGGGAGAGCCGGTCCGGAGCACGGAGCCCGCAGAGAATAACTTGCCAGCCACCCCTCTTAGAATACTGAAAGGGATCCAGATTTTTGCGCATCCCTGCTGACCACAGCCACAGTGCGGCCTGGGAGAGGGGAGATCCCCAAGGGAGGCCGTGCCCAGGCCATTTAGGGCTCTCGCGGTCATCACCAACACCTTGAGCCAAGAGCAGTGGGCAGCCAGTGCTGACCCAGGGCACTGCTGTCACCTGTTCCCAGTGAAATGCCCACTGGATAACCACGTCACCATCTTCGGTCTCTGCATGCTCTAAGGTGCAGCCCCATGCCGACTGCAGCCTTCGTCTGAGATGACGAAGGCTTGAACAGCCGAAAGGAAAGATCCAGCCTCCTAGCCAGACACAGACGGGGAGGAGCTGAGCGGGTTACTGCTCAAATCGAACAGCAGCAAGTCCCCCTGCGCCACCAGCACCAAGGAATGACAGAAGTACTCCTCCAGTCACAGGCTGGACACCAGGGCAAGACTTCCGGTCTCTCCAGGACAGAGCACCGGCTAGTGGGAATCCGCCCTCGGCACACACGGAACAAGCACAGCCCCCGACAAAAGCCCTCTCTGTGCAAGTGTATAGTCCCTGCACCTAGACTCAGCCCTCGGTGGCTCTCCCCTACTGCTTGGCCACGAGCAGGCGGAACAAACTCAGCTCCTGGTGAGATCCCTCCATCTAAACCAGTGGTCACCAAGCAGTCGATCGGGATCTACCGGTGGATCTTGGAGCCTCTGACAGGGGATCCTGACTGGTTTGGCCAGGAGGTTATCAAGCGCTGACACTACGGTTGCCCCTGCCCCCGCTGCCCTGCTGCTCCTGCCCTCTGCCTTGCAGCTGCCCCCCTGGGAGCCTCCTGCTTGCTGTGCAGGGAAGGAGAAGGGGGGGGGGTCACTAAGTCAGAGTGTTCCTCCTCTCCCCACTCCTGTACCCCATCTCCACACACACACCCCTTCACTCGCCTCTCCCACCCAACACACGCGGGGTTGTTACTTCTTTACTGCTTGCAAAGTGGGTTAGTTTGGGTTTTGACTGGTCCGTGCATTTCATCATTTTCATGTCTCTCTTACGCTTTAGTGTATTTCTTTGAGCAGTGAGTTCTCCAATGCCGAACCTGGCGTGGCCGGAGTCATTACCTCTCTGGTAAAGGCTGCTCCTGGGAGTGGCTGGCATGTCCCTGCAGCCCCTGAGAGGCAGAGCAGGGGGTCGCCACATGCAGTCCTTGCCTGCAGATCCCGCTCCTGCAGCTCCCATTGATCGGTAATGGGGAACCGTGACCAGTAGAAGCTGTGGGCTCAGTGCCTATATGTGGGGGGCAGCACGTGGCCCATGGAGCCATTGCTGTACATGCCAGCTGCTTTGAGGAACGGTGCCGGGCCAGGGCAGGAGCAAGCCTGCCTTCACCCTGCTGCTCCACCACCTGGAAGCCGTCACCGTTAAATGGTGCCCAGCCAGATCCTGCTTCCTGAAACCCTGTCCCAGCCCTGAACCTCCTTCTGCACCCAAACTCCTTCCCAGAGCTGGCACCCTGAAACCCCTGAAACCCCTCCTGGACCCCAATCCCTCACCCTGGGCTAAGCCCAGACCCCTCCCACCCTCCTAACCCCTTGGCCCAAGACCAGAGCCTGCACCCCAACCCCCTACCCCAGCCTGGTGAAAGTGAGTGAGGATGGGAGAGGAAGGGGGAAGGAGTGAGCAGGGTGAGGCCTCAGAGAAGGGGTGGAGCAAGGGCAGGGCCTCAGAGAGGGGCGGGAAGGAAGTGGGACAAGGGTATTTGGGTTTGAGGTAGATCTTACATTGCACTTAATGTGATCTTGTGGTTAAAAAGGTTGGAGATGGCTGATCTAAACCAACAAGTCTAGGCAGGTGTGCGACCGTCTGCAATTGTACGGATCATCTAGGAGAGGCAGGGCCTCTTCAGAGGTGGGATGCAAGATCCCGTTTAGTTAGTTAACCGGTTACACTTAACATTTCACCAGTTAACTAATCAGACAGTGGGCCAGGTGGGGATGGGGCTGCTTCAGCCTGGCTTGGCTGGAGTGGCCGCCTCGCCTTGGACAGGGGCTGCTCCGGTAGGGCATTGACATCCCTACTTCAGAGCCCGGGCCGCCTTACAAAGATACCTTCGCATTTCATCTGGAAGGAGGCCAGATTCCTACAGGGTCTAAACCAAGGGTGGGCAAAATATGGCCCAGGGGCCAAATGCAGGCAGCTTAATGTTTCTGTCCGGCTCAAGGCACAGCAGGGAGCTGCATCTGGTAAGCGACTCCCACCCAGAGCACCCCCTCCTGCATCCCAACCCCTGCCCCAGGTCAGATGAACACCCTCCTGCACCCAAAGTGGCTCCAGGCCCCTCACCCCCTCCTGCGCTCCCATCCCCTTCCTCAGCTTGGAGCCCTCTCCTGCACTAAACTCCTTCCCAGACCCCACACCCCCTCACCCATTTCTGCACCCCAACACTCTGCACCAGCTCACAGCTCCCTCCTGCACCCAAACTCCCTCCCAGACCCCGCCCCCTCCATTAATATAGTAGAAACGTGTGGCCTGACAACTTACCAAACTTCGTG
Organism: Rafetus swinhoei; assembly: GCA_019425775.1. Taxonomy (NCBI): domain Eukaryota; kingdom Metazoa; phylum Chordata; order Testudines; family Trionychidae; genus Rafetus; species Rafetus swinhoei. Next base: position 1,994,201 of record JAFJHL010000226.1, read on the forward strand.
GAGAGCTCCCTCCCCCCCCCTCACAAAAATGATTCCCCCACCCTGGTCTAAAATAAAAGTATGTCAAATGAAACCACTCTCCGTAAACAGACATCAGAGAACCCCATATCCGACGGAGGAAGAGAGGCTCAGAAACAAACACTGGTCCCCTCTTTGGACGTGGCTTATGAAGGGGCTCCCGGTTACCCTGAAGCGAGACCAGCTTGGCAAAGTCTCCAGCTGCAAGTTCCTTCCTCCCATCTCATTTCAGCAGCAAGCTCAAAATAAGAGACCAGGCGCACACAAACAGGAAAGCCAGCTTCCCCCGAGCTCCCTGCCCGGGCGCCTGGTCAGCACAGCCGGTTTCTCGGGCGCCAGCAGCACCCCCAGCAGAGCGATGAATGGGTGTAACAGGGCACACGCCAGTATGCAGCTAAATCAGCTGCAAGTGTAGGTGGCTCACATCCTCCTGCAGACTTTCACCATGACTGTGGTTCTTCGGTTGTAGGCTGTGCACGAACAATTTGCTAGGTACTTTCCCTGCACAAACGTCCACGTCTGCAGTCTGCCATACACAAAGCAGCACAATGGATGCTGCACATGGACCCAGGTAGCAGGGAAACGATGGGCTGAGTCTGTGCTACGGTCTAGTTTGAGAGACGGGCTGGATTAGCTGAAGACTCTTAGAAGGCAGTTTACACCCAAGGACGGGAACATTAACGTGGGCTTTCTCGGGCTTTGCATGCTTCATTAACAGTGCAGGCTGAAGGTGCCTGGCACCAGCCTCGAGACAGCTACTGGCCTAGACCCCAGCAAAACACCCAGCACATGCTGGAGGCCAGCAAAGTGCCTGAGCTGCAACAGAGCAGGGCACCCTCCTATGCACAGGGACTCTCCCTTGTTCCCTGCTCACCGGCTTACATGGACCACCTGTCGGGCAGACTTAGCTGCACACGTGCGGCCAGGCTGCTCTTCAACTTCCCTTTTCATGACATCAGCAGAGATCCGAGTGAGAAACAGCCACATTTGTACAGCACACGGTTTTCAAACCTCGTTGTCACAGGCTACGCAAAGGCCTTCCCCTGCCAAATTTCAGCTTCGGTTTCCCCGCCCCCGGGCGGCACCTGAAAAACCTCATCCAGCCTTTCCATTGTGGGAAAGCGTAGTCCCCTCTCGCCCAGAGCTGATACTCAAACTTTAAAAGGAAAAAAGAAAATTCACCTCTAGCTTAGTGGCCAAGCCTTGAATCTCTCAGCCTGGAAGCTGAAAGCAACAGGAGTGTGAAAAGAGACTGCAATAAAACGTGCGACATTGCACCATTAACCATCATGCCACTCCCACTGTAATGCACTGCTAAAAGCTACCACGAGTACAACCTTAACACTGGGGTGTTAATCAAGTGTTCACATGTCAGAAAAATTTCACCATCAGAGAGCCTTCCTGAAGCATTGCCCAAGCACTTTCATACCACACAGCGTAGGAGCTGCGCATTAATCACCGGGCATTGGTAGCAATTCCGGAGTGAAGGTTGCATTTAGATTTCCACTCAAAGCCAGACTGATCCCGATTTTCCGCACAATTAAGTAGTTCTACTCCGTCTCTAAATTTGGCCTAGTCATTTCAGATGATAAATGAATCTTCCATGCGATGTTCTCAGAAAAATATTCACTAGCTTGTGTAGAAGTAAAGTTTAGAAATTCCCTGTGATGCGACACCCCATCTTTTTAACAGAAATATGTTTTGAATATGCATAACTTGAATATGCTTTATGTAAATGGCCAATGAGAACTGAGAGATTGTGCTGGGGGCGGGGGCACAGGACAGAGAACCACATGGAGCAGCCAGCTGCTTTGAGTGGTCTGGGGTTGCTGCCTTAGGGTCCTGCTGAGCTGCTGGCTGGGAGCTGCTTAGGTAAGCTCCTCCTGGCCAGAACCTGCCTCTGACACCCCACCCCACCCCCTTGTGCACCCCAACTCCCTCCCAGACACTGCACCCCTCTTGTATAACTCTCCCCAAGCCAGAAACCTCTCCTATATCCATATCTCCTCCAGGACCCAGCACCCTAATCCCCTGCCTGAGGCCACAACCCCCTCCTTCACTCAACTCCCTCTCAGACCCCCACACCCTCTCCTGCACCCCTGTGCCCTATCCCGAGCTCCCTTCTGCACCCAACTCCGTCCTAGACCCCACACCCCCCATAGAAAAGCTTGGCCTTTGACCACTTCCCAAATCTTGGAGTGGCCCCCTATGATTGCCCACCCTAACTTACATTCTACTTTTGATACTTAATAAAAACACTTTTGTTATCAAACTCAGTGTAAATAACTGTTACGGGAGGGGAGGGGGCAGCCACTGGGCCTACTTCTCATTGGCAGAGAAAGCTCAAAAACTTGCTTTCTGTGGGTAAAAACTGTATACAGACTAAGACAGATTTATGTGGGGGTTTGGTCCCTTTTGAGGGCTGTGCTCCTGGATGCGGTCAGGTCCCTGTAGCTGAGCCCTGCCAGAGCTGTTATCAGTGTCAGTGTTGCTCTGCTGGGGAGCTGTTACCCCAACTCTGTGCCTTTGCTGGGGGAGACCAGAGCTTCTGGCCCAGCAGGACAGGGTGGTGGGGCGCCCCAAAGGGCAGGTAGGCAGGCTCAGTGGTATGATGAGCATGCTGGGTGACAGCCCCAAGGGAACCCCTGTGATCCAACCCGGCACATTCTCCCTTTGCAGCTGTCTTTGCATTCTCACTGGGGGGGGGAGGTTTCTCGACACACAACCACCAAACTTTGCACTCGCCCTGATAACGTCTCAGACACAGAACAGGGCTCAATGTCTGAAATCAAATGCAACGAGTTGTACCCACCTCAAGTTCTGGTGGCCAGGAAAGGCCACAGAGCCACTCAGCTTTGTCTGGTTCGTTTTCAAAGCAACGGGGGCCAAGCTGCCTCTGGAGAAGAGCTCCAGTCTTGCGCCTGCTCTCAGCTGTCCTCTTCTCCCACAACCTTAGCCCTGTTGGTAACACTGTGCTACAGGAAGCACCCTAGGACCAATGACAATGAGGGGGTTGCCTGGGCTCAAAAGGCAGCTAGTGGCCTAGGGGCCCGAGACATGCGAGGAGCCAAGCACGAAGGCTGGCCGTGGGGCAGGGACGGAGAGCTGGCCTGAGAAGTGACCCGCCGGAGTCTTCAGTCCGGAGGCCCTGCTCCCTGGGCCCCATTCCAAACAGAACGTTATGATGTCCTTCTCCTTACACGCGTTTTCCCGCATGGAAATGAAGACAATTATCCTTCTATCTGGACAGGAACGTAACGGGACGGGGGAGACACCTAAAATTAGGACACATGAAAATCACACTGGGAAGAGTGGGGTCCAGGAGCATGCTGGATTCTCAGTCTGCTCCCAACTTCCTTGGTTCCTTCCTCGCCCCGAGCAGTTAAATCTCTGGAGGAGGCTCCCGGGGAAGACCGCTCAGCCGTGGGAGGGAGAAGCTGAGTGAAGACCTTGTAGCTCCTCTATTGAGGCCCCTCCAGCGCCATGGAACCCCCTCTGCCTGCCCCTCTTGCTGTCCCTGTCAGGGCCGGGACAAAGGGAGCGAGAGTCCACGGAGTTGCCAGTTAAGCAGTTCCTGCCCCAGACAAACCTGCTGTTCTCCAGAGAGGCTTAGTTTGGTCGACAGGGAGAGGCTTGTTCGACTGGACTCCCACTACAGCGTCCTATGGCCTCAGGGTGGGAATGCACGGAACGTGTCAATGTTTAAAATCTGGCCCATTTTATGGGAGGGAGCAGGGCTGCAGGGGGTATGTGCGTGTGAGAAAACAGAAGAGGATCACAGATGTGCGGAGGGGATTGGAGACATTCAGGCCCCAGTGCGCAGAGGATATGTTGATAGTGATCCGTGTGAGTAACTACCCACAGCCATCTACACGTTTATTACATACCTGTCAAATCGCTGAAACAAAAACACTCTTTAATCTAGAGCCAAGGTTCCTAGCTACATGAACTTTAAAAAGCAAGGAAAATAAGCAACTCTGTCATTCAACATGCTATCTGTGCTCCACTCACTGTCAACTTCAAATGCTACTCTTCGACCACCCACGGCCCTTGTATCTCTACTCGCCTCCTCAGCAGCCGCATATAGCCTTCCCTCTAACCAGACACACTACATCAAGGCAGATTTTAGTTCTGCAAATTTCTACATAAAACTATCACGCCTGGAACCCTGCAGCTGTTTCTGGTATCACCTCTTCCTAGGTTTCCTGAACAAGACCAAAAAACTATCATTCAGTCACCTTGTGCAGCGCAACATCATTTTGCATCCAATTCGAACCCACACACAGATCTATGATCAATTTCTCAAGGTCACATTGACTCTGGTAGTCTGAATGCCAGCCATGTTGGCTGCTTATGAGTGTGGGTTAGCTGCTGCACGTGGCGATATGGGGGACGTGAAAGGAACGTATGAGGCTGCGAAAGGAAACTGATGAATCAAGCATCGACAAGATGATGCAAACACTTATTTCCTTGCTTTTAAGATGTGTTGGCGGGACGGCTGTTTAGCACCCTGGTGCAGCTGTAAATTAGTATATTTTTGTGTGAAAACAAGCCAGATATAAAGGGTCACGTGTAATGGGGAAAACCGGCAACAGAAAATACTCTATATGAACGGTAAATCAGACCGATCGTCACAAGTCATCCTGTGCTACCTGTCTGTTGTACTAACCCTAGTCCTGTTATATTTAAAACACAACAGCAGCGATCTGAACTGTGATGAGTTAAAAAGAGGAATGGTCTCTCTCAAGTTTCTTTAAAAAAACAAAACAAAAACAAAACAGAAAAACCCACAAAAGGGGAAGGAAAAGAAAACAAGACAAGGCTGTTTTAAGAGCCATCAAAACTTGGCTTCATGTTATCAGTGACAGCACAGTCCCCGCCCAATTGCCACACTTTCTGCTTTTATCCTGCACTACTGCACTGGAAAAGCATCCCCCGGCACTGTTATAGGACCACTGAAAAAGTGAAGGTGCATTTCCACTTTACGTCCCATAGTGCATGTCCTGGGGTCTAATTCAGGGCTCTTCACATCTTCCATGAGTCCAAGCGAGCAGCAACGGGCTGAGACCGCAGGCCCAGAAAGAGATGCCCTTTGGTAAGCAGCTGGGGTAAAGTTGGGGCAGAATCTCCCTCAAATCAACACTGGACAGCAACAACCAGCACTGGGTAATGCAGGTGAACAGGCATCACGACCCTGCCACGCTAAACAATGCCACCTTCTATGCACACACTCAGCAACAAGCACCCATCTGGACCCCCGATAGAGACAGCTGCCCCGCGGGGAGACACTCACCGCCAGTGCCAGCGACACGCAGGTCATTACTGTTGCCTTCGTAGGTAAACAAAGCCCTGAAATACAGCATAGGGGTGACATTTTAGCAACTGATGCACTATTATTCCTCCCCAGGCCAGCTGCACCCCCTGCCACCTCCCAGAAGCGGATACTAAGCCCCATCCTTGCCATTCTGCTTCGTAAGCTAGCCCGCCGCCATGCAGCCCCATCTCCTCGTGTCACCCCCCCCTCCCCACTTGTCTCCTGCCCCAACCCAGCTGCTGGCACACCCCCACACAGCCCTCTCCTCCTACTGACCCCTCCGTCCCACTCCACGCCCAGTGCCCTCTAAGCTAATGCAAAACACATGTGCCTCCCCCACCCCGAGGCCCCACAGCCAGTGCCCAGTCCCGCCCCACCCCACCCCAGCAGGTAACCCCCCCTGCATCTCCATCTCCTTCAGTCCTGCCTTGGCCCCCCACCCAGCACCCTGCTGCAGAAGCAAGAGGAAGCAAACCCTTCCGGGCTGGGGGGAGGGTGCAGGGGGGCCCTGGGGCAGAGAGAGAGCAATGGGGTAGAGCCAGACCTCCTGGGGCGGGGCCGGTCCCCGGCGGGTGGCAGGGTGGGGGCGCTAAGGAAGACCCCGTGGGGAGCTGATGAGGGCAGGGTGGGGGTGAATGGGGCGGGCCGGTCGCTGGGGAATGAGGCGGGGGCGGGCGAAGGAGATTGGGGCAGGGAGGAGCCCTAGGGAGATAAGGGGCGGCCCGGCAAGGCATCAGGGGTTCCGCGGGAAGGGAGGTTGGGGTGGGGCCCGGTGGGGATTCGGGGATGAGGGGCAGGGGCGGGGCCCTGGCCCAGCGGGGGCTCAGGGGCCCCGGGGGAAGGGAGGTGGGGGCGGGGCCCGTGGGGTCCTGGGAATAAGGGGGCAGGGCGGATTCCAGGGGATGAGGGGCGGGGCCCGGCCCAGCGAGGGGCTCAGGGGCCCCGGGGAAGGGAGGTGGGGCAGGGCCTGTGGGGGTCCCTGGGAATAAGGGGGCGGGGCGGATTCCGGGGATGGGGGCGGGGCCGGCGGGGGCTCAGGGGCCCAGGGTGGGGGAAGGGGGTGGGGTCCTGGGAAATGGGGGGCAGGGCCGGTGGGGCTCGGGGGCCGTGGGAGGTGGGGGGCAGGGCCGGGGTTCCGGGAAGGGAGGTAGGGGTCCTGGGGCCTAGGGGCCCGGGAGGTGGGGCGGGGCCGGGGGCTAGGGGCTCGGGGAGGAGGAGGGGCGGGGCCGGGGGTCCTGGGGAAGGGGCGGGGCCCGGCCCGGCGGGGGGCTCAGGGGCCCGGGGGGGGCGGGGCGGGGCGCGGCCCCTCACCAGTCGGTCGGGCTCCCCGCGGCCACCACCCGGCCGTAGGCCTCCTGCAGCGCCGGCCCGTTCCTGCTCAGGTTCAGCGCCATGGAGCCGCCGCCGCCTTCCGGCTCCGCCCGGCCGCGCCGCGCTGGGAGGGGCCGAGCTCTCCCCGCCCGCAGCCCCCCCGCTCAGGCACCCCGCACCCCCGCAGGGCCCCATCCCCGCCCGCAGCCCCCCGCAGGCACCCCCTCCCCACCGTACGCCCACCTCTTTCTATGTCCTCCACAGCATCCCCAGACACCCCGTGTCTCCCCAATAGTAGCCGCAGACCCCCATGACTCCCACAGTATCCCCACGCAGCCCCACAACACCCCCACAGACACCCTCCATACACCGTCTGTAGCCCCCACAGCGTTTGCTACAACACCACAGACAGCCCCAACTCGCTTGCCCCACACCACCGACACCCCTGCCCTCCCACAGACACCCCTAAAAACCCCACACTACCGACACCCCTGCCCTCCCACAGACACCCCTACAATACTCCCACACCACCGACACTCCTGCCCTCCCACAGACACCCCTAAAAACCCCACACCACCGACACCCCTGCCCTCCCACAGACACCCCTACAATACTCCCACACCACCAACACCCCTGCCCTCCCACAGACACCCCTACAACACCCCAGATACCCCTATTCTCCTACAGACACCCCTACAACACCCCACAGAGAGCCCCTGACACCCCTATAACATCCCTTGCAGACACCACTCAACACTCCCTATAGCCCCTGCCTCCTGGGGCAGAGCAGCCAGTCAAAGCTGCTCCTGGAAGCAGGCAGTTTGCTCCCTCCAGGGCAGTACCGCACCCTCTGAACAGTGGGTCCAGCTGCTTTTCACTCCTGTCCGTGCGAGGCCAGGTGTGCTCCTTGGAACTGGCCTCCCCGCTGCCTGGGAGGGGGAAAGGCGTGTGCAAAAAACTTGCTTGGGAATGAGGAGAAAATGAAGTGACCACTGCTTAGGCAGCCCAATTGTATAGGGACAGCCCTAGTATTTGGGGCTCTCTCTTACCCACCCCACCGCCCCCTGATTTTGCACACTTGCTATTTGGTCACTGGGGGAAAGGACCATGCTGCAGTCACCCCAGTCCCTCTTCCTGGCCTGAAGAACCCCAAAAGCTGCAGAGGTGAGGCTGAGAGAGGCTCGTAACTGATGTGGATGGCGAGGGATGAATTGGCAGGTTGGGGGAGAAGCTGGAAGCTCTTTGCTGTCTGCCAGCTGGGAGAGCTGTCTCTGTACTGAATATGGTTGGGAGAGTTGGCAAAATTCCTTGTCTCACGTGCCAGGGAAGAGTTAAAAATCAAAAGACAGACCAAAAAAGAACCCCCCCTGCCTTTCGGGGTTTGACTCCTGTCCTGGGGCTGGCAGTTCTGCTCTGTGGAGCCCACACGGTCCCCGAGATAATTTGGATTCCCCATCATAGTATGTCACACAGCTCCTCTGCACACATTTTCCTGCCGCCCCAGCTGAGGAACCAGAATGTCGCCATGTAGGCAGGGACTCTGGGTGCTTGGCTGGGGGTGAGAGGGAAGCAAACCTAGCTCCTCCGCAGCTCCCTGGCTCCTACATGCCATCGGGCTGGCCCTGCAGCACTTCCCCTTACTGCGCTGTAGGCGTTAGTGGCTTTTCCGGATGGGAGATGAGAGCGGCGAACAAGGAACCTCGGACCTACAAAGCAGGGCATTGACACCAGCCCAGGCTAGGTAGCACTGTCCCAGCCCAACCGTGGCTGCTGGACTCATTACAGTCTTTGCTTGGTTTCTTTTAGTGTCACCTAAACCGCCTGGCCCACGGGAAGGCAGTGGGCACGGGGCTATACACTTGCATCTCTAGTCTGCATGGGGGCTAATGAAAAAAGAACCCGGCCAACTTCTTTGAATCTCAGGCAGGGAGGAGCAGCTGCCAGACGGGGGTGGCAAGAGCACCCACACCTTCTCCAGGTAAGGGGTGCAGTCTTAGCACCAGTCTCCTCTCAGGCAACGCCTCTGTGACCCACCGCACACCCGCTTAGCTTCCTTTCAGGCTCCCCCACCCACCAGGCTAACACCAGACAGCCCCAGTTCCCCTACCACCTCAGCACACTGCCCCAGCTGTCTTCAGACCTGTGTGCTGCCCTAGGGACACTGGGGTGTTGTCCCAGGAAGAGACAGTCCTGGGCAGGTGGAGGGGTCATCCTGGGCAGATCAGAACCCTGGCGAATCTGGTTTTCGTCACTTTCGTTATGTAGGCTTCTGAAATCAGTATTTAGAACAAGGTGTGGGGTCAGTGTTGGCTGAGGGTGGCCTCCGGGGGTATGTCTACCCGGGTCTGCAGGCTCCGTGTTTCCAGGCTCACGCTTGAGTGTCCATGCTGCATTGTAAACCTGGGCCCAGGTCTCACGGCAATGTTAACGCTCTCGTAGCGCGCAATGCTGGGGCAATGGTGGGGGCACCAGGGGCCATGTGCACCTCCAAACGCCATTGGCAGGAGGGGCTAGAGCCTTTGGGTGGCCTGGGGGACTAGCGGGGTCAGGGGTCTGGTGCCTGAAGCAGGGGTCAGGCCCACCCACTCTCACTGGCAGCGGTGGGAGGAAGCGGAGTGATATGGCCGGAGGAGCGGAGTGGGCTGGGGTTGTGTTGCTCCGTTTCCCCATGCTGCTGCGGATGAGTGCTGGGGGGGCAGCCCAACCCCTGCTAGTCTGCTGCCTTGCTTGGGGGGAAGAGGCAGGGCGGGGACAGAGCAAGGGGAGGAAAGGAGCAGAGACATGGGTGGGGGTATGCGGCAAGGGGAAGCAATGCCTCCCTGGGTCTTAGTGCTCAACTTCTCCCCTCATCTTGGACTCCAGAGCAGGATTAAGGCTCTGACCTGTCCACTAGCAGCATCTCAGGGAGGTCCTGAGGGCTTGCTGACCTGGGTCAGACTGATTTGTGTGTGGATGGAAGGAGGACTTGGACTTCAGCCAGATTCAGAGTTTGGTGTAGCCTGCAGGGTAGACGTACCCCGGGAATCTTATTGATCCTCCCCTGGGACCACTGGAAGACCTGCAGTGGGCAGGAGAAATAAGCTGGGAGGACCTAGACAGAGTTCTGTGATGTTGTGGGGAGGCACTGTGCTGGCAGGAAATGAAGATGCTTTCTTGTCCAACATTTCCCTTCCCCCAGCCTGGTTTCTCTCTATCAATGTATTCTGTTCTGGCAATTCCCCTTTGGCCTTTTCATAGATTTTTTACTCTAAGCATTAGTCCCAAGGGACTGTCTCTTTGTTCTGGGTTTGTAACCACCCAGCACAAGGGGGTTCAAATAATCATTTTATAATATTTGAATTTACGTTATTGGTTTTACGTTCCTGTTGCCGCCACAGTGTTCTATAGGGGTAACATCACTGAACTGAGACTTGGGAATGGTTCCTGGCCCTGCTACTGGGTAACTTTGGACAAGGCACTTTGTGCCCCGTAAAATGGGGATAATGATACTGACCTCCCAGAGTACTTTGACGTGTGTACGCAACGCAGTGTATAACCGCTATGTATTAATTAGGATTCGATGGTGTGATGTTGAGAATAGCCAGTAGGTGGCAACACTATCACAACCATGTCAGGGGGAATTGGGAAAATGAATTAAGCCTGGCATGGCGAAGGGTCTATCAATTATTATAACAGAGTCTGTGTGTGAGTCTCTTTACGGACCTGTGGAGAGCTGGCAGCAGCCCCTATGTTTAAGCAAATACTTTTTGGTATCCAAGATTCCCTTTTTTAAAAACGTTGCACAGTTCTGCTGGTGGCAGCAGGCCTCTGCCCTTCAGCGGGGATGGCCCTGGGGCCAGGGGATACATTTTGCTGGCTTCATGAAACTTCCTTCAAAGTTCCCAACTGCTGAAAAAGGCTCTTTCTCACCTGTGGTGAGCACAGTGTAGCTGGCACCAGCCCCCTTCTAGGGATGTGAAAGGTTGAGGGGAGGGCAGGGTTTTTGGAGGTATCATCCTGCACCTGCCCCCAAACTTCCCATTCCTCCCTGGCCAGTCCACACCTCCTTGCTCAGCAAAGAGCCCCCTCTGGGTGCCTGGGATGGGGCGAGTGGTGCCAAAGCAGGCTAAGTAGCCCCCTCTCTAGAGGGGAGAGACTAGTAACAACGCTAAGGTCTCTAAACTAGGGCAGGGCTGTTTGGGGAACCTTCTGGGCCAGGCAAGGCAGCCCTGACAGCTGCAGGGAAAGACCAGTTCTTTCTGCTGGCAACGTAGGAAGTGGGGCAGAGGTTCACAACGCACCGTCTCCTCCTCCCACGGGGGCAGGGTGGCTTTGGAACAATCTGAGACCATGGCTGCAGGGTGGGGTTTATTCACACATTAACAGCAAGGAGCCGGGGGTGCCAGCCCCTGCAGGAGGTGCCGGAACAGCTGTTTTTAGGGGGCATTGAAGTGCAGGGTACCAGCTGGGGTATGTCCCCTGCTCCATGCGGCCAGCCTTCTCAGCTCTGCTGCGGGGCCAGAGGAGGAGTCCTGCCTGGCAGAGAATCCCAACTTGCTGGTCTTCTCTTGTGGGGAGATGGGGATGCCCCGCTGGGAGAGCCCCTACAGCCAGGACACAGGCTGCATTCAGACGGCCTGGAGCCTGAGCTCTTGCACCAGGAGCTGGGTCTGGACTGGGCCCTGGGGGTACATTATGCAAGTCCATGGCCTGTGCAGATCCCACCTGCCCACAAGGCACAGGGACCCCTGTGTTCCCCCTTGGCCCAGAAGGGGAGCCACCGAGCCATGTAGGAAGCTCGCTCAGGTCTCCCACTTGACCCCGAGAGGGAGGCGCAAGAGCTTTTGTACCCCCACTTGCTGGGCCTTAGCTTATCCTTAGCGGCTGTGTCCTTTGAGGGAGGCTTCCCGGAGTCAGAGTGCCTCCTTCAAGGGGCAGGCGATGGAGGAAGGAGATTTCCTTGCATACTCTCCCCTGTATCTTTCTCCTCTCCGGAGCAGGTTCTGCCTTGCCCGGAGGTACCTGCTTGTGTTTGAAGGGGCTCGAAAAGTGTCGCTGGTGCTGTCTGGAGGCTCACGGCGAGTTCTCCTCCACAGCTGCCCCCGACTTGGACTGAGACACCATTTGCCTGGGGAGGATTTGCACTGATGTATGTAGCTACCCCAATCCGGACCCCGAATGTAGATGCACTAGACTGGGATAAAACAGGACCTGCGGTAGGGTGCTCTGCCCTAGTGTAAAGCCAGGGAGAGCTGCTTCGGAGTGGCTGCAGTATGGGGCTGGGTCCCAGTAGCTGCACGTTCCAGGCTGAGTCACCGGCAGCTACTCATAGCTCCCCTCTGTGCTTCAGTTCCCAAATCTGTCCGAGGGCACTAAAGATGCTGACCCCCTCCGCACAGTGTGGCAAGAGCTGCAGATACAAGCATGGCATCGCTGCTTGCCATGACCACAGCGCAGCAGCGTATCTGCCTTACGGATTTGCACAGACGTTGGTTCAGCAACCCCAGTGCAAGCAATCCCAGTGCAGACAAGGCTTTCTCCCATTCCTAGGTAGTCACCTGACTAGATGGGGAGTGACACCGGCTGGGTTTGGCATTTGGCTTTCCACGCTCTCCGCCCCAGAAGTTTTGTGGACACTGCTTGGGCAGTGACTCCGGGGGCAGGGCGTCCAGGAATGCATTTGCAATAGCTGAGGAGGCTAGGGAGATGGTAGGCAAAGCATGCGCATGGCTGCAGGGCCATGAACCACCTGTCACAATTAATGTGCTAATGAACCATTTACATATGGTAATTTCTGCTGCACACTGTAAACTGACCGGTGCCCAATATGCCAGAGAAGAGACACATGGAGGCAGTGGACTGGCTGATTCCAGCAGCGGTTTCTGCTGTGTCCCTTCCTACCTCCGTCCAAGCAGATTGAGCAATGCTGCCTCCTCCTTGCTCTCCCCTTCCACACCCTGCTTATTACTTCCCCCAGGATCCCCCTCGACCGAAACCCTCCCCCCAGTTGTCACAGGCCATCTATCCCCCCTTGCTCCCCAAATCTGTCTCTGACTCTTGTCCTAATCCAGGCAACTTGTCGATGTGTCAGAGGGTGGGCATTTGTGTGTGTACCTAGGTTGATGCGTGTGTGTCTGTGTGTGTGCATGCAGGTGTTTGTGCATTTGTGTGTGTGCTACTTTGCATTGCAGGTGTGTGCACGGGGTGTGGTGAAGGTTCTCAGGCTGCCCGTGTGCACACCTTGTCTGCCTGCACTTCCGGTGGCTGCCCTTCGTTCTGGAAATGTGCAGCTGGCTCCTCTCTCTGTGGCCACAGCCTCTTATCTGCTTACCCCATCTTCAGGCGTGTCCCTGGATCTTTCCCCCTGTTGTTTGGCTCCTGCCCCACCATTACTCCCTCTCCTGCCAGCCCCAACAGCAGGCACTGGGCCGGATCGGGACTCGATCCCTCTCTCAGGCACGGTGTGGGCTGAACAAAACAAGTTTTTCACTTTGTGCAGCGACCGTTTCTACCAGGACTGCCCAAGTGAGCCAGGGAAAAGGACAGTAACTGGGGATAGGAGCGGAGAGGTGGCAGGGGGCATCTGCAGGCAGGAAGGCCTTCATGAATAATCACGCTCTCAGATGCCTGGCGGGTCCTCCAGCGCCAACTGACCCACCTTCCCACTGACCCTGTGCCAAGGTTTGTCATTAGCACAGGAAAAGCATCTGTGCCTCCAAAAGGCATGAACGCTGCAGAAAACCCGGCACAGTCACCACATCAGCAGAGGAGCCAGCCTGTGTAACGGGGTCTAAACTCAAGCTGATCAGTCTTGTGTTGAGGCCTCCTGGGAGAGGGGCTGAGGTCGAGTTTAATGAGCTCCATGGGGACCCCCTGTGTGTCAATCAAAAGCAGCTCCTGACACCAGCACTAGCGCCAAATGCTTTTTCTCCATGGTTTCTGCCTTCAGGTTTGGATGCAGCTGAGACAAACAGCTGAATATATGATCCCCCCGGCCACCCTGGGAAAAAAACAGACAAGGCCAGGAGAGGGATGAAGCCAGGCCTGTCAAGGGACGTGTCACCATCATGAGCTGGGGATTGGCTTGGCCACGGCGTGAATTCCCCTGACTGCTCTCCTGGGCCATTCAGTGGGCGAAGGAGGGCAGGGCACTGCGGAGGAAACGTAACTTCCCCGGGCATCGTGCTCACTGCCTTGCAGGGCGTAGTCAGGGCTTGGGGCATCTCCTACTGCCGTACCCCCCTTTCCCCAGAAGCAGGCTCCCCCAAAGGCACACCAGCACCTGCACATGTGGAGGCAGAGGGGCAAGAGTGGGCAGTGGCCTGGGTCCCATTGGGCTAAATGACAGTGTAAAGGGAGCCAAGTTAGGACACATGTAAGCCAGGAAATGCAGCTGCTGGTGTAACCAGGTGGGTTACCACCCAGACAGGCTGTGATGGAGGCTTGTCCCAGAGAAGGCTCTCCAGGTTCTGCCTAGGTCTCGCCAAAGCGCCTCTTTGATTTCTAAAGGGTCTGTTCTAGGAATTCCTTGGGAGAGCCCTGTGGCCGGTGCTGTATAGCTCAGACTGTAGGATCACACTGGCCCCTTCTGGCCTTGCAGCGTAGGCATGTGCACATCTGCTGGGGGAGGGCCCTCGTGAGCTTTCCCACTCTCCAAGTGCCAACTACTGCCACGTAGCATCAAAGCATTGTAGGTGGCCTAGTGCACACGGTGCTGTTTTAATGTCTCAGCCTCTCTTTTGTCTCGTGCAGTAGAAAGAAAAGTTGCCCATGAACCTTACGCACCGATTTTGGAGGGGGAGTGTGAATTTTAGGTTGGGGGGGGGGGGGCAGACAAAATGCAGTTTGTCATGGGAAATTCTGGATCAGTAGCTGGCTCTCCATGGTGCACGTGAGAGAGCTGGGTGCCCTAAATATCGGGGCCCTGCGGTAATTCACGTGCAGACTTGGAGAAGAAGGCAGCGTGAAGCACAAGGACACCCCAAGAGCTGAACTGCCTACAGGGATGCAGGGTTCCCACCCTGCAGTGGTGCCTGAGGCCCACGAGATGGGCTGTTTGCCCACTCCCTCTTTGTTCCATACAAAACCGCCCAGGCCGTGTGCTGGCAGAGCCAAGCTTGAAATCATGACCCGGGGGCTAGAGCGCACCTTTAAGGCTTAGAAAGCAGAGGCCAAATTAAAACAAATTAAACCACGGCCTTTTTAAAAACAACCTCTTGTGGTGTGAAGGTCAGTCTTGGGGTTTGGTTTTTTGAGGGGGTGAGGCTGGGTTGCAAGGATTGGGCTGTGGGCACAGGTTCAGGTAGCCCATAGGCACAAGGGGCCAGCATTTCGAGAGCCCCTCCGCAGGCCTGCTGCCCGCAGTTCTGGGCAGAGCACTCGTGGCCCCCATGCGTGCACAAGCCGAGCCCGTGAGGACCCGGTCCGCCAGGCATTTGGGCACTGCTGCGCCTGCACTGGCTGGTGTCCAGCGAGCTGCCAGTGGCACTGCTGAGCACGCTCTTCCGGCACGGCCACGGCTTCCTTGAGGCCATGCCCCTGGCCCGCCCTTTCTCCAAGACCCCGCCCTCGCTCATTCCACCCCCTTCTCTCCCCCACCCTCACTCGCTTTCTCGGGCCGGGGGATTGGGGTGAGGGTTCTGAGAGGGAGTTTGGGTGTGGGCTCTAGCCTGGGGCAGGGGGTTGGGATGCGGGTGCGTGGGCTGTAGGCTAAGGCATGGGGTTGGGATGTAGGAAGGGGTACAAGCTCTGGGAGGGAATTTGGGTGTGTGCTCTAGGGTGGGGAAGGGGGTTGGGGTGCAGGAGGGTGTAGGCTCTGGGCTGGGAAAGGGATGGGGTGCATGAGAGAGTTGGGCTCTGGGCTGAGGGAAGGGGGTTGGGGTGGAGGATGGGGTGTGGGTTCTGGGAGAGAATTTGGATGTAGTTGGGGTGCAGGCTCTAGGCTGGGGCAGAAGATTGGGATGCAGCAGGGCACCTGGGGGACAGTCTTACCTTAGGTGATTCCCAGATGTGACTGGCACATCTGTCTGGCAGCAGCTCCTAGGTGGGGAGGGCAGGGCATTTCCACCTGCTACTGCTGGCAAGTGCTGCTGCCTTCAGGCCCCATCTCCGTGGCTCCACTGGCCACAGTTCCTGGCCAGTGGGAGCTGCAGAGTTGCTGTTCAGGGCAGTGTGCGAAGAGCCGCCCTTCCGGAGCTGCAGGCAGATGCTGGCCACCTCTGGGAGTGGTATGGAGCAAGGGCAGGCAGAAAGCTCCCTTAGTCCCATGAGCTGCCAGCCGTGGTTGTGGGTCCCTGGGCTCTATTAAATTGCCTGCGCCCCATGGCAATTGCCCCGTTTGCTACCCCTCCCTCCAACAGGCCTGCACCTAGGACTTGGAGTCCCTTTGACTTTCCCACGGTAGCGCAGGATGGACGTCTAGGCCTCTCAGTGACAAAACTGCTAGCCCCTAAAGCTCAAAGATCAGACACCTCCCCCCAAACCAAATTACGAAACTTGCCCGAAAAATCAAGGAATCAGAAAAACACAATGTCATTTTTTTTTCTGATTTCCCCCCCCACACTCATTCCAATCTAGATCGTTTCTGGGAAAGCAGATCTTGTGAAACACACATTAGTGCACAAGACTACACGTTGGGATGGTGCTGCCTGCCGGCATTACTAGTGCCGTGGAATGGGCCCCAGCTGGTCGGAGGCCAGCGTTCCTGATCCACGGAAAACTCTGACGTTGTCGATTTTGGTTTGACACAAATAGACGCAAAACTCAGACCTTTCTAGCTGGCGGCTGGAACGCTGGTTGGGCAGCAGGGAACGAGGCAGACCAGCTGCTCAGGGAGTTGGGCACCTCCCTTGCCCATGCCCCAAGTGAGTGGCCAGACAGCTTGCGAGGCAGCCAGGTGCGGCCGTGGGCAGTCTGCCTGCCTGTTGCCATCAGACGTTTGAGCAGAACTGGCATGACCCTGCAGCATGTTTAGAGTCCCTGGAATCAGCATTTTCCAATGGGACATTGTTTCAACTGGCTCTATTGTTAGCACCAGTGTCATCTGTAGCCACCAAGGCTGCATTCTCCTGGCACAGGCTCTCTCCAGCAGCTTCCCATGGATGGGGTCAAGGTCTTGAATGACTCTCCAAGGCCTTCAGTGCAATCAGCCCGAGATATTCACGGAGCCTCCGGCTTTCCACAGTTGAGCCAAGTTCCTCGAAACCACGGAACTGCCTCTTCGGAGGGAGATTGATACCCGACAGGCTGGACACCCCTCCCCCGGGAGGGGGAAGGGGGACAACGAAACTCAATGTCAGAACAAAATGTAAAATTATTGCTTAGCTTCCACAGCCACAATTGAGGCAGCAGCCACAGAGCAGAAATGTGACGCTACTGAGACCACTGCCGAGTACGGTGACCAGCCTTGCCTCGTTGTTTCCTTGGGACTCCCCCATCTGTCTCCGTCCCTCTGTGGTGTCTTTCCTCTTACGTGGTCCTTGCCAGCTCTTCGGGAGAGGGCCTGTGTAGCTCAGAGAGGCCTGGTGCATTCCCGGCAGCAGGGGCCACGAACTGTGGGAAGTGGAGTGACCCAGCCCCAGCCTGCTCCGCTCCCCAGAGCAACGTGGCTGGGAGCCAGGCCTGGGGGAGCACAGCAGGGTCACTCTGCACCACAGTGAGTGTGGGGGGCCAACCACTGCTGCGGGTGCAATGTCCCCCGGTAATCCCCCGGGTCACGTTGCTTTGGGGAAGGGGTACAATGGGAGCATGGGGGTGGAGGAGGAGCGGGACTTAGGGTGTGCAGGGAGGTGGGGTGAGAAGAGGCAGGGGGGAGGCCTGGGCCGGAGAGTGGGGATTGTCCCAGGCCCCACATCCTCCAAGGGACGGCCCTGATCTGTTTGCTCTGTTTGCACACCTACTGCATGGGCTCCTGACATGCGACTGGGGCTCACAACCATGACCCCTCCCCCTGCCCCCTACTTTTAACAAAAAAAGAAATTGTGCAGATCTGCGGAATGATACATTCTGTTGTGGAGGTGCTGCACTTACGCGTTTCACCCACCAGGGGCTGCTGTGGTGCTAGAAGAGAGGGCCACCGACTCACCGCTGGAGCAGCCAGGGCAGGCATGGGGTGGGGGACACTTTGGCATTGCCCCCATGGTTCTGGCACCTTTGGCTCCAGGAGAATGGGGCCGCTGGTCTATTCTGATTATGACAAGAACCAGTTGCAATTATTTCCGTTGGGTTTCACTGAGGTGTCCCAAATCTGCACCGTCCTTTGTGGGTAATGAATCTGAGGAACTGTCCCGGATTGAAGTGTCATTAGAGGAGGTTTTGGAACAAATAGAAAAACTGAATGTTAACAAATCTCCGGGACCGGATGGCATTCATCCAAGGGTTCTAAAAGAACTCAAATGGGAAATTGCTGAACTATTATCTGTGGTTTGTAACCTATCCCTTAAATCGGCTTCCGTACCTAATGACTGGAAGGTAGCCAACGTGACACCAATATTTAAAAAGGGCTCTAGAGGCGATCCGGGCAATTACAGACCGGTAAGTCTAACTTCAGTACCGGGCAAATTAGTCGAAACAATAGTAAAGAATAAAATTGTGAAGCATGTAGAAGAACATAATTTGTTGGACAAAAGTCAACATGGGTTCTGTAAAGGAAATCCTGTCTTACTAATCTATTAGAGTTCTTTGAAGGGGTTAACAAACATGCGGACAAGGGGATCCAGTAGATATAGTATACTTAGATTTCCAGAAAGCCTTTGACAAGGTCCCTCACCAAAGGCTCTTGTGTAAATTACATGGCCATGGGATAAGAGGAAGGTCCTTTCTTGGATTGAGAACTGGTTAAAAGACAGGAAACAAAGGGTAGGAATAAATGGTAAGTTTTCAGAATGGAGAGGGTAACTAGTGGTGTCCCCAAGGGTCAGTCCTAGGACCAATCCTGTTCAACTTATTCATAAATGATCTGGAGAAAGGGTAAGCAGTGAGGTGGTAAAGTTTGCGGATGATACCAAACTGTTTAGGATAGTCAAGACAGAAGCAGACTGTAAGGGACTCCAAGAAGATCTCACCAAACTGAGTGATTGGGCAACAAAATGGCAAATGAAATTTAATGTGGAGAAGTGTAAAGTAATGCACATTGGGAAAAATAACCCCAACTATACGTACAGTATGATGGGGGCTAATTTAGCTACGACAAATCAGGAAAGAGATCTTGGAGTTATCGTGGACAGTTCTCTGAAAACTTCCACACAGTGTGCAGGCGGTCAAAAAGGCAAATAGGATGCTAGGTATTATTAAGAAAGGGATAGAAAATAAGACCCGGAATATCTTACTGCCCCTGTATAAAACTATGGTACGCCCACATCTTGAATACTGTGTACAGATGTGGTCTCCTCACCTCAAAAAGATATTTTGGCCTTGGAAAGGGTTCAGAAAGGGCAACTAAAATGATTAGGGGTTTGGAACGGGTCCCATATGAGGAGAGGTTAAGCGACTGGGACTTTTCAGTTTAGAAAAGAGGAGACTGAGGGGATATGATAGAGGTCTATAAAATCATGAGTGGTGTGGAGAGGGCCGATAAAGAAAAGTTATTTATTAGTTCCTAAATAGAAGAACTAGAGGACACCAAATGAAATTAATGGGTAGCAGGTTTAAAACTAATAAAAGAAAGTTCTTCTTCACACAGCGTGTAGTCAGCATGTGGAACTCCTTGCCAGAGGAGGCTGTGAAGGCTAGGACTATAACAGAGTTTAAAGAGAAGCTAGATAATTTCATGGAGGTTAGGTCCATAAAGGCTATTAGCCAGGGGATAAAATGGTGTCCTTGGCCTCTGTTTGACAGAGGCTGGAGAGGGATGGCAGGAGACAAAGCGCTTGATCATTGTCTTTGGTCCACCCCCTCTGGGGCACCTGGTGCTGGCCACTGTCGGCAGACAGGATACTGGGCTAGATGAACCTTTGGTCTGACCCGGTACGGCCGTTCTTATGTTCTTATGTCAGTGATGTTTTGTGGGAAAAAAATCATTTCCATCGTTTTATATTTTGACAAGATTTTGAAACAAAAAGAATCTGAAACTCTTTTGCTTCATGATTGCGAGAGAAAACCCCCCTTTTCTTTCACTGGATAAAGCACACTGCTTTTTTTTTTTTTTTTTCACGGGCGGGGGGAGAAAAAACAAACTCCGAAACCAGAATTAAAGTTACTGAAAAATTTAGTTTCACTTTTTTTCTCAAGAAGCAAACCATTTAAAAAAAACCTTTAAATGTATTTACCTTTTACTGACCAATCTGAGTTCTGGCCTCTGTGTAAAGCACTCAGACGGCAGAGTGTGTAGTAAATATAATTAGTAATAATGCCTTGGTCTTACATAGAGAGACAACACGGGTCGGGTAATATCTTATATTGGACCAGCTTCTGATGGTAAAAGTATTCTCACCTTGTCTCCCTCTATGCTAGGGCTGCCGTGGCTACCCCACCACATCATG
Source organism: Rafetus swinhoei (assembly GCA_019425775.1). NCBI lineage: Eukaryota > Metazoa > Chordata > Testudines > Trionychidae > Rafetus > Rafetus swinhoei. The sequence continues at coordinate 2,014,301 of JAFJHL010000226.1, forward strand.
CATTTCACTGGTGGCTCTCTAAGCGCTTTACAATTTGTTGTGTGTTCATCCTCACCCTGCAGCAGGGAGGAGTTATTACCCCTTCCTTACAGACGGGGGAGCTAAAGCAGAGAGCTGGCCGCAATTTGTATAGGCCAATGGGACTATGGAATACCCATGCAGAAAGCATGATTAACTTCAGTGGCATTAAGTTGGAGCCTCCCAACCTTTCATCCTGCGGCATGTGACATCAGTTACTGTAATGGAACCAATACATGTGGAACACCTGGGTTTTGTTGTCATTGGACTGCAACGTACTTGTAACTATAAAACCCGTTGTAAATTGCATCTTCTCACCGTGGCTATTATAAACCTGCCTCCTTAAAAAAAGTGGGAAAACAACTTCTGTCCTAGCCAACTATGCGATCTCCCTTGCAGGGGTCACCTCAGGCTTTGAGCTGAGTTTCCAATCCCGGGCACAGGGCCCTAATGCTTCATTCATGAGTAATTGTCATGTATGAGGACTAGCCACTAGAGGTGGGTTTGAAACAAACTTTACCAGATGATTATCAAACTGCTAGACTGCAATATACCATTAGAGATCAGGATTCCAAGAGTTGGGTTCTCAGTGCCGCCCGTGAGATATTGTTTACTGTTGTCCATGCACAGGGTCGCCAGTTCTGCTGTCCGTGTAGGTTTCTTTCCTACGGGTATTGCTAGTGACACGCATGTAGAGCAAGGGCCCAGGAAGGGAGGTGCGTGCAGATCGCACACAACACTGACTGTGAGAGCCGGGCGCTCCCGCTGAAGCCAATCACAGCGCTGCTACTGGTCAATTGGCATCCCCCACACATTCCAGGTACGCAAGCGCAGTGAGCAAACCAGTATCTGATAAACCCATTACAATTATAATTAAAAATAGAATAAAAGACTTGGCAGATTGTGATCTGACAGGCTCTAACCAGCATGGTTTCTGCAAATCTTAATTGTCAGCCCTTGGGAGCAGGGACTGCTTTTTTGTTCTTTGCTTGTCCAGCACCTGGCAATGCAGTCCTTGACTGAGGTGTCTAGTTGCTGAGGGGATAGAAATAATAATCTCTTAGAAGTCACGTAAAGGCAAACCACGGACACCATTTATTTAAGAAGCCGTTTGATAGAGTACTTCCATCATGGGGAGAGAAGGAAACTTGTGCCATGGATCAAAAGTCAAGAGAGGATACAGAGTAGGAACAAATGGCCAGTTTTCATCATGGCAAAAGGTTAATGGTGGGGAACACGAGTTACCATACAGGTTGAATCTCTCTAGTCCAGCAACATCCGTGGTCGGGCATGATTGTGGTTAGCCCGATGTCCACTTATCATGGGGGTGGCCAAGTTTTCCCACGGTCCCATAAAGTTTGCTTACAGCTACCAGTCCTGGTTCTCAGTGTTCTGTGCTGTTGTTTAGCTTTAATTTATCCCACAATGTCTTCTAACAGCCCAGTAAGCAGAGGCAGCGTTGGTAATGCTGCTAAACAACATTGACCTCCCAGGGTTCGGCACCAGTCAGGTCCTGAGGATGCCAGATTAGAGAGGTTCAAATCTGTATTAGGTCCAGTTTTGTTTAATACATTTATTATTTAGCACAACATGGGGTGCTATGTAACCAAATCAGGTTTAAAGCGGATACATTTTGGGACTATACTATTACAGACCTGGATTCTAATCCTAACTTTGCCTGAAGTTATCTTCTGCGACCTCTTTCCTATTTCAGAGTTTAACTACCTTTCTAGTTAGAGATTTTCCTCCTATCTAACCTAAACTTTTCTTGCTACTGATTAAGCCCATTACTTTTTTCCTACCTTCAGTGGCCATATGGTTCAATTGGCCTCCGTCCTCTTTGTAACTGCCCTAAGCATACTTGAAGACTGTTATCGGTCTTCTTCCCTCAAGACTAAACATGCCCAGTGTTTTTAACCTTTCCTCATAGGTCAGATTTTTTAAACATTAGATCATTTTTTGTTGCTCTCCTCTGGACTCTTTCCAATTTGTCCATATTTTTACAAAGAGTGGTGCCCAGAATTGGACACCGTATATTAGTTATGCCCTCCCCAGAGCTAAGAAGAGCAGGTCAGTTACCTCCTGTGTCTTAGGGTACATTTACACTGCCCATTAATTTCACAATAAGCTATTCTGGAATAGTTATTCCGAAATAGCTTATTTCAAAATAGCTCATCTACACTGCAAGGAAGCCTCAAAATTAGTCCGAGGCAGGCTTCCCTAATGTGGACACACTATCTTGATTTAGAGCCCCAGGAGGCACTGAGGAGGAGTAACTTAGAATGGCCCTGGGAAGGGGCTATTCCAAAACAGCAGCAGTGGAGTGTCTACACACGCCTTATTTTGAAATAGCAATTTTGGAATAGGCGTTATTCCTCGTAGAATGAGGTTTACAGATTTCAGAATAAGCCGCCCGTTATTTCAAAATTATTTCAGAATAACAGAATGGCTGTGTAGATGCTCACATTGTTATTTTGGAATAACGGCCATTATTCCGAAATAACTTTGCTGTATTGACACACACTACATGCGACACTCCTGGTAATACACCCTAGAATGATTTGTCTCTCTTTTGCATCTGTTGACTCATATTCCATTTGTGGTCCACTATAACCCCAGCTCTTTCCAGTGGTGCTACCTCCTAGCTAGTTGTTCCCCATTTTGCAGAGGTGCATTTGATTTTGTGTTCTTCCTTCATGAAGTACTTTTCACTGGTCTTTGTTGAATTTCATCTTGTTGAATCCAGACCAGTTCTCCAATTCATCAAGGTCCTTTTGAGTTCTATCCCTGTCCTCCAAAGTGCTTGCAACCCCTCCTAGCTTGGTGTCATCTGCATATTTCATAAGCATACTCTCCACTCTATTATCCAAGTAATGAATGCAAATAGTAAGTAGCACTGGGCCAGGACTGATCCCTGTGGAACCCTGCTAGACATGCCCTGCCACTTTGACAACAAACCATTGATTTGGGAATGACCATTGAGTATGGTCTTTCAACCAGTTGTGCACCCACCTTACAGTAATTTCATCTAGACCAGTGGTTCTTAAACTTCTCTTTTTTGCAGACCAAAATGGCCAAGGGTCTGAGCGGACCACGAAATAATCATTCCACGTGTCGTTTGTCCTGGAGCTAACTATTGTAAAGCACTTTGGATAAAAGCACACTGTGTAAAACCACTGTATTGTTCTACAGATAAAAGCACACAACTCGTATTTTAATATCTGTCGGGGTCTCACCCTTGCCACACAACTGAGGCGGGGAAGGAGGGCTGTCTCTTCCCAGCAGCCTCAGCCCTGGAAAGTTGCCTCTTTCTCTGGCTGCCACAGCCCCACAGGTCCCAAATTCCCAGACATCCTCTTCTCCCCCTACTGCCACCCCACCCATCCCCTATTTCTCCCACCTTGCTGCTCTCACCTACCTCCTGCTCCCCACCTCACCTCATGTGCATCTTTGCCAGGGTCCAGGCACCTAATTAGTGGAGCCATGCCTGCCTCATTCTCTTGCATGCAGCAACCCAGGGGCACATTTTAGAAGGAGCCATCCACAGACCACCTGAGTGGAGCTTGTGGACCACTGGTGGTGCATGGACTAGAGTCTGAGAACCACTGATCTAGATCATATTCCCCTGGCTTGCTTATGAGAGCCTCATGTGGGACTGGGTGGAAAGCTATTGCACATCTACTGCTTTCCCCAGTGTGAAGGGGAACCCTTCAGCAGCCGAGAATTTAGAATCCACAGATACCTGGGTTCCAGCTCAGTGCACATTCCTGTAGACTACAAGGTGTATAGTGGTGCTTTCTTTGTCTGTCTGTCTGGAGCACAGCCTGCCTTCCTGCCAGAGACAGCCTGATCCACCCAAAATGTGGTACATGCTGCAAAATCCAGTACACTTGAGAGGAGTGCCTGCAGGCGTGTACAGTAAGGATGTTAAATTGCAGTTATCTAACTAATTGTGTACGACTGGTTGATAAGGGGTAGCTCCAGGAGCTGGCTCGAGCCAGCCATCTCCGCTGCAGCTCTGCATTTTAAATGTAGTAAGAGCCGTCGGGCTCTTACTACATTTAAAATGCAGAGGCAGAGCGTCCTGGACCAGCGCGAGTTGGGACTGCATGGTCTCAGCTCACGCTGAGTCCAGCAGTTCGCTGTGGCCAGAGCTGGCTGAGGCCAGGGGCTGCTCTGGCAGCAGCCTCTGTGCCCGGCCCTCCCAGGCCGCCGCGAACAGGGACTGCATGGCGGCAGCAGCCCCTGTCTGCAGGGGGGTGCACAGCTCCCCGCTGGGCCCCCCCATAGACAGGGGCTGCTATCAGAGCAGCCTCTGCCCATGGCGATCCTCAGCCTGCCGTGGGCAGAGGCTGCTTTGCCCCTGCTGCCTCTGATAGAGGGGGCAGGTGGCACGGCGGACATGGTGTTGGGGGGAACCAGCTTTTAAGCCAGCTCCCCCCAGCACTGGCTCCTCTCCCCCCCTTACTGCCTGTCATAGAGGCGGGGGGGGGGGGGGGAAGTAGCGAGTAGTCGATACTCCAGTCAAATACCCAATAAACCTTTGCTTATGGGGTAGTCGACTAGTCGCTTACATCTCTATGGTACAGGGGGGCACAGAGCTGGAAAAGGGGCACAAGTAGGAGGTAGTAGTGTGGTGTGGGAAAGGACACTTGCAGGAGCTGGGGAGGAGGCGGGGCGGAAGAGGTAGAAGTGCTGGCAAGAAGGTAGCACTGGCAGGGGTTAGGTAAAGGGGTGGATGGGCAGCTACCAATGCTTCATGATTGTGGGGAGGGTGGGGAAGGGGGTTGTGAGCAACTGGAGGTCCAGGCAGGGGGTCTTGGGAAGGGGAGAGGCTGTGAGCAGCCAGCGGTCCTGGCTGGAGCAGGGCAGGGGGTCCCAGCTGAGGGCTGTGAGCAGCTGGGGGTCCTGGCGAGTGGGGATGTGAGTAGCCGGGGGTCCCAGCATGGGGAGGAGGCCTCTGAGCTGCTGGGGGTCCCGGCTGGGGGCAGGGAGGAGACTGTGAGCAGCTGGGGGTCCTGGCGGGGCAGGACAGGTTTCCCAGCGGGGGGGGGATGTGAGTAGCCGGGGGTCCTGGCGTGGGGAGGAGGCCTCTGAGCAGCTGGGGGTCCTGGCTGGGGGCGGGGAGGGAAGCTGTGAGCAGCTGGGGGTCCTGGCGGGGCAGGACAGGGGTCCCAGCGGGGATGTGAGTAGCGAGGGGTCCCGTCGTGGGGAGGCCTCTGAGCAGCTGTGGGTCCCGGCTGGGGGCGGGAGGGGAGGCTGTGAGCAGCTGGGGGTCCTGGCGGGGGCGGGGCGGGGCGACTGTGAGCGGCTGGGGGTCCCAGCGGGGCAGGACAGGGGTCCCAGCGGGGAAGGAGTGAATAGCGAGGGGTCCCGGCGTGGGGAGGCCTCTGAGCAGCTGTGGGTCCCGGCTGTGAGCAGCTGGGGGTCCTGGCGGGGCAGGACAGGGGTCCCAGCGGGGGGAGGCTGTGAGCAGCTGGGGGTCCCGGCGGGGCCGGGGGTCCCAGCCTGACCGCGCCGGCCGGTGTCAGCTTGCAGCGGGAGCTCCACCCTCCCGGCCGCCCTCCAGCCCGACCCTCCCCGGGCGGCGAGCGAGGGGCCGGCCCCGCCGGCGCAGGGAGCAGCAGCGCCGCGCCCGCCCGCAGCCCGCACTCGGCCGGCGCCGCGCCTCGAAGTTGGCCGGGCCGGCCGCACCATGCCCCAGCTGCCGCCCGCGGGCGGCGACGACCTGGGCGCCCCGGACGAGCTGATCCCCTTCCAGGACGAGGGCGAGGAGCAGGACAAGGGCGCGGGGCGCGGCTCGGCCCACGGGGACCTGGACGAGCTCAAGTCCTCGCTGGTGCACGAGTCCGAGAACCGCCGCGCCAGCGCCTCGGGCTCCGACTCGGAGGTGAGGGGCCGGGCCGGGCCGGGGCCGGGGCCGGCCGGGCTGGGGGCAGCGCTCACCCCTCTCCCCTTTGTGTCTCCCCGCAGGCGGAGCGCCCGCCGCCGCCGCAGCCCCGAGAAAGTTTCCAGAAGCCGCGGGACTATCTCGCCGAAGGTACCGGCCCCGTCCCCAGCGCGCCCCGAGCGCCCCCGTCCCAGTCCCGGGCGCGCCCCGAGCGCCCCCGGCCCCGTCGCCAGCGCGCCCCGAGCGCCCCCGGCCCCAGCCCTGTGCTCTACAGTCTGCCCCCTCTGCTCCCCCGGGCTCCTTTCTGCCCCACAGCTCCCTGTGCCTCCCACCCACTCCCCTGCGCGCTCGTCCCCCTTGCCTCCCGATGCGCCTTGGCTCACCCCAGCCTGCCCCTGAGCCCCTCTGGCCCCGGCCTCCTGCCCCTGTGCCCCTCGCCTCCCGGTGCGCCTTGGCTCACCCCAGCCTGCCCCTGAGCCCCTCTGGCCCCGGCCTCCTGCCCCTGTGCCCCTCGCCTCTCGGTGCGCCTTCGCTCACCCCAGCCCCTCGCCCTCCGGCCCGCCTCCCTTTCCCCGTGTCCCCCTCGCGGGGGTCGCCCCCGGGCCAGGAGCAAGCCTTGGACTGGAAGGGCCCCATGGGCTCTGCCTAGTCCCCGGCCCACATCGGCCGCGGCTGAGGGAGCCAGGCCCTGGAGGACCCTGCGCCCCCAGCCCGCCCTCTTCGCTGTTTACATCGTTCGGGTACTTGCAGACGCGTCGCCAGACTCGTAACTTCTTTGTTTTCTTTCTCCCTGTCCGGACCCCCTCTCCTCCCCGCTTGCCCATCCCAGCGAGGCGGGCTCCAGGCGGAGAGCCCCAGTGTCGCTCACTCCACTTAACTTTGGGGTCCCCTTTTCTCCAGCTTTAGAAACTCCAGCGCTTCTGCCATCTTCCCTCTGGCGGGCCGCTCGCACCCCTCCCGACAGTGCCGCAGCTGAGCCTTTTCTTTTCTCCCCAGTAGTGAGAAGACAGCAAGATGGAGGTTTCTTTAAGGGGCCCCCCTACCCAGGTTACCCCTTCCTGATGATCCCCGAGCTGGGCAGCCCCTATCTGCCCAACGGAGCCCTGTCCCCTGGCGGTGCTCGTACAGTAAGTGCTGCTCACTTTGGTTTGGCCCCTCTGCTGTCACAAGAACTCCTTTCTCCCCACAGCCCAGTGGGGGAGAGACTGTTGCCCCTCCCTACCTGAGGGGAGAGAGCTCTGATGGCCAGGGCCAAATGGAGTCTGGGTGGCTTTGGCTGTCTCTGACTCTTTGTTTGGGGCACTGACTGCCTAAAAGCTGTCTTTTGGGCAGTATTTTCATCCTGCTGAGCTACTGCTAGGAATGGTGGGGAGACTGCCCCCCTGAAGAAGTGAGTTTTTATTTTCATTTGGAAGCTGAGGAGATGAGGGAGGCGGTTTTTCTTACCCTCGTTCCTTTCCTTGGGGCGCATGTGTTCCCCTTGGTAAAGTGAGACCTCCACCGAATCGGCAGGGATGGGGAAAGCGTCAGAGTTTGCTCTCGGATTCATTCGACCCTGCCTGGGTTGATCAATCGAGCGGATGCGGACAGACTAAATGGCTGTGCAGAACCCCGCTAAAGTTAGGGTCCCAACCTTGTGCCCGTTGCTCTTTGGGAAGTTACACACTGTCAGCTTAATGATGAGGCCTGTCAGACACACGCCCTCGCCCTGGCTTATTGCATGGACCTCGCCTTAGACTGTGGCAGTAGAACTCTGGTGTAGCAAGTCTCATTTTCATTCTTTGCTGCTGCATGTTCGCGTTTCGTCTTTCTCCTAACTTGGGAGGTGAAGCAAACCCCTTTTGCTTGCTGGCAGGCAGTCGCTAGTCAGTTTTGCTCACAGTTTCATTGAGGGTGAGGCCGTTTTTTCCATCTGCAGTCCCAGTCCCGCATTTGGCTGGGCAAGGGACCTGTCCAGAGACCCAGTGATTTCAGAGGTGGCACGGGGAGGCCCTGTTCTGAGGTCAGAGTAGGGTTGGGGCCTCAGTGTGAAGAAGCCCCAATCCTGCTCTGGCCCTTTGGGGGCTATTGTAATGCGAATGGCGAGGCGGCAGTGCTGTGCTCTGTTGCTTGGGTTGCAAACATTGCTCAGGAAGGTTTGCTTTAAAGGTGAAGGCTCCCAATGCTGCAATTTGTCACTCTCATGCGGACTTCTGTGCTTGCGCAGACCCCCATTAATGGGGATGGCCCATGTGGACACAGCAGTCTGCCCGTGTGTGACAAATTGCAGGGTCAGGGCCGTGGTGCGTGTGTTGTAATTTCATGGTGTTGTCTCTCTTGGGTCTGAGTTTTGTAAACACTTTTTTTTAAAACCACAGAGGCACAAAAAATAAGGGGTAGACTTGACTTGATTCTGCCTCTTTAATGAGTGTTTGTGGGAAATATCCAAGATTCTCACTTGGTGGTGTATTTGTTTTACTTAACTAGCTCTTATCTGCTGTGGGAGGAGCTGTCGATTCTGCAATAACTTAAGTTCCATGCAAAAGAAACATGCCTGCTGTTTGATTTCTAACGCCTGCCATTTAAAGCTCAAATGTAAATTCTGGATGGAAAGCTAATAAAGAATCCAGTGGGGAGTCCTGTTACATGTGTAAAACCTGAGAAACCTGACCATGGTTTTCTTCTGTTTGCATTGCTTTTCTCATTTAAAGGGATCTCTTAGACTTTTTAAAGCTGTTAATGGGCTGACATTGTCTGTCTCTCCATCAGCGTTTAGAGAAGTGATTAAGCAAATTGACCAAGCGTTAGACAGAGTGCAAAAGGAGAGCAAATTGAATTCCCCAGAACACCCAGCAATGCCCCATCCCCAAATCCCTGCTCTGCAAATGCCACAACCTCAGGGGCTCATTGTCTTCCGGTGGCCTTGAGAGGTTCCCTGCCTGCCTGCTTATCCCCAACGGGAACCTATTGTCATCCTTTCCTTGGGGAGGTGCACACCTTATCAGTGATCAGGGCCCTCCCCGTGACTGCTGATTTAATTCTGGAACTTTTGTCTCTTAAGGTGAAAGGCCTGAACAAGATAAATGCCATGCTTGAGTGACTCTTAATAATGATTAAGGGAAGCCCGAGAAACTTGCCCGGCAGAACCGGTTAATTCTGCTGTCATCAGAAGCTGCTCTATTCACTTGTGGCATTTAAAACAGGCCGCAATACCTGGGGCATGGATGGCTTGTTTCCTTGTATGCCTGAAAGCAACTGGCACGAGGACTTGTACAAATAATGCTCTAAAGGAATCGGGTTAGTTGGCATTGAAGGCTTTTCAATTCTTAATGTTTTATTGTTGTGAAACAAAACCCTTTAAGTGACGTCGGTCGTTCGGCCAGGTTTTAATGAACCCATTATTCACACTTGCCTTTGCTAAATTATTGATAGGAGAGTTTTACATGCATTCCTATGAAGAGATTTAGGCTTTCCTTTAAGTTGTGACTTACATTCATGCTTGCTTCTTTACACCTATCTCTGAAAATATGGTATCTAAAACCATCTGGCTCCAACAGTCGTTGAGTGTTAAATGATGTTTGAATTATTAACCATTTGGTCGTTGGTTCATTAACACGGGTCAATACCACATTCAGCCATATGACATAACTGTGTTTTAATTATCCATTTACTGATAATTAGGAATTAGAACTTTTGGCTTTTCATTTAGATCTGAACAGCTAGACTGTACTTGCCTTGAGGGCATGATTATACAAATATGCCGGTGTGGCTGAGTAAAGGTTATAGTTGCAGTTTGTCACTGTTATTTGTATTAATAAATTTCACACATGAGACTCGATTGGGAGGAATGACAAATACCAGCAAGGACTAAGAAATAAAAAAAGAGGCAAAGTAAGATTAGAAGCATAGGCAGAAGATAAGTAATACGTTTCATTTAATAAATCTTGGAATGGTGGGGAAATTCAAGAGGACTAGAAGCGAGCTAATGTACCCATACTTTAAAAGAGTAAATAGGATAGCCCGGGTAATTATAGGCCTTTTAGCCGGACATTGATCTAAGGGATGGTTATGTAACTAAACCTGGTAAACAGGGCTACTAGGAAAAGAAGTAGTCTTCAGCTAACTTCAGTCAGTTTTTAGTGGGACCACAAGTGGCTGACACAGGTATGATGAATGGTAAAAGTGTTGCTGTTGTACGCTTGGACTTCATTGGAGCATTTGACTTACTGCACAACGTTTTGACGAAAAAACGAGCATTGTTCAAAAACAGTGTGCAGCACATACGTTTAAAAACTTCGGATGGGGTCCTGTGAGGACTTCTTTTATAGGGTTGGGTTGAGGTATTTTTATCAAATAGCTGAAAGAAAGTATAAAATCATTTCATTTAAAGTTTGCAAATGTCACACGAGTTGGTGGGGTAGTAAAGGATGAGGCGAGCAGGTCACTGATACAGAATGTTCTGGATGTGTTTTTATAAGCTTGATACAATCAGATACAATTCAGCCAAATGCAGATCATACATCTAGGGACAGAGAAAGTAGCTCGTGCTTGCAGAATGGGAGCTGCGCCGTAGGGAGCAGGGATTCTGAAGCGGATTGGGGTGATGGGGAGCCACCAAATGAAGTTGAGCTTCGATGGGATGCTCTAGCTAAGAGGGCTAGTGCTGCCTCAGAATGCATAAGTAGGGGAGTAGTGAAGTGGTGTATCTGTGTATACACCAGACCGTTACAGGTTGGACCTCCCTGGTTGGTCCCGAATGAGGAAGTTTGTCAGACATGGGGTGGTCCCCTGCCATCGGCCTCACAGCCTGTCGCTGCTCCCTGCTGCTGGCTCTTTCTGGCCCAGAACCCGGCCTCGCTGCTGCCACCGGGTTCCAGCTCTGGCCAGACCTCCCCAGCTTCACCACGGGGCTCCCAGCTGCGCTGTCAGACCTCCCTGCCCCCTGGCTCTTTAGGGAGGTGCAACCTATACTGGAATATCATGCCCAGTTCTGGTAACCATACTTCAAGAAGATGCTGAAAATTTGGAGTGTGTTCAGGGAACAGTTACAAGAGGGTCTAAGGACTGGACAGCCTGCCTTATGTGGAGAGATTTAAGAAGTTCCATTGATTTTTTTTTTTCCTATCAAAAAGAAATTTAAGAAATGCATGAGCTATTTTCAAAAGCATGAAAAAATCCAATGGCAGGAAATAGAAGTTAGACAAATTCAAAGAGGACGTAAGGAGCACATTTTTAGCAGTAATCTTCGCTTAGCTTTCCTAGGGTACTAGTGGACCGTGTATCTTTTGACATCTTTAAACCAAGTTTGGATGTCTTTCTAAAGGATATGTCACAGCTCAGTCAGAACTTGTGAAGCTGGTGCTAGGGTTGCCAGGTGTCCGATTTTGAACCGGACAGTCCAGTATTTGAGTTTTCTGTTCAGGAAACAAATTGAGAAAATAGAAATGTCCAGTATTTTCTAAATAAGATGGAATGTGGATTGTGATGTCATGTCAATGTGTCCGGTATTTTTGTTGAAACCATCTGGCAACCCTAGTTGGTGTAGGAACTACATGGTGAAATTTGGTGGCCATTGTCATGGAAGAAGTCAGACTAGATGATTTTAATGGTCCTTTCTGGCTTTAAAATCCAGAAACTGTTCTGGTACTGCCCAGAGGCCCTAGCCAATGGGCTAGGCAGTAGACAGTCACTGTCCACATCCTCCAAAGTTTAGCTTAAGACAAGATTCAGCAGGTGAACTGAGCAAATGGGGAGGGGTGAGTTGAGGAGAGGGTAATAGGAACAGTAGCCTCGTTTGGCATAAAGTGGGTTTTAGTAATTGAGACAGATAAAGGACAGGCCTAGTCTCAACTGGCCATCAGCTGTCGGTGTTTTGGGGGATCATGGTAGAAATTAGTCTTAAAATGAGACTTGAGGAAGGGCAGGGCTTGATGGGTTTTAGTTTTGAGAGAGCGAGGATGTTCCAGGCTTATGGGACTCCGAGGCGATAGTGGGAGAAATCGGAAGAGAGGTTAGCTGGTAGTGCTGGGTGAAGGATTGACGAAGCAGGAAGGTGACAATGGAAAGGCAGGGCAGGGCAAAGCTGGGAAGGACCTAAAAGATCAGTACAATCCATGTATACTGGATGTGGTAGAGAAAGGGGTTGTCGGTGGATGGGATTGGAAGGGCTGACGTGATCAGGCCACGTAAGGTTTTAGCAGCTGTGTTTTGAATGGACCCGGGGGGGACAAATTGAAATTAAACTTGGAAATATGTCACTCCTCTCTCCGAGCTGGGGCGTGGGCGTGGGAGTTTGGAAACAGACACTCGGTGGGAGGGAGATGCTTGGAAAAAACGGTTCTCAGTGTGATGATGGGCAGCAGCTTGAAAATGAGTTCTCAGAGCCCTGAGCACTGGCAATGCAATTTGGACTGCAGCGGTAGGGGCGTTCTCTCTCCATAGGGAACTTGTTGCTCCGGTATGTGAGTGGCATGCACTGTTCAGGCACCATGGTCTGGGAAACACATTGACAAATTGTTGGGGTCCAAAGAAGAGCAGTCGGGATGATCAGGGTTGGTGTGTCTTGTGTTTTGCATATGGTGTCTATAAAGATGGTATCTAGGTGCGGGAGGGGTTGACCATGGCGAAGTGAAAAGAGCCCGAAACGTACAGGCTGGCTCTGAGACCATTAAGAAGGAGTGTAAGAGCCAATGAATATTTCCTCTCCAACCTGCTGAAGTAAGGGAATTTAGGACAATACATGGAGAGCGGAACTTGGGACAAAGGCATGAAATGACGTAAAGGAATATTGTCTTGGGGTGACTATTGTGATGCACTTGAAAACTCTGAAAATGACAAGCTGTCATGTTATGTGGGAGGCATTTCCTGGGTTGGGGCTCTGCAGGGAAGCATGCGATCTGGGGTTTGTGTAATCGGTCTGTAAAGAGTCAGCCTTGTGCGAATTGGGGTGAATTGTGTCTGTCTACTTTAGGGAGCAGCGGCCGGCTTTCTCTCTCTGTTTTGGCTCTCGTGTGTTAAGGTTCTGGATTCCAACAGAGTCTTGTGACACTGCAGTATTCCTGAAATAGCATTATTGGTTTGTACCTAAATTCTCTTTGTATATGCCCTGAATATAACAAATATCAGGATGGCTTTTCTGATAAGAAGTTCTGCACCGAAGAGTCATCTCCCCAGGGAGAGGCTAGAAGACCTATCACTTCTCACATTTCAAACTAGACTCCCTAAATTCTGTGCCAGCAGGGCCCCATGTCTGGTTGGCCCTTAAGCCCTACAGTAATAAACAGGACTAGTAATACTGTAGGTAAAAGTTCTGTGGGGTCTTGTGAGGCAGACTGCTTGACTGAGCTCGCTTTCATCTCTGCTGTCTGTAGTATTTGTGGAGGGTTGGATGCCTCTTTTGGGCCCTGCACTATGTAACAAACAGGACAGCTGATGATTGCAGCTGTATTTGGAATGCCGATTTCCATGCCTGTTAGCATTTTAGTTCCATTGGGTTCTTTCCTTCCCCACAAGGAACCCCCTATTTAAGATGACGTCTCACTTCCAAAATGGGGGTTGACCCCACCTGCTTTTTTTTGGCTGCTTTATTATGTAAAAAGCCTGAAAGATTTTTCTACTTTAAAGTATCAGAGAGGTCACATCTGTTTTATCTTATTGATAAATCCTGCACATTACAGTGATGTAATAAATAAGACAAAGGAAAGCTGGGTCTGTAGCCTATTCTATTTAACTCCAGGAAACTTGGAGTCAGGGTTCATCTACCACTTTCTCTCTGATGGATTGATGTCTGTTATGTGTTTATTTGTCAGAAGCCCCCCATACTGTTAATTACCTAGCTCCTCTACACTTCCAGTGGCATCTGAACCGTTGCCTTGCCTACTTACATAGCATGTGAGTCAGCTGAGAGAGTTCAGCATCTTGGGCAGGACTGTCTTGCAGGCACTACTGGAAAATATTTCATGTGCAGTGCGGGCCGTAATTATGTTGGTGCTGCTTCTAGTATTGCTTTCACATCCCTACGGTAGTTTGGGATTCAGCTTGTATGAAGGACATGATGGCATTTGAGTCTGTTGTGTTGGTGCTCTGCCTTGTGCTTACCGATACAGGCCTCGTTTCTTGGATGAATGTGACGATGGGAGTCGTCTTCTGATACGGGGAGGGCCAATGCAGTGTGGCTCGGAGGATGGATGGTCTCTCTAGTTACCTAGTTTGATATAATTACTCGATGCTAGTTTGAAAAGAAGTGTCACCCATGCAACTTCCCAGGTGCCTAGAGTCATGTCACCAGCAGAGCTGCACAGGGTCAATGCAGGAGTTCCCAGAAACTCCTAGAATGGGCATAAATGTTCAGACCCTGGAAAAGGGCAAGCCTGAGGTTTTCTGCTTGCTTTTGCCACTGAAACTATGTAGCTGGTTACTTCCACAGTGATTTATCTCCTTCAGCGTGGCTGAGCTGATTGATTTTAAATCGAGGTGATTGAAATTGTCAGTGGTAATCAGACTTTTCCATTGTACTTCAATTATTTTCCAAGAAAGCGTATTCTCATTGGTTGACATCCCTATTAAGGGACTTTGATTTCCAACTTAATAGGGTCTTCACACTAGATTTGGGACATCTTTTTGCTATCTATGAGCAGGGCTTGACAAATCAGTGAATCTATTTGCCTGTGGCGAGTAGATTTCAGCCGGTCGACCCGTTCACTGGCGGCACGTGCATGCGCAATGCGGGTCTTGCGCATGCGCAGTGCAGGGCTGATGAGTAGATTTCACCGTGGTTTGTCACGCCCTGTCTATGAGTGTATACTATAATTATATATTTATTTAAGCAAATATATAACTGTTTCTGGATTATTAATTCAATATTTTTAGTGTGCTAAAAGATGCTGAATGATCTATTGCTTATTTACTCAATAATTAACTTTTTGCTCATGGTTTGTGTCTTGCTGGAATTTAATGAAACACACAAAACAGCATATACAATTTAATTGTATTAACCAGAACAATCCCTTAATACAGTGGATGACCTGTTGTGCCATATTTATAAAGCTTGACCTCAAAGGTTAGATATTTTTTCCCAATTCTTTCTTTATATACAGAAGTAGCCTTTAACTCAGAGTTCTTGACAGAGCTCACGGGTTCTGCAGTTTTTAGTGGGATCCTTCGAGATGATTATAACTTTTTAGTCCTTAACACATTTTGTTCTACATTCAGATTTGATTTGTAACAGATTTATTTTTTCAAAGGTAGACATGATTAAATATAATTAGAAAATTCCAAACTAAATAAAAAAGTGATTTTTTTAAAATTGACCCTGCAGAGTGCATTGTAATTGCTGATCCAGGTTATTGTCACCCTTAGGAAACCTATTGATGGTTAAAGACAGTCATTCATTTTGGTTTCAATGCTTTACACCCGTTTTTGCTCAAACTCAATAGCTTATGTGCTCCGAGGTGGCCTCACTCTGCATTATAAGTGGAGCTGGCAGGAGCGTTGAGAGTTAAGGTTGCCTCATGGTTTTCCATTGTAAAAGCCTGTTTATTAATTATAAAGCCTGTTTATAATAAAAAGCCCAGTATTAATTATTCAGGCTGAAATTTTCCATGCCTCAGGCTGACTTTTTTTCTTAATTTCAGTGAAAATGTTTCAGGTGCTTCTGAGACTGTCGTCTGGGAACATCTGTTGTGCAGGGAGTGCTAGAAAAGTTTCTTTCAGACTTTTCATTGAGAAGCCCTGGTGTGTCTGCTTTGGAGAAGAGCTGAATTTGACAGGCTTGTTCTGGGGTCACAGAAGTGAAGTCCGTCAAAACCTGGAGTTCTCTGCATTGGGCAGGAACTTTCCCTGTGCGCTGAGCATGCTCCGTCTCGGGGCAGCAGGAGCTGAGCGGGGCATGCCCTGCAGTGGCTTCTCCTGCCTGCGTGGGGACACTCCCTCCTGCCTTCCCCCCCTCCCCCACTGCAACCCCCATGGTGTGGAAGAGGAGGGATGCAGGGGAGTGAGGAGCAAAGAAGGATCAGAACTAGGGATGTAAAATCTCATTTAATTAGTTAACCAGTTAAACATTATGTGTAACCGGTAAATCGATTAAATGGGGGTGGTTGGAGGGCTGCTCCAACCTGGCTGGGCTGGAGTCCTCCCTCCCCCCCTGACAGGCAGGCATTGGTCCCGGTGCGCTTTGGCCAGGCTCATAGCATGAGAAAATCGGGCCTGCTTCAGTTGTGCTGCTGTACCCCTGCCCAGAGCACACCGCACCAGGCGGGCCAGGCCTGCCACGGATGGGGGCTGCTCCAAGGTGGTGTGGGGTTGCTTCAGCCCCCATCAGTTAACCATAATCGGCAGGGCTCGACAGTCTATGTCATCTACTCGCCCGTGGCGAGTAGATTACATCCCGGAAGAGCTGGGTTCGGGCGATGTGCGCATGCGCAGAATGCCGGACAGCGCGGCTGGCGAGCGGGGCTCGCTGCGGCTCGGCGAGCCCTGATAATCGGTTAAACATTCACATTGCTAATCAGAACAGCGGCAGATTGATGGGGGGATAGTGGCAGAGGGGAAGGGGCAGGGGCCGAGGGGTCTGTAATCCCTAGAGAACCCACTGCTCCAGAACCTGGAATAGAAGTAGGGACTCCTGAGGGCTGGCATTCCTCAGCGGTCAGCAAAGAGCTAGGAAGCACATTGGCAAAAGGTGGCTCATCCTGTCTGGTGGCTCATCCGGCATAGAGGGTAACAGCCTACTACTGTTACCGGTTAGCTGTTTAGCTCTAGTGAAGCCAAGCGGTCTGGATTGTGGATCTGAAGTTTCCAGTGCTGCTCATGACTCATCAGTATGGTTCCTCATGGCAGGATTTCTTTTTTTTCTCTTTAGTTTAGTTTAAAAAAAACAAACCCTAGGAAATTACATACAAAAACTAGAAGAATATTAAGGTAGCAAAAGTAGGCACTGCAAATGTGGGAAATTCCAGATTTAAGGTTGCCTTTGCAAGCTTAATTCAGTTCCCTTGCATGTACGTTTTGTGTTGTAGTCTGAAATTTTAAGTTAGGTACTTTAAAAAAAATTCTCATGTTTAGGCTAAGTGACTTAGGAACACTAGTCCAATTGACTTCAATGAGACTTGGTTCCTAAATCATTTAGGCTTCTAAATTTCATCATTGGGTGCCTAAATCTAGACTTGCAAGCCTAAGTTTTAGCACCCGTCACACCTAGTTTTGAATATTTGGACCAGTCTTCAAATACTATATCCCATACTGTTTTCCCATAGAATCTTGTCTCATTCAGTGGGCACAGATCTATTTGCTCCCCATGTTGTGGATGAACCCTCAAAAGGGACCAGAAGGACCTCCCTTCAGTGCATAAGATGGACCTTTTCTGGGGCTGAGACAAGGCTGTGCAGCGAAGGAGAGTCTTTTCTGTAGGACTCCTGCCTCATTTCATAGAATCGTAGAAGATTAGGGTTGGAAGAGGCCTCACCGAAACCAACCCCCTGCTCAACCCCAACTAAATTGTCCCAGCCAGGGCTTTGTTGCAGAAGCTGGAAGATAGTTGATGAATGAGGCAGGAGATGGTAGGAAGAGAGCGGATGGTTTCATGGTTAAGGCAATTGAACGTTGCCCTGGAGAACTGGATTGTACCTCTGTCTCTGTCCATTTCTGCGTGATTCTGGGCGAGTCACTGAAACCAAACTTCACACAATTAGTGTCCACTTGTGTGATCCTCGTTTTCTGGGTGCTCAGCTTAGACACCTCTGGGTCTGATTGCACAAATTCTGAATGCTCATAACTGCATCCGAATCCATGGGAGTTGTACTTGGAGTATGTACAACGCTGTGCGTTTTTGGAGTAAATTAAAAAAAACCTCTCAAATTGGGCACCTAGCATTAGCTGGAACTTTTTTCAATTTTGGTCTTTATCTCCTTGAGCCTCAGGTTCCCATCTATGAAATGAGTGAAAATACCAGGTGTTCTCCCACGAGCATTGTGAACATGGACTGATCAATGCTTGTGGAGCACTGAGATACAGTGTGCCCTTGCAGAGCCCACGAGGAAATGATTTCTCTGTGCAGTGCCGGTTTTGGATGGTGTGCAGTAAATATGGCCTAAGGCCACAAGTTTAACAACGAGGATTTAAAGAATATTGAGTAACTACCATTCAGCACTCAGTGAGGCAGGAGTTGTGTGGAAAAAATAACATATGATCATGCAAATAAAGACTGTATCATAAAGCATACGTACAAGGAATCTGAATTAGGGATGTAAAAATTCAAAACAAAACTAGCCATGTAACCGATTGAAATTCACACGGTTATATGGTGAAACGCACCACAGGCTCCTGGTGGCAGCGGTAGCCGGGAGTTTAACCAACTGGTAAGGTTAACCGATAAGCTAGTGCTTATTGGTTAACCGGTTAAACTCTTACATCCCTAATCTGAATTAACATTGAACAGGCAACCATAAGAGTGCTTGACTTTACACCTTAATGTGCTCTTAAAATGGGTTCTTATTGTTTGATTTTTGTTTGTTGTTTGTGTAGGCAGTGCAAGAATCGGGGTCCCTAAAACAAAAGGGGCTCGAAAACATGTCCCAAGTAGAGCCATGTGAAAGTATTTTGGCAACTAGGAGATTTGCTGAAAAGTGCAGTTTCAGGGCAACTTTTAAACAATTCATGAATCCAGGTTGAATTTGGAATAGCTTTAGCCAAATAAGAAATGAGGAAAGTGTTTTTTCAAAAAGGTTGAAATGGTGTGTTTGTGTGCATGTATTTGTTTGGGGAGGTGTTGACCATTTGTTTTTAAACAAAACTTTTGATTTTGGAACTCTTGTTTTGCATTGACCTGAACAAACAGTAGTAATGGTAGTTACTTACCAGCTTTGTGGTGTTGAGAGAATTTGAAAAAAATGCTGTTTTGGTTTGAAATAAACAGCCTCTTTTTGGACTTCTTGATTCAGTGGCCAAACTGCAAAATCAACAGTTTGTTCAGGGTAGTCCTGAGTTGTGGTGCCTTTTCCATCCTGATGCTTTTTCTTTCACCTTCTATTGGGGAGGTGTAATTGTTACCGTTAAAATACAGGCAGGGAGTTCCCAGAAGACTCTCCGCATAGGGTTGCTCTGAGGCAGACTTGGGATGAATAGCAATTAAAAAGAAGAGATAGGGAAAAGTTCATTCCGAGGGTAAGTT
Source organism: Rafetus swinhoei (assembly GCA_019425775.1). Taxonomy (NCBI): domain Eukaryota; kingdom Metazoa; phylum Chordata; order Testudines; family Trionychidae; genus Rafetus; species Rafetus swinhoei. The sequence continues at coordinate 2,033,353 of JAFJHL010000226.1, forward strand.
GCTTTGCAGAAGTCAAAAAGATTGCCACAAGCAATTCTGCCTAGCTGATCTCAGCTGAGGGACTGACTAGTCCCTGTTTAGGCTCCCTGGGATGTTTGGAGGAGCTGGGTTTGCATGCTTCAACTTTTTTTGCAACTTCTTTGGAAGTTGTGTGGATGTTGACAAGACCTGAACCTGCCCCTTTGTCTCCAGGGTATCGTCTTCTTTTTTTTAACTTTGCTTGAAAGTCTGTTTTGTATTTTTGGATTGCTCTTTGGTGAGGTTCTCGTATTTACTGTAGCTGCTTCAGATGAATCCTGAGACATTCTCACTTCAGAACAGCAGTGCAGCAGGGCTGGGTGGGATGAGATGCAGCTGCTTCTCTACCTAATACAGGCACAGAACTCAGATGATAGTTTGAGGAGTGAGTGAACCCTGGCATGGCTTTTTTCAATGTTACTAAAGCCTGTAAGAATGTGATTTGGGTGCACAGGTGACTGTGCATGGACAAGGAATGATTGACGTTGTTGGGCTGGAGGTGAAGAAAGCAGCTAGTCTTAAATCAGTGACTCTGTAAAGCAGCCAGTGCCATTGTGGGGGTGTGCTGCTGCTTTCCGGTTGGGTGCATTCCTGCAGCGTAAGGAAAGCACGCCTGGAAGACAGCAGTGCGCTGATGGACGATTCGAAGTGCTGCAGTGGCTGTCGGTGCTGTAGAGTCTGTGCACCTTGCAGTCACACTGGATTTTATCCTCCCAAACACTCCTGTGAAGGAGGGACATACCACCCCTACGGTGCTGATGAGAGACTTGCCCCAAGTGAGTCTGTGACTGAGCCAGGAACTGAAGCCAAGTGTCTTACACCAAGTCCAATGTCCCATCCACTAGCTTGTAAGAACACGAGCGCGGCCAGACTGGGTCAGACCAAAGGTCCATCTAGCACAGGGGTGGGCAATAATTTTTGGCTGGGGGCCACTTCAAAAATTTTTGAAGGGGCAGCATCAGGATGCTTCTGGGCTACCCCATCCACAGGCCATAATTGGATCCGGCCCACAGAAGCCTTTTTGCTCAACCCTGATCTAGCCCAGTGTCCCATCTTCCAACAGTGGTCGATGCCACACAAGGTGCACCAGGGGAAATGAACAGAACAGGGAATCATCTAGTGATCCATCTTCTGTCGTCCATTCCCAGCTTCAGTCAGGCAAGGGATGCCATTCCTGCCCATCTCGGCTAATAGCCATTGATGGACCTTTTCTCCATGAATTTATCTAGCTCTTTTTGAACCCTGTTAGAGTCCTGATCCTCACAACCTCCTCTGGCAAGGAGTTCCACAATTTGACTGTGCGCTGCATGAAGAAATACTTCCTTTGGTTTGTTTTAAATCTGCTACCTATTAATTTCATGTGGTGACTCCTACTTCTTATGTTATGGGAACAAGTAAATAACTCTTCCTTATTAACTTCTCCATACCAGTCATGATTTGATAGACCTCTATCGTATTCCCCTCCCCCAGTCTCCTATTTTCTAAGATGAATAGTTCCAATCTTATTAATCTCTCCTCATATGGCAGCTATTCCATACCCCTAATCATTTTTGTTGCCCTTTTCTGAACTTTTTCCAATGCCAAGCTATCTTTTTTGAGATAAGGCGACCATATCTGCACACAGTATTCCAGATGTGGGTGTACCATGGTTTTATATAGAAGCAATAAGGTATTCTCTGTCTTATTCTCTATCCCCTTCTCAAATATTCCTCTCAGAGGAGTAGCCGAGTAAGTCTAATTAAAAAAAAATTAAAAAACAACAACGGTCCTGAAGCACCTTAGAGACTAACAAAAATATATAAATAGTATCACGAGTTTTTGTGGGCACAACCCACTTCTTCGTAGTGTCATGAGATTTCGGCTGCTGCACATGGAGTGGCTGTTTTCAGCGAACTACCCACAATGACTCCAAGATCTCTCTCGTGAGTGGTAACAGCTATTTTAGCCCCCATCAGTTCGTATGAGTAGTTGGGAGTATGTTTTCCAGCGTGCATTACTTTGCATTTATCAACATTCAAATTAATTTGCCATTTTGTTGCTCAGTCGCCTAGTTTGGTGAGACCCTTTCTGAAGCTCTTCCCAGGTGGCTTTGGACTTAACTCTCTTGAGCAGTTTTGTACCCTATGCAAATTATGCCACCTCCCTGTTACCCCTTTCTGCGGATCATGGATGAATTTGTTGAACAGGGTTGGTCCCAGTGCGGCTCCCTGTTCACCAGCCCACTCCTGGGCTCCAAAGGAAGTGCTGGAGGTTTGGGTGCTAGCGCTTCCCAGCCCCGGGGGATGAATTGACGTAGACCTGGAGGTCAGGAACGGTCTGTGCACGTGGACAGGTGGCTTTCTGGGGAGAGCACATGGCTGGGTTCTGTTGCTAGATGGCCTTCCCCTCAATTCTGCTGGTCCCTGTTAGGACGAGGGTGAGCGGCGGGGCCTGGCCTGCTGTCCCCAGCAAACGTTGCTACTTGTATAACTAGTTAGAATTGAAAAATTCCCACCGAAATGCAGTAGCCTGATGCAGTTAATAGCTCCTCCCCATCTCCATTTCCACTGCCAGGTTCCCTTTCCATTCGGGCCCCTCGCTCCTCCTCAAACAGTCCACCTCTGGCCTCCCCCAGCTTCCCCACAGGGTCCTCTTAGTCACTTGGTGGCTGCCTCCTCAGCTCCTCCCTGAGCTGGGGTCCAGTGTTGGGAGCGGCCCTCTGTGTGTCGGGGTGGGCTGCTTTCCCCCAACCCTGCTGATAAATCAGCCACACCCTCCTGGCAGGCAAATCAGTTAAAGTTGGCTGCCCCCTCCGCCCACAGCCCTTAAATAAACCATCTCATGCCATTGCCCCCAGTCAGTCAGGGCAGGGAATCAGTCCTTGCTGTTCCTTTTCCCCACCAATCCCTCTGCTGGGATAGCCGGTCCCTCCGGCAGCACCCACTACTGGGGGAATCGGGGCCCCTCAAGCCGCTCCTCAGCCTGTCCTCAAGGGCAGCCAAGTTACTCAGCATGGCAGCTCGCCCCCCTCCTGGCAGAGCTGCCCTTGTGGCATCTCAGGCCCTTCATCCTCTGCCCCCCATCCCTTAGCAAGGGGGTGGGTCGCTGCAGGCTTGCCGGCCATCTCTGCATTGCCACTGCGCTCCAGCCATGACTGGGAGGTTTCTGCACAGCCAGGCGGGCTGGTAACGGAATTTTTTTTTTAAATGTAAGCTGAGATTTTGCAGAAACTGCCGGCCTTGCCTGGGAAGGATTCCTGCTCGCTGCGGGTGAGCTGGGAAGTGGATTTTTCCAGCATGATTGAACCATGATGTTTCCTTGCCGAGAGAGGAAAAATCTGGCCTGATTCTATTGGAGCCTTTTTGGAAGAAGAAGAGCTGTATTGCAGCTTCCTCCCCCTCCCTGCTGGACTCTGCTGGGGAGGCCAGTCCATTTTCCCTGCCAAAGCCCTCCGGCTGGCTGGGTGTGGGAGAAATGGCCAAGAGGGGCTTCCTCCCCATGCAGTCCTAGCGGGAACGGGATGGAAAGGGTTGGAGAATGCAGAACAGGAGTTTGCCCCCTTCCCCCCAAATTTCCATGCAGCTGTAAGCAAATGTGAAGCCAGCTCTGGAAAGCGCCTTCCAAGAAGGCAGTAATCAGACTCCGAAGCGGTGGGAGTGTCAAACGGGTTACCTAGAAGTTCCTGCTGGTGGATGGAACAGCCATTTATCCCCGGGCCCTTTTTTGACACCTCGAGAGGCTGTGGTGACAAGAGGAGCCGTGCGAAGGGGCCACTTGTCGGTCGCTGTTTTAAGGCTGGTTTCCTTTCCAAGCCGTGGACACTGGAAATGTCCCGCACAGAGATCCAGATCGCAGATGCATTTACTGTTTGTTTAGCTTTCAGCGTAAGCTGCTTTTTCATTATGTTGCCAGGATCCTCTAAGCAGGCTGTGGAATGTAGCAAGGGCCAATTACAAGGTGTCTATTTAGTCGTTATTAGATTGGAATGCTCGCTTCTGCCAATCAAGATGTTTTAGGCAAGACACTCCCTCTATTTTGGCAAGAGATCCACAGAGCAGCCCACTTGAAGGAACAACTGTCAAAGAGCAAGCCGTCCAAGCCGGCCGAGCGTTTTCTTGTCCCCGGCCCCGTGCAGTGCAGCAGTCCCTCTCTCTCCAGGAACTGCGTGTGAAGCGGTCCCTGAGATCAGTCTGCAGAGGAGGTGCAAGCCAGGAGGCGGAAAAGGATCCAGACCCCTGAGCCCAGGGAGCTGGTGGCCTTTCAAAGAAACCTCCCGGGCCTGAGAGTGCGGGAATGGTAGTGAGTGTTTACGCAACACCAACAGGCAGAACCGAACCTGGGACCTCTGGAGTGAGCGCCTGAGCCTCTGCAGCGTGAGCGAAAAGCCAGTGGGCTCCCAGCTAAGGCCGTAGAGCACACTCGTTATTCTCTCGGTAAACACAGCGAGACAGCGCGTCACACCCAGGAAGTGCGTGGGTGACACTTAGCCTTGGGTAGCCCCTCGTTAGACTCGAAGGTGCTGCTCTCCTGTGAATGGGTGTTGTGTCCCCAGCTACGGTTCCTGGAGCAGACACCTCTGTGGGGCATATGCCCATTGCTCAGCTTGCGTGGGGAACGGCATGGTAGAACCTCGGCGTTACGGACAGACTCCTCGACCGCACCCCTCATTTGGAGCCAGACGTGTGGAATCCGGCAAGAGCAGGAACAGCCCCCAAAAAGCAAACACAGTTCTGTGTGAACTGTAAACTGCCAATGAAAGGGAAAGTTTAAAAATAAAGATTCGGCAGGGTAAGGATCCCATTTCTGTGCTTCTTTCATTTACATTAAGATGGATAAAAGCAACATTTTTCTTCCGCATAATCAGGTGTCAAAACTGTGTTCAGCCAGTGTTCAGCTGTAGACTTTTGAAAGAGAAGCCAGAACTTCACTTCTTGATATGAACGGCTTCTGCTCCCGCGGTGCTCGGAACTCGAGGCTCTGCAGTGTTCTGCCCAAGGCCTGACCCTGGATAGAGGATGTTGGTGTTTTCCCTGGAGGTGGCAAAGGCATTTCTGTGTGTCCCCCCTCCGCTTGCTTGTGGGTGGAATGCAATACCTGGCCACAAGGCCCTTGCAGCCCCTCCTACTGGCCATGCACAGCCTCTGCGGCACATCCGTGTGCCGAGATGGAGTCGTAATTTCCGCGGTTCTGGAGAAGGCCTGAGGTGATGGGGGTTTCCTACTCTCGGTGGGAGTTCAATGCAGACAGCAAGTGTGGAGGGTCTCGTGTCAACAGGAGGGACCACTGTCCATGTTAATTCCCAGGTGGCTTCTTACAATCAATGTGATCACCACACACTTGCAGGCCCTAGCCAGGCCTAGAGAGAGCCTGGTCCCTGCCCCAGGGAACTTCCATTGTGTGCAGACCTGGCTCATTACTGGTAGTTCTTGTTCTAGACCCCACGTTTGCCTCTGCATTGCTTCTTGGGGGTTACCCGCAGAATCAGCAGTGGGCTAACGCAGAATCCCACAATGCCATTTTCTTGGAAGCTTTAGAAAAGTGGCAGGACAGCTGATTTTGTGTCAGATTGCATGTTGAAAACAACCAATGGGATTGGTTAGGGATGAGAACGACTAGTCAGCTCCAACACTAGTCGACTAATCGTTCCACTCCCCCCGCCCCGCTGCTTTGATCAGAAAGAGGCAGCAACGGGTGGGAGTGCGGACGGGGTGCTTCAAAGGGCAGCACCGCGTGGAGTCTGGGGCCAGACCCTGGGTTCCATGTGGCGCTGCTGCTTTGAAACGCTCACGCAGCCCAGGATGGAGCCTGGGGTCTGCCGCTTTGAAATGCCACGTGCAGCCTGGGTCCCCAGCTGGCCCTGGGCTGCATGCAGCGTTTCAAAGTGGCAGCACCGTGTTGCTCCACATGGTGCTGCTGCTTTGAAACGCTGCATGCAGCCCAGGGCCAGCTGGGGACTCCCCCGCTGACCCCGGGCTCCATGTGGCGCTGCCGCTGTGAAACGCCGTGGGGAGCATGGGGCCAGCGGGGGACCCCATGTTCCCTGCAGCGTTTTTGCCTTTGAAGTGTAGCAACAGCCCCTGGGGCTGTTGCTACACTTCAAAGCTGAGGTGCCTTATCACCTAATTGAATAGTCGATGCAACGACTATTCGATTAGCCCATTAATCTAAATTTAACATCCCTAGGATTGGCCCTGTTAACTATAGGCTGATACTGATCCCAAGCAGAATGCTAGAGAGGCTCATATGGGATGCAGTCGCTAAAGTGTCAAATGTTGGAAGCACAGTTAATGTCAGCCTGTGTGATTTTATGGGACCCAGGTCTTATCGAACTGAATGTTGTCATTTTATGGGATTACGGGTTTGGTTGATACAAAATATCCGTTAACATTATGTTTGGTAAAGCATTTGACTTGAGTCCGCATGATACTCTAATTACAAAACAACCCACCCACCCCCGCATTATACAGAATTAGTGCAGGCAGTTTTAAATAGATTACAATCGGCTAATCGATACACCTCAAATCAAATGTGAAAAGAGAATTGCCAGCGTAAGGGGTGGCGCAAGGGTCTCTTCTCGGCCCAGCGCTGTTGAGAGTCTTTCTCAGGAATATGGAGAAATGATTTCTGGCGATGGCCGCAGAGGGCGTGCGTTGGTGGGGTGGTTAAAGAAAAAGGTCAGTTCTGCGGAACGATCTGGATTTCTTGGTGTAGGATGGACTCATTTGAGCAGTTTCAGTGCAGGATTGTGGACAGGGCGTATCGTTCATGCTTGTAGGAAGGGGGTTGTATTTCGGAAAGGGGCGACTCTGCAGTGGACTTGAGGGTGCTGCTGGAAAAGGGGATGTAGTGGGCCAGAGGGGCTGTAGGATCTTTAGATGGTGACGGGGATGCTGAGTAGGATCAGGGCTGTGGTATTATCTTTGTATACCATCTGGGTGAGGACGGGACAGGAAGTTGGAGAGGACTGAGAGAAGAGAGGTGTGTGAAACCCACTTTACAGTGCAAGCCGAAAGCTTGATCTCTAGCTCAGGGGTGGGGAACCTTTTTAGGGTTGGGGGCTGCGCACAAGTGAGAAGCCAAAAAACCCCAAACCCCTCATTGACAGTGGCCCCAACTGAGACGCAGAAAGACCCTCCTCACATTCCCCTTGCACCCCAGAGCCTAGTGGGGCCCAGGCTGGTAGATTTTGTGTGCTCCAGCCCTGCAGTGGGCAGCGGGGGGCTGGAGGGCCAGCGTGGGCTCCCCAATGCTGGGAGGACCCCTAAGCCTCAGGGGCCAGATCCAGGCAAGCCAGGGGCCGCGTTCGGCCCCAGGAGCTGAGGTTCCCCACCCCTGCTTTAGCTTGTCAGAGGTTAGGCTTTGTAGGAGCTATCATAGTGACACGTTACATGGGGGGTGATGATGGGGGTTACCTTACTTTTGCAGGGTGAATTCAAGTCAGAGCCTTCCTCTGAGAACACGCTACCAGGACGGACCAATCTAGGTTGGGCATCTGTAGCGTTTAGCTGCCAGGTGGTGAGTTTTGTAAGTTACGTGAGGCCCAAACCACGCGGGTTTTGCAGATCAAAGCCAGAGCTCGCATTGCACCTGGACATGACTTGGTGCATGGCACCAAGCTATACCACGTGCTGCAAGCGAGAATCACCCCTGGGTAACGGGGTGGGCGGTGCCTGCGCTGGGCTGCAACTCCTGAAAAGCTGCGTCTGTAGCGAGGCTCCAAGTCAGGGTGTTGGGCGCTCGGGGGAAGGGGACAAACTCCAGGATAGACACAGCAGAGAAGCCCTCTTGGTTTCTTGCTTTTGGGACTGTGGGTGCAAGACATCCGAGCAAGGAGCTTGACTAATGCAGGGTGGAGGGAACTGGAGCCCCGCAGGGCCCCCAACCTCCTTGTCTTTCTTCCATGCTCATTTGGCATCCTCTCACTGACTTCGGAAAATTTCCATAACAAAACCCTGAGGCTCACAGGACTCCGCGTTGCCAGAATTTTGACCTAATGCATCTCGGCCTCTGGTCCAGAGGGGCAGCTGCACTGGTGTCCTGTGCAAGAGACTGCGTGGACACAGAAGCAGTTGCAAAGCCTACTATAAATGTCCTCTCCGAGAGCGAAGAAGGGAGACTCTCATGAGCCAGTCTAGCTCTGATATGGCCCACAGGTGAAAGCGCAGGGTCAAGCCCAGTTGATGGAGCTAACGGGACTGATGCTTGAGGTTGTCCATGGCCAAAAGGAAACCAGCCTCTGTCCCGAAGTTGTGGTCGGGGAGGAGGTGGAGGAGTCTGGGGTTACCACAAGCTCCTCCGTAGTCTTCGCTAGAGAGTAAATAAAGGATACTCGAGAGAGGGCAGTAATGGTGAGATCAGCAACCCGAAGAGGGGAAGCAGTGCATCACGGGGCCATAGCACCGCAGGCCTGGGGAGGAGAGATGCGGGAGGGGGAGTCCCTCTTTAGAGAACAATGGCAGAGCGCGTGACTCACCTTCCTCTCTTCTCAGAGCCTGGCCAGGGCTAGAGCCGCACACTCAGCTGGAAGTTGTGAACATCGTGTTTAACTCTGGCTCGCTCTCCGCCAGCCCCACTAGTGCACAAGGCAAAACACGGGGGGAGTTGAGATTCTCCGTGAATATTCATTCTGATGACCGCACATCACTTTTGCATCCTTGTGTTCTGTCAGTCTGACGTTCTTCCTCTGCTGTTTTCTTCTGTGGGGAATAATGTAGCAAGCTTTTCTTGGGGGGTGCTGTGAAGAGTGCCACTGTCGCGGTGGGGGGGGTTGAGGAAGGGGGTCGGTGGGGCTTGAATGCCGAAGATCTTAGCAATCCAATCCTCTAGCATTTGCTGGTAAGGAAAGATGGTGTCACTTGCAGGGGAGCCCAGGTGCTTTGGGAAGCTCTTGTGTTACTGACACACCTTCAGGTTACACCCTCTCCAGAGCCTTTTCCATTGTTCACGTGGTTTCTCTCCTTGTTGCTGAACAGCTCTAGATTAGCCCGTTGGTTTTGCCATGGCAACGTCAGTAGAAAAGTCTCCCCAAATAAGGACGGGACTGCCCCAGGTGACGCATGGGATGGACGTCACCGGCTGCTTTATTCAGAGCAAAGTAGCTTGTTTTGCAGGAGGCAAGTGGCAATTGGGGAGCTAGTCCCAGTGCTCGTTTTCCGGGTGGAACGTGCCTTCGTTTCCTTGCTTCTCTGCTACACCTCCCGGGTTGCGTTCAGACCTTGCCTTGCTACCGTCTTATCCGGTAGTTCAGGGGTGCTGGGCACCAGGTTGGAAATTCTTAATGCATTTTGCTGCTGCGGACCGAGAGGAGCACGTGCTGCTCTTTATATATGCTCTTAATCGAGGTTCTTTCACAAAGGCAGTCGGAGGGCTAGAGAGCCCTGCTACAATGCAGGGTCTAGGAGACTGAAATGTACCTCTGCTTCATCCCATCACCCAACTCTCTGGATTAGGGATGTCATCGTGTAGCCGATTAACCGATAAGCTGAAGCTCATGGGTTAATGCTATAGACGTATGCGCATCTCCCGCATTTTTAGAAGCCTGGATCAGTCCTGGCTTGTAGCGGGTCTGGGACCTACCCCCGCTGCGGTTCTGCATTTAAAGTGTGTTAGAAGTCGGGCGGGCGGGCAGCCCGTCTCAGTCCTGGCTCACACCGGGTCCAGGACCTACCCACGCTGTGACTCTGCATTTAAAGTGTATTAGGAGCCAGGTGGACAGGCAGCCCAGCTCAGTTCTGGTTCACACTGGGTCCAGGAGCTCAACACCCCCCAGACAGGGGCTGCTACCACCCTGCACTGCTGCCTCCTTATCAGAGGCAGCATCATGGGACAACAGGGAGCCGGTCCGCAAGGGGAGCTGGTTTTTAAACTGGCTCCCCTCGTGGACTAGCTCCGGCCTGGCACCCCACACAGCAGCGCAAAGTGTCGGGGGCTCCTCTGGAGTGAGGCCGGAGCACGTTGGCTGCCAGCCCCACCCCCAGGACTATAGAATAGTCGACTACCTGAGAAGAATTCATGAGGTTACTCGACTATTCAGCTAACCGATATTTAACATCCCTAGTCTGGATTGCTTTCACCTCTGCAGTCTCACTTGCTAAATGTTTTGGGAGGCCGCCTGCAGTGCTCATAACCAAGGCTCTTTAACAGAAACAGAAATTTCCCTAAAGTGCTGACTTGTCTACGCTAGGATGGTTTGCTGTTAGAGCTATCTCTGTAAAAGCCTCTTATGTAGGTGCAGTTAGATCAGTGTAAAAGGCCTTCTACTCGTGTAGGGTGGTTCAGGGATAAGCACAATTGTGCTAGGGTAGCTGCGTCTACACCAAGCATTTTACTAGGGTAACTGTTGATTTAAAAAACAAATTAAAAATAATAGTCACACCCTCCATCCAGCATAGCTATGCCAGTCCAGGTTTTAAGGCTATACTCAGCTGAATGATCCTTACATTCGCTCTTTCTCTGACTGAGTAACTCGTCAGATGAGGGCTTCGGGGAGACTGTATATGAACTTTATGGCAAACATTAGTGTTATCTGCTGGGAGTCTCTCTCACTATTCCCAGACAAAAGCCATGTTTAAATGGAGCTACAGTAGAACCTTACAGTTACAAACACCAGAGTTATGAACTGATCAGGTACCTTACCTGAAGTACGCAATCACGTGTCACACACACACTACGTTATTGTGTTAAATGTAAACTACTAAAACAAAGTGGGGTTGGGGGAGGAGCAACATTTTTCTTGTTCATAGTAAAGTTTCAAAGCTGTAAGAAGTTGATGTTCAGTTGTAAACTTTTGAAAGAACCATAACATTTTGATCAGTTATGAACATTTCCATGTTGTGAACAATCTCCGTTCTAAAGGTGTTAGTAACTCTGAATTTCTATTGTAAGTTTAAGAATGAATATTAGATATGTGGGTAGAGTGAGGGAAACAAGATTTTTTTTTTTAAATTAATCCCCCAAGTAAGCAGTATTATCTCAGGAATTTCAGAGTTAAGATGAATCTTAAAACAAGTCAAAGCATATTCAGAGATGGGAATGCAGCTAAGGCACTCAGATGGCTGCTACATGAAGAGGTAAAGCTATGCAGTTACAATTAATGGATGTTTGTGTTTGCTATCCCAGATGAAATGACATTAGATTTTCATATTTTGCCCTAGTGATGACTCTGTCTGAGTTTGACATATTGCTACTGTGCAGAGATGTATCTGTCTGCAAAAGAAAATATACCCTCTTAAGCATGCATTCAGGGTTGCCAAGAAAGTGTTTGAAAGCCTTGGCGAGAAGATGGATTGGAGCAGGACACCGCTATTTATCTGTACTGCAGTAATTAGTACTTGAAGGCCAGGGCTCTCTTGTGCTAGGGACTCAACAGACAGGGGCGGCCTGTGACTATAGGCCGACTCAGCCGTCGCCTTCAACGGGGTGCCTGATGATGACGTCATGGGGTGCCCGATGATGATGTCACAGGGCGCCCGATGATGATGTCACTCCATTGACTGCCATGCAGGCGGGGACACCGATCGCGCGTTCTGCCTGGAGCGCCAGCTGCCGCAGTTGGCCTCGGACCGCTTCTGTCAACAGACATACGCTTCAGTATGGGAGCTTGGTATCAGAGGGCATAGAGGGATGGACACAACACTTAACAGCAGCAGGCCTCTCCTGATACCAAGTTTCATCCAAACCAAGTGGGTTAAAACGACACTTGTCTGCTCAATGTCCCGGACAAGTGCAACTCTTCCAGCCACTGGCAGAAATCTGAGTTCAGTGCAGTGATGCTGTTTCCACAGTTTCTTCCACCTTAATCTAGCAGATAGGGAGGCAACTTTTAAACAAAACCTAGATTTGAGGGATAAATCTGGGTCTTTGCCCCTGCTATAAAACAAGGGGAGAACTCCGGATTAAGGTCCCTCAAGCACAGTTCAGCCTTTTCCTGTTCTCAGCTAAACCTATGAACTTTGTGTTTGGGCTCAGCCATGTTGCCTAGGTAATGAAAGTTTCCATAGCTTCTCGTCCTTGGGTGGCTCCAGGCGTCATTAATTAGATGAAGCCAGATTTCCAGTGAAACTTTGACAGCAATCTCTGCAGCCTGTAATCTGTCAAATTCTCACAAAACTTTCTTCCGTTGCTTTTGCTAATTTCTAGCCTGTTGCTGTAGGGAAGTTAAACCAAATTAACCAGAGATCTGAATTAAAGTGCACTAGGGCTTGGGTACACAGGAATATTAATTTGGATTAAAATAAAATGTGACATTACAGCAGAACAGCTACTCCTGATTAATTATTCCTGATTCACTCCCTGTGAGGGACGCTTTTATCTTGGAAATAAGAGTGGTTTATTCTGAATTGGCTTGCTCAAGGCACTTCTCATTCCAGAATAACAGTATCCAAACTGGGAGTGAATCAGGAATAGCTATTCCGAAATATCTCCCTGCACAGACTTGACCCACTGTGTGACGACTTGTATTCAGCCCGTGAAATGAGGCACTTTACAATCACATTTCTTAATTTGGCTTAACTGTTCCTGAGTGGTGCCATGTAGACGTGCGCTGGGGCGGGGGGAGAGAGGTCATTTGAAAGAGGCCTGTTCCCTTGCTTGCCACGTGAAGCAAATGGTGGCGGTTGGAAGTATTTTTGAGTTTCTGCCATGTGTATTTACACCAGGGGGAATCAGTTACGACAAAGATCACATCTGTAATTTTTTTTTATTTTTTGGTCAAGGTCCATCTGTCTTGATCAAGGTCTAGACTCCAGAGAAAATAACAAAAACCAACAAGAGTAATCAAATCAAAAGATTGCAGTGTGTGTTCAAAAGCGTCTGTGTTTGGCCCTTGGTCCGCTGGTTTAGACCAGCAGTGCCCAACCCGTGGTTGCCTTCTTGGGGGGTCGGGAGTGGCAGGAGAGTGGCCGTGGCCGACAATTAAAGGGGCCGCTTCCTTTTTTTTTTCTCTGCCAAATTCGGCGGCCCCCGCGGGGGTCGCAAATGAGAAAAGGTTGCGCACCACTGGTTTAGACTGTTAATTGTTACTACTTTGTGAGCAAAACTTTAAATAAGGCATTGACACGCCTCCATCTGAAGTTTAGGGTAATTGGAGCAGGGAATTCCTCTGGTCTTTGCCACTATCTCAGACAGCAAAATGAAATGGGAGAGACCTCCTCCTTATGCTTTTCCCTGCATTCCTGAATGGCATCTTCTGCAGCTTGGGACAGTCTTGTTGCAGATGGAGATTCCACAGCATTACAAAGGAATGCGGTTTTGTCCTGTGTGGATGCTTGTAGCCTTTGGCGGGTCATTTCTCATGGCTGGCAAGTTCTTGCATTGTCGTCAGTATGTCATTCCTTTCATTCTTCCTCCCCTATGACATTTGCAGTATCTAATTGTGGACCTGCAGGTTGAAATCTGTCTGGGAGGAGTCTTATCAAGCATGAATTTGTATCTCTCTAAATTGCTCACCTCGTGCTACACTGAAGGCAATGTTAGCATCAAAAGGTTGCAGCTTGTTTTATCAAATTCAGGTCTTTGCCTTTCAGCTGGTTTTAATACCATAATTGGAACAATCCTTGCTACTCTTGGATTAAAGGAGTGGACACTGAAGAGTTGCTGAAAGGCCTGGAACAGGAATGTAAATGGTCATTCATTGCAGCTACTTGTTTGACCGCATCAAAAATGTCTCTCTCGCCAGATCCTCAAGTTCCATCTGTGTTCTGTGCTTCCATTTCAGTGGGCCGGGTTAATTGTTCATTCTTACATGGATCTTCTGCACTTTTTAACACGAGCATGAGATTTTCTGTCTTGCTCCGTGACAGCTGGCAGCGTTGTCTGCATTCTGCTTTGGAAGAATTCTCCATTTTCTTTATTTCGGTCTGCTCAGTTGCTTCTTCTTGCCACTTCATGAAGGCCTGTTGAGTGTGGTGTACTCACGACGGGTGTTTGGCAAGCCCTGACCACTGGTCGTGCATGTGCAGCGTTCGCGTTTAGCAGTTAGAATGAAACGTAACTGGGAATAGGCATCCTGAGGCAAGTCACAGCCTCTGCGCCTCAGTTTCCCCATCTGTGATATGTGTGTTGATCTTTGTAAAAGGCTCTGAGATCCATAGATGAAAAGTGCTAGATACAAAATTAAATGACCCAATGCCACAAAGACTGAAAAATTAGCTGAACTCACTGGCTTTGAATGGACCTGCAGGCCCAGCTGCTCTGCTCACCATCCAGAAGTTTCAAAACCGGGGCAAGCCTGCTTCCCCTTCCCCTGTGGCCTCCAGTGCCTGTTGGTGTTTCCCACTGTCTGTGCTCCTCTCTCCAATGACCCTGACCCTTGCTGGTCCCCTCCTGGCTTCTGCACAGTTTGCATTGGTTCCTAATCTTCATTAGAGGGACCCTGCTTCCCTTGTAACTTTTCAGAAGACGTGGGTGCCCAGTCATTGAGTGCAAGCCTAATGTTTCTGGTACCCAAACCTTCCCGAGGTCTGCTGGGTTCCTGTAAAGATTTTAGGAGGGTGGAAACTCACAGTCCTCAGAGAATGAGTCAGAAATTGGGGCTTGTGTCGCTGAAACTGAAGGCTGTGGAGGGGGTGAGAGCAGAGGAGCGAATATTCTTGCTAGTCTCAAGCAGCCGGAGGGGATTTGTGGCAGGGTGGGGCTTACATTGATCTGACACCTCCTGGCTCTGAAGAGCTGCCGTCTTCAGGAAGGATGCAGGACTGGGTGAGAGAGCTGCGTTTGCTTCCTCACACACAGGTTCTTCCCACACACACAGGGGAGGGGAGTGGGGTGTTCCTTCGCCCCATCTTTCATATATTTAATCCACAGGCCCGTGAGTGTCTAGAAAGCTGCACAAGCCCTGGGCTGGACCTGTGACACCCCCTCCCAGCTGTGGCAAGGTGCTTTCTGAGTTCTCTCCCCGGGCATTGCTCCTGGAGAGGAGAGTGGGGAAGGAGCTGAGGGTCGGCTGGGCAGGCCAGGGCAGAACCTTCGATCCCTGCAAAGAATGGTGAAATGTGTCGTGCACAGAGGTGCTCCTTGCTGTTGGGGCATTGAACACAATGGCCCCTTTATGTCTGTCCCTTAATTATGCTATTCGGCTAATTACCCCGGGTTTTTGGCTAAATGAGACCTACAGGAGGTTGCCCCCACCCCATTTTTCCAACAGGATTCACAAATTAAAGCAATGAAATAAGTGCTCCGGGCAACCTTTGTAAGACCTGGTTTTGTTAAGGGGCCTTAACACGCATTCATCATCCTTCTGGTATTCTGAGCAGCTGCTGTTGATTAGGTCACTAAACTATTGTTTCTCCACTGGAGTCACTGGTGGGAGCAGGGAAGGAGTGGAAGTAGAATGGGGAACATCATGGACCCTGGGGAATGCCGGGAATGCTGCCCTGCTCTGCTGGGGGGTTGGAGCCACCACACTTGATTGGGGGGGCGGCCGGTCCGCTGCGCCCTGAGGCAGTCAGCACACGCAGGCGGTACTTCGGGGTGGAGGGGCGGCTGGGCGCAGTCAGGCGGAGGCTGGCTGGATTCTCGGTAGGGCCAGTCTGAGCGCCGAGGGGCGCGAGGCGGTACCTAGTCCCCAAGGGATCTCTGGTTGTGTGCTGAACACCGCGCACGGCGGAAGGGGGCTTTGCATTCCCGGGGGAGGGGGCAGGCTGGGGTGTGTTGGATCATCTGGTTCAGGACTGGGAAAGCTGCTGACAGGTGTCTCCTGGGGAAGGTAGGCAGCTGTGGATTCAGGGCACGCAAGCATAGGAAGGGGGGTGGAGGTGGGGGCTCGCCGCGAAGGCCTAAGGAGTGTACGGGGCTTGGAGGGGGTTGTGAAGCTGCTGCAGGATCCAGGGTTCAGGGAAGGGGCTTCGTTCCTGTCAGACCTCCGTACTGCGGGGGAAGGCGCGGGAGGTGTGACTAGGCTGTTTTATTCTCCGGCCTCGTCCCAGTAATCATGCGGTGGAGCTTAGCTAGGGAGCCCCCATCTTAAGCACCTGCCAGGACACGAGCCTGGCTCCAAAAGACGGACGGACGTTGCGCGAGCCAGACTCGCCCGTTTTGTAGACATTCGGTCTAGAGCCGTGGTGGGGAACCACTGACCCACAGAACAAGTGAGAAGCAACAAAAAACACCCAAAACCTCACTGACCTGGTTCCCAACTGAGAAGCAAAAAAAGCCGGAAGAGGCACACGCCTCACACCCAGCTCAGGGGTGCCAGAGCTTGCGGGGTGGAGGGAGCCCCAAGCCTTGCCAGAGACCACATTGAAGTAAGCCGGGGGCTGGGCAGTCGTAGGTCCCCCACCCCTGGTCTAGAGCATTGGGCCTCCTGACCGCAGGACAGTGAGTGGGGACTGAGGTTAGCAGGTGTCTTGGTAGCTTGCAAGTCGAAGGGATATCTTCCACCCCTCACCAAATCGCTGACGTCCCAAGAGCCGCTGTTTCGGGTTTCCTCTCTCGAGGCCTCCTCGGCCACAAGACGGAAGGTTGCACCTCTCAAAGACTGTGCTGGCTTCCTGCAAACTCTCTCCAGTGTCAGACGTGGCTCGATGTCTCAGCACAGAGAACGCTTGCAGTGCTCCAGGAGAGAGAGTGCAGGAAGTTTGATTTTTTTCCATACACCAGTGCAAACGCCGGGGGTGGTATCCTGTCTCTGGATCTCAGGGGAGGCATGCTGTTGCTTTTGCTCTGGCAAGAGATAAGACTTGGAAATCTGGAGAGCATAGGCAGATGATACCATGGTTCAGTTTGCATATTTTATATGAATATGTATAAAACATTTACATACATACCACCCAGATAGCCATGTAATATGCAGCTACTGCATTGTCCCAAAAGTTACCCCATCCCCTGCCAGTTGTGTTCAGCACTTGACTAAGCCATTTAGCCTGCAACCTGGCGGCCCATGTGGCTGTGGCCCATTGGGTGTGGTGTGTGGGGCTTGGGCTGCCGTCAGTCAGGGCGATATTCAGGCCAGAGGCTCCCTCAGAGTGCTTCAAGCAGCTGTGTGTGGCTCAGTCTGAGCTGGGAGAGGGCATGCTTTGGGGAGCCTGGAACACCTGGCTGCATTTGGGATAAAATAACCTGGAACTGTGCTTCAGTGTGCGTGCTGGCCGGCCTAATTGTACTTGTGGGCCAGGTTCTTGGAGCCCCACGCGAAAGTCTCAACTAAGGGGCAGTGTCTATGTAACCCACACACCTAGGCTATGTCTACACTGGCGGCTTCTTGCGCAAGAAGTCTTGCGCAAGAAAACATCCACGCTGCCATGTGCAGCTGTGCTTTTGCGCAAGAGTGTCCATGGCAGTGTGGACGCTCTCTTGCGCAAGAAAGCTCTGATGGCCATTTTAGCCATAGGGCTCTCTTGCGCAAGAAATCCCTGCCCAGCGTCCACACTGTCCTCTTCCGCAAGAGCTCCTGCGCAAGAGGACTTACACCTGTTAAAAAAGAGCATAGCTCTTGTGCAAGAAGCCCTCTATTACCACGCCGTACTGTAAATTTCCTTGCGCCAGAGCGGGTGGGCAGTGTGGACGCTCTGCGGATTCTTGCACAAGAACGGCCATACTTGCGCAAGAAGCCGGGAGTGTAGACAGCCCTAGGGTAGTTCACTGTCCCATGGAGTGGCACTTAGACCACTTATAGCAAGAGATAAGAACAAGGGAGTGCTACAGCTTCTTAGCTCAAGCTGTAGTGTAGAGGCTCCTACACTAAGCTCCAGAGGTCCCAGGTTCAAATCCGCCTGGTGGTGGTTACATCTCCACTTGTACTTGATCCACAAACCTTTTGTTGTTCACGGGCACTTATGCCCCTCCCCCCAGGAGCGATGAAGTTTTGTGGAGATGTGCTCTCCTGCCAACGGACTGAAGCTGGGAAGCAGCGTTCACACATGCAAAATGCACCATGTCTGCTTTGACTAGTCTGTCCCTGCTTATTCCAGTCCCCTCTAGCCCATGGCTGCCAGTTCCAGTCCAGGCACTACGGCTTCTATCTGTGTCACAACTAGTCTGGGCCAGTCCACTTGGCCCCAGTTCATCCCTGCCAGTTGTAACACAAGTCAGAGACTCTGCTGTGTCTTGTGCTACCCAGTTTGTGCTTGTTGCCTACCAGCTCGGGGTGACTCGCTTTCCTTTCCTTTTGCAATAAGCTGTCAAGACACACGTGACCTTTCCGATGTGTGCAGCTGTACCCCCCGCTTAACGCTGTCAGAAGGAGAGAACCTGAAGGATTGCCTAACCAGACTGCTTTGAGCACTTGTGAAACTACACTGCAGCATATGCAAATTAGACATGGCAGCAGGTCAGAACACGCCCTCCGTTTTCCCTTTGCATCTTTAGAGGGCGCTCCGGGAGCTGCTGTTCCCAGCAAGCTGCTTAGCTGACAGCTTCTCCATAATTCAAGCAAGCTTCTGGGGGCTGCACCCCCACCCCAGGGAGCCCTAACTTGGCCCCTTGCAGACTTTATGATGCTCTTGGCCCCTGTTAACAGGGGCATCATGAGCATAAGTTCAAGGGCTTTGGTGCCAGTCTGGCTTTTCTCGGAGATGATGCCCCTGTAGCATCTTCTAAGGATATGGACACAACAGGACTCCACGCGCTGGTGCTCCACTTCCTCCCTTGGTTGCT
The DNA here is from genome assembly GCA_019425775.1 of Rafetus swinhoei. Lineage (NCBI taxonomy): Eukaryota > Metazoa > Chordata > Testudines > Trionychidae > Rafetus > Rafetus swinhoei. The sequence continues at coordinate 2,051,941 of JAFJHL010000226.1, forward strand.
GTTTGAAATTCAGGGTGCCGGTCGCTAGGCTAACCCCTAGATCAGTGTTTCCCAAATGGTGCTCCGCGGAACCCTGGGGTTCCGCAAAGCGAAAGTAAGGGTTCCCCGAGAACTCGGAAACCTCCCTCCCGCCCCATTAAAAAGACAGCTCTTGGGTTTTGTTTTGTTTTTTGCTCGACCAATTTTCCTGGCTGGGGTTCCTTGAAATTCTAAAGGGGCTCCTTGGCCAAAAAAAATTGGGGAAACACTGCCCTAGATAATCGGCACCGGTTCTCTAAAAGCTGCTGTTTCATCTCCAGATCACTGTACAATCACCGCTTATCTGGCACTGACTGTGCCAAGAGGGGGAGGGGCCATTCCTACACCTCTTAAGCTTGCTCCTGCCAAACGTGGACTTGAGTTTGTCTCTGATCCTGGAGTGGGAGTTGCATGGTGCGTCTCCTTGCTCACACTTTCAACTCATCCACGTTCTGGACTCGTTGGGTACATCCGCACAGCAGACAGACAGCGAGGCTCAAAGCCTGGGTCACCTGGCTCAGGCTATGGGGCAGAGGCACTGACTCCATGAGTGCTCTGAGCACCCACTGGCAGCCCCCCAGCAGCTCCCGCCCGCCGTGATCAGAGTTCAGGCGTTTCTGAGGGGAGGAGGGAGGACCTGGTGCGCTGGGGGTGGAACTGAGCAGGAAGAGGTGGGGTGAGGGTGGCACCTGTGGAGAGGGGGTGGGGCCGGGGGCGGGGCCTTGGGCAGAGTCAGAAGTTGAGTGTCGTCTTCTTCTGCCTTCCTCCCCCCCGGACTTTTGCTTGGGCTGGAGTCTGCACTCTGGGAGTCTCCCCGGCTTAGCCTGAGCCCGGATGTCCACACAGCTCTCTTTAGCCCCATAGCATGAGCCCCCTGAACTTGGGTCAGTTCACCGGGCTCTGGGACTCGCTGGGTGTTTGCTGTTTAGCCACTTGCCTGACAAAGTGGTTTTGTTGCTCGTTTTAAGAGCCATGGGGCACCAGTGACAGCCCTAGAAAGGTACCTGGGGAGCATGGCAGGAGGGGTTAGAAAAGCACGCACCCTGCACGTCATCACTAGTGGCTCCGTGGTCCCTGTGCCCATTGTCCACGCAGCATTCTGACAGGCTCCCCACGCGGATGCATTTCTACCTTTCCTGCCACAGCAGCAAAAGGAAACCAGACCCACGACCTCTCGTCCAGCTTGCAGCGTTGTGTGCTTTTAATAGCCACACCATTTGGCGGGGCTGCTGGTGTGTAGAGCCCTCTGCCTACTCCCGTCTCTGTTTGCATCCATCTGTTGTCTCTTGTCTTAGATTGTAAGCACCTTGGGGCAGGGATGCCTGCCTGCCTCTTCTGTGTTTGTACAGCTCCTAGCACAATAGGACCCCTGTCTGTCACTGAGGCCTGTAGGTCCTAGCGTAGCGCAGATCACCCTGATTGTTCTCACATTTGTAATGTGTACTCCCATACGTTTGGATCTGGGAACTACCTTTAGCCAAATGTGTGATGTTTGGCACTGGCAGGAGAGAGCAACGTGCCTGCTTTGTTTCTCCAGCCAGGTCAAGTCCTGCCCTAGGTAGGCCTGCCTTAGACCCCCCCAGCCGTCCTTGCACTGGCTTTGTTCTGAAATACGCGCTCACTCCTTTTGCACTTCATTCTTAAATCCTCATTACACGGTTTGTAAAGTGACTGTGCCTCCAAATGGCCATTCCATGTCCCGTCCCTCTGGGTCTAGCTAACCAGAGGCTGGAGGGCTTTGGGGGGAGGGGAGGAGGAGAAGGGGAACAATCAAGGGTTTCTGAAGGCAGGCTGAGCTGGTGGGATTTTCGTTTGCAGGGGGAGAGCCCTCTCGACTGATTGTATCCAGTTGGCTTGGATATTGACTGTGGATGAATGGGTCTGAATGGAGCCATTCAGGGTGACGGACAGGAGCTGAAAGCTGCAGACAAAAGCCACTGGGCAGTCAGTAAAACTTTCAGCGCGGGGCCTTGCCCGGAGCCGAGGAGAGGCTGACAAATGACAAAGAGCAGTAGAGTGTTGAGTGGATGCCCAAGGACAGCAGTGGGAATGACAGGTAGTTGATGATGATGTGGGGTGGGAATGGGGCAGAGGGGGGTACTTCAGCCAACAGCGTTCTGCATTTCTTAGCGTGTAAGGCTGACACCAGCGGTAGCCTTTCATGGCTGTGGTGGTCAGAGATGGCTTGACACGTCACCAAGAAAACCAACTGGAAAGGCACCGGCGTGGAGTGTCTGCGAGCGTTCAGGGACCAGCCTCGGCTCTTGTCGCTTGCTGAGTCATTTGCTCCGTAGTGTTCCGTGCCTCCCTAGAGCAGGGTGTCTGCTGTCTAGCATTTGCTATGTGGCCTTCGGGGGGGGGTGTAACTTGCTGCCTGGTGTTCGGTGTATTTGTTGATGGTTGTGTAGTAGGGTAACTCACCACCTGGTAATTAATCCTAAATAACAGTAAGCGCCCCCTGTAGATGAATCTCCATGCAAACTCCCTGTTTTTACAGCTTTGAACTCTCTGAAACATTTACATTAGTGCTTTCAAGATGAGCCTCTTTCCCAGGGAGACATTTTTGTGTGTTAGCATTTGAGAAAACCCAGTCAGCTGGTTTTAAGTTGCAGTGGGAAAACCAAAACCAAAACCTTTCCTCTCTCTAAGTGTCTGAGGGTTTGGAGCTTGGCTGGGCTGTGGATCTGGGGTTGTTGTCACACCTTAGGCTATCCTGAAAAACCGTTCCCTTGTAGGCAAGGCTTAAATCAGAATGGAAGCATTTGACTTCACATTTGTGCAGGTGTAAATAATGAGACACCGAGCAGGACAATGGAGTGTCTGAATATATGTGGAATAATTGTCCTTCCAATTTTACTAGTGACAGGCTACAGAGGAGGAGGAAGTGCAGAGGGAGGAGAAAACTTGGGCTTTAGTGGGCCTCAGTTTTCTTTGTTTTTTTTTTTTATTCTGCTCTGCTAAAATCCAGTATTTGATTTTTAGATTAAACAAACCCTTCTGGCATTGGATCCTTTTTGAACAAGCTAATATCCCATGATCTCATTTTAAAATATAGTCTCTCTCATACCTAAAAGTGATCTCCCCCACACTGAATGAAAAAACCACCTCACTGTACGTTTACATCTGGAGGAAAGAGGCCAAATGTTTGATTGTTCCAAAAATTAATTGAGCATCCCAAAAACCTAATTATTGGATGTGTCCCAGGCTCTTACCCATGGGCTGGATCCGTTCCGCCAGAACTAGCTTCTGGTCAGCCCCCACCGCTATATTTACCTGCACGGCTACAGGTACCAGTGATCACAGCTCCCATTGGCCGCGGATCACCGTTCCTGGCCAATAGGAGCTGCGGGAAACAGTGTCGCAGTCCATGGTGCATCCTGCCACTCCCATTGGCTGGGAATGGCAATCCACAGCCAATGGGAGTTGCGATCACTGGTACCTGCGGTGGTGCAGGTAAATATAGTGACGGCCTGCCAGGGGCTGCCACCATGATATTGCCCACCCCTGCTCTTACCAATGATCTTGTTACGTGGTCATAGTCGTGAGAAATCTAGAGATGGTTTTTCCTGGGCTGGACTGAGCTGTCTGTGCACTGCAGTCCATATTGAACTGTTCACCCCGCCGACCTCGGATGGGCGCACTGCTCGCTAATCTCCCATTAGTGGGAATATGCACCAGCTTTGGGAGAAGAACTTTACTTCCTGTAATCGCTCGTTCAGAGTCGCTTCTGTTGACACTCCTCACCCGCCTCTCCGTCGGCCTCAGGGCCCTTTTCGTTCTGGACTAGGAACTGAGGTTGGCAGAGCAAGCTCGCCCATACTGAGAGGTGGTGACACCCTCGCACAGAAGCGCTCTTGCACCTCCAGTTGACACTGGTTTTTATGCTTTGCTCTGGGGGAGAATACTGAGTGTTCTCTGCTTGAGATGGTTGGGGAGAATTGTTGATGCCCCCAGCTGTGAATTACACCTGGGCCACTAGAGAGAGATGGGGCCTTTCTTGGAGTTGAATGGCAGTGGACACCAGCATCCCGTCCAAAAAACGACCATCAGGGCCTTGGCCAAGACACTGTACCCTGTGAGGCTGACACTCTTTCCAGTCTTTGCCCCGACTCCTCGTTAGCGAAATCATGGAGAAGGCTGTGGCAGAGCAGCGTTGGCGGTACAGTGAAAGCGGCTTGATCCAGCAAGTCACTCACTGGAAAGCTCCATAAACTGACATTTCTGATCTTCTTGGGAAGTCCGGTTTATAGCCTGGTTGGCGTGGGGCCGGTAGGCTCCCTGCATGGCTCCCCCAGAAGCAGTGGCACATCCTTGCTGCTCCTAGGCGGAGGTACAGCCATGGGGCTGCCCATGTCCTGCTCTGAGTGCTGACTCCGCAGCTCCCATTGGCTGGGAACTGCAGCCAATGGGAGCTGCGGGGCAGTGCCTGCGGGTGGAAGCTGCGCACAGCATTGCCTAGCCGCGCCTCTCCCTAGGACCTGTCCCCATTTGCAGGCAGCCACCCAAGATGAGCGCCTCCCGGGTCCGGCACCCCTAAATCCCTCATCCCTGCCCCCACCCTGAAGCCCACACCTCCAGCTGGAGCCCTCACCCTCTCCCACACTTATTCCATTTAACTCTTAGTTAGCCAGAATATTTGAGTAATCGGCAGCTTCCGTTCTCCCACCATGCTGGATAACAAAGCTTTTACTGTACTCGGAATCCTCTGCCCCCGTCAGAGTGGTTTTAGGCCAGGGGCTGGCTGGTGTTGGCCGATCTTTTCCTGGTGATGTATGGAGGTCGGGGGTTCACGCCGACTACATGAGCTCGGTCTGCTCTTTGCTTTTACCTCTCCCAAACACAGTGATACAGTGGGGGGATGCAGCCCCAGCCCCTCAAAGGTATGTAGGTGCCCGGCTCCCAGTTATGTGTCTAAAGACCTGTGAAGAGCAGGGCATTGGTGCTGTAAGCCTGTTTGGGCAAGGCCTGCCTGGCTAACACACAACCCAGAGAGCTTTTTGGTGGAGGAAGCAACTGGAGGAAATGCCTGGGCGTATCAGTGTCACAAAAGGGAGCCTGCCTGTGGTGTGGAAGAGTTGCAGCCTGGGAGTTTTGCTGGAGATGCCAGTGGTGTGGGATTGTCAGAGCTGCAGCTGTTGCCAAGAGTATTTTTATGAGCTGGGCTTCTCCTGGATGTGGCAGCCCTCCTCTGCTGTTTCCCGAGGTTTTGCCACCTCGAGGTCGCTGGGTGCAATGCACATTCTGAACCGTAAACATTCAGGAGCTGCGGCTCGGGTGGAGTTGCTTCATGCAGAGCAGACGCTGAGCTCTGCCATCTCTTCCAGCAGCCGAGGGCCACGGTGTTTTGTTTTGACCTCTAACTTCCTAATGGTTTGGTTCCCCACGGCTCTTTTTTCAGATCACTGCTGTTAATGCTCCCTCATTAAGAGAGTGGCACCTTCTTGCATGTAAAGCCACCCTGGGCTCACCTACTCACAGCCAGTCTTGCAGGTCCTTCTTCCAGAGACGTCTCCCTGCGAGCAGGCAGTCCAGATCCCAGGGTCCAGCTCTGCATGTCTGCTTGGGTGTGTGGGCTCAGAGGTCAGGGTGGGAGAGGGGGGCCTGCTGATATCCAGCTGTTACAGGCATCAAGCAGGTATTTTTGGTGTTGGTTTCAGTCTCTTGTGTCACTGCCAGGAGTTAATGGCCGGAGGATCCAATGGCTCAGTTTGGGTTTAAACGATATTGAAGGCCCTGACCGTAGCTTAGACAGTAACATTGATTTATAGGAAGCTTCTCTAAAACTGGGTCAGTATCTTTGAAAGGACTAGACTAGGGAGGGGAGAGAAGAGGTGGCAGATGTCACCAGCTCAGGATACTGGGGCCAATTTTCCATCCCAGGTGTGCTGCTGCTTTTCTTTGAGCAGTGTATTGGGGACTTGTGCCCCCCCCGGTCTGTGCCCCAAAGCAGGCTCTATTGCCCAAGCAGTGAATCTGGACAAGCTCCCTAAAGGAAGGCCTAGGTCTTTTTTTTTTTTCTAAGTGTGAGAGGGGGCACCGGGGGGGGGAGGGGGAAGGATTTCTGGACCTTGCTTCCAAATCTGTTTCTGCAAGAGGCGCCTGTAACGCTGTGCAGATTGCTGTGTGGGCGCAGATTAAGGATTTTTAAAAGCGCTGCCTCACCCTCGTGCACCTTAAACACATGGTTTAGTAAACACTGGAGCTGGTGTGCATCTGGATTTTCCTTTCTCCTGAGGAGGGTCCTATCTAAATAGAAGTTTTCTGTTTTCACTAGCCTCACCTCCCATTCTCCAGTTCTTTCAGTGACATCCATTATCCCAAGCTGAATGGGGCGGGAAAAGATTTTGCAGTCTGGAAGGTAACTCAAATACTTTGCTGATGGATTGTATTTTCCAGTGGACAAACCTTAATTCTGACTTGCTAAGGGACAATTTCCGTTCATCAATATATTTACTTCCCACAACCTACACTCTGTTACACTTTCCATGAGTGATGTACCTGAATGTTTGCTTCAAATATCTAAACTGTATTGTTAAATTTACACAGCTAAATTGGGGTTATTGCTAATTGTGTATTGTATGCATCATATGACGTTTGAGCAAAACTTTTATCTGCATTTAATCCAAGTGTAACTCCCAGATGTACAGAATCTCCTTTTGTATAATAAAATCATTTCAGCGTGAGACCTTCAGCGTGCTAAAGGAAGTGGGGCTGATGGTTCCTGAGAGTCTGCCTGAATCACTGCGATACCTCAGGACATATGGGGGAAGGGGCTGCTTTGCTGCCCGAGTGGACATCCTACCAAGCCAAGGTCACGATGACTTGTGATCATTTTTAAGATTCCATGGTGCTCACATTAGGTTGTGTCTACTGCACTTTTTCGGAAAGGATGCAGATGAGACAAGTCGAATTGCAATGAGCGGATTTAAATTTTCCCCGCTTCATTTGTAAACGCGTTGCTCGGGCTTTGCCGAAAGCGCCAGTCCTAGACGGGATCTTTCGAAAAGCCTTTTCCGAAAGGTCCCTTATTCCTCTTAAAATCAGGGAATAAGGGACCTTCGGAAAAGGCTTTATTTTCCTAAAGATCCTCGTCTAGACTGGCGCTTTTTCCGCAAAGCCCCGAGCCGAAAAAGCGGCAGTTATATACAAATGAAGCGGGAAAATTTAAATCCCCGCTTCATTTGCAATTCCGACTTGTCTCATCTGCATCCCTTTTCCGGAAAAGGGGTGCAGTGTAGACACAGCCAAAGAGAGTAAGGTGTGCTCATGACATGGTAATTAATTGTAACATCACAGTCTAGTGCTTCTGACATCCCTGGAAAGATCCGAGTGGGAAGAGAAGGCTGTCTTACAAGGCAGATGCTTCTGTTTACCCCCAAATAACTTGATAATCATGTTAAATTCAGGTTAGAAAAGAGGCGCACATTGTATAAATGTGAAGGTCATGAAGAATTGGAACAACTAGCATTTGACCTCTTGAACTCAGGGTTGAATGTCTCTTTGTAGAAGAGACGCTCCAGCGCAAGCAGGAGTTATGGGTTTCATACCAGAATCAATGGGGGAGGGTCTTTGGACCATGATCTGCTTGGCTGTGTCTACATTGGCATGATTTTGCGCAAAAGTGGCTGCTTTTGCGCAAAAACATGCTGCCTGCCTACACTGGCGGGGAGTTCTTGCGCAAGAACACTGACGTTCTAATGTGTGAAATCAGTACTTCTTGCGCAAGAACTATGATGCTCCCGCTCAGGAATAAGCCCTCTTGCGCAACTGTTCTTGCACAAGAGGCCAGTGTAGACAGGCAACATGAATTTCTTGCGCAAGAAAGCCCAAAGGCTAAAATGGCCATCAGAGCTTTCTTGCGCAAGAGAGCGTCTACACTGGCTCGGATGCTCTTGCACAAAAGCACATGCCAGTGTAGACGCTTTCTTGCGCAAATACTTTAACGCAAGAACTCTTGCGTTAAAGAGTATTTGCTCAAGATCGTGCCAATGTAGATGTAGCCCTTGAGTTTAGCCTAAGGGTCCTTTCTGGTCTTAAATCTGTGAATCTAGGAAACAGCAATGATGGGCAAAGAAATCTAAGCCTGTATGTAAGTTTAAGACAAATAATTGTCGAAAAATCCATTAAAGCTGGCTGGAATGTGCCAGCTGGTTTTCAAAGTTGAGTTGACCCAACTCTGGAATTAAAATGCAGCTGCTGTACAATGGTCAAACGGCTGCTGTGAATGGCTTAAGGTAGTCAGGGCTGCTGGGATTTTGGCCTCTACCAATAAATGAGGCCGAAGAGCTCTCATCCTTAGGTATCAGAGTAGAGGAATGTTTGGCGAGACCAGAATAAATGACTGTTCTCTTCACAACAGCAGCAAGGTGCATCCCTGCAGGAGTATTCGACGCGACCCGCGGAAGTAAATCAAGCCCTTTTTGGATCCTGCTGGGAAATCCTTGATCACAGCCACATGTTGTAGTTGATCGTTGGAGGCTGGAAAGGCCTTTTCTGCCAGTATGAAGTCCTGTTGCTTCAGCCCTTGACATTTTGCAGAGAAAACCTTAGTCCTGTTGGATAACAATGTACCACACATTTCGGCAGTTGCTGCTGAACATCTGGATGAGATTACTTGGTTGGAAAGAGGGGGGACGGGGGCAGTGATTTATAGATTGTTTCTTGGGCTGTAAATCCCAGCTGTAATTGGGACTTCTCCGTCCCTAATTGTTTGCAGAAAAGAGGGAAACTCAATGGCTCTTAATTCATGGCTAAGGCCTAAGCTCGGCCTGGGGGGAGAGGTGGAGGGGCTAGTTGCTAGGACACCACGGCCTTTGTTTTGGTCCCAACTCCATAGTGTATGTAAGGCCCTGTATACATTTCTATGCATTGTTAATGTAATTTGTTCAGGCAGTAAACGGCCAAGTCCAGCTGAAGGAATCTGATACTCATAACAGAAACACCAGAGGCCAGGTTTTTGTGGTCAAATTAGGGTTCTGAGGCCTAGCTAGAGAATGAAATGTTTGAAGTGGACAATTTCTATTTTGTGCTCATTCCCAGCTGGCAGCTTTGGGGCAAGAGTTCCACACATCGTCCTGTGCTGGGAGGTGGATCCCTCTAAAACACAGGGCTTGCAAGACATGAATGGAGAGTTAAACAAAGGGAGGGTGCCCCCACACAGTGCCCCCCCCCCAAAGATATCGACATAGGTGACGTTTAGGTCTCTTGGTGCTGCGTTGATCCATGTTAAAGAGCTTGCTAAGGGGGGGGGGGTTACTGGTCCGTCTGCTTGCAGGTGTGAAGAAATGTTTTAAAATGTGAATAGATTTGTTCTTTCCCCATGTTCATCAGAGTATTGAGTTTTGTAGGGAACATACAAATGAGAGCATAGTGCATTCAGAAGCATAGTGAGGCATCAGATTACCCCATGCCTTTTAATCCATGTTTCCACCCCGAAAAAGAAAATGAATCGCCGTATTTTGCAAGCTGTGGGAAGGCTGGTGTTACTCCATGAATTTTTTATATTGATTTGGGTTTTATGGAAGAACCTCATATTTCAAAGCTTACAGCTCAAACCGTACAAACAGACGGGGTCACCATTTGCTGAAGTGTGAACGCGAGGTTTATGCGAGGAATTGGGGCAGCCAAGTTGAGCATGTATGTTGTGAGTGCTCCTAAGGTGTGAAGTAAGGATGGCAGACAAGAACATTGGTGTTTCGGGTGTGAATGTGCCATAAGCATGTATCCACCACGAAGGGGCGCAGAAATCACCATGTATTATATTTGTGGGCTAGGCAATCAAAGGTGGAAACGTCTCATTGTGAACCAACTCCAAAGCAGGGAGGTTTGAACTCCCATCCCCATGGCCAGGGAAGGGACTTATACCAACAGAACAATCTCTTGAATCATCTGTTGTGTTATAGATCTGACTGGGGGACAATAACTCAGTTTTGCAACAACTTTTCAGGTTTTGAAATGTATTTTCATTCTTTCACTGGAAAAGCGAAGCCTTTTGAATGTGCAAGCCTTAATGAAAGATGCTCTACCTACTTATAGTGCTGCCCTTACTCTGTAAAACTCAGTCGCTTACCTGGCTGACTCTGGGAGGATCACCTGTTAAGAGCTGTTTCGCTGTGCACAAGTGTTAGCGATTCTGCAAAGTCCAAGAACTATGCCATGTATTCTCGAGTGGCATCTGTTGGTATTTACATTTAATACATGCCCTGTCATGGCAACTGAGTAATTTCAGTTCTATATGGGCTCTTTTACCACCACCACCACTGGAGTATCTGAGCATCTTCCAGTCATGCATTAAGCAATAGGACTAACATCTGTTGCCTCGCTTGTTCATTCTTTCATCCTCTCCCGGCGGAAGAATCTTGTGCGCGGTGGAAGCGTTTTGTTCTGACAGGGGTTCCGTTGTGTTAATTTTGGTTGCAGTACGTGTCCACGTTTTTGTGTATTGGTGTCGGAGATGTGCACTGGGCACTTGGAGGGGGAGGTTTGGGGTGGTCCTTCCTTCCGGTGGGGGGTTCTGTTTCACAGTTTGGGACCAGCTGCAGAGGACATGCTCTCCTGCTCAGACAAGCTTTATTCTTGTGGGCCTGCCAAGCAGAGTTGTCAGGGTCTGTCCTTGTGCCAGAGCTTTCGTGTCTATGCAGAGCTCAGGGTGAAGTGCTTTTGGCTTTGTGACCTCTGAGAAGCGAGTGTAGAAAGTGGAGGGACATTCCTTATTAGCTAGAGTTTCTCAAGTACTGATGGCTTATCAGTACAGAGCACCACTGAACTCAAGGCAGGAGGGGACAAAGGCTATCTAGGTCAGGTCCTGTTAGCCAGGTTAGGACTGGCGATAGGTCTACACTACAATAAAAAGCCTGTGGTGCTGAGTCTCAGAGCCAGGTTAGCTGACTCTGGCTGAAGCCAAGGCTTTGCGACGCACCTCTCTTGCGGAGCCTCTGAGCCGGGCCCGCCACAGCTGTGCTGTGGGTCTTGTGTTGCAGTGTAGTGTACTCGTATTAGAAAGCGTTACTCACCTTGCTGCTACGGGAGAGCGTAACTACGGTGTAATTATAGAGTCTGTGAAATTACTAAGTTGCTTCTGCTCTTCCACGTTGTTTGGTGTTCTGAGTCCCTTCTCCTGCCATTTGCCCTCTGAAGATATGTGTGCTGCTGACTGTTTTGGCATCTCCCATGTAGGCCGGGGTGCTCTTCTACACGCCTGCTTTTGTCCTCCAGCTCTTGGCTCTATCACTAAATGCCTGGTGCACTTCAGTGTTGCTAACTGCAGATGTTCAAAAAACATGAGTTGGGCCCCCAGCAATTGTAAAATGTTGGCGTTTTATTATTTGCCTTCCAGCTTTTTGAACCTTTAGGTTACTGATTTCCAAGCTTTTTTGTAATGATGAGCACTAGACACTCTTTTTTAAACATGCAAGCTGAAATTCTCCCAAAATAACCTACTACAGGAGCTGGGACTTTAACATGTGTATATGTACAATATTGTGAGAGTTGGCAACTCTGTGAGATTCTGTCTGGATTCAGGGAGGACTTTGCTCGTGGTATTTGGTTTGCTCTCAGTACTGTTTAATTTGTTCTGTCACCTTTTCCACTACTATGGGCTTCAGAGGTCTTTTGCTGAAGTCAGGAGAGTGTCTATATGTCGTAGGAGAAGAAACCCTGCAGTGGACTGTTTCTTTTGTTTGCAAACTTTTCTGCAAAATGATTTATTTATAATAAGCTCATGTGGCACCCTGTGTGGGCTGTTTCCTGTCCCATTTCTCCCTCAATACATGTATTGCTTTCCTCTCTCTACAGACCATTGCTGTTTCTTGTTTTAGTCCACGTTTCTCTTAGTTTGTGGTGCAAGTTTTCCATTGCTTGTAATGCCTTCAGGTTTGTTGCTGTTTCTTTACTTGCAGAATGCTGTGGTGGGTATAAATAACATATTCATGTTTCACCTTTGTCACAGCAGATGTGTTCTTGCTTCATTATCTGTGGTGCCTAAGACTACGCCAGAATTGCATGAAGAGGCTAACTGGGACATCCTCTTGTGCGTTGATCAGCTGTATCAAAATACACCTCTCATAGATTGCATTGCATTTAGGTACAAAGCATTTTCCTTAAACCATCTAACATTTTAGTTGCATCTTTTCCTTCATCTGTTAGCTGACTGACCTTGCTCAGTGCTGTATTCAGTGTGCCCGTTCTTCCATGCTTCCATTTTTGCAGCCACTCATGGGTTGATCCATGATAGAGTGACCAAATGTCCCGATTTGATAGGGAAAGTCCTGATATTTGGGGCTGTGTTGTATATGTGCCTATTATGCTGCATGGATTAGGCCTCGGCTAAGGTATTGTGTCAACTTCTGGGCACCACATTTCAAAAAAGATGTGGAGAAATTGGAGACAGTTCAGAGAAGAGCAACATGATTGATTAAAGGTCTAGAAAACATCACCTATGAGGGAAGATTGAAAGAATTGGGTTCTTCTCTCTTCCAGATTAGAAGTAGGGTTGCCAGGTGTCCGGTTTTGAACCGGACAGTCCAGTATTTGAGCTTTCTGCTTGGGAAACAAATTGAGAAAATAGAAATGTCCGGTATTTTCTAAATAAGATGTAATGTAGATTGTGATGTAATGTCAAGTGTGTCTGGTATTTTTGTTGAAACCATCTGGCAACCCTAGAGAGAAGACTGAGAGGGGACATAACAGCTTTCAAGTACCTAAAAGGGTGTTATAAGGAGGAGGGAGAAAAATTGTTCTCCTTAACTGCTGATGATAGGACAAGAAGCAATGGCCTTAAATTGCAGCAAGGGAGGTTTAGGTTGGACATTAGGAAAAACTTCCTGTCAGGGTGGTTAAAAACTGGAATAAATTGCCTGGGGAAGTTGTGGAATCTCCATCATTGGAGATTTTTAAGAGCAGCTTAGACAAACACCTGTCGGGGCGATCTAGATGGTGCTTGTCCTGCCGTGAGTGCAGGGGACTGGACTTGATGACCTCTCAAAGTCTCTTCCAGTTCTACTCTCCCATGCTCATCCCAATTTTTTACACTTGCTATCTGGTCACTCTAATCCATAAGGCCTTGAAGACTCTCCAGTTTTCACAAGGATACTTGTGCATTTGCATCTCATAAATATTCTTGCATGTTTGCATAACAACAGAGAGTAGGGGGTGCTCACAACAATGGCCGACGTGACTCAATGGCTCAGGTCAGCCTCAGCAAAAAAGTAAAGCAATAAAAACTCGTCCACGTCTGGACGAGTTAAGAACTGATGTGAAAGAGCTTCACAAAAGGAGCCTCGCTGCACAATGCACACCAAGAGGTTGTTTATTCATCCTGCAGCACCCAGGAACTGTGCTACATATTCTTGAGCACCATCTATTGGCACTGTATCTATCTATTTACATGTGTACAAACATCTCCTGTAACCAACTCTGCCCTTTTTGAAGCCCCTCAAGGATATCCCTGTGCCCCTGTTAGTCTCCCATTAAGATTTCCCCAGATCCACGGTGCCAAATTGGCACAACCTATTGGACCGTGTGACTAGCAGAGCTGAGCTGGAGCTGTGCTGAACGTAGAGACATTTGTTCAGGGAGAGAAGGTGCTGTTATGTCCCAGTTCCTGTTGCCCTCCTCCCAGGGGGCAGAGTTAAGGGTGTTTGGCTGTGCTGGGAATTCTTTGATCACGTCACTCCAGATTCGCACCACTTACTACCATGGTTCATCTACAGACCACTGTCAGCCATTTGGGCTCTGCAAGTGCATTTTAAGAGCATTTTTTGAAAGGAAAAATGACAGAATAAAGATACATCTCATGGAACAAGAGTCTTTCCCAGCGGTACCTCCTTCCCTGAGCACCTTCACGGATCATATTCCATAAGCTCTTGTCTGTTACAATAACATTTCATACCACTTCCTTATGCACATGTGCCCAGCTAATGAAATCCTGAGGCATTGTCTAGTTTGAGTGGTGATTTTTCTCCCTGTTTCTATGCACAGGCATGGGTCATGCCAATAGAATACAGGGAGATGGTTAGTTTTGTTGTATATAATAATCCAGTGCATATGCTCATAGTTACATTTTTAAATCCTTGTATAGATCTACCAAACCCCCTTCTGATTTCCTCCAGGCATTGGTGGCCCCGATCCAGCAAAGCATGTACATTTATCTTAATTATGTGTACTGCAGTTGTTCCCGGGGGTCCTATTCTTGCTAGGTGCTGTACAAGCAGAACAAAAAGATGGTCCCTGCACCAAAGAGCTAGCCTTCAACTTAGCTTGATATTGGTGGGACTAAAGTTAAGTAGACGCTTACCCACTTTGCTGGATCCTGGCTTGTCTCATTGGCAAATGTCAGTGTTTCAACCCCTCCCTTTGGGACGCTAGAACGATTTTTATTTTTAATTAAAAAAACCAAACAAACCCTTTCCCCTACTTCTTCCATTCTTGAATCTGTTCTCGAAACTTCCAGGAAGAGCTCTCACACACTCTGGCTGAGAGCTGCCATGCCAAATTCAGTAGAAAAGGCAACACATGGAGAAAGTTATACGCAGCTAACTCAGTTGATGCTTTAGAATGGAGAGTCTTAGGCAGCCTTAATGCTCGGTGTCATTCTGTGTGTCATATAAAATAAACGTGTTGCCTTGGCATCAAATTTGTGTTGCTTCAGGGCTACCCTGCTGATTCCGCCAAACCTGCTCTTTGCCTGTGGAGTCACAAATGAAATTCAGCTGTTCTAATGCAAACCGTTGTGAACCGGGGCGTTCTCCCTGGTCGCTGTGTGAAACCACCGCAAAGGAAGGGGAATATCAGCCCTTCAGGGATCTCCCTAGGGTGCAGGCTGCAGGGCTCGGAATTTCTCAGGAGAGCAGGGATGTGCAACCATCCTCTTGGGGGCAGGGGAACGAACAGAGGGGGCTGAATCTCCAGCAAAGTAGGTGAGGGGAAATGAATGGTGGAGGGGGGGTGGCCAGAGAGTGGGGTTGGGGCACATGGGCCATAGTCTCTGCAATCTCTCTGCGGATGTGAGTGTTGAGGACTAGTGGCCTGGAGCAAAGGATCTGGGGATGACATAGGCTCTGGAAGGAAGGGGTGGGTTGTATGGTCTGGGGGTGCTCTCAGAGGGGTGGGGAAGGAAGGCTTATGAATGAATAGTCTAGGGTCCCCCTCGGGGAGGTGGGGGCAAGGGTTCTCGGGTCAGATGAACCCTGCTGCCGAACGCCAAGGTGAGGCGAGTCTGACCCCTGACCCCGTCCAGGGCTGATTCTGTTCCCAGACAGCGATTTTAATCCATTGCACTAAACTCTCCCCGGGCTAGTGCCTTGTGCAGGAGAAGCAGCCCTGCCGCGCTTTGAGTAACAGCTCAATTGTGTGTAAGTGGCTGTGAAGAGCCCTCTGTGCGCTGTATGAATAGGCTGCATAGCCATGGAAACCAGAGCAGGCCGGCCAGCCTTTGACCCGCTTGTTGCCACCACCCTGCCCAAGCCTGGTGTGCTTTCGGCTCCTTCCCTTTTCCCGGGGGGGCGAGAGGCCCGGCTGCCTT
Organism: Rafetus swinhoei; assembly: GCA_019425775.1. Classification (NCBI taxonomy): domain Eukaryota; kingdom Metazoa; phylum Chordata; order Testudines; family Trionychidae; genus Rafetus; species Rafetus swinhoei. The sequence continues at coordinate 2,067,479 of JAFJHL010000226.1, forward strand.
TCAGGCGCGCCCCAAGGCTCTGCCGTGTGTGGCGGCGGAGCTGTGTGCATGCGGTGGCCTTGGGAGGCCATGCTGTCTCTGCCCTGGCTGGCCCAGTGGGTCGCATGGCGGTGCGGCTGTGGTCGGGGGTTGCATGGTGGGTCAGTCCGATCAGCAGTGGAGGGCGGCGTCTGCCCGTGGGGTCGGTTGGGTGTGAGCATAACGCACCACCAGAGCTCATAAAAGGTGAAGTCGAAGAGGAAAACCCTGCACATGCCTCAAGCCAAGGGAAAACGTCGGTTCCTTGCTGCTCTGAGTACAGCTAGGAGGGGGAGAACGAATACGGGCCAAGAACCTGTTTTCCCTCCGGCCCCCATAAGGACGCTTTGGGGCCGGGGGGGCGCACCTCAGTTCCTTGAGGACTTGAAGAGAGGAGCACGTCTCTTAAATAAACCCATTCCTGCAGCCCCAGGCATTCTTGGAGCAGGGTTTGCAGGTGCGATGTGAGCGTGCTAGCTACAGCACTGGATCTCCCTCTAGGCCCAGGCTTCGTGTGCATGGGAGAGCGGGACTAGTGAAGCTAGGGTTGCACCGGACAGTCCGGTATTTGAGGGTTCTGTCCGGGAAACAAATTGAGAAAGTACCGGATATATAAAATGTCTGGTATTTTCTAATTAGGTAAGTTTTATTATTAAGTATCAGTACGTAAGTGCGTACTGCCTGGCTGGTCGACACGCTCACGCTGCATGAGTGTGTCTACCAGCCAGGCAGTACGCAACTACGCGGCCGGGATGCAATCCCCAGGGCCAGACTCACTCGTGTTTCGCCGGGACTGTGCGTGGGACGGGCAGCGCCCCAGGATCTGTGTGCGCCCAGGTCAGTCCTACTGTCCGCCGGCTGATTCTCTCCCCCAACTCTTCTCCTCTTCCCCCTTCTCCCTCCCGGCCAGCCTTGCTTCCCGCTGGCCAGTTCTCCCCCTCCCAGCCCCACTCCCCCGACCAGCCCTGCTTCCCAGCCAGTTCCCCACACACACCTCCTCCCAGCCAGCCCGCTCCCTCCCGGCCGGTCCTCCCCGACCCCCCATCTGAAATCAAGTGTGTCCGGTATTTTTTTTGAAGCCACCTGGTAACCCTAAGCGAAGCGGCTACACGTATGCTGGTCTAGCCACCCATGTGGACGCTCCGTAATGCCTGTGTAAATGGCTTTAGGGGATTTAGCCTAATCCCCTTCCCAAGTGACATAAACGAAGCCAAAACAAAAGGCATTGTAAGGGCTGGCCTGCGCTGCGTGGGCCATAGCAGTGTCGCTGTGCACTGTCGCTACCCAGCTCTAATTGGTTCTCAACTGGGGGTCTGCGAGCCATTTTGTGGTGGCTGTGGAGCGCCACCATTGAAACACTGTGCCCTGGGCACCAGCGGTCCCCCTGCCCTCCCGCTCGGGGCTGAAATGCCGAGCTGCCCCCCACTTGCAGCCAGTGCAGGGCTGACCTCCTGCCAAGCTAGGAGCGTTGGTGCTGAAACCCCGACGCAGGCTGGAACCTTGAGCCCCTGGGCGGAGTTGAGGAGGCAGAATGGGGTTGCCCTTACCCAGAGTGGGGCAGACCTGGGGGAAGCTTCACCCCATCTCTCCTCTTCTCCCCCAGCCCACTGGCCAGGTCCTGGGCAGGAAGCAAAGCCAGGCAGTGACTTGTGGTGCCTTGGAGTGGGCAGCCGTGGCATTCCCCCATCTGCTGCTGGTCAGAGCTGGGCCCAGCAGAGCCCTCACGGAGCAGCCACCATGGTGCACACGGCTCCAGACAGGTGGGTGGCCTGTTGTTAGGGGGGAGATGGTGCTCCTTCCCTGGACCCTGCTATGCAGAGCTGGCCCCCTCCCAAAACAGAAGTCAAACTATGCCTGTGGCCCAGGTTCCCACCCTGGCCCTGAGTCCCCCCCGGCTGGGCCCTGGAGGGGCTCAGAAAGAGAGCGGTTGAGAACCCCTGCTCTGTCCCACAATGTAGATGCAGGCCCCGGTGGCGGAAGGGGGTTTTCTGTCACGGCAGGAATTGCACCTCCCCAAGAGATGCTAGGATAAGCGGAAACGTTGCTCTGTCCGCACAGCCGCGTCTCTGCTGCGGGTTAGGTGGCATGCCGACAGCGCCCAGGGGTGTGGACTGTCACCCTTGGAGTGTCGCGGGGATGGCAGCCTTCATGTGTGAGTTACACCAGCATAACCACAGAGGTTTACGGTCACAGCTTGGCTTATCCCAGTATAACTCTCCCCTGTGGACAAGCCCTCAGCTTGTCCAGCCTCTACTGTATGCTCAAGGCAGTATCTCCTTTAGACTTTTTAGGTGTGTGTATAAGCCCGGGTTAGCAAAAACGTGCTAAGAACCGTCCTTAAATAACAATGCTCCGTAAATCTTAGCCCAGCCCCGTTGCCAGAGAAACTGCCTGTGAGGGGCAGGCGGCCTGTCCAGTCTTCGCTTTTGCCCTGGAATCTCCCCTTTCCTACAGAGATGGTTCCATTGGAAGAAGTTTTTCCTATTTTGGTTTGTCTTAAAAAAAAAAAAAAAGTCTGATTCTTGGTCTGTGGCACAGGGACGGGGTGTGTGTGTGTGTGTGTCAGAATTTCTGGCTGGAGCCGTAGCTGGTGTGAAACACCCGTTAGCTTGTGTATGCAAAAGGAAAACCGAACAAGGGGGCCGATCTGTGTTGTGTCCGTGTTACGTCCTGACTAACCTGCAGTGAGTGCCTGAGTTCTCCCGGGAATATGGGACTGGTTAGAGGCCTCCAACTGGATCTGGTGCAGCACTCTGGCTGGGAGTAGTTGGGGTGGGGGAGGGGAAATGGGGTGACCTGTCAGTTAATTTCACAGCTGTGTAAACAGACAAAGGAGAGGCAGGCCTCTGGTGGCTGTGGGGGTGGGAGAGCCCCATGCATAATGGGTGTGGGGGCTGGGGACAGGTTTTCCCAGCCAGTTCCGACTTGTCAGTGTGGGGTTTGTAATCTCTAGGAATCTGGCAGGACGTGGGAAGGCAGCTGGTGTACGAAGCAAGTGCTGGTTATACACCTTCTCCTTTGGAAACATGCTGCCCGACGGCTAGCACTTGTTTCCTGAAAAAGTTTTGTGTCCAAACTCCCCCACCCCTGCCTGGAGGGACAGTTGGTGCTTGTTGCACTTTTTCTTCTCCCTCCCTCTGTTCCTTCTGCCTCCCCCATTCCACAGACAGCCAAAGCTGTGCTCACAGAGCAAACCAACCCTGAGCATCCCCCACTGCACGGCCGTGTCTGTCGCTGTGCGAACAGGGGCGTCCTTTGAAAGTGGGGTTCTCTCTCGAGGCTTCTCAGGTCTGTAAACTGCAAGTCCACTGACAGGCAATGCTGATCTAGCCTCCAGACTTGCTCTCACCTACCCCGCTGATTGTTGTAGACCAGTGAAGGGCAGCCGAGGCTAGTGAGCGGGCTGCATGTGTGGCCCTCCTCCAGCTCAGTGGGCCGCAAGCCCGGCATAACCCAGACGGTCTCCAGGACAGGGCAGGTTTGCTCACTGCGCTCATGTTGCTGGGTGCCGATTGCGCTGTAGCAGCACTGGGACTGGCTGCAGGGGGAGCACCTGGCTCTCATGGTCATTGTGTGCAATCAGCACCTCCCTCCACAGGCCCTTTCCCTTTTGTGGGCCACACCGAGACCCCCAGTCGCCACGTGTGGCCACAGGTTGCCCACCGCGGTTGCAGATTCACAGAAACAGGACCTCGAAAGGTCACCTAACCAGCCCCCTTCACTGAGGCAGGATCAGGTAAACGTAGATCATCCCTGGCAAGAATTTTGTCTAACTTGTTCTTAAAAACCTCCATTGACCACAGCCTCCCTGGATAACCAATTCCAATGCTTAATTATCCTCAGAAGAAACATTTTCTGACTGCCTAATCTAAATCTCCCTTGCTGTAGATCAGGCCCATTACTCCTTGTTCTGTCTTCAATGGCCACGGAGAACAACTGATCTGTCCTCTCTCTGACATCCCTTTACATATTTGAAGACTATTGTCAGTCCCCCTTCCCCCCACAGTCTTTTGTCAGGACTCAACTTACCCTTCAGTTTTGTACCTGTCCTTTATTGGTCGTATTTTCTAAAACTCCTACATTCTTGTGCTCTTCTCTGCGCTCTGTCCAGTTTCTCCGCATCCAAGCCTTCTTCCCCTGCCCTCTGCAAGGCTCCCGGGACTCTGTCGTGTAACTCCCATAAGAGAGGGGCTGTGGCCGTCCCTGAGTCCATGTGGGGAACCTCTTAGGTAGCCCAGGTGTGCAGCCTCCAGCATCGCCCTGCTCACACTCGGGTTTGCTTGCACCAGTCACACCCGCAGTGAGGGTGCTTTCCTTCAGCTAGAGCCAAGGCAGATGTGGGATGTGGGGGCGCCCTTGGGGCATATTCACAAACCAGGAATTGCTTTAATTCCCGGTGAAGAAAGTCTAGTAGAGACAAGCCCCCCGTTGGTAGCTCTGCTCCCCACCAGCCGAGCCTACAGCGCTCAGCATTGTCTCCTCCTGTCAAACAGCACTGATCTTGTCCTCTGCTCTCTTGGAGCAGCCCTGCAAGAGGCCCTCTGCCTTCCCCAGTAGAGCCAACTATTGATCAGCTAGGCAGTGCCCTCCCCTGCCCCCCCGGTTTAACCCAGACCAGCTAACACCACTGTCTTGGGGTAAACATGTCAAAAGCGCCGTAAGTGACTGGGCACCATTGTAACTCTAGAAAGATGGGGATGCTGGTGTAATCCTCGTGCTGTGGGTGCAGTTATAATAGCGGAAAGCTGTGCTGAGCCTGGCCTAGACTAGAAAATTAGGTCGACTCAGTTACATTGCTCAGGGGTGTGAAAAATCCACACCCCCAACTGTAGTTACATCAGACTAAGTCCTGTGTGGACAGTGCTAGGATAATGGACAATGGGACTGAGTGATACAGGCACAAGCAAAGGTGAAAGCAAACCAGGGCACTGCACCCATAAGAAAGGAGCCGGCTGGGGGCAGGGCTCTGATCCAGCTCCCTTATCTCTCCCCGCCCTCAGGAGCTGAGGCAGGGAGCAAAGCCCCAGGCATGTGGGTCCAGCAGCCAGTACCCCAGCTGGCAGGAGAGCCCCAGGTGCTGGAGCATCACAGAGAAAACATTCAGTTCTAGTGTCCGTGTTGATCGTAGCAGCTGTGGCATGGCCAGGAGTAAGCAGAGAGCTTGAGCTCATTCTGTTAAGAGCTTTGCGAATTATCTGCAGCGCCTTGAAGTCTCTACAAGAGTCTAAAGAGTCAGGGCAGAGGTCCTTGTTCCAGTCTCTGCAGGGTGCTTTGCACGGAGGCGTGGAACCGCTTGTGTGAGTCTTGGCTGCTCCCTGGTAGACCATGTTGCAGGCGTCTCCTCTAGAAGGAACTAAGGTTGGAGCATTTGGGTCTGATCTGTGTCAGGGCGCAGGGGAAGCAGGCATTTTTAGCTACTTGAGCAATTTTGGTGTCAAGTAGGAACTGTGACAAAGCCAAGAAGCTCCTAACAGCTCTGTGCTTTTGTGGGGTGGCTCTTGGGTTGCAGTTTCTTACAAGCACTTGGGGTTTGTTCTCAGCTCCTAGTTGTTTGTCTCTGATTTAATTCAGACCACACGGCCCGGGAGACCTCGTGAGTAGCCAGCGTGGTGAGCAGGGCCAGGAACATAAGATATACTAGCAGTCAATCCGCAGCCATGTTGCTCAGCTCCTAGCCAAAGCCTCCCGTATCTAAACAAATCGCCTCAGCCTAACCACACACCACAGACATCTCCTCCAGCAACCAAAGGAATGGTGTGGACCAAAGTATGCAATGAAAACCCAAAGGCGCACCAAAAACCCTCAGCATAGAAAACCGGACTGAGATGTCCCTAAACAAGCAGTTCAGCCAAACCACACATGACATCAGCCTCCCCTCTAGAGATCAACACAGTCCCTAACCACGTGCCCCAGGAGGGAGAACTGCAGCCCGGAAAACGTGGAGGCAAGGCACATGGTGGGGAGGAGACTATCCAAGAGAGGAACAGTACGGAAGCTCTCCCAGACTGAACTACGGCGCCTTTGCTCCACAGGAACCTGGAGGAGCATGGGATGCTGAGAACTACAACCCAGGGCTTCCCCAGAAGGAAAGGACTAGGTTTAAGGCCAAAGGGGACCACCAGACGCCACCAATGCCACCCAGCACCCACACTTTAAACCCAAAAAACAGCCAATGGGCTGGTAGCACTTTGTAGACTAACAAAACATGTAGATGGGATCATGAGCTTTCGTGGACACAGCCCATTTCAGGCATCGCAGCCCTCAGGAGCTAAACTGTTCTGTGTCACAGGCGGGGAAGGAGAAACGGGGTCCTCTGGCCAACCTGGGAAGTGGCAGGGACTATCGGAGTGAGTTTGTGCCTTGCTCGGCTCACTGGCACAGCCCAAGTCCGTGTGTGTTAGCCCACAGCCCTGCCAAGTCGTAGTGAGCGCCATTGTTCTCTGTCTGACGTTCCTCCGACCCTGCGGGTGAGATCCCACTACATCCCGCAGCCACCTCCCGTCCCCACCACATGCCCTTCCATTTCTCTGGTCTCGCCCTGGGGCTTTGCTCCGCTTCCCTCCTGAGAGGAGGGGAAATCCATGAGTTGTTGGATCTTACGTTGTCTCTCTGGCGCCCTTTGTTATGTGTCGGTTTCAGTCCCTTTAGCGACCCTTCATTCCACCCAGATAGGGAGCAGACACCTAGACTGAACTGAGAGCAAACTTAATCCCCCTCTGGATAATAAATGCACTGTTTAGGGCAGGGGTGGGGAGCCTCCGGCCAGGGGGCTGGATGCAGCCCCCGGCTTTCCTGGATCCAGTCCCTAAGGCTCAGGGTTAGGGAGCCCGTGCTGGTGCTCCAGCCCCCCTGCCATCCCTTTGCAGGGCTGGAGCATACAAAATCTACTAGCCTGGCCCCCCCAAGGTTCTGGTGTGTGTGGGGAGAGTCTTTCTCCTTTTCAGTGGGGGGCCATGTCAGTGCGGGTTTGTTTGTGGGCGTTTTTTTGCTTTTCACTTGTGTGCAGCCCTCGCCTGATTTTTTTCTGTGAGTCAATGGCCCCTGACCCAAAAGAGTTTAGAGGAAACTGAAGCACTCGTAGGATTCTTAAAAAATATTTCAAAAATCCCACTTCCTCACACTAGAGATATCACTACATGCTCCCCCTCGCTCCAGCTTTGTCTGGAGCAAACCTTGCGAACTATGGCCAGACCTCGAGGACAGTCCAGTCCAGAAAGCTATTTTGCATCCAGGCTTTATTTATGCCTAGCTACGAGAAGACAAACTTCTGTCTGGCACAGTGGAAATGGGGCAGCCTGGGAATTAATCTGACACTGGTTTTGAGGGTGCTTTGTGGGGAGAGGGGGACAAGAGTTGGAATAAAAACTGCCTCCCTGCCAGGCGGAGAGCCTCGCAAATCACATCCTTAGCAGGGCCGACTTTCCTCCTTACCCATGTTGAAAATAAATCGCAGCTCTGGGCGTGTGCAGGAAGCTACTTTTGGTGTGCAATGGGAGTCCAAAGAGGAGGCTAGATAGGCACTTGGAACACCCCAATGGAATTTTACCAAAGTTCTTTAAAAAACCTCCTTTTGTGCTGACCTATCAGTCCCCAGCTGTGATTCGTCCCCGCTCCCAACGCTCGTGTGCCTGGGCCCCGGTGTGAAAATGCAGCACGGTAATTTAATCCGTAGTCTAAAATTCCTTGGATTTTGAATCCTCGCTCGCCCCTGTCTGTACTCTTGCCTCCGGTGGGAATTCGCTCGGCCTTGCCAGCACCTCTGTGCCCTCGAGGGCACAGATCTCTTGTTCGTGGGGAAATGTAACTCAATCTGCCCGTTCTCTTCTGCAGTGGACAGACACCGCAAAGCAGGCGATTGAGAGGGAGGCATATGGCGGGAAGGCTGCTTGTACTGAACAGATGCCGGGTGTGCAATGGAATTGCCCAGTGATGTGAAGTCCCTTGGAGGGAGGGTCCAGGGGAGGGACCAAGGAGAAGGATCTCTGCGCAGGGCGAGCAGTGAGGATGGAGGATGGAATCTGACAGGGGAAGGGAAGTGGGTGTAAGGAGGGGTTTGCGCAGTGTAGAGGCCTGCTGGTGGCCTGCAGACAGGTGGCAGGTCAGGTGGCACGGGCATGTATGCGAGCGCTAATAGCATTAAAAAGTGTTAAAAATACAGGAAATGCTTCCCGGTGTTACTTTTCACGTGGGCGGTTGCCCCGGAGACATTATCTGCTAGCGAAGGAGAGTAAGACATCTCCAAGGTGGTCTCTCTGGTGAAAAGTTGTTCACACAGTGCATAGGTGACTCATGGGAGCACTTTGAGGGGTAACCCCCCCCCCACTCCCTGCACCCGCTCCCCTCGCCCGCACCAGTCACGACTGACGCCGTGGACAAACCAGAGAAACGCCCGGTTTTTGGGCAGTGGTGAGCTTGGCTAAAGTCTGTCCAGCGTCTTGTTTTGGGATAAAGACTTCACACTGTTCCTGTGTGCAGAAGGGGCAGGAAATCCGGCCGATAAAGTTCCTAATTGGGCATTAGCAAATCCTGTAGCATGTCCATCCACCCCAAGTGCGCAATGAGCGCTTCCTGCCTGCAAGGGCTTGGCTTGCCGTGGCAGAGGGATTCTCACTGCGCGGGGCGGGCCGAGGCCTGTTCTCTGCACCCCATTGTTCCAGAGCAGGGTTGCATGGCCGCAGGACTGTTGCTTGAATTGGTGAGTGTTAATCCCCAGCCAAGCCAAGGGGAAGCTGTCTGGCGAATGGCAGGCTAATGTGCAGACAGCAGGGTGCTTTGTGCTGTGTGCCCGGCACCAGCATGTGGGAAGAGAAATGGTTAAAATCCTATTCATCGCCCTCCCCTCGGGGAGGGGAGCCTTGGGGGTGGTAACGAGCAAGCAGGGCCTGTTCTAATCTCTCTGGAATGTAACTAGCTTGAAACTTTTATAGCTTCAATCTGCCATTAACTCATTTTTGCACATGGCTGTACAGTGAGTGTCTGTGTGAGAGGCACTGTCCCTCGCTCGGAGGGACGGGGGGGCCTCAGTTTTCCACATTGCCACTGAACCGTTAGCTAGATCCCCCTCTTTGTATATTTTGAGAGGGTCCCCCCCCCCCCCCTTCTCCCCCACTCTGCCTGCTAAATTGTTTGAAATGAGAAGCAGCCTTTATACGTCCCTCCTGGAGGCACCATTCCCGGTCCCCAGCCGCTTCTCCACTTACCAAAGAGATGAGAAAGCCCCCTTTGTGATCCCAGGGTTCTGGGGGAGAGGAAGGGAAGGGGGAGGCTCGATAAATAAACCAGCTGGAAAACGGCGGACTGGGGGAGAGCTTTCTGCACGTCTGCTCTGGGCACGTGGGTTGGCGGCCAGTTCGGCGGTAGCCACTGCCAGCAGAAAGCTGACTCACCAGCGGGTTGTGTAACCGCCCGGGGGAGCTGATGGGTGTTGTGCGTCTCCCTTTAAAATGACGGTGCAGGAAAGGAACTCGCTCACCACGCGGTGTTTTGAACAGATTGGATGTGTACAGCCGCCAGATCCAGGGACTTCCCCACTCCAGCCCGGCTGCTTTGATCTCCGGGTTTGGAGAGAACATCAAAGCAGCAGTTTAGGAAACTACTTTGACTGTAGTGTGAGTCTAGAGTGTACTGCAGGTCACTGCTGGAGCTAGTGCAGGGTCACCCGGCCAGCTGCATACCACACATACTCCTCTACAGATGACGACCCTGGCTCCCTGCCTCCTCCACAATTGGCCTTTTTAGGAGCGTTGCAGGGTGAGATTTGGTTACAAATTCCCAGGCCTGGTTCTACATGAAGGACAGGGATTCACCACTTAGCACAGGCGCCTCCTGGCCTCCTTGCCCTGTGCAGCTGTATTGTCCTGCCCCACAGGCCCCACAATGGGGTAAGAACCTTTCCCCGACAAGGCCCTTGTGGACAGTGGCTGGCACAGGCGCCATGCTCTCTCCTCCGTCATCTACAGGTGGCAAGCGGCCCTCTCTATGGTGCCCCTGGGTAGGACTGGGAGCAGCACTTCCAGGGGCTCCCCCATGTCCTCGCAGTTCTGAGCTGGTTGGGGTGCTGCTCTGAGCGAGCATCAGTGTCTGTGCCGGTGGGAGGTGCTGCCCCCGCTAACCGAGCGAAGGCCCCTTGTCCAAGAGAGACGGCGCCAATCTCTGCTTTTGCTCAAGGTGGAAAAAGGTCCCTTGCTCCCTCCTCCTGCATGAGGGTCTGAGAGGACCCAGACAGCGCGTGCTAGGAGCAAAGGCTGGATGCAGGGGCGGATATAGGGCTGGGTGACCGGGGCGGCCGCCCCGGGCCCCGCGCTTCAAAAAGCCCCGCGCATGAGCCGTGGCGCCACCGCGGCAAAGGGGGGCCCCGCAAAATTGTGCTGCCCTGGGCCCCGCAAAACGGTCATCTGCCCCTGGCTGGACACATTCCCTTAGCTAAAGGCTGCGTCGTCCGCCCTCCCCGCCTGGCCTCTGTCTTCTCTAGAGGGAGCGTCGGCCCGTTTAGCTCACCCGCATCTCCTCCCCGGGCCCTGCCAGACTTTGGGTTCCTTTGCACGGAGTGGGTCCAGTGAGAGAAATACGGAGCTGGATTCTCACACGGGCTCAGGGGTTCTCAGTGGAGCATTGGGGTGGCATTTGCTGCTCTTCTCCAGGCTCTGGGCCGGGGTGTGTTTGCTGGACACGGCTGCTCTGCTTTCTCATGGAGGACCATGTCTGTCCTGGGTTTTCACGGCCAGTGACCAGGAGGGGCCGTGAAAGGAGGGGAGGCGAGGGCCGCTGGCTGGTGTGACTGGCCCGATGAGCGGACGCTTGGCGAGGCCTTCGGGTCAGGTTCAGTCTTGCACTAGACAGGAGGAGGCAATTTGGCTTCCCGTGTTCAGAGTAGGGATGTCAAATAAACGACTAACCGATGAGCCTAAGTGTATCGGTTAATTCTCTCAACTACACCCACCTCCCCCTGCCGCTGCCTCTATCAGCATGTGAACCAGGGACCTGCAGTCAGGTCAGTGTGAGAAGGGCTGTGTGTGAAATACCATCCCTGTTTCCTTACCCCATAGCTCCTGAGGGCAGGGCAGGGCAGGGCAGGGCAGGGGTGCGCGTGAGCCAGGTACCTGCGAGGGACTGGGCTTGGACATTCGGGTCTCTGCTGGAATGCAGGGCAGGAGACCACGTGTCCCTGGGGCTCTGCAGAGATACTAGGGAGGAATGCGGGTGACGGGGGGTGTTTCTCACTATAGGGATTCTCACTATAGGGGGAGCATGTGAGGGGTGCGTGCGGAACGGGGGAGGCACTGTCTTGTTGCTGCCTTGCACGTTGCACACTCTGGGGTGTGCCGGGGGTTGTGGGAGCCTTTTGCGTTCACACTTTGACCATGGGGAGCGGATTGTGCCACAGCGGGGCTGGGGGAGGAGGGGCACTGCGTGTGGCGTGAGCTGGGAGCGTTGCATTCACACAGGTTTGGGGGATGAGGTTGGTGAGGGGCAGGGTGCTGTGACAGCTGGCGTGGCATTCCCAAGCCCAGGCAGGTCCTCTCGCTTGGGAACTTAATGGCACCTCCTCGCCCTTGTCCAGACACCTGCCCCAGGGATGGCTCTCTCTGCCGGGGAGAGAGGGGCTTTCGTGCCTGTCCGTTCCTGTCTGCCCTGGGCTTGTTCGTTTTGGCTGGGCTCTGCTCTGAGCGCCGCGCTTGCTGCTCCCGGCTCTGTTTGGCCTGTGTGCGTGGCTCCGAGGAGTGCGATAAGCGCTCTTCCTGTTCCCCACTGAACATACACAACCCTGCTTCCTTTCTCCTGGGCTGCTGAATGCACGGGACGCTGTCCAACTCTCCTCCTCCTCCCTAAGCAGAACCTCCCAGATTCCAGAGCTTTCCTCTTGGCAGCGCGCTCCGTGCATGTTTGAAAACGTTTGCTGAGCACAGCCTGGGGGGCTGCAAACTGCTCCGTGCGGGGGGCGGGGGGGGCGCAGAGCTGCCGAGGTAGCGCCTCTGCTTCATCGGGGCCAATACGGAGCTCCCCCTTTGTCCCTCTGCCGTTTGTAAAGAGCCCGCGCCTCCTTTCCATGTGGTCGTTGTCAGACAATAGGAGAGTCCAGCCTGCGCACAGGCCTCCAGCTTCCTCTCAGGGCCGGGCAATTATTTTTAGCTGCCTAGAAAACACCGTCTGGAATTGGGCCTCTCTTCTCTTCCACGTGTATGTGGCTCCTCTTCTTTGGAGGAAGGGTTCCTCTTCCCGGGGAAACGGGCCTGACGTCTCTTCCCCTTCCCACTTCACCCTCTGAAATGACTTGTGGGTTTTTGGCAGCGGGATTTAGGCCCCGTTCCCCACAGGTATATTGGTGCTCTCTTGGAGGAGAACCGGGCTGTAGCTGTGTAGATGCTTGGGAATGTTTTCCCCTCTGTGTCTCATTTCGGCCTCTGTCAATGAGAATAATTGAACCGGGCTGCTTCCCAGGCGCAGAGGTGAAGATGCGTTCGTTAATGTTTGTGAGGCTCCCCGGAGAGGGGATGAAGGCCATCAAAAAGCCAATGAGGGAATTTTAAAAAATCCAATTAGGGATGTTTGATATCGGTTAATTGAATAGTCGAGTAACCTCAAGAATTCTTATCGAGTAGTCGACTATTCTGTAGCCCCGGGGCCGGCAGGCAGTACCCTCCAGCCTCACACCCGAGGAGCCCCCCGCCACTCCGCGGTACTGCCTCTGTATCTGAGGCAGCAGTGCAGGGTGACAGGCCGGAGCTGGTCCACAAGGGGAGCCTCTGTTAATGAGGCAGCAGCGCGGGGTGGCAGCAGCCCCTGTCTAGGGTGGGTCTGAGCTCCCGGACCCGGCGTGAGCTGGAACTGAGCCGGGCTGCCTGCCCTCCCAGCTCTAATACACTTTACATGCAGAGCCGCAGCAGGGGTAGGTCCCAGACCCGTTTCAAGCCAGGACTGAGCTGGGCTGCTGGCCAGCCTAAAAAATGTTCTGGCAAGTGGGGGAGGAATGCGTGTAGTCTGTGGCATTAATCTATAAGCTTTTGCTTATTGGTTAATCGACTCCACTATTACATCCCTAAATCCAATATAGAAGGGTGGGGATAAGCCAGCCTCTTTCTCTGGGCACCACCTATGCTGCATGCTCGCAGGGTCAGCGCTCCAGTGGGGAACGTAGGGTGTAATTTTTGTGATGTAATTGTCACAAACCTTTCCCACAAGGGGGCCGAAGGAAGGTAGCATCAGCTCTGGCATTTCCTAACTTTTGAGTGCTCGACTTTGCAGCCTTAGCAGCGTTCTTCTGATACCGCTTTTTGCATGGAGTGATGTGCCCCCGGATCCCCAAAGCGCTGGGATAAGGGATAAGGAGTACTGTTTAAAAAAAAAAAAAAAAAAAAAAAGCAGCAAGCGCGACTGCAACTATCAAAATGGCATTAATCAGTGACACCCCTCTGGAACGCTGTGTTCAGGCGTGCTCACCCTAGCTCAGGGAAGGAGCAGGAGGTTTATGGACAAGTGATGAACATTATTAGCTCTGTTGGGTTCTGGCACCGGTGCTTGGACCGCAGTACCTGAGCACCGTCCGGTGCCGTGTGGTTTGTTCTTCCTCCTGTCCCCTCACGGTGCAGTACCAGAGCTCGGCCTGTTGGATTGTGTGACTAGGGGAGCTGAGCTGAGCACCCGGACCGTGGCAGGGTTAGCTGGAGAGGTGAGGTGCTGGCATATTCCCTGCTCCTGTTGCCATCTTGTTGGGGGGCAGAGTTAAGGGGGCCCACCTTAGCTCGGTCTTCTGTGGGCTGGCAGTGCTTGTGGTGTGGGAATTAAACTCTCCCAGCTTGGGGGCAGTGAGGGGGCGGGGCTGGTGCAGCTGGCGGAGATAGGGGGGCTGTGGGGAAGCTTCCTAGGCTGCCCTCCCAAGGGGAGCCACCATCAAGATCCAGTGGGAAGGAAGGCAAGGGCCTCGGGGGCAGCAGACCTGGGAGCAAGGGGAGACGCCATTGGAGACCTCCCCCAGGGGAATGCCTGTGCCCCAAGGAAGGTCATGGCTTCTCCTTCTTAGCGCCTGCGGTCTTTGTGCCCGTGGTGTGGACCCAGGTTTCCTGTTCTTAGCAATGGCAGGGCTCCCCTTGTGTCCCACTGCGCAGGGGTTTGCAGCTGGGCCGTAGGCCTATGACCCGCCACCACCATCCCCTCTGGTCTCCTCTCGACACCCCTCCTGGGCCGGAGTTGGCTGAGCATGCCCGGCCCCACCTGAGCCATAGCCGGCCCCACACCAGCGAAACACAGCCTGGTTTGCCTCCTGGGCGCCCTTGGGCATGGAGTCTGGTCAGGCCTTCGACGAGCCGATGGGGACGCTGAAGCAGCCCGGGCAAAGTCACACACAGAGTCAAAGTACGGCCCAGTCCTGGGAGGTCCCACCCTGGACCCCCATCCTGCTCAGTCTCCCAGGGCCGGGGAGGGGTTCTCTGCAGAGACCTCCAAGGGGTGGCCACTTACTGTAAGATTTGCTCTACCGTGTGCAGTAGAAGCTGGGACAGAAGCCCGGTCTCCTGGCGGCGCCTTTCAGCACAGCCTCTATTTTCGTTCTAAGAGCCTCTGTCTCTTGCCCTGCAGGCCGGGGCTGTGCTGCTCTGCCATCACATCTGCCCTGCATTGGGTGTCGCGCGTTCTGCAAGGGGGGCCTGGCTCCGGATCCTAGCGCAGCCTGATTCAGCCACGTGCACGTTGACTTAACGAGCCCATAACAAGAGCAGCAGCGTGCATGGAAACGGGCAAACGAGTCTGCAGAGGAGAGTTGAACTCATCAGAACGGCCAGACCAGGTCAAATCAAAGGCCCGTCTAGCCCAGTGTCCTGTCTGCCCACAGTGGCCAGTGCCAGGTGCTCCACAGGGAGGGAACAGAACAGGGAATCACCAGTTGATCCCTCCCCTGTCGCTCATTCCCAGCTTCTGACAAACAGAGGCTTGGGACACCATCCCTGCCCATCCTGGCTAATAGACATTGATGGACCTGTCCTCCATGAATTTATCTAGCTTTTTAGAACCCTGTTAAAGTCCTGATCTTCACAACATCCTCCGGCAAGGACTTCCACAGGTTGACTGTGCCCTGAGTGAAGAAAAACGCCCTTTGGTTTGTTTTAAACCTGCTGCCTATTAAAAATGATTCCTCATCTCTGCCTAAACCAACCAAGCCCATGTGTTAGCTCCTTGGAAGGCCATGCAACTAATACCTATTAAAGACAATGTCTGGGCTCTGACCCCTGGCCCTCTCTCACCCAAAGTGAGAGCCATAGACCAACGAGCCAGACAACTCCTGGTCTTTGGGCTTATAGCCTGGTGTTCTTGCTAGCAAGCAAGATAGCCTGGCACCTGTGGGTATCTTGGGCCCTCTTTTACTCAGGTGGTGTATGCTCAGCCTGTTTTCAACAGGCAGCAGTTTAAGCGTGCCCTGTGCAGCCAAGTCCTGCCTGCCAGCCGAGCCAGCGCTGGGGCAGCCTGGCGCTGAAAAATGATTGCTCTGCAAAGCCAAATAAAGAGCTAATCATTGTGTTGCTGATCCATGGCCTGTGCCTGGGGGCGTGCCCCCGCCCCGTGCCAGGACTCCCTGGGCAGAGGGGACTTGGGTGAACCTGCTCCTCTACGTGCTTTGAGTCTCTGTGCCAAACAGCCTGAAAAGACCCTGACGCTTTTACACTCCTCCTTCATATCCCAGCCTGCCCTGGGCACGCTGGAAGGCTTGGCGCAGGGCGCTCCCTTTCCCGCTCTCCCCCCACGGACCCGGTGGGTTATGGCCCGTTGGAAGAGGCTTTGCTGCGCAGACTCCCCAGACCGAGGCGGGAGGTGTGATTCCGAGCCCGGGGGGCGCGCACATGGCCCGGCGTGCTAAAAATAGCAGCATGCCAGCAGTGGCTCCTGCCAGCCCAAGTCAGTGCCTGGGCCCGGAGGGCTACGCGGCTATTTTTAGCACACTCATTTGATTGGCGCTAGAGCGCTCCTGGGCCGGGGCTCAGGACCCTCTAACCACGGGACTCTGTTCCCAAAGCTCTTTACCTTTCCCCTAGATCTTAGAGCCAGGGCTGAACCGCCTGCGACCTCCCTCCACAGCACATGATCTCTCAGCCTTGCGGACGCTCCTTTCTCCTTGAAGGCTGATGATGCACACGATACTGTCTGGGGTGTACACGCACGCCAGAAGGAAAGTAGTCACAAGTGAGAACTCCCCTAAAACGTGGTAACTTTCCGATCTCTCTCCTGGCTGCTCATTCCCCACTGCCCCCTGCTGGGTGGTCTCCCCATATTCCACGTGGGGCCCCCATGTACTGGGCATGGCACAGCCGCAGAGTGAGGGAGAAACAGGCATCGTTCAAGTAACTGAAAATAGAAATAAGTCTTCCCCTCCTTTCCCAGCCTGATGGGAAGAGTCAGATTGGTTCATGGAGGTTTTGCGTGTCTGGATAAAGAATTTACTGAAGGGAAACTAAGTCGAAGAAGGCGCTCTGTGGTGAGTTCTGAAGGCTGAGACATGTCTTGTGGCAAGGAGTTCCACAGTCCTGTCAGTCTCCAGCGACTGTTCTGACTCCTGTTCACTCAAGGCTCTTGCTGCAGTGAGGTAGCCAGTCTGTGGAGGGGGAGGCATCTTCCAGGTAGGTCAGGGGGTCCCAGAGAAGGGCTCTGAATAGGGAGCCAGTGCATGGACTGACGTGCTTCTGGGGTTTTGTTAAGCAGACAGGCTGCTGTAGTTCACCCTTCGCTCTGCCCATGGAGCTGGACGCCAAAGGCCCCTGAACGCAGGTATTTCCGTGGCCAGGGCTGTGCCCTGTCCCATCAGACACAATCTCCTGGCCAGTCCCAGCCACTGGCTGTTGGAGACCTGGGTCTGAAGGGACGTCCAAAAGGAGCGCGAGGTCAGAGTCGGAGCTAACAACCCAAGGGCAGGTGCCTTCAGCAGCAGGGCGCATAAGAGAGGAAGCAAGTTCTCCAAAGTGTTCCCCCTGCCCACCAGTATCAGCCCCGTCTGGCCTGGGCTCAGCCTGGCCAGCCGCTCTTCAGCCAAGGGCTGGTTTCGGGAGGGCACCGAGAGACCTGGCAGATGGGGCTGTTCCCATTTGGCAAGGCGTGTCCCCATCCTGCTGGGATGGTGCTTCGAAGCAGTCCTGGGCCCACGCTGTCTCAGCAGGCCTCCCAGGGTTCCTGCAGGCGGGGGAGAGGTGAGAGACGGGTGGGGCTCTACAGATGGAGAGTGGTGGTGGGGGGGACGAAGTTAGGCTGAATCCAGAAGATCCTGATGGGAGAGAGGAAGGGACCGGAGCCATTTCAGGGCTTTCCTCCTGGCTCCCGGAGGCAGGGGACACGCCTGGGGCGGGGGTTTAGCTGGAGAAGGCTCGTGTGATGTTGGCGTTGTTACCTTTTCGTGTTTGTCCCTCCTCCCCAGGGGTAAAAGCTGCAATTTTTATCATTAAAAAAATAAATGGGGGGGGGGTGTCTTTGACAAATAGCCCCGTTGTACAAGGCTGGCCCTTTCTACCTCCTACCCCTCTAGACATAGGGTGAGAGTTACAGGGCGTATGTCAGTTCCACAGGCAGCACGTTACTCTTGGTCCTTGTCTGATGGGACTAGGTGGAGAGATGCTGGCGGCCCGTTTCCGAAGGCAAAGCTGTACTCCGTTCTCGCTGGTGCTGTGTGTTTGCAGTTGCTGACAGGGCTGGGAGATAGGGTCCATTGCGGCATTTTCTGTATGGAACCTGTTCCTGGTTCAGCACTTCTGCCCTCCTGCAGCACTGCCCCTCGAAGGAAGGAAGCGGAGGGTTAATCTTCCATTGAGCTTATTGGTTGCCCTGCCTCTGAGCAGGGCATGCTGGGATTTCCTCCCAGCTGTTTTACATCATGAAGATTTGTATGTTTGGAAAATTCCAGCGCACAGCTGCAACTCATCCACTCCGCATTCCCAAGTCCTGCCCTTTCCCGGGACATGCTCCATCCAACTGTTCAGTGTGAAACGAACGTCTCCGCCCACTGCAAAGTACAACCCAGCATGCCGCTATCTGTCTCCAGCTCTAGCCAAGTGGGCAAGAGAGGAGAGAAACCGAGGGCTGCTGAGCCATTGGGGAGGGAGGGCAGCTCCGTATTAAAGGTTGCAGCACGATTTACACGAACGGGCTTTAATTCCTGCTTGCTCTTTCGCTTCTCAGTTGCTCAGTCTAGGTGCCAAAGTTAAGACACTCCCTCTCTAAGAGCCAATCAAATGTTCAGGCCCCCATTAGCTAATTCCCTGGATATCGTGGTTTTTGGACTTGTCCAGCCCAGGAAGCACATTCCCTGTAAACTCACAGCTCGGCAGGGCAGGCTTGTTTGAAATGTTCAGGTTTAACAAGAAGAAACGGGTGCTTTCCCTTTACTCATGGCAAGCCACCGATTCTCAGCAAGGAAGAGCAGCTGTACTCGTGTGGCTGCTTCAGTATCTTACTGGCTGGTATATGTTACAGGCCCTCCTCGGTGCCTGACTCACACAAGGTGTCATTCTCTTCTGGCCTGGTTAGGGAAGTTGGCTCTTCTGCTCAGGCTCCGGAGGTTCACGGTTCAATCCCTACTGTGTTGGCCAAAATGGTGGCTGTCACATCTGTTCCCTGCTGCAGTCCCCAGCCCTGCTCAGCTCAGAGACCCGGGAGGGGCGGTGGTCTCTGGCAAGGAGTGAGGGGTGGTTTGGGGGGGGCGGAGGAGAAGGGGGAGGAAGTGGAGCGGGAAAGGCTGTTGGAGTGTGACTCTTAGCGTTCATGGGGAGCCAGCGGGACCGCACGGTGGGGGGAGACGTGGGGAGCAGGGGTCAGTGGGACTCTAGTGGCGTGGGATGTGGGGGGGGGGGCAGAAGGGGATGTGGGTTCTATGTGTGGATGGGGGGACCAGGGACTGAACTAATTGACCGTGGTACTCATCTAGTCGGCTGTCCGGCTTCCCAGCCAGGCGCTGGGCTTGAACTACCCCAGCGATACTCGCAAGCCACCCTGGCTCTCTCGTGTCTCCGGCAGCTCTTTGCAGCACGCAACACTGACACATGATTTAATTATTAACCAATCAGGCTGCTTTTCCTATTTCATTAACCATCTGTGTGTAGCTGATAAAATGGTCGTACCTGGTCAGTCGTTTTGCTGTGGGAATAACACACCAACAGGCGCGTGTGTGTAAGTGTGCACACCCTCACGCTCATTACTTCCCTTCCTGCGCTGAGGCCTCCGATTACCCAGCTCATCACATTTACCCTTAGAAAATACTGGCCCTGCATTGACTTCCCCTGCATACCAGGACTTCTCAAAAGTCTCATTAATGGTCCAGAAGCTCCTTTAAACTCTTGGATGTAAGTGATCTCAAGCTACTGATCTGAAAATGTGTAACTTTCGTAGCTGCTGTTAATGCCCTGTTGCACCGCCTGCCCGCTGCTTTATGAAAATTGTCTTATGAATATGAGTATGCATGACTTGAAGATGCTTTAGACAAAATACCTCCTGTTAATACCTCTCTGCTATGGAGATGGGGAAACTGAGGCACAGTTCAGAGGAAACCAGAAAGCAGAAGAATCAGGAACCAGTCCTAGTACCTGCTCTCTTGCTCTAACCATTAGACTCTTCTACCCTGGGGGGGAACCAGTATTCACAGGCAACAGGCATTAACATTAATCTGCTCAGGGACTCCTCAATTCTTTTGCAGCCACTAGCGCCTCTGGGGAGTAACAGAGGTGTAAAGGGGGGTGGGTGCTGAGAAAACATGCCTGGGGACATCTCTAAGTACCGCAGATGTTCACAGGAAAAGCTCTGTAGCATTAATGCCACTTTATCCTTGGGGGGGGGGGGGGGTTGCTAGCGCCACAGCCCAGCCGAGCTGGCAACCTCCCAGGGGGCTGGGGGAAGAGGCCGCGCGCTATAACAGAGCCCCCCCAGCTGCAAGTGGTTTCCCTTCTGCCTGACTTCTAGAGCCA
Source organism: Rafetus swinhoei (assembly GCA_019425775.1). Lineage (NCBI taxonomy): Eukaryota > Metazoa > Chordata > Testudines > Trionychidae > Rafetus > Rafetus swinhoei. The sequence goes on from JAFJHL010000226.1 coordinate 2,087,422, forward strand.
TAGGAACTGGGCTGGCCAGAGTAAGTCAAGCCAGTCCTGCTGGAATCACCCAGCCAAGAGACCCCCCCACCCCCCTGAGGTGACATATGAAAGTTGTAAATGTGCTAACGAGGGCCATTAGCGCACAGAGACTCAGCACTCAAAGCAAGGACCTGTGAATGGTTGCAGTTGTCCTGTCAGCCCAGACTGTGCTGGGTCCCAGAAAGGCGTGTGACCATGCCACCCCTACCAGGTATTTTGCCATGGGGATGTGGGTCCCCAGCAAAGGGTTCCCCGCCCTATTTAAGCAATGGGAAGCCATCAGTCCTTTGTCTCCAGCTGGTCTTGAAACTGCCTGGCCCACCCTGAGAGCAGATCTGACAAAGCTGTAGACCCAGGCCAGAGTAAAGATCTTACCTGAGATCAGAACGGCTGGGTAGGGTAAGAATCCACAGGGGACAAGTTTCTGAGGGTATGTCTACACTGCAAGTTAATTCGAAATAACAGCCGTTATTTCGAATTAACTTTACTAGCGTCTATACATGCAAACCGCTATTTCAAATTTAATTCGAAATAGTGGAGCGCTTAATTCGAATTGGGTAAACCTCATGCTAAGAGGAGTAATGCCAAATTCAAAATAGCTATTTCGAATTAAGTGCTGTGTAGACACTTAATTCGAAATAGGGGGCCTCCAGCCCTTCTCAGGGAGCCCTGGTGGCCACTCTGGGCACAACCAGGAAAACTTACTCTCTTCTCCCCCAGCCCTGGAGCCATTAAAGGGGTAGACCCTGGCCACAGTGCCTGTGCCAGCTCCAAGCCTGCCAGCCCAGAGCCAGCAGTGGCCACCGGGGCCCCTGACCCATTGGCCCCAAAACATGAGCCAGCAAGCCCCTGGCAGCCAGTCCTCCACCGCTCCTCAGGACCAGTCTGCCAGCTCCCAGAAGCCTGACAGGGGCTGGAGAAGGCGGGCGCCTTCCTGGTCCAGGGTGGAGATCATGGGCCTTATTCAGGTTGGGGATGCCCCAACGTCCATGATCTCCGCACTAGACTGAGGAATGCGGCCGTCTATGGCAGGATAGCTGCCGGCCTGGCCACCAAAGGCCACGTGCGAACCCAGGAGCAGGTTAGCATGAAAGTCAAGTTGGTCCGGCGAGACCCCCAACCCTGAGCCCTGAGCTTCCCGTCCCCCTTCTTCCCCTTGCTTCCCCCTTCCAGCTCCCTCCTCCCAGGTTTCCCCTTCCCCTGTTCCACCCTCTCTCTTCCCCTCTCCCACCTCCTTTTCCCAGTCTCCCCAGAGGTTCATCCCCCCCCAAGTTTTGTTCAATAAACCCAGTTTCTATTTTTGAACATACGTGTCTTTTGTTTGACATCAGGAAGGGGGGCTAAGGAGGGGTAAGTGGAAGGATGTGAGGGAGGAATGGGGCACGAGCCCCCCAATGGGGAAAACTGGGGAGGCTCTGAGGGCTCCTCGGGGTGGACACTCTCGCTTCCTGGATCCTGACAGCCCCCCGATGGAACCCCCGGATGGCAGGCTGCAGCAAGTGCAGCCGGGCTGATGGCAATGACCCCACGAGACGCACCGGCGTGCCCAGGGGCAGCTCTGGCTCCATGTGACCAAGTGGTGTGGTGTCCCGAGTGCGGGCACTCAGGGCACTCCAAGACAGGACTGCTTTGCTGTCCCTCATCGAGGTAGACAAGCAAGCAGGGAACCCTGAGAACTGTCTGTCCGGGGTGGGGGTCGGGTCCCTTTAAGCACGGAGCTCAGTTAGCCTTAGGCAGCAGCCCCACACACTAAGTCCTAACCTGATGCCCTGCCGGCACTGGTTCCGGCCAGCCTTAACTTCGGTTCAGGGTCCACTCAGTGTGGACGTGCTATTTCGAAATAGCAAAACGCTATTTCAAAATAGTTTTTGTGTATAGATGCGTTATTTAGAATTAGCTTAATTCGAATTAACTATTTCGAATTAAGTTCATTCGAAATAGCGCTGTAGTGTAGACATACCCTTAGTGAATTAGAACTAGCTACAGGGGTTTTGTTCATTTTAACTTAGTAACACTAGGTATGTCTAGACTACAAGCCTCTTTCGAAAGAGCGTCTAGACTATAGCCAGTAGTTTTGAAAAAGCGAGCACCCAGGCAATCTGTATGCTCTCTTTTGAAAAAGCACAGTTTGCATTGCATAGCACCTTTTTTCGAAAGAGCACTTTCGAAAAAAGGCGTTTTTCCTCGTAAAATGAGGTTTGCCGTGGTTGAAAAAACTGCCACGTTCTTTCGATTTACTTTTGAAAGAACGTGGCAGCAGTCTAGATGCAGGGGACATTTTTTCAAAAAAACCCTGTAGTCTAGACACACCCTTACTTGGATCGGACAGTTTTCACTTGCAACCACTTTAGTTCTGCTTTCTATACTTAATACAAACACTTTTGTTTATGATCAGGCCCAGTGTAAATAATTGTTACCTGAGGGGGGAGCGACCACTGTGCATCTCTCTCATTGATAAAGGGGGCCAACCTGACCTTCTGAGCTTCCTTTGTGTAGAACTTTTACACCGAGTGAGAGGGATTTCTTTGGGGTTTCGGTCCCTTGGGAGGCTGGGTGCTGAGCCCTTATGGCTGAGCCAGAGCGGAGCTGGTTCAGTGTCTGTCACTCTGCAGGGGGGTGGCAGGTAACCCCAACATTGTGGTCTGGCTGGGGGAGACGCGAGGGTCTGACCCAGCAGGACAGGGTGGTGGGGAGCCCCAGGTGGGCGTCAGTAGCATGATGAATATACGAGGGGACAACCCCCAGGAGACTCTGTGATTCAACACGCCACGCGCCCTCCTTGGCTGCTGTTTGAATAGAAAGTATGTCATCATGTGATAGAAATACACGGTCTGGTTTTCCCCCACGTACAGAACAGAAATATTAGTGAATACAGTTGCCCTTTCTACATTCTTCTTCTTCTTCTTCACGATTCTCTACCATTGCCGTCCTTAGGGTTCTTTTCGCTTCTGACGTATTATTTCAAAACTCCGTATTGTCCTTGATTCGGCTAACTATCCATTTCTCTGTCTGTTTCCTTCCTTGGCAGTTTTCTACAATTCCGAGTGTCCAGTTTCTATCCTGGCTATCCATTTCTCTTACACATGCTTTATTTTATGTTACTGCTTTCGCTGCCCTCTTAAGCCAGGCAGTTAAAAACAAACACCACACAAGCAGCTGGGGCGTTATTGATTTGTGGGATTGCGGTTTGGGGACGTCTCGTCAAATGTTCTTAGGCAGTTCCCAGTTATCACTGACATTTTTCTCTTGACATTTTTTCTCCCCTCTGATTTGGCTCATAATTGTGAAATGGGCCCTTTCGAAGCCCCGTGTGCATGCACTTGGCCTGCTCCCCTCGCTGGGGCCGGAGGGGAGGGTGGGAGACCAGAGTCCTAGCCCCCAGACAGCTGAGCCTGCCCTGGGGCCTCAGCAGCTCCCTAGGGCAGCGGGGTTGTGAGGGCAGGAATGCTGTTTGAATGTGATGGCTCCATGCAGGGACACGGGTCCCTGTCCACCAGCCCCAGCCCCCTTGCAGGACACCCAGTCGCACAGTCCTGCCGATGTGGAGATCGGCTTTGTGGGGGCTCCTGGGGGAGGAGCGGGGGCTTCAGACGGGTGTCTGAGAACCTCCTCACCGAGAACGAGGGTGGCCCACCAGAGTACAACTCCCGTGTTTTCCTTCTCCTGTCCCGGCCCCCCCGCACTGCTCCCCCATTGCCTCACGTACTCGTCAGAACCCCCCGCCGGGACGACACCCGGCCTAGAGCGCTGTCCTGCCCCCAGCTGCCTGCTGTCCTGTAAACGCCCTCCCTCCTCCCTCCGCTGCCCACTCCCCTCCGCCTTGGGCTGCAATGGAGCATTTTGTAGGGGGTGAGTGTGGTGAGGAATGGGGCGATGGGGAGGCGTTCAGGAGCAGCGCAGCTCTGGGGGGGGCCACAAGGGGTGGCATGTGCACCACCACTAGGCTCTTCCCCCATTCCCAGCCCAGACTACTGACACGATTCACCCCACACGCTGCGCTGCCACCTTGGCGTCCCAGCCTGGCGATGCCGTGTGCCCCACCTGCCACACCGGCTCCCCCTCACGCTCCCCCCGGGCGTGCTGCCGTAACCCTCCGCATGCCTCCCTCAAATCGCTCCTCCTCGACTGGGGAGCGAGGGAATTCCCGAGGCATGACCCTGCCAAGCTCTCCCGCCCCGTCCTGCCAGCAGGCGCAGCCCCCGTGTGCAGACCCCGTAAGCGCCGACGCGGATGATGGTTGTGGGGGGGCGGGGGGGTGTCAGGGACGGTGAAAGCAGGGTGTTGTGTGCAGGGGCTGGGGCTGCATCTGTCTGCTCTCCAGTATCTATCTCCTCCTGTCACCATATTGGAGCCCCTCACAGCCTTTAATGGATCTATCCTAACAGCACCTCTGAGAGGCAGGGAAATGCTGTTCCCACTGGACCAGTGGGGAACTGAGTCACAGACTAAGGGCTTGTCTACACTACAGTGGTTGGCTGATCTAAGCTACACAGTTTGAGTTACGGCAGTAATGTAACTTGTGTTGACGTAGCTTAGCTACTTACCACAGGGTCCACACCTTGCTGGGTCGACAGTAGACACTCCCCCATCAACTCCCATTACCCTTCTCGTTCTGATGGAATACCAGAGTCGACAGGAGAGCGATCTGTGATCAATTTAATGGGTCTACCCATTAAATCGACCCCTGGAGCATTGATTGCCGCAGCTTGGCTCCCTGGTAAGGTGACTTGACCAGGGCCTCCCGGGGAGGCTGTGGCAGAGTAGATACTTGAACCAGTCTCTCGCAATCCTAGGCTAGCTCCTCACCATTGCACCAAGCTCCTCCTTGGAAATGAAGCGGGATCTGCACAGAAAAGAGGGGACTTTGGCTGAGCATTTGGATGTATGATCTAGGGCAGGGCTACTCAACATGTGGCCCGTGGGTCGCATGCGGCCCGTTTGTTTGTGGCCCGTGGGTGGGAACGTGGCCTCCACTGGGAACAGGCTCCACAACCGTGAGGCATCTCCTAGGCAGGGTGAGCATTTGACGGACGGGCTGGCTGGAACAGACGGGTACAGGGTGTTGGCCTTTCTATTCCCCAGGGAGGAGGTGCTGGGGCATTGTGTGAAAGAAGCTATTTGCATGTCTATGCATCCACACTGAAGTTGTGGCCCTCCATGTGCTGTGAGTATCATTGTGGCCCCCGGGGCTTCCAAAGTTGAGTAGCCATGATCCAGGGTTTCTGATCCCTGGGCAAGCTGTGCTCTATCATCTAAACCAAGCGAGTGGAGAATGCCAGAGCCCACGAAAGAGTGTGAGCCCTGGGGTTCGGAGAGATCAGCCGAGCCCTTCTTGGGTCCCAGGGCTGCCTGTGCAGAGAGCCTGTGTCCTGGGCTCATGGGTCCCAGGGATGGAGGTTGCTTTGTCAGGGGAGAGCCAGAGCGGCCTGATGGGCGAGGGTCAGCCCGCAGCATCCCACCTGGCCATTGTGCTCGGGGCTTGGAAGCGAGCCCACAAGTAGGTTTGGCTCCTGAGCCCTGTCGCCAAGGGGCAGCTCTTGGAGCCAGGTGACCACTCGCAGCTGGAATCGTGACTCTTCCCGGGGGCACTGGTGACCAGCCTGCAGGCCCGAGTCCCCTCCTAAAACCTCCCTCCTGCTAACTCTTACCTGCTGCGCTGTGTGTGTGCAGCGCGTCGCACAGCAGGGCCGCGCGCTGGACGCGGCCGTGAGACGCGTGGTGCCGTTCTTACGACGATTGGTGTTTGGCTTAAAGCTTCAACTCCTGGAGTCACGTGACTACACCATGAAGAATCTCCATGTTGGGAGGGGTTGGGTTTTTTTAAAGAGAGTTAAGTTTCTTAGCTCTCCTGGTTGGTGAGAAAAGCCTGAAAATGTGAGCCGAGTGTACCTTAAGACCCCCAAATGCCTCCACTCGGAAGGTGAACAAAGCAGCGGAGGCTCTGTTTAACCTTAAAATGTCATGATTTTAAAGTCAGCCTCCTGATTTGGGGATGGGATGCATGATTTTATAACAGTTGGGTTTGGCTGTGCTGGAGGTGGTGTGGCCTAGTGGACAGAGCACTGGGCTGGGACTCAGGAGATTGGGGTTTTATTCCCTGTGCTTTTGGTTGGCCCTGGGCAATAGGGATGTAACAGTGTAGTTGATTAACTGATAAGCCAAAGCTTATAGGTTAATGCCACAGACTACACGCATTCCTCGCCCCCCTCCACTTGCCCCCCTCCACGCATTCCTCGCCCCCCTCCACTTGCCCCCTCCACGCATTCCTCGTCCCCTCCACTTGCCAGTACATTTTTTAGCAGGCTGGCCAGCAGCCTGGCTCAGTCCTGGCTTGCGATAGGTCCGGGACCTACCCCCACTGCTGCTCTGCATTTAAAGTGTGGGCAAGCAGCCCAGCTCAGTTCTGGCTCATGCCGGGTCTAGGAGCTCAGACCCACCCTGACAGGGGCTGCTGCCACCCTGTGCTGCTGCCTCTTTATCAGAGGCAGCAGCCCTGGGTGACTGGCAGCCGATCCACAAGGGGACCTGGTTTTTAAACTGGCTCCCCTTGCAGACCAGCAGCCACCTGGCACCCCGCGCTGCTGCCTCTGTATCAGAGTGGGAGGGGGCTCCTCGGGGGTGCACTGGCTGCCGGCCTCACTCCTGGGGCCTATAGAATAGTCGACTAACCGTTAAGAATTCTTGAGGTTACTCGACTGTTCAATTAACTGATACTTAACATCCCTACTAGGCAACTCATTACCCTCCGTGCCTCAGTTTCTCCATATGTACCACTGGGGTAAGGATACTGACTTCCTTTGTTAAGTGCTTTTTGATCTCCAGATGAGGAGCATGGGAGATGAGTCCAGGGTGACTGGCAGTAGTTACTGATCCGGTGCAAATACTGAGCAAGTTATAATTGTCATGGCCTGTGTGGACATCTTGCAAACGGAGGGAAAGGGCCAAAGCAAAGCACGAATGAAGCAATAGGTTTGCTGGGCTAGATGCCACGCCACTGCTCTGTGCCTCCTCCAGCCAGGCAGCCGCTTTCTGGAGGGAGCCTTCTGAGGGCTCTTAGCACCACCCACCTCTGCAGCGCCCCCCCGCCTCCCCCACGAAGGAAGAGGAGGGGCAGGAGTGAAGCAAGGGCTGCAAAGCCTGGTGCAGCCACATGGGACATCTCTCACTCAAATTCTCCCTGTTTTCCTGCTGACAGCGATGGGCCTCCCTCTGCACAACACGCAAAGCCAGGCCTTGGCCGGCAGAGGCCTTGGCTGAAAGATAAACTCCCCCTTCAGCACGGCCGATGAGCTGCCTGCCGCCTGGCCGGACTAGAGAGCCCTGCCAGGACGGGGGCCTGCCAGCCCCCCTGTCACATTAGCAGGAGCAGGCAAAACGTCCTTTGTCGCAGGGGGGTTGGGTGCATGACACAGCCAGGCGGGCGTGATTGGCAGGAACCCCCGGAACCCTCCCGCCTGTTTGTCATACGTGGAATCTCGGCGCTGTAGAGCCAGTTTTCCTCCCTTTAAAAAGGGGATTTCCTACGTACGTTGAGGTGAGGGATTGGGAGAGGTTTGGTGTCTGTAACAGGAGTGGAAGTGGGGTTTGTACATGCTTTAAGCAAAGTTGTGTTTTCTTCTTTGAGTGGTTAACGTGGTGTGTGTGTGTGTGTGTGTGTGTGTGTGTGCGTCCCACCGAGTAGCTTTGGTTGGGGGGGCTGATTAGTAGTGTGGGGGAGTCTGTCTCTCTTGTGGGCTCTGAGGTTTTTGCGGGTGGGAGCAGGATAAAATTGCAAGGAACAGGCGGGAGCGGATGCGAGTGGGTGTTGTGGGGCCGGGGGCAGGCTAGGAGTGGGATTGTCTGACTCGACTAGACTCCCTGAGGGTCCGTGCCAGCCCCTTGGAGGAATGAGCACAGCAAGCCCCCTGGGAGCGCAATCTCCCTGCCCATTTGCTGGGCCCTGAGCCCGCCCGTAGCGCTCCGCCCCGCAGAACTCAGCCCAGTGTGCCTCCAGCGCCTGCTGAGAAGAGCGTCCCCTCCCCGGCGGTTTCGTTTGCCAGGGAGCGGGGTCGCGTGCCGACTTTACAGGCCGTCCTTCCAGGCGTCCGTCTTCAATGGAGTTGGGCCAGCCGTGGGAACCGGCGCCTGTGTTGTATTCCGCTCCATGCTGCGGGCAGACCTGGGACTCCAGCCTGGTCCAGGAGAACGTAACCGGGGGGATTCTGCCTCCCGGGTGGCCGGGTTAGCTAATCACAGCCTGTTCCTAAGAGCCGAGGGCCAGGACTGGTCCGCGAGGCGGGACTAGAGGGGGCCTTGCTGCTGGTAGATTGTGATCAGGGAGCAAGCGGTGTCATTGACGAAGGGGAGGTGGTGGGGTGCAGCATAGAGCTATGTCCATGCACATGCTCCATTTCAACAGGGTGTCTGAGTCAGTGATTGGGGGACCCCTTGGGAGCCCTGTTTGGTGGGGGTGAGGAGGGCTGGGCTGAGTGTGTGAGCCTCAGGCAGAACACTTCCGCCCCCCCGTGGCTCTGTGCTGGGCTGGCCGTGGGGCAGTCCCTCTCGGTTCCTCAGGGTCTGCAGTGCCGTGGTCAGAGCTGGCTGTGGTTTGGCGCTGACCATGCAAAGGCATGGCCAGAGCCCGGCCGCAGGCGCTGCAAGATCAGAATGGTTTGAAATTCCAACTTCTGACCCACCCCCCAGCTCCTCCTGTGAAAGCAGCAGGGCCGGGCGGTCCCCTTTTCTCCGAGCTGCCGTTCCACCCTGTTAACTCCGGGTTTCTTCCAGTACCTTCAGATGAAGTGGCCGCTTCTGGACGTTCCAGCTGGCGCTACGCTGAAAGACAGCAGATCTCCATCACCTGCACACTTGGTAAGTCTTGTCTGCGTGATTGGCCTCTACCTGTCCTGGGCAGCCTCGGCACGAGGAGTCCCTGCAGCTGCGCCCGTGGCCAGCGAGCCAGGCCCAAATCACAGGCAGAATGTCTCCCCCCAGTGCACCCCCCCATTTGGGTCTCTCTCGAATCTCCCCCCAGGCCATCCACATCTTCCTGAAATCGAGAGCAGAGTTTGAAGTGAGGGTGATTAGCCAGTGGAACAGCTCAGTTGGGGATGTGGCATCTCTTGCTAAAACACATGCTCTAGTTCAGCCAGGAGTCCTGGGTCTGGGAGCCGGGATCATGGGGTGACGCTCTGTGACCTGTGCTGTGCAGGAGGTCAGATCAGACGGCTCTAAAGGTCCCCTCTAGACTTGGGAGCTGCGAACATGCCAAACAGGAAGTGAGTATGTTAGCATCCTTGTGAGTGACGAGAGGGGAGGCCCGGGAGGCAGTGTCTCCTCTCTCTTCCGCTCTGTGGAACCTGAGAGTTTGTCTCTTTGACCAACAGAAGTTGGTCCAGTAAAAGCTACGTCCCCCCCCCCAATCCTGGGATCAACATGGCTCCACGGCCGCAAACCCCGCACAGGGCAAGAGAAGAGGTTTCTGTGGCTGCCTACACTTGGAGCAATACCCAGTGACAAGGAAGGGCTGATAAAGGGTTGGAATGGCACATTGAGGACGATAGGTGGGGAGGTTGTGTGTGCTCCAAGCCCTTGGGAATCCTAGAACCCTTGGGCAGGCAGAGACCTCAGGAGTCATCGCGTCCAGCCCCTGGCCCAAAGCAGGACCAACCCCAACTCAGTCATCCCAGCCAGGGCTTGCTCAAGCCGGGACTTAAAACCTCTAGCGATGGAGATTCCATACACCCCAGTTCTGTGCTGGTGCTGAAGTTCTGCGCGAGTTTCAAGGGGTCTTATCATCAGGCATCTGAGTTCTGAGGATTTTGGCCTCCTGTCCCTAGACCCTTGGGGATAGTGGGTGGATGGGCTGTGCCCATACATGGGGGAGGAGGGGCATAAACTGCATTCCTGATCAGTCTCCTGCAGCGTCTCCGAGCACTTAGCAAGGGTCCCGTTCTGCGGGCCTGTCCCTCCAGGCCAGCTGCCCAATACTAATCACCGTTAGTGGCGGCAAAGCAATCCTGTCGTGGTTGGTCTTGGGACGTATTGTGCTGCTTCACGCCGCAGGAGAGGCCCAGGACCGTTTGGTGTTTCTGCGTCGTAGCAGGCTTGGGGTTTCCTGGTTTTGCTGGAGAATTTTATGGTGAGGCTTCGGCCCTTTATTGAGGGCTCACTGGTTTGCTGAAAGCCGGCGGTTCTGAAATTAACAAAGAACGTTTCCCTCCTAAGTGCTCAGTAAGCATTGGAGCAAAGCAGAGGCTAAAAAACCCAAAGAAAACCCAAGGAGTTTTAATCAGTGTAACTAAAAAGGCAGCGGCAGAGCTGGGGCCGGACTCTCTTGCAGGAAGGGCTTGATTCGCCGCAGGCGAATGAGATGGGCATTTCCTAATGCCTCACACTGGTCAGCTCTCTGCAGCCTTCCTCAGCCGTCCTGCAGCCTTGCTGATTCTCCAGTTGCCTTCGCGTCTTCCCGGGCAGCCCAGACTCGCCTGTACAATGGCCAAAGCAACGTTCCAGGTGTCCTGGGGCCATCGCAGCGGAGCAAGAGGACCCAGGCCCTGTTCATTTTTTCCTTTGCAGGCAGCCTTTGACGGAGTGTTCGCAATCACTTCCGGAGGGAAGGAGCTGAGAGGGAATTAGGAAACCCCCATCTCTATGTCTTCTGGAGAACCCAGCCTTTCCTCTAAGACGGGGGGGGAGGCGCTGGTACACAGACAAGTCAGATGGGGGCCCCACACAAGTGAGAAGCCAAAAAAAAACCCCAAAAAACTCCCTCACTGTGGCCTCTGGCTGAGACCCTCCCCACATTCCCCTCACGCACCGGGGCCTTGGGGGGCCCAGGCTAGTAGGTTTTGTGTGCTCCACCCCCATGGATATCCAGTGCTGGGGGCTGCCCCAAGTCTCAAGGGCCGGATCCAGACAAGCCGGGGGCCTCAGGTTCCCCACCCCTACTCTAAGGGATCTTTGTTCCAGTCCTGCAGCTGGGCAGACTCACCATGTGCCTGTGGCTGTTTGGTTCGCTCTGTGTCGTGCGAGTTCATGATTCAAAACCTGTCACTGGAAACCTCCGCGCACACGAGAGGCTCGGTGCTCTGGTATCTCGGTCGGCTTCCCTCATCCTATGCAGTGTTTGCTCTGCTCCCTTTCTCCTCCCCTTCCCCTGCAGCTTTTATTTCTTCCATCCTCTGTCGTTCAGGCTGCAAAACTGCTGCCGTGATAGCCCCCGGTTCCCGCTTGCCGTGAGCGTGGCAAAGCGTTTGCGTCTGGTCTGACGTTTCCCAGGGTTGGCCGCTACCCAAAGTGAATTTTTCATTCCGTACGTTGGAGTAAACTCCCTTGAGGAGTGTTGGGTCTTGGCGCTCGACTCGCGTCCCCCTTCTCTGCAGGCTCCAGGGGAGGGGTCACGCTAGAAACCGGAGACCGTGGCCTGGATGTAGCTCTCCTGTGAGATCGAGCAGGGCTGGGCTGAAAAGAATCGCCCCCTGGAACCTGCCGACGGTGCGTGCGCAGCCAGTGCCAGGCTGGCACCATGTGCCGGCTCCTGGTGTGTCTGCAAATGAAGCTGCTGCCCTTGTGAGCTTCTCCAGCCTGCAGTGAATGGCCTGGAGTGCAGGGCGGACAGCTGTTTGCCTTGTGGCCAGGGGGCACGGCTGCACCCAGAGCCTGGGGGGCTCATGTGCAGCCCCTGGAAAGCCAAGGAGCAGAGCGAGGGAGCCGCCTACGGCAGAGGCAGAGAAAGTCACGGTGGAGTAGATGGAGAGGCCGGTGATTCCTCAGGCACAGCAGGGTCGCTCCTGGGGAGGGGAGCCCAGCGGGGAGAGGCAGACGGGCCAAGGGATCGGACCGGGAATGCAGACGGGGGGTTGTGGCGATGGCGAGACCCCTTCGGGGACTGGGCTGCTGCTGGTGTGAAGACGGCACCTGGCGCCTGGCCTGTGGCACGCTCGCGCTGCGGGTGTCGCTGGAAATGGGGGGCCCAGTAGGCCAGAGAGCGGAGTCTGAGAAGGGAGGCGACTCCAGAGCCCCCTCCTGTACCTGCTTACAGAAGCCCGGGGAGCCCTGCCCAGTCTGCGAGGGGAGGCAGCGTGCTGTGGGCAGGAGCGGGGTCGCGTAGGAATGAAGCCCCGTCCGAGTGTGCAAGGGATTCCGGCGCAGTCCTGGGGTGCGTCAGCCCTGCAGCCGCACTGAGGTCACCAAAGGCAAAACTTGAAAGGCACCTAAGCCCCATGTTCCACAGCGGCTTTGCTTCTTAGGAGCCTAAATCTCATGGGACCCGAACATCTGATTCAGCTGCCTCTGGTCATTTTACCCTGTTGGACTTGGACTCCGGAGTCACTTGGGCCCTATTGAGCTTTGTACCCGGGTCCCTTTCTGTCCCGCTTGTTGGGTCCTTCCCCTGGGCAATTCTGCCTGGTTTTCCCACCCCAATAACGGCTTTCTCTCTTCTCCCGTGCAGTCGAACAAAGTGCCGGTGGTGCAGCATGCGCATCACATGCACCCGCTGACCCCCCTCATCACGTACAGCAACGACCACTTCTCGCCGGGCTCGCCGCCTTCCCACCTCTCGCCAGAGATCGATCCAAAGACGGGTGAGCTCTTGAGGCCCAGAGGGGGGTTCCCAGAGGGCTGGTCAGACCAAGGGACAGAGTCGTAGGACCATAGAAATCTTTAGGCAGCTTCCTTGCCAGATTTTGCTGGTACCAGCTGTTGCTCCACAGGGACCAGCTTTGAAACCCCATGAGCTACCCAAAGATCTGGGGTCCTGGCCGTGCTGAAGCAACTGTGGGGCTGGGGAGACGCCAGGCCCCGCTTGCGTGAGCAGGCCACAGAGAAGCCAGACCTGCTTGGTGGGGGATGTACCTGTTGGCTGGGTTGGCCGTGGAGTTTGCCAAGCCAGGCTGGCACAAGGCAGCGCTTGTTTCTGGGCCAAGCGTCTTCCATTCAGAGAGACCCCAGACTAGCTGTGTTGTTCCTGGAAGGCTGCCCAGGCCTCCTTGGGCACGGCATGGGCAGCCCTCAAGGGCCGCTGTGCAAGGGACGGTGTTTGAGCTGCCGCCCGGGGGACCAGCTGGGAACTCGACGATTGCAGGGCTACGTTGCGTGGCCGGACGCAGGCTGTCTGCGGGGCGTGGCTCGCGGGCCGAATCACACAGCTGGCGTGGGAGGGGCACAGACAGCGGGGGTGGTTTGTACCGTCAGACCCTTTCGCGCGCTCGTTGGCGAACATCTGGCCTGTTTCCTGGTGACAGCGCCCAGGGGACGGGCCATTCAGCTCACAGCACTGCCCACTGGGCCAGTGGTGGCCCCGTCTCTGCCGGAAGAGCGGCAGGACAGTTCAGACGTGGGAGCCCACAGCCAGGGCAGCCGGATTTTCCCTGCTGCCGCTCACCAGCCTAGCATGCTTGCTTGCTCGCAGTAGGGTACTGCACCCTCCCGGCTTCCTGCACACCTGGGAGGATCTTAATGTGGGGGGCGACGTGCACCCCAATGCCGTGGGCAGGGCCTGGGGCGGAGGGGGATTGTCCTGGCCCTTCCTGGGGTGTGTGTGGGGATCACGTGGCTAGTGGCCCCCCCGGATCGCCTCTGCTGATGCTGCCCCTTGTCGAGGGCCTGGAAGGCCAGGCTGTGCCAGGGGTTTTGGTCTGTGTAGAAATCAGCGAGTCCTGCAGTGATCCAGCCTGGAGAGTGATCCAGCCTCCCCCTCTCTGGGGAGGGGGATGTCTTTCCTCCTTCCAGCCTGAGCTCCTTCCTGGACGGCCCCTTGGGAAGAACATCTCCCGCTCCGATGTTCGGGACCAGCCACAGAGACGTATTGGGGGCGCATTCGCACCCACTTACAGAGCACTGCATGCAGGGACGGTGCCCTGTGGGGGAGGCCAGCAGCCTCGCCTGACAGCTGGGACCCTGGCTTGCCATGACGGTGGTTTAATGCCTGTTTTTTTTTTTCTCTCTCCCCCACCCTAGGAATTCCACGACCACCGCACCCTTCAGAACTGTCTCCGTATTATCCGCTGTCTACCAGTGCTGTCGGACAAATCCCCCATGCATTGGGCTGGCTGGTACCACAGTAAGGATCACGATTCGACCCTGAACCTTTCCCTTCCCCGCGCCTCCGGCTTCCCCCAAAGTGGAGGATTCCCCTCTGCATGCACCTTCCCCTGCCGAGTGAGGCATCGGAATTGGTGCTGCCGCTGCACCCGGCCCAGCTCCATGCTGCAGTTCCTTGTGCCTGCTGTAGATTGGACAGGGCACCACGCACTTTGGGGATCCATTGAGATATTACCAACAAAAACGATATTAACCTATAGTTCTGGTGGAGGGTATACGAGAGTCTTTTAAGATCAAATATATTACAGGCCTCTTGTGGGTAGCCTCCAAACCATCATGAGAACCCCAAGAAATTCCAAGTTTAACTCCACCTTAAAAGAAATCCAAGCTTGATAAGATCTGGAAATGCAGATAGGGATCCAAACACCCTTAACTCTGCCCTGAAGTGACACCACACAATGGGAACAAAACTATGCTTTATGCTCCATCTAGTCCCACACCTTGTTAAAGAACAGGTTAAACCTTACTATGTTTGTATAATTTTATTATCCTAACTCTTGTTTCTTTTATTATTCATTTATATGTCCAGTCCCATTTTCTGTCTTGCTAAATCCTTAGCCTCAGAGACTTCCTGTGGCAGTGAGTTCCACAGGCTAAGCACATGTGGAAAACGTATTTCCTTTTATCTGTTACAAATGGAACCCTCCCCTTGTTCTTAATATTACAAAGTGGGGAGATCAGTTGCTGCCAGTCTCCCTCCTAGATCAGTCATGATTTGAGATGCTTTTGTCCTGTCTCCTCTTACTCATCTCTTGAAAAAAGCTTGGGTAATTTCAGTCTCTCTGCCAGGCCCCTGATCGTTCTCATCACCCATCTCTGAACCTCTCTTGTTCCGCAACTTCCTTTATCTGACGGGGTGTCCAGTGCTGCACCCAGGATCCAGACAAGGCTGCCCCAGTAGTTTCTGTGATGGCTTTTATAGTATTCAATTATCCTCCATCCCATTACTTAGGCAGCCTCCCGGCCTGGGTACCCGTGGGACTGTGGTTGCACGAGAGAGCAGAGCTCCGTAGTTACACGCAGGAGCCCCAGGGCCCTTTTCCGAGTTGCTACCGAACTCAGCGCTTAATGAGTGTGACTTGGTGTCTGTCGACGTTCAGTCTAACCTGCCAGCCAGCAGTCTTCTCAGTCCATGACCAAACCGAATAACCTTGTGTCATCCGCAGGTTTTACCCCCTCACTGCCCCTCCCCACCTCCCACTCCTGGCCATTAATAAACGTATTAAACAAACTGGCCCTCGGACAGGCTTTTAACTTTTTGTGTGTGTGTGTCCACTTATTCCCACAATTTCTCCTGCCAGCTTTTGATGCAGGACTCTGTCGTGCCTCTCACCCCCGACAATGTCGCTTCTGTCGGAGCCTCTTGAGAGACGCCGTGAAAAGCCCTTTTCAACGTGTAAACAAATTGTGTCAGCTGCTCCTTTATCCCCTGCTTGACATAGGTAGAGAATTCTGACAAAGTGAGGCACGAGCTTAGTGTAGGGACTGTCTCCGGCTCTGCCACGTTTTATCATTCCAGCTTTTAATGATTGTTACCGCAAATGTACCGGGTACAGCTCTGTGGCTGATAGGTCTGTGGTTCCCCAGGCCACCCGTAGGACAGATAAGACATTTATGGCCGGTCCGTCCTCCGGGACAGTCGCTGTTTTTAATCCGAGCTCGCGTCTTTGCTAGCAGCTCACCCACTTCGCAGCTGTCCTCCTTCCGAACTCCCGCATGGACCACGTGGGGACTTAACCTGTCAGTCCATTCCCGCCCTCAGTCACTAATAGCGCATCATCCTTATTGCTTGGAAAGGGCAGGACCGGGGTCGGTATCTCTCCAGCGTGGATACTGACGTCATTTCGCTTCTCAGCAGTGCCCTTTTCTTCCTTAGTCGTGCGTTTTAAACCCCCGTGATGCAGCCGATCCACCCACCTTCTTCTAGGCTCCCTGCTTCTGGGATACTTATAGAATTTCTACTGCTTGATCTTTATACCTTGAGCACTCTGCTTTTTGAAAGCTATTTTAATACTCCTCTTTCTGTATTCCCTCCTTTAGCCGATGTTTTTGTAATAACTATATATCGGAGATGATCCTTTCAGTATGTCTGAATCCATGTTGAATTAAATTGATATTTAAAGACACACAATACTTTCCCCTTCCTTATTGTGTCATGCAGGGCAGAATAGGGTTGTTTGGGAGCCCTCTGCATTTCTGTACTGTAAAATGTTTGGTTTTCTTTTAAATTTAGTCCTGTGGCACCTTAGAGAGTAACAGAAATACAGAGAATCATGAGCTTTTGTGGGTAAAACCCACTTCTTCAGGTGAGTTGGGGTGGAAATAATTCGGGACAAGTCAATCTAAGCAACCCAATTTGAGTTACATTAGTAGCATAACTCAAATTGATCTACCTACTGCAGAGTCCACACCATGGTGGGTTAACACAGAAAACTCTCCTGTTGACTCCCCTTATTTTTCTTGGTTTGGTGACATACCAGAGTCGACAGGAGAGCGATTGGCAGTCGATTTATCGCGTCTGTAATAGATGTGGTAAATCGATCCTCACTGGATCGACCACTGATCTGTTCTGTAATGAAGATCAGCCCTCGGTCCCATTGAGAACAGTAAGAGATGGGATAGCAGTTTGCAAAAGAAAAGTTCTTTGTGGAATGAAGCAGAACTTTATTCTTCAACCTCTGCTGAAGAAGAAACTTTCCATTGTGGAGTGTAATGGCAAAAAATTACCATAAATCCTAGAAATATTCTTTAGCTGTAGCCTAGGAACAAAATTTCAGTGAGTTTTGAAGGAGGTTGGAAGAGTCTTGGGTTATATTATTATGACACTTCAAGAGATGCTCCAAAAGACCCATTTTAAACTTACTGTGAACTAAAAAATAATGGCGTTCCTTGTAATTTCTCAAAGCATATTCAGTGTTCAAAGAGGAAGTGCTTTCGTTTTGGGTGGGACGCGCTGTATTTGTCACACCTCCTGTGACAAGCAGCTTCACAACTCAATCGCGTGGCTTCCCTGGGTGATGGGTTTTTCTTCCTTTTGTCGTCTAGTTAAGGACCTTTTGTTTTTCTTTGCTTGTCCGTTTCAGGCAAGGCCAGCCGGTGTACTCCATTCCTCCCG
Organism: Rafetus swinhoei; assembly: GCA_019425775.1. Lineage (NCBI taxonomy): Eukaryota > Metazoa > Chordata > Testudines > Trionychidae > Rafetus > Rafetus swinhoei. Next base: position 2,104,643 of record JAFJHL010000226.1, read on the forward strand.
GGGGATTCAGACACCCGTACCCTGCCCTAGCTATGAATGCTTCGATGTCCAGGTGAGTACACACTGGAGCGGGAAGGGCAGCGTTCAGTCAGGATTTGAACTAGGACGTGCAAAGATGTAACAAGACCCCCAGGGCCAACGGGACAAAACCCCTTTCTTGCAGAGGCAGAGGGCGTGGTTATGTGGGTCTCCTGGAAGAGCATTTGTGCAGAGACAATGGAGGGTCTGTGACAGAGCGCAGAACAAAGAAGAAGCAGGGGAAAACAGGTGAAGTTTGGCCCAACAACTAATAGCTTGAATCCCTGTGGCCTGCAAGCCGAATGCTGAAGGCCTCTGGCCAGTGGCTCCTCCGACAGACCCTGGAGATGGGTCCTGTGAATTTGTCTCCTCGTGCCTCTGAGCGTGTGCTCCCATGGGCACCTCAGAGCCACGGAAATCTGGAATTGTGGGAGGTTGCATCTCTGCTCTGAGGCAAGCAGACCCTCTTCTCTCCACCTGCCGAGGGGCGTCGCGGGAGGCTCTGAGGACGAAACAATATTTCTCTTTGGCAGTTTCCGTGGGGATTTTCGGATGTCACTGAAAAAAAAATGGTGATGACGTCTCTTCCGGACTTGCCGTGGTTCCGAGCTTTGTTGTTCCCCAACGTCTGCGGCTAGTTGGGGTTGAGATGTGCCTCTGTGTACACAAGACCAGCCCGGTTTAGACCTGTATGGCTCGCTGAGGGGGAACACTGCCTTCCCTTTTTGCCACCATTGGACATGGGGGGACTGGACAGATGCCTTACGTTTTCCTTCCGAAGGAGGTCTTCCCTCCCCATCCTAGAGCACCAGGAGGGGCATGCCCGGTGCTGACCCCTGACGCACCACAGCAAGGCCGAGAAATTACCCACTGGAAGATGCCTGCCATGCCGGTGCCCTTACTTTGTACCCCGATTGGCTCGCTTCTCTCACAGAACCTCATTTAGGAACTTGGACACAAATTGGTGGCTCCAACACCCTTCTCTGCGTCTGGCTCCCAGCCCAGCGCTGTGTTTGGCCTCACTAGCTGAGCACCATTATCCTTCTTGGAGGTGACGCTGTGTTCTGGCCAGCCCGTTCTCTCTGCCGAGGGAGTGTCGGTTTCACTGTGAAAACCCCCATTCTTAAGCACTTTTAGGAGCCAGAAGGGAGGCCTGCGTCCCCCAGCGGGCTCAGCTGGATCTTAGTCCTTTTCCTCAGCCCCAGAGAGGTTGGTTGGTTGGTTCTTCATCCTCTGTTCAAGCTACACCCAAGACACTTTGGACCAGACAGGGCTTTGTGCTCATGTGGCCATCATGGCCATCTGTAGCTCCTCGAAAACGAGTGTCCATCTCCACAAAGAAGGGGGCTGCTTTCCCTCTCCCCTCTATCTGATTTTCCCCAACTTTTGATCATGAGTCAAACCAACAGGCTACGGCACAGGATGAGTGTTCATAGGGTTCTGGCCACGTCTCCGGGGCGGAGCTGGAACCGGGGTCGGGGATGGCGACAGATGCTTGCTCAGAGTGTCGGGGGCTTGTTTGTTGCCTGGCTGAGAAGCTGGACAGCCCCATGATGCTCTGTCCATTCTGTGAGCTATTCGACACACTTGCAGTTCCAAGACACAGGTAGAGGCTCTTTCGGAGAGATCCACCACCCAGCCTTTGGGTACCGCTCGTGTCACCCCAAGCGATCGCTAGGCCTGATGAACGCTGGCGCTTCTGACGAGGACTGGAGCAGGAATCCTTTGCTTGCTGGGTCAGAGAAGCTGGGTCGTGGATGCACAAATCTCATGTTGGTCACATGTAATTGTGGAAACGTAGGACTGGAAAAGTGCTCAAGAGATCAGAGTTCTTTTCTTCCCCTCATCCCCCTTGTAAAGGCAGGACCACGTAAAGTCAGCCCGTCCCTGACAGATGTTTGTCCAAGCTATTTTTAAAAACCGCCATTGATGGGGATTCCACAGCCGCCTTTGTTTCAGGGCTTAACTACGCTTGTGGTTCGAAACCTTTCCCAGTATCTCACCTGACTCTCCCTTGCTGCTACCTACGCCGGTGCCGCCTTGTCCTTCCCTCGGCGGGCATGAAGAACAATCGATGGCCATTCTCTGTATGACAACCGACCGCGTACTTGAAGACGATTATCGTCATGTCCTGCCTCCACATGCCCAGTTCTTTCAAGCTTCCCCCATCGAGCATGTTCTCCAACTTGCTCACTGGTTTTGTTGTTCTCTGACCTCTCCGATTTGCCCATGACCCAGTTCTCCAAGTGAGGCTAAGGAATGCCAAGGAGAGCGGACGGTGACCTGCTTTGACAGGGACGTTTGCCCTGTCACAAGACCGTCACGCGACCGGGAGCGCGCAGTTGCTCTGGGCATGAGAGCAGCCCCAGAGCCTGTACAGAAGGGAGCAGTTCCACGCCCCCCAGACAGTGGAATCTGGGTGACTAATCGCCCTCAGTGCACCAAGCTGGCAGACCTGCCGGGCCGTAACCCAGGGCCGAGCGTTGGCCAAGAGGCTCTTGCTGCGTGTCCGATAGTCCAGCTAGCATTGAGTCAAGTTGGAAAACCTCAAAGACACTTTCCTGGGCTCCGTCTCTCCCACTGGAGTCATATGGTTTGGATCCTTGCCTGGCTTCACCAGCCCTTCCTGATGCTTCCCTCCTTCCCCCCCAGCATAAACTCTGTGGACTGCCCTCTCACCAGGTGTTACCTACACCCCTGCCAGCGGGCAGGAAGTGGGCTAGGATGCTGAGGAGTCCCCAGGGGTGGTAGGTGAGGAGCTGGCCATGGGGAGAGAGTCGCACTGTGTGGCTGCGGCTGTTGCATTCATTTGTAACGCCCGCGTCCCGCTGTTCTGTCTCCCATGCTGCAGTCTGATGTCCAGTCGGTTTTCCCCCCACATGGTCCCGCCTCCCGCCCATGGCCTGCACTACCTTCGGGAATCCCACACCCTACCATCGTCTCCCCCGTCATCAAACAGGAGCCCACGCCGGCCAGCATGAGCCCCGGAGGGAATTCGTAAGTAACTGGACAGCTGGTGAACGGGACGGGGTCTGTGCAGCCGAGCCCCGGGTGTTCCAAACTAGTGAGGGCGCCCTGGTCTGGTCCCACACACAGGGTGGGGGTTGCATGTTGGAGACCCGTGGCTGGGAGAAAGACGTAGGGTTTGCGCTGGGCTCACCGGCTACCCAACGGGGAGGCTGTTTCCAAAAGTTCTCGTTACCAAGGAAGCGTCCTGCGGTAATTGCCCTGCCCTGCTCAGGCCTGGCTTTGGGCCGAGTGTAGGCCAATCTCTGGCCCTCTGCTATCGGGTGCCCCAAGAGTTAACCCACGGCCGACTTGCAGCCTTGTTCTTTCCATGGTCACTACTGTGTGAGTGGCTGGTTACCACCTTAGACCCCACCTCCCCCAAGGATTGCTGACAGGCGCCTTGGTCACGCTGTAGCTGCCTGCCTGTTGCCGCCGTCTGTTGAATTGCTGCCTGTGGCTGTTCACTGCTGCCCTCACCACCTTCTCACACCCTTCTTTCCTCCTCCTCCCCCCTCCTTCGTCTCCCCTGGGTGTTCCCACTGCAGCCGCCTCTGGCAGCGTGTCCCTGCGGCCCAGCTGGACCCCCCTGCCCCAAGTTGCCAGCCCCACTCTCTCGCCACACTTCGCATTTCCTGCCGCCTGTGAGCGCCTGCTCTGCCCTCCCTGTCCCCTTGCCTGAGCCTCTTACAGTCCCTCTTCCCCCGGGCTGCCTCTGCCGGCCTCAGGTCCTAGCCAGGGTCCCTCGGGCTGTCGCTCGTACAGGTGCCCCGCTCTCTTCCCCCTCGCCCCTGCGGCCTGATGCACCCGCTGTAAAACCGGGTGACTGGCTCTGAATTAGCCTGACGTTGTCCGGACGGGCGGGGGATGGGAACCTGCATTCGCCTTCTCCGCTGATAAGTGTCCCCGTAAGTCTGGGTGTCCGGCAGCCATTACAAAGGACACGGCTGCACGCTGGGCACAAGGGGAGGCCCTCCGGGGGTATTTAATGGCCCATGTGAGGGTTATGGGGTTTTAGATATCAGTTAATTGAATTCTTATTGGTTACTCGACTAATCTATGGTCCCCAGGTGTGGGGCTGGCAGCCAGTGTGCTCCAGCCTCACTCCCGAGGAGCCCCCTGCCGCCCCACGCTGCTGCCTCTGTATCAGAGGTAGCAGTGCTGGGTGCCAGGCCGGAGCTAGTCCGCGAGGGGAGCCAGTTTAAAAGACAGCTCCCCTCGCGGATCGGGGACCCTGCCCGCCCGGCTCTAATATACTTTAAATGCAGAGCCGCAGCAGGGGTAGGTCCCAGACCTGTTTCAAGCCAGGGCTGAGCTGGGCTGCTGGCCAGCCTGCTAAAAAATCTACTGGCAAGTGGCGGGGGGGGATGTGTGCTGTCTATAGCATTAGCCTATATGCTTCTGCTAATTGGCTAACCCGCTGCACGATGACATGCCTGTGATGGCTGCAGGAAATCCCCCGTCACTGTGAAGAAGGAGGAGGAGAAAAAGCCCCACATAAAGAAGCCACTCAACGCGTTCATGTTGTACATGAAGGAGATGAGGGCCAAGGTGGTGGCGGAGTGTACGCTGAAGGAGAGCGCGGCCATCAACCAGATCCTGGGACGAAGGGTAAAGGCCCCGTCTCCCCTGTCCCACCTTCCCCGGACACCGCCCAGGCCTTGTCCACACGGCAGGGGCTGGCGCTGGGGGCGAACACAGGCAGGTGGTTGGGGGCGTCGAGTAGGCAGCTCCCTCTGCTTGGATGGCGGAGTGTGGGGGGCCCTGCGTTGGGCCCATGCAGCCTGTCTGCGCGGCGGGTTGTAGCCGGAGAACGGGCTCAGCTTTCACCCGCTTCCCCGGGGCTTCGTGTGTGCTGAAGCTGAGGGGCTGCGATCTAGGGAAAAGCAGCCCGGGGAGCATGTACAGGAGTGGAGCCCACGAGGAGGGCACTGCTGGCTTCCTGCAGTTTTCCACCTGGCCAGCGCCCTCGCGGGGTCTGAGCGTCCCCTGCCGTACCCCAGTGGGGAGCAGAGGTGCCGTGTCCCCTAACCCGGGGGATTCTGGCCCTGCATCTCTGTGCTGAGCGCCCTGGACCCTGCCTAGAGGGACGGAGCAGCCGGTCTCCTCCGCTCACCCGCTGGGGAGCAGCATCGAAACGGCGCCTGGGCCCGCCTGCCAGTGAATCCCACGGGCTGTCTGGAGGCTGCACTGCCCGCTTGGGAGCCACCCTGCCGGGACCTGGCCAGAGCTCCAGCTCTTCTGGGCTGTGGGGAGCTGGCAGCCATCGGAGTAACCCGCAGGCTGCTCCGAGTTACGCACCTGGCCCGGTGTGGGCTGCAGCGTCATTGCCACTGCCACAGCTCAGCAGGGCGGGGGAGGGGAGTGACCACGTCCTGGGTGGGGTGGGGGAGGGGAGTGACCACATCCTGGGTGGGGTGGGGGAGGGGAGTGACCACGTCCTGAGCAGCGTGGGGAAGGGGAGTGACCGCGTCCTGGGAGGGGAGGGGTGGGGAGGGGAGTGACCGCGTCCTCGGCATGGGCCCGGTCCCCAGCCCCGGTCCTCGTCAGACCCTTGCCCGCGTCTCAGCTCAGACTCCCCTTTTCTCCCCGCAGTGGCACTCGCTGTCGCGGGAGGAGCAGGCCAAGTACTACGAGCTGGCCCGGAAGGAGCGGCAGCTGCACTCTCAGCTCTACCCCACATGGTCTGCGCGGGACAACTACGTGAGTCGCTGCGGGAGGGGAGGGGAGGGACTCGGCCCCCGGTCGGTCGGGATGGGGGCCGTGCGCCTGCGCTGTGCGGGACGGCAGGCCGCACGGTCGTCACGGGCCCTGCCAGCCGTACCCGCCTGGGTAGGAATCTGTCATCGGGAAGTGGCCTCCAGAGTCTACAGCGGGAGGGGTGGGGCTGACACAGAAAAATCAGCCGGGGGCCGCGCACCAGTGAGAAGCAGAAAGACGCTCCCCACATTGCGGGGGGAAGAGAGGGTGGGCTAAGAGCTTTTCTGTGCTCCAGCCCCGCAGTGGGGGTGGGAGGGGCTGGAGCGCCTGTGCAGGCTCCATGCTGGGGTGCAGCCCTGAGCCTCGAGGGCCTGATCCAGGCAAGCCGGGGGCCACATCCATGCCCTCCTCAGTCCAGAGAAGGGGCCGTGGCGGTGAGAGCTGGGGCAGAGCCCCCGAAGGCAGTCCGGGGACGTGGGAGGGGCGGGCGGTGTCCCCCTGCTCAACACCCTCCGCTCACAGCCCCCTGCTCAAGGATGCCCAAGTTCCTGCAAAGGCAGCACAGGGGCCACTGGGAGAGGTCGCGGGGTCCTAGGCCCCTGGAGGCCCAACCCCGGGAGAGCTCTCCAGACCTGCCGAGGGCGCCTGGGAATCGGCGCAGGGGTAGAGTGGGCGAGGCCCGCCCGGCACCGCAGAGGAGGCGCTCAAGGCGAGATGGCACCGGAAGGGGGGAGCAAAGCACCGGGTGCGGGCCTTAGAAGGGCTGCCCAGATGGGGCGTCAGGGAGGCTGAAACGAAACCCGACCTCCGAGCCTACAAGTGCGCGAGGCCCCAGCCCCCCGGCGCCAGGCTCCCCCCGGCATTTCAAAGTCCCCAGTGACCCCGGGCGCCCTGCGGCGCTTTCGCCTTCGATGTGTAGCTGAGCCCCCCGGCCCGAGACACCCGCGGGCTGAGTGAGTAGGGGGTAGAACCGGGGAACTGCTCGCTCTCTCGCTGGCCTGCTTTAGCGGCACCCCTCCCCCAGCCTTCCCGACTCCTGCTGCTGCTGCCCAGCCCGGGTGTCTCGCTCTGGCGGAGGTTGGGGGTTTGCTGCTGCTCCTCAACCAAAGCTGCATGCGGGACGCTGTTTTCCAGGGCAAAAAGAAGAAGCGAAAGCGAGAGAAGCAGCCGCAGCAGCCGCCCCCGGACACGGAGAGTAAGTGCAGCCGCTTCCCTGCCCCCGCGCTGACAGGGCGGCAGCCGGTCCCGACACACTGACCTGCCCCACTGCCTGGGCAGCCGGGGCCCAGCAAAGCCACTTGGCTGCCCGAGGCGCCTGAGTGGCCGGGAAAGCCAGGGGGAGCCCGGAGCCTCGGTCGGTTAGACGCTGCGGCAGAACGGCCCCCGGAGCCCTGGGTGGAAGCGCCACCGGGCGCCAACGCCAGTTCCCTTCCCCTGGCTCCGCTGCTCTCTGGGCCGTCCTGCCGGCGAGCGTTGGCGGCACCCTGCCCTCCGCCCCGGCCCGGCCCGGCCCTGCGCGGCTGTTTTGGTGCGACTGGACAGCACAGCACTCAGCGCCCGACCCCCTGCAAGCCATAAGGAGCTTCCAGGCTGGCCTCCAGCTCCCCCAGCCCTGTTCCCATCCACACGCACAGGCCTTGCTTCCAGCCGGGGATGTGAATGGTTAACCAGCCAGCTGGTGGCAGGGGACACTGGGGGTTGCTCCAGCTCCACAGGGCTCACTGCACGCGGGCTGCCCCCATTTTCCTGGTTAACTAGTTAAACTTAACGTTCAAGCGATTAACTAGCCGGGGTTTCCCATCCCTGCTGCCAGCCGGGCGGTGGGCTTAAGCATTAGTGAGGCTTTCCCGCGGGTGGTAACCCCCCGACTTGGTAGCGAGGACGCAGGCGAAGTCCCTGGGGCTGGCAGCGCTGACCCACTCCCCGCGTGCCCAGAGGAGCGGTGCCCCCGCGGCGCTGGGCGCTGCTGGGTGACGCGGAGGCTGGGCCGAGCAGGCCGCTGAATCGGCGTCGCGCATGAGCTGTACCCGTCGGTTACTGCATGTGGCCCTGCGGGTTTCCACGCCTGGGCAAACCCGCCCGACCATGGGCGTGGGGGAGGCTGCTAGCCTCTCCGGAGCGCAGCTCACCAGTCTCTCTTCTGCCCTTCCAGGCTCTCTGGCCGCCAAGAGTAAAAAGCCATGTGTGCAGTACCTGCCCCTGGAGAAACCCTGCGACAGTCCAGCCTCCTCCCACGGCAGCATGCTGGATTCGCCCGCCACCCCGTCAGCAGCGCTGGCCTCGCCCGCGGCCCCCGCGCCCACCCACTCGGAACAGGCTCAGCCCCTCTCCCTCACCACCAAGCCGGAAGCCAGGGCCCAGCTGTCTCTGCACTCCGCGGCTTTCCTGTCGAGCAAGGCTGCCGCCTCCTCCGCCAGCCTCAGCAGCCCCTCGCCTCTCCTCTCCAGACCTATCCCCTTCGCCTCCATGACCCACACGGCTCTCCTGGCCTCGCCGCCTGCCTTCCCGGCTGCCCTCCCTTCCCCACAGGCGGCCCTGGCCGTGCTGCAGGCCCAGCCGCTCGCCCTGGTCACCAAGCCAGCCGACTAGGGGGGAGCAGTCCTCCCCGGCTCCCCGCTGTACATTGCTGAAGCCACAATCGGGATCCAAACGCAGCCAAACCGTTATTGGTCAATATTTGACCCGTGCTGAACTCTTTTGTACGTGGACTCCGGAGGGAGGGGCCGGGTGCTCAGAGCCGTTCCCAGCTGACGACCGAAAGGCCGTTTTTATCAAAAAGAAAGAAGAAAAACCCGGCACAAGCCAAGGCCGAGCGGTTTGGGCCTGCCTCTGCCTTGGCCGTGCGGACTTGCAAGGACGGAGCCGCTCTCTGCGGCACGGGCTAACTCTGAGCAGGGCCCCACCCGGCAGCCAGCAGGGCTGCCCCACCAGCTGGCGGGTCTCAGTGCCAGAAACAGAACAGAAACGCCGGCCTCCTGCCCCAGAGAAGGGCCAGCTTCCTCCCCCTCCAGGGGATGTGCCCCCCGGAGAGCACCCAGATCCCTGCCCCCACCTGGAGGGAGTGCGACTTGCCGGGACGGTGCCAGCACACTCTGCCCCATGTCCTCCCATGGGTATCTGGGGAAGGGGAGGGGTTGCATCGATGGGGACATTTTCCCCTCTAATCATGTTTTTACAAAAGGAAATAAAACTGCAGCTGCAACGTGCCGTGTCAGCGTGTTCAGTGGAGAGCCCTCCCCCCCCCCCCGCCGGGGAGCCACCTCCCAGTCATCATTTCTACCCCCCGGGGCCCTGCCCCCTCCGGCCAGGGCTGAGGGTTTGTTCCGGCCGGTGCCCTTGGCGCCAAGCAGGCTACCGGCCATTGGGCTGCATTGGGAGGAGCACAGGCAGCAGCTCGAGGGACAGGATTATTCCCCTCCATTTGGCTCTGGCGAGGCCACAGCTGGAGTGTTGCGTCCAGTTCTGGGCGGGCCCCCATCACAGAAAGGATGTGGGTGCATTGGAGAGTCCAGCAGGGGGCAACACACATGATTCGGGGGCTGGAGCACTTGACCTACGAGGAGTGGCTGTGGGATTTGGGTTTGTTTAGTCTGCAGAAGAGAAGAGTGAGGGGGGATTTGAGAGCAGCCTCCAATTCCCTGCAGGAGGACCCCAAGGAGGCTGGAGAGAGGCTGTTGTCAGTTGGGCAGATTGCAGAACGAGGAGCAATGGGCTGCAGGTGCAGGGGGGAGGTCTAGGAAAAGTGATTTCCCGAGGCGGGTGGAGAAGTGCTGGGAGGGGTCCCTAGGGGGTGGGTGGAGTCTCTAAAGTTAGTTTAACTTCTGTGCCAGGGAAGATAATGGAGCAGGTAATTAAGGAAATCATCTGTAAACACTTGGAAGGTGGCAAGGTGATAGGGAACAGCCAGCATGGATTTGTAAAGAACAAATCGTGTCAAACCAATCTGATAGCTTTCTGTGATAGGATAACGAGTCTTGTGGATAAGGGAGAAGCGGTGGATGTGGTATACCTAGACTTTAGTAAGGAGTTTGATACGGTCTCGCATGATATTCTTATCAATAAACTAGGCAAATACAAGTTAGATGGGGCTACTATAAGGTGGGTGCATAACTGGCTGGATAACCGTACTCAGAGAGTAGTTATTAATGATTCACAATCCTGCTGGAAAGGCATAACAAGTGGGGTTCCGCAGGGGTCTGTTTTGGAACTGGCTCTGTTCAATATCTTCATCAACGATTTAGATATTGGCATAGAAAGTACGCTTATTAAGTTTGCAGATGTTACCAAGCTGGGAGGGGTTGCAACTGCTCTGGAGGATAGGGTCATAATTCAAAATGATCTGGACAAATTGGAGAAATGGTCTGAGGTAAACAGGATGAAGTTTAATAAGGAAAAATGCAAAGTGCTCCACTTAGGAAGGAACAATCAGTTTCACACATACAGAATGGGAAGCGACTGTCTAGGAAGGAGTATGGCAGAAAGGGATCTAGGGGTTATAGTGGACCACAAGCTAAATAGGAGTCAGCAGTGTGATGCTGTTGCAAAGAAAGCAAACATGATTCTGGGATGCATGAACAGGTGTGTTGTGAGCAAGACACGAGAAGTCATTCTTCCGCTCTACTCTGCGCTGGTAGAATAGAGTACCAGCATTTCTGGGCACCGCATTTCAGGAAAGATGTGGAGAAATTGGAGAGGGTCCAGAGAAGAGCAACAAGAATGATGAAAGGTCTAGAGAACATGACCTATGAAGGAAGGCTGAAAGAATTGGGTTTGTTTAGTTTAGAAAAGGGAAGACTGAGGGGGGACATGATAGCGGTTTTCAGGTATCTAAAAGGGTGTCATAAGGAGGAGGGAGAAAACTTGTTCATCTTGGCCTCTGAGGACAGGACAAGAAGCAATGGGCTTAAACTGCAGCAAGGGAGGTTTAGGTTGGACATTAGGAAAAAGTTCCTAACTGTCAGGGTGGTTAAACACTGGGAATAAATTGCCCAGGGAGGTTGGGGAATCTGCATCTGTGGAGATATTTAAGAGCAGGTTAGATCAATGTCTATCAGGGATGGTCTAGAGACATTTGAGGGCAGGGGACTGGACTCGATGACCTCTTGAGTTCCCTTCCAGTCCTAGGATTCTATGATTCTATGGTAGAGGTTTTTAAGGCCCAGCTTGGGATGAGTTGGGCTGGTCCTGCAGGGGGTCGGACTCTTCCAACTCGAACTGTCTCTGGTTCTGTGCAGTAACACAGAGCAGCACCTGACTTGGGCAAGGGGACAAGGGGCTTCTCTGAATCCCACTGATTCCGACAGATTTGATCTCCCAACCCCCAGGAGCTCTTTGCCAGCCTGTAGCGGATTTGCAACCCGGCAGAGGGGCACCCAGCGTTTCCAAGCAGGGTGAGTGTGTGTGTGTTGGAGGGACGGGAGTTGCATGCCAATCTCCAGCTGCTTTAGACTGGGCTCCTCCACACAAGAGCCCTGCTACGCCTGCATCGCACCAGGGCCCAGCGGTGACGGGGGAAGAATCCAGCTGCAAACCCCTCAAAGCACTGACGAGCAAGGAGGCATCTGGAGCCAGCGATGCTCCAAACAGGCGGGAGTTTGGGGAGGCGGCTGCAGGTGCCCTTCCCCGGATCTCAGCCCTGGGCAGTGCCACCAGCCGCAGGAGTGCAGCGGGCCGGGCAGGCTGGCCTGAGCAGGGAGCTGGGAACTTCACTGCATGCAGGTAGACAAATCGTCAAATGCAGAAACCTGCCTGACTTGCCCCATGCCGCAAGGTGGGCTGGAGGGTCCTTTCCATTCCTGGGCAGAGGGACCGGGCCTTCTCGCAGCCATGCCACTGTGGCTGCTGCTCTTTTCGAAGACGTGTGGAGGAAGGAAGGAAATGCCCCTGCCCCAGGACGACACAAGCAAAGCAGCGTCTAAATGAACTACAGAATGGACTCCAGTGTCCCTCTGTCCTCCCGGGCGTTGAATCTGCCCAGTGCAGGCTCTAGATTTGACCAGAAAACCACCTTTTCTTCCAAGAGGAAGCCAAAAAAACCAACCCATGGGGGGCAGTGTGCAAGAGGCACAGAGCTGAGCCATTGTCTCCCAGGGCCTTGGAAAGTTGCACTACTGAACGGTAAGTTCTTGTTCACGTTTTGACATTAACCCGCCTTGAGATCTGGTAGAGAGTTTTCTGGTGGAAAATGCCGTTGCCACACAAACCAAAACTTCTGTGGGAAAATTTCTCCATGTTGGGTCAGTTTGACATTAAATTGCATCAGCCTAAAGTGCAATGGTGCCTTATGGACTTGTAGTTTGCATGTCTTACGCCGCTGTTTCCCCTGGGCATGTGTGGTGCACCATGGGAGATACAGTCCAGCCAGAGAGCCCAGCCCATAGTGAACAAACTATTGTCCAGAGCACCCGAAGTACAGATCCCCTGAGGTACTGCAACGCCACTGGTGCGCGCCCTTCAACTTCACGCTGGCTCAAAGCCCAACATTGTGAAGTTTAGAACTTGTTCCATTTTTTAAAAAGTTGTTTTTTACATTTCATCCTGATTCGGGATGAAAAACGTGGGACTCCCGACTTTGGCTTCGCTCTACTCTTCACTCCTTGTACGTGCGCCGGGAGCTTCCCGCCCCTCCGGGTTCTGGGATGGGTTGTCATTTATTGGGGGAGGGTGATTCATGCCTTTCCCCATCCCCTTGGGGAAATCCCCTTTCTCGTCAGAGGAGAGAACGGAGGCAGCGTCTCTTCCCAGCTGGGTGCCGGGGAAGTCTTTCTCCAGGCAGAGAGGTTCTGAGATTTTTATTTCTGGTTCTTAAGTGCAAGGGAAGACCGTGTCCAATTTCCTCGGACTGCGTTTGAAAGAAGCGCTGTCCTCCCTCAGGCAAGACTGGTCTGTGGCTCTTGACTGTGAAGACTCCAGTTTACCCATTGCTGCCAGAACAAGCTCCCAAAAATGAGGATTCTCCATGGACACTGAGCCCTTTTGGGGATCCCCTCTGCTCCGTGCTCTTACAGTGCCTAGCTCCTGGGCCACGACAGAGGTTCCTGGGGGTCATTCTGCCTGGCAGCGGTGGCAGTCCCTTGATTGGTTTGGATCCTCCCCAAACAGGCAACCAGGGCACAATCCCACGAAAGGTTCAGTCCACGTTCTGCGCCGTGCGCACCAGCTCTGAAGCCAAAGCATGAGTCACTGCAGCTTAGCACTTCCCAACAGGGGGTTAACTCCATCACACCCCAGTGGAGGGACCTGCCGGGCAGGCCCAGCCCTCAAAAGCAGATGTCAGCCAGCTGCTGGGCCAAGCACTGCGCCCCTCCCATCTCTCAGGGAGGGGGGCCCCATCTGCTTGCTCTGCATCAGGCTGGCCCTGGGCCATGTCCTTGTTCACCTGGGAGCCCCACATGGCTGGAACCCGGCCTTGAAATCGACCAGCAGAAATCACGTAAAGATTCTCCTTCGCGTCTGCTGAAAAGGAGCAGAAATTCCCTCACAGGGCCAGTGCCCCCGAGGCCTGGCATGGCCACGATGCCTTAGTGGCTGCCATCCGGCTAGTGGCCTGGACAGCTGGGAGAGCCAGGAGCGAGGGTTACATGTTGCTAAAAAGGCACGTTTCAAAGAACACGGTGGGACATTTGAACAGGGAAAACCGGAGGCTGCTTTTGCTGAAGGCTGTCCCAAGTAGCTGATTTTCAGCAAGGCATGTCTGGGTCATGTGCCCTCTTGCTCTTCACAACACGAGGAGCAGTCTGCAGACAAATAGCTGCTTGAATTGGATTTCATGGGAAATTAAAGGCATGAAGAGACCTGTCAGAATAATTAAAGTCTGAACCAGAGCCAGACAGCTTCAAACAGATGTTGGGCTTCAGCAGGAGAATATTTCTTTGTTTCACTCGGCATTTTCCCATACGGAAAAGGAACATCTGCTAGGATATTTTTGCAGCCCTCCTGGGCTAGGTTAGACTTGGATTAGACCCTGCGTCCAGAGAAGCAACTGGCAAACTAGCCTTCGGGTCAGCTCCGCTCCAGCCTTGGGTGCTCACTCTCCTTCCCATTCGACTGGAGAGGAGGGAAGGAAACTTCCGTTGTCAGGCTGCTCTGTTCAGACACGAAGCTGCTGAAGCTGAAGGCTACTTCGCTAAACCGGTCTTGTGGGGCGGTGCAGGCTCCCTTCTGAAGCCAGCCACAGAGCTGGTGCAACGTTTTCTGCCCCATCTGACCTTTGAGGGCTGTTGAATAAATGATATTTTTTGCAAAAAGTAGAAGGTGTCCCAGGGAAAATGCCACTTTTCTGGGAGGTGGGGAAGGGGACAAACCTTGAAATATTTGGAAATGTCTCTGTAGCTCCTCATGGAGCTGTAACTTGGGTGTCTCCTGCCTCCATTCTCACCGAGGGTAAGGCTCCTTGGCTGGACTACATCTCCCAGCATTCAGCATGGTCTGTGAAGCTCCCCCATGGTGCTCCTCTCTAAGGGAACAGAATAGTGCATCATGGGACATGCAGTCCAGCCAGAGAGCCCAGACTGTAGAGGACAATGGGCTGATGACGCATCTGAACTACACCTCCCATGGGGCACTGCAATAGTATTTACACTTTTTCTAAACACATCAAACTTCTGCCAAAAATTCAAAATTTTCCACCGGGATGGGGAGAAGGGAAGACTCTTTGGCCAGTTCCAGCCCGAACTGTGATGCTGCCCCAGAATCCAAAGCACAGCTTTGCGTGGCCTGGACATCTCTAATTTCCACTAAGCATGTCAGGAAAAGGCAGTGGCCAAAGGCTTCCTTCTCTGAGCTGCGGTGCTGGTGCAGTGACGGGCTGGTGGAGACAGAGTCACATCAGAACCCTCCCACCGAACCAGCACCTGGTTTTTGTTCTTGGTTGCAGAAGCGGCTGCTTGGTTTAACAAAGAGGAAAACTGAAACATGGCTGCAGATGGAGGGAGGCAGCAGAGGGATGGGTGGCTCTTTGAGGATAAGCCGCCTGGGATGGTACCAGGAGATGGGAACCTGCTGTCTAGCGAGCTCTTAGGTTGCACACATCAGCTCCAGTGGGGCCTGCCCAGCTCAGGCTGTAGTGCGGGAGGAGCTGCACTAATATTCCTGCTTGGGAGTCATTTGAATCATTGAATCATTTAAATGGGGCAGCAGTTGCTGTGTTACTGCACATGAATGAGTCGGCTTGGAAAATCAGCGCTGTGTTGCTGTAGCAACTTGTTTGTCGCTCGGTGAGGCGCTCCTTCCTTCTTCGGCCCCATCGATCCCGCTCGCACGGGGATGGGGAGCGCAGGAGACAAAGTCTGCTGGGCCAAGGGGACTCAGCTACGGACCTACGAGATCAGAGGAAGCCAGAGTCTGAGCGTCTTTGGAAGATGCTGTACAGCCTTCCTGCTCCGAAATGTCTTTCTGCCTTACGACCGATGCCCCACCCACACCCCCCACCTCTGTCCTTAACCCTCAAGCAGGGCCGCAAACAGAAAAGCCCTTCCCAAGCAGAATTTTGACCTAGAAAGGGAGGAGGCGCAACACCGTGACTGTTGATTTCAGGTGACACGATTCTGGGTGGCAGGATGGACCCATTCTGATTTGCCTGAGAAGCAGCCTCCTCCCTCCTGTTATGGGCCGCCAAGGGGGGATCCCGCCGCGTTCTAAGCCGGGCGCTGCTGCCATTTCTGATTTCTCGTGTCACCGTCGGAAGCACCCACTTTGCCTCGTGGTAACAGGGCTGCTTGGGGCACTGGAGAGCTGGGCTGGCTGGAAAGGGGCCGGGGGGGGAGTTCCAGGTGGGATAAGGGACCCCCGAGGAGCACTGAGCAGAAAGCCACAGGCCAGACTTGAGGCATGAACGTGGGCCAGTCTGGGGAGGCAAAGGCTGGTGTGTCAGCAGGAGCAGAGACTCGATGGGGAAGACAGGAAGGAAGCCGGGCAGCACTCTGCGAACGTGGACATGCCGGAGTCGGGGCGATGCCGGCAGAGGAAGACTTTTGGCCGCCGCACTTTGAATGGAGCGGGGAGGGCTGTAGCCAGGCCGCTGGAGAAGAGCCAGCTGCAGGGGGCCAGGCAGGAGCGTAGCGTGATGGAGAGAGGCAGCCATTGACAGGGCCGAAGCTCCGGAGGGAAGTGGGCACAAGTCGCCCGCGTCTGTAGGCCTCACCCGCAGCCTAACGGGAGCTGGCCAGAGTCTCACGCAGGGCCTGCCGAGAGTTCTGGAGCTCGCTCTAGCCCCTGGCGAGCGGGGCCACGGGGGAGGCTGCTGGTCGTTTTCTCCAGCTTTGGAAGGAGGGTTCCTTCTGCCACCTCCACTCCAGTGGCTAATTGCAGCCATCTTGATCACACGCCCGCCTTCCTCTCCCTCCGCAACGGCTGCTCGCTAATTGAAATGCCTAATGAGATCCCAGCAGGCCCCTGCTGAGACAGAGCTAATGAGACGCTCCCACGTGAGCCCAGCTGAAATGAAACCAAGTCCTCCTTGAAGCTGCCTGGCGTGCAAGGCGGGGTAGCTGGCTGCCAGATGTCCTGCGTCCCAGCGCCGCACTCCAGGGCAAGGCGGGTGCTACCCGGCTTTCGGCTTGCCTGCCGCAGCAGCTGGCGCAGAGGCAGAGGCTACACTGAATACATTTTAATTAGCATCATTAAATTCATCCATTTGCTAATTGTTTCTCCTTTTGATCTTTCGCTCTGCCCAGCTTAGCCCTGGGGGAGGGCACTGGCAGAGCGGGGGAGGGTGGGTTCAGAGGCGCCTTACCAGGTGATGCCTTTATTAGCTCCCCTGTGAGTCTCCACTGGCCAGTTATGGCCAAGCAAGCCCAGCCTGGCCACGACGCTACTGAGAGCCTGGCTTACAGCCCGGGAAGGGCAGGGGCTGGCACCCGCAGGGCGCTCACTGCTTCCACAGGCAGGCCTGCCAGGCCCCCGGGGCGGCTGCACGAGAGGGACAATTCTCCCAGGCGAAACGAGGTTGCGCCTCGCAGAGGGTCCCGTTCTGCACGCCGGCGCGTGGCTGCTTCCCCGTGGGCCCTGGCAAGGATGCAGGCCAAGAATGCTGGGGAGGAGAGTCGAGACGCCTTTGTGAAGCCCTGCGACGGCCGTGGCATGTTGCGCGCTCCCCTCCGGTGGCTGCCCTGGGCCTGAGAGAGCTGAGCAAGCAGGGGCCCTCGTGTGAGTCTAACACTTGAGCATCCTGGGCTCGGTTCCCTGCTAAGCCACAGGCTTTGTGTGACCCTGGGCAAGGGACTTAGCCCAGATCCTCAATGCTCCCGAGGTGCCCTCTGCCTCAGGACGCACCTAATCCACCCCTCAGGCAACGCTGACATTTCCAAAGCTGCTGTTCCCTCAGGCCCAGGTGCCTAACTCCCCCAGGTGCCTACGCTCCCGAAGCCAGCTAGGCGCCAGCGCTGCCCCGCAGCTAACAAGCTGCGTGGGAGGCCGGCAGAAGCAGCAGAGGCGCTAAAGCCGGATTCTCAGAGTAGCCAGGGGAACACGTACCACCCAGTGGGGCCAGTCCTCTGCGCGCGGTTCTCAGCGGGCCCACGCCTGGACACCTGCCAGCCCTTGCAGCAAGAAGGCTGAATCAGCACACGCACGGAGCAGCCGGGGAACAGGGCGAGCAGGAGACAGCGACAACGGGGCTACCTAAGCAGCTACCTGGCTCGGGTACCTTCCTCCAAGGGGGGTTCCCGGCTGAGGACCCTGAGTGGACGGCAGCACTGATCTCTGGCCTATCAGCTGCCTGCAGCAAGTCGGCTGCTTTGGCACCTAAGCCCCTCTGCTTGGCACCTTGCCCCTTTTCCTGCCCAGCTTCTAGGACCCCCGTCCGTGGGCACCTAGGTCTCCCTGGGCATCGTATGGGGGGCCCATGCACCGCACTCGGGGCTGAGGCTTTGCTGTGTGGGATCTGGGCCATGTGCACAGGGGGATGTGGCAGCGCTGGCCCTTTAAGGGAGTCCGCTGCCCCGCCTACCTGGGACAGGCTGCAGAGAATGAGCCAGCTCCACCTGGGGCTGGTTAACTTCCTAAGTAGCTGGAAGGCAGTTCATTAAATCAGGAGCACCTGGGCCTCGTTAAAGGCTTGCCAGAGATTTGAGGAGAAAGGAAGCTCCAAGGGAGGCTGAGCTCGGCAGAACACTCGGCTCTCCATGCAGGGAAACCCACAAGAGACTCTGAGCGAATGGGGGGCTGGCTGCAGAGTCCTCCCGGCAGCAGAGAAGCCTGAGGCCAGGCACAGAAGGAGCTGCTAGAACCCAGAAATTGTTGTTTGGGGACTTCTTAAAGTTTTATCTGGGCTCTAAGGTAAAAGCCTTTAAACCGTGGCACAGTCCTCTAGTTCTTAACCCAGCTAGCCTTTTGGCTTTCCGAACATCCCATAGCAATGAGTTCCGCAGGTTAATTGTGCATTGGGTGAAAAAGCACTTCTGCTTGTTTGTATGACACCTTCTGCCTGTTAGTTTCCTGGGGAGACGCCTGGGTTTTGTGTTCTGGGAAGGGAGGAATAACCTCTTTCTCCTTTTTTTCCCCCACACCATTGATGGTTTTACAGACCTCTAGCATATCCCCATGGCTCAGCAGCTCCTCCCTTTAGCCTGGCGGTGAGGCCTACGGATGCAGGCAACTTGTGCCCACTTCCCTCCGGGGTTTCAGTCGGTTGTAACTTGTAAGTAAACTTGTAAGCCTGATCTGGCTTTTCCGCACACCCACATCATTCCAGAAGCTGTCTTTACCATCGGCATTTACAGCTGCTTCACTGTTTCCTACTTGGCTCCCTCCTCGCTCCAGCTCCAGCCTCCCAACAAGAAGCAGGAACGAAAGTTCTACTTGCCAAGTATTGACGTGGGGTGGGGCCCCATGGAGCCTTGGGCTGAAATTTCTCATACTAATTCTCATTAAACCTTTTTTGTCAACTTGGTAAGTTCTGTGGGCGCGTTGGGCTTAGCTGAGCACGGATGGTTATATGAAGTGGTTAGAGTACCTCTTTCCTGCAGGATTAATAGACGTGATCGGCACTGGAGTTAATCTAGCCTGGGTGTGAGCAGCCACAGGTTCCTGGATCCAGAGGGGTGCTGCATGCCCCATGCGTTCCACTAGGACTTCTGTGGGTATATCCCATGGCTCTTTGCACTGCCGTGTCCAGAGCTGCACTCTCGATGTTTCCCAGGGCACTGTGGGCAAACATGTCTGTTCTTCTGGGCACATGGGGATCTGTGGGAAGATGTTGGAGGACTATCAGAACTCGAATGGCTTAGCCTGCTTCCTCGCTGCGCAACAGGCGAAAGCCTGAGTTAGGTCTGCAGTGAAGAGTTCAACTGGAGAACTTACGACTGAAACGGGAAGGGCCCAAACTTTGCATTCCCTTGCAGACGTGTGTGTGCCCCCGTGATGAAATCACACGGGTGTAACTGGAGACAGAATTAGGCCAGGGTTTTAATAGCGGTGGCTACACGCACATTCTAGGAATAGCTTTCTGATGTCCGTGCTGAAAAAAATGTTGACAAATTGGAGAGAAATCAGAAAGGAGCCACAAGAATGAGACTGAGGCTATGTCTGCAAAGAAAAGTCGGAACAAGATACGCAAATTGCGAACTGCAATTTGCATATCTTTTTCTACTTTTTTTTCAGAAGAGGCTTTTCCAAAATTTGGAACATCCCTTCTTCATACAATGAATACAGGGATGCTGAAAGAACGCGTCTGCTTTTACAGAAACTGTTCCAAAAAAGCAGACATGTTCCTTGGATGCAGCTTAATTTTTCCGGGATACCGCCAGTATCCCGGAAAAGCTCTGCAGTGTAGACACAGCCAGAGTGTGGAAAACCTGCTTTCCAATGGAAAACTCAAGAGCATGATCTGTGTATGAAAGAGATGGTGAAGTGGTGACTTGATCAGGGTTTGTTAGGAGCACTGCCATGGTAGATTTCCAATGGCTCTTGAATCCAGCAGACAAAGCGAGAACAAGATCAACTGGTTGGAAGCTGAAACTAGACCAATTCAGACTAGAGGTAAGGCCCAAATTAACCCCTACGTACCATGGGCGATGCAGGAGGTTGGGCTGGGTGACCCCAACAGTCTGCCCTTGTGACCTTGGAGTTTATGAATTTACTTCAGTAAAACAAAACTTTGCTAGCACCCAGGGCTGTGGCAAGGAACGGGGGGTCAGGCTGAACGTGCCATCCTGATGCTGAAAGAGGCCACTGTCCCAGGACAGGCCATGATGGGTGGGCCCCGCAGGGGAGGCGCTAGATGGCTGTAAAGAGAGGAGGTTGGAAGCAGAAGGGGGTTGGTGAGATGAGCAAGATGGGAGAGGTGCCCTTGGGGAGAGGTGCCCGGGGGCTGCTCCTGCAGGCAGGAGTCTAGCAAGAGGCCAGGTGAGACTGAGCAGCCGTGGGGAATGGAGCAAGCTGGTGGGGAGCCCTGAGAAGGCGGTTCCAGGGGAAAGCGCAGAGAGTCCTCGCCCTGAAGGTAGGGTGAAGCCAGAGGGACTGTGGGAACGGCCTGCTAATAGGCTATGAAAGAAAGAAACGTGGGGAAGCAGTAAAGAAGAGTCTGATGGAGCAGACCTTGCCCGCTGGTGACAGGGACCCTGAGCTGCCTATAGGGCAGAGAGCAGGCTTGGGTTCCCCTATCAGCTGCCGAGAGGGATTTCTCACCACCTTGCTCTAATGGGGTACGGGCTTTTCTGAGCCCCGAGAGTTGAGGGAATAGGCACCAGGAGGCCCTCAGGTGGAGGACCAAAAACCTGACTCTGAGGATGTTGGATTTCTGTTCTGTCAAGGCTGAGTCGTAAATAGAAGCAGGTCACCGTGGGGCCAGAGTCTCTGTCCACAGGGAGCACCCAGCTATTAGGGCACATGCCTGTGGCAAGTCCACGCTTCTACAGCGATAGCCACACAGTTACGCTTCATGTGGTCTTCCCAGGAACGTTGACACAGTATGTCTGTTCCTGGTAGGCTTTTCAATGTAGGTAGGGCAGAGAGCTAACCCAAATCTGACCCTGACCACCTCAGTCAGCTTTCAGGAACAAAGCAGTTCAACAGTTTTATAAAGGGATTACTCTCCCAGGAGCTGAATATGATCAGTAGGGGGCTCTCCGTTTTGTCACAGTATTCGTGGGAGTGTTGACAGCAAGACCTGAGAAGTAATTCTTCTGCTCTGTTTAGCACTAATAAGGCCTCAGCTGGAGTACCATCCCCAGTCTGGACATCATGCTTTTGGGGAAGATGTGGCTAACCTGGGGAAAGTCCAGAAGAGAGCAACAAAAACTAAAGGTCTAGAAAACATGAGCTAGGAGGAAAGAACTGCAAGGATAGGAGTTGTTCATCTGGAGAACAGAAGACGGAGGTGACACAACTATCTTCAATTTAACATTGCTTATGAAGAGAAGGGTGAAACTTCTCCTGTCCTCAGTGGTAAGATGACACAATGGGCTTAGATTGATGCAAGGGAGGTTCAGGCTGGACGTTTGGAAAACGTCCTAATGGTAAGGACAACTAAGCAGCAGAACAAATTACCGAGGCTGGTTGTGGTGGGGAGGGGGTACGCAAGACAAATCAGACTCCTGAAAGGGTACAATCATCTGGAAAGCAAAGCCACTGGTCTAGTTACAGTTAGTCCCGCCCCCCGTGCAGGGGACAGGACAAGACTTCTATGGAGGTGGATGTTCTCTAGGATCACCAATTCTGTTTGTTAAACATTCCCAAAGGCAAACAAGTGCACTGGAGGGTCCCAAAGACTGGCCTGATGCCCCCTTGGGGCATCATATTCGGGACATGATTCTGCTCTGTTGCAGTCTGGGGGAATCGTCCTCAATTAGCAGAGAGGATGCATCTCTTGCAACTGAGCAGTGTCGGCATCAGAGAAAGTTCTCTGGGAGGTCATTGGAAAGGATGGATGTGCTTCTGACCTAAATGACTGCTCTCTCACTGTGCTTGAAAACCGAACAAATTAAAACTCAGCAATGAATTAACTTATGAATAACTGATTGTTTCCACAGCATGACTTCACCTGGGCCTCCCGCATCTGCGACGTGGAGGGGGAAAGAGGGGTAGACGGGGGCACATTCAGGGATGTTTATTTGAAAGATTTCTAGCACTTCAAGCTTTCAGTGTGAATTCATTAGCATCAGCTGCAAAGTGGAAAGCTAATTTTCTGCCTTTTGATTACGGAGAAAGAACCGCTGACTCAGAGGAGCTAGGTCAGTAGGAAGGTGTATTGGTCTAATACACAGATGTGAACGTAACAAACTTTCAGTACATAAATGCTACTTCTGTTCCTTGTACTAAGAGTCTGAGCAAACTTGGGAGCAGGTGCCGATCATGCTAAGGCCCCTATTCCCCAACCCATGAATGCCTGGCTGGAAACGTGTCTGGCTCACCTGTGTGTTAGCCTGCTTAAAACAGATCTTAGGTTTAGCCTTCATGAAATGTTTGTAGGATTCCCCTGTGTAGTAATCTCACTTAACATCTGTACCCCCATGTTGTAAGGTTAGACTGATTGGCTTGCACAATGACAGAGGTTTAAAAAGCAGCCAAACAGGAAAAGAGGTCTTTCTAAAGGCTGGCTTCTTACAGAAGGTATTAAGTGCTGCACTCAGGAAGGCCCAAAAACCTAATGAACCGCTGTGAACCAAATGAAAGTCTTTGTTGATTGCTCCTTCCACGCCCATGAAGAGAAGTTCCATCAGTTAGAACTCTTGGGGAAGGCAATAAAATAAAGACTGAATTTCTATGCTGCTGTGGCTTGGAGAGGCAAGATTTCTAAGGCTGTATCTACACTGGGAAGGTTTCGTGACAGAAGTGCTGTCAACAGGCAATAGTCACCAAAAGTGAAAACCAGTCAAACCAGTTTTTTCGCCTCCCATTGTCCACATTCCATGGACACGTGGCTAGCACCCTGTCGACAGAGCAAGGCATTGTGGGTAAGCATCCCACAGTGCAGTGTTGTGGGAAGGCAGAGCTGATCCCTGTGCTTCTTGGGATTCCCTCATAGCTCTGGGGGCTCTCCGTGCTGAGGAATGTCCAAGCAGCACAGCCATCTTTCCAGCCTCCTGCTGCTGTGTTCCAAGCAAGGCAGAACAGGAGTATTCCAATTATTTGTTCCCCAAAGAACGGAGCAGCCCACTCAACTGTCAGACACTTCCCGGCGCTTAGAAAGGGAAGGGGCACATGCCTGCAGGGCAGCAGAAATCACAAACTGCTGAGCATAGCCATCAGGGCACGTATTGTGGGATACTGGAGGAAGCCAGTTCTCTCGACAGATCAAACAGCAGAGTCCACACTGGCTCTTTGTCGACAATAAAAGGAGGGGAAAAGACAAAAGTCTTTCACAGGCCTGGAAGCTTTTTGTCGTCAAAACTGGGTGTTTTTCCCAACAAAAGTTGCACTGCAGTGTAAACACTCTCACTGTTTTCTTGCCAAAAGGCAGTTTTTGGTAACAAAATATGCCAGTGTAGACAAAGCCTAAGCAAAAGCAAGGGAAGTGGAGTGAGTTAGTCCTAAAGGATACACAATTTGCATATTACAGCAGCTCCTATCATCTTTTAAAATGGAAGATTAACTCATTTGTGCATGTTTCATAGAACACTAGAATAGGAAGGGGCCTCAAGAGGTCATCGAGTCCAGTCCCCTGCCCTCACGGCAGGATCAAGCACCATCTAGATCATCCCTGACAGGTGTCTGTCTAACCTGCTCTTAAATATCTCCAGTGATGGAGATTCCACAACCTCCCTAGGCAATTTATTCCCAGTGATTTCCCTGCTTTAACCTTGTAAATATTTTTTAACTAGTCTTTAGTTTATTATGGGACTGGCGGTGAGTATGGGCAGCAGATCTGATAGGCTGGGGGTGGTTCTGCCTCCCCTGGTGCTGCAGTGGCCTGGGGGATACCCCGCCCTTGTTACAGGCTGGGGACCGACTGGCTAAGTGGCAGTTGTGCAGAAAAGAACCCGGGGGTGACAGTGGGTGAGGAGCTGGAGATGAGTCACCACTTTGCCTTTGTTGCCAAGAAGGCCCCGACATGGGGCTGCTTTAGTAGGAGCACTGCCAGCAGAGTGGGAAGTGATTATTCCTCTCTACCTGGCACTGGTGAGAGGCCTGGCGTATCTAGCACCCAGTCCCCCACCCCCACTGCAGAAAGGATGTGGGTAGACTGGAGAGAGTCCAGCAGGGGGCAATGGAAATGATGAGGGAGCTGGGGCACGTGACTTATGAGGGGGTCTAAGGGAACTGGACTTATTTTGTCTGTAAAAGAGTAAGGGGGGATTTGAGAGCAGCCTTCAACTACCTGAAGGGCGGGGGGGGGCTCCAAAGAGGCTGGAGAGAGGCTGTTCTCAGAGGGGGCAGGTGGCAGAACAAGGAGCAATGGTCTCAAGTTGCAGTGGGGGAGGTCTGGGCTGGATATTAGGAAAAACGATTTCCCTAGGAGAGTGAGGAAGCACAGGGATGGGTTCCCTAGGGAGGGGGGTGGAATCTCCATCCCTAGAGGTTTTTAAGTCCTGGCTTGACACAGCCCTGGCTGGGATGATTTAGGTGGGGTTGGTCCTGCTTTGGGCAGGGGGTTGGACTCAACCTCCCGAGGTCTCTGCTTGCCCTGGGATTCTATGATTGCAGGGTTTGGTGGTGAAGGTTTGAATTGATTATGCCCCAGGCAGGTTCCAGGGCAGCTGAGGAGTCAGTAAGTGCTATTCAGCTGCTTGGGTTCCTCAGAAATCTCTCTGGACTCCAGGGAGCTGAACAGCAAACACGGCTGCCTCAGCTGCCCCAGAACCACCATGGACCTATCAAAAGCCTCTTTAAAGAGATGCTTTTCCTTGGAACAGCTTTGTTTTGGGAACGGAACAGGAGGCGCGTCTGTGTCTGTTCTGGGGCTCAGGGCTGCAGCCGGCCCAGAGCTCCTCCGGCTGAGAGGGGCTTGTGGTTCTGGCGTGGGGCAGGGGGGTGGAGGAGGAGGTCTTCAGGCTCCAACCATGTGTGTGTGGAAGAGGGACAGCCAGGGGCTAGCCTTCCCAAACTGAGGCTCCACCATAAGCATTGATTTTTGGTGTAGGCTCAAAGGTGTCGCCGACCTGGGGTCAATGATTGGTCCTTTAGAACTGGGAGTAACCTAGATATTGTGACCTTTAGTCACAATAGGCATGACTGATCGGAGCAGCGCCCCTGGGGAGTGTCTGACTCCATGCCAAGGCTGGTGGTGTGCCTAAGGATCCCACAGTTTGGTGACAGCTGAGGGTAGAACTCACAACCAATTGGGTGCTGGTCTCTGCGTAACAGCCCGCCTGAGCCTGGTGCTCCTGCTCCTGCCAGACAGCTTGGCGGGAACCCCTCCCAACCCGCCTGAATGGCACAGCGACGCTCAGGCTCCAAGACCGCGCTCCTGACAGCATCGGGGCCTCAGTACTAATTGCACAAAACCAACCTTTGCCCCGCCTCTTCCCTCAGGCCCCGCCCCCATTCGCATCACCCCCTCCCTCCGTCCTTCGCTGTCCCCCACCCTCAGTCACTTTCACCAGCTGCGGCAGGGGTTTGAGGTAGAGGAGGGGGCTGAGGGATTTGGCGTGCAGGAGCAGGCTAGGGCAGGGACTGGGGTGCATGCTGTGGCTGGGGGTGTGGGCTCTGAAGTGGGGCCAGGGATCAAAGAATCATAGAACCATAGGACTGGAAGAGACCGTAGAAGGTCATCAAGTCCAGCCCCTGCCCAGGGCAGGACCAATCCCAACTCAATCAACCCAGCCAGGTCTTTGTCAAGCCGGGACTTAAATACCTCTAGGGATGGAGACTCCACTACTTCCCTAGGGAACCCATCCCAGTGCTTCCCCACCCTCCTAGGGAAAGAGTTTTTCCTAATATCCAACCTGGACCTCCCCCACTGCAACTTGAGCCCATTGCTCCTGGTTCTGCCATCTGTCACCACTGAGAACAGCCTCTCTCCAGCCTCTTTGGAACCTCCCTTCAGGAACTTGAAGGCTGCTCTCAAATCCCCCCTCACTCTTCACTTCTGCAGACTAAACAGACCCAACTCCCTCAGCCTCTCCTTGTAGGTCATATGCTCCATCCCCCTAATCATTTTGGTTGCCTCCGCTGGACCCTCTCCAATGCGTCCACATCCTTTTTGTAGTGGGGGGCCCAGAACTGGACACAATACTCCAGATGTGGCCTCACCAGAGCTGAATAAAGGGGAATAATCACTTCTCTGGATCTGCTGGCAATGCTCCTCCTAATGCAGCCTAATATGCCATTAGCCTTCTTGGCTACAAGGGCACCCTGTTGACTCATATCCAGCTTCTCATCCACTGTAACCCCCAGGGCCTTTTCTGTAGAACTACTACTTAGCCAGTCGGTCCCCAGCCTGTAACAATGCTTGGGATTCTTCCGTCCCAAGTGCAGGACTCTGCACTTGTCCTTGTTGAACCTCATCAGATTTCTTTTGGCCCAATCTTCCAATTTTCTAAGTCACGCTGGACCCTATCTCTGCCCTCGAGTGTAGATATGAGGGATGAGGGTTTGAGGTGCAGGAGGGGGTCTGGGAGGGGGTTCAGGATGCAGGCTCTAGGAGGGTTCCAACCTGGGGCAGCATGGTTGGGGTGCAGGCTCCAGCTGGCTGGTGCTTACCTCTGCCAGCGCAGTGAGGCTTCTGCCTGCCCTGGCTCCGCACAGCTCCAGCAAGCGGCTGGCATGTCCAGCCCCCAGGCGGGGGCGCGGTCAGGCAGGTCTGCGTGATGCCCACATCTGGAGGCACCACCTCCACAGCTCCCATTGGCAATCGTTCCAATGGGGCTGCACTAGGAGCAGCACACCCTGGCCGCACCTCGCCCTAAAGGAACCAATGGGAAATGCATGGAGCCAGGGCAGGCAGGCAGCTTGCCTTAGCCCTGCTGCACAGTCAACCAGACTCTGAACAGCCAGGTCAGTGGGCTGATGGAACCACCAGGATCCCTCTTCGACTGGGAGTTCTGGTCAAAAACTGGACACCTGACAACCCTGGGTATTGGGGGCCCTTTAACGGAATACAGCAACATCCCGCCACACGGACCCCTCCTGCGAGCCATCCAACCAGCCCTCTGAGGCCACAACATGCTCCACACTGGAGAAGGGCTCATTGGAGGTTGCTAGGGCATTGGAGAAAGAAGCAGTCACAGAACTATGTTTGTGCTCAAAGGCCTTGGGCTTCTGAGGCACTTTCCAGCAAGAAATCTCCCGTTTCAACATCGCCTCCTGCCCTTTGCCCGTTCCCACTTCCTCCCCTCCCCTCCCCTCCCTACGTGAGTGGAAGGACAGGCTAGCAGGGTGTGAGAAACTCTGTCCTGGCCCGCAGTGACCAACTCGCTGCAGGCTACTCTGACTTTGAGAGTAGGCTCTAGAGAGGATACAAAGGTATTGGCTTTGAGCATAAAAGTTGCAATTAACTTTGGCGGGTGTGGAGGAGTGTGCTGGCCTCCCTCATGGACAGGTGTGGCAAAGCAGCTCTACCTGCCTTCGGTGGCCGTGGTCCCACAGTGGTCTGTCTTCCCGTAATTTGGACCTCCAGCCAGCTCACGACTTAAGTTCTCCCCTTGTGGAGTAACAATATCCAAACTCAGAACAAAACTCTCGCATCCTCCAATCCTCTGCACACTCCTCGCCTTGGCTGTGCAGCATTTCCCCTCCACAGAGCACTCCTTTCCCCAAGGGGGTCCAGCTACTCCTGAGCCTTCTTCGCTAAAGTCTCTCTTCTCCCCAGCCTGCTTTAGGAGTCTCCTCCTCCCCAGCTGCCCTCTCCCTGTGGTACAAGCTCCTTCGTGCAGGTCCTGCTGTGGTTCCTTTGCCCTTTAGTCTGAACCTTCTTCCCAAGTCCAGCTTTCTAACCTTACTCCTCTTTCAGGGCTCCTGGCTAAGGTTGTTAAGTATCATGTAATTGACTAATCAGGTTGTTGATGCACCACGGCGCATTTCAAAGGGGCAGTGCAGCATGGAGCAGCCTGAGTGGGCTGATAGAGGCAGCAAGTGGGGGGGTGGGGAACAACTAGTCCTTAACATCCCTACTCCTGGCCCTGCCCTTCTTTCAGGTTCTGCTGCCCAGAACCCAGATCTCCTGACCCTTTCAACAGCTTGCCTCAGCACAGGCTCCCAGTCTTTTCCCGGTGTCTTTTTTCCACTGGACCACTTCCCTGGTCCCTATCATGCCCAGCTTGGTCTCAGCTCCCCTTTACTACTGGTATGGGGTTATACACTGTCAAAAGGTGAAATTCTGTCCCGGTTTAATTTAACAAGAGACTCAGTGGCTATGTCGCGCAAGAAGATATGCAAATGAGGCGGGGCGATGAATATCGCCGTGCCTCATTTGCATACCTAATGAGCCGCCATTAGGCTCATTCTTTTTGCGCAAGAAGGAGCTGTCTACATTGCTCTTTCTTGCGCAAAAAACCCTCTTGTGCAGGAGCCGTTCTGCCGCTTATTTTCAGGAAGAACGGCTCCTGCACAAGAGGGTTTTTTGCACAAGAAAGAGCAGCATAGACAGCTCCTTCTGGCGCAAAAGCCCCTTCTGCAAAAATGGCGGCTCATTAGGTATGCAAATGAGGCATGGCATTATTCATCGCCCCACCTCATTTGCATATCATATTGAGCAACAATGCGCGGTGTAGACATAGCCACTGAGTTCATTAGGGCCAGGCTTTCCCCCACCAGCAGCTAGCTGTTGATCTACTGTCGGACTGGTTTGAGAATGTTTAACGCAAAGCAAAGACTTATTTTGGTAGCTGGTGTTTAATGTGTGGCCTCCAATAACCACAGGTGGGAAAAATGAAGATGCAAAAAGATTAAACTAGAGCTCACACTACACTGGTAACATTTTCAAAAGCCCCTAAAGGGTGAGAGGGGACAGAGCATTCTCAGAGCCCGGGTCTACTGACTTGGGCTTGTCCTGTCACTAAAAATAGCTGTGCAGATGTTTAGGTTCTGAAGTCCAGGGGGAGAGAGGCCCATAGAGGCCTAAATGCCATTGACTGACTCCAAAGTGCTGAAGTCACCTCTGAAATGAGATCGAGGCCTAGATCATGTAGGGGCTTTTGGAAATGTTAGCCAGGAGGTGCAAAAGAGACCAAAGCAGGTACTGCTGCATGGGGGTAGGAGGAGGGAATAGGGCACAGGTGGGATCACCCCTCTTCCCCAGCCCCTCCCTGGACCCAGAACTGTGCAGGGGAGAGCCTCCATACTCTGAAAGATTAGGAAACTCTGGACAGAAAGAACTTTCTACCATTGGGATTGGCTGTTTGTGGGGAATGGGGAGTGAGACGGTTGGCACAGACTCTTCACCTGCCCCTCTCACCTCTGTTCCCCAGCCCTGTCCCCCTCAACCTCCTTCCCCTCACAAGTAACACCCCCCTCAGAAAACTAACATGCCACTGCTGCCATCACGCAGTTCACTCTAAGGCTAGTCTATACTGCAAGGCTTTTCAGCAAGAGGAAATGTAAATGGAGCACTCATTTGCATATGTTGTGCTCACATTTGCATTTCCTCTTCGGATCTCTTTTGCGCAAGAGGTTTTTGTGCAAACAGCTGCGTAGACGGCTCCTTTTTGCACAAAACCTCCCTCTTGTGCAAGAATCGTTTTTCCAAGCCATCTACACAGCTCTTTTTTGCGCAAAAACCTCTTGCGCAAAAGGGATCTGAAGAGGAAATGCAAATGGGAGTGTGACATATGCAAATGAGCGCTCCATTTGCATTTCCTCTTGCAGAAAAGCCTTGCAGTATAGACGTAGCATTGGTGTGTGTTCTCCCTGTGTCTGCCTTGTCTATTTAAACAGCAAGCTTCCCCAGGGTGGGGACTGTAATATGCTGTTTGTACAGCACCTAGCACAACAGGGTTCCCTATTGGCTAGCCCCTAGGCATTATTGTAATAAATATCAGGGGGTAGCCGAGTTAGTCTATACAGGATAAACTTTAAAAACAACAAATGGTCCGGTAGCACTTTATAAACTAACAAAACATCTACATGTTTTGTTAGTCTATAAAGTGCTACCAGACCATTTGTTGTAATCAATATGTTAAATAAAAGAAAGTTTACTTTGGGCCACAAGATGGAGCCATTTTACGGTTACTTACAGAACTCAAGCTGCCATATTTAGTCTCTGGAATGTCCACAATGACCACTAGATGGCACATTTGGCCGCGCCAAAATAGAAAATAGTTTAACATTAATAAAGTGATTTCTCCTTACAACACTATTTCCTTCTTCATTTCCTTCCCTTTTTGTGCTCCTAAGTTTGCCTCTTCATGCCCCATTCACCATGAGGTTACAGCTCAGGTTGATTCTAGCACTAAGATAATTAAAATGCCTCGGGAAGAGAAGAGAATGGGTCATGTGTGCTAAGTTGACCAGTGTGAAAAGTATTGAATATTGAACCTTGTAACAATATCTCATAGACACATGCCTTAAAACTTACCTACACATAAGCATTGTGCCCATTTAACCACTCCAATTTAGTTAAAGCAGTTTCACCTGCCTGACGTAGACAACATTATGCAGGTATTAAAATGCTTTATCCTGGTATTGCTTTTTCTGTACAGGAAAATGAATTACCCACATTGCTATAAGGCATTTCTATACCCATATAACTGTGTCCACACAAGAGATTGCAGCAGGATAACTATATTGGTGAAAAATCACCCCCTAACTCATCTAGTTATACGGATACAAAAAAATCTATTGACCAGGACACTAATAAAAATAAAGGGAAACTCTCTGGCTATGTTTAGTTGGCTCTCTATGTTACTGAGTCGGAAACAGTACATATCAGCATTTAGCTATCACTATATGGGACTAGGTGTTTGAGTGAGAATAGAAACAAAAGGGAAAGAACAGGAAAACCAGGTAAAAATTATGCTATCCATGGCAGCAGGGACAGTCAGCTTTCCTACAGATATAGGTCATTTTAACTTATATTTAATTATAGTTGGAGTACAGTTAAATAATAATTAAAATGAGCCACAAATTATTGGGACTAAGGCTCTTGGTTTCTGAATGACACCTAAAGAAGCTGTGAGAAGATTTTAGATTTTCTTTTTCCGTTAGAATGGTAGGTCTTGACTATCCTGTTTTCCCTAGAAAGCTCTACTGGTGACTGGCCTACTAGTAGGTTTAGCGGATTACAGTTCAGTCCCTACCCAAAACAATATAAACCATGGCTATCTCACCTTCCTTTCTAATAAAGCTAAATTATAAATTAGCAACAACAACAAAAAGTCTCTATTACTGCCTGCCACTATGCTGGATGTCTCTGCCCGGTCTCAGCGCAGAGGTTTCTTCCCATTTGTAGTCAAGGAACATACATCCCTACTGTACGGTAATACTCAATTGCCAAATACTCCTCCCTCCCCCCCCCCTCCCCTCAAACAACATGCTGCAGGAAGGAATAAAAATGCCCTAACCCAGCTGAGGGAGAGCTCCTAGGACAACACAGGCTGAAGTGCCTGCAGGATCAGGATAATCCCCAGATCTATGGCTTCTCCATGTTGAACAGGAACAGCCCCATCTCTCTGCGTCTACCCAAAACCAGCGCTAGGATGAAGAGCAGCTTGTGGATCAGAGCCCAGGCCAGACTGGGGCAATGCTGGCGGGCAAGAGGAAGTGCTCTGGAGAACTTTTTTCCTCTGTAACATCCCTCACTGTGGAGGACACCAGCTCTCAGGCTGTTAGTTCAGTCTGTGATCTTGGGCTCTTTTTGGACTCCTCTGTGCTAGCACGTGCCCCAACAGTGAGGGGGGCAAAACAGGCCCACTTCCTGCTGCGAATGGCCAGGAGAACAAGCCCTGTCCCCTCAAAGCCTTGTCTAGAGCGACATTCACATTGGGACATGCAGGCTTCATTGCCACACCTGGGTATTTAGATCCAGGCATGAAGCCACCATCCTGAAATGCCTCCTCCAGCATCTTCCCCCAAGTGTCTCTGCTCCAAGCCCCTGGAAACCACCAGCCAGCACCACCCAAAGCCCTCTATATTCTATGACCTACCGCCCTTCAAGAAAGGTCTGCTGTGCCCCATGCCCATGTCAACACCCCAGAAGGGACCCCAAGCAACCATGTACCCCCACCATGGATGAACTGCTCGCAGCCCCTGGAAACTCTCGCTCTGCCCCCCAAACACCTTCACTACCACTCCAGTCCACAGCACCCCTGGCCCCCAAACACTCCCCACTGCACCTCCTGGCCACGAAATGCCCCCTCCTCAGGAGCCCCGCTGGTCCCTCCAACCCCAGCTACACCCCTGCCCCAACACCCTGCCCTCCTACACCCCAACTCCACCCCTGCCCCAACACCCCGCCCCTACATCCCCTGCCCCAACACTCCGCCCCTACACCCCAACTCCAACCCCAACTCCACCCCTACCCCCAACACCCTGCCTCCCTACACCCCAACTCCACCCCTGCCCCAACACTCCGCCCCTACACCCCAACTCCACCCCTGCCCCAACACCCTGCCCCCACACCCCAACTCCACCCCTGCCCCAACACCCCGCCCCCTGAGCCACGCCTCTGCCCCTCCCCACTACAGCCCCTCCCTTGTCGGCCAACAGTCTCGCGAGAGCGCCGGTCTCGCGCGCTCTGAGGGGAAGCGCCGGAAGTTGGTGCTTCAGTCTTCCGGCAGCTCCCGGAAGCGGAACGAACCGTCACGGTCACCATGGCGGCGGCGCGGGGAGCCCTGCTGCTGGTCCTGGTCCTGGTCCTGGTCTCCCAGGGTGAGCCGCTGCGGGGGGCGGGGCGGGGTTGGGCTCCGGGCCTTGTCTCGCCCGAGCGCCCTTGGCTCCCGATGCGGCGGCCCTGGCTGGGGGGTCGGGGGCTCTTGCTCTAGGGGGCCGCTGCAAACCGCGGCCGTAATCTGTGCGCTCTGTTGGCAGGTGCAGGGGACCAGGCCGCTCAGGGGTCCGCGACCAGCCTGACGCCCCCCACCCAGGCCCGGAAGGAGACGCCCCCCACCCAGGCCCCGAAGGAGACGCCCCCCACGGAGACGCCCCCACCCAGCCCCGAAGGAGACGCCCCCGCCCAGGCCCGGAAGGAGACGCCCCCCGCCCAGGCCCGGAAGGAGACGCCCCCCGCCCAGGCCCCGAAGGAGACGCCCCCGCCCAGGCCCCGAAGGAGACGCCCCGCCCAGGCCCCGAAGGAGACGCCCCGCCCAGGCCCGGAAGGAGACGCCCCCGCCCAGGCCCGGAAGGAGACGCCCCCCGCCCAGGCCCCGAAGGAGACCCGAAAGGAGACGCCCCCCGCCCAGGCCCCGAAGGAGACGCCCCCCGCCCAGGCCAAGAAGAAGGACGAGGCATCTGATGGTCAGGGTGACCAGGCTGTCGAGAGGAAGGCAGATGGAGATGGTACCAGTGGTGAGGCTTCTGAAGAGAAGATGGCCCCTGGCAGCCGCTCTGGTGAAGACAAGATAGAAGAAGCTCCTGGAGCTGATGAGGGGAATGATGAGAGTGCCCCTGCTGCTCCCCCCAAAGATGAGTCCGAAAACAGCCACTTCTTTGCCTACCTGGTGACTGCAGCCATTATTGTCGCCGCCTTGTACATTGCTTATCACAATAAGCGGAAGGTGAGCTCTTCTGGATGTGGTGTAGGCCTTTCTGCTTCAGCGGGTAATGGGTGATAGTAGATTGCGAACACAGTTCTTTGCGGTTAGACCAATGCAGTCACAAGCAGGAAATTGCCAGGGCGAGTCTTGAATTTTTGATTCAGGACATCAACATTTCTAAAATGTTTTGTTGCTCAGGTTCTTCCTTTCCCCGCGTGTGGGTTGGTGTTTCAGGTAGAGGTGAAGGAAAACTTTTCAATATGCTGACTTATCTTAGGCTTTTCTGTAGTTTAGGCTCTTTTAATTTGTTGATACAAGCAGTAGGTCAAAAAATGTTAACTTGGGTTTTGTTCAACCCTCCAGTCCTGTTGGGATGAGCAACAACAGGGTGTTAAGTCTTTTTGAAAATCATGCATTTAGCCCTCGTGGTCATTTCCAGCTCAGAGGTGTGGAGCTAGGGTGGTAAGGAATGAGAGTATTAAATAAGCTTTTTTTGTGTGTGTGAACTGCTCCTTTTCAACACTGTATGTAAAATCCTTTAGACCCTCAGAAGAAGCTAAAGAGGAGGCTGTATGGCTTCTTACTACATAGTGCCCACGGTTTCAGGCTGGCGCATAGATGTGTCCTGGATTAGCTGAAGAGCTTTCCTTACTGAGGTATCCTGGTAGAACTTCCTGAGGGTTATCCTGCCATGAGCACTGTGATCCATACAGTGCAGCCTCTCTCTCCTATGTGCATACAACACATTTCAAAAGCAGAAGCCCCACAGGGAGCACAGGGCCAACTCCCCTGCTGGTCCCGCGCTCCCTGCGGGGCTTCCTTTTGAAATGTACAAGAGCCTCACTGAGGCTCTTGTACATTTCAAAGAGTCAGGCTTGGCAAGGAGTGTTGGGTCCATCCCCTGCTGGCCCCGCACTCCCTGTGGGGCTTCCGCTTATCGACTAATCGATGGAAATCTCATCAACTATTCCATTAAATTGATCTAATTTACCATGCCTACGCCAGACATGTTACAGTATTTCACTCATACCTCTCTCTGAGATCCTGTTTGCCTGTGTAGCTGAAGTGATTAGGGCCTAATGGGACTGACTCAGTTACGGTGAATGGAGTATTGGTGGGAAACGTCTTGCCTACTGGGTTGTGTGGGGCATTTTGCTGTAGGGTTTGCCAGTAATCATCATAAATAGGGCCCTACCAAATTTACCACCCTGAAAAATGCGTCCTGGACCATGAAATCTGGTCTGTTGTGTGCTGGTTTCTCCCTATACTGTACTGATTTCACAGAGACGACCAGCATTTCTCATATTGAGAGTCTTGACCCAAAAAAGGAGTTGCAGGGGGTCACAAAGTTATTTGTGGGGGACTGTTGTATCACCACCCCTACTTCTGTGCTGCCTTCAGCACAGACAGGAGAGCGGCAGTTGGTGGCTGGATGCCCAGCTCTGAAGGCAGCACCCTACCAGCAGCAAAGGAGAAATAAAGGTGACAATACCGCACCATGCCATTCTTCTGCGCTGCTGCTGGCCTGTAGTCACTGCTCTCCAGCTGCCCAGCACTGAAGGCATTGCTCTCCAGCATCAGCACCAGAAGTAAGAGTAGCAGTACCGCAATCTCCATTAAAATAACTTTGTTACCTGCCCCCCAAACAGTTTTTTGGGTCAGGTCCCCTACTATTACAACAGATTTAAATACCTGAAATTTATGATTTTTAAAATCCTGACTGAAATTGACCAAAATGGACTGTGAATTTGGTAGTGTCTAGTGATAAATTGTCAGACATATGCAGTAGCAGATGAGTGCTCTCTGTTCTAAATCTGAAGAAATAAATAGCATTCAAAGCACTATTACAATTCTTTGCAAAGGGTGATCTGCACTGAAAACTTACATCAGCATATCCACACCCCTGAGACAGGTAGTTAAGACAACCTAACCTCTGGTGTAGAAAATGCTAGGTTGACAGAAGAATTTTTCCATTGATTTAGCTGCCATCTCTCAGAGAGGAAGATTAACTGTATAGGAAAACCCCCATGTTGCTGAAGTGAATATGCTCACTGAAGTGATGCAGTTGCAGCTCTGCTGTTGTGCTTTAATCGTAGTCATAGCCAGAGATTTTATACCTTTTTAAACCCCAAATGTTAGAAGTTCTTAAAACAAACGAAAAATGGCTTTTGCCTATTCCCCATGCTTGGCCTTCACAGCTCCCTGTCGCCCCACTCGACTTGCATTCTCCCCCATGCTTAATGTGTCTTCTAAGACAATGGGCAAAAGTATGTGGAATGGTGAAAACAAAAAAGCGAGCTCTTTTTTACTCATGGGATCCACCTGTGTGCATGTTTTTGCAAATTGCATTGGGAGGCAGTGTAAACTGAGTGGGGCAGTAGTGAGTAGAGGAATTATAGGACATCATGGAACTGGCCATGTCTACTGCTGTAATAGACTGGCAGTGTGCTGTGAACTCCTTTCATTAACACGTGAAGTTGGTCCTCATCAAAGATGCATTTTAGCCAAACTCAATCATTCAGAAATAACTACAGCAGACTTATGATAATCCGGCATCTTTGGGACCCAGGGGGTGCCGGGATTATCGGGTATGCCAGAGTATCAGAAAGTACTCCGGTAGGGGGGCTGTGACGGGCCCTGGGGGGGGCAGGGAGGAGTCGGGTGGGGAACGGCGCTGCGTGGGGCGAACCAGGTGCTGGTGAGGGGCAGCGCTGCAGGACCAACCCGGCAGCACCCCAGCTGCTTTGCCCCACGGCTTCCCCAAGTCCGCCGCTGGTCAGTTTCAGCAGCGTTGGACTTGGGGAAGCCCTGGGGCAGAACAACTGGAGTGCTGCTGGGTTGGTCCCACAGCACTGCTCAGGTGAGGGGCGGCGCTGCGGGAGCAACCTGGCAGCACCTCATCTGCTCTGCCCCAGGGTTTCCCCAAGTCCGCCGCTGGTCAGTTTCAGCAGCGGCGGACTTGGGGAAGCTGTGGGGCAGAGCAGCTGGGGTGAGGGGCAGCACTGCGGGACCAACCCGGCAGCACCCCAGCTGCTCTGCTCTGCACTGCTTCCCCAGGTCTGCAGCTGGTCAGTTTCAGCAACGGCAGCAGCGGACTTGAGGAAGCAGCGCGGAGCAGCTCCAATTGTCCGGCTGGGCAGAGCACCTCCGGGTTCCAGTTGGTGCCGGACTATTGGGACTGGATGCTGGACAATTGGAGTTTTTCTGTAGATTGACTTTCAAGTCACTATTTTAGAAAATAAATCTTGGATTCTTATTTGCTTTCTGGTACGTGGGAACTTTTAGGTTTCCTTTTTTCAGGCTTTTTGACATTCCCGTGGCAAGAATATTACTCTAATTTAAAATCAAAGCTGAGATTTGCATGTAATATGACTTCACAAGGTAGAGGCTTAAAGAAAAATATTGCAGGGCTCATAACGTGGGAGTTGGCAACATCGCATTAAGTTGGTCCTGCTGACTCTGCATGTGGTCTTTGGAGAGTGAGGAAACCTCTGGGTGTGGGTTGGGCAGTCCTGGATTTGAAGATGTAGGAGAAGTTAATGCTGGCGGGGGCGGGCGGGGTGGGACCTGAGCAGTGCTGTGCCTTTCTTGTCGGTTTCTTTGCCAGTAAAACTGATCCCTCGAAAGCGAGTTTTCACTCTGCATAATTTGTGGATGTGAGTAAAACTGAAGCAGAAAAATAACTCCAAATGGTGGATTTTTAAAATAGAAACCTGATGTGCCTCCCATTAGCTCTTAAGATTACTAAGTTTACAATGATCTTTATGGTAACTGAAATTAGTTATTGATACATTAATCTTCTGAAATGGATTATGAAAAACGTTTTGCCCCCAAGGGAGACCTACAAATATCATAGAATGAGGGTAAAAAGAATGTGGCACAAGTGAAGAAACTGTATCTTTTAACTGGCCTACGGGCTTTCAAGTTTTGCTTTATTTCGAGGTAGAAGAATTCTGTGGAAGCCACATGACTTTTCTGAGTGTTAAGTAGACTTCAGTGATAACTCCACTTTCAATCTTCACTGTTTGAGTGAAATATTTTATTTTGAAGTTTATTTTGAGGTTGAATTTGGGAGGGGGCTTGGAATTAAGCTTTGGTCAGGTGAGATGGCTCGTTGCTAGGAGTTCTGCTCTTGTTTTTCACACTGTCTGTCTCTGAAGAGGGAAAAGAAAATACTCATGCCTGTCATTCTGCATTCGCTCTTTTCAACCGCCAGAAAATGTGGGGCTCTCTCAGGATTTGCTTGCTGATTTATGTCTTCTCTTTCTGTCTCCAAAGATCATTGCTTTTGCTCTGGAAGGAAAACGATCAAAACTAGCCCGGCGGCCCAAATCCGGTGAATATCAGCGATTGGATCAAAAGGTAAGATCTCGATACAACAGACAGGCTGGGCTTGGAAATGAACTCAACTATCTTTTGCCAGTAGCTAGAAGATTGGGGAGTGGGCACTGCGATGTCTAGTGTGGCTTTGTGCTGTCCCAGTTGACAAGCAAGTGCAGCAGCTGTGCTCCACCCGGCCAGGGCTGACCGGGAAGCTGATGGGAAGCCAGCCTGTGTGAGAAGGTTTTTGGTAATGGACCTGCCGTTTGTCTGAAGTAGGGATATAAATCCCATTTAATTAATTCACGGGTTAAATGGGGGGCAGGGGCTGCTCTGGCTGGGCTGGAGCGCCCCCTACCAGCAGCGGGTGAGGGCTGTTCCAGCGCCCACTAGTTAACTGCAATGGTTAAGCATCACCTATGTATCATGTTCTTTGGATGTCTTCAGTCATTTGACAGTATCTTCTGTGCAAGTCCACAGTGATGAGAAATTTTTAAGGCATGTTTCTGAATTACAGCATTCGTTGTCCGGTCCACGGTGGGCTGCATGTGTGCATTCTTTTGCCGAGAACCAGAAAGGCTTACTGGTGGCACTGAATGAATGCTCTGAACTGAGCCTGGCTGCCAAAGCCAGAAGAACTATTTAGAGCTCTGCAGGGATACAAAACTGGGATCCGCATCTGCAAAAATGATCTGTGGATTTGCAGGGCTCTAGTGATATTGCTGAACTAGTAAAATACGTGTGCAAATGTGAATGTTTTAGTTGCCTCGATTTGAAGGGCTTAGAATGTTCAGCCAATGAACAGAACCTGGCTTTTCAGCACCAAGATGCTATGCTTGCTGTGGAAAAAGACATTGAGGACCTCCCCCTGAACTGGTAGAATTGTGGGGTGGCAGCTGGGAGCAGACAGCCTACTCCCACCCCAGCGTAGGGGGCTGGGAGCTGGCAGAGCCTGCCCCAGTGTGGGGGACTGGGAGCCAGCAGCAGTCCCAGCGCAGGGCTGGGAGTGGGAGCCCCATGGGTTGGGGGGCTGGACAGGTGAGATCCTGCTTAGTCGATTAACCAGTTAAATATTAGGTTAACTTAACATTTAATTGGTTAGCTGATTAGAGATTTTACATCTCTAATCTAAAATCCCATTAATGCAGACTAACACAGCTACCCTCTGAGACTTAATTCAATAAGGTTGAACTTAATTCTGTAAGATTTGGCCAGGATATTGTCATTTTTCTCTCCCACTAGTAAATTTCTTACTGGATTCCAGTCATTTACACTGGTTTAAGCCCATTGAGTTCCCTGTGGCTGCACACCCATCACCAAGGGTATAATTTGACCTGTTGACCTTTATTCCTGGTGAGGCTGTGCAGGACAGAAATCACCCAGGGTGAATCTGCTGGGCTACCAGTTTGAAAAAACATTTCTCTGTTTGAAACTGAATTATAGAGCAATCCAGAGCCTACAGTGACTTCAGTAAGGCTATGTCGACACTGGCGCAATCTTGCGCCAGAGAAATGTAAATGAGGCTAAGCGTGGAATATTGCCGAGCCTCATTTGCATATCTAATGAGCCGCCATTTTTGAGGAAGAGGCTCTTGCGCCAGAAGGAACGTCTACATCGCCTTCTTGCGCAAGAAAACCCTCTTGCGCAATGCCGTTATTCCTGAAAATAATCAGCGTAGTGGCATTGCGCAAGAGGGTTTTTCTTGCGCAAGAAGGGGCAGTGTAGACAGCTCCTTCTGGTGCAAGAGCCTCTTGCGCAAAAATGACGGCTCATTAGATATGCAAATGAGGCTCAGTGATATTCCACGCTTAGCCTCATTTGCATTTCTCTGGCGCAAGATCGCCCCAGTGTAGACAAAGCCTAGGTGTGTGGAAAAGTGGTTCTAACAAATGATTGTGTCTTTCCTTTTTGTCTTCAGATCTAAACGATCCTCAAATTCCTGCACACAGCTGGCCCGGGTAAGGACTGCTGAAAATGAAAATGTAAGAAAGTCCCGTGATTCCCAAACAGTCCACGTCTTGGGAGTGTGAGAAGCAGAGAAGTGCTTTTACTTTTGCACCTGCACTTTGGTCACATTGACTCCTCGCTCTTTAAATATTTTCCCCCTTCCCAGCTGCCTGATGAGCTAAGTTTCCAGCTCTGGTCTCTTGCTTCTATACTGTGACATCAGGCAAGCCAAGGGAAACCACAAGAAGGGGCAGAATTTTTTGTGCCCAAATGATATGGAATTTACCTTCTGCTGTATTGACACACGGTCTCTATTGAAGAGAGACTTGCCCATTGAATGAGCCTTCTTATTTTATCCCTCTAGATTCATGGAGCAGCCTCTATAACCAGCATGTTTGGTCGGGTAGCTGACGTATGAACATTGTCCTCTTCTGTCCATTGTATTTGGACTCTAAAGTTCACAGCATGTTTGTTTGCACTAGTTCAGAAACATTTTCTAATTTGATGGGTTCTTCATTCTCTGAGATGAAGACCGTATTGAAAATTAACATCTGATTGTCTGTTAATGCGCATCTTTGGCAATGTTGGTTGATCAGCAGTCCCTGGCCCTTTGAGTTTTTCTTGTCTACCTTAAATGCGCTAGCTGACTTGCACTAACAGAGATGAAATATTTATGCCGTGGACGCTGTGAAAGATTGCAAGGTGGGTGTATAAAGCTCTGTGCCAAACCTCCCGGGCAAAGTCTCAATGAACTTTGCCTCTGTAAACCTGGCCACTTCCCCATAGAACTGTGTCACATGAACATGGCAATGTTTAGCTAGAAGAAAAGAGTCATTACATGTAATTCATGCCCCCCTTCCCACAAGTATGTTCTTTAACCCCTGAATTTCCTAACACAGCTCTTTTTCTTCAGCGCTGAATGGGCTTGTGCTGACCAGATCAATTGTGCTTACCTAAATTTGACCTGCAGGTGTTTGTTCCCACTCAGGTGGATGGTCCCTGAGGGAATTAGAGAGGGGAAAGCGGACAAGGATGGCTGCTGACTGATGCATTGCGCAGATGATGGCAGAATTTCGTGCCTGAGTTTTTCGTTGCAGCAGTGTGGCTCCCTTAGGCAGACAGCTTTGAAACATGTCTTCACCAGGCATTGTGTGGAGAGCTGTACGGTATGGGCTCTGCCCTGTGTCATTCATTCCTCACACTGCAAGTGCTGCTAGGCTGTTGTGCACAGCCCTTCCCCCACAGAGCCCATGGGAGAGGCTTGTTGGGTTAGTGCAGAGATATTTCCTCCCAAGGAGATGGTGGATTGAAAATCCGTAGAAAGGGATTTGTTCGGTGTTACAGAAGTAGCGATGAGATGTCCCCTCTTGTCTTCCTTTGACCCTGGCCCTCCACGGCTTTGAGTTGTGCTTTCATTTAGTTGAATGTACTTGTTGCCAGCTGCTCCAGGCAGAGCTGTTCCCTCAGTGCTGCTGTGGCACTCTTGGATTCCTTCACTGCATAAACCAGGGGCACGTGCATGCTGGTATTGCTTGCATTTCTGATAAGGCGGGAGGAAGTGTTGAACGGGGCCTTCTATATGCTCCTGTATTTATTTTCATAGTTCTATTCCACAAGGCCTGTCTGTGTGGGACAAGACATGGTTGGGAAATTTGTGTATGGTACATGGCTGGCTAGTTCTTTTGTTGTGGCTCTTTTCTTTGTTTCTCGGTGCTGAAGGGTTGTTTTTTTAATTGCTGTGACACCACTGCATAGGAGGAAACTTAGAATAAATATCGAAGCCTGGAACAGATGCTGGATGTGAAAAGCTACATCCTCCTTTTCAATTTACTTGTCACCTGATTGAGGCACAGGGAGGAACCTCGGGCAAGTTGCTAGTTAGTAATTAGGTGACTTCGCTTGACATGTTCCAACAATGATTGGTGAGGCAAACCCGCCTGTTAACCTGGTCTCTTCCTCTTTGGTGTCTACAGCATTTGGTGACCTACAATAACACTGACCGGCTAAGAAATTGCCATGTCTGAATATTAAAGCTGTGGCTTATATTTTCAGTTTCAGATTCCACAGAGGAAGGAGAAGGATGTGCACGTAGAGCTTAACTTATTTAAAAAAAATACAAAGCAACTTATTTTTTCTGAAAGACATTAGCAGAAGTGCGTGTGGATGTGTGTGTTGGGGGCGAGGGGGAAATTGTATATTTGTTTAAATCTATTTTAGGAGGCTTCTCTGAGAGAGATGACTTTTCTGAACTCTGATAAGAGCAGTCCTCACAGGAGCCACTTTTGGGGAGGGGGAAGCGTCCTGCTCTCAGGAAATGGGTAAACAGGCCTGGAATGTAACCTCTGAAGGAAATGCACCTTCCCACAGGAAGGGAGCTTGTGTGCAAGGCAACTGTGCTATTTATTTTAAAGATAACGTAGAACATGGTTCAGGAAGCCTGCCATGCTGTGTTCTATGGCCCATTTATTTAAGGGGCGCAAAATTTGAGGCTGCAATTTCATGTCTGTTTATGCTACAGAGAAAAACTTGAAGACATGATACATGAAGTGATTCTTAGCCACACCTGCCTGCTTTCTCTGGAATTCGTGGTTTCATTTTTTTACCTGCTTTGTCCCCCTTTGAGTCAGAAAACATTTTGAAAGGATTGGTACCAAATCTGCGTGTCATGAAATCCGGGGGCCTCCTTACTTCGGCCTCTTCAACTGTGTTACTCTGAAATCTTTCTCTTTTTGGGGGGAAATGCAGCCTCTTAAATGTGCCTGCAGGCGGCGACTAATGAGCCCTGTGAGAGCCAGGGCCCTCCTGACTGTGTACTGTTTGCAGTACGGTCTGGCAGGTGCAAAAAGGACTGAGACAGCAAGAGTTCCTGCACTTCTGTCGGACTCACAGGAACGCAC
Organism: Rafetus swinhoei; assembly: GCA_019425775.1. Classification (NCBI taxonomy): domain Eukaryota; kingdom Metazoa; phylum Chordata; order Testudines; family Trionychidae; genus Rafetus; species Rafetus swinhoei. The sequence continues at coordinate 2,147,037 of JAFJHL010000226.1, forward strand.
ACGGCATGTGTGTAGGAGCAGTTTGCCGTGTGAGCTGGCTCAACAGAAATCTATAGCATACAATCAGTGCAAACGTCACAGGGTAGAATGGACACCACATGTGGCCACTCTTAACGTGGCTCTCTGCAGCCATTGGGCTGTTAATACCCACGGAAGCAGCTCTTCAAATGCAATAACGCTCTGTATGTCTCCATGCAATTAGTGAAAGACGATTGGTGAAGGATTCAAACGTAGTCCCTTCCCGCTCTCCTCCAAATTCCAGTGTGTGGGGCTTCTAATGACAGTTGCCGTTTCTCTAATTTCATGAAATCTCCGGGAATGATCTCCATGTTTCTGTGGTATTCAACTTAATGTAAAGAGAGTCTACAAGTCTCAAACAGGGAAACATCCAGCTAGTTTTTGCTGTGTTCAAATAGGGCACAAATTTCAAGGGAATGGAGCCTAATGGGTATATTTCTTGCCATTACTATGCTAGGCCAGTTCTTTTCCTAGGCTGACTTCATGAATTGTTTGGGTTCTGCTGCAGTAAAATGAGACTCGCTTTGAAGAATCAGAATTTTCTAACCCTTTGTACTTTTCTGTGTGGTGAAGTCAATAAATGGACACAATAAAGAAATGTAATTTCACCCTCTCTTTGCTGCCTGCCTCATTTGAAGCCTCAGAACAGCAGTGCAGCTTGGGTTCTTGTATTGTCTGAATGCTATGCTCCATCTGATTCTGCATCTGTCTCCTGGCTGTAAGGGACCAGGTGTTGCTTGTAAACACTCTCATAAGGCTATTTAATTTATTGCATCGTCCTGGTGCTGTGCAAAAGCAGCATTGTCTTGCCAATCCCAAACACCTGTTGAATTGTAAATACGACCCAGTCCAACATTCTCATGAGCTAACATTCCAGACTTTCACCCTCTTGGGTTGTTTCGCAACCAAACCCCATTTTTAGCACAAACTCAGTAATTCTCTAGAATGTAAACTACACGTGAACCCCTTAGGGCAGAGCAAAGCTGGACTGAGTTTATCTTAAACACGTCTGTGTCTGCTTGTATGAGAGAGTGCCCCTGATGGGAGCAGGAAGGTGCCCATTAGGGAGGTTAAAAATCATGTAATAGGGTAACTGTGTAACCACTGAATCTCAGCGGTTACACCAGGGGTGGGGAACCTAAGGCCTGGGGACTGGATGCAGCCCCCTGACTTGCCTGGATCTGGCCCCTGAGGCTCAGGGCTCTCCCCCAGCATTGGGGGGCTCGTGCCAGTGCTCTAGCCGCCCCACTGTGGGGCTGGAGCACACACAATCTACTAGCCTGGCCCCCCTGGGCCCTGGTGTGCGAGGGGAATGTGGGGCGTGTCTGGCAGGGGCCATGTCAGGGAGGGTTTGGGTGCGGCCCCCGACCCAAAAAAGGTTCCCCGCCCTGGGTCACGCAGTTACCTTAGCTTTATACTGCAGAGCCCACAGTGAAGCTCCCCAGGAGCAGGGCTGCCAGCCCCTGCCTGCCCAGCTCCCGGGAATGAGGCTTCACTGTGTGAGCAAAGCCACCTCCCTAGGAGCATAACTGGCAGCTCTTGCCCGCTGAGCTCCCAGGAGGGAGGGTTCGCTGCCCTGGCGCAGCAAAGCCGCCTCCCCGGGAGGCTGAGTGTAACTGACACAACCCCTTTCCCATTGTGCGGTGCAGGCGCTGGTGCGATAACACCATTCTCTGTCCCACAGCCCATCCGCGGACTCCACGCAGCTGAGAGAACACCCCGAACTTCTTATCCTCTTCAGCTGTGCGCCTGGAGACAGAGCCCTGGGCAGTGAAACCTCTCTGTTTACTGTGGCGCTGCATGCTTCTGCCAGCCTCGGCGCCCTCAGGGATCCAGGGTGCACATGAGTGTCACCTGCGCTGGCTGTGGTTCCCTTTGTCCGCTAGAGGGCACAGAGCTGCTTGAGCAGAACATGGCCTTGGGAGCCACTGTCATTCTGAATCCGGGGTGCCCGGAACAGAGGCAGCCTAGGGGAGCTGCCTGCCTCCCTCCCTCCCTCCCAGAGACCCAACTATGGTCCCCGGCTGGAGACTTAGGGCAGCTGGGCCAGGGTGCAGACAGTGGGGAGAAAGCTGGCAGGCAGCCCTGGGAAAGGAGCAAAAAGGGGAAGTGTCTGGGAAGAAAGGGGAAGCGAACCAGACCGGAGTGAGGAACTCTGCTTGCAGCCCTGGGAAAAGAGAGCTGGTAGGGTGCATGGCCGCAGGCAGACAGGGTACCCCAGCATACAGCTGGGGCGTACGCTGATAGATCATGAGGCTGTCAGAGGAGTTTTGCTCCTGGCCATTAGCCTCCAAAATACACTTTTAACCACATGGAATGGGGGGGCTGGGCACAGATGACTCTCACTGGTTCATGGGGGTGGGCAGAGTGAGGGCAGCTGGCTTCAGAAGTGTTATTGGGCATGCTCAGTCTGTATCAGCCTGCCCAGTATGAGCCAAGTGGCAAATCTGGTGTGTGGGGTGTGACCCCGGCTGTCCCCCCAACTCATCACCACTGGAATTGGGGTGTGCTGGGTCACAATTCTGAAAGCTGAGGGGCTGGCCAAGCTCAGATCTAAGTTCTGGCTTCCACTGGGAATCCAAGGAGCCCTCCTGCAGTCACCCCAAGAGCTGGCCATGAGTGGAATGCGCAGAACACACCAGACTAATGTGGACCCGCTCTCCTCTGTGTTCATCCGTGAGCCAGACTGTTTACATGGTGCCCTGCAACAGGGTTGGGGTGTGTGCGTCCCCTTGACCCTGAGCAGCAGGTGGAGGGCGCCGTGCGCTTGGGTGAAAGTGCCACCTTCCCCTTCTTTTATTGGCTGTGAATTTGCATAAACGAACCACCAACTTCCTGCAACAAATGTGACACAAACGCCCTTTAAATAGAAGCTCCTTCCCCTCTTATCAGCTTGCTTATCTCCCGTGCAAACCAGCCCGTTTGCACTTTGGTCCTGTTCGGGGGTAAGGATAGCAAAGCTCAGAAAGCCTGGATCAGGTGTTCCCCGCTCACAGCAGATGGGGGCTTGAAGAGCATCCGGGTGATCTGTACATGGACCACACAGCTGAGCTAAGCGTGGGGAAAATAACATGGGAGCAGAACATCGTTGTGAGGAGGAGCGGCTGCTGACCGACTGGCAGAGCCCATGTAGGAGAAAAGGAATGAAACCTTTTTAGTAATTTGCTGCATTATTTTTAGCCTATTCTTGGTACCAGAGTTTTCAAAGTTTCTCTCCCTTTTTCTGTTATCAATTGGGAGGTGCCTCCTTTTTTCTCCACTCTCATCTGGGGAAGGGGGCTTTGCCCACGAAAGCTCATGATACTAGGTATATTTGTTGGTCTCTCAGGGTGCATCTAGACTACATTCCTCTTTAGAAAGAGGAATGTAAATGAAGGAAATTGAAAAAGCAAATGAAGCGCAGATTTACAAATCTTGGGCTTCATTTGCATAATCGCATCCGATTGCTTTTTCAAAAAAGGTTTTTTTGAAGAAAAAAAAAGCAAGAACATAAGAACGGCCGTACTGGGTCAGACCAAAGGTCCATCTAGCCCAGTATCCTGTCTGCCGACAGTGGCCAGCACCAGGTGCCCCAGAGAGGGTGGACCGAAGACAATGATCAAGCGATTTGTCTCCTGCCATCCCTCTCCAGCCCCTGACAAACAGAGGCCAAGGACACCATTTTATCCCCTGGCTAATAGCCTTTTATGGACCTAACCTCCATGAAATTATCTAGCTTCTCTTTAAACTCTATTATAGTCCTAGCCTTCACAGCCTCCTTCGGCAAGGAGTTCCACAGGCTGACTACACGCTGTGTGAAGAAGAACTTTCTTTTATTAGTTTTAAACCTGCTACCCATTAATTTCATTTGGTGTCCTCTAGTTCTTCTATTATGGGAACTAATAAATAACTTTTCTTTATCGGCCCTCCACACCACTCATGATTTTATACACCTCTATCATATCCCCCCTCAGTCTCCTCTTTTCTAAACTGAAAAGTCCCAGTCGCTTTAACCTCTCCTCATATGGGACCCGTTCCAAACCCCTCATCATTTTAGTTGCCCTTTTCTGAACCCTTTCCAAGGCCAAAATATCTTTTTTGAGGTGAGGAGACCACATCTGTACACAGTATTCAAGATGTGGGCGTACCATAGTTTTATACAGGGGCAGTAAGATATTCTGGGTCTTATTTTCTATCCCTTTCTTAATAATTCCTAGCATCCTATTTGCCTTTTTGACCGCCACTGCACACTGTGTGGAAGTTTTCAGAGAACTGTCCACGATAACTCCAAGATCTCTTTCCTGATTTGTCGTAGCCAAATTAGCCCCCATCATACTGTACGTATAGTTGGGGTTATTTTTCCCAATGTGCATTACTTTACACTTCTCCACATTAAATTTCATTTGCCATTTTGTTGCCCAATCACTCAGTTTGGTGAGATCTTCTTGGAGTCCTCACAGTCTGCTTCTGTCTTGACTATCCTAAACAGTTTGGTATCATCCGCAAACTTTACCACCTCACTGCTTACCCCTTTCTCCAGATCATTTATGAATAAGTTGAACAGGATTGGTCCTAGGACTGACCCTTGGGGACACCACTAGTTACCCCTCTCCATTCTGAAAATTTACCATTTATTCCTACCCTTTGTTTCCTGTCTTTTAACCAGTTCTCAATCCAAGAAAGGACCTTCCTCTTATCCCATGGCCATGTAATTTACACAAGAGCCTTTGGTGAGGACCTTGTCAAAGGCTTTCTGAAAATCTAAGTATACTATATCTACTGGATCCCCCTTGTCCGCATGTTTGTTAACCCCTTCAAAGAACTCTAATAGATTAGTAAGACAGGATTTCCCTTTACAGAAACCATGTTGACTTTTGTCCAACAAATTATGTTCTTCTACATGCTTCACAATTTTATTCTTTTCTATTGTTTCGACTAATTTGCCAGGTACTGAAGTTAGACTTACCGGTCTGTAATTGCCCGGATCGCCTCTACAGCCCTTTTTAAAGATTGGTGTCACGTTGGCTACCTTCCAGTCATTAGGTACGGAAGCCGATTTAAGGGATAGGTTACAAACCACAGATAATAGTTCAGCAGTTTCCCATTTGAGTTCTTTTAGAACCCTTGGATGAATGCCATCCGGTCCCGGAGATTTGTTAACATTAAGTTTTTCTATTTGTTCCAAAACCTCCTCTAATGACACTTCAATCCGGGACAGTTCCTCAGATTCATCACCCACAAAGGACGGTGCAGATTTGGGAATCTCCCCAACGTCCTCAGCCGTGAAGACTGAAGCAAAGAAATCATTTAGTTTCTCCGCAATGGCTTTATCGTCCTTGATTGCGCCTTTTGTAGTTCGATCGTCTAGGGGACCCACAAGTTTTTTAGCAGGTTTCCTGCTTCTAATGTACTTAAAAAACATTTTGTTATTTCTTTTTGAGTTTTTGGCTAGCTGTTCCTCAAAATCTTTTTTTGCTTTTCTTATTACATTTTTACACTTGATTTGACAGTGTTTATGTTCCTTTCTATTTATCTCACTAGGAGTCTAGACACGGTTCTTTTGAAAAAAAAAACACCTTTTTCGAAATAACCCTGTAAACCTCATTTTTTCAGGAATAAGGGTTCTTTCAAAAAAGGGTTTTTTTTCTGAAAGAACCGTACCTAGGCTGCTTTTTTTTAAAAAAATCCTTTTTTGAAAAAGCAATCAGACGTGATTATGCAAATGAAGCACAAGATTTTTAAATCTGTGCTTCATTTGCATTTTCGCTTTCCTTCATTTACATTCCTCTTTCGAAAGAGGAATGTAGTCTAGACGCACCGGACAACTCATTTTTTCAAAGGAGGCATTCAGCTAGGAGAAGTTTCAGGTGGATCCTGCCTATAGATTGCTTTCTATCTTGGAAAAAAAAAATTAAAAGAAAGCTGAAAGAGTTCAAAACAGATGGGAGGCGCATATCTCAGGAATTCCTTAACCAAATAAACACAGATGTACTCCAGCTACTCTACTTTCGGCCCTGAACTGGGCCACCGATTTTCAAACTCCTCTGAGGGGGCCTGTGGATTTTAGACGTTAGATGAGCTGTTGTATCTTTAACCCCAGTGCAGCAACAAGCTGGCCCAGAATCAAACAGCTCATGCTCTAGAAGAGCACAATGCTATTTTTATTATTCCTAGAGCCATGGAGAGGTTCATGGCCTTTGCACATAGAGCACAAAAGTCCTTGGCCTGTGGACTCGGTGCGGGGTTGAGCCAGAAATGCTGCCGGCCCTCACGTTTTCCAGGACTGTCCTGAAGTCACTGACTACTCACGGTGCTCCTGAAAGAATTAGGAAGCAGCTGGTGACTCCCTCTGGTGAGACCTGACTTCTCAAAGGCTGCCGCACTCTGTGGCTTAGGTGGCGAATGGGTAGACCTCTCGCACCATGTTGGTGACAAAGCAGGGCATTTCCTTGTACCCCTTGTGTTTCCCTTTGGCTTCGCACTGAAACGCCACTTTCCAGTTGATGCGGGTCATTAGACGTGCAAGTTCAAGCTGCCGCTCTTCTCCTTCCAGAAACTCCAGCAAGGTCTGGAGAAACATGGAGCCCATGGGATTTAGGAAAGCGACGTAGCCTGAAAATACCAGAGAAAGGACGTTGTTGTCTCTCACGGGTGTAAATTCCCAGGGCAGCTGCTTCATTGAAATACTGATGCAGCTGTTGTGCTGGTGGCAGGGAAGAGAGGGGATCAACCCCTCTACCGTGACCCCATCTACATTACAGAACAGAATCATCTGTAGCTGCCAGGGAAGCGGGGCTATCCCGGCTTGTGGAGACGCTGTTCGCTATTTGGCCCAGATCCAAGCCAGCACTGTGCTCCTCCAGTTCAGGAGCAGTGCCTTCAGGGTACCTCTCCCACCGATATCAAAGCCCAAGGGAACTGTGGGAAATGAGCTTCAACAATCCCCTTGGATTTCCCTGGGTGGGAAAGGCTTTTACCCCCTGAGACCTTGTCTGCGCTACCGTGTCAAACAGGTCCCCGTTGCTGGAGCTTAGACTGTGCCCAGGTTGGCAGGAGTTTTGCTCTGTGGCCGTGGCCCGAAGGGAATGGACAGCCCAAACGGGCATTAGACCTCAAGCAGAAGAGTTGTCCCTGGTATGAGGTCCCTTCTGGCCGCAGGCCCCGGGGCTGTCTCTGCTCTTACTCACCTGGGCTGCAGGCGAACATCACGGCTGTGCTCTCAGGGAGGGAGAGGTAGTGCGAGACGCTGTCGTCGGAGGTCTCGGCACTGTCCGTGTCCAGCTGCACGCCCTCATCCATTGCTGAGCCGCGGCAGGCCTGGGACCACAAGTGCTGCTGTTCATACCGCTGATAGCCCCTCTGGGGCAGGCCTAAGCCCTTCTCTCCCCCTCCCCTTCCCCTCAGGCCTGGAGCCCCCGTCGGGACACCCTGGCGCCCCTTAGTCGCCACTGGCCTAGCGTGAGGGTTTGGTTTGTGCCTCGGGAGGGGTCATTTCGAGTCTCGCTGGGTTGTGAGTGGAGTAACGGCGTTGGGCTGTGGCTGTTACTGGAACTAGGGATGTTGAATATCGGTTAGTTGAACAGTCGACTAACCTCATGAATTCTTATCGGTTACTCGACTATTCTATAGTCCCTGGGGGTGGGGCCGGCAGCCAGTGCGCTCCGGCCTCACTCCCAAGGAGCCCCCTGCCACTCCATGCTGCTGCCTCTGTATCTGAGGCAGCAGCACGGGGCGCCAGGCGGGAACAGGTCTGTGAGGGGAGCCAGTTTAAAACCCACCTCCCCTCGTGGACTGGCTGCCTGTCGCCCCCTGCTACTGCCTGTGATACAGAGGCAGCGGGGCAGGGTGACAGCAGCACCTGTCTGCGTTGGGGCCTGTCTGAGCTCCTGGAGCTGGCCAGTACTGCCTGCCCGCCCGGCTCCTAATGCACTTTAAATGCAGAGCCACAGCTGGGGTAGGTCCAGACTTGGCACAAGCCGGGACTGAGCCGGGCTGCTGGCCAGCCTGCTAAAAAATGTATCAGCGGGTGGGGGGAAATGTGTGTCGTCTATGGCATTAACCTATCCGCTTTTGCTAATCGGTTAATCGGCTACACGGTTACATCCAGGAGCTGTGGCCAATAGGAACCTCTCCTGGGCAGCACCGCACGGGGGAACTGCGTGACCAGGCCACAGCAAAAGGGCGTTCCAGCCAGCAGGAAGGGAGACACTGGGGCTACGTCTACACTGGCGGCTTCTTGCGCTAGAACAGCTGTTCTTCCGCAAAAACGTGCTGGGTATCTACACTGCACGCGCGTTCTTGCGCAAGTAAATTTACAGTCTAGCGTCGGAAAACAGGGCTTCTTCCGGAAGAGTTATTCCCCACGAGGCATAAGCCCTCTTGCGCAAGAGGCCAGTGTAGACAGGCAACATGAATTTCTTGCGCAAGAAACCCCTATGGCTAAAATGGCCATTAGAGCTGTCTTGCACAAGAGAGCGTCCATACTGCCATAGAACCTCTTGCGCAAAAGCACATCTTTTGCGCAGAAGCACATGCCAGTGTAGACGCGCTCTTGTGGAAGACTTTTTGCGCAAGACCTCTTCCGCAAAACAGTTCTTGCGCAAGAAGCTGCCAGTGTAGACGTAGCCTGGGAGACCCTGGGTGCACCTCACACTCCCTGCAACACCAGCCCCGGAAATGCCTCAGGAACAAAGACTGAATGGGGGGAAGGGACGGTCCAGGCTACAGGGATTTCTAGCCTGTGTATGAAAACCAGGGAACCCCAAGCTGCAAGGCAAAGCCAGCTTGTGCCGTAAGCATCTGCCAGCCTGTCAATTGCTCAGGTGGAGGATTAGCCAATTCACATCCTGCTTATCGAGTGTGTTCAGCTCCGTTTGCAGTTTTCTTTGTTTACTGGGTGATCTGCTCTGCTCCGCCTGCTGCCGTTACATTCTGAACCGAGTCCATGTGTGTTTGCCTAAGCTGTCTGGGGGAATCTCAGCTTCGCTACCACCCGTGTGCGTGGTCCTCTCCACCTCGAGGGAGAGGCGGGCGGGACGCACCCACAGGCAGCCTTTCGGGTACATCACTAGAAAGGCCAAATGACGCTAAACCCAGGTGCTGGCCAGATGTGACCAGGGCAGGACAGCGCTGCTCTAGGGTCCCAGGCTGGGAAGCTGGGGGTTAGAAAGTCTGCTTGTAACTGCAGCTGGGTGTGCCCCTATCTGTGTGCGTGCTGGTGAGGGTGCAGGCTGGAGGGTGTTGCAGCTTGTGCCGGAGAGTTCAGTGGTACCCCCAGTCCCAGGTAGAGCCCTGGGGGCACCTCTCACCCTTCATGGCCCAAGGCTGTGGGTGAAATTTTCTAAGCCAGCTAAGCCACATTTTCAAAACCGGTGTTGTCACAGGGTTACTAAGGGACAGTCATTTCGGAAAACGGGACTTGCACTAACGAGCCTCTTAGACACCATTGAAAACTCTCAGCATTCTTGGCCTCGCTGTGATTGTACAACTACATCCCACGGCTGCTTTCGGCACAGTAACCACGGTGATTTTACTGCTGTACACCCCCATTGTTCCTCTCCAGCAGGACCCAAAGAGTGGCAGAGGTAGGGAACAGCCCACCCTGCCAGGATCCACCCTGTCCTCCTCACTCATCAATAGATTCACACGACCAGGTGGAGACACCCACAGCTAACGATACGCCAGTGACACCGGACTGCTTAGCTCCTTGTTCACAGATGCAACCCTAAGCATCTCCAGGACATGGGAATGCCTGTAGATCAGCATCAGCATGAAGAACTCAGGTGAGATGGAAAAGATGCTGTCAGAAAGGTAGGGAAGGCTTCAGGGAATTAGTTAAGACTTTGTCCTGCACTTCCACTAAAGCCGTCAGTTGGCCATTCACGAGGCCTCCGGGGCCTGTTTGATCACCAAGTCTAGTTGGTAAGATACCATTGTGGACAAAAAGTTACCTTCTCTATCTGCTAGGTTACTAGGACACCCTGCCCCTTCCACCATGATGAGGAAGTGGCCATGGAAACAAACAGGTTTGTTACGTCCAGCCTGGATCGTGTATCTCGCTGTTGGGAGACGGGGAAGAAACTAGTGACATGGGTGTTCTTAGGCAAATTGTTTGGTCACGCCACGGACACCAGTCCTTGAACAGCGGTGGTTGCAAATAGCAGGTAGGCTGCCAAGTCTCAGAGGGGCAGCCATGGTTAGCCTGTATCTGCAAAAACAACCTGAGCACCTTAGAGGTGAACAGATTTATTTGGGCATGGGCGTTTGTGGGTAAAACCCACTTCATCAGATGGATTAAGTGCCATGTAGGGATGTACAAGTGTAGTCAATTAACCAATAAGCAAAAGCTTTATAGGTGAATGCCATAGGAGCATAGACTACACTCATTCCTCCCCCCCTGCTCCCCACACTTGTCAGTACATTTTTTAGCAGGCTGGCCAGCAGCCCAGCTCAGTCCTGGCTTGCGATGGGTCCAGGACCTACTCCCACTGTGGCTCTGCATTTAAAGTGTATTAGGAGCCGGGCGGGCAGGCAGCCCAGCTCGATTCTGGCTCGCGCCAGGCTCAGACTCGCCCCTAGACAGGGGCTGCTGCCACCCCGCACTGCTGCCTCTTTATCAGAGGCAGCACCACATGACAACAGGCAGCCGGTTCACAAGGGAGGCTGGTTTTTAAACTGGCTCCCCTCGTGGGCCATCTCCCACCCAGCACCTTGTGCTGCTGCCTCTGATACAGATGCAGCAGCATGGCATGGCAGGGGTCTTCTCGGGAGTGAGGCCGGAGTGCACTGGCTCCTGGCCCTGCCCCCAGGGACTATAGAATTCATGAGGTTATTTGACTATGTACTTAACCGATATCTAACATCCCTAGTGTAACGTAAGCCCGTCTTTGTTACTGAGCCATTGATGAATGACTCCGTCCCTCGTGGGTGTAAACATTTGCTGAATTGTTGGGATGAATCATGCTGTGGTCTCTGGCTATTTGTATCGGGTGGCTGTGCACACGCTTCCCGACGGACGACTGAAACGTCTCAATGCGGGAAAATACAGATGAATGGGCAGCGTGTTGCGCACATTCGGGAGCTGGTTATCAGTGCCGTTGTGCATCGTATCTGTGAACCTGGAGGGGCCATAACTACAGTATGGTTGTTGGCAGACGTGTGGCTATCGAAGAAGGAGCTGATCCTCCCTGTCAGAGCTGCACTGGATACGTCTGGTTGTGTAAATGTTTATGCAAGGGGTGCACTCCCTTTCCGCCAGCTCCCATCTGCCTCTCTGAACTCCGCTGTAAAAGAGGGCGAGCCAGCTCGAGCATCCATGCCTGAGCCAGCTTCAACATGGCGAACTTGGGTCCCGGCGCGGTGGTGCTCCAGCCTGGGATCTATAAGCACCTGGCATGCTAGGCAGTTCTGGGCGAGCCGGCATGATGTGTGCCATGTGCTGTCCAGAGTTTACTGCCCAAAGAGCAGTCCACAGCCGGGCTGCAGACGCAAGCTGCCACAGACACGTCTGAAGTCACAACCCCTGTGTTCCCCATATGGTACAAGACCGCCGATGGCGAGAATCCACTGGGCCCAGATGCCATGCGGAAGGAAGAGAAGAGCACCAGCCTTCCAGTCCCTGCTCTGCCTCTTACTTCGATCCTGGGGGAATTTGTGATCCCAGAGGCACAGCACGGGAATTGTGTCTGTTGGGATGGCTTTGCTGCTGCCTCTGCCTCTGGAGGGGCACTGGGAACAAGCAAGGGCTGAAAAAAGCTCCCTTGCAGAGAGATTGAAACGACAGGGACGGTTCTCGGTAGGTCGGAAGTGAATGAGGAGCATATAGTGACGGATCTAGAGCAGCGACTCTCAAACTTCCATGATTGCACCCCCCTGTCGCCGTTTGTGTCCATTCAGTGAAACGAAAAGGGGGAAACCTGCAACCCGAGAAGAGGAAATTGCACTTTCGACAGCGTGTGGTGAGCCTGTGGAACTCAATGCCACATATGTGACGTAGTGGGTTGTGAGTGACCTCCACTGGCTGCTGTCTGCAGCATGGCCCAGCAGGGCAGGGGATGAGTCATTATGCAAAGGGGGCTCTGAACCCGTCTAACCAGTTATCTCCCAGGGAGCGGAACAATGGGAAGAAGGCGGTGGAGCCCTGGCTGGGGGCAGGGCTGGAAGTGAGTTAGTTAGTTTCTGTCTGGGATCATGGAGGAGACAGCCTAGGGAAAGAGGCTGGAATGTAGGGGCCCAGTCCCCCCCCATCTCAAGGGGGGCTGAGGCATCCTAGGCCCGGTTCCTGTAACCAGATGACATCTGTGCTGTGCTATATCCTGGAGAAGCAATAAACTCCTTCTATTCTACTGGCTGGTGGAGTCCGTCCGTGCCACTACGGGGGTGCAGGGGACGGGAAAACCCCAACGCGCCGTCACAACATGATGTCACCGAGGCCAAGAATGTTACGGGATTCACATTTATATGGCTAACGAGAATGTGCCGAGTTGTTACAAGTAGTGAGGTAAGTTCTGGCGCAGGGATCTTAAGTCTCCTGCTCTAGGGTTTTAAACCAAAGCAGGAGAGACGAGGATGAGACCCAGAATATGGGGCTAGGTGCCCCTCGGGTCTGGTTCCCCGGTTACCTGTATGAAGAAGATCTTGGGCTTTCCAGCCAGCGCTGGGCACCGTTGTGGGGATAGCAACTGGAAAATCTTTGTCAACCTCACCGGCTGTCCCTCGAAGTCATATATGGCCCCCTCCTCACCGTGGCTGGACAGAATGCTGACGAAGTAATCTCCATGCTCTTCCTGGCTCTCTGCAGAGACACGGTAGCACCGCAGCTCCTTAGAGCAGCCTGTTGTCTGGCTGGTACCCGCTTGGGGAAAGGTTGGGCCCGAGGGTCAGATACTAACCTAGGACGTGGGGGTGCTGGGTCAATTCCCTGCCCTGCCCCAGACTCACTGTGTGACCCGGGGCAACTGAGGCCGGGAGAGGCCATCGGTATCAATGGGACGAATACCTCCTGGCCTGGCGGGGTGTGGTGGGAGCGAGTACACCGCTCGGGGGCTGTGTGGGGTGCATGGGCGGCCCCTTGTTCCATGAGCGCCTCTGTGCTTCACAGCAGCGGTGCCCGCCTCAGCCCTCCGAGGGCTCTTGAGCTTGGCGTCCAAAGGCCAGGCCAGATCTGGTGGCTGAACCCAGAGTGGAGCGAGGCCGCTGGGAAGACCTACGTTGGGATGTGGGGAGTCCAGCATCGGCACCCTCGCAACCCAGCGTGGGCCCCTTCTTCTCAAAGCCCTGCCCAAGCCCCGCCTGGGGTCTGCGGCAGGAACCTCGGGGGGGACTTTTGGCCCGTGGGAGGCTGGAGGCCTGGCATGTCCGAGGCAGGAGAGAGCAATAGCTGAGAAGCACTGAGCTCGGGGGCTCCCCGGCTGGCCTACAATGATCCCTGAGGGGCCCGAGCTGCTGGCACAAGTGAAAGCAGCCTGGAGCCAGCTCTAGGCTGGTCTGGGGCAGAGAATCCGGGAGCTGGGCCCTGGTCCTTCTCAGGATCTCCTCCTTTGCCTCCCTCCCGGGCCGTCGGAGGAGGGGAGCTGTGCTCAGCGAGGAGTTCCCGCTGAGGCCGGCGTGCTCCTGCCCTGGCAGGACAGCGGACACGGCGACAGCCCAAACTATCCCTTCCTGCCTGGGACGCAGCCGGTCGCCAGCTGGGCAGGGAGAGCTGCTCCCTGCAGCCCCACCTCCCATCTGGTGCCCGCTCAAACCCTGCCACAGGGACTCGCTGGGGGCTCGTTTTCCATCCAACCTCAACATTTGCTCCTTAACACGGTCTCCCTCGAGGGACACAATTTGTAACCGTGCCTGCTACAGGTTGGTTACCCCAGGGGCAGGGGACCCCACTGGCCCTTTGTGGCCTGGAGGAGTCTCCTCTTCCCAGTCTTTGGTTGCTCTCCCGCTCCCCGAGATGTTCATCTCAGTTGCATCTTCCCCCCCAGAGTAAGGCCAAGCAAGGGAGGGGTTTATAGATCTACCCTCCTTTGGGGGGGCCGGGGTTGTGCTCCCAGGGCTATGTCAGCCTACGGGCCGGGGGACTAGACAATCCCAGCTGTGCGCAGCTGATGTTCCAAACTGCAGCATGTGCAACGCAAGCCCCGTCCATCCCCCCCACCGCCCCACTGGGACCCACACGCAGCTGTGCACGCTGCCAGGAGCTGCCAGGGACACGTACCTTGCTGGTAGATCTCCTCTATCTCCTTAGCTGTCAGGTCGTAGTGCAACTTCACTGCATAATTGAGTCTGGATAACTCTTTAAACAACTTATCGGCCTCGCGCTTGGCCCCTCTCCTGGGCTGAGGGAACGAGTAATTGACAATGATGACAGCCCTGCTTTTTCTCTGCTGCCCAGCCATGCTGCACCTACCCCCGGGCAGCATCAGGTGCGGCCGGCTGGCAGCACCTAAGCACTTCAGCAGGCGTGATCTCTGTTCCCTCGTCCTGCGAGGGTGGAGTATTCCCAGAAAGGCAGATCCTGCTCCCGGGGGTGACTCAGTGCAAACACGTCTGCCCTTCCCCTGTCAGCTGCCACTCCGGCATGGGCAAAACACGGTCAGACTACGGGGCTGCAGAGCAGAACCCAGCTCCAGCTCCTGGAACCAGGGATGACAGAGTCTTATCACCTTTTATTTAGCGAGCAGCGAAGGTCCTAGCTCTTCGGGTTGCAAAGCTTGACAACGTGTAGCAAGTGCATCTAAAGCAGGGACGTCTGCCTGAGTCTGCAGCCAGCCCGAAACACGCTCTGTGCTGCTGAAACGCCTGGTAGTCCTACTGGGATGCGGACACCAAGGGCATGTCTGCACTAGGAAATTATTTTGAAATAATAACTCCGGCGTAACTCTCTTGAACGAGCGTGTCCACACGAAAGGGAGGCCTTGAAATTAGTCCAAGGCCGGCTCCCTTAGGGTATGTCTGCACTGCGAGCCGAAGTCGAATTAAGCTACACAACTTCAGCTACATTAATTGTGCAGCTGAAGTCGAAGTAGCTTAACTCGGCTTTTGGCGCTGTCTGCACAGCAGGAAGTCGAAGAGAGAACGCTCTTCCTTCAACTTCCCTTACTCCTCGTGAAAGCAGGGTTACTGGCCCCTCCCACTTCGAATGAGCTGACTTAACTAGAGCCGCTAATTCAAACTCTGGAAGATTGACGGCGGCAGCGTTGCTCTTCCTCTGTAGTGTAGACGTACCCTTAATGTGGACGCGCTACCTCGACTTAGAACCCCAGGAAGCTCTGGGGAGCGATTACTCGGAAGGACTCTGGGGAGGAGCTGTTTTGAAATAGCAGTCGTGTGGACGTTGCACTGCCGCTATTTCAAAATAACGATTCCGAAATATGCATTATTCCTCGTGGAAGGCAGGAGTTATTTCAAAACAAGGGGCTGGTTATTTTGAAAGATTAACGGGCCTGGTAGTGTGGACGCGCCGCTTGTTATTCCAAAATAAGGGAAGTTATTTTGGAATAACTCCCTAGTGTAGACCAGGGCCAACACTCCCAGCTGTGGGGGTGCCCCACCCCCATCCCAAGGGAGGGCCCTGTGTGGGGCAGAGAGGGCAGCAAACCTGTCCCGCCAAGGAAAGATGCCCCAGATGTTTGAATAACCAACAGGGACCTTGCTGTAGAGTGAAGGGGGAGTCCCCAGTTGCCTTTCCAGGAAGGGAGAGGGTGCTGCCCTGCCCTCTGGAAGTGGGGCGGTGGGGTCCCGACACTTCCAGTGTGTGTGTGTGTGGGGCATTGTCAGGCTGCATTTAAGCACCACAGTGACTTCGCTGGGCCCTGTATGGTAGGCGCTATACGTGGCTGTGGCATTGTGGGTAGAAAGCAGAAAAGCACTGTGGGATGTTTAGCCACTCAGCCCTGAGAAGGGGCAAAGCCCCTTGTTTACATGCCCCCTCAGCTGCCCCTGAAATGGGGGGGCGGTGTGTCTGACTGTGGCAGCCGCAGCCCAGCCGCGCCCTGGCGGTGGGAAGACCGGCTGGAGCGTGGGGACAGCTTTTCTTTCCGGGGCGGGCGGGGAAAGGCCGCGCCTAAGTGCAGCACAATCAGGCAGGCACCTGGGGGCAATTGGAACTTGCTAGATGCCACAGGTGAATTAGACACCTGCATTCAGGCCTGTGGGGCTGCTAGAAAAGGGCTCCCCTAGGCAAGGAGGAAAAAGAGCAAAGGTTGGGGTGTGGAGTGTGAGGGGGGAGGAAGGTGATGGTGATGGATGAGCAGCAGCAGCAGCAGGAGCAGGAGCAGGAGCAGGTACCAAAGGAAAGGTCCTGGGAGGGATCGTTTGGGGAAGTGGCCCAGGGAAAAGCTCCCAGATTGTGAGAGGCAGTAACCCTGCCTCTGGGTGCCACTGCCTGAGGGTCCCTGGGGTTCCCCCAGCCTCCCCACGACAGCTCAACCTCTGCCCCAAGGGAGCTCAGGGCTCCAGAGGGGACTTTACCCCAAACTCATGAACTGCGATAAGCGTGGCTCGGCAGGCTGTGGCTCCTGCCTCTGGTGAAGAGACTGAGACCGTGTGGAGGGCCACAGCCAGCCTCTGAGGCTAGCACTAACCACCAGTGGCATGAGCCCCACGGGGGAAGAGCCAGCGCTTTGCCACGTCACCTTGCCAGATTTTAAGCAGTTGGGCCCACATTTTCCAGGCTGGGCATCTGCCTCAGGCTGAACGCCTGGCCGGTCCTGGCAAAACTTGCTCAGCTGTCTCTGAGAACAAGGGGAAAACATTGACAGCTGATTTGCAACCCGGTGGTAGGACTGGGGGTGGCTCGGGGGGGTGGGGGGGAAGCCTTTTGCTTGTCCTAGGGAAAGCTGCCTAACCTCGTCCAAGCATCAATCCTCTGAATGGAAACGTTTGCACCGGCTCAAGCCTTAGAGGCAGCTCAGCCTTGGAAACTACATTTCCTGCAGAGAAACTTCTAGAAACTTGCGGGGGAGCCTAGGACAGGGCAAGGGAGGTGGGGCAGGGCCAGGAGCCGTGGTGATGGAGGCAGGCGCTGTGATGAAGGGGGATGGGTGAGAGGGGTATGAAAGGAGCCGGCTCAAGGAGGATCCGGGCTAGGATGGATCATAAATCAGTGGAACGCTCCCTTCCCGAATATAAAAGAGAACGAGATCTGAGTCCGCATTCCTCTGCTGCTTAGCAAAGAGCTGTGAAACCCACTGGCAAAGTGTGTCCGTGCCCCTCTTGTGGTGGTCTCTGCAGGAGAACAGCCTACTACTGCTGCCGTTCCATTCGCTCCGGTGGGGGAGCTCTGTGCTGTGGGTGTAAAGGTCTCCCCCTGGCTGCTGCCCCATGTGGGATCGATACGGTTCCCAGGGCTGGAGCTTCTGCTGTTTCAGGTTTACAGCCGTTCGTGTCCCGAGTGAGGCCGGTGGGGCGTGTGGAACAGGATGTGATTGTGTAACCAGGGACAGGTTATCAGAACGCAGAGGCACAAGGCTGCAGCCTTCTGGGAGGGGAACTGCCTTCAAGGAGAGATCCTGGCTGGCTCTCAGCTCCCTCCCAGCTAAGTTCCTCCCGCCCTCCTGCGTGTAGGCGGCTTGTCCTGCACCTTGCACTGCAGGAGCCTGGCCCGGCTGACTTGCTTCCGGCCGCAATACAAATAAGCAGGAGGGGTAGAAACCTTTTTACAAATGCAATCCGACAGGCTCCCCTAATCACCTGGCTCCAGGGGCTGGGGCTGTAAGAAAGGCACCAATGGTGGAGCCTCGTTAAAACCAGACATGGGCTACAGTGGGGCTTGGTTCAGGGCAGGAGCGGCGCGGTGCGCGGCTGCTTCTCTGCTGCAGAGAGGGGTCTCGGGGCTTTCAATTCCTAGTGGCACCTTTGCGCAAAGCACCTTCCTTTTAACCGGGAGGGGGGGGCGGTTTGTGTTTCAAACCAATGTATTTAAACCGGACCTAGCCCCTCGGGTGCCACGGGACGCCTCGCTGGGTTCCACGTGCCAAGCGAGCCCGTGTAGCTGGGCACGAACTTTCGTGGGCTGGAGCCTGCTTCGTCAGATACGTGAAAGCGGCCGGCATCTCTCGCCCGTGGCACGGCGGGAGTGGGATAACTTGAGTTGGCCCCCTGCCCACGGGTCCTCCACGTAGTCATGGGACACTCCCCTCCTCCCCGCCAAACTGAACTTTCCACTTCGTGCCTCCAACGAACTGGGCTCCAGCCCACGGATGCTGATACACCAATAATTAGCCTTGAAGGTGCCACAGGCGAAGAGGGGGCCAGACCAAAGGTCCATCTAGCCCAGCATCCTGTCTGACAGCAGCCAGTAGCATGTGCCCCACAGGCATCCCTGCCCATCCTGGCCGTGCTTTTCCTGGCCGTAGGAAGGCCACTGGAGCGGGCTGGAAAGACCACTAGCGGGGGGTCAGGCGGAAGAGGGCCACAGTAGGTGAGAGAGGAAGGAGCTCTGACCACGTACAAAATGTCTTGTGTCAGCTGGCGGTGGCCAGCTTAGAACCAGTTCCCCAAGCCTGGCTGTTGCCAGGTTTTCAGCCCCCGGCCCGTTATCAGACCCAACCCTGCTTCTTCCCCAGCTGGTTAGGTGCGGCGGGACGAATCCCGCGCTGGAGCAGGCCAAGCGGGAAGCCCCGGAAGGCTGCCAGTTTTGGACGCTGCTCCAGGTGAGGCCAAGGTCCACGGCAAACCTGCGAGCCATTCATGGATACGGGGGCGGGGTGGCGGCTGGCTCCGTGCGCCATCGAGAAACGTGTCGGGAGGGTTTTTTTTTTTTTTTTTTGGTTAAGTTTTATTTCACAACAAAGTCCTACGCGGTGAGCTGGGTCACAAGTGAGCGGCGCCCAGTGGCTGGGGCCCCCGGCCAGGGCAGAGCCCTGCGGGGAGGAGAAAGAGGCAGGGAGGCGCTGGCTGGGGCCGGCAGCTCAGACTTTCTTCTTGGAGTGATTTTCTCGGCTGCTCTGCCACAGGTGCAGGCCGTCGCGGTAGAGGTTGCGCTGCAGGACGGCGCTGGCACAGAGGATGGCTCCCTGCAGGGCTCCCATGAAGCCGCACAAGAACACGTCTTGCCCTAGGAGACAACGGCACCGTCACCGCCCCGCTCCCGGGCCCGGCCCTCTTGTGCACCCGCGGATGCTTGCGCTGAATCCAGCGCAGCGGGCAGAGAGCCTGGCGAATCAGCCACGCCCAGTGGGGCTGACAGCTGCCTGAGACCAGGTGGGGGGCAGCTCTGCACCCTCAGAAGGCGCTAGGCCCCAGCCACAGGGCCAAACACCTGGACTGCACATCTGGGGCTTGGGTCCCTCCTGCTGGCCCTGCTCCCTAGCCTCCACCCTGTGCCTGGGCCCCTCACCTGGTGTCTGCTTCTGGGGTGCCAGCCCTGTTCCCCAGCTCTGGCCCCATGCCTGGGGCCCTGCTCCGAGCTGGGGTCCTGGCTGCCGGTCCATGGCAGGGGCTTTGTTCCTGGCCCCATGCCCACCCCCAGCTGTGCCCCCAACCTTGGCCCCTGACCCCTGCCTGGGTTCCCCCCTCCCAGACACGCAGCCCAGCTGGGGGGCAGACAGGGATAAGGGGGCTACTTTCAGCTGCCCCACTACTGTGCGAGTCCCAGCGCCGCTGCTGGGAGCTGGCTGCCTGGCCCCTACTCGTGCTGTTGGACTGAGCCTCTGCTGCCTCTTGTAGCCCCCTCACGTGGGGTCAGGGAAAACGGGGCCCCGCGGCCCCAGCGAGGCGCCTGCCCCAACACTGAACTGCCCAGAGTCCGTCGGGGACTCCTACCCAGCACCGGGAGGCGCTCTCGTGCCCGGTGGGCAGAGAGCCAGGCCTGGGCTGCTGCTATCAGCAGGTGTGCGGGGGCCTGGATTTCTCCCTGGCTGCGGAGCCCGTTACCGCCTCGGGCAATTAGGGGCCGTTAGCAGCTGGAAGGAAAGACGGAGCCTCCAGCGCCCCCTGCTGCTGCAAGGGGAGCAGGGCAAACCTGCACCTCCCTCATCTCTCTTGGGGACCATCCGCCCCCCGACTCACCCCAGGCTCTGCGAGCTCTGAGCCACAGCCTGCCTGCCTGACCGCAAAGCCCTCCTCGCAAGCTGCGGTTCTTGCCGGAGATTTTGGTGGGCTTGTTTCCCTCCCCCAGCCTTCACCCAGGGCTCTTCCCTTCCCTCTGCCAACCTGGACTAAGACCACTGGCTCCGATTTGCTGCCTTCCCCCACATCTCAGCTCTCGGAGTCCGTTCCCTGGAGGCTCCCCCCCCCCGGCACCGCTCCTTTCTCAGAGCCCCCCGGCTCTGCTGTGCCCTCCCCATCACATCCCTCAGGGTTCTCGGCCAGCTCGCTTTAACCCCTTCCTTGCTGGGTTTACAAAATGGGGAAGAAGGTGGGGCTGGTATTGCCATCCCCCGTGGTGAGTCAGCCCAGCACGTTGGCTCTGGGAGACAGGGCAAAACGACAGCCATACTTAGGGAAACTGAGTCGGGAGTGGAGCGATCCAACCCGAGACCCCCCGCACCCATACCTGTCAGGAAGAGGTTTGGCACAGAGGTCTGGGGGCGTAACATGGCAGCAGTTGCGGCCTGCATGCGAGAGATGCTGTGATGGGCGCCGTACAGCTCTCCTCGGGGAGAAGCGATGTAGTGCTGGTTGGTGAGCGGAGTCCCGGCGGAGACGCACTTGATCTGTGGAAGACAAAGGCAGAGAGTGAGCCCCCGGGCCCTGCGGGCGGGACACGGCGACTGAGCAGGGCTCGTGCGAAGCAGGGGGCCCTGGGTGTCGGCGGAAAGCTGAAGAGCCACAGGGTTATCTAATCAGCCACTTCCCACCCCGACCGGCTGGACTCTTCCCCAGTTTCCCCCGGGGGACTTGGTTTTCTCCTGCGTTTTGGACGGAGCCGGGATGTTCCTTGCTGCTTCCATTGCAGCTGGCAGGGCCCGTTCTCGGTGCCGCAGCCCCTGCGTTTCTGCCATGCCAGGCCTGCGTGGGGGGGGAGACGTCTGGGAGCCTGTTGAGCCTCCCCGGCAAGTTCTGCAGCTGCCCCGAGGGCTACCAAAGGGGGGCGGCGGCTTTGCATTCGGAAGGGCCACAGAATATTTGAAAAAAAAGTTTGGGACCCAACGAGGTTTTTCCCCATTGGAGGGTCCCTTCTGGCTTTTCAGATCATAGGGGTTAAATATTAAAAGAGCTAGATAGATTCATGGAGGTTAGGTCCATCAATGGCTTTAGCCAGGATGGGCAGGGATGGTGTCCCTGGCCTCTGTCTGTGTGGAGGTGGGTGACAGGAGAGGGATCACGTGAGGATTCCCTGTTGTGTTCCCTCCCTCTGGGGCACCTGCTATTGGCCACTATCGGAGGACAGGACACTGAGCTGGATGGACCTTTGGTCTGACCCAGGCTGGCCGCTCTGATGTTCTTATTTGCCAAACCCAGGGCAATTCAAACCGCGCGGGGTAATCTGTCCAGGCTGCTGAAGGAAAACAATGCAAAAAGCTACTCCCTCGCAAACTGGGAAAGGCTACAAACCTTGCTGTGTGTGTCCCACTCGCCTCACAGCTCAGCCACCAGCGCCAATGGCTCCCCGAGGCACTCTGCCCCAGGGGGACGCCCGGAAGAAAATGCACAGTGGCCGCTGGCTAACACCGCAACGTGTCCACGCAGCGCTGGGCACAGCTCCGCTGCCAGCTAACTAAACTGACCGGACCCCAAAGCAGCACCGCATGGAGTTCTCAGCGCAGTGTGTGCGCTAGCGAGGGCTTACAGCGGTCACACTGCCAAAGCGGTAACTTTTTGTACAGTTACTGCTTTCTAAAAGTGCCAAACTCCCCCCGAAAGAGAGATTTGGGGGTTTGGCCCATCTAAATCCACTGCAAAACACTGTGTAAGTGCTGGGCCAAGTCCAGAGTTCCCGGTAAGCTGAGCACTTGGAGAGATTCAAATGCCTCCCAGCTGATGAGCAGCGAGCCCGCAGCATGTGTTTCTACTGGTGGTGCACATCCGCCCATGCCTCGCTGTGCATAACAAAATGTAGCCTGCACCTGTGGAAAAGTTAGAGGGAATCCTGGCCAGGACCTTGGTGCTAGGCGCTGTACAAATACAGAAGACAAAGATGGTCCCTGCACCAAAGAGCTCCCACTCTTACTAAATAAAAATGTGTTTTTAAGAAAGGTCAACGAGCCGCACATCTGGAAAAAAAAATACTGGTAGGACATTTGAGTTGCCCATCTTACAAACTTGTGTTGTAACGGACGACCGTACCGAGAGAGGGACTCATGCTGAAATCCGCAACCGCAGGGGGGGCCTACAGATAATCCCACAGGGATCCTGACCTCAAACGGAGGGCAGAGCTAAGGTTATGTGGGGTGACGTGGCAGCAGTGGTTGAATAGGACTAAACTATGGGAGTGATCAGCGTATGTAGATTTTGGCTGTGGCACCGTTCCCTGCTTGGGGTGGTGGAGTGCATCCTCCACTCCCTGCACCAAGGGAATTAGGGGCTTGACTTCGTGCAAGAGGTTTCCTGATCCACTACCTCTCCCCTCCATTGTGTGGAAGTCAAGCTGGGGGCTCAGCAGCCCAAGTCCAACACGGTCCTTTCCTGTAGAACAGACTCTTACGTGGCTCTCACCGAACGGTGGTGAGCAATGCGTCCTAAGTAAAAGGTTTCCTTACCTTGTCCTCCACGTCAGGGTACAGTTTCAAAACAATCTTCAGGATGGACTCTACAAACGCGTCTTTCAGGCTCTCGTACTCTGCTCCCCTCTTTTGGACCGTCTCGTCTTTCCACTCCTCAAACCATTCGTATCGTGCAAACGCCAAGATGCATAGAGTCGATTTGCCTAGAACAACAGAGCGCTGGGGGTGCATTGCATGACCATGGCTGGAAGGCCAGCGGAGCTACGGCAGGTAGGCGTGAGCGGAGACATGGCCAATGGACAGCTCTCCCTTGTCTGGGCTGGTCCCACCAGTGCAGATGGCCTCTCCCTTCAGCTCCCGCCAATGCCAATATTCCTGCCTCTTTGGCTTCCCACATTTCCGCTCATTGCCCCCTGCTTTTGCCCGCCAGTTCTGTCTTGAGTCTCAGCCAGACAACATCAAATGTTCCTCGGTGCAGCATCTGAGCCTGCTTGAACCAGCGACTCTGGTATGGCTTCTCAGCTGGCTCTGAGACAGAGGAGCTCCTATTGACCGGCATGAGCATCCTCAGAGACCAGGCTCTTTCGAGCTCTCGTTTGCCTCCCCTTCCTGGAAGTGTAACTTCCAAAGTCCCTCCTTCGGGACTCGTTCATTCACACAGCACGACAGACCACCTGTCTCCAGCAATGGCGACTTCTACATGGCTCTCGGTTCGAGAGCAACGTAATGCTGCGTGTAGCGCCTCTGCAGCGGGAGTAATGTGGCTGGGCTAAGCGGAGAGTTTTGCAATTAGCCTCCCATGATTCCAGCCCACCCAGGAAATAATTCGTTCTACCTCCGTGGGGAGAGGACTGTGCTGTTGCAGGTTAAATTGCCAGCCAAACCGCCACATGGCTGAGCAACGAAAGGCAACACAGCACCACCAAACCGCCTCTTCTCGCGTCCTCCTCCCGCACAGTCATCTCCGTGAAGTTCTAAAACATCCACTTCTGATGGAGGCAGCTGGCTTCCTTCCCCTCCTGCCCCGGGAAAACGGGTCCCTGCATTTGCAAAACTGGACAGTGGCTGGAAAGACTGTCACAGACGCCCAAGAAAAAAACCTTCCAGGGGCAGCCCGTTGAAAACAAGGGCTAGAAATAGGCGCCCGCTCACTGCAGGGGCATTCTGCTCGTGGTACAAACGCCGTCCTTACCTGGGTGTCTCTCCTGCCAGGCGGGGTCCTTGCTCGAGGGGGATGTAATATACAGCATGGGAATGTTCTCTGCAGCCTCTTCTCTGGAGGCGGAAAAGAAGCGATTCATGCTGCAGAGAGACGCAGAGAAGCCGTTCAGCAAGTTGTGGCTAACGAGTCGTCAGCGGAGACCAGGTGGGCGGCTGCTAACACCGCCAGCCTGCTCTGGAATCTCAGCCGTGACAGCCGCAGAGGTGACCGGGATCTGTGGGGTGAAGGGGCAGAATGAGGGTACCTGGCTTTAGCAATTAAAATCTGGGTGGGGCGGTGGCGTGACCCCTCTGCATGGGAGGCGAAGAGGCTTGTTTCGTGCCCCCAGCTGATCCTCCTTTGTCAGCCACCAGCAATTAATACTCTGGGATTTTATCCCGCTGATATTTATCCAGTTGTTTTACCAGTTTACTCTGTGGTGCTGCACAAAATCCAAACACAGACGGCGTCGCAGTGGCCCAGAAGGAAACTTTCAGCCTTGTGTGACCTAAGCTGCTTATCTGCGTAAGCCTTTTGCTGGATACTTTCCTCCTAAACCAGTGGTTTCCAACCTTCCGGGGCTGCCGCGCGTCCGGGGCGGGCCGCTCATGTGCCGTGCGCCGGGGGTGTGGCTGGCCCAGAGCATTTGGCGGACGCACATAAATGCCGCATTGGGGACCACTGTTTAAACATTCGCCTAATGTGCCCCTATGCTCCACTTTCCTCAGTTTACCTTCTTACCCTTCCTCGGGCAATAGAGACTGGTCTCTGGTGCAGAGGCTCTGGGAACCTCTACAGCAGGGATTCGCAAACTTTTTGGCCTGCGGCCCACCCTGCTCAACGCAGACCTTTCTGCGGACCACCAGCTAGCCACCCATGATCACAAAATGGGTGTGGCTGGGAAGGAGGGTGCAGGAGCGGGCTGGGGTTCTGGGCATGAGGGGAGAGGGGGGCACTTACCTGGCTCCGTGCCTCCTGCCACTCCCAGGCACCATCCCTGCTGCTCCCATTGGCCCTGATGCCGACCAATGGGAGCAGCAGGGAAAGTCTCATGGGGAGTGATTTCCTGCACTTCGGTTCCCCCAGCCGGGGACAGTGGGAGCAGCAGCGCATGGAGCCGCTTCCAGCCCCCGCAAGCCAGACCCAGCCAGTGCGGCTCACCCCATCCCTGCAGCGGGAAGCCGGGGCTGGTGCTCCAACCTTGGGGCGGGCGGGAGGAAGGGAGAAGCGCAGGGCTGGAGCTCCCGCGCAGACTCCCCGTTGGGGGACCCTGAGCCCACGGCCCACCGGTAAGACGGCTCGTGGTCCACAGACCACACTTTGAGAACCACCGCTCGACAGGGTTCCTCGATCTCCTGCCTCGCCGCCTCTGTGACGCTCTAATGGAGCCGCGCAAATTCTTGCTGTTTCTTTTTTGCATCCCTGTAGCCCCCAGGCCCTGCTCGGCCCGGTGCGCGCACAGACGGTCTCTGTCCTGAAAGGGCCTGCGCTGACCAGACCAGGCAAGCCTCTCTCCAGTGTGCCGCTTAGGAACTACAGCGGGAAATCGCCCGGGGAGCCTACGGCCGAGCAGGGCACGGAATGCGCCGCGCGGTGCCGACCGGCCAGTGCTCAGACAGCGACCTCGGTGCATGTGTCAGCATTTCACAGTCGTGCATGCCTGTTGGGAGGCTGCAAGGCTGTGTGGGCCACTGGGAAGGCTCGGTGTGAGCGGAGGAGATGGATGAAGCTCGGCTGCCCGTCTTGCCCCCCCCCCCATAGCCTCTGTGGTGCACGAAGTCAGGAGGCAAACGTCTCCACCTACCAATGGGCTACTGTCCTGCCCATCACCCCACACCTGAGCTTAGCCAGGGGACAAGGTATGGCACTGGGTCCCTCTCTCACGTGTACATTATTGGCATGTCTACTGGGCCCCAATGGAGAGACCCTCCCCCCAGCTTCTGGACTGGAGACAGACTCCTGGGGGACTGTCTCTGAGTTCTGTCCAGCGCGTGCCTCTGAACTTGAGGGGCAGGACCTGGGCGGACGTCGGCGTAGCGAAGAGCGCTCTAATGCTGCCTGCCAGCCCAATCTAGAGCCCCAATCTAGAGCCCCTGTCCCTTACGCTCCGTCCAGGTCCTGATGCGGGTAGACGTAGTAGTTGGTGCCTTCCAGGCCCAGCTCTTCCTTGGAGCCTCTGAGTCCCACGAAGACGCTGAACCCCGCCAGGCCGTGCTCCACCAGGCGCAGCGGAGTCTGGGTCCCTGCGGGCGGGGGCAAACGGAGGGTGAGCGTCCCCCGCCCCAGAGCGACCCGGGCTGGACCGCGGAGACGTGCCGGCGGCGCCCTCGTTAAGGCTGAGCCCAGCCGCCATTCCTAAGCCGGGTTAACGCTCCGCGCCGCCTCCCGCACTGGGATTCTCCAAATGGGGTCGGCTTGCCGGTTCCCCGGTTTGTGCTGCAGGCAGAGGAGGAGGCTTCTGCCACCGCTCAAGGCTTTACTGAGCGACAGGGCAGTAACGCGGAACCCTCACTGGACATTTGGATTCACTTCATACATGGCCCCCATTAGCGGTGGTGCTGGCGCTATTTTTAGGGTGGGGATGCTGAGTTGCCGACCCTCCCCCCCAAACTTGTTCACTCCCCACCCCAGGCTGGGGTCACACCTAGGGTTGCCAACTCTCCTGGACCAGACCCCATTGCGCAAGATGGCATAGGTGTGGGACCTACGGGGCAGGGGGTGCTGCAGCACCTGCAGGCTCCCAGCTTAGCACTCAGGATCCCAGCTCCATGTGCTGGGGGCCGGCCCCACGCCCAGGGGTGCTGGCCCAGCACACTGGGGCTTTGCTCCAGGCCTAAGCAGGGCGTCGAGGTGGACAGGAGCAAGGGGGTTCAGCACCTCCACTTCTAAAAATGTGCCGGTGCCACTGCACAATGGTACCCGGTCTGGGAGAGTTGGCAAAGTTGGCTACAGCTGGAGGTGGGTGTGGAGCCCCAGGCTGGCTGCAGGACCAACCCCCCCAAACTTGGCAAAGTTGTGGGTCTTGCTTTAAAAAAAAAAAATGTTTTTATCGCACTTTGTTGACGTCATTTTCAAAGTTTTTCCACCTACTAACAGCCTACTCTTTAGGGGGGTTTTAATGCCAGTTTTGGGCTAATTCTACAATTGGTTTTGATAAAATGTGATTAAAAAAATCAATACAAATGAGGGCAAATGGCATGAAAATGGCACTACTACCAAATGGCCGACGATTTCCCCCACACGATGGTTTGGGACAGACGCGTGAGAGCTACTGTGCAGAGAGGGCGGGATGCGGCGCTGGGAGGAGAAGGGGTTTGGGCACGGTAGTTCTCAGGCGCTGTCCGTGGCTAGGCGCGGCGGCGTGGCAGTAAAACGTGGGGTGTTTTACCAAGTGACGCTCGGATCTCCGCTGGTAGCAACCGCTCATACGTGTTGAATATGCCAGCATCAGAGATCACAACCGGAGCAAAGATATTCACGAGCTCTTGGCCTTTCTTGACGCTCACACCTGGAAAGAAAAGGGGAGAGGAAAAAAATCGTAATAATCCATCCTTAGGCCACTTTCTGCCCTGGCCTGGGCCCGGAGCCCTCTCCTGGGGCAGGTCGGAGGGGCGGCCCCACGGCCTGTGAGCGATCGGGTGCAGGCTGGGTCTGGCGTGGGGTCTCCACAGGAGCATTTGGAAGTAGCAAAACCTGAATAACCAAGGGGAGCGTTTACCAGGTTTGCCGGCCTGGAGTTTCCGTGGCTTGGGATGCGTTATGCCCATTCCACAGATGCCCAGACGCCGCCGTGGGGGAGGCGATAGAAAACCATTAGGCCGCCGAGACTCCGAGGCGAATGGGAGGACTCTGCATCTCGGAAAACAGGGCTGCCCCTGGCTTTGCCGCCGCCAAGGGAACCTGGCATCTCGGAGGGGACCTGGGCTGTGTGGATGCTGGGCAGAAAGAGGCTTTGGCAGGGGTGCTAGGACAGGACAGCCAGGAGGGGCACTTGTCATGGGGAATGGGGGGTGGGGTGGACTGAGAGCCACTGTGGGCGAGGTGTGCCTGCCAGGGACTTCTCTCTCCCCTTCCTTGCACCCTTCGCCAGGCCAGCTCTTGCCTTGCTCACCAGCGCCCACTTGGCTTCCCCTCCACAAAATAGGCGCATTTGCCCTACAAGCCAGCCAGGCCCCTTCCCCTGCAGGCTGGAAGAGGAGAGAGATTTGTACTTGTAACACACTGGCAAGGCCCGCAAGCGATGGCCATGTCAGCACGTGGCTAGGTCAGAGCTTGGGGATGGGCCTAGGCACGGCTTACCCGCAGCGGGGGCCTCAGCCCCTTGGATGTAGGCTGGGGCAGTGCCGGGGCAGGAGGGGGCCCCATGGGGACTGCACAGAAAGCAGAGCAAAGCCCCAGTCTTTCTGCAACATGCTGGCCCGTCTCCAACAGCTGCTCAGCCCTGCTAGCACCGATTGCCTCCTGTGTGGGGTGCTCTCTGCACGTGTGTACACTGGGGATAGAAGAGTCTAACCCTTCGGACGATTAATCAATAAGCATCAGCTGATCGGTTTCTGTTATGGTTATGCGTCGGCTCCCGGCCCTGCTCCGGGAGCTGGCTGTCACCCTCGCTGCAGGCTCTGCGGTATAAAGCTTATACGGCTGAGTCTACAGTGCAGCCGGCTCCCCGGGAGCAGGGCAGGCAGCTGGGAGCTAGTGCGTGCCAGGAGCTGGCGTATAAGCTGGCTCCCGGTGTATATCAGCCCCCGGCCCTGCTCTTGGGGAGCCGGCTGCTGCTCTGCACTGTGGGCTCTACAGTATAAAGCTTTATACTTCGGAGCCCGCAGCGTGTGTAACTGCTAGGATTTAAGTGCACCCCCCCACACCCCCTCTCTGCAGGGAGCACAGAGTATCTGGTTCCTGGACGGGAGACTTAATGCCGCCTAACTCACCACAGGCTTTGCCCTCTGCCGTCACCAAAATGCTCTGCACCGGGGCCTTGGTTAGAACAGCCCCACCTGCCTGCTCGATCACCGGGATGGTGTGGAAGGCGATTTCGCTGGGGCCTCCTCGGGGGTACCACCCCCCCTCCATGTAGTGATGCACCAGAATGGCGTGGAGGGCGAAGCTGGCGCTGGCTGGAACCACTCCTGGAAGGCAGAGCAAAGAGGGGCTGTTCCCATGCAGGGCTCCGTCAGCCGGGCCTGCCAGCGAGCGCTACGAAGCCAAAGCCCGTCACTGGAGCCTCTGAGAGCCAGACCGCGCAAGGAGCAATGCCGCAAAGATTAATACCAGCTCAGTTCCCGCTCCCGGGTTAAGATCAAGGGAGACCAGCACGCTACTTTGCTGATGGCACCAACTCAACCCACCCGGCCCTGGCTACCATCCGCTGTCCCGCCAACAGTGACAAGGTAGAATTTTCATCGCTTAACCGGTTAACTATTTTAATGGCTATTTACATCCCTGCTACTAGCTTCCAGCTTTTCCCGGTGCAGCATGGGGGAGGACAGAGACCCAACCCTTTAGGATGTTCCCATGCGATTATTTGGGCTGGCTGCCTCAGTTTACCTTGGGAACACAAGCGAAAGCAGGGAAACGGAGGTAGTCAGTAATTTAACCTGGATGGAACGTCACCAGACAAGGGAAAGGCACTGTTCCGACATGAGGGCTTTCCCTGATGAATTTCAGAGGCCTGCTACAGGCGACGGAGACATCAGAGCTTCTCAACAGGAGGTTACAAGATTCTTTTATACTAGCAAGGGTGAGGCAACCTAAATACAGGCTGGACCTCCCTGTCCACCACCCGTGGGACCTGACTGGTCCTGGCTGAGGGATTTTGCCATGCCAGGGAAGGATATTTCTGGGTCTGCCACCCCACTGGGCTTCCCGGCTCCCTGTGCTGTCCACTGGACTTCCTGGGTGGGGCCAAGAGCTGGGAAGAGAACCAGGAGGGGGAGGGAAGTCCTGGTGCCCATTCCCGCCCCCCCTCCTGCAGCCTGAGCTGCACGCCAGGCTCTCTGTGCTCCCCATCCGTAGCCCAGCTGGGCCGTGTGCCGGGCTCCCCCCCATCCGTAGCCCAGCTGGGCCACGTGCTGGGTTCCCACCCCCCTGCAGCACACCGGAACGCTCTGATCCTGGAACATCCATGCCAGATCACAGATGTTGCCAGACCAGAGAGTCCCAGTTTATCAAGGTGCAACCTGTATAAGGCTTACTACTAGCTCCCCATACAATCTAACTGCGCCATTCGCCTAAATGCAGCCATCTCTGGGGTTAGCAGCGCAAACTAGAACCAGGAGCTCAGAACTAGCTGTGCAGAAAATCGCCCTTGACGGACACCGCAAGGCAAACTCAGCGATGCAGAAAGTGAAGGTCAGCACCGGGCCCTGCCCCGCACTCCATGTCCAGGCCGGGTCCCCAGTCGCAGACAAGACCCAGGTTTCCAGGGGCAGTCCATTCAGGTATTTTCGGAGAATGGGGTACACCCCGGGAAGCCGGTCTGTTTGCTAAGATGAGGCCCGTACCATAAGTGGGAAATATGTAGCTAAATACTGCTCGGAGCTCTTCGTTTGTGGTGAGTTCACTGACCACGTCGGTCAGGCTTCGGGTCGCCATCTTAAAGAACGGAGAGAACCAGGCCAGCAGGCCGGTGCGGCTCAGGAACGTGGCCAGAGGCACAGGCAGCATTTTCAGGATAACCATGTGGGTAGTTCCTTGGGCAACTTTCTGAAAGGGGGGGAAAAAACCAAGGGTCGTGAAGACACATGCAGACGGCTTTGGGGACTCGGCTGGAGCACGAGCTCAGCACCATTTTGCTATCACCAGGCAGGGGGGCCAAGGACATTGGTTACCCGGCAGCTCCTCGCGATGCCCGCACGCTGCCTGTTGCCAATCGCTTGATAAAATACTAAGAGGCTGGGACTGCTGCTCAGTCAGGCCTGATGACAGTGGGAGACTGGGGAGAGGGGGACGGGGGAAGGAAAGAGGGCAAGGGGGGCAGCTTCCCTGGGGCTCAGTGATGGAAAGGAGCCCGGGGTTTCCAGCTGTGACAGCAGTGGCTGGAGCTCCAGGCCCTTTAAATGGCCGCTGGAGTGCTGGGCAGCACACTCTGGGAGGCCTACCCCAGCCCCGCCCCTTCAGCCTGAGGCCCCCGCCCCTTCTGGGAGCACAGAGTCAGCCCTGCCTGGCCCAGGGGCCTGGCCATTCTGAGCGCAGGCTGGCTGACAATCTCCCACTTTGGCTCAAGAATGCTGGCTACCCTGTAGCTCTGACATGCAGTGCGCTCCCCGGATCTCTGATACACCATGGCCCGGGGCCTTTCCCTCTGACACAACATGCTAGACCTTGGCAGCCCTGCCGTACCGCCCTGAAGACAGTCACTGTCCTACCCCCCAAAGATTCAGCCATGTGCAGGGTGGATTTGACCCCCACCGCAGCGTGGTGAACACGTGGCCCTGGCTGGACGGGCACGGTAACTAGGCGCACTCAGCGAGCTCAACAAGGAGGCAGGGGCGCCTGTGCAAAGGAGGTGGCCTCCAAGCTGGCTCGTACGGAGGTGGGCAGTGGCGTGGAGAGCCACAGATCTGCTTGGAAGTGGCCAGAGTAGTCCCAGGTCCCTGCACAGCTGCCAGCCGGGGTGGCACTTGCTTTCCAGTGATGAGCGGGGCTGTGGGGCTGCCCTGCATTGCAGAGTGGAGCTGGGGTGGATTTCACCTCCCCGCTAGCCCGGGGTTCCATCCTCACAGAGCCTCAATAGCTGGGCTTCAGGCAGAGGGGAAGGGTGCATTTCACTTTGCTCTTCAGCTGATTAAAAATCTCACGGCTTCAGAAATTCAGTCCTGTCGTGCCTAAAGCAGAGCATCCCGGCCGGACAAGCGGGATGCTCCCGTGTCCCTCTGTCTGCAGAGAGCTGTGCTAGCCGGATGCCCACTGCGACTCGGAGTGGAGGAACTGGCATCCCAGAGACAAAGCTGGTGTTACCTTTACAAGTGCCACAAATTTCTCAATAGCCACGGCCTCATCCGGAAACTGTTTCTTTAGCTCCTCGACGTACTCCTTCTTCCCGCTGTACAGCCGATAGGTTTTGCCGTTTCCAGGCTCCCCCAGCACGACGGCGTCAAAGACAGGCGGCATCTTAGTCCACTGCAGCTGGCCTTCTGTGAGCTGATCCACGAGGAAACGCGCCAGGAACCTTTCTTCTAGCCGCCCTATGTAATGAATACCTGGAAGGCAACGGCAAACAGTTACACAAGAAAGCCGAGTCCAGAGATAAAATGGCAATGGGAGGTGCTGGGTAGAGCAGAACCTCAGAGTTACAAACAGCTCCGGAACGGAGTATGTGTAAGTCTCAAGCATTTCTGGTGGTTCTTTCAAAAGCTTACAACTGAACTGTAACTGAACACAGCTGTGAAACTGTACTATGCAGAGGGAAAATGCTGCTTTTAGCCATCTGAATTTAAATGCAACAGGAGCAGACTTTCCTTGCCTTCTCAGTTTTTTTAAAATCACTTTAAGTAGTTTAACATAGTAACCTGTATTTGCTTTTTAAAAAACGTTTTGGTCCCTGTTGGCTGACTGCGTACTTCCCATTCTAAATAAGGGGTGTGGCTGAATGGTGAGTTAGTAACACTGGTGGTTTTTAAACTTGGCGGTTCTAATGCACGCGCAGAAGGCGAAAGGAGTTTTTTTACTAAATACGTTGATGCCAGGGAGCCTCACACAGGACACATTCCACCCGGTCAAATCCATGGAAATAAGCAGGTAAGGGTAAGATTTCCAGTGTTCCTCGGCTCACACCTCCTCCTGCTCTGTTGATAAACGCTCCACGAGGCTTTCGTTTCCACCCGTAATGCTACTGGACTTACTGTCATCCTGCTTGCTCTCACACAGGGCCTAAATGAGGATCTCCTATTCGTGTGACATGCCTGACACCCTCACAGTTCACACATTTGGAACATTATTCTGCTTTCACATTGCAGGGGGTACTCTTAAAATCATAAGTCTAACATGTCAGTTAAATCACATTTAGGAATGAAATCTAGGGCTGGGCCTGATTCGCTATCACTGGCAATTTTTAGATCAAGCTTGGACATTTTTCTAAAAGATCTGTTCTAGTTCGAGCCAGAATTTTGGTGGGGAAACGTTATAGCTTGTGCTATACAGGAAGACATGATCACGGTGGCCCCTTCTGGTCTTGGAATCTGATGCTACTAGTGGCATCAGAGCAGGGCAGAGTTAAGGTTGTTTGAGTGACATAGCTGTGCATTTCTTACCTTAACATGCCTGGATTACTTTTATTCATGACTTCCCTGAGTTTGAAATGCTAGTTTTTGAGATGAATGCAAGATATCTAATGTTTATACCTTTAAGTAGCTTGTATGTACTTTCAGCCTTAATTCCAATTAACTAAGCTTTTACCTGGGAAAGAGATTACTCATTATAATCAGGACTGTCACTTAATCAATCACAATTAATCACACTGTTAAACTATAGAATACTAATTGAAATGTATTAATTACTAGAAGATTTGCCCGGCATTGCTTGGGTCTTTCAGGACAGGGGTGTGGGCAATGCAGGAGTCAGGGTTGAGGGGGGAAAAGAGGGGCTCAGGGCAGGGGGTGCAGGACTCAGGGCAGGGGGTTGGAAAGTATGGGGGGTTCAAGGGAGGGGGTGGGGGCAGCAGGGGCCACGCAGCCTGGCTGCCAGCTGCTCTCCCGAGTGGTGGAGACTGCTTGCCTGCTAACAGCTGCTTGCTGCCCCCCCTGTGGTCATTCTGGAGTCTAACTGTCCCTGCTACCACAGCCTCCCTTTCTGTTTGATGAGAAACAGTCACATTCCAGGCACATCCCATTGTCCTAGCACAACCAAACCCGGACCTCACTTTAAGTTATGATAAGAGGAAGCTAGCAGACTGAATTGGTGGTCCTAGCTCCTACCATTTAAGAGGCGTTCTTGAACAAACAGACTCACAGATGGACGGGCAGACACACAGATGAACAACCTCTATTATATAGTGGATTTTTGGATTTTTTCCCCCTACATTTTCAAATATATTGATTTCTATTACAACACAGTGTACAGAGCGTCCAGTGCTCACTACATATATTTTATTACAAATATTTGCACTATAAACTGATAAAAGAAATAGTATTTTTCAGTTCACCTCATACAAGGACTGTAGTACAGGGGTGGGCAATCATTTTTGCTGGGGGGGCCACTCCAAGAATTTGGAAAGTGGTCGAGGGCTGCACGCTTCCATGATATTAAAGGAGGGGAGGTG
Source organism: Rafetus swinhoei (assembly GCA_019425775.1). Lineage (NCBI taxonomy): Eukaryota > Metazoa > Chordata > Testudines > Trionychidae > Rafetus > Rafetus swinhoei. The sequence continues at coordinate 2,181,091 of JAFJHL010000226.1, forward strand.
GGGTCTGGGGGTTTGGGTGCAGGAGAGGATTGTGACCTGGAGGACAGGATTGGGGTGCAGGGTCTGGCAGGGAGCTGGATTGTAACCTGAGGCAGGAGTAGGCATGTCAATGGTCAACCAGGAAGCATCACCTTTATTGGGTGATGCTTTCCGGTTACCCAGTGGACTGGTTGGGCTGGATGCAGGAGATGGGGTGCAGGGGTCTGGGAGGGGCCTGGGTGCAGGAGCAGGGGTGCAGAGGATTTAGGTGCAGGAGGGCTGGGTGTCAGCAGCCCAGCAGGTCTATCAGGCAGGCTCCCTGTCTGTCCCACCCCCTGCACACTGCTCAAAGCCACAGGGGGCCTGGGAGCCTCTGAGCGCCTTTGCGAGCAGGGCAGGGGGCGGGATTTCACACGCTGCCTGCCCTGGGAAAACAGGCAGCGCCCATTGGCCAGTTTGTGGCCAATGGGAGCTGCGAGATTGTGCTGGGGGTGGAGCTGCATGTGAAGCCACCTCCCCCGGCTCGTTCGCTCATGGTGGCGCTCAGAGACTCGCAGGCCTCCATAACCTGCTGCCTTGAGAGGCGTGTGGGGGCAGGGCAGCAGATCTGGCAGCTTGGCGGGCCCGACCTGGCCCATGGGCCATATCTTCCCAGCCCTGCTGTCGTGCAAGCTCTTTACTGTGAGAGCGTAACTTCCACATGGAGATTATTTTGCTTCCATAACTGCACTCAAAACCAAAACAATGTCAAACCTTAGTGCCTGCAAGTTCACTCAGTGCTACTTCTTGTTCAGCCAGTCCTCAGACAAAGAATTGCAGTGATGGGCGATATGGCTGCTGCTTGTTTACAATGTTACCTGAGCGAGAACAGGCGTTCGCAGGGCATTTTCAGAGCTGGTGCTGCAAGGAATTTATGTGCCAGAGATGCTAAACATTCAGATGCCTCTTCATGCTTTGGCCACCACCATTCCCCCAGACATGCTTCCATGCTAATGACGTTCATTTAATTAACGCCTTTTTTTAAATGGGACTGAACTCCTTGGAGGAGAATTGTAGTTCTCCTGTTCTGTTTACCTGCATTCTGTCATGGCACGGCTCCCTTGGATGAATACCCGGCCAATGTGACAATATGCAAAGAAGGTAGCAATGTGAGATTTCTAAAGATAGTGACAGCACTTGACCTAAGGTTTAAGAATCTGAAGTGTTGTCCAAAATCCGAGAGGGACGAGGAGGAGGCGTAGACCATGCTTTCAGAAATCTCAAAAGAGCAACGCTCTGATGCGGAAACTACAGAACCTGGACCATCCAACAAAAAAAAAAAAAAAAATCAACTTTCTGCTGGTGACATTTGACTTAGATGATAAAAGTGAGTATGTATCAGTCAGCTCTTATCAGCCTGGACGCGTATCCCCTGGAATGGTGGCTGATGCATGACCTTTCTCTGCATTTGGCACGTAGATGTCTCTTACGACACCAGTTACAATTGTGCATGTGAACCCCTGGGCATACTTTCAAGTGACTTGATAAGCATGAAGTTGGCAACACTGATATTCTGCAAAGGTAAACTCTTTTGTCTGAGCAATTTGCTGACCGAGAAGGGGGACAAAGGGTTGAGGGCTGCACTCTTCCGTGATAGGAATAGAGGAGGTGCCAGGTCTGGGGTGGAGATTGGGAGCAGAAGGGAGCTCGAGGTAGGGGCTGGAGGTACAGGGTCTGGGAGGGGGTATGGGTGCAGGAGAGGATTCTGACCTGCAGGAGGGGTATAGGCTCCAGCGTGTCACATTGCTTTGTTTTTTAAATGTAGTTTTTAAAAAAAAAATTCTACATTTGTTAGCTCAACTTTCATGATAAAGAGATGGCACCACAGTATCCATATTAAGTGAACTGAAAAATACTATTTCTTTTTATTACAGTGCAAATATTTTAAATATATAAAGTGAGCTCTGCACTCTTTGTATTCCATGTTGTAATTGAAATCAATATATTTGAAAATGTAGAAAACAAACAACAGTATCATTTATTTAAATATTTTTGAATAACAGCACAAGTAACTGTGATAAAAAACATTCAATTGCATGACAGTCCTAATTACAATACACACAAAGACAAGCCCTGGACATCCCACTCCCCCATCAATTTTTGGACATCTATGCAGCAAAGATTGCTACAAATAAACCCTGAAAAACAGAAGCCTACCGGTGCTGCTATTTGGTTCCCCCTTGGGCAAATGTGGGGAGGGGTGGGATAGGAGAGAGAAGGCTGCATTCTGGGAAGGGGGAGGAAAGAGGATCTGGGTTGGAAGTCTCTGAGGATCTGGTCCAAAAAATGGGCAAAAACCAAAACCCAAAACCCCAGCCCATGGGCTGCATCCGGCCTGCCAAGCCACCGTATCCAGCCCAATGGGAGCCTCAGGCAGGCTCCCTGCCTGGCCCGCTTCTGCCCACCCCTCAGAGCAGCCAGCCTTGGGGCCATGTGTGTCTGTGAGCGTGGCGAGCTGGGGGAGGGTGGGGAGAGGCTCCGCACACTGCCCCCACCCCAGCACGATCTCGCAGCTCCCATTGGCCAGAAACTGGCCAATGGGTGCTGCTGGGGGTGGGCGTAGGTTAGTGCGCTAATACTCCCCCTGCTCGCGGTGCTCAGAGAAGCACCTGGCCCCACAGCCGGCCGCTCTGAGGGGTAGGCAGGGCAGTTCTCTTGCTAGGCTGTTGGCTGGGAGCCGCCTAGGTAAGCCTCTGGCACCCCAGCGCTCCCCCCACCCCGCATGTAACCCAAACCCTCTGCACTCCCGCTCCTGCACCCATACCCCCTCCCAGACCTGTACCCCAATCCCTTCCCCCAGGTCATCACTCAACCCCTAAACTCCCTTCTGCACCCCTGCCCCTCCTATACCCCTCCTGCAGGTCAGAATCCTCTCCTGCACCCATACCCCCTCCCACACCCTGCACCCCCAGCCCCTACCTCGAGCTCCCTTCTGCACCCGATCTCCACCCCAGACCTGGCACCTCCTCTATTCCTATCACGGAAGAGTGCAGCCCTCAACCACATACCAAATTCTTGGAGAGTCCCGCCCCCATCAAAGAGTATTGCCCACCCCGATCTGGACAGAAGTAATATATTCCCCCCCCCCCACAAGCAAAAGTGGCGGGGGGCACTGTGCCCCAAAGCACAGTTTCTTCCCAGAGTCTCTCCTCCAGACAGCTACAGGCCATCGGCCAACCTTGCTCAATCTAGGCCGTAGGGAACATTTTACAAGCTCAGCAAACAGCCCCCCTCCCTGCCCTCCCCTTCCCCTGCTCATGGGGTAAATCCAGGCAACATAAACCCATGTGCCTCTGGAGTCCAGCTGGGCGCTGCTGAGTGGGGTGGGGAGCTCGCTTCCCAGCCATTTCGCCTTTCGGCCCCCCAGCCAGCACGTCCGCAGGGCGACTCGGAAGAGCCGAGAATGGTTGGTTAGCCCCTCCTCGGGCTCAGGGCTGGCTGAGCTGCTGCCCTGCCCATCACCAGCATTCTCCAGCTTTATATAAAGTAACCCACTCATAGGGCAGTTCAGGGTGGCCCCCCCAGGCCCTATGCTTGGGGGGCCCTGTGGCAGCCTCCTTAACCGTGGCAACAGGACCCAGAGTGGCCCAGCAGCCTGCTCCGCTCTGCCGCGCCGTCCTCTCCCGGCCCCAGAGCACTTCACTTCCCCCTGCCACAGAGAAGCTGCAGGGGAAGGTTTGCCCCGTGCTCTGCACCTGGGGCATGGACGGGGGTTGCCCCAGCCCTTCCCCCCCGCCTCTGACTAACGAAATGTCAGCCCCAAAAGCAAACACTTCCAGTAGCTCCGGGCAGCGTGTTTCTGGCCAACAGGCTGTTTCTGCCTCCTCCCAGTACCAGCAGGTTGCTTGAGAAAAAACAACCAGGATGCCTCGAGCGTTTCTGCGGCACCTTTGACGCGTTGGCCTCAGCCGATCCCCTTGTGTAGCAAGGAGAATGCAGGGTGCCTTATTCCCCAAACTCGCGCCTAGGCCAGCGCCCCGGGGCCAGGAAGGTGGAGGTGAGAATCGCAAGCCTACATATTGGCAGGGCAGGTTTTGTTCGGCGCGAGGAGGGAGCCAGGGAACGGCAGGCACAGGACTCACTGCTGGACGGACGGCCCAAGGCGCACACGGCCACTTGAACAGGAGTTGAAGTGTAGAGCCCAGAGCGAGACACGGCCAGGCAGGGACGCCAGCGACAGGGCTCATCGCTCACAGGGGTCCCAGCCGCAGGGCCCCTCTGATCTCATGGGGCTAATAACCTCTGCAAGTGACCTGGCCCAAGCGGGTCTCTGCGCCCTTGTGCCTACGCACTCTGCTCGGGTTTCTCCGGTCCCACGCCTCCTCGGGCTTTAGAGGATTGTGATCAGGGATGGAAAAGGTTCACCAGTAAGCCTCACCTACTGGTTCTAGTTCACCGGTAGGGGCTGGAGCAGCTCCCTGTCTACCCCACGCCGGGGCCTGGTCCAGCCCTACGGGGCCTGCCGTGGCAGCCCCTGTTTGTGGTGGGCCCAGCCAACCTCGCCTGCCATCCCCTGCCGCAGGTTACACACCGGCTCCGTTCCTGGGGAGGTTTCGCTGCAGGCTTTGCGGCATAAAGCTTAAACAAGCGTGCAACTGCTCAGATCTGTAGTGCACTAATTAAAATGAGTGGTTACGCGGACCCTAATTTTAACAAAGAGAGAGAGAGAGAGTGCGTGTGCGCCTCAGTTTCCCTGGGCACTGCAGCACTATCTGCATGAGGATGGGAGTCTGGGCGTGACTCACTGGGGAAGTATATGCAGTCTCTCACGTCCTGAGGCCCAGGTAACAGCAAATAACACCATGTGGCTGTGGATGGGGGTGCAGGGTCTGGGGACCCCCCCAAATCCCGTGACACTCACCCACATCGAACTCAAAGCCCTTCTCGCTGAATGTGTGGCAGCAGCCCCCTGCCTTCCCGTGCTGCTCCAGTACCAGCACTCGCTTCCCAGCCTTGGAGAGGAGCACGGCCGTGGCCAGACCCCCGATGCCGCTTCCGATCACCACAGCGTCCAGATTCTTGGGGACCTTGGCAGCGGAGAAAACTGGAAAAGAAGGAGACGGTTGTCAACACGTGGCCACCTCCGACGACTCCCTCTCCCGCCGTCTTCTCCGGCTCATGGCTAGGATCCACCCCTTTGTTTGCGGTTGGAATATAGCTCTCTAGGCCTGCCTGCAAAGAGTGGAGGTGGATTCTTACCGCTTAGCTTTACACAGGGGTATACCGACAAAGAATCAAAATCACAGTGTGCCTGCATGTGGCCACCTCTCACGGACAGTCTGAGGCAGCGCTGGGCAATCTAGGCTAGTGAGTGGGCCGCATAAGGGGCCTCCTTCATCTCAGGGGCCCACAAGATTGTCGTAACAAAGGCAGGCTGCCTGGACCGGGCAGTTTTGCTCACGACACTTGCGTACCTAGAATGTGCGGGTGGTGCCGGTTGCACCGTAGCAGCGCTGTAATTGGCTGCAGAGGGAGCGTGCGGCCCTCACGGTCAGCGTTGGCTGCGATCCGCACGCCTCTCTCCCTTCCCGGGCCCTGGCTTTACGTGCGTGTCACTGTAGTAACACTGGTAGGAAAAACCTGCACAGATGGAAACCAGCGGAATCTGGCAACAATGGGCTGCATGCGACCCACGGGCTGCAGGGTGCCCACCGCTCGTTTGAGGCCTCGATCTTCAGCCTTTGGTTACAGCTGCACCTGCTGCTTAAGCTGGCAAACGTGCAGTCACGTTCTCACACAGTCACATTGCAATAAGGCAGTTTGGGGCGGTTAGAAAGGTGTCCCCATCGGCCACCTCCAGATACAGGGAAGATCCCAGAATGTCTGAAGAAAACGTAGGCTGACAGCTTCTGTCTGGCACGGACCCACTTCTCAACAGCCGGGGCTGTGAATCCTTATTTTAAAGATAAAGGCAAATCCACTGTTTTGCATGTATGCTCCCCACTTCTCTATCGTTGATTGTTATGGTCTTGGTTTGGTTCTTTGATTGTTTCTCTCTGGTGTATAGTTAATTTGGCTGGGTGCAAACCAATTAGAATGGTGGGACAGGATTGGTTAGATAATCCTGTGAGGATTGGTGAATTAGATTTTAGTAAAATGATTGTACGGTGTAAGAGAGACTATTACTATCTCAATTAGGGGCAAAGAGGAAGTAAGTTGGGAATAGAGAGAGAAGGCAAAAGGATCACTCCAATGGTTGGCATCTCCGGACACTGCTCTTCTCTGTTCACAGGAGAAACACCAGGGAATTGGGAAGGGGCATTTATGTTCTAACGGACTCGTGTGATGGCTGCCGGCCCAACATCATGCCCTGGCTGCGGCACACAGGCAGGCCCGGCTGGCACTGGGAAGGGCATGGCGTGCCGCAAGGAAGTGGCGTCTCAGGATGGAGGCCCAGTTTCAGCTCGCCTGTTTTGGGAGAGGGCGTCCTTGTAACCAGGGCGCGAGACTCTTGGCCCGAAAGCTGCAGTACAAATTCACTGGGTGACGGGCACGACTGCGGGATGGTTTTGCAATGGTCCTGGCTCCACTGGCAAGATGAAGTCTCGTTATAAAAGGGGGGGCACGACCGGGTTAGAACTCTCCAGCAGATTACCCTGTGCAGAAGGGCCTGTGGCCTCCAGAGAAACACACGCGCACAGGCACACTGGGTCCCAGCGCATTTTTAGGGGCCCTCGTCCATCCCATTGTGACCCTCCCTCTGTGGCTCAGGAAGGGGACCTGAGCGGTGACGGAAGTGCACTGGGCAGGGATGTGCGTGTCCTGACAGCGAGCCCCAGGGTCGCTGCTGAGAGCCAGCGGGTCTAGTGGCACCGCTCTCTGGAGGGGAGCCCAAAGGAGCTCTGTTTCATCACCCACTAAGGTCACTCCAAATTGCCCCCGGAAAAAGCCAGGGGTGACACCAGCCTTTCACAACTAGGTGTCAGGATCAAGATTCCTCCTGCCTCACCGGTCAGTTTCACAGACGGACTCAGAGCTAGAAGAGCATGGAGAGCATCCTCCAGGGAGCAGCGCGAGATTGTTCCCTACAGGACATTAACAATTATTCCAGTGGTGAAAGCAGGTGGTGGAAGCAGGTTGTTATCTTCCACATGGAACAGCCTGCTGAGAGAGACTGGATACAGTTTGGCAGCAGTGGAAAGTGGCCTATCAGGATGCCTGGCTCTGGGAACGGTGTGTTCTAGTGACTGGATAACACACATCCAAGCACATTCCTTCTGAAAGACTTGAGTCTGTTCTATTAGCGATGGGGGTTCTATTGTAGCGCTGTCTGATGTGACCTCTCAGTTATCTTATCTGTAAAATGCTTCACTGATAGCTGTTGCTCCATAACTAGTGGTAGGGTTGCAAGATGGTTTATCCAAAAATACCGAACACCCCCAAAAAAAAAAAAAAAAAAAAAATCTGTTGAGAAAAAAAAAAGGGGGAATACCAAAGTTGTTGAGAAAAAAAAAACAAAAAAACGCTGCACCTTTAAATGGCCCCATGCTCCTCACTCCCCTGCCCTCGCCAGACGCGGCAGGGGAAAATAGTCCCCGCCGGGCTTCCATCTGAGGGAAACAGGAAATATGGGACATTTTACATGTCCGGTATTTTCTGTTTTTTTTAACCGGACGGGGGCCGCGAATACCGTACTGTCCGGGTGAATACCGGACATCTGGCAACCCTAACTAGTGGTCTGAGGCCTTAGTTAGCAAGGGTTATGGAGTGATAGCAATGGCTAGGAAGAAATATAAACAGAAGCAAGGGAAGAGAATTCATAGCATCTTGGACTGCAGCTCAGCGCAGCTTCTCCCAGTCTATGGCGGATTTTGCAATGGAATTGGACTCCCTTGACATTTTTCTTAGCATGTGGGTACAGATGACTAAGTGCCAAATATCAGAGGGGTAGCCGTGTTAGTCTGAATCTGCAAAAACAACGAGAAGTCCTGTGGCACCTTATAGACTAACAGATTTATTGGAGTATAAGCTTTCGTGGGCAAAGACCCACTTTGTCAGATGCATCTGACGTAGTGGGTCTTTGCCAGAGTTGTTGACTCGAGTCCCACGACTTGAACTCGAGTCCGACTTAATTTGCTTAGGTGACTCGACTTGAGACTCAACTCGGGTTCATTGTTTGTGACTTGAGACTCGATTTGAGACTTGCTAATTTTGTTAAATCGACTTGGTGAAAAAATTGTCCGAAAATGCAGATACTGATGGCTTCTACAAAAGTGACTTGACATTTTTTAAATTAAGACTTGAGACTCGACTTGAGACTTGACTCGAAAGTGACTTTAGGGACTCGAGACTCGACTTGAGACTTGAACTGTAGTGACTTGAGACTCGACTTGGACTTGACAATGACGACCTGAAAAACACTGGTCTTTGCCCATGAAAGCTTATGCTCCAATAAATCGGTTAGTCTATAAAGTGCCAAATGTCACACACGATGCTTGGCAAGCCTGCTGAAAAAGCGAACGAGCTTGTGGAAGGATCTCTTCCTTTCCCACGACATGGAGAGCAAAGTGCAATTTGCAGAGCTGAGACTAGATACTATTAATGTTTTGGCAAAAATCCATTCATAACTGTGGGGCGTCCCCTGCCCCAGAGTTGCAACATGCCCCTAAGAGCAGAATCTGCCCCAGAGGCAGAGGCGGAAGTAGGTAGGAAGAACCAAGGAACAGAGTTTAGCCCCCTCTGTCGGATCAGAACACTTCGCGCCAGCTTTTGGAACAGGCGTGAAAGGTGAATGAATGATTAAGCCGCACTTCATCGGATGTTTCTTCCAGCCCAGTAATTTGGCATTACCTAACAGGGTGTGGGCATCACCTGGGGCAGACAGGGTCTGTTATACAAACCAGTGCATGGGATCAGAGAGGCTTATCTCTGAGTCACAGCTTTTGGGAGGAGAGAAAAGGGAGGAAATGCACTTCCTTGTGGATTGCAGCCTTGAATTCAGGCACATTACCTAACCCAGGGGTGAAGTAGGCCAGTGGTTCTGTAACTGATGGAGAGGTGCATGTGTGTGTGTGTCTGTGTGTGTGTGTCCAAGGTTCCAATCTAGATGTGCCTGGCGGTGAGGGTGGGGAAGGGGGGAAGATGGACATTCAGGCAGGGGGATTTAGTTCTGGAAAGCAGCTGGGTCAGACCAAAGGTCCATCCAGCCCGGTGTCCTGGCTGCCGACAGTGGCCAATGCCAGATGCCCCAGAGGGAGTGAACAGAACAGGGATCCCTCCCCGGTTGCCCATTCCAGCCCCTGACAGACAGAGGCTAGGGACACCATCCCTGCCCAGCCGGGCTAATAGCCATTGATGGACGTAACCTCCACGAATTTATCCAGTTCTAGTTTGAACCCTGTTAAAATCCTTATCCCCACAGCGGTAAGGGGCTGCTGCTCCCCCTACTCTCCCCGCCCCCCCTCCCCACCCCAGTCGAGGCTGCAGCCAGGTGCAGCCAGCACAAGCACCTTCGGGTACCTTGTTTGAGAACCTTCTTCCGCACATCCTTGTCCGTCACCAGAGGGGCTGGTGGCCTCCTGGAGTCAGCAGAGAAAGGGTTGGGGGAGCTGCTGCTGGTGAGATGCCTCCTGAGCACAGCCAGTAGGAGGAGGACAAGCAGGATCCAGTACAGCCACATCGCTGTGCAGTTTCTCCCCCCCAGGAAGGCCCTAGCCCCTGGAAGCTGGGCAGCCCTCTAAAAAAGGCACCTGCCCCTCCTTCCAGTGGGCTGGCTTCTGCTCTAGTTCAGAAACTTCCCCTTAAAGGCACAGTCATGATTTAAGCCTATGATTGAACCTCCAAGAGATTTCAACGCTCAGTGAGTCTCCAGGTCCGTACACAGGAATTTCTGTGTGTGTGTGTGGGGGGGGGGCGGGGTTGTAAACATGGACGGCAATATTTTTAAATATAAAGGCGTTCAAAATAGTCCTGCAGTGAGGGTGCATAAGAGAGGTTAATGAAAAAATATAAGTGGAAACAGTGATTGATAAAATGATTTTGTTACACTAAAATTTATACAGTAATACAGGTTTTATAGAAACTAGCTTCTGGGATTTTACTGTAATATCGTAAGTGAAAAACAATATTTCAAAATATTCCGTCTTCGTCTTCCAAGTTTTTCAGTTTAGACTGTATATAGGCTAGTTGTATAGCTTTTAGGTAACGGCAAACTTTTCTTCATGACAGTAAGCGCTCAGCAGCGTCTAAGACATGTTCATCGTTAGTTTCCATCTTTAAGGAGAGTTTGAAGCTCCAGTCTTCAAGGGAGCTTCTGGGCACAGATATCCACCACTTCATCCAAGTCCACTTGGGCTGCATAGTGGATGTGTGTGTGTGAGAGAGAGAGAGAGAGAGAGAGAGAGATTCAACGGTAATACTTTCAGAAGAATGGGGGTGGGAGGCTCGGGCAGTATGCTCCCCCAGCCTTTCCCCGGCCGCTCATGTTTACTTGGGAGACCATGGGGGTGCATTCACACTCTTCGCACCCACCCATGTACGGGTCTGGTCTCCCTCTCTTGGCATTAATTTTTAGGGCTTGTTTACAGGGTAAACAGCTCAGCTTAGTGATACCATGATATCACTCTGGTTCTACCAGCGTAATTCTCCGTGTTGATGGTCTATCAGTATAATTATACCAGTGTAGCTAGGCAAGTAAAACTCCCCATGTGTGTGGTTTTGGGGGGTGGGGTTAAGAGCAGTGTTCCCTCTAATTTTTTCCATCCTTGTGTGGAATACATTTTGTTATGTGCACCAAGACATGTGTGGATGTGCACCATGAGTAGAAATACATGCTGCTGGCTGTGAGCACTGTGGGAGCTCTGCCAATCAGCTTGGTGGTATTTGAATTTCTCCTGCATGGCTGCTCAAGCGCTCAGCTTACAGGGAACACTGGACAATGACTTTTTTGAGTGTAGTTTAACCGCTTCCAAAGAGACGTGAGCTAAAGGGAATCCACATCAAGTACGTCAACACAGTTCTTCCCTGCGGTATCCCAAAATAACCGCGGTATCCCAAAATAACTATCCTGTGTCTTCACAGCAAGCTGTTATTTCAAAATATAACGGGCTTGTTATTCCGATGTCCCTGTAAACCTCATTCCACGAGGAGTAAGGGATGTTTCAGAATAGCGGGTTATTTCAAAATTTGGTGCTGTGTAGACAGCGCCAAATTACGAAATAAGCTATTTTGAAATAAGATATGCAATTGGAGCTACTCACATTGCGTATCTTATTTAGAACTACAGTGCAGTGTAGACGTAGCCCAAGGGTCCTGTATTACACCTTTCCATCTCAGTATAGCAAGCGTGGGAATTGCTGAGTTCTGCAGAAAGCAGCAAGAAATGCCCCTGGGGAATGGAGGAGAGTCCTGCGGGGGGTTGTTATTGACAACGGTGGTAACAATACAAATAGCACTGAGGGTGGGTGGACGGGGCGGGAGGAACAGCCCCTTCGTCGTGACGCTCAGCCTGGCTCAGGCGAGGCGTGGGCAGGGCCCCTTGCACGGAGAAGCCCTTTCTCCCAAGTGTGAGTTGGGCGCTGGAGTAACGTGGATGTGAACTGGGGAAAGGGCCTGGCCAAAGCTCTAGCGGCCCCCTGAGTGTCAGTGGGGCTGGGGCCCCGAGGGGGATGGGCCCCTGGCACTGGGCTGGGGCGCAGGTCACTTTAAGAGCTTCCTCTGATAGAAGCCACGCCTTTTTTTTTTTCGTTCTGATTTCTCCCTCGGAGGACGCCGTAGACAGTGCCGCGCGGAGGCTTCTGGGAAGCGTAGTTCGGTTGGGGGGGGGAGGCGGCGGCGGTGGTGTCCGCGGTGCCTTCTGGGAGTGAGAGGCTCCTGGAACCACAGCTCCCGGCGTGCAGCGCGCCTGGCGGTGGCGGGTAAGGAGCCGAGCCGGGGGCGAGGGTGAGGCAGCGCCTCGGGCTCCGGGGCGGGGCTCGCGGAGGGATGGCTGAGGGGTTCAAAGGTCACGCGCTGTGGGGAGCTGCCTGGGACTGTGAAGGGGCGGGGAGCTGGGGAGGGGCGAGTTGGTGGGGAGGGCGAGGGGGTGCTGGCTGGGGAGCTGGCTGGGGAGGGGCGAGGGGGTGCTGGCTGGGGAGCTGTCTGGGGAGGGCGAGGGGGTGCTGGCTGGGGGAGCTGGCTGGGGAGGGGGCGAGGGGGGGAGCTGGCTGGGGAGGGGTGAGGGGTGCTGGCTGGCTGGGGAGCTGGCTGGGAGGGGGGCGAGGGGAGCTGCTGGCTGGGGAGCTGGCTGGGGAGGGGGCGAGGGGGTGCTGGCTGGGGTGGGGAGCTGGCTGGGGAGGGGCGAGGGGAGCTGGCTGGGAGGGGCGAGGGGTGCTGGCTGGGGGAGCTGGCTGGGGCGAGGGGTGCTGGCTGGGGTGGGGAGCTGGCTGGGGAGGGGGTGCTGGCTGGGGTGGGGTGAGGGGAGCTGGCTGGGGAGGGGGTGCTGGCTGGGGTGGGGAGCTGGCTGGGGAGGGGGTGCTGGCTGGGGTGGGGAGCTGGCTGGGAGGGGCGAGGGGGTGCTGGCTGGGGTGGGGAGCTGGCTGGGGGCGAGGGGGGGTGCTGGCTGGGGTGGGGAGCTGGCTGGGGAGGGTGGAGTTGGTTGGAGAGGGGAGCTGGCTGGGGTGCTGGCTGGGGTGGTGGAGCTGGCTGGGGCTGTGACGAGGGGCAAGTGGGGGTTCAAAGGAGCCTGTGGGGAGAAGAGGCCAGGTTGTCAGGGAACCATGGGGCAGCCTAGCACGTGGCTGGCAGGAAGGGGGTGGGGGACAGGGCTGTGCTGGGACTTGAGGGATGAGAGGCGGGAAGGGCTAAGTGCAAGGGTGAACAGGGAGCGGGTGCCCTGCACTTTCCCCGAAAGCAGCTGGCTTCAGTCACTTGCAGGGATGGGCCCTGGGCTGGAAATGTCTTTCTCCCTGGTTGGATCCCATGAGATGGCTGGGCAGGGTGATGGCTTGAGGACAGCTTGGCCGTACTCCTCTCTTCCTTTCTTCTGGGCTGTTTGTATGTCTGCACAGCATCTGAGAGGTGTGATTCTCAGCTTGGCTAGATGTACATGCGCTAGCTGTGCTGGCGATAACATGCTAAAAATAACAGTGGGCAGGGCTGCGACCTTTCACACTGGCTGCCTGCATACACTTGTGGACAGAGTCCTCATTATGTGCTCCGGTGAGTGGCCTGATTCCCTGCCCATGCCACTGTGCCAGCATGCTTTTACAGTGAGCATACTAGCCCAGGCATGGCTAGTCATTCTCTCTACTTAAGCTGGGAGTAACAGCTCTGCTGCAGGGATTAATACTTTATTTGCCTTATAAAAGAAGAAGTGGCAGCAACCCCTGTAATTAGGTTGCCTAATGCTTCCTGTTGCAAAACAAACTCTTGCAGCCTTTATTTGAAGGGCTCTCACCCTGCCTCATTTGCAGCTGGACTTTTAAATTTGTTATGGGGTTAGGTCTGGGGTCAAAGAGGTGTCTTTGTGCCAATAGAAATGCCTTCATTTAACTGAAGATTACTATTTCCCACATGTGGTTTAAGTTTGTTTCTGCACTAGGACCCAGCCCTTCAACACTCTCTTTCATTGCACGCATGCTGCCCCATCTACATTTGATACACAGTTCAAATTCTGGATGGAACACAAAGCAAATGGTTCTTCCCCCTGCTGCTTTTCACGACCAAGGGGAGTGTGTATTGCACTGGGAACCAAATACCTGGAGTTCTAGACTCCTTCTTCCACAGACTCGTGTTAATAATGCTGTACCTTTCACCATTCACAGGGTCTCATACTGGACGGAGAGATTGCACAAACTTGAAATAAAACCTAATGCTTTTAATATGGCAGCTCCAAATCCCATTCACTCAGCCACCCTGCCTCAGAAAGAAAAAACACCTGCCATATCTTTGTCCTTGATTGTGTCGTCTGTAAAATTAGGTGACTCGTGAGTCGTGAATAAGTAATCCATCGTTGCCTCAGTGTGTTATGCTGGATCCTCCTCTAACGTCTGGCTCACATAGGGTAAGAACGTTGTCCTTCTACTAGCCATAGTAGTTAGTGCTTAGCTCCAGTAGTAAAGCTATGTGATGTGATGCTAAAATTTAAGGGGGGAGGAAGCAGTTGTTACATTTGCTCAAAATAGAATTTGTTTTTATCTTGCTACTTTCTAACCCCTCTCCAGTGAATTATATACAAAAGCTTGTGTTAAACTGAAGATTTGTAGCCCGAGGACTGCTCAAATTTTTGTCCCTGCCTATACCAATAGCTCCGGTGGCCTATTGCAGAGCTGACTGGATGCAGGTCTGCCACTTCCATGCTTCCTTCAGGCTCCAACATGATCCCTGTCTTTTGACTGGTCCTTCCTGGAAGTCCCCCTGTGCTGGGGGCAGCTTTGTGAATTGGACTATATAGATTGTGGGCTCGGGAAGCTGGTTCATCAATTTCCCAAACTTTTGAAAGTAGAGCCACAAATCAAGAAATTGGAACCATGTGGTGTTAAAACCTTATTTTATGATTTTAGTTACCCAATATTATGTAATATTATTTATTACACAATCCTGGACATTAGGAAATATTCGAATCCAAGTTTTATTGTTTAAAACTGACCCAGAACGTTGCTTTTCAAGCTTGCTGTAGCATTAAACCAAATCTATGCTACAAAGTCTTGTCAGAATAAGTGTGTCAGTAAGGAGTGTGAAAGAATTGTGGCACTAACTGACATAGCCATGGTAAGAACCCACTACTCGCCATGCAGCTGTAACTTACACCAGCAAAAGAGTCATTTTACCAACATAGCTTGTGTGGTTCAGAGAGGTGGTTTATCTGTACCAGCAAAAGACCTCCTTTTGCCATTATAAGCTGCCTTTTCACTAAAGCCTTTGCAGCGTAGAGTAGTTCTTAAGTGATTTTTAATAGTTATTTGCTAAGTGACAGCATCTAACAACATCTTGAGTCTGCCTTGCAACTAGTTGCTAGGATGGGTCCGTGTTCTTCAGCACAGTTTTTTCAAACCTAAGTTTCATTTTGGAGAGAGAACCCATCACTGATGGGTTTTGGTTTTGATGACTGCTATAGAAGAGAATCCTCTCTCAGTGACAGGGCATCACAAATGCATATCTATTGTTTGGAACCCAGTGAAGATATTCCCAGCTGACGCCCTGTAAAACTCTGGAAGTAATTTTCTGAATGAATGGGGCAGTAAACAGCTCAGGGCTATTTACGCTCTCTGCAAACTCAGGCATATATCACTACATTATTTATGCTTGGGTCACGTTTTGAAGGGGTTTTTCAACCATAACAACTGGAGACTTAATTAAAAAAACCCAAAAAAACGAAAGCTGAAGAGACTCTGAAGAACAGATGAGAGATGGGTTAGCAGACCTTTGTGAGTCCTTTGCATCCACCGCTTTGGTAAACACAGGTTTAAACCAACTTTTAATTATAACAACTGTAGAAAATTATTTTTTATTAGAACTTTAAAGAGTCCCTAGCGTTTACTCTTTTACTAAACACACACACAGAAGAAATAACAGGTAAAGCATTTTAAACTTTGAAAATGAGGTGAAATTTTCATTTTAACATTTTTTCTTATCTCCTTTCCATTTGATTATATCGACCAGATCACTAGCTGGAGCAAACTCCATGCTTGAACTTTATAATGCATGCGTACTACTGACAGGAACTCGGGCCGCTTTAGGAAGTGACTGGATGTTTGTGCTCTGGTGACTTTGATTTCATTGTTTCATTAGGGCATGAACAGATGCACCACAGTCACCCCTGAGTCTGAAGAGCGAGGTATCTTCCTTCCTCCAGCAGTCAAATCCATACCTGTGCGTATCTCAAATATTCTCATACTTTTCAGCAGCCTGAGACTAAACTCTAGCATCAGCCGCACTTCTCTATACTCTATGCAAAGACCAGCAGGATGGCCACATTAGGAATTAAATGTAATTGCAGAAAGAGTCGGGAATACAAAGTCCCTTTGTGTGTGTGCGTTCCAGAGGCTTTCATGGTACAACTGTACCCATGTGTACATTTACCTAGTGGTGTGGACTGTACTCTGGAAACGTTGTGAGTTACAGAAGAAGGTGTGATTGCCTTGTACTATGCCTGCAGGCAAACTCCCAGCAGCGCTGTCGTTCTGTTGCTCATTGTGACACAATACTGTGCACATTTCAGCAACTGAGCATGGTGCTGGTGTTGGGCCTGGGAATTACAGTTGTCAGCGCAAACCTCATGCGTCCATGCTTGAATGGGATATCAGAAAACAGGGTAGCTTAGGCCTGCCTGCCCTTCTGTGTCGGCTGTGGATGGACAGAGTGAAGGATTGGGGTGGGACCTCATTTAAACAGGGGGAAGAGGGTTAGATCCAAACTCTCCACACAGCTCCCTTGCTCCTTTACCAGCTTGTGTGCTAACCCATTTCCGCCAGCAGGGCCACTATTCCACTACAAACCCTTTTATAATGAAGAGCACACTGCCTCTTTGACTGACTACCCCTTTCCCTGTGCAGCTTGTCTCAGGGCAGAGGAAAGGGTGAACTCCCACGTGGAAATGCTGGGGGATCTGTGATGAGCGAGCAGGGTGGTAGCGGTGGGCTTTTACTGGGGAGCAATCCAGGAGGGCTGTGTCGTTGCTGCAAGTTTGTCCTTTGGCTCGTGGAAGATTGGAGGATTAAGAGGGTATCGCATTGTGTTAGCCCCTGAGAACCTTCAAAGGGTTCTCTCCTTTCCCTGGACCCCACCCCACTCATAGTGTGTCTCCAGACCTTGGCCGTATTCTGTGGTGGTTGTGGTGTAACAAGAACAGTGTCAATGGGGATATTTCCCAAAGTGAGAACAAGTCACTGTGGCTTCTGGGAGACCTCAGGTGTGGGGAGGGAAATAGGTTTGTGCTGAAGGTCCCTTTGTGCTGAAGGTCCCTTGTCTGCTGCGGTTTGGGGCGTTCAGCATGTTGTTCTAGAACAAAATCCTTTAAAAACTACAGAAGGTGCAAGGGGCGTTGCTCCTCTTGACTGTGTTCTCTCCACTAGATCTCGGCACTGAAGCAGAATGGACTCCTGCAGGCACTGGCAGAGGGAGCCAATGGGCACTCAGAAACTGGTAAGCTGTGTTTGAATGTTTCTACTTCATGTCCTGTTGCCTTCCAATTAGGGATGTAAGCGACTAATCGACTGGTTGACTATCTGATAAGCAAAAGCTTATTGGATAGTCGACACACTAGTCGGTTCCAGCAAGAGGGGGGCAGAGGAGATGTGCTGGAGGGAGTCGGCTTAAAAGCCTGTTCCCCCCCCAGTTCCGTCGGAGGGGGCAGGAGCGCAGTGGTGGCATTCCACCTTTGAAATGTACAAGAGTCCTCGCTGGGGCTCTCGTACATTTCAAAGAGTGAAATGTGTGGAGCCTGAGTACCCCGCTGGCCCCAGGCTCCATGCAGCTTTTCAGTCTTTGAAATGCAGAAGACCCCTGCTGAAGCTCTTGTACGTTTCAAAGGCTGAACGCCGTGCGGCACTTCTGCCTTTGAAATGTCGCAACAGCCCACCGGGCTCTTGCTACATTTCAAAGAGGAAGCATTTGTCGACTAATCGAATAGTCGATGGAAATACCTCCACTATTCGATTAGTTGATTAATTTTAACATCCCTACTTCCAGTACCGGAGGGGCCAGTGTGTTCCAGCAGTGGTTGCAACAGCCTGGTGCTTCTCTTTCTGCCTGCCGAACAAACCCTGTCTGTTCTGCTGATGGCTTGGCCAGAACTTCGCTACATGCCACAGGTTCAGATTGTTGAGCACTTGGTATTCTTGGCCTAAAACTCCATGGCATTGCTCCAAGGCATTGGTCAGGCTTTCTGGCCTGAACATCTGCTCTGAGTTTGTCTCTGACATGTGGGTCAGCTGTTACTCTGCATCCCCAAAGCACCAGCCTGCCTTTCTGTCTGTTAACTAAGCATACGGCCAGAAGAACTGCCATGGTCCGTCCTTCCCTGCCCCCTTTGGGGTGGCTTGGCCCTTTTGCAAGTGTGCTGTGGAGAGAGGCCTTTGCCTGCAGTCCCCCCCCGAGAGATCTAATCACAAAATGCCCCCTGCACTTGCTGGTATTCTCTCCTCTCTGGAACTGGGTGAGTTTGCTGCAGGCCTCTTGGCCTGAATGGGAGATCATCAAGGCAGGAGCCATCAAGGAATCTGCTGCTGTTCAGCTTTCTATCAGTGTGTGTCCATCTTGTTCTGTGATAAAACAGAACATGAAGTGAGACCCTCAAAGGTGGCCGAGTGTCAGGTCCCAGGAACTGTGGTACTCTTTATCTGCCGGCTGATGGAGGAACAAAGCAAACAGCTGTCCTGAGAGTTCTAGCGGTCACTAACCATCCTCGTGTCTTTTTTTCTGCCAGAGCCTAGTGCAGAGGTGCTGCGAGCACAGGAAGAATGGGAAGCTGTGGAAAATGTCCAGTCAGGTACAGATAACGGCAGTGGCACCCATTATATCTCTCAGTAGCACCGAAGAGAGATACCGACGGTTGGTCAGTCATCACGGGATTGTCGCTTGCCCTCATCTCCTGGACTGGGTTCTTCTGTCTCATTCGTCAGTTTCTGACCTAATATTTCTTCAGTTTTTGGCCCTTTTTCACATGTATTCTTATCCATTGTCACATACTCTGTTACCTAATTTTCCTCCAGTCAGTATTCAACACAGTACTCACTGATTTTACATAATCTGTTCATTCCGCATGCACAGGCTTTAGTCACCTCTGTCTACATTTATCTTGCTAAGATTGCAGTTCCTGAATCATGTTGCCCCTGGGTCCCCTATTCCTAAGTTCCTTGGAAAAAGGAGCTTTTATTTATCATGCCACATTTGTGCCTCTTACTTACATCTTCTAGCACAACAGACTACGGTACTTGCCTTGACAACATTATAATTTTAAACAAATCAAATGATATCAAAAATAACTTGACAACATGAAAAATATACTTATGCCATGCAGAGCTTTGGCCCATGTGGTGTTATGCATATGCTTACCTACGCTCCGTAATTACCGCTTATTAAAAAGATAGCTAAAGAAACTTTCGGAACTTACCATTAGCAGTTGTTCATTTCAGAGGTATAGCTGTATATTGTAGATATCGTATACAGTACACCGCATGCAAGTTATTTATGTACATTGTTCTTCCCCTTCATCTTTTAGGAGGGGGATATTTGAGAGCACAATAGAGCTCTTGAATGTTAACATGTTTGATCTTCTGCAAACAAAAGTTTGTCGTGGGATTTTTATTTTGCTCAAAGTCCAAAGTTTTTCCTGTTACAAATGTTTGTGCGCTCTGGTTTCTAGGCCTTGGGGGTTTTCTACTCTATTCTATTTGTCACCAGCGCGCCATTTGGTATATTAGTGCTGAGGGGGAGATGGTGACAGGCCTGCCAGTGATAGCAGAGCAGTAAGGCTGCAGAGCTGGGGCACTGACATCTTCAGAGGGGGTGAAGCACAACACACAGACTGTGGCATTGGCAATGGAGCGTCTCCTTGTCTGATGCTGCAGGGGACACTGATGCAAATCTTACCCTCAAGCCCTGCTTGCAGGCCTTCCTGTGGGCTGCTAAAGAAGCATTTGCAAAGCAGCTCGTCAGTGAGGTCTATCCATGCAGATTCCTACCAGGTCTGGCCTAGTGCAGATACAACACATATTGTACTTGCTCTGAGGATCTTAGTGTGGTGTGAAGATGAGGGGCCTGATTCTCCTCTTGCTTATGCAAGTTTTACACTAGTGCATGGCCACTGGTTCCTTTGGAGCTGTTCTTGCATCTCTTGCATGAGGGGTGCTGGCATGTGTGGGGCAGCTCATGTACCAAGTTCCATGTGTGTGGATTGTGTTGGGAGGGAGCCGTGTGAACGCCTGGATGCTGGGGGACATGGCTGGAGTGTGCCGTGCTCTGCTGATGCCCAGCTGGTAGATGGTTTCTTAGGGACTGTTACCAGGTTGGGCAAAAAGCCAGGGGTGCATAATTCCCAACTGAAGTGGGAGCTGGGCATAGCAGAGAATTGGACTGGTAGACCTTGAACCAAAGCAGAGTGGCTGATGCAGACTCTGCACGGATGCCTCCATGCAGCTGAAACCTTCTTCAGGGAGAAGGGAGATGTCCTTCGGACGTACCCAACATTTGATGTGTTCCCTTCCAAACCGTGACCTTTTTTAGCTTAGTATTCCCCAGTAGCTTTGTCTGTCAATTATCTTCCAAACTGGGGGCTCTGACCAAAGTCCCATTGATATCCCAGATACTCTGAGTGCTCCCACTGTCCCAAGGCATGCCTCTTCTTAGGACTAGGACCCTACCAAATTTATGGCCATGCAACATGTCATGGACTGTGAAATCTGTCCTTTTGTGCGCCTTTTCCCTATGCTGTGCAGCTTTCACCGAGGAGACCAGCGTTTCTCCAATTGGAGGCCTTGACCCAAAAAGTCAGGGGATCACAAGGTTATTTTAGGAGGGTAATGGTATTTGCTGTCTTCATGGCTGGCAGCTGGAGAATGGTGGTTGTAATGTTGGCCAGCTGCCCAGCTCGGAAGGTAGTGCCCCACCAGAAGTGCAGAAATAAAGGTGGCCATGCCATGCCATGCCATCCTTCCTTCAGAGCTGGGCTCCTGGCCAGCAGTCGCCGCTCTGAAGCTGCCAAGCTCGGAAGACAGTGCTGCTGCCAGCAGCTGCACAGAAGTAAGGGGAGCAGTGGTACCGCAACCCTCCCTACAATAACCTTGCAGACCTCATGCAACTCCTTTCTGGGTCCAGACCCCTACAATTACAACACCGTGACATTTCTGATTTAAATATCTAAAATCATGTAATTCACCAGATTTAAAATCCTGTGACTGTGGAATTGACCAAAATGGACAGTGAGTTTGGTAGGCCCTGACAAGGCAAGTCTGAAATAGCGACCACGTCCATCTCCTGTCCAGTGTGCTGTGGGCAAGCTGAGTGGGAGGTATCTCTGATGTTGTGCTTGCAGGCCTAAGTTTGGACACAGGTGGAAAAGATCTTGTAGGAAAGTAGGAGGCCTGGCCTGCCACTAGCTCAGCGTCTCTGGAAGGCCAGTAGGCAAAGCTTAGTGTGGTTGATGGGGAAGAGAAGCTGGTGGGAGCGCAGGGCTTTTCAGGGAGCCAGCTGTGACTCTCAACGGGAGGAGACTCCTTGTGAATCCCAAGCAAGACTGTTCTCTCTCACCTTTGCAGGGATTGTGGGGATGTCTGCTGGTCACATGCCCCTGATTGCCTTCAATGAAGCACTGCAATATTTCCAGACAGCTGACCTGTCAGAGTGCAGGGTACGTACGGGCTCCTGGGACTGAGCGATGTAGCGTGGTGTGTGGTGTTAGCACTGTGCGGACAGGATCTCGTTAGTCCTGGGCCACTTCCCTGCCGGGAATATTTTACTGAGACGCAGGGAGGTGAAGTGGCTAGTAAGAGGCCACAGAGTGAGGCTGGACTGAGCTGAGCTGAGGCTAGAACTCAAATTTTCCTGGTCAGAGGCAGCCTCCCCCATTTTGCCCCTGTTTCCTATTATCCTGTCTTCTGCCCCATCCCAGACATCCCCCTATCTGCTTCCAGCCTATCCCTCTCTGGTCCAATCCTTCAGTGTATGCCCGCTACTGTGTCTGCCCCTTACCACCCAGCATTTGAGTCGTATTGCTTCCTCCTCCTTTGCTGCTTGGGCACTAAGAGGGGGAGCACTGGCAGCACAGGTGGGAGTCTGCTTTCCCTTACTTCTGGTCATTGGTACCCCAGTGTCTGAAGGCCAGGAGGAAGGTTCATGCCCATCCCCTGTGCTTCTGGGCCAGAGCATGATCAGTGCAACAGAACGTTCAGAGAGTGCAGCTGCCACACTCCTACAAACCTCTTCTGAGCTTGTGCAAATGGCGATTTACAAAGGCATGTCATTCTTCTAAACCTTGATGAATTTTCCTGGGGGTAACAAATGGAACCTCTCCAGCCCCAAGGTTTCTATCCTGGGCCAGAGCATGTGGTGCAACAGAGAGCGTTCAGAGAGTGCAGCTGCCACACTCTACAAACCTCTTCTCTTCTGAGCATTGCAAAATGGCGATTTACAAGGCATGTCATTCTTCTAAACCTTGATGAATTTTCCTGGGGGTAACAAATGGAACCTCTCCAGCCCCAAGGTTTCTATCCTGCCAAATGTCGAGTCTGCCCTGCACGTACCCCGACACTTCTCTTTGTATCATCCTTTTCTTAGAAAAAGATCCAGCCGACGGTGCGAAGGCGAGGGCTGTCGGCCATTACTCACTTCTTCTTTGGTCCCCCCCGGCTCCAGCAGCAACTGCAAGGTGAACGGGATCTGGCCTTGGCAATAGCCCAGGGTGAGTATTCCCTCCTAATGAGGGGGATGAGTTGTGCCCAGCCAGTTTAATCAGCCTCCCTTGGGTGAGTGGTGTTGGTTACGTGCCCATGATTGAAGCGTGGTCCGTACTCCCCTCAGTTGGTGTCCTGAAGCGCAGTGCCTCCACCACGCTGCTGCCTGTGTACCTTGGGCTGTGACCTTTCAACAGCCATTTTGTGCCCTCTCTCCCTAGCATCCTCCCTCTCCAGCACACCAGACATCGCAAGTCGCTGGGTCACACGTTCATGCTACAGAAAGAGACAGCCTTTGTGTGGGGGCCTCTGTATGGAGTAGGGTTTGAATATGGCCCTTGGAAATACCAGCTTCCTGCTAGTACCACATCCCCGCGAAGGTCCCCCAGATCTGGGCGGTCTCTGAAGAGGGTTGGCCGGTTTAGAAATCTCTCCTCTTCATAAGAGGATAGAGGAAGTCAGCTGTTGTGATGGTTACATGGCAGTATCTGCTAAGCGGGCGGCAGGTCCAGAGGTTAGAGTGCTAGCCTGGGAATTCACTGCTCTGCCCCAAACTTCCTGTGTGTTCTTGGGCGAACCACTTTGTCTTTCTGTGCTCCGTTCCCCGTTGTAGTAGCACTGCTCTGCCTCCCAGGGCGGCTGTGCGGGTGAATCAATTGGGTTCAGATACTCTGGCGGTGGGGCTGGATACATACCGTAGATGGAAATAAATGATTCAAACTTGCATTAAGTTCAGTGAATTTCTGTCACAGAAACGTAAGCACTATCTCACTAGGTTAAACCAGTAGTCTTGTCCTATTCTGTTCAAGTTCTACTGTGCTCCTCGCTGTAGTATTAGAGCGCCTTCCAGCAGTGCGTTAAGCAGTGTGACTGGTCTGTTGCATGGTATGTGTTCTCTTGCCCTCTCCCCAGGGGAAGAAGCCAGTGTGTCTAGGGAAGTGACTTGGTTGGTGCGGTGTTTTGTTTAAACATATGTGTTACTCTGTATTTAGGATAGAGGGCAAGGCCAAGGAAATGCATGTCTCCCTGGGAGTGGAAGGTGGGGAAGATTGGGGTTTCTTGCAGAGTTTCTTGCAGAGTTTTGGGGCTGGCCCTGCAAAGCTCTGTTTCCTGCACAGAGGCGCTCCAACCCTTCCTGGGGAGTTCCACGTGCGGCATCTCTGTTCCAGGGGTCAGCACCGGCTGTGTCGTAGGAAAGTGCAAAGACCCCCTGCACCTGGCTGCTAGTCTTCCTTCGGGGAGACTCTTTCTAAAGCTGAGGTGTATGAGGACTGGCTTGTGCCCTGAATCTTGGAGACTTCCATCCCTTCCAGAACTCCTTGGGTGTCTTCTAATCCTTCTAGTCACAGAATCCCGGGGAGGGCAGAGACCTGAGGAGTCATCGAGTCCAGCCCCCTGCCCAAGGCAGGACCAGCCCCAACTCAATCAGCCCAGCCAGGGCTTTGTCATGCCAGGACTGAAAAACCTGTATGGATGGAGATTCCACCCCCTCCCTGGGTAACAGATCCCAGCGCTTCCTTACCCGCCTAGGGAAATTGTTTTTCCTCCTCTCCCACCCAGACCACCCCCACTGCAAGTAGGCAAGCCGGATGATCTTGTTATCCACTTAAATGTCTAGTTCTTCTGTGAATCCATTTAACCTGCAGAGTGGTGGGGGTGTTTTTGTTGTTGTTTTTGCCATGTCTCCGTGTTGGTGCTTTAGAGAAGAGGGATGTTCATTGTCAGAGAGCTGATCAATGTTTTCTGTACAGGTGGCTTGGATAACAATGAGCGAGTGCACATGCGGATCCTGCAGACCATCTACAAGAAACTAACAGGCTCCAGGTTCGATTGTCCCCGCTATGGTGCCCACTGGGAAGAGCTAGGCTTTCAAGGTATGGGAGGCAGTGAAGAGAGGTTGAAGTCTGTGGTACAGAACTCTGAGGATGGGATCCCCTATTCTCACTCCGGCCCTGTGGCTGAAGTGAGCCAACACCGATGTAAAGGATTCTGGGTTTGTTTCCTCCATTCCCCTGCTGCTACTCTCCACTGCTGATCTGGCACCTTTTGCTGTCCCAGCCCGCGGTCTGACATGCCAGCCAGCCAGTCAGGTGCTGATACGCCAGTTTCTGCTGCCCCCACTGACTTGGTTACTGCTGGCCCAAGGAGATGCCATTAGCTTAGCTGGTCCACCATGTGTTCCTGGTTGACCATTGCTGCTTGTTGTTGGTGAACTCTGTGAAAAATAAACCCTCTCTGGGAGGTTTGATTTGGTAGGAAGGCACTGACCGCAGCTCCGCAGCTAAGGCTGTGTTAGGGTTGACCTGTACAGAAGGGATGCAGCCTCTTTTTGTGCAGTATAACACCCCAGCAAACATATAGCACTTCCTCTGCAGCTACAGAATGATTTTCTGAGGCATTACAAACCGCTCCATTAATTAGAGTTGCCCCTTTCCTAAAGAATCCAGTTTTTAATAAATGTATCTTGTGCAATCTTCTCTTTGTCTGGAATGCATTTCAGGCACAGACTCTTTAAACCCTCCACGTAGTTGAAGTTAATTGAGCTCCTGTGCAAAGCCTTCATTTGAAAAATGTCAGTTGTAGTTAAGGAAAGTTGTTAATGGGGGTTGTCTCTAATTGCTATGACGATATGGACTGTGGACAGAATGAGGCCTGGTGCGTGCTACAAAGATCAGTTGCTATGAGCCACCTTGCTCTGAGCTAGCTGTGCGTGTGTTTCCCATCAGCAGGAGTGCCTCGCTGTGGTGACGGTCACCCCCTCCTCCCGAGCAGTGTTGAGCCCTTGCTACTTAACTGAGGTTGATGCAGTGTGAGTGTAGACACTGCATTACCTATGCCAATCCTCCTGGTCCTCCAGCAGCTGACCCACAATTCTTCATACTGACCACTCTGGTCATAGCTATGAACTCCACTGCCAGGGGTCATAGGAGGGCTGGATCCTATAACACCTTCATTGAAATGCCTTTTCCTGATTGTCCAGTGTGATGAGCACACCTAGCTGCTCTCCCTTGTTCTGTGCAGCTGCTAGCCACCCGTGCTGGCTACGTGCTCCAAGCATGGTGTAGCCTGGAGTAGACAGGAGATATGTGGTCTCCTGGGTCTGTGGGGAGAAGAGACTCTGCAGGCACAGCTATGGATCACCCGAAGAAGTGTGAAGGTCTATGAGCAGACTGTACGGAGGATGCAGGAGAAAGGGTATGACAGATCCGCAGCAGAGCCGCGTGGAAGCAAAGGAACTGAAGAAGGCATATCAACAGGCCGGTCAATTGCTGAGCCACAGACCTGCCGCTTTTACCAAGAGCTGCATGTGGAGACCTTCAACCCCGCCCTTCCCCGACCACTGTGAGTACCTTTGAGGAGCCAGAGAAGCAGAGCCCTGCCATGAACAACAAGGGAAGAGGAGGATGGGAGACAAGCAACCGGGGGGCTTGCTATGCCACAATGCAGGACCCTTCTGGGACACCACACCAGTCAGTCTTGACACAAGAGCACGGGAGACCCAGTGCTGGGGAAGGAACTTGGGTAAGTGTGTAAATGTATTTCACGTTACCGTGATTACTGCTAGTGCCCCCAGCTTAGCGGAGCACCCCTGCGAAGTTGTCATGAATTTATTCACCCAAGAAGGCGGTGGTAGAACAACGGAGAGGTGGTTCTCTGCTCTTGTTCCCCCGTGGAGCTGGGCAGGGGTTGCCATGTGCAGCAGTTTGTTTATGTGCACGGGGGTGTCTGTTGAATCCTCCCGAGGAATCCTGATGTATCTGCAGTCCTCTCCCAAGGGCTTCTAGGGTTGGCAACTTTATTTTTCCTCTGCAGTCAGATGCTTTCCCATGCCGATTGGCACCATTGCAGTAAACAGGCTAGTGGCATGTGGGCTCGGGCAGCTCGGGGGTGCCAGCAGCAGCGGTATTTTCTGTGCCTTGGTTACCCTCAGGAGTGAGAGATCCGTCAAAATTCACTGCTGCCTGTGGGAAATGGTGCCGGTATTCAGTGCCATGGCCCAGTACTGAGTAATTCCCTCCTCGGCTCCCTCCACCACGGCTGCCGCTGAGAGCCGTGCTGTATGCACACTCTCAAGCAGAAGTGCCAATAAGCAGGTCTTGTTAAAATTGTGGGGCAAAGAAATCTGAACCTTAACTTTTGCTTTCTGGAGGGACTGAGCTCACAGCAGTGCCTCTGCATGCTTTATTTGTAGCTGCTCCTTTGTGGCCCGGAGGGGTACCCCCTCCGCACCTGCAGAACGCCTGAAGCAGATGAGGAGAAAGAAGAGGGCTTGAGATGTGTTCAGCGAGGGTCCTGCAAGCTAGTGCTGCATCAGAGGGTGAGCAGAGGGCCTGGAGGGTGAATACTGCCGACTGTAAGAAATGGACAGGAGAAAAGTCCAGGAATCCCAGCAGGAGAGGGATCTTCACCAGGACATAATGGGGTGACTGACAGCAAATACAGATGCTATGGACTCTTGTGGACCTACAGGCTCAATAATAATGGGCTCGCCTCCCTTTGCAGTCCTCGGAGCAGTCCATTTTAGCATCCTCCTTCCCCCCGAACATGGCACATGGCATCCAGGACCGAATCCCTACTCCTACCTCTTCACCCGGGGCAGTAAGGACAACCGCAGCATCACATACAATGACCTGTGAGAGCCACAGCTGCTGTACATGTAGCCAAAATGGACACGAATGTTCTTTCTCCTCGGTAAGCGCCGTAATGTTAACTTACTAGGGTTTTATTGTGCCTGCTTTTAAAATGGAAAGGCTTTTTTATGCTGGTTTGGTTCCTCAATAAAACTATTTTTTGGACAATATAATTCATCTGTGCAGCGTATGTTGGAAACTAATAGAGCGCCTCGCAGTACTGAAAGCACCCATCTACTTTGTACAGCGTGACACAACTTGCAGGATCAGTGACACGCACAGTGTAATAACTGTAAGTGTACAGCAAGTACCACAGAATGAATAGGCACCGTGACAGTGTTCTAGTCATGGCTGCACATCTAACAGGGCCCAGGGCCAGATAGAGCGCAGTCCAACACAGGCGTTACTGTGACTCCCTGGCAAAGGGCTCTTGCAAGGTCTTTTGCAGCTGTACAGCTACTCCACTAGCCCTTGTGGCTGTTCAAATTCAGCAGACAGCTGCTCCATGTCCCCCCTCCTCCCTAGCAGCATTTTCCCCCCCTTTGCCTCACAGATACTGCATAGGATGCAGCAGGCAGCTATAACCACGGGGGTATTTTTCTCACAGAGATAGTTAGGTGAGTGAAAAAGGCCAACACCTCCTCAGCTTACCAAACGCACGTTCGGCTGTCATTCCGCACCGGCTGAGCTGGGAGTTCACTCTGCCTTTGGCACTGCCAAGTGGCCAGTGTACGGCTTCATGAGCAAGGGGTAGGCTGGGTCCTCCAGGATCACTGTGGGCAGTTTGGCATCACCAATGGTCATCCGCTGGTCAGGAAAAAGAGCCTCTGGTTTCAGCTTTCTGACAGTTCTGTGTTCTTAAAGACGTGCACATCATGCACCTCCCCTGACCAACCAGCACGGATGTCTGGAATGCATCCCTGGGGATCCACCATTGCTTGCATTACCACACACATAGTAGTCCTTTCGGTTGTGCTGTGGCAAAGTATGCTGATGCCAAGATGGGGGTATGTGTGCCGACTATTGTGCACGGCAGTTTAGCAGCACAGTTACTGCAAATCCTTCCAGTACGTCCTGCACGTGGCTGAGAGTCACAGTCCTGTGTAGTAAGGGACCGACAATGGCCCTGCAGACTTGTATGAAAACTGCCTCCTTTCTGTGGATATCCAACTGCAGAATGGCTTTCCCATTGGCCGGTAGCAATCTGGCACTGCAGGTTGCCATGGCAGGATTGCTGCTTGCTTCTGCATTTTCAGTCCGGTGTCCCTGTGAGCGCGACACACAGGTGGCCTTTTGATCCTACCAGCCAGTGCTCGTTTATTGAACCTAGAAACGGTGCTCCACCATCTACAGCTGCTCTGTTAACGCCACCACTAGCCTTGCGTTGGCTTTCGTTATGCCCCACAGCTCTCTGTCGTCCAGGAAAGCATCCCGTTCCCTGGGAAGTCCGTTCTTCTTGCAGCTCTGTGAATCCGAGTCATGATTCCTGTACGTGCAACTCTCACGACAATAATGCAGAGCTGTGCAGGCTCTGGGCTTCCCTCAGAGATGGCAGACCGTGGGGAGGGCCGCGTGGGTTTATGGGATTGTTTTTAAAAGCATGAAAATTATGGCATATTGAGGACATTATAGGGTGTGTCTAGACTACAGGGTTTTTTCGACAAAAGTGAACTTTTGTCAACAAAACTATGCCTGCGTCTACACTACAGCCGAGTTCTGTCAACATAATGTCGACAGAACTTGGCGGTTTTGTTAACGGTGGTAAACCTTATTTTACGAGGAATAACACCTTTTGTTGACAGAGTTCAGTCAACAGAAGGCGTTATTGCATCTACACTGTCCTTTGTGTCTACACTCTCATGTCGACAAAGCGGCTTGCTTTGTCGACAGAACTGGATGTAGTCTAGACGCTCTTTGTCGACAGAAGCTTTATCGATAGTATCTGTCGACAAAGCCTCTGTCGACAAAAGCCTGTAGTCTAGACGGACCCTATGGGATGGATAAAGTTGCAGGCTGGGAAGCTGACCCTTTGCTCCTGGTTGCCCTAGTTTAAGTTGTTTTTGCCCCTCTGTGTGTTACCAAAACTTCCTGAGAAACAGTGCACTGAAAGGTGGCTGTTTGCACACTGGGATACCTACCCATGATGCACTGCACTGTGCATTGACACAAGCACTCCTGGTGGCTACACACATCATTGACACAAGCCAAGTATGCATATGTTCAAGCAATATACTAACGGTGGCAGCTTTATGCCAACGTAACTTGCATTGACCAAAGTTTGTGGGGTAGATGTGACCTAAAGTAAGTGACTTGGGCAGCTATTAAATAACATCAGAGTGAACTCATCAATCCTCACACATCCTCTGTAGCTAATTTGCATATTGCAATCCCATTGGTTGTACAGGTGGGACCTCCCTGGTCCAGCACCCTTGGGACCTGAACAGTCCCAAACTATAGAATTTGCTGGACCAGGGGAGGTCAAGGCTCCCCTCCAGGCTGTCAGCCCTGCTTCTTGCTCACCCTGCTGCTCCTAGCCCTGCCGGGGCTGTGCTCCCTTTCCCTCCTCTCCCTCTGGGGCCGGTGCTGCGCTCCCCACCGCGTTGGCCCTGGGCCCAGCTGTGATCCTGGGCGTCACTCTGGACTGCTCTCCTGGTTGTCGGCCCTGCTGCCTGTGGCCCGGCCTGGGCTGCAGTCCCTGCTGTGCTGGTCTCTGCTGGCCAGGCCTGCGCTGCTTAGTGGAAATGCAGAATTCAGTGGCTGATCGGGCACAATCCCAGTTCCCTGAGATGAATGGGGCGGTTCACAGGTTGCAGCCTGACTGGAAATTCATGCAACTCTCAGTGCATCAGTTAATGCTTAGATGATGTTTTTGAGGTTTTCTCAGCAACCGTAAGGGCTGGCAGTGGACAGGGATTGTAGAATGTAGATCATGCCCCAAAGCAGGGACACAGTAAGACAAGGAGAGCATGTACTGAGCGAGTCAGGACAGAGGCATACGTGGCTTACCTGCTGTATGTTTTTTGTACTCAAGGTTTGGATCCTGGGACAGACCTACGTGGGACCGGATTGCTCGGGTTAATGCAAATCCTGTATTTTGTAATGGACTCCCGGACGTTACCCCTAGCTCGAGACATTTTCAAGTTATCCCAGCATGAATCACAGGCATGTCCTTCCCTCTTCGTGTCTGACTCTGGGTTGGGATGTATTTATTACTAGCAGATGTAACACTAGCACTGGTGTTGCTCAGGTCCTTATTTATTTATTTTTTAATTAAAAGGAAAATGTACATACTTTATTTAAATGATGGGGCTCAGGGCAGAGGGTGGGGGGTGCAGGAGTCAGGAGGGGTGGGGGGGCTCAGGGCAGAGGGTGGGGGTGCAGGAGTCAGGACAGGAGTTGGGGGCTCACAGTAGGGGATGGGAGGTGCTGGAGTCAGGGCAGTAGGCTCAGGACAGGCTTGGGTATGTGTGGGGCTCATGGTAGGGGATGGGGTGCAGGAGTCAGGGTAGAGGTTTAGGTGTATGGGGGCTCGGTAGGGGTGTAGGAGTGAGGAAGGGAGCTGGGGAGGGTGGGGACTCGGGTGGAGGGTGCTGGAATGAGGGCAGGGGTGAAGGGCTCAGGTTACAGGATTTGGTGTGGGGATGCTCAGGGCAGGCGATGGGGGGCAGAAATCAGGGCAGAGGTTTGAGTGGGGAGGCTGTAGTCAGGGCAGGGGTGGCAGAGGGACTGATGGCAGGGGACTGGCAGGATTGAAGGGTCTCAGGGCAGGAGGTGGACGGTGCTGGAGTGAGGGCAGGGGCCGGGGGGCTCAGAGCACAGGGTTCAGTATGGGGGAGGGCTCGGGGCAGGCAGTAGGGGGCTCAGGGCAAGGGGAGCTGCCAGCTGCCTCCCCTTCCCCCCAGCCTGTAGCTGGTCTCAGAGGGCAGGGCTCCAGGGACCAGACCCCCCCACCATGCAGCTGGTCCAGAGGGGGGGCTCTCTTGGGGGGTGGGAGGGTAGTCTCCTGGGTGGGAACCAGGCTGTGCTGCCTGGCCTCTGGCATAGTCCCAGGAGGCTGTGACGGAGGGTTGGGGGGCAGGAGGCTCCCCCCTCAGCACTGTTTGGGACAGGAGTCTGGCAATGTGGGAAGCCCTATCCCTGGTTGGCCACTCTCCTGCTGGTGCAGATGCCCCCAGTGATGACTCTGCAGCATAGCTCTCCCGTTGATCAGCACCCTCCCTTTCCATGTGATGGAAAACAGTCCCATTCCAGGCACATCCTGTTTTCCTGGCACAACCAAACACTGACCTTATTTTAAGTTAGGACAAGAGGAAACTGCCTACCAAATTTGGTGGTCCTAGCTCTTACTGCTTAGCTGGAGTTCTTGAACAAACGGACCTTGCAGATGGACAGACTCTCAGACAAACACGCTGTAAAATATATGTGTAGATTATTTATTAAACCTCAGGGAAAGGTAAGCAAGGAATCCTGCTTTTCGATTGGCTGTTAGGAAGACTCTTTCAAATCCCAGATTCCCTGCTTTGTATAGTTACTGACCGAGTGTGCTATTTTCCCCACAGCCCTGTTCAACATTGGCTACTTGCGCCTTGACTAAATCTGATGAGAGCAATTCCACAACCTCCCTTAGCCAAACTTGAGTCCCAGTAGCCAAACCTCGCTTAACACTTGCCCCATGTTGGCCATCAATTTCCTGCACTTGTTTTACACTCCTTGCTTATTTTGCTTTGGTGAGGGAAAAGGTGTTTTAGTCAGAGATGGGCCCATACCCCAGGTCAGTTTGATCATGGGCTCTTTAATCAAGCAGGCAAAGCAATGACCAGACCCAATGCCTGGAAACTGAAGCTAAACAAAATCAGACTAGAAATGAGCTAATTTTTAACAGGGAGGGTAACCATTGGGACAATTTACCCAGGGGCTGTAGCGGATTCTCCATCAGTGGCAATTTTGAAATCAGGGCTGAATATTTTCCTAAAAGATCTGATTGGGGAATGATGGAGGAAATTCTATGGCCTGTGTTATGCAGAGGTTGGACTGGGAGACCACAGTGGTCCCTTCTGGTCTGGGAATCTATTAATCTAGATCCAGACTTTGTATGTTCCTAATGGGAATGGGTGGAACCAGCCCCCAGATGGGAATGTGGGTTCAATAATTGGAACCAAACTCAGGGTCAGGGCTAATTGGGTTTAGCCCAAGGGAAAGAGAGGTTTCAGCTGCAAACTCTGAGCCAACTCTGTCCTTATTTGTTTATATCATTGTAGTGTAGTGCCTAGGAGTCCCAGTCATGGATCAGGGCCCCGCTGTATAGATGCTGTACAAACAGAACAAAAAGACCCCTCCACATCCCAAGACTGTACAATATTCAGGGTTTGGATTTGGGCCCATCTCTCATTATAACAGGGGCCCAAGGAAGGGCATTGTCCAGGTATTGGAGGGATGAGGGGCATTATCCGTGAGAACGGGTGGAGTTGATTTAATTCTATGTCTTTTCCAGAATTTCCCTTTCTGTGTGATGTCTGTGAATCTCACTGCGTGATCCAGGCCCTGAGGGAAGAACGTCTTTCCAGGTGAGTTCACAGCCCAGTGTGGCCCTAAAGCCATGTATGTAAAGTCCATGCTGCACTACTGAAGGCTCCATGTTCCCCTGTGCCAGGGGATCGCATTACCATTTAGTTTCGACATGCTGCTTTGTAGTGCTGAGCTGAAAATGTGTCCACATGTAGAGAGGAAGGAGCGTGTAGGTCCACTGCTTGAGCTGGGTAGCAGAGCTAATAATGGAGCACAGCGGGAAGGCTGAGCTGTTTAATGCCTACTTTGCTCTTCACTGAAAAGGTTAATAGTTGACCAGATACTTAACGCAATGAATATTACCCACACGGGGGAAGGAACACAAGCCACAACAGGAAAAGAATGGATTACAAATGAATTTGTTGTGTTCTAGTCATCAGTGGCTGTTGAAATTCATCCTAGGGTGTATATATAATACTAGCTGAAGGCCACAGAACCATTAGCGATTATCTTGGAGAACTTTTGGCGAATGGGTGAGGTCTCAAAGGCTTGGAGAAGAGCAAACATACACCTTGTCTATACTAACCCCCCGCCGTCGATATAATGTATGTGATTTCGGCTACGCAAATCGTGTGGCTGAAGTTAACAACTTACCGCCGTGTCTTGCGTGCAGTAAGATCACTGGGGGCTACTCTTCCATCTACATCGGCTACTCTTCTTGTCCTGGTGTCAACGGGAGAGTGCTCGGAGATCGATTTATCGCATCTAAGCAGACACGATAAATCGATGGCCGGTGGATCGATCGCTGCAGCGTGGATCGCCAGCGCAGTGGAGACAAACGTATAGTACCTGTTTTTTAAAAAGGGAAACAATGAAATTATAGATCGGTCAGCCTAACTTTGATAGCTGGAAAGATACTGGAACAAATAATGAATCACTTACGCATCTTGAGGATTACAGGGTTATAAGGAGTAGCTAGCATGGATTTGTTAAGAACAAATAATGCCAAACCAACCTGATTTCCTCCTTTGACAGGGTTACTGGCTTGGTGGATAGCGGCGAAGCAGCAGATGCGATATATCTTGATTTTTAGTAGGCTTTTGACATTGTCCTACCTGACACTCACTCATACACAGGCTAGGGAATATGGTCTAATGAAATCGCCATAAGGAGGGGGCAAAACTGGTTGAAAATCTGAGTAATTATTCATGGTTCACAATCAGACTGGGAGGGGACACATACTGGAGTCCCGCATAGCTCACTCCTGAGTCCTACACTAGTCAACATTTGAATTAATGACTTAGCTCAGGGATGGGCAACCATGAGTAATGGATGAGCCGCATGGGTGGCCCTTCTTCACCTCAGTGGGCTGCAGCAGCCTCCAGCCCGCTGGGGTCCCACCTGCAGCTCCCTCATCTACTCCTCTCCCCCACACGCCTCTCATACATGGGGCTCTGGAGCCCCTCTCTTCCCTACTCCTCCCCTTCCCTCCCATGAGAACAGCCTTCAGGTATATTCGGGGCTGTTATAAAAGGCACTGTGATGAATTGTTCTCCATGTCCACCCAAGGTGGGAGGAAAATATAACAGGCTTAATTTTCAGCAAGGGAGATTAGGTTAGATGTTGGGAAACACTTCCTAAGGGTAGTTAAGGCTGGAATTAGGTTACCAGAGAGTCTGTAGAATGTGGGTACAGGTGGGACGGACACCTGTGAGGGATGGTCTAGGTACCTTTCCTCTTGCCTTAGTGTTGCGGGATGAGCTAGCTGACCTCTCGAGGAGCCTTTCCATGGGAGAACACCTTGCAGCGTTCTAAATTCACTGGAAAGGAAAGGAACCTGGGCATCATTGTGCACAAGCCAGTAGACAGCCGTGGTCCGTGTACAGTTGTGGTGCCCGGAGTTATAGCGGCTAATGTCAGCAAGAAGAGGAAGGGGAGACCAAATCTCCTGCTTCATGGCTTACGCCAGTGTCTGTTAGAGATCAGGGGGAGGCCTAAAGTGGGGGCATGTCATCTCCCACCTGCTGTTGCAGGGTTCTTACCCTTTCCTCTGAGGCATCTGGTGTTGCCGTGGTCTGTGCCAGGAAACGGGGCCAGATGGAAACTTTGGGTGTGAGCCAGCCTGACAGTCCCTGTGGTACTGAAAATGTGAGGCTGAAAATTACGCAGCATCCCAGCATGGCACCTTCTGCTGGAAAGGTAACGGTTAGTTGAAGGCCTAAAGAGTTCTAAAGGGGTTATAGCAGGAAGTGCTGGGCTGCCCCCATCACAGCTGTCATAGCTGCCGTACCAGCTGTCATTCAGGAAGAAACCTGTTTCCTTCATTAACTCCCCGTGTTCACGGGGCCAGGCAGGTGTCGTCTCCGACTGGCGTAAATCTCTTTGTCAGGTGGATCTCTACGGGGTGTTTCTGTAGCGCTTGCCCCGCTGAGTCTGGGTTTGGGCTGGTTGGGGTGGGAAGGCAGAGGTGGAGATAAGCATTGGCGTCCCTGTCTCTTTCAGAGAGTGTAACCGCAGACAGCAGGTCATTGCGGTGCTGAACGATTTGTACGTGGCCACGTTTCTCCGCCTCTTCGTCGTCTGGAGGACACAACAGAAAACAATTTCTGACTCGGGCTTCGTTCTGAAAGGTGCGTTTCCCTGCCGCATTTCTAAGCAAGGGACAACAAGTTGAATGTCTGCAGCACATACCCTGCTTGTTCCATGCACTGTTCACAAGAGCCTGTCCTGCCAGCACCCAGACTAGGTGCACAGGAAGGAGGACCTTAAGTTGCCTGTTTTGACGTTATAATAGTTGCTTACATGATGTTCAAACCCTGGGAAGCTCCATTAACTCTAGGTCCAGAGTTGTTGGGTTTTAAAAGACTGTACTTGAGGTAACTGGGATTTTAATAGCCCCTTGGGGTTGTCTGTAGCGCCAGTTAATCACCTCTGAGTCTGTGTTGTAATTGCAGCGCCTGCTCTTTAGGGATAGGGCGTTGCACGAATGTGGTTTGGAAAACCCAGTGTTTGTTCTGGAGGGAATGGGTGAGGCTAGGACTTCAGTGCACCCTAGACAGAGAAGGCTCTTTGCATGTGACATGAATGCAAAATATGGAGGTTGGCTGCTGGCTGCAGGGGAAGAGTTAAGGGCCGTTGGAGGGAAAGATGCATGTGGGGAGAGCAGACGTTCTCTACTTTAGGTGTGTTCGCTCCTTCCCTTGCTTGTGTGGTTTGCTGCCAAGTGTGTGTGTGAAACGTACATGTTTCACACTACATTGTAAGCCAGGCTGGCAGCGAGTGGCCTCTCATTGAGGTGGCTTAACCCTTTCCATCCTAAGCCCCGGTTTTCGTTTGGTTAAGGCTTTGCCAAGCTTGAACCATTTGGGCTGAAATTTTCCAAGCCAGGTCTCTGCCTCGGGCTGACGTTCGACTGTTTCTGAGAACACGATGAATATTTGTGAGGGGTTCGGATATTACAGGTGGAAATTAGCAATCGTGCTCCCTGCAGGGTTGGCATGGTGTGTACCAAATAGCCACCCATTCGCTGAGGGAGGCCAGGGGCCAGTGGAAGAAATAGTAGGTGATCGTCTCTTTAAAGATTGTATCACAATGCATGTACAAGGCTGAAGAGGCTGAATTAAGGTACCATTGAGCAACCTTAATTCAACCCTTTATTAACTTTTCTGTGCTTGATTTTATAACCTTAATAACCATCTTTAAACACATTTTAAGGTAATTATATGTGTTAGTTGTAGAATTGGACAATCAATGCTATTTTCTTTCTATAAACACCAAATTAGAGAAATAGCAGGATTATTTCCCCCTGAGAGCAAAAAATAGAGAGAGGGTAAAACCTGCCTGAGAAGCGGACAGATGGATGTGTGTGTTAGGGCTGAAAAAGCATCTTTAAAAAGTAAAGCTCTGGCCACCACGAAATCCTCCATCCCTACTCCGGTGGTCTGGGCTTTCCCATCTCTTCTGATCAGCTGGGTGTGCTCATTTGGTTTTAGGGTGAAACCCCCAAGCTTGGACAATGGGGAAATGTTTTTTCCAAAGGCAGTTTTGGTGGCTTTGTCACTACAAGTTCCAGCCCTTCCTAACTAAGGGTGATGCTTACCCAGTAACTGGTTACCCCTAATGAGTGATGCTTACTGGGTAATGGGTAACAGTACCCAGAGAGCAGCCCCTTGCCTACAGCCTGCCATGGGTGGAGGACTGGTTCAGCCCTGCTGGACTCCTGGGTGGGGCTGCTGCTTTGCCAAAAGCAGCTGGACTGGAGCAGCCCCTGCCTGCCCCAATTTAATTGTTAAGTTTAACCGGTTAACTAATTAAATGGGATTTTGCATCCCTATTCATTGTGCTCTGTCCTGTGTGTGAAGCACATGTCCCAGGAGACTCTGGGCCAAACTCTAGGGGTAAAGCTTAAATATATACCAGAGCAGTGTTACCACAGAAAACGTGGGGCTCAGACTGCCCCTCCTTCCATCCCAGGGTCATGTCCTTTCCTGTTGATACTAGATTTATCCTCCCTCCCTCTTTCCAGAACTGGAGGCATTTGCCAAAAGGAAACCGAAACAGCTTCTGAGAGATTTGGGGATGTACATGAGCGGGAGAGCTGTGCCAGTAACAGATGGTGGTTTGCCGCACCCTTCTCCCTTCTCTGGCGTACACGGTCCCGACCTCCACTCGGCCCTCGGCAACAGCAGCAAAGAGATAAGCTTCATGGGCGTGTGCGACGCGCAGGTTGAGATGGAAGGAGAGGCCCGGCTGATCTGAAACAGAGGCAGCACCACCGGCCGGGCAGTCTTAAACGGCACTGATACACACCCCTGTTGGCAGGGCTTATTAGTGGCTGCTAGTCCCCTGCCAGCCTGTTCACAGCCGCTTGTGAAAGGTTGCGAGGTCTGAGGGGTGCTTCTTGCAGATCAGACCAGCTCGCCCAGGCGTCGTAGGGAATGCCAGGGGAGGTTGGTGGAGTTTGCAGGGGTCGAGGTCTCCACCTGCTTCGTTGCAGATGCTGTAATGGGTGGTAGCAAACCGTCCCCATCCGGAGTGGGCTTTTGCCCTGAATCCACTGAAATGTGGATTGAGGAGGAAGCCCCGGTACATGCTGAAAATGAAAAGCTGCTTCAGTTCTCAGGGGTTCCAGTTCCTTAGAGGCACTAAGAATCCCGAGCTGAGCCCTGCGGGCGAAGAAGCAAACTGCAGGCCCCAATTCTCTTCTGCTAGGACTCCCCGAGGGGCAGTGAGCAAGCATGTAGTAGATGCAGAGCTAGCGAGGGGGTTGTTTTGTTCTAGTCATCAGGCTCGCTGGGCCCAGTCTCTCCGATGAGTGCATGCCCTGAGAACGTGGCTCACGGTTTGTAGGGGAGCATCAACCTTACGCACTAACTGTGCTGGAATCGGGGTCTGTCTGCCTGGCACGTCTGTGTTCCCATTGCTGTACTGTCTGAGCGCCTCACCACATTTAACGTACTTGGGCTCCGGGCCCCTGCCGGGCCGGGCAGTGCTGTTAACCATATCTTATGATGGGACCTGAGACGCAGAGAGGCTTGTGACATGGCCAGGGTCACACAGGAAGTCTGTGGCAGAGCAGAAGCTGGAACCCAGTCTCCCTAGGGTGTTGTCCCAATCACTACACAGTAAGGTCTGGCGGCACATGCTGGTGAGACCTTCACCCCTGTGATGCGCTGTCTAATGTAGCGGCTGAGAAGTTCAAACCTCCGTGGCTTGGGCTTTCCTACTCCGGTTAATGGCATTCTCACCACCCCTGCTTCTAATTCTGTCTCTCCTCCCAGTAACGAGTGACCTGCCTCCCTGAGACTATGAGCAGGCAGGATCTTCTGGAGTAGGGCACAAGAGAGCATGAGGGAGACACAGGCCAGCATGGCCACTGGCTAGAAACGTGGGCACTCCTGACTCCAGAGCAAAGTGCAGGTGAGAGGTGGCTCTTCAGGCACATGGCATCCACCTGGAGTGCTGCCAGTGGGAATTCTGGCCCACCAGGATACGTCTCCACTGCACTGTATGCCTGGGTCTGTGGGAGCCAGGCTTGTGGGCTGGGTTTTTTCCAAGCCTGCCCTTGAGCGTCCACACTGCATTGTAAACCTGCGTTTACAGCGCTGGGCCCGTCTCACAACCGTGTTAATGCGTCCCTGCTGGGTGGCGCAGACCTTCTGGCTTGGGTCTGTGGCTTGACCTGTGTCCACGCTGCACAGTGGCGGTGAGACTTGGGTTCTGACCCCCCCTACCTGGGGCCTGAGTGCCTGCTGACCTGTGTGCGGACAGGCACCAGAGTTGGAGCCTGGCTTAGCGTGCGGGGTGGCCACACCCTGGGGTATACGCCGCAATAAAACATCTGCGCCTGGCCCATGTCAGCCCGCTCGGCGGCAGGGTTGTAAAATTGCCATGTGGACATTTGGGTTTGGACTCCAGCCCAGGCCTGCACATCTACACTGCCAATGCATAAGCACCACAGCCCTACCCCCCAGCCCCAGCCAGCTGATGTGGGCTAGGCGTGGGTGTTTTATTGCAGTGTAGACACCCTGAGAGGGTAAGGAAGGGGCAGCGTCCCTAAGGCAGGAAGGGGCAGCGTCACACGAAAGCTTTGACTTTACTGTCCCCAAACTTCTTCTGTACTCGGTTATAGTGGCCTGCAGGAGTAATAAAAGCTTATTGGCTGCCTGGAGCCTTCCCCTCCCCCCGCACAGGCACTGCATAGGACAGCTAAGGGTTATTCAGGCCCTCTTCACGCCAGCATGGGGGGTGAGCTGGGGCAGGGAGAGCAGACCCCATAGGCGGCCCTGGGAGGTACATGGGTGCTGCATCCCTAGCGCTGGAGTTTCAGAAGATTCCCACTCAGATGGGTTTGAATGATTGACGGAGAACAGAGTTTTCGCCTTTATACGTGTCCCCTCCCAAAGATGCTTGCTCCAGAAAAATGCCCGTGTTGCCAGCTCTTGTGATCATATTGTGAGTCATGTGACCTTTGGTGTTTCTCTTCCGCTGATCTGCTCCTAGGTGCTTTTGAAAACCCCACGAGGTTCCTCACCTGCCTGGACCTTTAGGTGCCTCAACACCTTTGAAAAGTCAGGCCCCAGGAGACTGGCCCAGTGTTTCATGGGAGCCCGGGGCTTTGCTGTGATCACAGCCTCTCAGCACCCATGTGGGGAGATGATTTCTGTGAGTAGGCAGCTCTTTAATCTCCTAGACAAAGGCATGACAAGATCCAGGGGCTGCAGGTGCGGTTCAAATTGGAAATGGCATGTAATTTCTTAGGGCTGGATTAAGTACAGTGGGGACAGTTACATGGATAATAACTAACCAGAGGAACAGCTTCCCAGGGACTCTCAGGCCCGAGGGGGTGTGTGTCTTCCTAAGAGTTCTGGGGTGCAGTTCAGGGCGATGGAGGCACATTGCTGAGGGCCTCGCCCAGGGACGGGGAGAACTCTGTGTCCGCACTGCTCCAGTGGCCCAGATGATCTCTGCGTAGTCTCTGCAGCCAGCAGTAGCTTTCCTTTATAGCCCAGGAGCCTGCTGTGCTGGAGACCTGCCTTCCGCTCCTCCCCAGCTCCGGGGGGAGCAGCTTATGGGCGCGCTGTGCTGCAGAAGTTCTTCGCTGAACCCCCCCAGCTGCAGTTCTACCACGAGTCGGCAGTGGGGGGCAGAATAGCCCCCTTTGCTGCAGTCACTGGCTGTCCCACCTGGCCTCAAATCCATAGCTCTGGGACCAGGCCTGTTAGACTGAGCAGCGGATTGGAGCAGATGCCTGTGGCAGCCCCGGCAGGGGGATAAAGTGGCGCAGTCCTCGTGATCCTGTGCAGGACGTTTCCTTAGGGGATGCGTCTCCTGAGTAGCAGAGTAAGAAGTTTGTTGTCATAGTTGCCTGGGGCTTCGTGGAATCCAGTGTGTCTACTCTCCTGAGGCATTCGCTGCTGCCTTTCCAGCTGAACCTTGTGCCTCTTTGGCGTAGCACATAGGCCTGTGGTCTTGGGTCTTCGGCTTGGAGATCCCCCCGCCTCTGCAGCGCGGCACGTCTGGATATGCACTGTAAATACGGGTCTCAGTGGCGAGCAGCCCCGGGCGTCGCTCCCAGAGCTGTGTACGCTAACTGGAAGCGGGTAGGCACTTGACAATAAACGGCTGGTGTACCATTTCCTCGTCTCTGTGTTTCCTGAGGGCAGGCTTGGCCTTCGTGGACGTGCCCGCTCCGCTCACGTGGCCTGAAAAGGGAATGGCCCTCCACCGCCAACAAGCATCGCGTCGGCAGGAAAACGAAAGGGGAGCCCCTGCGAGCTCTGTCGCCCAGAGGAGGTAATGGCCACAGCAGCTAATGGTGCAGAGATCTGGGGCTGACCATCAGCTTGGCAGCTGTAGGGCCTGACCCCGATTTATCTCATTCCCTGCGCTGGAAGTCAGTGCTGTGTGGCGCAGGCCTGCGGCGCAGAAAGGAACTGCCCAGGGAAATGGCTTTGCGCCACCTTTGCCCACCCGTCTGGTGCTGGACGGCCCTGGGTGCGGTGCCAGGAATGCGCGCACAAATCCAACCAATGGGGGCGATGTAGCCCGGACACCCCACTCACCCCATCACCGTTCCCCTCAGCCTCGCCAATTTGTATAGAATAGAAGGCTTACCCGGCATTGCCTGGGTCCCTCAGGGCAGGAAGCTGGCAGTGTCAGAGCAGGGCCTTGGGGGCATCGGGGGGGGTGGAGGAGGGCTAAGAGTTAGGGTTGGGGGGTCCCATCTGCCAGGGACTTTTTCTCTCCCTCTCCTCCCCCAATCGTGGCCAAGGGTTCAGAGGAGGGCAAGAGGTTTGGGGTAGGGGGGCTACTAACCCAGTGTGCTGGCAGGCAAGATGGCGGAGCCCCAGCCCTGATGGCTACTCCCTTGGTGGTGTGGCTGCCCCTGCAGGACAGCTCTCCCCCGCACTCACTGCCCCCAGTGACCACTCTCACCATCACATCCCTCCGAGCAGCCCCTCCTTTCCGTGTTGTGGAAAACAATCCTGTTCCGGGGCTTCCCGTTGTCCTGGCACAACCAAACCCCGACCTGGCTTTAAGTTAGGATCAGAGGACGCTGCCTCCCAGGCTTGGTGGTCCTCGCTCTTACGGTTTAGGAGGAGTTCTTGAACAGACTCCCAGACAAGGGGGGTTTGATAAGCACTAGGTGCTGGCCCCAGGGAAGAATTAGGCCCAGACGGAGTACAGCCGCATCCCAAGTTACGACCACCTCCACTTACGACCATCCGCACTTACGACCAAAGCGGTCGTAAATGAGGATCCGAGTTACGAACGGTGATCCGCGCTTTCGAACAGCGCGGTCGCCATGTAACTCTATGGGATCCGAGTTATGAACACTTCGAGTTATGGACCAAGTGTTGGTCCATAACTTGTTCGTAACTCGGGGAGCGGCTGTATTTCTGAAAATTCTCTTTCCCATCAGCAGAAGAGTTTCTGTATCCGATATTTGAAAAGGGGAACTTCAATAATTAATAGAAGGTAGCAGACTGAGAGTCTTGGAGACTAAAATCCTCGGTGCCTTCCCAGAACTGGGTAGCACGGGCAGCAGACGTGCAAATCAGGATTGATCGTGTTCCCAGAGGACATAGAGGCCCCAGCTTGTTGTGCTCGTCAGTGATACTCAGAACTCAGTAATTCAGGAGCCAAATCAATGATCAGCGTTCTCCGAAAGAGCTAGTCATGTGAATTCATTGTTTCATTTACTATAGATAAATTCTCACAGCAAAACGACTGACCAGGTGGTACAAAAGACAGGATGGTATTTTATCAACGACAATTGGTTAATAACGTAGCACAAGCATCCTGATTGGTTAATCACTTAAGTCAGTGATCACACAGCGTTTTAATATCTCGTGCTGCAAAGAGCCGCAAGAGAGACATTAGTCAGTCTGTGTAAGACTCGGCTAGGGGCTGTGCCCACACGTAGTAAGAGACCATTCCCGTCCCGAGGAGCTGAAAATCTAAATAGGCAAGACATAGAATCCCAGGGCTGGCAGAGACCTCAGGAGCCATCGAGTCCAGCCCCCTGCCCAAAGCAGGACCAACCCCAACTCAATCCTCCCAGCCAGGGCTTGGTCAAGACGAGACTTAAGAACCTCTAGGGATGAGATTCCACCCCCTCCCTAGGGAACCCATCCCAGTGCTTCCCCACTTTCCTAGGGAAATCATTTTTCTTAATATCCAACCTACACCTCCCGCAATTCAACTTGAGACCATTGCTCCTTCTGCCATCCGTCATTACTGAGAACAGCCTCTCTCCATCCTCTTTGGAGTCGTCCTTCAGGGAGCTGAAGGCTGCTATCAAAACGCTTCTCTTCTGCTGACTAAACAAGCCCAAATCCCTCAGCCCTTCCTCATAAGTCATGTGCTTCAGCCCCCGAATCATTTTTGTTGCCCTCCGCTGGACCCTCTCCAATGCATCCACATCCTTTCTGTAATGGGGACCCCAGAATTGGACATCTGAGTCCAGCAAACTAGAATGTACCCAGGATCTGCAGCAGAGAAAGCCATTGTGAGTGTGTTGTGACACTGGTGACCGAGTTTGTGGAGATCCTGGCTCCCCAGCCAATGGTCCTAATCACTGGGCTACTGGCTGTTCAGGGCTGGAGGCGTCTCTCTCGTTTCTAAAGATCTTAGGTTCGTTCCACTGTGGAATGGGAAACCTTTTCAGAATCGCAAGAACTTTCACAAGTTGGGTAAAGAGTTTCCTGTACAGATGTAGGGAAACGGGCTCTTTTGGAAGATTTCTTGGGGAACACGGAAAGAATTCCTGTGGTACAGATGTTTGAACGTCAGTTTATAGCTCCATGCTAAGCAAGCATGAGGACACACACAGAGACATAGGCAGGAAAGTCTCAGCCCGGTGCTCCCGCAGTAGTGACATACACAGGTGGAAATCATAAGCAAAGCGATTGTACAAAATCATGTAGCAAATCAGGACTCAGAGGCCTCCCCTGGCCATGCAGAATTTCAGGGAGTTAGAGAAAGTAG
This sequence comes from Rafetus swinhoei, assembly GCA_019425775.1. Classification (NCBI taxonomy): domain Eukaryota; kingdom Metazoa; phylum Chordata; order Testudines; family Trionychidae; genus Rafetus; species Rafetus swinhoei. The sequence goes on from JAFJHL010000226.1 coordinate 2,224,544, forward strand.
CATCCTTTCCTCTTTGGGACTGTGATCAGGTGTGGCTGGGGATGTTGTTTCTGTCCCAGGCCTGTTGAGTGACCCCAGGTGAGTCACTTCCCCTCTGTGTCTTAGTTTCCCAACAACAGTGATTCTCTCTCCTTTGGGAAGCGCTTTGAGATCCAAAGAGGCAAAGTGCTGGATAAAAGCTGGGTCATAGTCTGGCCGCTCCAGCACCCTGCCACAGCTCCATCCACCCAGCCGGGGCCTAGTGTGTGTGGAAGGAGCCAGTTTCTTGTCCCGAAGAAGACACTAGAAAAACCCTGCGAGACACTGCGAGAACCAGCTCGCTCCAAAGGTTTCTTCCCTTGTGGCCTGGCCACATGGTGTCGCCCTAAGCTCACAAACAGCTGACTTGGCGAAGATGCGCCTGAAACACTTCCCGTGCTCTTATAACACGGACGCTGCCATGGCAGAGCTCTGGTAGCCCCCTGTCCTTGCAAACAGCTGGAAGTCCATTGCCTCTCAGAAGCAAGCTCTCCCTTCCAGGGCACGTCCGGCACGATCTCCCTGTTGGATGGAGTGTGCTTATTTGCTGGAGATCCCTGGATTTAGCTTGTTCACACAGAACAGATGTGAAGCTCCTTGAATCCACTTCCATACCCCTAAAGGGTCCCAACCCCATCATGCTGACTCGGCGCCTGTTCCTTTACAGCGGGACTACTCAACTTTGGAAGCCCGGGGGGCCACAATGATACTCATAGCACATGCTGAGGGCTGCAACTTAAGTGTGGTTGCATATACATGCAAATATATGCAAATAGCTTCTTTCACAATGCCCCAGCGCTCCCAGCACCTCCTCCCTGGGGACTTGAAATGCCGACACCCTGTACCCTTCTGTTCCAGCCAGCCCGGCTTGCATCTTTCAGTGCTCACCCCGCCTGGGAGAAGCCTCGCCGGTGTGCAGTGTGCTCCCAGTGGAGGCCACTTTCAAAGGGTCCCACCCGCAGGCCACGTGTTGAGCCCTGAATAAACTCAAACTGCACCGCAGGCCACAAACAAACGGGCTGCATGTTGAGTAGCCCTGCTTTATAGGAAATTCAGGGAAGGTTTCCCAGTTTTCCAAGAGTCCTGCTGGAGGGCAGAGCCTGGGAAGAAGGGAAAGAGAGATGAGGCCCGAGAGGTGGCCGTGGCTGGAAGCTGGAGGTGTGGGGCTGGGGAAAGCAATAGTTGAAAACACCTGAGGTGCTAGGGTAAAGAGCTTCCCGCTAGGGGCGGCATGATGTGCTTCTGTTCAGTAAGCCAGGGAATTCCACTCTCAGGAAGAGTTTAACAAGAGAGGACTCTGGCGGAAGGAACACAGCCCGGCTGTCATGCTCGCTGCTCTTCTACCTGGGCACAAGGCGTGATGTCAGGAGAGAGTCGGCAGCCCTAGGGATGTGGAATCCGAGAGGAAGAATGTTGCAAATCAAACAGACTATTCCTAGCGCTATACCAGATTTCTGTCCCCACGCAGACACACAGAGGGCTGCATTTAGCCATTGGCTGGTCCGTTTTAGATCACAATAGGAAACCTATGAAATTGCAACAGGGTGAAGGAAGAGAAAAACAAATGAAGAGCAGAGAGGCTGCTGCATGCACCAGCCGTGTCTGGAGATGGCAGCAGGAGGACCCATATACAATCCAAGTAGCGCTCCAAAAGCTTTTCCAGCCCACAGAAAATGTCAGCTACGGGAAGGATCTTTTCAACAAGTGTAATCAGCAAACTGGAGTAACAATAGATGAGTATATCGCTGAACTATGCCGAATGGCTGACTCATGTGATTATTGACTCTCACAAGATGAACTAACTCGTGATAGGTTAGCGATGAGGACGAAAGACGCAGGAGTTTGAATGAGAGTGCTCAGAGAGCCCACGCTAATGCTCCCAAAAGCTGTAGATGTGCAAAGCTAGTGAACCAGCTCACATCCAAATGCAGTGCATATGTGGAGCAGGCAGAGATAATTCACCCACCAGCACAATGAGCACATGAAAACATAAGGGAAAATATCCCTACCTCCACGCAAACACAAATGCACAGATGCAAAGCAGAGAAGATATAATGCAAAGGAAGATCTGTGGGGAGAAACATGATGCTTTGGGGTGACATGCAAGAATTGTGGCAAGAGAAATCATTATGGGAAATCACTGTAGACCAGAAGAGACCACAATGCACCATATCAAGGCAGCAAGCGGTGACTCGGAGGGGGAGATTTTGCATGTATGTGACATTCATGAGGCACACACAGCAAACACACGTTTGTAAAGCTCAGACAAACCTCCAGCACACAGACAAAGGCAGCGGCATATGAGCTGGAAACCGAATGCTCGCGAGATGGTGGAGTATCAGCGAACGTGGGCGGCTACAAAAACTTCCTCAGCATTATGCAAAGCAGAAGGTGAATGTGTAACCAAGCAAAGGTGAATGCAAATGGTCTGGTGGCCCAAGCTGACTACTACTAGGACAATTAGTTATGAACAGCATACCACCAGTGACCTCTCATTCCTGTCTTCCAGCCCAGTGCGGGTCATGCGTCCTTCCCCTATTCGCCCGTCAAGTTCCTGGGGTTCTACTGCACCAACCGGCATGGCTAAGCGATGACCCGAATTAGCCTTCCTCCAGGTCACAGGTGTTTGGCTGGGGAAGGGGTTATGGGGCAGGGGTCATGTTTAGCCAGGGGCCACGGTGGGGTAGATGGATCACGTGGGAGCCGCAGACAGTGGCAGGGAATATGGGACGGGAGCTTGTGGGTTAGGTAAGGTCAGGCCATGTCTGAGAGGCGACGAGTGGGCATGAAGGGGGTGAGGGACAACAGCTGTAGTCTGGGACAGGCTCTGGGTCTCACTTGAAAGAGATGCAGCCAACCCAAAAGGTATTGGTTTAACAATGAAAGAGTTAACAGTAGTTCCAGGGGCTCCCCCCACCCCACCCCCTTTGTCTCAATTTCCTCTTTAGCTTTGCACATGTTGCTGCATGACAGACTCACATGAATGAGAGGACTCTGCCGGCCTGCAGGGGGAGCTGCACCGTGGACCTGCCGCAGAGAACGCACCCCGAAAAACCTCTCCCGGTTGTAGGCATCCCGACACGACTGTTGTCTGGCAGCTGAGGGGCTGTGGAGTTGTCAGAGTCCCACGAAAGACACAAGAGCCAGGTTCAGCTTTCACGCAGGTGTAAATCCAAAGTGACTCCGCTGACGTCGGGGCCGTTACTCTGGAGAGAGGGGGGGGGGGCTTGGGAAGTGTCGGGTGGTTTGATTTATTTTAGATCCAAGGGAAACCAGGACACTCCAGGGAAACGTAACCACTTTCTTATTAATTGCAAGCTTTAAGCAGTTAACATAGTTGTTTAAGTTTTACAAGCCTTAAAAAAACAATGACTATACAATTTAAACCTTAAATACTATACATTCTAAAGCAATTAATACAGCACAGAGCAATGCAAAAGCATTTAATAGAAGATCTACTCTAATACAGTAATAAAGCCTAGTTCACTTACGCTTCACCCACATGCTACCTACAGTACCCAGCAGGAGGGCGTGGTTCGTTTTCTTCCCACGCAATGGAACGCCACGTACTGGATCGCTGGTGTGAAGGGCCTGTTTACTTCTAGTTACATTGAGTAGGACGTGGGGGTCAGTCCTGCCCGTTCCCTCCCATCGATTGTTCTTACTAAGCCCATTTTATAGTGAAGGGAGACTTGGTCGTTCTAATACTATTCACCAATTGATGACGTGTTGTGTAGGATACGTAACATGCCCAATGCCCTATTTGGAGTACATCCTACTCAGGATGTTGCTGCTATGTGCATAGTTGACAGTTGTCTGACTGCATCTGTACATTGTGCTTATCAGAATTACAAGGTTTTTGGTTGCAGTACAAGGTTGCTTGTCGTGTGTTCTTGGTGTGGTTTCACTGTGCCACACTTAATCTGCATTGCTGTTCAAAGCAGTCCTGCCTCGCAAAGCTTGCCTGTGTGCTACATGTACCAGACTTGAGACTGGCCTGGGTTTTGCTCGTTAGGGATCCGCACTGCGTACAAGGCAGACATAGCCATTTATTGTCCAGGTTCCCCTATGGGAAACCCCTGGCTTCCTTGGTAAGCGGTTGGATGGGCCGAACAAGCTGCCCTTCCCCTCGACTGGATCGCAGGCCTGGCTGTAGGTTTGTGGTAGCCCCTGCTGGGCTTGCAGGCATAGCCCAGGGGAGCTTCCCAGCCCTTTATATCAGGTGATGCTGCTATGGGAGCCCAGGAGGCATTAGGAGTTGACAGTGCCGTTTGTTTCCTAGACAAAGAACTTCCCAAATTCTCCTCTGCTAGAAGCTCCAGACCCTCATTCTCGGAGTGTCCCTGGCAGTGGTGGGCGGATACAGATCTCCACTCTGCTCCATCCCCTGCTTTCTGTGACTAGGGAGTAGGGGTGTGACGGCGCGTTGGGGTTTTCCCGTCTCCTGCACCCCCGTAATGGCACGGACGGACTCCACCAGCCAGTAGAATAGAAGGAGTTTATTGCTTCTCCAGGATACAGCACAGCCCAGATGTCATCTGGTTACAGGAACCGGGCCTAGGATGCCTCAGCCCCCCCTTGAGATGGGGGAGACTGGGCCCCTACATTCCAGCTTCTTTCCCTAGGCTGTCTCCTCCATGATCCCAGAGGGAAACTAACCAACTCTCTTCCAGCCCTGCCCCCACCCAGGGGCGGCATTCCACCTTCCTTTGTTTCTCTCCCTGGGGGGTAGGTGGTCAGACAGGTTTGAAGCCCCCTTTGCATAATGACTCACCCCCTGCCCTGCTGGGTTGTGCTACAGACAGCAGAGGTCGCCCACAGCCCCAGCAAGGTCCCAACACTACGTCACAAGGGGTCATTCCCATGGGGCTGCAGCAATCTTGTCTACACGGCAGCGTTATTTCGGACTTGCTGACGTTATTCTGAAATAACTTAGCCTGCGTCTACACGGCAGGCCGTTATTTCAACTCCTGTAACCCTCATTGTATGCGGAGCAAGGGGAGTGGGAGGAGGAGCGCTCTGCCTCTGCCTCTGCCTCAGCTACGCAACTTCAGCTTTTTTTGGCTTTAACCCTGCGGTGTAGACGTGCCCTCTGTGCGTTGCCCTGTGAACAGTGGCAGCAGAGTCAGCTCCATAGGGCACCTGTAGGGGCGTATTCAGCCCTCTGGCCAAGGCCTGCCTGGTGCAGACACAGCCCCTGGCTAGGTCAGTGCAGGCTGGTGGAAGTCCAGATTGTGGCTTCTTCCTGTCCCACGGTCCTCTCAGCTGCTGCACGCTGCTGGGAGGGATTTAAGACTTGGCGTCTTCAGGAAACTGTCTTGCCCCAGGAAATTCAAGGCCCATTGCTTCAGGGGCATCTAGGCAGACGAGCACCGCCCACCAAGGGCTCCTTTGGGAGGGACCTGCCTGCACCCCACAAGTGCGCTCCTCCCTTCCTTCAGCTCCATCTGCCTGGCATCATGGAGCAGGGAAGAGCCGCCCACTCCTGGACCTGGACATGTTGCTGCCCCTCCCCTGGGAGCAGAGAAGGAGAGCTCTGCCCAGTCCACAGCCTTGGGCAAGAGACAATTGAGAGAGGGAGTCCTGACCGGACGGTAGCCAAGCAGTTTGGTTACATGTGACTTCATCTGTAACTTGGAGATTGGCCCTACCTTCACTGCCCCTTCCCCAACGGTCACCTCCCATTCCCTTCTTCCAACACAACGCATAATCCCCTGCCGAGACCCCGTGCTTCTGCTTCTGCATCACCCATCTTCTGTGGGCTTCCTTCCCCCACCAATTGCTTGTGCTTCCCCCCTGCCTATTTTTATAGGTAAGGCAAGCAATTAAATAAATCCATTTCCTTCTCCACGTCAGTCATGAGCTCATTTGACGTCAGCTCACGCAGTGAAAGCCAAGTGTGACGAGATTCCGTAGGAATTTTGATCCGTTTTATTGCTCAAAATAGAATTTTAAAAGAAAATGGGGAATTAGAGAAGCAAGAGCTGCAGTGCTTTTATGGCACGGTAATACAATTGCGAAGATTGAATGTAACACAAAATGTTAACACTTCTCAAGAAGGAAAGATCCGGTCATTGCAAACTGCTCTCATTCCTAGAATCTAATCACATGGTGGTGAAATTACCACCAAATTTAACCCCTGGGCTAAACGAGTCCCATAATAGTCAAATTACACTTAGGCTACAGATTCTAAATACAGATCCTTCTCTTGGCAATCCGGTTAGGCACTATTCAACTAGCGACTGCCTAGGTTACGCACCCCTCGAGATATATTCCAGTCAGCCAATTGTGGGACCGTGTAGCACACACAACAGTAAAAGTAAAATTACTGGCAGAAGGTTTAGTCAATTAATTACAGAAAGGTATCAAGTTAATTTAAAATGGCCTTCTCCAGCCATGAAAATAAACCAGAGACCAAAACTTCAGCTGCTATATATTTTAGAGAGTTTGTGTGTCTGTTCAAGAACTCCAAAATGGTAAGAGCTAGGACCACTACATTCTGTATACAGGTTCCTCTTATCATAAGTTAAAGCAACAGGAGGGGTTGGTTATGCCAGGAAAAAGGGATGTTCCTGGAACGGGATTGCTTCTCGGAAAACCATACAGAAAATAGACAGAATCACCCAATCAAGCACAGCCTTCAAAATTGACATCACTGAGCAAATGTTGAGAGACTGAACCAAGATGAACCTGCAATAGGCTTGCTTGTCAATAAGCCTTGCAGAAAAGGGATAAAACCGAGACGTTTGGAGTAATGCTGTGTTTTGGCCCTGCTAAATCGATGCTTAAGGTTTGAAAACTAGAACAAAATGTTATTGCAAACCGCATTGACTTTAGCCCTTTTTTGTTAAAACCTAGCAGATGAGAACGGTTTAGAGGGATGAAGAAAAAAATACACTTGATGGACTTTCCATTTAAAAAAATGAACTAAAAACAATTAAAGAAAAATTTTAAGAATTCCTTTTTAAGACACCCAAAATAAAAATTAACTTAATAAAAATAACACTGTAGTTTTGAAAAATACAATCATTTAAATAAAGCATGTACATTTTCCTTTTGTTTTAAAAAAATGAGTTAAGGACTCAAGCAACGCTGGGTAAATATGCTAGTCCTAAATACATTTAAAACCATGCGTGCTTAACTAAGGGCTGCTGATGGTTTACATTTATTTTGATATGTCTTATATGAGAAATCTGGAATCCTCGTGTGAACTGGCTACAAATACTTAAAGAACTGTGGCAAAGCTCAACAATAGTTACTCTGCTTATCTAAAACATACGTTCACGCTTTAAGGAACTTGTCACTTTCTAGTGCTCACAAATCATGTGTCTAGCTATGCTGGTTCCTTTAGCCATTAAGCAGACAGCTTTTCTTTGAGCTATCTTTGTAATGCACTTCTTATTAGAATCATGCTCTTCTGAACCAGAATAGCAAGTGATTCTGTCTCGGCGTGTTTCAATCACTGTGACTTAATATTATTTCTAGACATACATTTACTGTCAAACTTTTTTTTGCTAGCAAATGATAAATGCATTTTATCCTGAGAACATTCACGGCATGTAGAATGCATATTTTAATACAAAGTCCTCGGTGGGGTGGGAGCCATCTCCTTGGCTCCTTTTGTGCGTCTCCATCTGCAGGGTGGAAGTCCTTTCTCTCAGTCTCCATTTTTTACTCTGATCTTGGGCAGTTTTCCCTTCTTTGAAGCTTTAAGACTCGAGCCGCACAAAGCCCAGACACGAATTAGCCGTTTTCTTGTCACTGGACTCCGTAGTGGAGCTGGAGAGAACTAATGAAACGGCAGGGCACAATTTCTGTTCTTTCCCTGCTGGATTTTCCTTTCCAGCGTGCCATTAAAATCACCCTAGGAGGAGGCACGAGGAGCCCAGATGCCAGGGGGATGGGGGTAGAGAGAGAGAGAGAGATGGGCCTCATCTGTAAAATGTGAGAATGTTTCTCACTCCTCAGGGATATGAGGGCCCAGAGACTTTAATCTTACAAGTGACATGTGCCGGCTCTGAACTGTGGGTTATAGAGGTGATGCCTTCAGCTGCATGGGGCTTGCAGGGAGCATCATCAACGCTCTTGGTTAGAACCTGTCCACCCTGACCAGTCTTGACGACTGCCCGGCCACTTTCTAGCAGGAATCATCCGTAACAAAGCGGCTGGACGAGGATTCTCATGCTGTGTCTTTCCCCTGCTTTCCCCCCCTCCCCCCGCCCCTGCCATGGGCTGCCTGGCCCCTCCTGTTCTGCCTTGGCGTGTTTGATTTCCTGACGGCGTCTGTTCCGAGTCCCTTCCAGCACGTCTGGTGCTGGGCACAGCCTATGAGCATGATCTGAACTCCTGCCCCTAAGGCCTGGGCTCCCGGCCTCGTCTGTGAAGGTCTCGGGGAAGGGAGGGGAGTAGATATTCAGGGCAATGATCGGCCGTTTGGCTCCAGGAAGAGCTAGGAACAGCATCCTTCCTAGAATCGCCACCGTCCATGGACCTAACCCCGTGTTCCCTGTGAGCTGGGCGCTTGGGCGGCCTCCCAGGAGAGATTCCAGTGCTGCCCAGCTGATTAGCAGAGCACCCACAGCTAGGTTTTGTGTTTCTGCTGGTGGTGCACATTTGTACATGCCTTGGTGCATATAAAATTTATTCTGCATGTAACCGCCAGCGGGCAGATTTGAACCTGGAACCTCTGGAGCTTAGTGAAGGAGCCTCTACAGCAGACCTGGGCAAAATATGGACGGTGGGCCAGATCTGGCCTGCCAAGCCCCCAGATCCAGCCCACGGAAGCAGCAGGGACCCCCAGGCAGGCTCCCCAGTTTGTCCCGCAGCCCAGTGCACCCAGCAGAAATACAGCTGCAGGGCTCCGTTTCTGTGTTAAAACTGACAGGGAGGGGCAAAGTTTTAGGAGCCGCCCCGCTCCCCCAACACATTCCCATTGGCCAGTTTCTGGCAGAAACCAGCCAATGCGAGCTGCTTGTTGGGGTAACAGGCAGCTATGAAGACCCACGCCCCCTCTCCTGGCTCAGTTATTCATGAAGCACATGGCCAGGCAGCTAGGTTGGCAGCTGGCAAGTCAGTTTCTTGGCCACAGCCTGCTTGGCCTTTCCTGCCCCAACTCTCTGCCCCCCCACTCAACATACCCAAACCCTCTGGCGCCCTCTTACACCCATACCCCCTCCCAGCTCTGGCACCCCAATCTCCTGCCCCAGATCACAATCCCCTCCTGCCCTAGGTCACATCCCAAACCCCTGCCCTAGGTCACAACCGCCTGCTTCATCCCAACTCCCTCCCAGACTCCAGTCTCCCTCCTGCACCCCAATCCCTTACCCCAAGCTCCCTTCTGCACCCAACCTCCATCCCAGACCCCGCACCTCCATTCATACGGGAGAGTGCAGCCCTCGACCACTTTCCAGAATCTTGGAGTGGCCGCCCGTCAAAAATCATAGCCCACCCCTGCTCTACAGCTTATAAAGCCAGCTGGCATTCAGCCCCGCCTGTAGAGCTCTCTTGTTCTTATCTGGGGCTGTACGTGGTCTAAGTGCCACCGCATGGGACAGGGAACCCACCCTAGGTGCATGGGTTCCATGCACATGGATAGAGAAAATCCACACGTGGACGAAGATTAGAGGGAACGTTGCCTGGGGGGGCCTGGGACAATCCCCCAGCCCCGGAGCACCAGGTGCAGGGCCCCGGACAATCCCCCATCACGTGCCCTGCCCCTGGTCTGCCCCTGCGCCAGAAGCCCCCTCCCCATAGCAATGCGAGGCGGGAGATTAGTGGGGGCCTGGCGTGGGGCTGCAGGAGGTTTTGCTCACCCCGTTTGACAGAGCCAGGGCGACCTGACACCCTGCCCCGCCCCACTGCACTCGGCGTCACTATAGCGGAGGGGGAGCAGAGCCCAGGGGGCTGAGAGGGCGGCAGGGGCGGGGCATGGGGGCCTCCCAAAGCACAGGGCCTAGGGCAGACGCCCCAAGCCGTCCTATGCCTGAGATGGCTCTGGCCCTGGGTTTGTATTGTGCTGAGCCTCGGGGGCCAGATCCAGGTGAGCCAGGGGCCACATCCGGTCCCCTGGGCCTGAGGTCCCCCACCCCTGCTATAGGCGAGCTAGGCAGTCGCCTAGGGCACAAGGTGTCGCGGCCACGTCAGAAGCCAAGTTATTTATTTCACACAGGGAGCGTGGCTGTGTGTGTAAAGACACGTGGCCCGGCAGAGCTTCACAGGCGCGTTACACGTCAGTCGTTCTCAGTAGCCCAGGGTGTGTGTAGACTACAGGGTTTTGTCGACAAAACTAGACCTGTGTCTACACTACTGCCGAGTTCTGTCGACATGATGTCGACAGAACTCGGCAGTTTTGTCAACAGCGGTAAACCTCATTCTACGAGGAATAACGCCTTTTGGCGACAGAGTTCTGTCGACAGAAGGCGTTATTGCATCTACACTGTCCTTTGCGTCTACACTCTCATGTCGACAAAGCGGCTTGCTTTGTCGCCAGAACTGGATGTAGTCTAGACGCTCTTTGTCGACAGAAGCTTTGTCGACAGTATCTGTCGACAAAGCCTCTGTCGACAAAAGCCTGTAGTCTAGACGGACCCCTACTGTCGGCCAGTCGCAGCTGAGATCGCGTTGCTCGCCACTCAGCGACCCGCAACCCCTGTTCTGCTGCGTGACGAGCCATGATCCCGGAGACACTGAGCCCATGAAGCATTTGTCTTGTGTTGGGCTGGAAACGTTTGGGGAGAGGTTTTAGCAGGGTTGTAAGAGGAGAAGCACAAGTAATTGTAAGAGCAAGATGGCGTTTTTAGTGTTCAAGTAATAGCAAAGCCCTGATTTTCGACCCCCCGAGGGCTAATGTTAATAACTACCACTTCATGTGTATTCCTTTCTGTGCAATTGCGATAATGTTCAAAGATAATAGGAATCTGGCTTTCTGTTTAATTTTTAAATAGTTTTAAGTGAACATTGAAACGATAAAATAAAAGACAATGTGCTAGCTGTGTGTTACGCTGAAGTCGTGTGCGCAGTAACTCTGCAGGGAAGATTTCACGAGGTAGTGAGCTACGTTGTGCCGTGGCGTTGCAAATCATAATTTTCCTCTTTCCATGTGTTATTTACTCCACAGTCAAGCATCCTTTACTAATCATTTTGATTCATTAACCTTCAGTCTATTCTGTTTTACTATCACTGAGCTGATTTCTGACCCCAGACAGCTTTCCCAACCTTTTCATTGCTCATCGAATTCTCTTGACTCTTCCCATGTCGGGCTAGTGGGGGGTGCAGCTTTGTAAAGTTAAATGGAGAAGGACATCCCTTCGTTCCTCCGTGCTGAGAGTCTGGCCACCACCTCGATAGAACACGAAATAGCTTCAAAACAATGTCCCAAACAATATATTGCCCAATTTGCAAAAGCACAAAAAGCAAAGTTCTAAATGTTTGCACAAATCAATGGCCCAGCGCCCAAGGGTTCTAGCTCTAAAACAGGCTTCATTCAGCGTCAAGGAATAAAGATTTTCAGAGCTTCCCAAAAATCAATTCCTTTGGCAGGAAGACAGTTGCGACTTGAAATGCAGCTGTGTATAGCACTGACCAGAAACACCAGGTACAACTCAAAAGGGTTAAAACTTTGAAGTGTCGGCTACTGGGCAGTTTACTCTACACAATCCCAGTGCAATTGTGCTAGGATTAATGAAACGGAGAAAAAAAATCAATACAAAATTGTATCTTTATTTTTACATTGACCATTTTGAATGCCAAGTAAATAAAGGTAAATTTTCATTCCAGACGTCTCGTTTCTCTCGATATTGAATGTGCGGGGCAGGGGCAGGAGGCAAAGTTACAGTTCACCTAGGGCACCGAAACCCCCTTGGGCCTGAGCTGCTCAAGCCAGATACATCCAAAGCACACTGCGAAGAGTTACAACAGGTGGCTGGGCAACAAAGCGACAGATGAAATTCAGTGTTGATCAGTGCAAAGTAATGCCCATTGGAAAACGTAATCCCGCTGCTCATACGACGTGATGGGGGTGGGGTGAGGGCGGGGGAATAGTGGAGGGATGGGGGGAGTTTGGGGCATGCAGGGCTGTGGGAGCCGGAGAGACCGTCCCTTCTTCCCAGCCCAGCTTGGGGGGCTGCCTGGCATACGAATTCCATACCCAGCTGTGGCTCTCGGGCCGCTCTAGGCTAATGGTTCCAGCTCTACAGATACTTCTGATACTTAAAACGAGGCCTGTGCCTAAACGCTTGTGCGATAGAAAACGGCATGAGGCCTAACCCGTACGAGAGAGAGCACCAGCAGAGCCAGCCAAGCCACCTCGGCAGCTTAGCTGACCTGCCGTATCACCTCGGGCAAGTCGCGTCCCCTTTCCGTGCCTCAGTTTCCCCTCCCACCATTTGTCTGTCTTGTCTGTAGTTTGTAAACTTTTCCAGGCAGGGGCTGCTTCTTCCTGTGCACGTGCAGTGCCTAAAACAATGGTGCCCTGATTTTAGCTGGCGACTCCAGACGGCACGGTGTCAGGAGTAAGAGGATGCGGAGGGGCCGGCTTGCCCGTAGCTGAGGGGGTCCGTGCTGCCTGGCATATAACAAATTGGAGGAGGAAGCGGGGTCCCTGTTAACGGGGCCGATGGGCCTGTGAAGTTGCCCTCAGTTTAAAGAGGCAAAGGGAATGGCCAGGAACACACAGACTTTGCAAAAGCACCCAAGTGATCTAGGAGCATGAATCTCAGTGAAAGTCAATGGGCCGCAGACTCCTAAGGGACTATGAGGAGCTGGGCCTAAGGTATTTAGGTGCCGAACTCCCACAGAAAGCCCTGGGAGTTCAGCACCTAAATTCCTTTGTGGTGCGGGGCCTTATGTCCCTTTTGCAAGTGGGAGATGGGCTTTATGTCACTGAGGACGTTTTACCTCTACTCCTAATTCGGCTCAGAGCCCGCAGCAAAGGCAGCCACCCCGTCGGCGGGCCAGGCCGCCTTGGATTGGGGGTGTTAGAGGTAACACAAGCACGAGAATAGCATTGAAACCGCCCCTGCCCCTCCCTGCGCAGCCAAAACGTGCCCCGGCGGGGGAGTGCGGGAACAGCAGGCCAGGCCTCCTCCTGCCCCGCGAGCTGCCAGGGCCCAGCTCCCAGGGAAGCGGCTCGGGTTGTGTGTGGGAGGCTGAGTCTTTTCAGGGGAAGGCAGAGGAAGCAAACGCCTCTGCTCAGACCTGCCCCGGGGAAGCGCCTTCCTGGGGCACATCGGAGCCAGGGAGAGCTATACAGTCAGGGAAGGAAAATCCTTGCTGATCACAATGCTCCGGACACAGCTCCGTTCCCGGGGCTCCAGCGCGAAGGGGCAGGGCGTGGGAGGAATGCTCCGAAGAGGAGCAATTCCCATCTTAGCTGAGAGGCAGCTTCCTGTCCCCTGGGTGCTCGCCGCCCCACAAAGCGGCACCGGAATGGCTGGCATAGACGCCGTCCCTCAAGCAGGGTGACACCCCACGCTCAGATGCAGCCCTGGAGCAACGCAGGGCACTTACCGGCCCCAAACCAGAGTCATCCCTATTATTTCTGTTTCCCTGGTGCCGGCAAGTCTCGGATGCGTCTAGACTGCAGGGTTTTTCCGAAAAAACATCACTTACGTCCACATTGCAATCGCGTTCTTTCGAAAGAAAATCAAAAGACCAGAGGGTTTTTTCCCCGACACTGGTAAACCTCATTCTACGAGCTCTTTTGGAAAGAGGCGTGTATGGACTAGGAAGAGGGAGTTTTTTTGAAAGAAGAGGCCTCCAGGAAAAAGCACAGTTGCCGTGGTGGCCACTCCGTCCATAGTTGCCTGCAAGACAGCGTCCATTCAGTGTGGACGCTCTCTTTCGAAAAAATCGCTTTTTCAACGTGCTTTGGCAGTGTGGACGCTCTGTTGCAGAAGAAGTTTTTTTGGAAGATCTCTTCCCTGATGTACCCTGAGAGGGAGGCCCCATTGTGCTCGGCACGGCACCCGAATGGGCAGGGACAAGACAAGGGGAAGAGCGGGGAACACGAGGAATCGTTAGCTCTGTCTTGGACCTCAACAGGACTTGGGTTTGTAACTCACGCCGGCTTCACTTAAGGACCTGGGCTCATGGCACATGGGAGTAGAATTCAGATCTCTTTAACAGCATCACTTCTCACGTCCATGGGACACCACACGCCCCCTTACAGGAGCTGATCCACAGAGGAGAGGAGCCTGCCAGCACGCCCTGCCAGATGAGTTATTACTGAGCTGGTCGAAAAATGGATTTTCTAGCCTACAAAAAAATCTGAGGCTTTGACCACAAACAATTTTTCATCCTGCCTTGGGAGGAAGAACCAAAATGTTGAAATCTGGGAGAAGGGGGGAAATGAACGAATCCTTTGGGGTCTACTGAAATGCTGTGATAAATCAAAATGCTGCATTTTGTATTTCCACCCTTTTGAACTTCAGAAAAAAAAAGGACAGCGTTTCCAACCAAGAAGTTGTTCCAACAGGAAAACTCGAAGCGCGCTGTGAAAATGTCACAATGGGATGTTTAGACATTTTTCATTTGTCCCCCCCAATTTTTGTAAATGAAATTTTGTCAAAACTGACATGATTCCTTGAAAAATTTCAGTTGAATCCAAATGGCATTTTCCAATGCAAGGCTGTTTTGACAAAAAACTTCTGACAGCTCCATTTCTGTCGCTGAAGTTTTAGCGGCTTGTGCTTTTAGTGCTGGAGTTCCAGATCCTTGGAGCCCAGGCAGACGAGAGAGACGAAGCGTGGGAGGAAGGCAGAATTATGTATCCATGTTTTACAGGTGAGGACGTGAGGCGCTGATCGACTGGCGTGTCTACGAATGGATTTAGAAACCTCGCATTTCGTATCTGGCTTTGAAAATGGTGGTCATGTGGCTTGCCTTGGAGAGGTCAGGAGGAAAGGTGGAGACATGCTTTACCGTGGTCAATTGAGCCTTTTGAGTCTATCTAGCTCGGGCGGGGACCGGGGCACTTAATGAATTTGGGTACATGGTCATGGGATGGCTCCACCCCTGGAAGGGGCGGGGCTTGGGGCAGAAGGGGCGGGGCTAGGGACTAGCCTCCCCCCCAGAGTTGTCTGGGGCTGGAGGCTTTGAATTAAGAACACAGCAAAAGGCTTGCAGGCTCCCGGCCCTGCCGCTACTGCTGCGGCTACCTAAAGGCTCGCGGCTTCGGCCCCTGCCGGGGTAGCGCCGCGACTGGGAGCCGTGAGCTGTTTACATAGGATCCTGCTGCCTGAGCCACCGCCTGGAAATTGGGTGGCATAGGCAGCAGGATGGAAATAGAAAGCGGCCAGATGCCATCCGCGGGCCGGATCCGGCCCCAGGGCCGCGTCTTGCCCAGCCCTGATCTAGCTTAACAAAGAGAAGGCGAAGGGGGGACTTGATTAGTCTGGACCTACATGGGGAACAAATATTTAACACTGGGCTTGTCCATCACGCAGAGGAAGGTCTAACACAGCGATGGGCAACCAAGGCTCGTGAGCGGGCCACACGAGGGGCCCTCCTTCGCCTCAGTGGGCCACAGTGGTGGGCAACCTGCAGCCCCCGGGGATCCACCGGCGGCCACGCACCCGCTCTCTGCCCCCCTCCACCAGGCCTCCCACGCACCGGAGCCCCACACTTCCCACCCAGCCCTCTGAGAGCCCCGCAAATCCGCAGGCAGCAGCACCCCCGGGGCCTAACACAACCCCACGGCTGCGGTTGGAGCCAGGCAAATTGGCCCTGGAAACAAGGTGGAAACTTCTACCCGTGAGAAAGTCGCCCCGGGAACAATTCCCCAGGCCACGTGGATGCTCCGTCACTGACGCTTTCTGAACTCCAGGCCGGATGAAAGCTCTGCCCTGGGACGTGTTCTCTGGCCTGGGACAGACGGGGCGTCACCATGGCCTGGTCAGCTTGGCAGCTACGGTGGCGGCACGGGCCAGAAACGCGATTCGGGGCATGCGGGGCGAGGCCAAAGACACGCGGCCGCCTGAAGGAGCGGGGGGGCTGGGTTGGGAGAGCAGGGTGTGCGCAAGGTGAGCTGTGGGCAGGGGCAGAGTTGGGCAGGGCTGTAGGGACGCCCAGGTTGGCCTTGCCTGGCTTCCCGACACCCAGCTCCAGCCCTGTCTGCCCTTTGTACGCTCGGCTCGGCTCGGCCCGGCCTGGCCCACCCTCCTGATGACCAGTTCCATCCAGCCCGCCCTCCTGATGCCCAACTTGGCTCCATCTGCCCTCTGTATGCCCGGCAACGCCTGGCCCACCCTCCTGACTCCTAGCTTGGCCCCATCTGCCCTCCCTACACCTGGCTCCGCCCAGCCCACCCTCCCAACACCCGGCTGGGCCTGGCCCGGCTTCCATACATCCAGCCTGGCTCAGCCTGGCCAGCTCTCCCAACGGCCAGCTCAGCCCCATCTGTCCTCCCTACGCCTGGCTGGTCCAGTCCCAGCCTACATACGTCCGGCTCATCCCCGGCCCACCCTCCGTACACTTACGCCTGTTCTTCGAGGGCAGAGCACAGGGCCCCTCTGATGGGGAAGCAAGAGCCGGGGCTGCTCCCGCGGGTCCCTGGACTCACGTGCTCTGCCCGGGAAGGGGCGATGGAGCAGTGCCGGCTGTGCATGGGGAGGAAGCAGGATGAGCCCTGGCATAGAAAGAGCCTGGCCAGGAAAGCCCGGCCCTTCCCCTGGGGGTGCGGGGCCTGGCCAGGGGTGCAGGTGCGGCTCTGCGGAGCAGGGCGGGGGTGCAGGCCACAGGCGGCGGTGGCAGTGGCTGGGATGCGGAGGGGGCAGGAGGCGGGCTGTGGAGCAGGGCTGCATGGGCCAGGTTCCTGGGGACGGAGCCCTGCTCATGAGCGGGAAGGGGTCAGGGAAGACGCTGCCCGTGCGAGGCCGGGGGACAAGGGAGCATCCTCCCCCACCCCGGGAGCAGCTCTTGGGGGTGAAGTTCTCGGTTTGCTGGAGCGGTCGGTTCCTTGCGTTTTCTCGACCCCGCTGCTCCAGGGCCTGGGGAACAGAGCTGTGTCCCCGGCTCTGAACGGCCGCTGGGACTTTCCCCCGCAGCGACCAGCCTCCTGCCCTGCTCCCAGCCCCGCTGGCACGGCAGGCCCCATCTCGCTGTGCCGGGGCTTTGCCAAAAGGAGCCAGCCCCAGAGAGCGCACAGCCACTCTTGGGGCAGCAGGGGGCGCGCCTGCCCAGCTCTGCCTCCGGCTCCAGCTCACAGTTTGTTCCCGGGGCTCTGTGGTCGGGGACACCCCCATGGATGGGTGGGTCTGGATTCCTGCGCCCCTTTCCCAGCTGGCAGTGGCCTTTTACATCCAACTGAATTCTCTCCCGGCAAAAACGGGAACAACCCCCCGAAAAGACGGGGTCACCGACGGTTGTCCCCTGGCGGAGACCCAGCCCCGGGCCACAGGCCACGTACGGGCTGTGGAACAGCCCTAAGCCCTTGCTGGTCGCCCCGCACAAGGGAGACTTTCGCCTGGCCCGCAGAGGGAACTGCCCCTGGCTCTGCAGGCCCATGCTGGACTCCTGCCTTCCCAGGCGATGGTGATGCAGAGCAGTAGGGGTCTTCCCCTGAAATACACCAGGACAACCTCCCCCAGGCTGGGTGGACTCCAAGGCCGGAGTGGACTCTGCTCCAGTGGGCTCCGAGCTTTTCGAGCACAAGGTCGCTTCTTCGCTTGGCTCCACCTCAAACCCAAATGCCCCAGTCCCACCCACCTCCCCCGCCCCTTCTCCAGGCCCTGCCCTACTCACTCCGTGGAGCTGGGGTACTGGGAGTGGAGAGAGGGGGACACGGGACACCAGCAACTCCCTCCTCTGCCTCCCCTTCCCCGCACAGCAAGCAGGCGGCTCTGAGGGGCAGTGTGGGGAGGGGCAAAATGTTGTACCGGGCAGGGTTCCGATGGCCTGTCACAGGCGCCCAGACCTACCAGCGGAGCCCGAACTACCGCGTGGTGACCACGGATCCCGCCTGACCCCCTGCACAGGGCAGGCCAGGGCACTCCCCCGAATTAACTCCTGTTTGAACTAGCACAGATCTCAGGGAAACTCCCCGTCTTGATTCACTGCCAGAGATGGAGGGTCCCACCAGGAGCCCGGGGAAATCGTTCCAGGAGTGAATTACCCACACGCTGCCTACTTCAGTGGTGCTCCACCCACCTACACCAGCCGCGGAGATGGCCTGAGCCTGGGTCTACACGAGGGAGTTATTTTGAAGTAACCCCCCTTATTTTGAAATCATAAGTGGAGCATCCACGCGACCAAACCCGTTCTTTCGAAATCAGGCTGATTATTTCGACATTGGTACCCCTGCTCCCCTCGGGGAATAAGCTCATTTCGAAACAGTTATTTTGGGAGTTATTATTTCAAAGGTAGTTATTTCGAAATAATTTCTTAGTTCAGACATGCCCTTGGCTAACATTGTAGGAGAGGAAGGACGATTCAGGCTTAAGGCACCATGGGAGGCCTGAATTAAATTCCTGCCTCTGCCGCAAACGTCCCTGGGCATGTCCCTTAGCCACTTCCGGGTCTCACTTCCCTGTCTACACAACAGGAAGTGTGAGGAGAAAGACGCTTACCTGCTCACTTGGAGGCGCTCAGATACGAGGGTGATTAGTGGGCGTGGATTAGCTAGGATGCGGTGGGGACCTTCCGCCAGCTCCTAGAGTGTGAAATATTCTGTGTCACTGGGTCTTGCTCTCCATCAGCATGGCTGAGCCTCGTGTCTAGCTCTGCAACCCAGGCGGTTTCCGTCACGCTGTCCCGTTCCCACCCGTGAGCGACGCCTCTTGCGGGCGCCGATGCAGAACAGTGACCAGGAGAGGGAGTTTCCAGGGGGTGGGCCATGTGATTCCGCTGGCAGAGGGAGGGGCCCCGGACTGATGGGACGCTTGCCCAGCGTTTGGAGCAGGATCCCCCAGAAAGATGTTTACTCTCCAAAAGTCCTTAATTCAATCACAGCGTCCGGGAAATGTTTCCATTCACCGTGAGAACTGGGGCTGAGTTCTGCGGGCAGCTGCCAAGTGCTGGCAGGACAGAGCTGCTTTTAACCCAGTCTTGGCACCGGCATGACTCCGGGTAAGGGAAGAGCAGCTCTATTTACGCCGACTAGCGCTCGCTAGAGTGCAGTGTGTCCCGCTGGGTCCCCGTGCCAGGGGCCGCCAGGGCAGCGGCCCTACAGATGGCTCTGTCGGCTCGGTGCCAGCCTGGGAGGGAATCTGGAGCTACAGCTGCTTTCTGTTTTCTTGTGCCACTCGGCAGAGCAGGGGCCTCGGACGCTCCGGCCCCTGGTTTTAAGCCTGAAAGCGTGAAGAGTTTGTTCTTGAGCTAAAAGGGCAGCGGGGTTTGCATCCACCAATAACAGGCCTTAAAGAAGGACGTGCCACCCCCCAGTAAAACAGCCAACACCTGCACAGGCGGAATGGTGGCAGGATCCTTTTTAAACACAGGAGTCTCCCTCTGGAGCGGAAGTGACCCGGGCCAGCGCTGTTCTTTCTAAAGTGCAGCTGCGCCCCGCCCCGGCCCCGCTGGGCTCAGGGGCAAACACCTGCCATCGATCGGTGCCACAGGGCCGCTCCGTAGGGCCGTCTCCCAGGAGCGCCTGGCGGCTCGGCGGGGGCCAGAGCCACTGGTGCCAGGTGCTGCACAGGCACAGCCAGAGGGAGGCTCCTGCTGGAAAGAGACAGGGGGCAGGACATGGGAAAGGGAGCCAGTGGCTGTCCCAGCTCCCAGGGCAGGGCTGGGAACAGGCCCCGGCCTCCCATGAGCCTACAAATGGGGCCCGGGTGTGGCAGGTCACCAGCTTTAACCGCAGCCTTTGCTTTCCTGGTAGCCCCCTGGCTCCCGGGTTTCCCAGGCCGCTGAGCTTCAAGGGGGCGGAGGAAAGTCTCTGCTCCAAGCCGGTGGCTCCAAAGTCAGGCTCTAAAACACGTGGCCCAGATGTCCTCAAACTTTGCAGCAGGGCAGGGCCCCCCTTCCTCTGACCCCCCAAGTTCTAGGGGGGCTGCGGGCCGGGCCGAGCCTGGGGAGGGGGGAGCTCCCCGCCCCGCGCCCCCGGGGGCGCCCCAGATGGCCCGGCAGCGGGTGGCTCTGGATGCTCCGCCAAGCGGCGGCCGCTTCCCTGCCCCTCCTCCGCCCCTCCCCAGCCCGCGTCTCCTCCCCGGCCCCGCCGCCTGCCAAGGGGAGAGCGCGGAGCCGCCTGACATCACACGCCGGGGATGGGGGAGCGACCACACAGCCCCGGCCGCGGCTGCCTTCAAAAGCGGCGCAGGCAGCTGCCGGCTCGCCCCGCAGCCCGGCCCGGCGCAGCGCCCCGCGGGCCAGACTTGGGCAAACTCGGTGCGCGCCGGCGGGGAGGCAGAGCGCAGCGGCGCTGCGCCCCGGCGCGCCCTATGGGGCTGCTGAGCCCCGGGAGCTGAGGCTGCGAGCTCGAGCCAGGGTCCGGATCTGCGCCCCCTGCCCTGGAGAACCCGCCCCCCGCCTCCTCGAGGGGGGGCAAAGCCATGGACGGCCGCAAGGACTACTCGGTCCAGGCCACCGCCGCCATCGCCGCCGTCATCACCTTCCTCATCCTCTTCACCATCTTCGGCAACTCGCTGGTGATCCTGGCCGTGCTCACCAGCCGGGCGCTCAAAGCCCCCCAGAACCTCTTCCTGGTGTCCCTGGCAGCAGCCGACATCCTGGTGGCCACCCTCATCATCCCCTTCTCGCTGGCCAACGAGCTGATGGGCTACTGGCACTTCCAGAAGACCTGGTGCGAGATCTACCTGGCTTTGGACGTGCTCTTCTGCACCTCCTCCATCGTGCACCTCTGCGCCATCAGCCTGGACCGGTACTGGTCCGTCAGCCGGGCCATCGAGTACAACGCCAAGCGGACACCCCGGAGGATCAAGTGCATCATCCTGATCGTGTGGATGATCGCGGCCTTCATCTCCCTGCCCCCCCTCATCTACAAGGGGAACAAGGAGGGCCACAAGGCCGGCCGGCCGCAGTGCAAGCTCAACGAGGAGGCCTGGTACATCCTCTCCTCCAGCATCGGCTCCTTCTTTGCCCCCTGCATCATCATGATCCTGGTCTACCTGCGGATTTACCTGATCGCCAAGCACCGCACCCGGCAAGGCTCCAGGGGCAAGAAGCCCAAGGCTGAGGAGAAGGGGTGGCTAGCAAAACTGCGGGCCTGCCGGTGGAGACCTCTCCCCAGCAGCCGGACGCGAGAGAGCCCAGCGGGCATCAGGGGCGCGTGGAGGACGAGGACCCGCCGATGACTCCGACGTGCCCTGCCCACAGGACGTCTCTCCTGAGCCTGGAGGAGCAGCCGCCTCCACCTGTCGCTAGCCCTTGCCAGCCCTAAGCGGAGAAGAAAGAGCCCCCTAGCTCCAGCCCGCCGGAGCGCTCCCCCCGCTGCAGCCTCAAGCAGAGTAACGGGCATGCCCAGAGCTCTGCCCGGGGCATGGAGACCCTGGCCACGGCCAAGGGGGAGGTGCTGCTGGTGCGGCGGGTGAAGACCTTGAGCGCCAGCCCGTGGAAGCGGAAGACCCACCTCAACAGGGAGAAGAGGTTCACCTTTGTCCTTGCCGTGGTCATCGGGGTCTTCGTCCTCTGCTGGTTCCCCTTCTTCTTTCTCTACAGCCTGGGGGCCATCTGCCCCGAGCTCTGCAAGGTCCCCGACAGCGTGTTCCAGTTCTTCTTCTGGATCGGCTACTGCAACAGCTCCCTGAACCCCGTCATCTACACCATCTTCAACCAGGACTTCCGCAAGGCCTTCCGTAAACTCCTCTGCCGGCAGGGCCCCCGGACTGCCTGGTGAGAGAGCGGGCAGCGGGGCGGCGGGCGACGGGGGGGCCCAGTGTCAGCACGCCACCGGGGCGATTTCAGCCATGTCTATTTATTCATCGGCTTTTGTGTGTGCAGCGCGGGGCTGGGCGGTGGGGACGGACGTGCGTTTTCAGGACTCTGTTTGGGAGCCGCCTTTTTCTACACAGCTCTATATTTCCTGCCCGCGAGTGGCAGGTTCAGGACCAACGGATTTCCCACTGGGCCGGGGAGCTCTTCGAGTGCCCTCCGCTCCCCGGAGGCGAGGGAAGGGGAGGGGGTCACCGCTCTTCCTGCCAGCTCTGCCGAGGAAAGGGTGGGTGACGCCAGAGGCTCTCTTGCCAGGCTCTCTTCTGTCCCCGGCGCGGCTGGGCGGTCGGTGTCCATGCACGGCTGCAGGGACGCTCAGCCAGCTGTCGGCACCGGGCCACACGGTCCTGTGCTGAGGCCAGGGCCTCCTGGGCTGCGGGTCCCCACTGCATCGTGTCCCTTTGGGGTGGGTACAGGGCTGGGGGAGGGTCCGTGCCGGGAAGGGGTCAGTCTGCCTGGGCCAGGTTCTGTGCTCAGCTCCACAGGGGTAATTCCAGGTAAACCCCAGGGGCCACCGTCTCCTTCACCCCCCCATCATGGGTCCCTTCCGGGATGGAGCCGGAATTGAGCTCAGACACGTTGCTCCCATTTAGCAGCACAAAGTTGGGGGGCGGTTGTGAATCCCAGAGGACCCCAGCCTGAGGCTTCCCAGGCCACAGTCCCTCCTGTGTGGGTCCTAGTGCGGACACAGCTCTCACCACAGCCTGCGCTTTTAACCCCCGTCAGCAGGACCTCCCCAGAGCGGGGCTAGACGGTGGGGGGTGGGTAAAAGGCCAGTAGCTGCAGGAGTAGAGTCTACACCAAGGCTTGAACCAGTGGACCAGTCGCAAGTGGGGGAAACGTGGGGACGGACACAAGGGGGGCGGTTAGGATGGGCACAGGTGGGACCCAGAGGAGAGTTTTCAGCGTGAGGATTTTCCCTCCCTTGGTTCCTTGTTTTCGTATGAAAAGGATTCCCCCCTTTTTCCTCCTTTCCTTTTGCTCCCCCCAAGCAGTGTCCATCCCCTTCTGTCTGTCCTACCCCTGGCCACCTTGCTACTGGGTGGTCAGAATCTCCCAGGGCCCCTGGAAACAGAATCAGCCCCATTCTCCAGGAGCCCGAGTCCTCTAGACCTCTTAGTATAGAACCATCGAGTCCTAGAACTGGAAGGGCCCTCGAGGGGTCATTAAGTCCAGCCCGCTGCCTGCCTGGCAGGATCAAGCACCGTCCGACCATCGCTAACAGGTGTTTATCTCGCCTGCTCTGAAATATCTCCAGTGATGGAGACTTCACAGCCTCCCTGGGCAATTTATTCCAGTGTTTCACCACCCTGACAGGTAGGAAGTTTTTCCTAATGTCCAACCTAAACCTCCCTTGTTGCAATTTAAGCCCATTGCTTCTTGTCCTGTCCTTAGAGGCCGAGGAGAACAATTTTTCTCCCTCCTCCTTGTGACACCCTTTTAGGTAGTTGAAAGCTGCTAGCATGTCCCCTCAGTCTTCTCTTGTCATTTTGCTTCATAACTTCTGCAAACCCCTTTCATGGTTTGTCTCTCTGATGTTTGCTCCCCCCCGCCCCCAAGCACACTGATCTCTCCGAAGCAAAGAGCGTATTTGTTTCGAGGAACAAAAGCATGCACTCCAAGCACGGCGGGGCTGAATGCAGGGGGAAGAAGGTGCTTATCCAGGGTGTGTTAGTCGCTTTGTTTCTAAGATTGAGTCTTTCTTTCAAAAACGACACAACAGCCTGGTTTTGCATGTCGGACCCAGCACGGTGAGCGGGAGCCAGTCCCTTCTGGCTGTCGCTGCTTGGCTCTTGTGTCATTTCCCCCCTTCGACCTGTGTTTAGTACGGATGTACTGTCCCCTCCCCCGCGTGGATGGGATCTCCTGTCCTGGGTCTCTGTGTCGTCCACGCAAAGGCTGGGCGCAACGTGAGCTGCAAAAATGGGATCCGGAAGCAGCACTCGCACAGAGCTTTTAAACCCCTAAAACTCCAAGCACTTTCCAAGCCTGAGTGAGTGAGTAACACTGATCTTCACTGGCTAGGGGGCAACACTGGTGCCCAGGGGGGGAAGTCACTCGCCCACGGTTCCGACATCAGGTGGGTGTCAGAGGTGAGCCAAGAAGCCAGGCGTCCTGACAGCCGGTCCTGTGCTCTGTCCACGTGGTCCCTTCTGGCTCCGGGTGGTTATCGACGTTACGATTAGCCGGTGCTGATGTTAAAATAGCTTGTTATCACCTATTGAAATTCAGCGTCCTGCTCTTTCCACGCCGACCGGAGAGGCCTGCAGAATAGTGGGGCTTGGCGTTTCACCCCTGAGCCGGTAGAGGGGAGCGCGGGGAGGAGAACCGCCAACAGCCCAGGGGATTGAGGGTCGGGTTTGCTGGACCCAAGCCTGTCGCCTGCAGTGAGAGCTTGCCACATGCCTCTTGGGCTGCCGGCGTTGTGAGTGCAGGGCTGTGCCTGCTGTCGTGCGTGCGGGACGATGTCGATGAAAAGTGGGAGATATTTTAACAATAAAAGATATTTTGTAATAAGCGAGTGTGTGCCGTGTCTGAGAGCCTCAGTGACGCCTCGCGCTCAACAGGCATCAGTCTCGAAAGGGGACATTCTGCAGCTGGGGAAACTGAGGCACAAATACACCAGGTGTCTTGCCCAAGCTTCCCCCGGTGAGTCCGCAGCAGAGCTGGGGACAGATTCATGGCTGCTGAGGCCAGGAGGGGGGCTGATTAGGATCAGCCAGTGTGATCCCCTGCGTAGCCCTGGCCCGAGGCCCTGACCCAGCCATGCCTGTATCAAGCCACGTGACTTGTGATCGAGCGGGAGTAGCTATTTTGGAGCAGAACCCAGGACTCCTGGCTTCTGGCCCTGGGCACCCGCCCATGCTGCTCCGCAGTCTCAGGCATGTGGGGGAGGCTAGGACAGGTCCCTTCAGGAAGGCACGATTGAGGCGATGCAGTCCTGAGCCTATTTTTGCCATTGACATCGCCGGCACGGGGCCCGCCTGGCTGGGGCAGCGAAGCCTAGGTCAGCTTGAGGGATGGGCAGGGGCTTATGGGCTGCCAAGACTGTGCCCTTTGGGGGCACTGTAGTGGGGCAGCTCTGGGGTCCCCCTTGCCAGTGCGGAGCAGTGGGCACGCTTTGCCCCTGGCTCGGGAGGGGGGGGATCTGGCTGGACCCCAGAAGAGAGAGGGGCTTTGTGATCCTGTGTTCTGAGCCCGGGCTAACCTCCGGGGTGGGCACAGTGCATTCCGGGGCCTCTGGCCAGAGCCGATGACTCACCCTCTGCTCCCGCAGCTGGAGCTGGGGAGAAACCGATTCTCCGGCCAATCCTTCCCTTGGGGCCGCAGGGCTGGGGCAGGAACCCGAGTGAACCCCGTGGCCACGGCTGGGCTTGGAGCGATCTTGGGGGGTCTCCTCTGAGGGCCCTGCCCGGCTGTGCTCCTACGGGTGACCCCAAACTCTCCCCTAGCAAATCCAAAGCGCCGCTGTTGCACTCAGCAGAGGAGCCAGGGTGTAAAATGGGCGCAGTGAGCTCAGACGCGATCCTGCAGCCGCAGCGTCTCTTCCGTAGGCCGGTTCCCACAGGGGGTCTCCAGGGGCCTCGGCCTTGGTTTCTTCTTTTAAGACAGTGAGTCACATTTGGACTCCCAACTAGATCTCCGGTGGCCCAGTTCCGCTCGGTGCCGCCCACCCAGCCCCCGTACGTAGCGTTGAGCAATGCTCCCGCATTCCCACCGTAAATAATTCCAGGGCGTCGGGTCAGTGATCGGTGATAAACCCTTACCCTTCCCCTTCCCCAGCCTTTTCCCGGGGCTGGTTTATTTATTGAAAGCTCCGCCAACACATTTTGGCTGCTTGATAAATGGCTCCGCAGCCCGACATGGGAAGCGGGCGGCAGGGCCGGACGGGAAGAATGTTTGCGGCGAGAAATAGAACAAAATGTTTTGGAGGTCAAGATGTGTTTATTTATGGAATTGCATGGAAAAAAAAATTAAAAATCAGCCCCAGCGAGCCGCTGGGTCCATGCACCATCTCAGCCTCTGATCCTGCACGCAGCCCCGTAGATGACAGGGTCAGAACCTAATGCCACACACCCCTGAACTTGTAGTAACAGGACACGGGCTGCAGCCTGGTTAGCCCCTCCATGCACACAGAGAGGCCTCTGCCCGGAAGTCTAAATTGGATGGAAGGGGCAAAGGCGCTGGCGTGATTTGCCTTTGGTCAGTGGCACAGCCCAGAACAGATTTGATTCCCTGTGTCTCTAACCATTAGCCCATGCTGCCCCCATCCCAGTGTCCAGGACATGCCCCTTTGCTGCTGACGTCCTCTGTGGTCCAGCCCGGAGCGTGGCCAGACGATGGCGGGACGCAAGGTAAGTCCGCGCTGTGGCAGTGCCAGGGGCTTCCCGCCCTCGGTGCCTGACCCAGCGGCGGGCTGGTGGAGGAGGGAGCCCAGCTCGGAGGGGCTGCGCCGGGTTTGTGCCGTTTTCCCGGGCAGGCGGGTGCCTCCCCGATGCAGAGCCGGGTCCCACAGGCCTTAGCGGTGCCTCCGAAGCTTTGGCGCAGCCCTGCCTCTCTCCTTGCCGGGGACGCCATGAGGCAGCTGTTGTTCGCAGATGTTACTAAGGGCTTCCCGACCACCAGGCTTCTGACGTCTGGGTGATGGAGACTTGAGTGTCTGCGGCTCCCTCTCCATTTGCGCCCCCCTCTCCCCTTCTCTAGTCCCCTCTTTATCGATGTCTCTTGACTCCCACTCCCCCCGCACCGCATGGCCTTGTCTCACCTTCCCCCCCGCCCCCAGGACCAGGTACTGGCTCCCCCCGAGGTAGGGATCCAGCCCCTGGGAGCTGATGCTTAGGGCTGGCCCTCTGGGTCAGCGTGAGACAGATCAGCTGGAGGGGGCTTCAGAGGGAAGGAAACACGTGACCTGGGGCGGGAGGGACATGGCTCCCATCGGCCCTAGCCTCTGACCCGGGGTGGTCTGTTTCTCTGCAGCTCTGCTGTCTCCCAGGATCCTCTCTGCAGGCGGAAGATCTGGGGGGACCCCAGGCATGGGGGGCCCAGAGCAGGATAAGTGCCCCGGAGGAAGTTGTGGTTTAATGTCCGGTGCCATTTCCAGGGTCACTGCCGCAAGGGGGAGCGTCTGTCACCACCGATCTCTGGCAGGGGCAGGAGGGGCAGGCGGGGTCCCATGGGGCCTGGGGAAACTTCAGGGCCTTCCGCGGGATGCCAGGCCAAGCTTCCTTCCCACTGCGCGAGCTCCCCCCAACCCAGAGCTCCCCCCTGGCGCTCACCCCATGGGAGTCTCAAGGCACTGACCCCCGCGGAGGCAGCTGCAGCAGGTGCGGTGGGTTGAAAGCCGACATGCAGCCCCCAGCAGGGGACTCGGAGCCCTTTGCTCTCAAAGCCGGCGCTCCCTCCCTGCCATGGGAAGGGGGGAACGGCTCGACCTGCAGATCCATCTAGACCCGTCTCTGCCCAGCACCAGCTGCTCCGGGGCCACTGACGGTGGCTAGGGGGGTTGCTCCAGGGCCTGGGACCCTGCGCGGTGTGGGAGCCTAGCCCCTAGGCCTGCCCCTTCTGCTTGAGGCCCTGTCCCTTCCGGGGTCCTAGCGCCAGCCCCCCCGTCTTGCCAGGGGCCCAGCAGTTCTGTCGGCAGCCCTGACAACCTGCCCCCGGGGGGAGAGCCTTCCCGACCCGCATTAGCTGGAGGCGCCTCATGCCCTGAAGCGGGAGGACCTGGCTCTGCATCGGGGAGGCGCCCGGGCAAACGGAGAGAACCCTGCAGAGCGGGTGGGAAGCATTGAGTCGCAGGGGAGAGCTCCTACAGGGGGGCTAGCGGATGGCGGCTTGCCTAGCCCCCAATCTATGGGCCCAGGCAGGGGAAACCTGGAATCCGAGGGTTCCTGGTGTGTGGCTGGATCACTGACCCCTAGGGAAAGGGACTGTCCCCTGCTGTGGTCGTGTGGCTTGCCCGGTGCGCAGCTGGAGGGAAGAGGCAGGTTACAAGCCAGGGGGCCAGAGCTCCTTCATGAAGCTGTGAGAGCCAGCAGGGAGGTTCTGGTCTGGAGCCAGCGGCTGGGGCTTTAGCAGGGGAGACATGTCCAGGGCCGGCTGGAAACACAGAGGAAAGGAGGCCGAGGGAAAATATTTCCAAAATGGCGGAGCTGGAGGCAGGACTGGGCCGCTGGATCCAAACTCCTCTTTTCTCCAGCCTGGCCCCACCTCCTGGTCAAGTTGTCTGGGAGGTGAAGGGCCTGTTATCCCTGCTCGCCATCGGCTGGCTGCGAAGAGGCATGGGGGACATGTCAGCCTCACGCTCCTATGGCGGAACTCCGCTCCCACCGCCAGCTGAGAGGTCAGAGCTCAGGGAGCGAAAGGGTTTCACAGACCCTGAGAAAAATCTCCCGGTGCGAACATCTGGCAGGGAACAGCTGGTCGGGATGTGAGAGATGCAGCTTCCTGACGGGTGGGGACCAAAAGTGGCTTGGAGATCAACCGCAGAGCTCTGAGGGGCCTGAGCAGAGAGCCAACACATGTAGGTCTAACTTTGCAGCTACTGGCTCCTAGATGCTGTGTAGCCTCAAGGTATGGCTTCTTTCTTTCTTCCTTTCTTCCTTTCTTTCAGCAGTGCTGGTCAAAAACATTTCAACAGAACAATTTTGCATTGGAAAAATGCAGTCTTATCGCCCGTGTGAATTTCAACAAACCTTTTGACGGCAAAGAGTCGACACGAATCCTTTTGACTTTCTTGCTTTGTTTCGCTAATGTCAAAATGGTTCATTGTTATTTAGTCTTTTCTACCATACTAAAATATGAATTTTACTATCGTCCCATAGATAGCATGGATTGACAACGAGCTTGCATTTATGTTTCATTCGTAGGTGTAATGTTTCAATAGTATGAAAACAAAATGACTTGGGGAAAAATAGGATTTGGAAACACTGAATTTCTGTTCCATGAGAAGTTTTGAAATTTTGACTTTTCGTTCCAAATCGGAACTAAAGCAAATTTCAAAATCTCCAAATTCCCCTTGGGGATGGAACTGGTTTTGCTGGCTCTACTTCTGTGTGTAGCTGGCACCGCTCAAAACTGGGGCTCTCTGGCTTGGCAACATGTTTCTGGAGCAGAGAGTCCGGCAGCTGGGAGTCCGGAGGCAGGAAGGCTGCTGGCTGGATGCAGTGGGGCCAGCAGTCCAACCAGGCCAGCAGCAGAAGGGCCAGTGATGAGGTCCCTTGGCCCAGCAAACTCCCTCGTTCTGCACTGGTCAGGTCCTGGGGGTGCCAGACCTGGGAGGTCCAACCTGTAACTGAACATTTTAAGGGCTTGCAGTTTTTGAATGTACCTGATGGGCTTTCCCAGCTCCAGGGCAGTCAGTTCCCATCAGAGACCTGGGGTCAGCTTGGCAGAGGGGCTGAGTACCCACAGCCCGCACGGGGGGAGTTGTAGATGCTCAGCACCTCTGAAAATCAGTCCCATGGTCAATCAGGGACCCCTAAAGTCCTGGGGGAGTTGTGAGGGCTCAGCCCCTCTGGAAACACAGCCCCGGAGTTTGCTGCCTGACGATAGCCCTTCGCTTTTGCCAAGTTTGGCCCACGTTTTTAAGCTGCAATGACTGAAGCTGGTTGCCTTGGTCTCCAGGCCGGTTCCTAGCTGGCTGGCGTCCCCCACTCAAATGACTCGATCTGGCCCCTTTGGGGCAGGGAAACCGAACTCGCCCCCCACCGAGGGTCCTTTTGGGCTGGACTTTTCTGGGCAGTGCAGGGAGCTCCTGCCCCGCTGCTGCCTGAAAAGGCTTTGCTCGATGACAGATGGACTGTGCTCTCCCGGGCTGTCAATACAGCCCCGTTGGCCAGCAGGCCAGTCAATCACGTACAATATTTCAGAGCGTCCCTCCCGGAGGCATCGATTGAAGGGGGCTCTGAAGTGCTCGCTGGTTGTCTCACGTGGATGAACACAGCCCTGGTCCTCCGCGGGCCCCCAAGCCATTGACTCTGCTGATTTACACCACTGAGGAGCTGCCCATTTTCACCAGCCGGGAACCTGGCTCTGGTAAGTTTCCAGATCTCTTTCCAAACAAAGCCGGAGGAAATTGGCAAACAGAAATGGCTCCACTCTGCCAGTCACTATGAGTTGAGGCGTAACTACAGTTCTCTCCAGCATGGGTCATGTGACACCGACTGTACAGAGGTTTCTGGGGACCCCAGAGTGTCACAGGGGGGTGTCCTACTGTCCCCCCACATTTTTATCTCCCCCTGCGTGAGGGGTGTCTGAGAGCTAGGGCAACATCCTGCCAGAGCCTTGGGAGACTTTACTGGCTGGGCACTTTGGGGGCATTGTGTGAAGTGCAGGGTTTATGTGGTGCGGCTCAGGCTGCAAGCCACCTCTCTGGCGGGGAGGGGTTCCCCAAGGGAGACCCGGCAGTTCAAGGGACTATCCTGAAGATGTGCCAGAGGAGAAGGGACGGTCTCTTGGGGCCATACACGGTGAAGGGCTTTCCCGAGGAACAGCCAGGGAGAGGTTCATGCCCGTTCCCCACCGCTGGTTATGCAAACCCAGCCTTTGGAAGCTCCGCCCTGCGGAACGGGTGATCATCCGCGGATCCCCCCTTCCCAGAGCCTGGGAATCAAAGGCCTGAGCTGGGCAGAGAAGCAGCCGATCTGCCCAGCCGGGCTTCTGGTTTGGAATCTTCAGCCAGCCACTGGGGCAGGAGGGGCAACTGCCCCGGGGCCCGGTGATTCAAAAGGGCCCAGGGTCCCCAGCTGTGGCTGTTACTGTGGTAGCAGCCAGAACTTGGGGCTCTTTAAGCAGCTGCTGGAGCTCCACCCTCTGGGCGGTGCTAAGGGCTGGCTAGGGGAGGGGCCATGGCACGACCTGGGTGGCACTGAGGTCTGGTTGTCCCCAGCCCCGCCCTTCCGCCTGAGGCCCCGCCCCTTGCCCAGGAGCCCGGCAATTCTGCCTGCCCGCCCGTCTGAGCGTTAGGAACATGTAACCCTGGAGCAAACCCCGCTGTCGGTTTTGAAGGACTGACACCTCCCAGAGCCTGAGGAAGGAACTGGGGGTGACCCGAGCTCGCTGATTGTTTCAATGCGTTTCCTCTGTCGGGCTTTGGCCTTAAGAGTAAAGCACGTGCTTGGAGCTGCGTGGAAACTCCTGACAAAGTGCAGACACGGGCCTGGGCAGCCAGTCTGGCTTGCTGGTGACATCACAGCGTAAAGCTGGGAACTGGGCAGCCTTCAAAAGGCCCGGGCGGGAGGGAGCCAATCAGGGCTCAGCAGGCCCGATAAAAATGGCTGGCTGCATCTCCAAGGGGCCAGTTGTGGGAGAAGCTGGGAGGAGCAAGGAAGGCTGGCCAGGGCCCTAAGCTTGGCAGTGTGCGCCTAGGCGCTCTGCAAAGGACGGTTGGTTAGTGCCCAAGTCGCTACTTGAGTTCAGCGTCAATTTGTGTTTCTGTAGACCTGCCTGGCACAGGGGCATCCTTGGCAACCCATCAGTCTAGTATTGGAGCCCCTCATGGTCGCTAAAGAATGTTTCCTTCGGGGCAGCCTAGCGGTGGGGAGCTGAGACCTAGGGAGGGTAAGTGACTGGCCCAAGGCCACACGGGGAGTCTGTGGCAGGGCTGGGAACTGAACGCAGCTCTGCTGAGGCCCGACAGAGCCCTTATGGGATGAGCATGCTGGCTGCAGGGCTCTCCCGGCCCCCGTTGTGCCAGGCGACACTGGAGAAAAACGAATGCAATGGAATGCCTGGATACACCCTTGGGGTTTCATTAATATGGGCCCATGTCCTCTCTGGTGCAAGAGGGTATTCTGTCAGCTGCACTCAATAAACCGATAGCTTGCACCAATAGCGAATCTGGCCCTTTATTCCCTTCTAAGGGGCATGTTTCCCTCTGAGTGTCCACTGGCCATTATTAGCCAGTGACGGATATTTCAGCACATCACTGGTTCTCCTCCCACATACACTGGAGTAAACTGGCAGTCACTGGGAAGCGGGACCTGACCCAGGCCTGAGGTTTAGCTGTGATGTGACACTGGGATGTGGTTCTGCACAGCAAGGCGGGTTTATAACAGTAACCACGTGAGGGATCAGTATGCCGGGTCCCACTGGATCCCGAAGCAGGTGTGGGAAAAATGCTTTTTTTCCTTGCCAGCTTTGGCTGCAAGCTCTGACTGGGAGCTGAGCGTCAAGCTGGCTCCTTGTACAGAGTTCTGCAGAAAAGGGCCTGGGGATTCCAGTGGACGAGAAGCTGGACATGAGTCAGCAGGGCGCCCTTCTAGTCAAGAAGGCTAATGGCATATTGGGTTGCATTAGGACGAGCATTGTCAGCAGATCTAGGGAAGTGATTATTCCCCTTTATTCAGCTCTTGTGAGGCCACATCTGGAGTATTGTGTCCAGTTCTGGGCCCCCCACTACAGAAAGGATGTGGACACATTGGAGAGGGTCCAGCGGAGGGCAACCAAAATGATTTGGGGGCTGAAGCACATGACCTACGAGGAGAGGCTGAGGGATTTGGGCTTATTTAGTCTGCAAAAGAGAAGAGTGAGGGGGGATTTGATAGCAGCTTCCTGCAGGGGGGTTCCAAAGAGGCTGGAGAGACGCTGCTGTCAGTGGTGGCAGATGACAGAACGAGGAGCAATGGGCTCAAGTTGCAGTGGGGGAGGTCTAGGTTGGATATTAGGAAAAACAGTTTCCCTAGGGCTACGTCTACACTGGCATGATCTTGCGCAAAAACTCTTCCAGAAGAGAGCGTCTACACTGGCATGTGCCTTTGCGCAAGAGCATCCGTGCCAGTGTAGACGCTGTCTTGTGGAAGAAAGCTCTGATGGCCATTTTAGCCATAGGGCTTTCTTGCGCAAGTAATTCATGTTGCCTGTCTACACTGGCCTCTTGCGCAAGAACAGTTGCGCAAGAGGGCTTATTCCTGAGTGGGAGCATCAGAGTTCTTGCACAAGAAGCACCGATTTCACACATTAGAACGTCAGTGTTCTTGCGCAAGAACTCCCCGCCAGTGTAGACAGGCAGCAAGTTTTTGCGCAAAAGCAATCGCTTTTGCGCAAGATCGCACCAATGTAGACACAGCCTAGTAGGGTGGGGAAGCACTGGGATGGGTTCCCTAGGAAGGGGGTGGAATCTCCATCCCTAGAGGTGTTTAAGTCCCAGTTTGACACAGCCCCGGCTGGGATGATTTCGTTGGGGTTGGTCCTGCTTTGGGCAAGCAGTTCCACTCAATGACCTCCTGAGGTCTGTTCCAGTCCTATGAGTCTATGATCACTGACAACAGAGGTTCTGCAGGCCAACTCACCCCCTTCGCTTCCTCTGTGCAAACGTAGCCTTCGTGCCGCCAGTGACGTCCGCACACTTAGTGCTGAAGGTGCCGGGTTCGTATTGATTGCTGCGGCTTTGAACTTGTGTGCTAGAGCCTGGCAGCCTGCGACAGCTGCCGCGGAGCAGCCAATGGAAGGGGGAAGTGCTGGGCTATGAAAGCCGCAGCTGTGTGTGGCACGCAGAAGTGGGATGCAGGTGTATGGAATGTGCTCAGGAGGCGGATCCTCATTTTTCAGAGTGCCCCAAAGGACCTGGAAGGCTCTACGCGAAAGCAAAATGGAACCACACTGCTGGCTATAAAATTAAAGGGTTGTGGAGGAGTTTTTAAACAAAGGGCGGGGGGGAGGGGAAAGAAAGCCAAGAGGTGTGGAGGAACACACAGTTCAGACAAGACAGCCAATGTTCCCTCTAATTTTTCCACCTATGTGCAGAATAAATTTTGTTATTTGCTCTGAGGCATGTGCAGATGTGCACCACTGGTAGAAACACATGCTGCCAGGTATGGGCGCTGTGTGGGCTTTGCTAATCAGCTGGGTGGCACCTGGATCTCTCCTGGGTGGCTACCTAAAGGCTCACTTACTGGGAACACTACAGACATCCCTTAGAAGGGGGTTATTAAAGAGGCTCCTCTATATACTAGTGAAGAGGAGAAGATAGATGTTGATAAAGTACAAACAGGGACTGAAGAGAAACAATCCAATGAAAGAGTCCCATTCAGTTACAGCTCATGAAGGCAGACAATTAAATACTGATAAATTTGATAAGTGCTTGTATGCAAATGCTAGCAGTATAAATACTAAGAACGATGAACTTGGGGGTGTGGTGTTATATAATAGGCATCACAGAAACTTGGTGAAAGAGGATAATCAATGGGACACAGCGGGATCAGGGTACAAAACATGTCGGAACGACGGAGTAGGCTGGATTAGTGGGAGAGTGGCAATTATATGTGAAAGGAAGCATAGAGTCAAATATAGTAAAATATGTAAATGAAGCAAAGTGTACCGTAGAAGCTCTCTGGATAGAAATTCCAGGCTCGACTAGTAAGAGGGGCAGCAGGAGTACATGGCCGACCCCTGACCAGCCTAGGGATGGTGATTCTGAGATGCTAAGGGAGAGGATATAAAAACAGAAAACACAATACAAATGGGGGATTTCAAATATGACCTTATTACCTAGTGCGGTGGGGCGACTGCCCCACACTGGCTACAAGGGGTTAATGCAGGTTGGAGGGTGCCTGTGCAGAGCCCTGGCCAATGAGGGAGAGGCTTTTAAGTAGCCAATCAGGGTGCAGCTTGCTGGGACACTCCTCTATAAAAGGAGCTGCCCAGAAGAGAGTAGTTAGTTAGGCTCTGACCATGGAAGGTGCAGGGTCTAGTTCCCTGACAAGCACCTTTGGGAGAGCCATGCTGGGCAGGCTCGAGGGGGCTAGAGAGGGAGGCTCTTGCCTGATCCCAGCCAGGGTGCTGGCCTTGCGACAAGGGCCAGGAGGGTGCAAAGGGTCCCAGGGGAAATGGCCCAGGGAACTAGAGGAGGTAAAGGGCAAAGCTGCCACCAGAGGCTATGTCTACACAAGTAGCTTCTTGCATGAGAAATATGCAAATGAGGCTACGCGTGGAATATCACCAAGCCTCATTTGCATACCTAATAAGCAGCCATTTTTGCAGAAGAGGCTCTTGCGCCAGAAGGAGCTGTCTACACTGCCCCTTCTTGCTCAATGCCACTACGCTGATTATTTTCAGCAGTGTAGACAGCTCCTTCTGGCGCCAGAGCCTCTTCTGCAAAAATGGCAGCTCATTAGGTATACAAATGAGGCTCGGTGATATTCCACGCTTAGCCTCATTTGCATATTTCTCACGCAAGAAGCCGTGAGTGTAGACATAGCCAGAGGGTCCCTGGGTTGGGACCCAGAATAGTGGGCAGGCCTGGGTCTTCCCCCCTTTTCCCTTGCACCATGTCTAGCCACCATTGTTGTGTGGCCTGGAAGGACCATGCCTTGCCCCTGAAGTGAGGGGCTAGATTAAGGCTGCCGTTGGCCACGCTAGATGAAAACCTGCTGATCACCGCCATGAGAGGGACGAGAGACCACGGCAGTAGGCACTGCCGGAGGGCAGCGCCCCGAAGAGGATACTGCAGCTGAGAGCGACGTGGGTCCTGGACAAGAGCGTGGCGCACGGACGGGTGAGACACCAGCATGCAGACAGTGCCCTGTGGATGAAGAATGAATTCCCTGGAGCAACCAGCAGGAGGCGCCGCAGCATGAGTCGACTCCCTGACACCTAGGAGCATGTCACATCATAAGAACGGCCACACGGGGTCAGACCAAAAGTCCAGTTAGCCCAGTACCCTGTCTAGAAGGTGCTCCAGAGGGAATGTACATAACAGAGAATCATCAAGTGATCCCTCCCCTGTTGTCCATTCCCAGCATCAGGATAACTTTTCTAGACACCATTAATCACTGCTTCTTGGAGCAACTTGTCCTGGAACCCACAAAGGGAGAGGCGATTCTTGATCTAGTCCTCAGTGGAGCACAGGATCTGGTCCAAGAGGGGCATATAGTTGAACTGCTGGGTAATAGTGAACAGCATATAATTAAATTTAACATCTTTGTAGGGGAGAAAGTACCTATCATGGTAGCATTGCCATTCAAAAAGGGGAACTACACAAAATGAGGAGGCTAGTTAAATGGAAATGAAAAGGAACAGTCACAGGACTGAAATGCCTGTAAGTGCATGACAAACTATTTAAAAACACCATCACAGGCGTTCAAACTAAATGTGTGCCCCACGCAAAACAAAATAGTAAGAGGACCAAAAAAACCAAACCAACCCCATGGGTAAAAGAGGTTGTCTAAGGCAAAAAGGCATCCTTTAAAACTGGAAATCAGTCCTAGCTGCCAAGGAAAATAAAAGAGAGCATAAACTCTTTAAGCTCTGGCAAGCCAAGTGTAGAAGTATAACTAGGCAGGCCAAAAAAAAAAAAAAAAAAATCCAACAAAAATCAAAGTAGCATCAAAAGTTTTTTTTAAACACATCAGAAGCAGAAGTCTGCCAACCAGCCCGGGAGGCCGCTGGACAATTGAGGCGCAAAAGGTGCATTCCTGGAAGATAAGGCCGTTGCAAAAAAGCTAAATGAATTCTTTGCATCCATCTTCACTGCAGCGGAACTGAGGGAGATTCCCACGCGTGAGCCGTTTTTATTAGGTGACAGATTTGTGGCGCTGTCTCTGATTAAGGTGTCCATAGTGAGGTTTGGGGAAAACCCGGATGCGTTAAAAAGTCCTAAATCGCCAGCACCAAATGGGATTGTCAAGATTTCTGAACAAACTCAGATGTGAAATTGCAGAACTACTAACCATGGTATCTAAACAATCACTTAATCAGCCCCCACACCAGATGACTGGAGGGTAGCTAATGTAAAGCTTATTTTTTTTAAAAGGCTGCAGAAGACATGCTGACAATTACAGTGTTTTCTGTAAGCTGTGCACTTGTGTGGCCGCTCAGGAGAGAATCAGATGCTGCCCAGCTGATTAGCAGAGTGCCCACCACTAGGTTTTGTTTATCCTGGTGGTGCACATTCACATATGCCTTGGTGCACATAACATTTATTCTGCACATCAATGGAAAAGATTAGAAGGAACATTGCAGACCAGTAAGCCTAACTCCAGGACCAGGCAAACTGGTTTGACACTATAGTAAAGAATGGGATTATCAGACACCTTGATGAGCACAATATGCGTGGGTAGAGTCAATGCAGCTTTTGTAAAGGGAAATCACGCCTCACCAATCCACTGGAATTCTTTGAGCATGTCATCAGCCGTATGGACAAAGGGGACCCAGTGGAGATAGTGTACTTAGACTTTCAGAAGGTCTTTGACTCTCACCAAAGGCTCTTAAGCAAAGTAAGAGCCAGAGTTTAAAGAGAAGCTAGATAATTTCATGGAGGTTAGGTCCATAAAAGGCTATTAGCCAGGGGATAAAATGGTGTCCTTGGCCTCTGTTTGACAGAGGCTGGAGAGGGATGGCAGGAGACAAATCGCTGATCATTGTCTTCGGTCCACCCTCTGGGGCACCTGGTGCTGGCCACTGTCGGCAGACAGGATACTGGGCTAGATGGACCTTTGGTCTGACCCGCTACGGCCGTTCTTATGTTCTTATGTTCTTATAAGGGGGAAGGTCCTCATTTGGATCAGTAACTGGTTAAAAGATAGGGAACCAAGGGGAGGAATAGATCAGTTTTCATAGTGGAGAGAGGTACTGTAATGGGGCTAGGCCAAAAGGGTCATAGAGAGGTCCTCCAGGAGGTGAGAGAGGCTCTGGAGGAACTGGCCAATCAGGGGTCAGGGAGGCCTACAAAAGAAGCTGCAGGACTAGCGGCAGCTCAGTTGCAGCCCAGACCTGGAAGGGCGAAGGGGAAGGGGGCTGGCAGAACCAGGGACAGCTCAGAGTGGGGAGCTGTTAGAGCAGTGTCTCCAGGAGAAGCCCTGGACGCCCCGGGATGGGCCGGTTAGAGGTGCACCCCAGAAGGAGTTTGTGAGGACACGAAAGACCGTGATTCGGCTGGAGGGCTACATAGCCGCAAGGCTTTTAAAAGACTGAGGCCGTGCAGGAACCCACTCTTGGCCCAACAGGGGCGGTCGTGTGAGGTGAGTGCTGACCCCATTACAGGTACATAGCAGGGTCCCCCAAGGATCTCTACTGGAGCCTGTGCAGTTCAACATATTCTTAAGTGCTCTGGGAAAAGCGGTAAAGAGTGAGGTTCCCACGTGTGCAGATGGTACAAAATTACTCATAATAGTTGAGTCCAAAACTGACTGAAGAATTATAATGAGATCTCACAATGTTGGGTGACATGATGTCAGAGGAAACTCAAAGTTGGTAAGTACAAAGTAACGCACCTTGGAAAACACAATCCCAAATACGCATCCAATATGATGGGGTCTAAATTAGCTATTTTCACTGAAGAAAGAGATCTTGGCGTCATCGTGGATAGTTTTCAGAAAACACCTGCTCACTGTGCAGCGGCAGTCAGAAAAGCTAACAGAATGTTAGGAACCATTAGGAAAAGAATAGATAATAAGACAGAAAATATCATAATGTCACTATCTAAATCCATGGTACGCCCACACCTTGAATACTGCGTGCAGGTTTGGGCGATCCATCTCAAAAAAGATATATTCAAATTGGAAGAAGTACTGAGAAGGGCAACAAAAACGCTTAGGCGTATGGAAAAGTTTTCAAAAGAGAAGACTTTAAAAAGACCAGGATGGTTCAGCTTAGAAAAGAGGCAACGATGGGGAGACATGACAGAAGTCTATACAATGGTGAATGGTGCAGAGAAAGTAAATTAAATGAGTGTTATTTAGCCCTTCACATAACACAAGAATCAGGGCCCACCCAATGAAATGAATAGGCAGCAGGTTTACAACAAACATAAGGAAGTGTTTCGTCACATGGCATGGCGTTAACCTGTAGAACTCCTTGCCAGGGGATTTTGTGAAGGACTGAAGTATAAGTGGTTTGAAAAAGAATTCAATACATTCAAGAATTGAAGACGAGATGCACTCTAAACCTCTGACTGTCAGGAAATGGGGCTGGCCAACAAGCAGGATCACTCAATATTTGTCCTCAGAAGCATCTGGCATCAGCCAGTGTTGGAGGGGAGGATGCTGGGCTAGATGGGCCATGGAGTGACCCTGTATGGGTGTTCTCTCTCTCTCTCTCTCTCCAATTAGATACATTAGCTGTCTAGCTCAGCGGTTTCCAGACTTTTTTTCTCATGACCCAGGTGAAGAAAATTGTTGATGCTCAGCCTGACTAGCATGGGGCTGAGGATGAGAACTTTGGGGTGTAGGGAGGGCTCTGGCTTTGTGGGTGGGGGCTCAGGGCTGGGGCAGGAGGGGCTTATCTTGAGCAGCTCCTGGTCAGCAGTGCAGCGGGGGGCTAAGGCAGCTTCCTGCCTCTCCTGGCCCCACAGACCATGCTGCACCCCAGAAGAAACTGGCAGCAGGTTCCCAGCCAATGGGAGTGCGGAGCTAGTGCTCAGGGCAGAGGCAGTGCATGGAGCCCTGTGCGCTCTCTTCCCCTCCCCCCCCCCGCCACACCTAGGAGCTGGGCCTGCTGCCGGCCGCTCCCGGGGTGCAGCGCAGTCTGCGGTGCCAGGACAGGTGGGGAGCTGCCTTAGCCCCCACACTGGTCGCCTGATCCCTCTGCAGCAAGGAGCCCCAGGGCCTGACATCCCAGCACTGGGTTGTGCCCCGTCATTTGAAAACCCCTGGTGTAGATCAGTGTCCCGAGCTGCCCGGGATTCTGACGTTGCCCTCAGGGTGGGCGTAGGAACCTCTGGAGGCTTTTCGAACGACATGTGAAAGCCCTGCTCCCCGGTGGGTTTGTTTTCCTTTCTGAGCCCCGTTGGGGGTCATGGCAGCTGTCCAGGGCGCTCGAAGGTCCCCTCCCCTCCATGGTGTTTCTCTATCATAGATTGTTTTGTCGATGTCTGTTGCTATTAATATGCTGAACCTCCGTTGCTCCTAGCTCCAGGAAATCGGGACGGGGGATGGTCGTCAGGGGAGCGGTGTGGAGGAGTTCGCCAGTCAGATGAGAGCAGAATAAACAGGATTGTTTGTTTTCCTTTGTACGCCCATCATCTGAGATTGGGTTCCTTTGATTCTCTCATTGGAAAAAATTGGTTGATGCTTCCTTTCTGGGCTCGGCAGATGCTGCTCTCTGGTTCCCTCTCTAGGGGGAGATCTCTTGGCACGTGCAGGGTGTGTCTCGCTGAGGACTGGGGGACTGTAGAAGCCGTCGGTCAAGTTCGTCCCACTGACGTCCGTTTCACGCCCAGCAGCTACGCTCCTCGGGGACGGTGCAGATCCCAAAGCCCCGGGGGAAGCAGGGGAGGGCTGGGGGCAAAGCACATGGGAGAAGAGGAACCAGCTATGGAACAAGCACCCAGAGGGGATCAGGCTGACCCAGAGTCTGGGCATCTTTAGGAAATGCTGCACACCCTGCCTCTTCGATAAGCCTTTCTTCCGTAGGAATGAGAGTCACAGCACGGACCCCCCCTTTGCTGCTCTGCCCCAACACTGACCCACCCCCCTCCACTCCAGCCCTCCCATTGATCCGCTTTCTACCTGGTATGCCCAAACGCTGACCCCCCTTCTACCACCTAACCTAACCCTGACCCCCCTTCTTCCCCATAAACTGCAGCACTAGCCCTGCTTCTGCGCCTGAACCCTGACCCAAAAGACAGGACTATGTAGCGCTTTAAAGACTAACAAGATGGTTTATTAGGTGATGAGCTTTCATGGGCCAGACCCACTTCCTCAGATCAATATGTGGGTCTGGCCCACGAAAGCTCATCACCTAATAAACCATCTTGTTAGTCTTTAAAGTGCTGCATAGTCCTGTCTTTTGTTTCAGCAAG
Organism: Rafetus swinhoei; assembly: GCA_019425775.1. Classification (NCBI taxonomy): domain Eukaryota; kingdom Metazoa; phylum Chordata; order Testudines; family Trionychidae; genus Rafetus; species Rafetus swinhoei. The sequence continues at coordinate 2,265,183 of JAFJHL010000226.1, forward strand.
ACCAGACTAACACGGCTGCATCTCTATCACTATTCTGAACCCTGACCGACTGACCATCTGACTGACCAACCAGAAATAAGAGACAAAATTATCAACAAATCAAACCTCCAATAAAATGTTTGCCCTGAAAGAAAGGAGGGGCAAAGATGGCAGTCAAGATCCTGACCGCTAGCTAGAAGGGTGTGATCATAGAACGCTAGAACTGGAAAGCACTTCAAGAGGTCATCGAGTCCAGTCCCCTGCTCTCATGGCAGGACCCAGTACAGTCTAAACCATCCCTGACAGATGTCTATCTAACTTGCTCTCATATCTCCAGAGATGGAGATTCCAGAACCCCCTGGGCAATTTATTCCAGTGTTTAACCAGCCGGACAGATAGGAAGTTTTTCCTAATGTCCAACCTAAACCCCACTTGCTGCAGTTTAAGCCCATTGCTTCTTGTCCTGTCCTCGGGGGCCAAGGAGAACACATTTTCTCCCTTCTCATGACACCCTTTTAGATACCTGGAAACTGCTCTCATGTCACCTCTCCGTCTTCTCCTCTCCAAACTGAACAAGCCCAATTCTTTCAGCCTTCCCTCATAGCTCATGTTCTTTAGATCTTTAATCATTCCTGTTGCTCTTTTCTGGACCTTCTCCAATTTCTCCACATCTTCCCTGAAATGCGGTGCCCGGAACTGGACACAACACTCCAATTGAAGCCTAATCAGTGCAGAGTAGAATGACTTCTTGAGTCTTGCTCACAACACTCCTGTTAATGCATCCCAGAATCATGTTTCCCTTTTTTTTGGTGACAGTGTCGCACTGTTGACTCCTATTTAGTTTGTGGTCCACTCTGACCCTTAGATCCCTTTCAGCAGGACTCCTTCCTAGACAGTCGCTGCCCATTCTGTGTGTGTGACACGGATTGTTCCTTCCTAAGTGGAGTCCTTTGCATTTGTCCTAATTAAACTTCATCCTATTGACCTCAGACCATTTCTCCAGTTTGTCCAGATCAGTTTGAATTATGACCCTCTCCTCCAAAGCACTTGCAACCCCTCCCAGCTTGGTATCATCTGCAAACAACTTAATAAGTGTCCTCTCTATGCCAATATCTAAATCATCGATGAAGATATTGAACAGAACAGGTTCCAAAACAGACCTCTGTGGAACCCCATTTGTTATGCCCTTCCAGCAAGATTGTGAACCATTAATAAGTACTCTCTGAGAATGGTTATCTAGCCAGTTACGCACCCACCTTACAGTAGCCCCATCTAAGTTGTATTTCCCTAGTTTATTGATAAGAAGATCATGCGAGAATGTATTACATGCCTTACGGAAGTCTAGGTACACCACGTCCACCACTTCTCCCTTATCCACAAGACTTGTTATCCTTTCAAAGAAAGCTATCAGATTGGTTTGACATGATTTGTTCTGTACAAATCCATGCTGGCTGTTCTCTATCACCTTATTATTTTCCAGGTGTTTGCAGATGAATTCCTTAATTACTTGCTCCATTATCTTCCCTGGCACAGAAGTTAAACTAACTGGTCTGCAGTTTCCTGGGTTGTTCTTATTTCCCTTTTTATAGATGAGCACTAGATTTGCCCTTTTCCAGTCTTCTGGAATCGCTCCAGACTTCCATGATTTTTCAAAGATGATAGCTAGAGGCTCAGATACCTCCTCTATCAGCTCCTTGAGTATTCTAGGATGCATTTCGTCTGGCCCTGGTGACTTGCAGACATCTAACTTTTCTAAATTATTTTTAACTTGTTCTTTTTTAAAATTTTATCTTCTAAACCTACCCCATTGCCACTAGTATTCACTATGTTAGGCATTCCTTCATCAGACTTCTTGGTGAAGACCAAAACAAAGAAGTCATTAAGCACCTTTGCCATTTCCAAGTTTCCTGATGCTGTTTTTCTCTCCTCACCACGCAATGGGCCTACCCTGTCCTTAGTCTTCCTCTTGCTTCTAATATATTTATAGAACGTAAATATATTAGATGATTGGGATGGGGATCAATATTAGGTGATGGGGATGAATGGATAGATGGGGGTGGATGGCTGGATAGATGGATGGGTGCAAAGGTGGATGGATGGGGGGTGTACAGGTTGCATGGATGGATAGATAGGTGCGTAGGGAGAAAGATGGATGGATGGGTGGGTGCATAGGGAGAAGGATGGATGAATAGACAGATATGTGAGTAGGGGATGGATAGCTAGACAAGGTATGTAGAGGGATGGATAAATAGATGGGTGCGTAGGGAGAAAGATGGATAAACAGCTGAGTTTGTGAGTGAATGAATGGATAGATAGATTGGATTAGACAGATGGGTGCATAGGGGGATGAATGGGGGTGTGTGTAGAGGGATGGATGGGTGTCGAGTTAGATAGGTGTGCAGAGGGATGGATGGATGGATAGATAATAGTTGCATGTGTATGGGATAGATGACTAGAGGGATGGATAGATGGGTAGTTGGGTCTGTGGAGGAATGGATGGATAGATAGGTAGTTGGGTCTGAGGAGGGAGGGATGGATGGGATAGATGGACGGATGGATAGGTAGTTGGGTCTGTGGAGGGATGGGATGGAATGGATGGATAGATGGACGGATGGATATGTAGTTGGGTCTGAGGAGGGATGGAAGGATGGATGGAGGGAGGGCTGGATGGATAGGTAGTTGGGTCTGTGGATGGATGGATACGTAGGTGGGTCTGAGGAGGGATGGATGGATGAAGGGATGGATGGAGGGATGGATGGATAGGTAGTTGGGTCTGAGGAGGGAGGGATGGATGGGATAGATGGACGGATGGATAGGTAGTTGGGTCTGTGGATGGATGGGATGGATGAAGGGATGGATGGATAGGTAGTTGGGTCTGTGGCTGGAGGGATGGATGGATGGATAGGTAGTTGGGTCTGTGGATGGATGGATTACCTCAATGATGGAATTAATTTGGCTCTAGGGCGAAATGCCTCTAAGCATTTTGGGCCCTTGAAGCTGAGCATTGTGGCCCATCCTTTGTGATTTTGACTCAGGAGTGATCAGGGCAGCTGGTGCTGGGATGGATGCAAGGCCAAGAGGAGCCAATGTCAATGGGGGAATGGCTGTTGGCAGGAGGATCGACAGAACTGAGGGCAGATTCACTTGCGGTCGACTGCGTTGCAGAGGGGACCTGTTTTTCCCACGCAGCTGGGCCTGGGCCTGACTTTGGTCGGGCAGTGAATGCTGAGAGGGATACACAGCTGGGTGGGGCTGGATTCGCTGCCCCTTGTTCCCGGTGGCATCCTTCTGACCTCGGCGAAGTATGCATCAGACGCAGCCAGCTCAGCATGGTCACACTTTGTACAGCTTGGCCCAGGCGTGATTGGCCACACAGCAGCAGACTCAGGAGCCAAGCAATCGGGAAGGGGGGTGCAGCTGACATCGGAGCTGGCCTGGGGACGGGCTTGCAGAGCACAGCAGAGGACTGGAAGTGACTGCCTGGCTCATTGAGTCCAACCTTCCGCTACTGTAGCAACTAGCAGGGCCCCGCAGGTTTGGGTAAACTTTATCCTGGTTGCTACACTAGAAACAACAGTCCACAGCCGAGCGCTGGCATCTGTTGTGCGAGGTGCCTGGTGCTGTGATTTGTCCGTGGTCACCCAGCTGTCCAGCAGGGCTGGTAACTGACCCGAGTCCCAGTGTGGTACTAGGAGCACAAAGCCATCCCGTTTCTGACGGGAGCCTCTGGAGTCAGCCGGTTGGGAAATAGCGACCGGAAATGCCCTTTCATCCAAAGGAAAGAGTCAGTTTCAATGAATTTCACATTTTTTGGGGGGGGATGTTTTGAAATTGGCCTTTGGGGACATTGTGAAGGCACAAATAGTTCTGCTTTGCTGCTTGAACAGAGATTTTGTTTAGAAATTTCAGCTTATTTCAGCTAATCTGGTTTTTCCGGAAGAGGCAAAAGTGAAACGTTTCAGTCTGGTGGAAATGACACATTCTGACCGACTTTTTTTTTCCATTTTCCTTTTGCAATTACTTTTTGGAGATTTTGGCTTGTGACCCCGGTTTTGCATGGGAACATTTTTTCAAAATCTCGAAAAAAACCCATGAGGAGGGAAAACTGATTCCTGCCCAACTCTGCCTCCGGGCCCGACTGCGATACCCATAATGCTTGGGTCTGCGATTGGGATCCGAAAGTTTGGCCCACGGGCAATCCGGGTCTCTCCTCCCCTTTCTCAGCCTGTCATTTTACAGCCTCTTTGTTCATTGGGAAATGCTTCATGAATCCCAACCCAGGAAGTCACCTGTCGTGGGCCACTGAAGTCAGTGACCTTTTGGGAAAGGCTTTGTGATCATCATAGATTCGCTCTCCTCCTTCCCTGTCTCTCTCTCACTCTGCCCAGCCTAGAGACAGGGCCCAGCTGGGTAGTTTGCAACTGCTCAGGGGTGTGTCTGGCTCTAAAGTTCTGGTTCTTTTTCCCCTCCCAGGACTCAGGGATCGAAATTCTGCGCTCAGCTGCTCCAAGACGGGTGTGTGTTTGGAGGAGACAGAATTCAGCTGTATCTCCTGCAGCTCGAGAGCACGCAGAGTCCTGCCTGCACTGTGCCCTCCACGCTGGGACACTGCTCCGGCCGGGGTGACGGCATCCGTGGGAGAGGGCGTGTGAACGGAGGCAGCGATGCTCATCATGACACAGATATTGTAACAGGCCTGTCCTCGTGTGCTCTCAGCCAAGCCCCAGTGAGAGTTTCTGGGACCTGGAGCTGGCCCCTCTGGGGCTGTGGAGCTGCTGCTGCCAGAGAGTTTCACTTCCCTTGGGCGTCCCCAAACCGCACTGTGCTCTCTCTCCACCCCATGTATCTCTATAGCTAATCTCTTGTCTCTCCTTACCCATCTTTTCCTCTGTCCCACCCCCTTCCTGCTGATCTCTGTAGCTCTGTCTTGCTCGCACGCTCTGACCAGGGCTACCACTCACACAGGAATAATGACACACATCGCTAACCTGAGCAGCTAGTCAGCGTGCGGGGCTTTCGAGCTGTTCCAGAGTGGGGAATGGGGGAGGGATTTCACGATGGAGTCTGATACCTTGGGTTCAGGCTGGTGCATTTATGGAGACCGCACAAGGCCCTGCTAGCCTGAATGCAGGAGGAGCTAACCCACAGGAAACAACAAACACCACTGGAAACTCTGTCAGCCAGCACCCCCCAAAGGTGCTCTCTCGGCCTCACTGAAAACTCAGCTCGACCTAGTTACATCACTTTGGGCTGTGAAAAATCTCGCACCCCGTGCGAGGGAGTTAGGGGACCCTGCAGTCCATGTGGGGGGATAACAAAACAGTTCTTCTGTCACCCCAGCTACCAGCGCTGTAACAGTTTCGAGAGAAAAACCCCGTAGGGAGCATCTATCCAACAGAGCCCCAGAGACAGCGCTGCAGTGCACTAGACGTGGTCCTCGACCCATGGTTCTCCATGGACCGGGACTATCTTACAGGTGGGCTGCAGGCTCAGGCTCCTTCCCCCTCTGCAGCGGGGAGCCTGCACTGGCGCTCCAGCCCTCCTTCCCCGCTGCTAGCTTGGAGCACCAGCGCCAGCTTCCTGCTGCAGCGGGGGCAGAACCTCGCCGGCCGGATCCGGGTCATGGGGGCAGGAAGTGGCTCCATGCCCTGCGGCTTCCTTCCCCCGCCCCAACTGGGGAAATGGCAGCTCCCATTGGCCAGAATCACGGCCAATGGGAGCAGCAGGGGGCGGTGCCTGGGAGCAGCAAGGGGTGTGGAGCCAGGTAAGTGCCCCCCATCCCCTTCATGCCCAGACCACCCCACTCCTGCAAAGGAACCTTGTTCTGCCTCTGCCTGGGGCTCATGTTCCCCTTTTGTCTCAGGTGGGGCTATCTCCTCCCTACAGGCATCCTCAGTGAAGGGTGGAACTCGCAGCTGAAAGGAGATCTAAGCCTAGCCAGGACAAGTGTAACCCACACACCTAGGGTGGGTCACTGTCCCATGGAATGGCCCTTAGACCACTTACAGCCAGAGATAAGAACAAGGGAGCTCTACCATTTAGTTGGTGCCAGCTGGCTTCATAGCTCAAGCTGTTGCAGCTACTCCACGCTCCAGAGGCCCCAGGTTTGAACCGACCTGGTGGAAGTTACGTAAACTCTTGCTTTTTCTTTCAGAAGGAGGCTGAAATCTCTCCACTTGACACCACGACCTGGGGCTTTAAGGAAAACACCAATCACAACACTTATGACACAACCGTGAGAGCTGGCCATACTGCCAATACAACTTGTCAGGGCAGGCCAAGCCTGGGGATTTTATCCTGACGCCACCATCAGAGTGTCTGGGCCCCTTCCAACATGAAATCCATGGCAAGAGCAAAGTCTCCAAGGCCCTTAATGGAGTCTCTCGTTCAGGGCCAGCATGCGAAGAACAGATGCTCACGTGTACTTAGCTAGATGTCCCTCTGATCGTTTCCGTCTGTGTGCGGAATAAATTTTATGTGCACGGAGGCATGTGTGAATGCACACCACCCACGGGAACAAAACCTAGCGGTGGGCGCTCTGCTAATCAGCTGGGCAGCACTGGGATCTCTCCTGAGCGCCCGGCTTACAGGAAACGCTGGTGCTGTCGCGGAGAACAGGGCCCTGCGTGCGAAGAGGGGCTCACTAGAAAACCGCGATGTCCCTGGATGCTCAGTGGAATTGCCTGATGCCACGTGGTAAAGTGGCCTTGTGGGGTTCCATGTTGACCGCCTGGCAGCAGAGATCCCCAGCTCAGGTCTGCTCCATTTACAGCTCAAGCCCTGCTTTTCTGCCACGCTGCTAAGCCGTCTCACCGGCTCCCCCGCTGCTAGCCACAGAAGCTCTGTGGCGGAGCTAAAGCCCGTGAACGGCGATGGAAAGACGCCCCTGACTCGAGTGGCTTTTGGATCAGGCCGTGGGGAATGATTCGGTGGCGACGCACGGGCTAGAGTAAGGCGCCCGGCTCGCCCCCGCCCTGGCCGCGGTGCTGGCTCTGGGGGGCTAGCAGGAGGAAAGCCTCGTTCGACTGCCTTTAAAGTCAGCAATCCGGCTCTGCTGCACCCCGCGGGGGCCCGTTGAATAGAGGCGAAGACACTTAGCACATGTGGTTGGGTTTCAACTATTCTGAGCCCCCCCTCCCTCTCCGAAAGCACCAGGCTGCATCCAGAGCGAGTCTCGCTGGCCTTTTCTCTCTCCTCCGTGGTTAGTTATTCCCTAATAATTACTCTAAATGCAGTCCCTGTTGTCATGACAACCTATTAATCCACTGGGAAAAGCCCCTTTTGCATCAGAAGCTTTCTCCTTCTTGCTTTTCCGCCATCTCTTTCCCCCCATCCCACGGCCTGCTCATCCGTTCTCTGTCGCTCATTCTCCCTTCTCATTAGCTTAGCTCCTGCACTGGAGCCGGGCATGGAATTCCCACAGAAGCCAATGAGAACCCTCTGAGCAAAGAGTTGCTACCACAAACTCCCACGGTGTCTGTTTCCTCTTTCTTCTTGCCCCTTTCTTCTGGTGCCTAGTCCTGTGCAGACCGGGGCTTGGATTACAGAGTCCCCTTGGTTTTCACTCACTCTGAAGCAGGACAGGGAGAAGGAGAGGGAGAGAGAAACACACACCAGGGATATGTATTTATCTCGTGCAGAAACACAAGACAGATACAATTTCTTCCGTCAGAAGCTGTGACTGTTGCTGCTGGCAATCACCACGCAAGTGAAACACTGATCTCGCATTGGCCCCTGGGGCTGCTACCTCGCACTCCAGAATTTGAGTTTCTAATTAAAACCGTAAGGATCTAGCAATGCCGATCACAAAGAATCCCTTCACGGTTACGGCAGCACCTGCCTGAGCCTGCAGACAGCCTGCAAGAATGGGTCCGGGAAATGTGGCCTGCTCCCATTCACAGCAGCAGAGCGTTGACTCTGGAACCTAGTGATGCTCTGGTAAACATTGGCTCCCCGCCCACAAGAAAAAAGGAGCGAATCATTCCATGCAGATCTGCAAACTCTATTGTGAGTGCCGGCTCATTTTGGGAATGAAAGCAGTGGGAGGAGCTTGGCTTGTGGGCGGAGCTCAGGGAGAGTATACCCCTTACTGTTTTCCCATCATTTTCCTCTCAGCTCCTCCCCTGACAGCATTCGGCCTGATTCCTAATCTACCTTCCACTTGGATGATTCCCTGTATTAGAAAGGCCCAACAATTTATCCCACAGCAGAGGGGCAGAATCCCAAATGGAAACAGGTTCCTTGTAGAGGTGTTCATCACCACGACGGTGCAGTCACCCTAATCTTCCTTGCCCTTCCTGGTGTCTGTAGCTGTCTGTTGTCTCTTGCCTGGGACTGTCAGCACTCTGGGGCAAGGGCTCAATTTCTGTTTTGTTTTGTTGGATGTTGGCAGGGTGGGTGTTGGGCCGTGTCGGGGCCTCCAAAGCCCCGTGGCAATAAATGATGATTCGTACAAACGTTGGCGCAAGCGGTTTGGTGATGGCGGTTTGACTGCGCCAGCCAGTTCAGCGGCCTGCGGGTGGGAGGAGAAGGTATTAGATGCTTTTCAGAGGCGACAGAGGAGCTCTGGTTTCTCTCGGCCCCCTCCCGAGCCCGGTTGCTCGTTGTACCTTTGATCAGTCCCTTTCTCTCGCGCGCCTTCCCGCCGTCTCGCTTTCTCTGGAGGCTGCTTCTGAGCTTGCACTGGGGTAAATCGGGAGCAACCCCAGTGGCAGCCAAGGGGGCCTGGCTCTGATGGGACTCAGACCGGTGTAAATCCCAGGGGAGTCCATGCGGCCGCGGGCGTAAAGCCCACGAGAACGAGATGGGAGTGAGCCCAGCCCTGGCCAGACCCTGGTGCAGGGCTCGTATTGGCTCTCGCGCACAAAGTGATGGGAAAATGTCAGACATAATTAGGGGAAATTAACCAGGGAGCCTTCTCTGGGGGATCAGAGGCTTTCATCTCGGAGCTGGCTCGTCATCACCTATAGCTGCCCTGGCGATTTCCCACCCCCCCCCTTCCCTGGTTCTAATGGCAGCAGGCCGAGGTCTGTGGTCTGTCCAGCCCTCCTTGGGGCCTGGGGTCCCCTTACATCACAGCTGTCAGGGCAGGAGGAAGACGGTTCTCTAGAGGTTATTACGCTGTCAGCTGGGTGCAGAGAGCTCTGCGCAGAGACCAGGGCTCTGTGTCCCTCACATTTCCCAGGAGCAGTGCGAGATTGGAAGTCAGGGCTGCTTCTTGTGTTTCTAAGGCTGGAAGGAGCGTGGTCTAGTGGTTAAAGCAAATGACTGGGCATCAGGACTCTGGGGCTTCCTTTTCATCAGTGGCCTAATGGTTAGGGGACAGGATTCCTTGGCAAAATTTCCCACCTGCTCACGGTGTGATCTGAGGCAAATCCCTGAACGGCTCCCCCTTTTCTAGACAGGCAAAGTGAGGCACCCAGGGACACACAGCAATTCAGTAGCAGAGCCAGGAGACCCTGCTTTAACCACTGCACCACACTGCACCCCAGAGAGATGCCCCTGCTACTCTTTCTTCCCCTGTTGCAATGGCCATGAGCAACGTTCCCTCTAATTTTTTCCTTCAGTGTGTGGAATACATTTTGTTATCTGCACCACGGCATGTGCAGATGTGCACCACCGCAGGTGCTCTGCTAATCAGCTGGGCAGCATCTGAAGCTCTCTTGGGTGGCCACCCAAGCGCTCAGCTGACAGGGACACTGGCTATGAGAACAGGGACCAGCCCCATGTCACCTTGCGTAGCTGGGCCAGCTGCCCTCTCCTCCTCCTTCCCAGACTCTCGGGGTTGGGCACGGCTGCAGAGGTGCTCAGCCTGGAGGGCGGGCAGCAGGGTTCTCGGGCAGCAGCCCCTGCCTGACCAAGCTGGCACAGGTGGTGAGTTCTGTAGGCCTGCGGTGCCTGAACCCCGGGGCTGAGCTCGCCAAAACTCTCCTGTATCGCCCGGCTCCCTTGCCACCCTGCATGTCCCCCCCACGCATCCACCCAGCCCTGCTTGACACCCCCAGGCGATTCCCGCCACCACCACCCACGACTGCTGCATCCCCTGTGGCTTTGGGGCGGGGGGGGGACCGGGGCTGCAAGGATGCACGGCTGGCAGCAGCTGAGAGTGGCTGGAAGCGGCTCTATCCCTGTGCATGGCCAGTGGTGGGGCTGGGACCCCTCCTGGGCATTTTAAATGACCCGGGGAGCGGCAGGCAGGGCCAGGGGAGGCAGGGGGAGTGTGCAGGATAGCAGCGGGGGCTGGGGGCTCACAAAGGGACTGCCGGGGGAGTCACAGCACCTGGAGCTCCCCCCAGGAGCCATTGCCGGGGGCCCTGGGTAAATATGACACCCCCCACATCCCATTGTGCACCCCACTCCATCCAGAGCCTGCACCCTCTCCCTCCACCCTCACCCCGTCCAGCCCCCAAGCTCCCTCTCAGAGCCTGCACCCCAGACCTCCACCCCTCACCTGTCCTGTCCCCACATTCCCTGCCAGAGCCTGTGCCCCTCCCCCACCCAAACTCCCTCCCAGAGCCTTAGGCAGGTGGGGTGGGGGTTGGGGAGAGGGGTTTGGACTCTGGGCATTCTGGGCACCACCAAAATGTCTGCAAACCTGCTGCCCCTGAATGCTGAGGGGAGGGGGGCTGCCCCAATGCCCAGTGTTGCTGCTAGATCCTGGGGTGGAAGCCGCCCAGATGGAGGCAGGCCTCCTGTGGTGGGGGAGGGGATAGGCAGCGGCAGACATGGGGGGGTCCTAACCCTCTTGGAGGGCGGCAGAGTAGGAAAGATTCCTGGAAAGTGTCTGGTACCAGTGAATCTAGGCTCCCCCTTCCCAAGCAGTCTCTATGGGACAATAGTGCCTATGCCCCGGGTCTGACTTATGATCTCTCTACCCAGTCCTCTTAGTTTGGAGACGGGGCATTCTGGACGTTTAGATTAGATTTTCAGGCCTGATCTCAGTGCCGATGTTCAGGTGAACCCAGGTCTCTCTTTGGGGCTGACCTGAGGAGACAGGCAAGGTGGGGAGGGTCTGACCGGATCCCCAAGGCACTGGAGGAAGACGGAAAACAAGATTTAAGCCAGTTCCCAGCCGCCCCGGGCTCTGGAGGTAACGCTGTTATCTGCACAGTGTCTGCCAGATATAAATATCCCAGGAGAGTCCTGGTTAATTTCAGGGTTTAGCAGCGGCGCTGCAACTCTCTCTCTGTGTGTGTGTGTGTGTGTGTGTGTGAGCATAAAGAGGTGTGTGTATGTTGGGGAGAGGTGTATCACACAGAAGCCGGGCCCAGTCTCTCACGGTGTTCCCTGGCAATGAGAACACCTCGCTCCTTTCAGCCCTGGACTACAGAAGAGCTAAACAGCCCTTTCCCCTTTTTAACAGATCCCAGGTAGGTGACATGACTTGGCCATGGTCCCCCAGCAATGCAGTGGCAGAGTCATGAATAGACCCCAGATCTCTTGTGTTGAAGACCTGGCCTACCATAGATCGACCCAGCCTATGAGAATGTTTATTTCTGTCCAAAACCACTTTGCCAAATAGTCTGGAGCCTTCATTATGGTACAATTTTTATATGATTGCGTACTATTTTGGTCAGTTTTCAGGATGGAGAGAGGTAACTAGTGGTATCCTGCACAGGTCCGTGCTGGGACCAAACCTATTCAGCATATTCATAAATGATCTGGAGAAAGGGGTAAACAGGGAGGTGGCAAAATTTGCAGATAATACGAAAGTGCTCAAGAGAGTTAAGTTCAAAGCAGACTGAAAAACTTCAAAAAGATCTCACACAAGCAGATGACTGAGCAACAAAATGGTAAATGAATTTTAATGTTGATAAATGCAAAGCAATGCATATTGGAAAACATAATCCCAACTATATGTATGAATTGATGGGGATTAAATTAGCTGTTACCACTCAAGAGAGAGATCTTGGAGTCATTGTGGATAATTCTCTGAAAACATCCACGCAGTGCGCAGCAGCAGTCAAAAAAAAAGCAAACAGAACGTTGGGAATCATTAAAAAAGGGATAGAGAATAAGACAGAGAACATCTTATTGCCTCTGTATAAATCCATTGTACGCCCACATCTAAAATACTGCGTGCAGATGTGGTCGCTTCATCTCAAAAAAGATTATCTTGGCATCGGAAAAAGTTCAGAAAACGGCAACAAAAATGATGAGGGGTTTGGAATGGCTGCCACATGAGGAGAGATTAATAAGACTGGGACTTTTCAGTTTAGAAAAGAGGAGAGTAAGGGGGTGGGGGATATGATAGAGGTCTATCAAATCATGATTGGTGTGGAAACAGTGAATAAGGAAAAGTTATTTACTTGTTCCCATAACACAAGAACTAGGGGGCTACCAAATGAAATGAATAGGTAGCAGCTTTAAAACAAACAAAAGGAGGTATTTCTTCATACAATGCACAGTCAACCTGTGGAACTCCTTGCTAGAGGATGTTGTGAAGACCAGGACTTTAACAGGGTTCAGAAAAGAGCTAAATACATTCATGGAGGACAGGGCCATCAATGGCTATTAGCCAGGATGGATAAGATTTGCCGTCCCTAGCCTCTGTTTGTCAGGGGCTGGGAAGGGGCGACAGGGGAGGGATCACTGGATGGTTCCCTGTTCTGTTCACTCCCTCTGGGGCACTTGGCATTGGACCTTGGGTCTGACCCAGTCTGGCCGTTCTTCTGTTCCCCAGCCCGGCGTAATCCCCGTCCACTGTGCTCTGTTGTTCCCATGCCTGCGCCCAGCAGCCCTGCTGCAGCCCTGGGAAAACACGGAGGGCTGTGGTCCCTGGCAGCACATGCCTGCTCTGCCAGTAAAAATTAAGCTCATTACAGCTGCGGGCTGGGAAAGGCAGCAAGGCTTTGTAAATGAACCCCCCGTTGGGCTTTTGTCCGGGCCGGAGGTTAATATCCGCGTGTGTGCCTGTGCTAGATAGACATCAACCGCTGGCTTCCCCGGCTCATTATCTCGCAGCCGGCCAGCTGGCTTTGCCCAGGCAATGAGAGGGAAGGCACTGGCTGTGGTTTAACTTCCCAGGGTGTCGCCAGGGTTCGGGGTCTCAGCCCCACCCATGCGGAGGGAGCAGGCGAGGAAGGGAGGTGATCATCGGTACTCGGGGTCACCCCCCCGCCCGTGTTCCCTGTAAGCTGAGCGCTTGGGCGGCCACCCAGGAGAGATTCGAATGCCGCCCAGTTGATTAGCAGAACACCTGCAGCCGGCAGACTGGGTTTCTACTGGTGGTGCACAGCCGCATGTGCCGGAGCGCACACAACAAAATGAATTCTGCACATGGATGGAAAAATGTAGAGGGAACGTTGTTGCCCGCTTCGTGGGCAGGCTGTGCTCAGTGTACCTACCAGATCTCCCCCCATGCCATGGGTTCCTCTTCCCCCCGTACCAAGGTCCCCAATTTCCCTCAGGCCTGGGCCTTTGTGTGCAATCTTATTATCCCCTTCCCACGCTGCTAGGGACTCTGTGTGGCTCTTCCCCCCCACACCAGGGTCCCCAAGTCCCCCCACCAGAAGTTCTGTGTGCTCCCCCCTTCCTCCACACCAGGCTCCCCCTTCATCCCAGAGGCTGCATCCCCAGCTCTTCTTTCTGTCTGGGAGCTCAGTAGAGTGTCAGCCTGTGCAGCTCTATGGGGAGGAGAAGCAGAGATGAGACAGGTATTGTTATGCCTGGACGTGTTAATTGGTGCCATCACCCGGCTGCTTGATCTACAGATAATTGCTGAGGTGCTGGAAACTGGCTCTGCTAATCAGCCAGCAGAGGCTCCATCTGCTCCCTGGTTCTCCCCCTTTTGGTTCTCTGATTCCCCCCCAATTCGGCAGGGAGGTGGCCACCGAGGCCTGGAACATTCCCAGAAACGTGGGAATTGAGCCGAGGCGGCATTCAGAAGTTACCGCGTTAGCGATGCAAAGGGGCCTTCACCAGCCCAGCCAACTGCAGGGTTCCCTGTGCGGTGTGGGAATGAACAGGGTCCCACTAAGCCTTATGTCCCAGCTCTGTCAGACCCCCTGGACCAGGGGTAGGCAAGATGTGGCCTGGGGGCCGGATCCGGCCCTCCAAGCCTTTCAATCTGGCCTGCGGCCCACCCCACTGGACCCAGAGGCCGGGAGCAGCCCCAGGGCTCAGAGCTGCTGGCTGCTCCATCTGCCTCTCTGCACCAGGAGGAGGGGGGAGAAAAGGGGGAAACTTCATGCACTACAAACCTTCTCCTTCACCCAAACTCCCTCTCAGACCCCACACCCTCTCCTGCACCCAAATCCTCCACCCCGAGCTCCCTTCTGCACCCAACCTCCATCCCAGACTCCACCTACTCGCCATAGGAAAGTGCGGCCCTTGACCACTTACCAAAGTTTTGAAGTGGCCCCCCCATCACGAATGATTGCCCACCCCTGCCCTGGACTCACCAATGTGCACGTGTGGGCGGTAGCCAGGCTCTCGGCTAGGGTTGCCAGGTGTCCGGTATTCACCCGGCCAGTCCGGTATTTTCGCCTCCTGTCCAGTAAAAAAATTCAGAAAATACCAGACACCTAAGATGTCCGGTATTTTCTGATTTTTTCCCCCGGCCAGGAGGCGAAAATGCCGGGCACCTGGCAACCCTACAAACATTCAGCACCCGGCCTCCCCCCCCAAACTTCCCCGGCCCCCAACACCCCCAGCCCCGACCCCAGACCCCATGCTTACCTGGTTCCGCAAGGCTGCCGGCACAAAATGGCTGCCGGCAAAAAGACCAAGGGGAAGCAATGACTCCCCCGGGGTCTTAGTGCTCAACCGCTCCCCTCTTTGTAACCCTGCACTCACTCTTAAAGGGGACATGCTGCTTTTTAATGCTGTTTTATTTTAATTGATTTATTTTTTGCTTAATAAGTCTTGGAGTTCTTTTTTTTGCTCAACAACTTTGGTCACCCCCCCTTTTTTTCCCTGGTGTTTTTTTTTGGGGGGGGGCAGTGTTCGGTATTTTTGTTTCAACCATCTGGCAACCCTACTCTTGGCTCAAGCTGCCACTGAAGACGGTGACCAGGGTGAGGAGCATGATGTGATATGGACTCGGCTATGAGAAAATCCATTAAGGTAACACCTACAGGAATCGAACCCACAGCCTAGCCTGCGAGCAGGCTCCCCCCGGGGATCCCAGAGGGACCCTATGGTGGCTGACCTCTGGGCAGGGCTGCCACCCTGGACCCCATTCCCACCGCGGTCTGCAGGCTTGGTGAGCCGGGGGATCAATCGCGCTGCACCCTGCCTGGTGGGAACCTACACAAAAGCCCTGGAGCAAAGACAAGCATGGGCCGGTCACCCTCCCCACCCCCGGCCTTGCCTGCTGTCTGGCAGGGAAAGGGTTAAAATCTCTCCCTGCCCCGGGAGCCCAGCTGGAGATGAGAGGCCCTCGGGAGGGTCAGGTGGATTGCTGCCTTTCTGTGGGCCCGCTGAACAGCCCAGGAGAAGATCAGGTAGGGGAACGCCTAAGGCCCTGGCTGCAGCTGGCCTTGCTCTGGGCTCTCTTGCTCACGGATGCGGCTGTTTTGATGGGTTCCCGGGCGGGGCTGGAGAAGTCTGTGGCTGCGGGGAAGGAGCGCTCCGGGCACAGGGCAGTAGTCAGCTTGTGTTTGTTGCCCAGGGCCGGGTACCTGCAACAAGAGCAGAAGGAAGAGCACAGGGAGTGTAGCCACACGGTGGAGTCTGTTCTGGAGTGGGGCATTTTCAAATGACCACGTCATCTCCTTCGGTTGCTGGTTTTAGCAGAAAACTCGTTTTTCTCAGCTCAGACTAAAATATTACCCAGCCGAAGTTGTTTCCGGCGAGGATCCCCTGGTAACGTCAAGCCCAAAGAATGCCAAACGTGCCAGTCTTTGTCAGGTCTCGGACCTTTGGCTAATCCCCTTCACTTCTCTACGGGGGAAAAGTGTTCCCTGGACACAGACCATGTTCCCTGGACACCGACCGTGTTCCCTGAAATTCTGTCCATGCGGCTTTGCTCTAGGGCAGTGGCTCTCAACCTCTCCAGGCTCCGTTCAGGAGTCTGATTTGGGTGGTGTATCCCCAAGTTTTTCCTCACTTAAAAACCAGAGTGGTACAGCACACTGACCAAAATGGCTTGCCTGCTCAGTGGGTCTATTAGAGTGTGTAGTGGTGTCACTAGTGCGTTGTGTGTCCTATCGTAAGACAAGGGAAATAGCTAGCTGAGTTGATGTCCCCCCAGAAGATGTCTGAGTCCCCCTGGGGTTTGCACACCCCTGCTTGAGAGCCACTGCACTGGGAGTATGTGGTGGAGACAGTTCATGCCAGATCGTGGCAGATAGATCAGAACTAGAATGGGAATTGTTGTGGTCAGGAAATGCCATTTTTGGCACTACTGATTTTTCTGTAAAATCATTTTGATTTTTGACAACATTTTGTATAAGGAAAAAACCAAACCAGGATGTTTTGATGCTCTCAACATGTTTTCGGACTCTTTAGAACAAAAAGGGTTGGGTTTTTTTAACTGACTTTGGAGAGGCACTTTATTTTATATTTTTGCTTTGAAATTCCAGGGTCAAAACTGAAACAATGCAACACGGTTTGGAATTTGGCTTCTCAAAAAACAAAACAAAACAAAACAAAAAAAACCCCCAAAACAAATAAACAAACAAAAACCCAATGCAGGCTGAAAAAACCCCCAATCTTGAAGTTTTTTGTGAGAGAAACAATCAGTTCTGCCAGCGCTAATCAGAACCAAATCCCCCAGATGCAAACAACCAGGCTCTTTTTGCAGAAGTGGAAAATTTCAGATCAGGATTGCGACTTAACCTTTGCCGCTCAAGCTGATGTCTCTAGTAAGAAGCTGCTCTGGCCACCTTTCTGAATGCAAGATAACAGCTGACAGACGTGTCACCAATAGGCATGGCAATGATTTTATTGCTCTTCTGAACTCCTAGACGCCCAGATCTTAAGAGACCAAACGTTTTTGTTAGCTGATAAAAAATGGCATGTCTGGTAAAATGGCTGCAGACTTAATTAACTCGTTGTACAGAAGAAATGAGGGAAGGAGCTGAAAGTGGATTAGAATTTGAATCCTCTAGGTTATCAGGTTTCAGGCAGTAATTGTGCTACAGCCCATGAGCTCTCTAGGGGCAAGTCAGTGTCCCTTTGCTCTAGGTGCTGTACAAAGACACAGTGAGACACACCCTGCCCTGAAGAGAGTGGAAACTAGACAGGACAGATGAGGGAGAAAGGAAATACTCTCCCTGAGTTGTTTGTAGTAAGTGATTTGCCCAAAGTCTCACATTGAGCCAAATGCAGAGCTGGGGATTCAGTTCAGTTGCCCAGAGATTCGGTGCAGGTGCTTCGCTATCCTTCCTCTCTGGCATGCTCTGCATTCTCCATGGGCAGCTGGCGATGCAGGCAAGAGAAGACATTGCCTACACTGCCCAGCCGCCTGGGAGGGGCTAAGGCCACATCATGCAGCAGCCTGGCTCTCAGCTGGGGATGGGTGGGAGGAGAAGTTGTGAAGAGGATGGAGGGGATCCTCAAGGAATCCATTTTGAAGCACTTGGTAGAGGGGAAAATGATCAGGAATAGTCAACGTGGATTCACAAAGGGCAAGTCGTGCCTGACCAATCTGATTAGCTTCTATGATGAGGTAACTGGCTCTGTGGACATGGGAAAGTCAGTGGATGTGATATACCTTGACTTTAGCAAAGCTTTTGATAGGTCTCCCACAATATTCTTGCCAGCAAGTTAAGGGACTCTGGATTGGATAAATGGACTGTAAGATGGATAGAAAGCTGGCTAGACTGTCGGGCCCAACCAGTACTGATCAATGGCTCGATGTCAGGTTGGCGGTCAGTTTCTAGCAGAGTGCCCCAAGGATCTGTTCTTGGACCAGTTTTGTTCAACATCTTTATTAATGACCTGGATTGCACCCTTAGCAAGTTTGCAGATGACACTAAGCTAGGGGGAGAGGTAGATACGCTGGAGGGCAGAGATAGGGTCCAGAGTGAGCTGGACAGATTAGAGGATTGGGCCCAAAGAAATCTGATGAGGTTCAACACGGACAAGTGTAGAGTCCTGCCCCTGGGACAGAAGAATCCCAAGCATTGTTACAGGCTGGGGACCAACCAGCTAAGTAGTAGTTCTGCAGAAAAGGACCTGGGGGTTACAGTGGACGAGAAGCTGGATATGAGTCAACAGGGTGCCCTTGTAGCCAAGAAGGCTAATGGCATATTAGGGTGCATTAGGAGGAGCATTGCCAGCAGATCCAGAGAAGTGATTATTTCCCTTTATTTGGCTCTGGTGAGGCCGCATCTGGAGTACTGTGTCCAGTTCTGGGCCCCCCACTATAGAAAGGATGTGGACGCATTGGAGAGGGTCCTGCAGAGGGTGACCAAAATGATTAGGGGGCTGGAACGTATGACCTACGAGGAGAGGCTGAGGGATTTGGGCTTGTTTAGTCTGCAGAAGCGAAGAGTGAGGGGGGATTTGAGAGCAGCCTTCAACTTCCTGAAGGGAGGTTCTAAAGAGGCTGGAGAGAGGCTGTTCCCAGTGGTG
The DNA here is from genome assembly GCA_019425775.1 of Rafetus swinhoei. NCBI lineage: Eukaryota > Metazoa > Chordata > Testudines > Trionychidae > Rafetus > Rafetus swinhoei. The sequence continues at coordinate 2,283,684 of JAFJHL010000226.1, forward strand.
ACGGATGGCAGAACAAGGAGCAATGGGCTCAAGTTACAGTGGGGGAGGTCTAGGTTGGATATTAGGAAAACCTATTTCCCTAGGAGGGTGGGGAAGCCCTGGGATGGGTTCCCTAGGAAGGGGGTGGAGTCTCCATCCCTAGAGGTGTTTAAGTCTCAGCTTGACCAAGCCCTGGCTGGGTTGATTTAGTTGGGGTTGGTCCTGCCTTGGGCAGGGTGTTGGACTTGACCTCCTGAGGTCTCATCCAGCTCTTTGATTCTATGAAGGGGCATGGTCTTGGGGAAGGGGTGGGGCTTTAGGGGTGGGGCTTCGGCTGCCTTCCCCAGCTGGGTCTTTATGCGCTGCCCAGGAGCTGGCGAAGGAGTCTAGCCTACAACTGCTGCTAGATAGAGGACCTGCCCTGTTAGCTTGTGTGGAGGATACTTGTGCCTCCAGCGCTGGAAGGTGCAGTCCAATGTCCGGTGAGTGCTCCTGGTGGCAGATCAGACAGCGCTGTACCCGGGAGCTCTGTTCTCTGTCTCGAAGGTGGCCCCTGGCCATGACGTGGCCAAACACGGGGACTTGCAGAGGGCCCGGTTCTCCTCGTGCTAGAGTTAATCAGTGGAGTTACCCTGGTGCGACGAGTAGATTCCCCTCTGGTCTCTCCGGATCCCATCCCCCCTCCCTACGTTCAGGATATCCCTTATCCTGCCTTCCGAATTCAATTGCATGCTCCAATTGCATTGCGTACAATTGTGTGGCGTACAAAGCGTGCAACCATGATGAACGCTGCTCGCAGCACGGGGCGGGGGGTCAAAGGAAAGATCCCGAGTTCAAAGGCTGTGTGGCCTAGTGGGAGGAGCACTGGCCTGGAACGTGGGAGACCTGGACTTTGTTCCCATCTCTGCTATGTGGGGCTAGTAAAACACCCCCCTGCCCCGTGCCTCGCTTTCCCTACGTGTCAAGTGAGGGCCAGTGTAAAAGGACTTAATCTCCCGCTAGAGCTGCCTAGGCAGCAACATGGCCCATTGCCAAGTCTGCGCCACCCTCGCGAAGAAGAGACGGGAACTTTTCTGTGCGGGCAGCGCATTGGCCTTTGTCCGTCTCACTGACTCCCAAGCCGACGGGCCCTGCGGCCGGGTCTCCGCCTAGCCCGGATGAGCACCCAGCAGCACGTGCTCGGTGCCGAAAGTTCAGGGACTTGCTCTGTTTCTGTCCACAGAGTCCTGCGTTACTAAGATGATGTCTCGAAGGGAAGCTTCTCTCCCCACACCAAGCCCCCTCTGCTTTGAGTTTTCTCTCCCCTGGGCACTGTCAGCGCCGTAAGAACTGCTCGGGTTTGGCCCAAGGAACGCCCCTGCTGTCTGGGAGACCAGCAATGTCGTTATCGCCGCAGGTAATTTCCCGGTCTTCCTAGGCAGCTTCGCTCTCCCAGACAGCAGAGAGCCGAGAATCTCATTAGCTCGCGTCTTGTGCTCCCCTGGTCTAGGCTCTGCAGACCTCTGCCTGGCGCGTCTCTTGCCTTGGGTAGGGCGAGGGGACAGATTCGTCGCCTGGGGCGTATCAGCCAGTCGCCAACGGGGGCAGGGGCTGGGTGAGAAGGAACCTTTCCCACGGGTGATCCCAGAGGGGCCACGCTTCCACAAGAAGAGGGTCTGCTGGAGAACCACGTGAGCTACTGGGGACCTTCTGGGGCTGTTTGCACCTTCTGCTGATGCATCTGCTGGTGGCCACTGCCAGAGGTGGGGGGACTGGGCGAAATGACCCAATGTCCTGTCAGTCTACGGCTGTGGGCCTAGACCCGGTGTGGAAACGGCCCCTCCCTGAAAGACGTTGGTGATGCCAGATGACTGGTACCTGCGGATAGTGCAGAGGGTGCAATTTAAAGCCCCCCCCCCCCCCCGAACAGCTTGATTCACACACCCACCGCAGTATGTCCCCCCTTTACCTTCAGTGCCCTCTGTCTCTCCGCATGGCTGCAGCGTTCAGCTTAGCAGCACCAGGAGCTGCTGCACAAGGAGGGCCTGGCAGGCAAACCCTGGCAGAAATCGGGGGGAGGGTGAACCCCCATGGCCTGCCCTGACTCTGAGCTGCACCACCGGAAGTCCCATTCTCCTGCCCCAGCCGTGTCCCCACTGGGAGTTTTGCTGGCTTTACCGTGTCCCCAGGCAGGGTATCCCACCCCCGACCCACACAGATGTGCTGATGCGAGTGTTCGGGCTGGTCCAAAATGTGCACCGAGCGCAGTACGTGGGTCAGGGCCACCGTGGGGGCAGATTTACTGCAGCGAAGGGAAAACCCCTTCGGTCGTTGTGGCATCTACACTGCCGCGAAATAGACCCAGACTCATAGCGCTGGAAGGGTCCTGGAGGGGTTGTCGCGTCCAGGCCCCGCCCCCCCGGCAGCACCAAGCCCTGCCTAGATCAGCCTCCAACCTTTTTAACCATGAGATCACATTAAGCGCAATGTAAGATCTACCTCAACCCCGAATACCCTGCCCCACTTCCTTCCCTGAATGCCCTGCCTCTTTTGGGTGGGGGGTGTGTGTGCCAGGCAGCCTCATTCTCCCAATGGAAGGGCTGCGGGGAGCCTGGATGAATTTGCTCCCAGGACTCCTCTCCTGTTAGATTTCTGCTTGAGGATGGGGTGTTCTGGGCTAGAATAACTCACACGGGTCCCCAGCTCCGAGCCCCCTGTTCAGGGCACCTGCCTGGCATCAGATTGTGCGGCTGCGGCCGGGACCCGCTTTCTGCTTCCTCGGGACCCTGAGCACTTCCCGTGCAGCTCCTGTCCTGCGCTCCCCCCCCCTTTGCTGGCCAGCGGTGGTCCCGTAGCCCCGATCGCCATGGGGCACGGGAGATCCTGACCCCATGGCACCCGAACCAGCCGTTCGTGCGTGGCGGTGGCTGTTCTCCCAGCACCAAGGCACCAAACCCTTCCCCCAGTTGCATCCGCCTTCCAAAGCCCTCGGACGCCGTGTGTGATTCTGCGAAGGCTTAAATCCCCGTAGATCCTTCCCGGGAGGCGTTTCCCGGCATCAGCAGAACAGCTCAGTGCTGGCTCTTTGCAGGAAAGCCTCGCTCTTCCCAGGGGAGCAGCCGATCGCCCTCGCCTTGTGTGCCAGCAGCGAGCCCCCGGGCCGCCCCAGTTCGAGAGGGGCCAGAGCCTCGAAGTGTGGAGCCCGGCCTGAGCATCCCCGAAGCTCAGAGCACCTAACGCCTGGTCGCCTCTTCAGGCGCCAGGGGACTGAACCGGACCCAGGGTCTCTAACAGCGAGGGTTCCCTCAAGCCTGGTCTCTGCGAAACGTTAGAGCCACTCAGCTCCATTGCCAGTGCGGGGGTTTCATTCCCGGTGGGCCGGACCTGACCCCAGTGTGGACCCAGCTGGGCCCCCGGGAGAATCCTGACGCCTGTGCTGAGGTGCTAGGGGGCACAGACGTGGGGGGCCAGTGGGCCCATCACTTTACCAGTAAGGTGAGTGATGGGGGAGGGGGCAGAGAGGAACGAGTCGGGGCAGGGCCTTGGGGAAGCGGCAGGCTGGGAGTTTGATTGCTGCCCCCCCTTAGGGAGTTTCCCCCACTCCGGGCGCAGACCTGCCCTGACGCTGAGGGAGCCGAACCTCAGACACCAGGCGCTCGAGCTCCCCCGACTCCCGTCGGAGTCCAGCGTCTGGTCGGTGACTTGTGCCCGGGTTTGCCACGTGCCCGGCGGGTGGGGGCTCCTGGGAGCTGCTGAGACCAGCGCTGCTTCGGCGCGTTCTCCTGACGTCCTTGTCCGAGGCAGAAGGTGCCCTCCACGTTCTTCGGGGGCTCTGCCTCCAGGCCCTTGTGCCAGGGCCCCGCCGGCCTGTGGGAGCCGCTAGAGCCCGAGTGCAGAGCCCACAGGCACTAGGAATGCAGTGGGGAGGGCCAGCACCCCACTGCCAGAGGGACCTGGTCTGGAAGCAAGGCTTGAACCCGGGTCTGGTCAGGGCCAAAACAGACGCTGCCGAGACCGAGCACTAGACAGGGGGGCGGTTACGTGCCCGAAGGGCCTGACCCAAAGTCCGGGGGGGGTGTCTCTCCTTTGACCTCGTTGGGGTGTGGGCCAGGCCTTGGCCCCCGCGCGTGTGAATCCTTGTGCTGGGTGCCTGGCTCGGAAGCACGTGGCGGCTTTTCTGTAACTAGCGCTCCGCCCCCGCGTCTCCTGGAAGCGGGTTAATAACTGGGTAACCTGCAAGACCGCGCGGGTGCCTGACCCTAGGGCTTCAGCACCAAGGAGCCTCGTTCCGTCTGCCGCCGATCACCTCTGTTACCAGGGAGCGTAACGATCCCGCCTCCGTTAGAAACAGCCACTGGCCGGGACAGCCATATTGATCAACAGCAGGAGGGTGATGGAAACTCAATTCACTTGTAAGTCTCATTACAACTGGGGCAACACAAAGCCTGGTCTGATCCTACCAGAGACTTCAAATTAAGCCTGTTTAATGCAAGCCAGCTCTGATCTCAAACTGAAATCCAAAGGTAACGGCTGCCTTTTCAACTCCTCCAGACAGCCCAGCTTCAGTATCCCAGACAGGGTCCTAGGAGCCCCTGGATTGTTCCCAAAGACTTGGATTTTTCTTTTTGGTGCCCGCTTGAGATGCCTTCTATTTGCCTTTTTTTTTTTCAGTGGGGGTGGAGCGGGGACTCACGCAGCTAAAACCACTAGATGGCTTTGAAAATGTGGAGCCTAATCTTTTAGCCCAGTCTGAAAGTTTTATTCCCCCCCAATGGCTCAGTCTGCGGGGATGCCTTTCATGGTACGATCCATATTCAGAAGCCATTTGAAACGTGCTTCCGCTTCTGCTGTCACGATCTGCCTTGTGGCTCGCCAGAAGCAGATGTGCTTGCTCGCTGGGCCTCATTTTCTACTGCGTTTTGCCTTGGGTGGCCCTGGGAGTCTGTGATTCGAGGAAGAGAGACGTGCCGCGTATTCTAACAAAGTGCTTTGCAAACCTTTGTGCCCTGGCGAGCCCGGGAGCCGGGGCTGGCTGTAAATGGCTCTCCCTAAAGTAATGGAGCAAATTAGACAGGGTCAGGAAGTGAACCCTCAGCTCCTGCGTGTGATCTGCCTTAATGAAGCTAATTCAGCAGCTCCATTGTAGCTTGTTTCTGAGTGGCCAGTGCTCACATGCAGCCAGCTCTGGGGGGGTGGAGTGAGAGAAGGGGGGGCTTGGAGGCTAATGGAGAAGCTGAGCAGGGGAGGAGAACTCCAGAGCTCTGCAACCTGCCCTGACCTCCTGCTGGAAACCTGCACTGGGTGGTGGGCTGCATTCTGTACGTGGCCTGTCCCCGCTAGGGGTACGCGGCCTGGCCAGCAGGGAGTCTGTGGGGAGGGCGGGGGGATATGTTGATAGGGGGCAGGTCTGGATTAACTCTTCTAGGGGCCCAAGGCTGGTAGATTTTCTGGGCCCCCACAAGGCTCCAGGGTGGGGCCAAACTGAGGGGTTCATTGTGCAGGAGGCGGCTGCTCGGGAAGATGGTGGGGAGTGGGGTCTGGGCGGGAGGGGGATGCTGGGGACGGGGGGAGGGGCCTAGGCAGCAGGGAGGGTGCAGGAGCAGGGTGGCAGTGTGGGGTCAGGGAAGGAGAGGGCAGGAGGGGACACGGAATTGGGATGCTTACCTGGTGCAGTTCCTGGGGGCAGGAGGGACGTGGGGCTCCATGCGGCCCTGCATGTGCAGGCACCGCCCCCCACTGCTCCCATTGGCTGCAGTTCCCGGCCAATCAGCGCAGTGGGGGTGGAGCCTGCAGGGGAGTACCGCCGGCAGTGATGCACGTGACTCCAGCCAGGGGCAGAGAGGGGGAACGTGGGGCCAGCCAGAGTAGCAGCAGGCAGGGGCTTTCGTGGCTGTGTCCCAGGGCCCCTTTCACCATCTGGCTGCAGTGGAGCGATCAGGGGACTTGGAGTTCAGGGCACGTGGCATCATCGTGGGAGCCTCCTGCCAACCTCTGGTGTCCAAAAACTCCTAAGTCAGTAAGTCAGGGCCCCTGAAAGCAAGAGAAGCGCCCAGGCTCTGCCTGCTTGAGCTTTCAGGGCGTGTGTTCAGATTTGGCAGAAGGCTTGTGAGGGCACCAGTGCTGGGGAAGCTCTTCTCTGGTGGAACGAACAAACGTTGGAAAGCCGCAGGGCTGCTGGATCACGCCTTTAGGGTTAGCATTGGCAGGGGAGGCCAGAGAGGCTCTGAACGCCTTAGGACCCTGTTGGGGGTAGAAGGGTCTGCTGGGATTGACACGTGTATTCAGGCCCTGCTAATAACAAAGATCTGAGCTGTGGTAGAAGATCAGCTGATCAGGAGCTCCAAGCCTGATGCTGTGGCCAAAAGAGGCTAATGAGCTTCCAGGATAAACAAACAATAGACCCTGGAATAGGAGCAGATAGGTTCAGAAAAAGGCAACTAAAATGATGAGGGGTTTTGGAATGGGTCCCATATGAAGAGAGGCTAAAGCGACTGGGACTTTTCAGTTTGGAAAAGAGGAGACTGAGGGGGGATAGGATAGAGGTCTAGAAAATCATGAGTGGTGTGGAGAGGGTGAATAAAGAAAAGTTATTTATTAGTTCCCATAATAGAAGAACTAGAGGACACCAAATGAAATTAATGGGTAGCAGGTTTAAAACTAATAAAAGAAAGTTCTTCTTCACACAGCGTGTAGTCAACCTGTGGAACTCCTTGCCAGAGGAGGCTGTGAAGACTAGGACTATAACAGAGTTTAAAGAGAAGCTAGATAATTTCATGGAGGTTAGGTCATAAAAGACTATTAGCCAGGGGATAGAAATGGTGTCCCTGGCCTCTGTTTGTCAGAGGCTGGAGATGGCTGGCACGAGACAAATTGCTTGATCATTGTCTTCGGTCCACCCCCCTCTGGGGCACCTGGCATTGGCCGCTGTTGGCAGACAGGCTCCTGGGCTAGATGGACCTTTGGTCTGACCCAGTACGGCTGTTCTTATGTTCTTATGTTCTAAGATCAGCTGATCAGGAGCTCCAAGCCTGATGCTGTGGCCAAAAGAGGCTAATGAGCTCCCAGGATAAACGAACAATAGACCCTGGCATAGGAGCAGATAGGCCATCCCCTTGGTACGTGGCCCTTGTGTGACCACTGCTGGAATCCCGTGTCCTGTCCTGGGGTCAGCTACTCAAGGAGGATATTGATAAATTGGAGAAGGGCCAAGCAAGACCCATGGGAATGACTGAAGGGTTGGCAAACCTGATCTCTAGACTCCAAGTTCCTGGAGTCTCTTTAGCTTAACGAAGAGGTTAAAGCGTGGCTTGATCCATTAAGGACCTACCGGGGGAAGAAATATTTTATAATGGGTTCTGCGGGCTAGCGGACAAAGGTAGGACCTAATCCAAAGGCTGGCACCCGAAGTCAGACACAGCCAGCTGCAAAATCAGGATGTTTTAACAAGCTTCTTAGGATGTTTTAACAAGCTTCCACATCCCTGCTGCGTCAATATCAAACAAAATAATCACGACAACAGCAAGCTCTTTGTTTAACGAGGTGTTTTATACTCCATACATGGGCCTCCGCTTTCTGTTTAACGAGATGATTGTGCTCATGTGGTAACCCCCTTAGCACACCTGGTGATTTTTATTAAATTGAGTGAAATCTCTCTCTATGCACTGAACAGACAGGTCTATCAAACATGAATCTTCCAAAACACGGGCAGGTGTACAGGTTCTTTGGCAGGTGAATGTCTGAGTCCTAAGTAAAAGGAGAACCAAATATTTAGGTATCTTCCCATCCCCATCTAGTTTGCTTGGTACATAAGTGGTGTGTGATTTTTTTTCTGGAATTTCCCATAACTTTTTGAGCCGTTCCTCTATGGTTGGTCTCTCTTCCCAGCAAGAGGCTATCAATACCTTAGCAGATGAGATTAATTCTTCATTTTCCATTGTAATCCTTTTGGGGCTTCCTAGTAACAATGGATCATTTGGTAATAAAGTCCAACAATTTGTGCTGTTTGGTCGCAGTGTTACCAGGGGCGGCCCGTGAAGCCTAGGCAGACTAGGCAGTTGCCTAGGGCGCCGCCAGCCCGGACGCCCCGTGATTATGTCACGGCCATTGATGGCCGAGCAGGCGGGGGCGCCGATCACGCCTTCCGCCTGGGGCGCCAGCTGCCGCAGCCGGCCTCAAGCCACTCCTGAGTGTTACCCACACACATTTCTCTCTCCCTTCCACACTGTAGGGACACACACCTTTACCCAGTTCCTAGGGCTCAAGGTGCAACCCTGTTAATTTACACACCCACCCTTACCCAATTCCTAGGGCTCAGGGTGTAACTTCCTGTGGGTTTCGCAGGATCTTTAGCCACTGAAAGAGCCTCACACAGTAATATCCTTATCCTCTTTTTATTGACAATTCCCAAACAAACAGAATACACATGTAAGCACACAGTGTCATGCTCACCAGTCTTGGTACAGGCAGACTTCCCCTGTTGGCCAGGCAATATCAGTCTCTCTGGATCTTAACTGCTGCATGTCACGGTCGTGCAGGAGAGTCCTGGCAGCTCTGGTCTTAGGTTGTGTCTCGGAGGTGAGTTCTTCTTCCAGGTCTTCTCCCCTTCTTCTTGGTGTTCCTTGTCTCCCTTTGGTTTTCTTCCAGCCTTTTCATAGAACCATAGAGCTGGAAGAGACCTTAGAAGGCCATCAAGTCCAGCCCCCCTGCCCAAGGCAGGACCAATCCCAATTAAATCAACCCAGCCAGAGCTTTGTCAAGCTGGGACTTAAACACCTCTAGGGATGGAGACTCCACTACTTCCCTAGGGAACCCATCCCAGTGCTTCACCACCCGCCTAGGGAAATAGTTTTTCCTAATATCCAACCTGGACCTCTCCCACCGCAACTTGAGACCATTGCTCCTTGTTCTGCCATCCGTCACCACTGAGAACAGCCTCTCTCCAGCCTCTTTGGAACCTCCCTTCAGGAAGTTGAAGGCTGCTCTCAAATCCCCCCCCTCACTCTCCTCTTCTGCAGACTAAATAGACCCAACTCCCTCAGCCTCTCCTCGTAGGTCATATGCTCCAGCCCCCTAATCATTTTGGTTGCCCTCCGCTGGACCCTCTCCAATGCATCCACATTCTTCCTGTAATTGGGGGGCCCAGAACTGGACACACTACTCCAGATGTGGCCTCACCAGAGCCAAGTAAAGAGGAATAATCACATCTCTGGATCTACTGGCAATGTACCTCTTAATGCAACCTAATATGCCATTAGTCTTCTTGGCTACAAGGGCACACTGTTGACTCATGTTTTGCTTCTTTCCTTCTGCTTCGATTACTTTTTGGACCCCAGTTTATATAGTGAAACCTGAGTCCTGCTTAGCCAGACCTTCACCAATTATTTTAGTGTAATTTTACTAACCAATCATAACAAAATTACCTAACTAATCAGACCCCACCACGTTAATTGATTAATTACGTGACCTAGCAAAATTAATTAGACAACAGACAGAAACCGTTACAAGCCAGACAGAGATCATACAGACAAACCATAGAAAAGTGAGGATACTTAACCATAGAGTGCGGATTCCGCAACCTCAGCTATCGATAAGCAGTTTTTTGCCAGACAGAATGGTGTTACTTAAGCTTTCTTTACCCATCTTGAGATCTGTTTCTTTATCTGGTGACAGTGGGGGGCTATCAGGACAAAATCAGCAGCCAGGACAGTCTCCACCAGCCAGTAGAATAGAGCGGGGTTTATTGATTTTCCAGAATATAGCACAGCACATATGTGATGTGGCTACCGTGAGTAGGGCCAGGATGGCTCAGGCCCCTAGGGTTAGGGTCCATCACCCCTAGCCCCCAGCTTAGCCCGTTCTCTCCATGCTTCCCAGACAGCAACTGCCTCCCCCAAAAGGCCCTGCCCCCCCCAGCCAGGTGTTGGTCTCCGCCTTCCTCCCTTTGACTCTCTCCCTGGGAGGCTGAGCCCAGGTGTCTGGGTTAATACACGTGGGTGAGTCAGTGGGAATCACATCACAGCGCAGGGGGACACGGGGTTACAGAGCAGACAGCCCCCCACTACGCCACACATGGCTACAGAAAAACCATATTGGTACAGCAGGCAGTGTCCCGCTGCACTCTGACGCTACACGTCCGACTCGTAGTCTCCATCTCGGCACGACTTCTCCAACGCGGCTCCCCATGCAGTCTCTCTGGTCGTAAATGCGATTTACCTTCTGAAACTGTATCTTTAAGAAACGTTCTTATCGTGCGTTAGACTGAGGTTGCTGGTCCTTTTCCCCAGCTCGAACACCATTCCGCTGAGGCAATTTTGTCCTTTCCCCGGGGTGTCGTAGAGAGCTGCTTTTTTAACGAGGAAGGCAGCCTGAGGGGATTGGGAGAAGCCGGTTTCCCAACTGTCATTGTTTCCGTTGACGTTGGCTTTCGGTGGAGAGCGGGTTTCTAGACAGTGGAGGAACATCAGGTCTGACTCGAGGGACTGGGGGCCGCATGAAGTTAGTTTTGACCTCGAAGGCCGAGCTCACGACTGACTTCCTCTGGCCCACTGTCCCCGGGTAACAGTGGAAGAGGGGGCAGAAATCTCCGGTTGGAGAAGGCTGTCCTCTTCCCCGCAGCTGTACTCGACGTGACAGGAAGGAAGGTGCTTAATACGCAGGCGTGACGAGGGGGTTGGTTACGGCAGAGGTTAGATTCTCCCAGTGGTTTTTGAGCTGACGTCCATGGGCAGCCTGCTGCGGATGCGGGGGGGAGGGGCAACGTGTGGCCCCAGCTCCAAACTAAAAGCAAAATCGCCCCTCCCACCCTGAATAAATTTGGCCCCCCTTGAGCTAGCGGGGTGTTTAGGAGGCATGTGGCGGTGGTGCAGGGGGGCGGTGCCATCCTGGAATCGCTGAACCCCCAGCTGGGAAAGGACCGTAGGCTCAGCAAGTCTGTCCTGCTGCCAGGGGCTGGTCTGAGCCCTGGGATATTCCCTAGGGCGTTGTCCAGCAACGATCGGCCCACACCGCTCCCCTTCTGCCCTGGCTGTTGGAAGGGAGATGCCTGGCCAGATACTCCACCTAAGTTTCCCTTAACTTCCTGCTCCCCTTGGCACCCCCTAAATTCCTCTTCCTCCTCTAAGGCGGGAGGAAGGTTGTGGTGGGCCCACCAGAGGACCGACCCAAAGCCTCGGCCTGTCGCGCCTGCCCCTCGCTGCACCAGGGTTGGCATGGTGACTCGGGTGTGGAACGAGGGCAGCATGAAAGCAAAGAGCTCAGCTTGACCCCTCGTGTTACCCCCCCACCCCACTAGAGTTATACCTGGGGGAATTGGGCCCATCAAGATTTGCAGAGTGGAGGTTGGAACGTGCCCTGCCAGATCCTGTCCGGTTTCCTCGTGGGCTGAGTGCAGCTGCCCGGTCTAATTCTGCCAGAGGCTAAGGCTGGGGCCAGGGTTCCCTCGAAGCTGAGGGCTTGGACGGCCACCCAGGAGTGATTCAGATGCCGCCCAGTTGATTAGCAGAGCTCCCATAGCCAGCAGCATGTTTCTACTAGTGGTGCACGTCCACACCTGCGTCAGTGCGCATAACAACATTTATTCCACACGTGGATGGAAAAAAATTAGAGGGAACACTGGCTGGGGTGCAAGTGGGAATGTGGCCTGAGGGTGGCTCCCTTTGCGGTGAGGATCTGTCCCCAGCACTGCCTCTCTGGCAGGGCGTAAACATCGGGCCAAAGCTCTGTGCTCCTTTCCCTTTGCATCAGCCAGTGAGATCAGAATCGGGCCCACAGGGTGGAGGGCTGGGGTGGGCTGAAGTACTGGTCCCTGCTCTACAATTACACGGCGGTGGATTTCCTCCCTCTGTGGGAGTTCACCTGGCCGGGGGTAACGTCATCTCTCTGTCATCGGCTTGGCTGTGTAGCCGGGAAGCGGAGCTCTGACTTGGGGCGATACTGGGGCCAGACCGTGGGCAAAGCTGGTGCTACAGTTTCCCTCCCTTCCCCTGTCCTGTGGGATGAACAGCACGGAGTCCGGCCCCTTCCCAAGTGCTAAATTCCCCCTTGACCAGCCCCCACCGGCACATGTGTCGTGAAGGCTGAGCGCAGCCGGGCAGTTCCTGTTCCTCGCTCCGTCCCGGGGTGGCCGGATTTCCCCGCCGTACCCACACGTGCCGGTAGCTCTGAGCGAGGGCTGCTTGGCTGCGGGGCCCACCAGAGCCGCCATACGAAGCGAGAGAACAGGCTGCTCAAGCGTTTCCCGCCCCAGGTAGGCCCGCCTGCCTGGCTTCCCTTTCTCATCCTGCCGCCCGGCAAGGGTGGGGGACTCTCCAGCTGGCGATGCCACGTAAGCGTCAGCCCTGGCCTGGATCGGGGCCCTTGTTTGGGGGTGGGTGGGCCGCCTGTTTATATGACAGCAGCACCTGGCAGTGCCCTGATCCTGGCCGACGGCCCCATTGCCCCAGGGGTGGGACAGACAGTCCCTGCCCAACAGAGCCTGCAGCCCATGGAAAACCGGAGATAGGCAGGGAGAGCTGGAGGGAAGGAGGTGATACCGGTCACTGGGCCAGGCAGTGAGCTGAGCACAGCAGCTGCCTGGGGTTGAGAATTTCCAGGCCTTACGTCACCCCATCCTGGGGCTAAAGGGAACTTGGAGGCTGGGGAGAAATCAGGGAGTGGGGGGCACTTAGTAGCCTTCCTGCTACAGATGCTCAAGTAAATCCTTGGGAACCGCACGCCCAGTCCCACGGGTCTCCAGAGTGCTCTAGTGTCAACCAGCAGCTTGTCTCCCCTCCTGGCCCCACCGTGACCCCCGGCCCAGCCCCGTTCCAAGGCGGGAGCTGACCCAGCCTTCACTGCCCTGCTGCCACCCGCCGCTCCATAACAACGCCTCGCGCTTCTGCCGTGCTTCTCGTCTTGGCTCCTTCCCACGACCGCGCAGCGCCCCGGGCACCTGGCGAGGGAGCCGGCGCTCGAAGCGCTTTGCGAAGGAGGCTGGAATCCTCCTCCCTGGTTTCCAGGTGAGGGGAGCGGAAGGCACCCAGAGGTGCAGGGACTTGCCCAAGGCCCTCAGTAGGCCAGTGGCAGAGCCAGGCTCTACTCCCAGGTCTCCTGACTCCTATCCGCTCTGAGGAGGGAGGCAAGGCCTTTGCCCGTGTTCCACGCCTTTGCCCTAGCAGCTTTGTCTGCTCCACTTCCCTCCGTGCTGGCCTGTTTCCCCTATTTTCAGGCTGAAGGGAGGAGGGGTTCCCTCCTGTGCTGCCCAGGGAGGCAGTTTGCACCTTCCCAAGGCAGGAGCTGGCTCTGCCCGGCAGCCCTGATGGAGCCTCTGCTTCCAAGATCCCCACAGGGCTTTAGAACAGCACAGAAGAGCCAGGCTGTGAGAGTACCCCCCATCCCCCAACGTTCCCTCTAATTTTTCCACCCATGTGCAGAATAAATTTTGTTGCATGCACCAAGGCATGTGCAGATGTGCACCACCAGTAGATACATGCTGCCAGCTGGGGACGCTCTGACAATCAGCCAGGTGGCATTTGAATCTCCCCTGGGTGGCCACCCAAGCTTGCAGGGAACACTGCCCCCCATGCTCTGTCCCGGGGCAGGGGTGCAGAGCTGGGCACACGATCTAGACCGGAGCCATTGCCCCGGGCTGCCATGACCCACTCCCTCCACCGCTGCCGGAGCTCAGCGCGAAAAGCAAACACGCGCCAGCCGGGTGCTAAGTTGAGTTACTGTCGTTCAGCCCTTTTAAGGCCACGGTTTCTGCCGGTTCCTGGCCCACCCCGACCCCTGCGCTGCCGGGAGCCAAAGGCTGCTGAACTCTCCCTGCTGTGTTGTTTTTCTGGCTCTGGCATGTGGCCGGAGTCGGGGCTGTTTCCAGCGTGATCCATCATCGCAGAGCTGCGCCAGCACTTATCTCCCTGAAAGTGCAGCCCAGCTCTGGCCACACCGGGAGCGCGCGGGCTCATCAGTGAGAAACAAGCTAAAAATTTATTTCTTCCTTTTTCTCCATGGCCCTGGCGAGAGCTGCCTGGCAGTGAAAGGCTGGCCCAGTCCCGGGGCTCGCGTTCAGAACGAATCCAAATTGGCTCTTGACCCTGCCGGACCGTCCGTGTAAATTGTTTACATCTCGACCTAGGCCCTGGGGCAGCAGAGGGGAAGAGGTTAATTGAGCAGAAATATTAATTGCTGGCTTGAACTCTTCTCTGTTCCTTCCTGCTCCCATCAGTCTGTGGGAGTGGGATCACGTCCAAAGCTTTGTCTACACAGAAACTTGACCTGGTTAGCTAAACGGGTGTAACCTCTGGTGTGGCAGCCCTGAAACTGACTTGCACTGAGCTGGCAAAACCTAGGGGTAGGCAATTTGCTACTTCGCTGCTTCAGATTCAGCCTCACATCTAGAAACTGAACAACCCCGAGGTGCTCTTGGCTGAGATGAGTTTTTGCCAGTTCTCAGCCTTTGTCCACTGGGCAGGTCCAGACTCGGCGAGCCCCCACTGTGCAGCTGTAACTTGCTCCAGTCTCCGCAGCGAGACCAAGGTTAAATGGGGCCTGGAGACAGAGCAGCTCTCTCTCCGTGAGCGGCAGAGTCTCCTGTACGGGACTGGACGGGAAGATGCAGCAGAGACTTTCCCTGCTGCTGCGGGAGCCGTGGGGAGGCTGGGTAATGCCCTGGCACTCCGGAGAGGGGGTGTTCCTGGCACTGCCTTGGGCACAACTTTCTCCCACTTTTCTCTGCCTAATTAGATTGTAGGTTGGACTCCTGGCAGACCTTGGCTCCTTGCGTGCAGCACCTGGCACAGCGGGGCTGTGCGGTCCTTCGGGGTAGCTGGCCACCACAAATGCAATAGGCACTTCGCCACCATCCCTTTCATACCGCGGGTTAGACCCTCCAGCGCTGACATTAGATGGGAAGGGTGCTCCGTGCCCAGGCCGGAGCCCATGACGGGGAGTGTGGCTATAACCCCTGGCAGTAGGAGACCCTGGTAAAAGCCGCCTTCACGACCGAGCCGCCTTCAAGACCGAGCTGCCGCCTCCGAGAGCTTGTGCCCCATTTCAGAGGGGTGGGGCTGTTCTCTAGTCCCCTGACAGGGACTTGCTGCAGGTGGGACCCAAGTGAATACAGGTCCCCGACTGTCCTGTCCCGTTGCTGGGAGAGCAGAGCCAGACACAGGCATCCGAATCGGCAAAAAGCCGGTATAGGGGGGATTGACGATGTCAAATTACATTTCCTTAGGCAAGTGCAGGATGCAGCAAAAGCAAGCGGAGTGCAGGGAGAAATTGGATTAGCTAATTGGGTTAAGGCTGGGTGTGGGGATCATGCAGAGGACAGGCAGCCAGGGGGCAAGGGGCGCGCCAGGGGTAGGTGCAGGCTCTGCAGCGGTTTGGTTCCTCCTCTTGAGCCTTTGAAGTCCAGGGGGCTCCGTCACTTCACACCAGCTGTGCGTGTGGCCCCGGGATCTCCCCCAGGCAGCTGGGCTGTGGTGCCATCTGCGGCTCGCGCCTGGGTTTAACCCTGCCTGGGGCCAGCTTTGCTGTGGGTTGTGTGCGGCGAGCCTGCGAGTTCTCAGCCCGGAGGGGGACACGCCAGTCCGCTCCCCCGTTTCCCAGGCGAGGGGGGGACCGTTCAGTGCCGCGGGGGCCCAGCAGCTTGAGGCTGAGCGTGACGGGAGTCCGGGGAGCTGCACAGCAATTGCCCGTCTCAAGAGCGGGCTGAGGGCGAAATGCTGGAGGCTGCCCCGGCCAAGGGAGACTAAGCAACCCCAGGGCTGGAGGCTGTAAGAGTGGGTGGGACAGCCCCTTGCCCAGCCTGGGGTAGACTGATTTAGCCTTGTCTCCAGGCAGGGAGAGGGACAAGGTGACCTCTCATGGTCCCAGCCAGCCCGGAGGACTTCAGGGCCCTCCCAGCCCCACACTCTACCTAGCCCCCCGCACCCCTTTGCTCTGGGCTGGCCAAGGGCTTTTAGTGCGCTTGTTCCCTGCTGTGGAAGGGGCCATGCTGTTCGCTCCCGGCCTCCCATTGTCTTCACAGCTGCCCGCGTGTGGCAGAGGCCTTGGCCGGCTGCCATTCTGCTCTGTGTTCTCTGCGTGGGGCTCTCGTTTGATCCTTCCCGCCTTCCCCTCCTGTCGATCTCCTCGGCCGCTCGCACGGGGAGATCGCTGCACAGGATCGGGCCCCTGTCGGTACAGTCTGGCCCCCGCCCCCCGCTCCTGTCTGCGCCCCTGCTCCCCCATTTGTCTTGTCCCCGCCCTCTCTGCCGCTCTGAGCCTGGCATCGATTTTTAAATAGATCAAACGGACAGCCCCGGCTCCGGCAGCTCCGCGCCAGCTGCCACCTGGCCGAGCTCGCCTTCATCTGCCGAAACAGCGTCAGCTGCTGCAGCCGAGCAAGGATCCAGCCCAGCCGTGCACTGTGGCTGTTAGCCCGGCCGGGGAGGAGGGAGCAATGCTTGTGTATAATTCTCCTCTCCCCCCCCCGAGATTCAGCATCCTGGGGCTTGCTGCACGAGATGTCGGACGACACAGGCCTGCCCAAGCACCTCTTAGACCCAGCTGTACCCTCCCCTCTTCTGTTGCAACGTTATGTCTCAGCAGCAGTGCCCTGTGGCTCCCAACTGCCAGCCTCACGCATGCTGCAGGGGCTAGCTGCTCCCCTGGAACCCAGCACACTCGTGCCTGTTGGTGGCACCTGTGCGCCCTATAGTCGCTAAGCCTCGTGCATCCCTGTGGGGCAGGGCAGGTCTGTTTTCCCACTCCATGCCCTGAGTCATGGCCACACCCTTTACTCTGCCCCTTCTGCTAGGCCACGCCCCCTGCTTGCTTCTCTCCACCCCGATCACTCCCTCTTATGGCAGGTGAAAGTGCACGCAGAGGATAAGTGACTTGCCCAGGGTTGCATGGCAAGACTGTGGCAGAGCAGGAAGTGCTCCTTCTTTCTCCTGTAGCCCAGGCTAATTCCCTGACTGCCCTCCCCCTCTGCCCCATAACTTCCAGTGCACCCTAGGGAGATTCACACAGAGAAGCACGATGCCCCAGGGGCTAGGGAACATAAGAAAGGCCATACTGGATCAGACCAAAGATCCATCTAGCCCAGTATCCTGTCTATTGACAGTGGCCAATACTGGGTGCCCCAGAGGGAGTGAACAGAACAGGGAATCATCACATGATCCCGCCCCTGTTGCCATTTCCCAGTCCCAGACAAACAGAGGCTAGGGACACTATCCCTACCCATCCTGACTAATAAGTATTGATGGACTTAACCTCCATGCATTTATTTAGTTCTTTCTTGAATCCTGTTAAAGTCCTGGCCTTCACAACCTCCTCTGGCAAGGAGTTCCGCAGGTTGACTGTGTGCTGCGTGAAGAAAAAACGTCCTTTTGTTTGTTTTAAACACGCTACCTACTAATTTCATCTGGTGACCCCTAGTTCTAATGTTATGGGAAAAAGTAAATAACTTTTCCTTATTCACGTTCTCCTCACCGGGCATGATTTTCTCGACTGCTATCATATCCCCCCTTAGTCTCCTCTTTTCTGAGCTGGCATTCTCCAAAGGAATTTCACCAGCCAACGACAGAGGGTGCAGAATTGGTATTCAGCTACAAATCTGACACTGTTTCCCTGGGCTTGAACGAAGACATTAACTGGATGTGGCATTATAAAGCCAGTCTCCCCTGCCTCTAACGACTGCATTTTGGCCTCAAAGCTAAGAATGGGACACTTCCAGCTCACTTAATTAGCCTCATGAGCCCTGGTCCTACCATTGACAGGTCTTTCTCCCCCCGCCCCTTGTTATAAATACTGGGTTCTGTTGTTTTCACTCCTGCTCACCCGTGGAAGTTTCACCCACGAAAGCTCATGATTCTAGTTCTGTAAGTCTCGAAGGTGCCACAGGGAGACTCAGAAGTTACAAAAGACAGGACTATGCAGCACTTTAAAGACTAACAAGATGGTTTATTAGGGGATGAGCTTTCGTGGGCCAGACCCACTGAGGAAGTCCTGTCTTTTGTTTCAGCTAGACCAGACTAACACGGCTGCATCTCTGTCACTATTCAGAAGTTACAGGCTAACACAGCTTCCCCCTCGGAGACGCCTGAACTGGCCCGGCTGTTTAAAACAGCGGGGAGGTGCCACCCTTGAAGTGGCTGCATTGCAGTGGCAGGCAAAGCTGGCCTGGTGCAGTAGAGGATTGAAGGCTGGCCTGGGCTAATAGACTACATCCGTGTGTAATACCCCCAGGCTGCTCCTAAACCCTCTTGCTCCTTTCAGCTCCTTGTCCCCTGCTCTCTCCACTTCCCTAGGCAGGCTCCCCAGGGCTTCTCGTTGGCACCAGGTGAATTGCATGGGGGGAAGCTTGGGTCTAGGACAGGAGTGAGTTGAGCCAGGAACTGAATCCAGGACAGCTGAGTCCGAGGCTGATTCCCTGTCGCTTTCCTACCCCATTTGGCCTGCGGCGGAGGCAGGAGCCGGTGTTCCCTTTGGGGGTAGCCTCAATATGAAGGGGGGTCCTTCTGGAAGACACTGGGGACTGCCTGGAGGGGGTTCCGGGCCACAGTGCTGGCCTGGCAGCAGATCCTTTGCGTTGGCTCAAACGGGGGATTTCTGCCTTATTTTCCCCGCTGCTGACAGGGCAGGAATATGGAAGCGCTTATTAGCGAGTGTCCTAGTTTCCTGGAGACAGGGAACAGCTCTGAGGGCTTTGCCTGCTGCGGGGCTGTGCAAACACCGCGGCGCCGGGGGAGAGGACGGGCCTGCGTGGCAGGGGATTGATCGCAAGCAAGGAGCTGCCAGTGTCTCTCTCGTTAGTTGTCGCCTCATTCAGCCTCCTGGC
Organism: Rafetus swinhoei; assembly: GCA_019425775.1. Taxonomy (NCBI): domain Eukaryota; kingdom Metazoa; phylum Chordata; order Testudines; family Trionychidae; genus Rafetus; species Rafetus swinhoei. The sequence continues at coordinate 2,302,444 of JAFJHL010000226.1, forward strand.
TGCTCGTGGGGTCCACTGGCTTTGCACAGAGCTGCTGCCGGATTGGCGGGGTGGATTTAATGTGGCACCGGCTGATGATCTAGCCTCCTAATCTGGGGCAGCAGCGTGCCTGGTCTTACGTGGTGGCAAGCAAGGGGAGCCTTTTGCCTCCTAAACGGCTGGTTCGCGTCTTGGTCAAGGCTGAAATCGATCCCCCTTGCCGGGCCTCTGTGTGTGTTGGTCTCCATCCATAACCCAATGGGCAGGACTGGTTCAAAGCACCACCGGAGTTTGGGAATCTGCACGGCTCATGGGGACTCAACACCACTCCTGCTGCTTTGGGCGGGTGTCTCCCGGGCAAGGCTGAGGCACGTGGGTGGGACGAAGTCAGTCGCGGCCCTTCCTCCAGGGGTAATACGAGACTGACAAAGGGCAACTTTCCTGAGCCAGAAAGTCATGCATGGAGCAGGGGCGAGGACCAACGTTCCCTCTAATTTTTCCCCATCCGTGTGCAGACTAAATTTTGTTCTGTGCACCAAGGCGTGGGCGGAGGTGCACCACCAATGGAAACACATGGTGCCAGCTGTAGGTGCCCTGCTAATCAGCCCCGGCTCCAGCTTTGTTATTATCCCAGATAAGCGATTACATACTGGCCCTTTGAGTCCCTCTAGGCTTAGCAGCGAGCCCATCAATCATTCTGTTACCTCAGCGGCCCCATGTAGACATGCTGGGCCTGCTCCCTGCTCTTTGAGACTTTCCTTTCTGTAGCAATGTTTGTCTGACGACCAGCCCTGCTTGGGCCATCTCGCCTCAGTCCCCCTGCGTGGCAGATGGGGACCGTCGACAGGGTAACCAGATGATTTCAAAAAAATACCGGACACACTTGATCTCAGATGGGGGGGGACCTGCCGGGAGGGGAACGGGGCTGGCCGGGAGGAGGTCGGAGGTCAGGGGGAGCGGGGCTGGCCAGTGGAGATGGGGGGGAACCGGCCGGCGGGAGCGGGGCTGGCCGGGAGGGGGTCGGGAGGAGCAGGGCTGGCCGGGAGATCGGGAAAGGAACCAGCCGGTGGGAAGCAGGGCTGGCCGGGAGGGGGTTGGGGAAAGGGCTGGCCGGGGAACCGGCTGATGGGGAGGGGCTGGCGGAGGGGGAGGGGTCGGAGCGGAGCTGGCTGGAGGAGATTGGGGAGGGGGAGAGAAACCGGCTGGCAGGAAGCAGGGCTGGCCGGGAGGTGGTTGGGGTTGGGAAAGGGGCTGGCCGGGGAACCGGCTGATGGGGAGCGGGCTGGCCGGGAGGGGGTCGGGAAAGGAACCAGCCGGTGGGAAGCAGGGCTGGCCGGGAGGGGTCAGGGGAGCGGAGCTGGCTGGAGGAGATTGGGGAGGGGGAGAGAAACCGCCGGCAGGAAGCAGGGCTGGCCGGGAGGTGGTTGGGGGAAAGGGGCTGGCCGGGGAACCAGCTGATGGGGAGCGGGGCTGGCCGGGAGGGGTCGGGGAGCGGAGCTGGCTGGGGAGATCGGGCGGGGAGAAACCGGCCGGGCAGGAAGCAGGGCTGGCCGGGAGGTGGTTGGGGGAGTGGGCTGGCCGGGGGGAACCAGCCGGCAGGGAGCGGGGCTGGCCGGGAGAGGGTCGGGGGGAGTGGGGCTGGCCCAGGCCCAGGCCCATGAAGATCCCGGGGCGCTGCCCGTCCCACGCACGGTCCTGGCGGGGCGCACGGGCGAGTCCGGCCCCGGGGATTCCATCCCGCCCTGGCCCCACCCACTTCCTCTCTACTGCATAGCTGTGTACTGCCCGGCTGGTAGACACGCTCACGCAGTGCGCAACTATGTACTGATGCTCATGATAATAATAAAACTTACTTAATTAGAACATACCGGACATTATTATATATCCGGTATTTTCTCAATTTGTTTCCCGGACAGAACCCTCAAATACCGGACTGTCCGGTTCAAAACCGGACACCTGGCACCCCTAACCGTCGAGCTTGGACTTGCCTGGGTTACAAAGTCCTACTGGGTTGGGATGCGCCGGTTGGGTCCCTCCTCGTTGCAGAGGTCCCGAGATCTCTCAAGGCTCAGAGTGACCGTGGCCTGACCTGAGCCGGGTGGAGGAGCAGCACCCGCCGGCCTGCCCTGAGCCCCTCCCCAAGCGGTGGAACGAGAGCGTCTCTTGTACGATGGCAGCTGGTCTTGACCAGCAGGCTCCAAGCAACGGAGACTCCATCGGGCTCGTTCGTGCAGCGTTCCAAGGGGAAATCCCCTTCGCTGCTCCGACAGAAGCTGCCAAGCTTTTTTGGGCTGCTGTGGTAGCTCGAGCTGGTCCGACTGCCAACTGCTGGACTGTGTTCTGCCTTTGCTAGGTGAAAGCGGGGATGGAAAAGTGTAACCATGTAACTGGCCGGCCTCAGTTTACCAGTTTCCATTACGGCTACACGCTGGCTCCCCAGGAGTGGGGCTGGCGGGGGTACATCATTGAGGTACGTGGGGCCAGAGACGGAGAGTGGGGCGGGGAAGCCAGCTCAGGAGGGCTGGCTGAGCCCAGTAGCCCTCGCTTGCTTCTCCAGGGCTGGTGGCTGACTGCGTTAGATCTTCTCCAGGAGCAGGATGAAAAGGTCTCTGGAGAAGGCCTGGGCGCTGCTCTCCCTTATTAAGACTCTTCTTAAGAGGCTCCAATTGTATCTCTGCACCTGGCCCTGGCTGAATGCGTCTGGGGCTCTGGCTGCTCCTTTCTGATTCAATTACCGGAGCCGCCCTGAGCTGGGAGCCCAACCGAAGGAGTGGGGAAACAGGTAACAGTCGGAGCAGAGGCGGCTTTTCCAGCTGACGCTAATGAGGGTTACGCACACACTGGCACGGGCCCCTTCAATCCAATTTGAGCGGGCTGCTGGCCCCGCATGTGGCTGGAGAGCATCTGCCGCGGCTGTAGACCGAGGCTCCTCTCGGGATGCTTCCTGCCTTCATCCGGCCCCTGGTGATTCAGGGCTTTTCAGTCCTGAAGGGACCGTTGTGCTCATCTGACATCTTGCACTGCCTGACTTCCCCGAGTCCCTCCTCTGAGCCCAGTGACAAAGCCCTGGCTGGGAGGAGTTAGCTGGGGTTGGCCATGCTCGGAGCAGGGGTGGACTAGATACCTCCTGAGGTCTCTTCCAACCCCATCCATGACTCAGGCAGTTGAGTTAACACTCAGGATGCGTCTACTCAGCCATAAAAACCAAATGCCCCCTCCCACAGGTCTCAGAACCTGGGTCAACTGTCTCAGGCTTGTGGAGCTCTTGCCACGGAGCCGTGTAGATGTTCAGGCTCTGATGGGAGGCCCGGCTGTGACTGAGACAAAATGGCGGCTGAAATGCAGTGTGGAGGATACAGGCAAAGCCGCGCCCACAGGGAAACGCAACCCCAGCTCTGCGTACGACATGATGGGGTCCGAATTAGCATTTGCCACTCAAGACGGAGATTGTGGAGCCATTGTGGAGAGTGTTGGGGTGTATCAGGGTTAAACACACCCCAACACTCTTGGTAGTTGCAACCATGGTAATGGGGCACGGCCCAGGCAGCCCCTGCTTCTGTTGATTTACAGACTTGTTTTAATTCCTCCTTCCCTGCTGGCTCAGGATAGAGGAGCACGCAGCTGTACCCAAGATGTAACTTGTTAGTGAGCGGCCTCTGTGTTAACAGTGCGATCTTCCTTACTCCCTTAGCCGCTGTGACTTATACCGTCAGGGTCACATCTCCTGCACCCCCCCTGGAAACCGCTGATGCCAGGAGTCTCGTGATGTGAAACCTGCCAACATCAGCTAAAAAGCTGTAAACAGGGGCGGGATATTTATATTCGCCACAGGGTTATGATTATGCATGAAATGGGTGTTTGCGTTACTAAATTAGGGCCTAAAGAGTGATGTGATGGATAAGCGAATGGACGTACTAAATAGGAGAAAAAGGTGTACTTGGGTACGTTCGTTGCTCACTCGCACCCCAGGTGGGCGGGATCCAGACGGAGTGACTATCAGCAATAAAATTCCCGGTTGCCCCATCTGCCTCTCGGTCAGCCTGTTCCTTTCTAACAGAGAGTTCTTTGGAAACTAGGGCTGTTACATTTCGAGTAATTGACTAATTGAATAGTAATTTACTAATTGACTAATTGATAGGGCGGCTCCGCCTTTAAAGTGATAGAGGCAGCGGGTTGGGGGGCCAGGGAAGCAACTAGTCAACTCGACTATCCGATAAGCATTTGCTGGTCGGATGGTCAACTAGTCATTCACATCCCTATTGGAAACATCTGCTCTGGGTGCAACGGCAGTCAGCGAGGCTAACCGAATGTTAGGGACTATTGGGAAAGGGGTAGCTCATAAGCGCAGCTCTCTAAATCCATGGTACGCACACACCTGGAATAGTGTGTGCAGCTCTGGTCACCCCATCTCAAAGAAAGATACATTTTAGAGCTGGAAAGAATACAGAGAAGGGCAACAAACAGTGGAACAGCTTCTATTTGAGCAGAGATGAAAGACCAGCACTGCCTAGCTTAGTAAAGAGATGAGAGGTCTCTAAAATCATGAGTGGGCTAGAGAAAGGGTTATTTGTCTCTTCACATAACACCCAAACCAGGGAGGGCACCCACTGGAAAATAACAGGCAGCAGGTTTAAACAAACAGAAGGAATTGCTTCTTCCCAACGTGTACAGTTAACCGGTGGAACTCACTGCCAGGGGATGTTGTGAAGGCCAAAAATGTAACTGGGTTCAAAAAGAATTAAATCAGTTCCTGGAGGAAAGGTCCATTAACAGCTCTTAGTCAAGATGGTCAGGGAGACAACTCCATGCTCAGGCTGTGGCTAAACCTCTGACTGCCAAACGTTGGGACTAGACGACAGAGGATGGATCTGTAAGTGCTCTGTTCTGTTCCTTCCAAAGCATCTGGTACAGGTTGAACTCTCTAGTCCGGCACTCTCTGGTCTGGCACCATCCATGGTCCAGCATGATTTGAGTTAGCCAGATGGCCACTTAGCATGGGTGTGGCCAAGTTTCCCGCAGTCTCATAAAGCTCATAAAGCCGCCAGTCCTGGCTCTCAGTGTGCAGTGCTGGTGTTTAGCTCGAATTTACCCCTCTGTGTCTTCTAAGAGCCCAGCAAGCCGTGGCAGTGATGGTCACATTGCTAGACAATACCGACCTCCTGTAGTCCAGCAAATTCTTTGGTTTGGCACCGGCCAGGTCCCGAGGGTGCCAGACTAGAGGTTCAACCTGTACCAGCCACTGTCAGAAGATAGGATACTGGGCTGGAGGACCATCTGGCTGTCCCAGTAGGGCCATTCTTATGTTCTTAATGCTGCTAGGCATGGAGCTGGGGTAGATCTCCCTGCAACAACAGAACAGCTAGACCAGGGGTGTAAGCTCCGGCGTACTCCACGCTAAAGACCCGTAGCAGATCAAGAATTGCTGAGCTGCCTTGTGTGTGACTCCTTCCCCAGGCCTGGATCTGGGGTCAAGGCAGAGATCCAAGAGGCCGGTTGTTCTGCTCCAATGTGTTGTCTGACACACCAGGACTGGCTGATATTTCCCACCGGCGCCTGTGTCATTTACCCCGAAGGAGGGCCCGCCGCAGTGGACATGCTGGTTGTGCGCACACAGTTGGCTGACCGGCTCAGTTAGAATGGTCAATGGACCCCAGCCAACTGTTGTTAAATGGGAGTGTCTCCACCTGCGAATGGCTGCATACTCCACGTAGGCATTCTTGCTGGGGCACGCAACAGCTGTTGAGAAGCACTGCCTCTGGTGGCCATCTCCGCAGGGGCTGCAAATGGTGCAGGGGCTGCAAATGCTTCAGGAATGCCACACCAGCCATTTCAGACAGGTGTGTGCGTGTAAATTCACACCGCTCAAATGATTACTTTCCCATGCAGGTGTGATTGGAGCCAGAAAGCCCGATCAGAGCGGCTGTCCATGGCATATGTGGGGATATGACGGTGTCTACAGGGCCTCTCGGCCCAAAAGGCTTTATGAGCCCTGATCCATACATACTCAGCATGTTCCCCATTTCCCAGGTGGGGAAACTGAGGCGCAGGGACACCCCCTCCCCCACACCATCCGGAGAGGCACTATGCATTCTCCAATCCTAGGGCCTGCTCCTGAGTGGCAGAGAGCCTATTGGGAGTCGCAGCCTTACTCCACCTGCTGTTGTAGGTGTTAGCAGCACACGGGGAGTGGCTGGCAGAGCCTTGCCATGCTTCCGAGCACCTCTCCAGGCTGGTTTAACAGCAGCCCCCTGCCCATGGGATGCTGGCTGCTGTCCTCGGGGAACACGCTCCGTGACACACGAGTAACGTATGCCGGGCGGGCCAGGGAATTCCCGCCACGTCTGCCCTGTGAATTGGTGGCTGCTGCCCGGCCTCTCCCGGCGTGTGCTCGCTGTCCCTCCCTGGCGCGAAAGCCCTTGCTGGCTGGCAAGTGTGTCTTTTGCAAGCCCGGCAGTTGCTGCTCCAGGCCGGCCCATCCGTCGCTTCCTCTTCTGCTGAGCAATTGTTTCTGTAAGCAGGATTTTTCCTTTTCATGTGATGGGTCTTTTGTTGGAGGATCAGCTCCAGACAGGCCGGCCGGCTGCTGAATTGTTATTTAACAGGGCTCAGCCCGATTCTGCCTGTAAAGCTACCGGCAATCCTAGGAAGAACGGAGGAGGGGATTGGCTACGGGAAAGCGCTTTGACAAGGAATCTAAATCTAAATCGGTTTTCTTTGCCCTTTTCATGGGAAGGCCAAAGACTCCTCCAAGGGCAGACAGTGGGTTGCCTTGCTTTGTGCTGTGATTGTGTCCAACCTGGGCTATACTCGGGCTTGGATTAAAAAACCCCAAATTGGGTCGACCCACCAATGTCCCTCCAGGGTGTGAAAAATCCAACCCCCCGAGCGACGTGGTGAAGTCGACCAAACTCCTGGTGTAGACAGAGCGAGGTTGGTCAAAGAAATGTTCTGTCTCCTTGTCTCCTGTCCCTCGGGACACCCCCAGGAGAAACCTTCCCATCCGCATGGATAGTGTCTGCCCTGCAAACGCCGCTGTGGCACCGTGCTAAGGCTGTGCCTTCGCTCCACGCCAGGGAGATCCCCCTGCAGTCACTGAACTGTCTGGAGATGAAGCAGAGGGGAGCCGTCATCTGAGCCCTGCTCTATCCGGTGGAATTACTTCCGTGTAACTACGTCACTCGGCGCGTGACTAATCCACACCCCTGCGGGATAGGGATGTTCGATATCGGTTAACTGAATAGTCAAGTAGCCTCAAGAATTCTTATCGGTTACAAAACTATTCTATAGTCTCCAGGGGCGGGGCCGGCTGCCAGTGCACTCTGGCCCCACTCTTGAGGAGCCCCTGCCACTCCGCACTGCTGCCTCTGTATCAGAGGCAGCAGCACAGGGTGGCAGCAGCCTCTGTCTAGGGGGGTCTGAGCTCCCGGACCTGGTGTGAGCCAGAACTGAACCGGGCTGCCTGCCCACCCAGCTCTAATATGCTTTAAATGCAGAGCTGCAGTGGGGGTAGGTCCCAGACCCATTTCAAGCCAGAACTGAGACGGACTGCTGGCCAGCCTGCTAAAAAATTTACTGGCAAGTTGGGGGGAATGCATGTCGTCTATAGCATTAACCAATAAGCATTTGCTTATCGGTTAATCGACTCACTATTACATCCCTGCTGCAGGATGCAGTCACACCGACCTAAGTGCTGGTGTGGACAGTGTAGCTTCTGCCTCTTGCGGAGGTGGAGTAACAAAGCCCAGGGCTGAGAGCTCTCCTGTCTGCTTAGAGCATCTTCACTAAGGCAGCACAGCTGAAATGGTACGGCTGAGCCGATGCAGCAGTTCAAGTGTAGACCGGCTCTGAGTCTGACATACCACGCAGGAGGTGGCTGTTCATGGTCAGTCACAGTCCCTCTGCGACGTCCGTCCGGCTGGGATTAAAGTTGGCGGAAGATTTTCCGATGGAGCCGTTTTCTGTGGGAAAATGCTGATTAGGCAGAATCTAACTTCCTGTGGGAATGTCAATTCTGTCCAAACTTCCGCTGGAAAGCAGGAAGGTGGGGTGGTCAGGAGACAGATGGGCAGGATCCCAGATGCCCAGCTTCCTGCCTGGCATTTTTCTCCCCAGGTTTGAAAAATGTCCGTTCTCTGGCAAATTTTCCATTTCCAACATTTGGTCCCGATGTGGAATGAGAGAGATTTTGGAGATGCTGACATTTCCACCGAATGGAAACTCCAGTTCCCTCTCAGCTCCCGTTGTTCTTCTGTATTGTTTGTGATACGGCAGCATCTAGCATCTTGATTTAAGGAGCATTCAGAAAAGAGCTAGATAAATTCATGGACGTAACCTCCATGAATCTATTAGCCAGGATGGTAGGAATGGTGTCCCCTAGCCTCTGTTTGTCAGAGGCTGGGAACGGGCAATAAACTGGTATTTTGTGGTGGGGGGAAGGTTTGGGGAAGAGGGGTAATTTAATTCCTAGCCAGCTATCCTCATAGGCACCTTTAGATCTATATAACAGCCTCCACCATTGAAAGAAGTGCCATTTTCCTATTCTGGATGAGGCTTTCTCTCAGAGACCCTGATCACACAATACCATGGAGCATTGGACATTCAAAGGGGCAAGGCAGTTGCATCCAGGGCAAGCCTGTGGTCTGGAAGAAGCTCTGCTTCATTGGGGTTTCTAGTTTTCTTTTCGCTGGGATGCCGCTTTATATAGTTTTGCAAAAATACAACTGTTTGCATAAGAGCCTCCTTCCATCCCCGGAGCTGCCTGTTTGCTGGCGGAAAATAAACGCAGCCCCTGATAAAAGTTCCTCTCTTTCCAAGCTGCTGAGAGAACAGAGGGAATTTTAATCACTTCTGTTAGCTCAGGGAGTGCTGTTAAGTTGAAAATAAATCACAAATCCTCAAACAAATTCCCATCCCAGCACACCAGCTAGTTCCACAGACGATTAAATCTGAAGGAATGCAAAGTATCTGGGCAACTTTTCACTGTTTATGCTCCCTGACTATTTCTGCCTTGACAAATGGTCTGGTTAGTTTCACATGTGTGTTATAGGCAGTTTGTCGGTTCCACTCTCAGACTGATCCCAAACTGTGGACACGGCCGGGGGAATGTTTGGCTCCATGCGAAAGATTTAAAAATAAAGATCATGGTGCCGTTTCCCAGCTCTTGTGATTTGCTGTCTGTATTTTTTTTTTTTTTAAGGCTGCTCCTTTGAAATGAAAGGGAAATACTTTTACCGGAGCTGTTCTCCCTGAAACCCGCTGCCCCAAGCCGCTAGTCAAGCCTGGGTTCTAGCAAGCCGAGAAAATACAGGATACACGAGGCCTGTGTCCTGAGCCGATTTACAAAACCAAAGGTGAACAGGATAGAAAACACTCCTTCTTCATGGGGCATTTCCGTAACTCAAGGGCTGGCTCAGGACTCCAGGTGGTGACCGACTCCAGGTGGCGATTGCTATGGTTACAAAACCTACATGGGGGCAGATTGGGCTAGATGAGCATAAACCAAGGGGCATTGTTTGGAGCGGTTCGGAACACTTGCAAGCAGGTACTTAGGAATGGGAAGATCCCCTCTAGGGCTGCTCCTATCGCCCCACAATAAAACACAGGTGGCAGCTCAAGTCTCACCAGGCACTTCCTAAAATCCCCCCCGGCCTGCTGACACCTGTGTACACTAGGGATGGTAATTGAATAGTCGATTAACCTCGTGAATTCTTATTGGTTACTCGACTGTTCTATAGTCCCTGGGGGCGGGGCCGGCAACCCACGAGCTCCACCCCAACCCCCGAGGAGCCCCTGCCACTCTGCGCTGCTGCCTCTGATGCGGGAGCCAGGCGGGAGCTGGTCCGTAAGGGGAGCTAGTTTAAAAACCAGAGGCAGCAGCACGGGGTGGCAACAGACCCTGTCCAGTGGAGGGGCTGAGCTCCTGGACCCGGCATGAACCGGAATTGAGCCAGGCTGCCTGCCCACCCGGCTGCTAATACACATTAAAGAGCCGCAGCGGGGATAGGCCCTGGACCTGTCGCAAGCCAGGACTGAGCCGGGCTGCTGGCCAGGCTGCTAAAAACATTACTGGCAAAGTGGGCGGGGATGCGTGTAGTCTAGAGCATTAACCGATACGCTTTTGCTAACCAGTTAATCGGTTAATTGACTCCACGATTACATCCCTAGTTCACACACCCGCAGCGCCCCAGCCCGGCAGCGGTTTGGCGCTGGCTTCACTCTCACGGGAGAGATTCCGGGCTGAATTCCCCTGGCATCGACCCCGCGCCAATCGGGAGGGACAGCGGCGCTCACTGGAGCTTCCCGCCGCACCAAGCTGGAGCAGGCTCCAGGGCTGAGATTCAGCTGCGGGTTCCAAGTGGGTGCAGCCACGGCTGGAGCGTGGCAGCCGGGGGCTTTCAGCGGCGGCCGCCTGGGATACTGACGAAGGCCTTAGAATCCCACGGGGGGCAGAGCCATCGAGTCCAGCCCTTGCCCAAGCCCAGCTTAACCCTCCCAGCCAGGGCTGTGTCAAGTTGGGACACCTCCAGGGATGGAGATGCCCTCCCCCGCTGGCATCCATAAGTCCCGCCCGGGGTGCCAGGGGCCTCTGCCCTCCCAGCCACCCGCCTTTCAGCACCGAGCCAGAGGAAGCCACTAGCAACACGTAGGAAATGCGGAGGCTGTTGCAAAACACTTGACGACAAGCAAAACATGCTATTATCTGCTATGGAGAACTGCCTGTTGTCACTGTGCCGTACGTCTGTCAGCAGCTCGCGGCCGCGGCTCCTTCCCGCTCCCAGGCAGCGGTGCTGGCAGCCAGCCGGTAACCCTCTTGCTGCTGGACAAAACCTAAGGGCCTGATCTGTTGCCAGCCCGCAGCGGAGGCAGGGACTGTTCACACCCATTCCCCATGCACTGCGGGCCTCGGTTCCTGCCAGCGCCTTGGCCAGTTTATACCCAGTTCGCGCCAGCCTGGCCCCGTGTGCCCGGACAGGGAATCAGGGCCCCAGAGCCGTTCCCACTCTCTGCACTTGCTCCGGTTGCAATCAGAAGCAAGAATTCTGCAGCTGGCCTAGGCTCACCCCCTCATGCGTGGGGCTGCCTGCGACATGTTGGGGTCGGAGCCAGGGACAGGAAGGAGACGGGCTGTAGAGAGGAAGGGTGGCTCCGTGGAAGTGGAGAGCCTGTGTTCTGCCACAGACTCCTGGTCTGGCCTTGATCAAGTCCCTTAGTCTCTCTGGGCCTCGTTTTGCTGTCTGCACTGCCCTGCCGCCCTGGGCTGGGTACGGAGAAATGCATTGCAGCTTGTGAGCGGTTCCATAGACAGTTGGGGGAGCTGGCTGGCAAAGCCGCCGGGGGAGGCAGCCATGTCGTAGAACCCCCCTGGAGCTGCTCTAATTGATTGTGGGAAGGGAAACCGCCCAGGAATGAGCAGCCCTGCAGAGAAGACTCAGTGACGGGCGTAATTCTGTTGCTAATGGGAGCTAGGAGGGATGAAGAGGTAGCCAGGCCCTGAATTGGCGAGTCCGGAGCCTTTACACCTAATTACATTGCTCAGGGGTCTGAAAACGTCACCTCCTCGAGAGACATTTGTGGAACTCCTTGCTAGAGGAGGCTGTGAAGGCTAGGACTATAACAGAGTTTAAAGAGAAGCTAGATAATTTCATGGAGGTTAGGTCCATAAAAGGCTATTAGCCAGGGGATAGAAATGGTGTCCCTGGCCTCTGTTTGTCAGAGGCTGGAGAGGGATGGCAGGAGACAAATCGCTTGATCATTGTCTTCGGTCCACCCTCTCTGGGGCACCTGGTGCTGGCCACTGTCGGCAGACAGGCTACTGGGCTAGTTGGACCTTTGGTCTGACCCAGTACGTTCTTATGTTCTTATGACATAGCTAAACCAGCCTACGCCATGGTATAGACACTGCTAGGCTGACGGAAGAATTTTTCTCTGTCTCTTGTGGGGGTGGATTTATTACATTGATGGACCCCCCCACCTCCATAAGGGTCTGCGCCACACTGTCGTAGCTGCGTCTGCCGGTTAGACATCTCCTTGGGATTGACTTTGAAGCAGTCCGACCCTGCTAGCTCTCTCGTGTCTGAGCCCTGGACTGAGGCCAGGTGAATCTGTGTCCCCCCATTTTGCTTCTGGCTCTTGTGGGTATGAAAGCTGGACTTGAACTCATGCGTTACTGGCATCATGTTCTCACTTTGAAGACTGAAAGAGGGTAGGGCTTGGGGGAGTGGGAGGGAGCAGAACACAGAGATGGGGGTGGAGAGGGGACTCCAGCGTGTAGAGGAAAATGGGTTGAATAACATGGCAGAGAGCACAGACACCCCACAGAGAGCGTGAAAGAAGGTGAGGACAGAGCTATCTGGTTCCGGGAGAGTACTGTTCACCAGTAGGTCTCCAAGAGATGTATGTTCCATGTGGGGAAACTGAGGCACGGAGCACGGCCGGGACCTGATCACGGTTACCCAGTAGGCTAACAGCGGCGCCAGGAATACGAGTGAGGTCCTCTGCAGTCCAGTTTAGTGCTCTAGCAGCTAGGAAACACTGCCTCCCTGTCTGGGGAAAGAACCGGCATGCCCAGCATGGGCTCGTGATAGTGCAAACCTGCACTGTCGTGGCAGGTTTTGTGACAGCGAGTGTTTGGTGTAAAGCCCCAGTCCTGGGGCCATGTGGGAATCTCAGCATGGGTGGTGGGTGAAGGTTGGGCCAGGGGAGGCAAGCCCCGGCCCCCAGCCCCGCCCCTTCTGCCTAGGCCACACCCCCATCATGATGCGGTGGGGTGGCATTAGGGAACTGATCTGAGTGCCCCCTAAGGGGCAGGGGCACAGCTGGACCTCGCTCCTGCCCGGGGCACACAGTAGCCAACTCTCCCTTGGGCCGTAATAAAACATCTGGGTTCGGTTGTCAGGGTTACTACGTGGAGGCTGGATGGGGTTGGTGCCATGGCCTACGCTAGACGGGTCATACTCAGCTAGCGGTCTCCTCTGACTTGAGTCACCAGGGCGCACTTGTAGCCAAGCAGGCTAACGGCCTATCAGGCTGCATTAGGAGGAGCATGGCCAGCAGATCGAAGGAAGTGATTATTCCCCTTTATTCGGCACTGGTGAGGCCACAGCTGGAGTATTGCATCCAGTTCTGGGCCCCCATTTCAGAAAGGATGTGGCCACATTGGAGAGTCCAGCGGAGGGCAGCAAAAATGATTCGGGGGCTGGAGCACAAGACTTACGAGGAGAGGCTGAGGGATTTGGGGTTGTTAAGTCTGCAGAAGAGAAGAGTGAGGGGGGATTTGATAGCAGCTCCCTGAAGGGGGTTCCAAAGAGGATGGAGAGAGGCTGTTCTCAGTGGTGGCAGATGGCAGAACGAGGAACAACCGTCTCAAGTTGCAGTGCGGGACACTGACAGGTTGGATCACAGGGGTTCCCTTGGGATTGTCCCCCAGTTTTCTGGTCATGCCACTGAGCCCACTTACCTGCCCTCTGGGGCACCCCACCAGCCTATCTTGCTGGGCCAGAAGCTCTGGTCTCCCCCAGCCAAGGCACAGAGTTGGGGTAACAGCCCCCCAGCAAAGCAACACAGACACTGAACCACTCAGCTCTGGGAGGGTTTCAGCTGTAAGGCGGCTGACAGTACCCAGCAGCACCACTCCAAAGAGAAAACCAAACCCCCAAATCAATCTGTCTTACTGTGTGTAAAAGTTTTACACAGAGAAAGCTCAGAAGTTTGCTTTTTGTCAATGAAAGAGAGAGATGCACAGTGGCTGCTCCCCCCGCCGCTAGGTAGCAATTATTTACAGAGAGCTTGCTAATACACAAACGTGTTTTTATTAAGTATAAAAAGAAGGATTTGATCGACTGAAAGTAAAAACAGACAGATCAAAGGAAGTTACTAAGTCAAAGTAAACAAAAAACCCAGCTAAGCCTGATACACTAAGAAACTTATGTGTAAATTCTTACCATAATAGTTGTTCTAATCCTCTCCCTCAAAAGCTAGGCAACCTTGGGTCCAATCCTTCCCCCGTTCAGACTTAGATGTCTCCAGCAGGCATCTTGGATGGTAAGCGGAGGTCTTCGGGCAACTGGCCACTACCTCTATTGTTTAGTTTCCCCCCTTTATATCGCTCTTGCCCAAGAAAGGAATTCTTTATGTTCAATTCAAACTTTTCTCACGGTGAGTGGAAAAGTACCAGATCCAAAATGGGTTTCAGCATCAGGTGGCCTGGTCACATGTCTTTGTAGGATCAACTACAGTTTGGCCTTATAGGAAAAACAAAACATTCACAGGTCATTGACTTGATCACCTAGCCATTCAGTTCCTAAAATATCATTAATGGCTTTTGCTAGAACACCTGGACTAATGAAACTGGTTCCCACTTAATATTTCTAACTTCACATACAAGAGAGATGGAGGCACACAAATAGGCTCTACAGATTCTGGGATTACAACTTTTAAAATGACATATCACGTGATGTACTTTGCATATAGCATTTTGAGTTATACATATTCATAAGCTAATTTTCATAAAGCATGGGGGGATGTGACAGGGAGGTCTAGGCTGGATAGTAGGAAAAACTATTTCCCTAGGAGGGTGGGGAAGCACTGGGATGGGTTCCCTAGAGGTTTTTAAGTCCCGGCTTGACAAAGTCCTGGCTGGGATGATTTAGTTGGGGTTGGTCCTGCTTTGAGAAGGGGATTGTGTCTCTCCCAAACCTTAGGAACTCCAGAGAGTTTACAATCTTCCTGCCTGCTTTTGTTTGACCTTAGAGAAATAGCAAGTTCTCCCTTACCTATTTTTTGCCAAAGATCTCTCTTTCTCTGCCCTCCATTCAAGCTATCTTTCACCAAAAGATCTTTCCTCCTCATTGTTTATCAAGCATTTGAGTTAAATAATGCTTACTCCAAATAAAGTTTTAAGAAGCCTAACTGAACCTCCAAAAAAATGTTTTCCTGCCAAATACTAATTTTGATGTCAAACCCAGCTGCCAAGAGTTCCTTCCAAGAAAGAGGATAAAACATGAATTTCTGCTGTTAAAAGACAAGCCAATTATTATTATTTTTAACAACACCTTTTAGGGCTTCTTTAAGCTTTGTAAAACCACCAGTTTTATTTTCCTGTGGGATGTTAACCATTTCACCCCTGGTCAGTTTTAGCAGACACACCCATCTACTTTGGGGTTGTGGGCTGAGCTTGGGAAACGCTTATTCCGTCCCTAGTTGTACCTTGTAGTCTTTTACTCCAGTGTGTAGGTGAAGCTCACTAATGACCATTGAACTTACCTATCTTGGCCTCAGTTTCCCCAGTTGATGTGATCCAGGATTAGGACTCTGGGCTGAGACTCAGATCCCAGGTTCAATTCCTCGCTCTGCCTTAGAGTCCCCGTGTGACCTCAATTCCCCATCTGCACAGTGGGGACAACAGCACGGCCATACTCACAGCGCCATTGGGAGGATAAACATGTGCAGGATTGTGAGGTGTTCAGACACCTCAGTGACGGGGCCATGCAAGATTTGTCTCATCTGAGGTTGTTACCTGGCTCAGGTGAGCAGAGTTAATAAAACCACTTGGCTCCTGTCCAGTGCTGGCCTGGAGCACAAAGCAGATCATTTTACAGATGATGTCTTGTCCAAAGTGACCCAGGCAGCCAATGGCAGAGCCAGGTTGTGCACCCAGCTCTCACCGGATTGGCTGGACAGGCTGTGAGGCGGATCTAACTAATTTGTGAATGGATGGGAGACGAATGTTCTTTCACGACCGTAGGACTGGCTCTCACCGAAGGCTGCCCGCAAGCTCTTACCCTAGCAGGGGCCGGCAGAAGACGAGCCGAGGGCTGGAAGTTGAAGCCAGATAACTAAGATGCCAGTGAGAGCGATGAACCAGCGGAGGATGTTTCCTTGCGGGGGGGCTTTCCATACAGAGTGGCCGGCTTTCTGGGAGCTGTGCTTGTTTGGACACAGGTCGCTGGGCTCCGTTCAGGGGCATCGGGCTGAAATTCTCTGGCCTGTGATATGCAGGAGGTCCCTTCTAGCTTTAAAACCTGTGAATTAAAATCGATGCCTCTCACCTCCCTACATCCACCACCACCCAACCAAATGCACTCTCCCCTTCGCCGAGGCACCGCGGCTCAATATATCGGGAAGGAGAAAGAGCCTCTCACCACGGCAGGAGAAAACCACTCTGCCATCGACCGCATGTTCCCTCCAATAACAACGCTGAGAATCAATGAGCAACAAGCGCTTTTGAAGCTCCGACAGCCACAGCTCTGCCTTTGATCCTTCCCTGGAAGCATAAAGAATCGTCCTGAGCAGACTCTGGAGACGTGCTAGATGATCCCCACTCACCGGGCCTCTAAAAGTAAATAACATCTGCCCAAGTCCTTGGGGAATCCAAAGACCAGACACACTCATCCAGCGGGGGCCAGATTCTGCCCTCACACATGCTGGTGGGAATCCAGCGTAACTCCACTGACATGGGTGGAAATCCAGAGTTAACGCCGTTGATGTCAGGGAGTTGTTAATTTGGCCCATACACAAAGCTTTGTGCACATGAGTTGAAGAGGCACATAGATTTCACACTGGCCTTCTGCTCAGTGGTGAATGTCACCCTTCTTGTAGGCCAGAGGTGGGGAACCTAAGGCCTGGGGACCAGGTGCAGCCCCTGGCTTGCTTGGTTCTGGCCCCCAAGGCTCAGGGCTTCCCTCCGGCATTGGGGGAACCCGCGCTGGTGCTCCAGCCCCTATGCCATCCCCACAGGGGCTGGTGCACACAATAGCTATTAGCTTAGAACAGGGGTCTCCAACCTTTTTAAGCATAAGATCACTTTTTGAATGTAAGTGCAATCCAGGATCTACTTCAAACCCGAATACCCTGGCCCCATCACCTTCCTGTCCCTCCTCTGATGCCCTACCCCTGCTCACTCCGTCCTCCCTCCCTCCCCCATCCTCTCTCCCTTTCACAAGGCAGGGGCAGGGGCAGTAGGTTGGGACACAGGTTCTGGTCTTGGGCTAAGGGATTTGGAGTGTGCGAGGGGCTCTGAGCTGAGCCTGGCAGTTGGGGTGCAGGAGGGGTTCATGACTGGGGCCGGGGTTTGGGATTCTGGCTCCAGCTGGACACTGCTTACCTCTGGTGACTCCAGGGTGGCGGTGCAGTGGGGCTAAGGGAGGCTCACCCCTGCCCTGGCCCTGCACCACTCCCTACAGCAGCCTGCAAACTCCCTCCATCCCAAACCCTGTGCCCCGCCTTCCGTTCTCTGGAGATAGAACACAGGGTGGGAGGGGGGGTACCTTGACATCAGCGCCCCCTCCTCTCCCTTTCCTTCTCTGTACTGCAAGCAGGAAGCTCGGGAGGGGAAGGCAGCTCCAAGGTAAAGGGCAGGAGGTGTGCAACAGTGAGGGGAGGGGCAGGTGAAGTGGGATCACCTGTCGGGATCACCTGTCAGAGGCGCCAAGATCTACCAGTAGATCCTGATCCACTGCTTGGTGACCACTGGCTCAGAATGTCTGTCTTTCTCCTTCTCAGCAGCGTAATTCCGAAATGACATAGTCCGCGTCTGCCGTTATTTCGACATAATGTCAAAATAATGTCACGCTGGAGGACTTCTTACTCCGACCCCTGTAGCCCGCATTTCACGAGGAGCAAGGGAACTCGGAGGAGGAGCGCTCTGCCTCGGACTTCCTGCTGTGCAGACTGCACCAAATGCCGAAATAAGCGATTTCGACTTCAGCGACGCAATTGACGTAGCTCAAGTTGCGTCGCTTATTTCGGCTTTAGCCCTGCTGTGTAGACGTGCCCTATGAGGGCAGCCCCCTGATTGATTTTCCGTGGGTCAGTGGCCCCTGACCCAAAACAGGTTCCCCACCCTTGCTGTAGGCAGACGCTTCTCCTTCCCTCCTGACTTACTAGAAGGCAGGTCTTCTCATTTAAACTGGAGCGCCAGGATGCTGTCTACAGCATTCAGCCTGCAGGACAGAAGGGATTTGGCAAGGCCGGGATGTCACACACCCTCTGCCTCTACAGTTTAGTAATCGACATTGTCATAAAAGATTTTCCAAGGGGATTAGGGATCTGGGGAAGGGGGCAACTTCAGGCATGTTGCTCTTCAGAGATTGCTGAGCACTGGCCCTGCAGAAAGCAGGCTCCACCCAGCCAACGTGACACCCAGAAACATGGCCTCTGTGATCTGTGTTTTCATTTCAACAACCCAGGACACTACAGGCCAGTCAGTTTAATTTCTGTGCCAGGGAAAACAATGGAGCAAGTAACTCAGGAATTTGTCAGCAAACACTTGGAAGATAAGAAGGTGATAGTTAACAGCCAGCATGAATCTGTAAAAAACAAATCATGTCAAACCACTCTGGTAGCTTTCTGTGATAGGATAACAAGACTTGCGGAAAGGGAG
Source organism: Rafetus swinhoei (assembly GCA_019425775.1). Lineage (NCBI taxonomy): Eukaryota > Metazoa > Chordata > Testudines > Trionychidae > Rafetus > Rafetus swinhoei. Next base: position 2,320,802 of record JAFJHL010000226.1, read on the forward strand.
AAGCGGTGGACGTGGGATACCTAGACTTTAGTAAAGCATTTGATACAGTTTCACATGAACTTCTTATCAATGAACTAGGAAATACAACTTAGATGGGGCTACTGTAAGGTGGGTGCGTAACTGGCTGGATAACCGTTCTCAGAGAGTAGTTATTAATGGCTCACAGTCATGCGGGAAGGGCATAACAAGTGGGGTTCTGCTGGGGTTTGTTTTGGGACCTGTTCTGTTCAATATCTTTATCAATTTAGATGATGGCATAAAGAGTACGCTTATTAAGTTTGCAGATAATCCCAAGATGGGAGGGGTTGCAAGCGCTTTGGAGGAGAGGGTCATAATTCAAACTGATCTGGACAAACTGGAGAAATGGTCTGAGGTCAACAGGATGAAGTTTAATACGGACAAATGCAAAGTGCTCCACTTAGGAAGGAACAATCCGTGTCACACATACAGAATGGGAAGCGACTGTTTAGGGAAGAGTCCTGCAGAAAGGGATCTAGAGGTCATAGTGGAACACAAGCTAAATAGGAGTCAACAGTGTGACACTGTTGCAAAAAACCCCCAAAACCCCAAACATGATTCTGGGATGCATTAGCAGGAGTGTTGTGAGAAAGTCATTCTTCCGTTCTGCTCTGTGTTGATTAGGCCTCAGTTGGAGTATTGTGTCCAGTTCTGGGCACCACATTTCCAGAAAGATGTGGAGAAATTGGAGAAGGTCCAGAGAAGAGCAACCAAAATGATTAAAGGTCTAGAGAACATGAGCTATGAGGGAAGACTGAAAGAATTGGGCTTGTTTAGTTTGGAAAAGAGAAGACTGAGAGGGGACGTGATAGCGGTTTTCAAGTACCTAAAAGGGTGTCATAAGGAGGAGGGAGAAAAATTGTTCTCCTTGGCCTCTGAGGACAGGACAAGAAGCAATGGGCTTAAGTTGCAGCAAGGGAGATTTAGGTTGGACATTAGGAAAAACTTCCTACCTGTCAGGGTGATGAAACACTGGAAGAAATTGCTGAGGGAGGTTGTGGAATCTCCAACACTGGAGACATTTAAGAGCAGGTTGGACAGACATCTATCAGGGATGATCTAGACAGTGCTTGGTCCTGCCATGAAGGCAAGGCAGTGGACTTTATTATCTCATAAGGTCCCTTTCAGTTCTAGTGTTCTATGATTACAAGCTATTTGAGTTCTTGGCGAACCCCATAACCCATGAAATGGATATTTTGTCCCAGTTTACCAGGCGGCGAGAGCAAAGCGCAGAGAGATTGAAAGCTGGCTTGCTACAAACAGCTTACAATGGATGTCCCAGGTTTTGGGTGCTCACCAGTGGTGCTAGATCCCTCATTAGGCACCCAATTAAGCCGCCAAAGAACTCAATGGCAGAGGCAGCTTCTCAGCATGGCTACAGATTAGGCCCTGGTTGGCTTGCGTTGAGGACCCAGAAATTAAGGCACTCAGAATCAGAGGGTACTTTTGAAAACGGGGGGTTGGTGCACCCAGGCACTGACTAGCCAGAGGTTGGCCTGAGGCTAACATCCCACTGTCCCAGCCCCTACTAACCATCTCGCTGATGTGGGACTGAACGACGGGGGATGGAGTGCTTGATAAACTGCCCTGTTCTGTTCATTCCCTCCTGTTCGTAGCGGAGTGCCCCAAGGATCGGTTCTAGGGCCAGTTTTGTTCAACATTTTTATTAATGACCTGGATGAGGGGATGGATTGCACCCTCAGCAAGTTTGCGGATGACACTAAGCTAGGGGGAGAGGTAGATACGCTGGAGGGCAGGGATAGGGTCCACGGTGAGCTGGACAGATTAGAGGATTGGGCCCAAAGAAATCTGATGAGGTTCAACAAGGACAAGTGTAGAGTCCTGCACTTGGGACGGAAGAATCCCAAGCATTGTTACAGGCTGGGGACCGACTGGCTAAGTAGCAATTCTGCAGAAAAGGCCCTGGGGGTTACAGTGGATGAGAAGCTGGATATGAGTCACCAGGGTGCCCTTGTAGCCAAGAAGGCTAATGGCATATTAGGGTGCATTAGGAGGAGCATTGCCAGCAGATCCAGAGTAGTGATTATTCTCCTTTATTCGGCTCTGGTGAGGCCACATCTGGAGTATTGTGTCCAGTTCTGGGCCCCCCCCCCCACTATAGAAAGGATGTGGATGCATTGGAGAGGTCCAGCAGGGAGCAACACAAATGATCAGGGGGCTGGAGCACATGACCTACGAAGAGCTGCAGAGAGATTTGGGCTTGTTTGGCCTGCAGAAGAGAAGAGAGAGGGGGGATTTGGGAGCAGCCTTCAGCTACCTGAAGGGGGGTCCAAGAAGGCTGGAGAGAGGCTGTTCTCAGTGGGGGCAGATGGCAGAACAAGGAGCAATGGTCTCAAGTTGCAGTGGGGGAGGTCTAGGTTGGATATTAGGAAAACCTATTTCCCTAGGAGGGTGGGGAAGCACTGGGATGGGTTCCCTAGGGAGGGGGTGGAATCTCCGTCCCTAGAGGTGTTTAAGTCCCAGCTTGACAAAGCCCTGGCTGGGCTGATTTCGTTGGGGTTGGTCCTGCTTTGGGCAGGGGGCTCGCTGACTCCTGAGGTCTCTTCCAGCCCTGGGATTCTGTGATTCTATGCAGAATAGGCAAAACTCCAGGGATCTTGGGTCGAGTGCTTAATCTGTGCCAGGGCTTGCCGGCTTGGCGGTTCATAGCCCCGGCTCCCCTGGGCTTGCGGCGACAGTTATGAAAACAAAACCATTGCTTCGTGTCCCAGCGACTCTTTCATTGCCAGCTAAGCCAGGCTGGGCCCAACCAGCACCCAGCTTGCAGCCCCTCGAAGAGACTGCCCCCTCTCGCCCATAGAACAGACACCCCAAAGGTAGCTGGCTTTTGAAGCAAACTGTGAGCTGTGGTTGGAGCAGAAACAGCAGCAGCGGTAACTGGGGACAGAGCTGCTCTGCTTAATTCAAGCAGGATTAGAAGCAATGTCAGCTGAAGCATTAAAGTCATTTTTTATGATCTTGTTGGAGGCAAATAGCTTATTGCAGCACTACTGATTAAAAAAAATTCAAACCACTCCAGAGAAAGGCCAACTGGAGAAGTCACCAAAATAGTTTGCAAAATTGAAACTCCAACGGAAGACAAGGGAGGCTTAAAAAACACCATTGGAGCCGGCATGAGCTTTCTTTAATTGTGTTGGGTTCCGATTCGGGAGCAAAAAGCTGTCGAATTAAGGTAGCAATTTACCACCTGACTCACTGAGCTTGATGTTTTAACCATCTCGTGGGATGGCGTTGAAACGCTTTCCTTTAAGTGCAGCTGGGAGCGTTTTATCCCTTAATAGTTGTCTTTCAAAAAATAAAGCAGCAGTTTGACTTATTTACTTTGAAAAGAGAGAAGCATGAGGGAGGGCTGGGGGGAGGGGAGGTGGATGCGTGAAAAACCAGCTGACTTGGTGCATTGTGCTGCAGTGTAAATGCCAAAGGCTTTATTATGTGACTGGCTAATGCCTAAAAGAATTAAGGAGACAGCGTTGTTTAGTGGTTAGAGCGGGGCTAGGCGCTCAGTCTCCAGGGACATAGTGAGGTCTAGTGATTAGAGCAGGGGGGATGGGAGCAAAGACTCCTGGGTTCTCTCCCCAGCCGTGGGAGGAGAGTGGGGTCTAGTGGTTAGAGCAGGGGAGTCAGGCGTCAAGATTCCTGATTTCTCTTCCCTGCTGTACAAGAGTCATATGGTTTATGGCTGAGGCAGGAGGCTGGGAGACAGGTTCTATTCCCAGCTCTGCCTGCGGCATGCCCTGTGACCTGGAGTAAGTCTCTGCCTCAGTTTCCCCTTCTGAAAAAACATCGACCACGTTACCAGCCCTTCCGGCGAAAGAAGCTTTTCCATCTAGTAAATGCAATGAGGGCAAGGCTTCAGCTCTCCCTCAGCCCTGGGCCAGGGGAAAGTGCCCTGGGGTAATCCCAGGACCCCAAGCAGCCCTCCCATCGCCCCTGCCTCCGAAATAGCTGTTGGAGAGAAACACCGGGCGGCGGATGAACTCTTGTGCTTCCTCCCCTCCCGTCACTGTGGCTAGGGCTGAGAGGGCCCTGGCCCCTTCTCCTCCACAGCGAGACCCTCCGTGAGCCCCCCACCCCCGCCACGACAGGAGGCGCTAGCTGAGCAGCTGCTGACACACAGCTGGATGGCTCGACTGCTCCCTCCTCCCTCCCCGCCTGCCCGTTGTCCCCATTCCCCCCCCCACACAGCTGATTGTTCCCCTGCTGGGAAGTGCAGCCCGCTGCGAGGGGGGGCAGGGACAGGGAGCGACATGAGAGGTGCGTGGGGGGGGACAATAGCTGGCCCGCCACGTGGGCAGCGCTGACTCATCCCTGCCCCGCCGGGGTGGGCGTGCGGGGCGATGAAAAGCAAAATCCACTCGACGCTCAGCGGCAGGGTCAAGTGGGCTGAAATTGGAAGAAGAGGGGCCACGTAATTGGCTGGCGTGGGCCAGCGGGACACCTGGGCGCTCTCCTGCCTGACCTTGGGCAAGTCACTTCCCCGCTTCGTGCCTCGGTTTCCCCTCCACCTTTGTCTGTTTACCGTAAGCTCTTTGGGGCAGGGCCTGGCTCGCTCGCGTGCTCTCGGTTGCCCAGTGCAATGGGCCCCTGATTTCCGCTGGGCACTACTATAACAAAAAGGAGGGCATCAAAGCCTGCCAGAAAAGACAAAGCCAAAATCCTGCTAGCTACTATCTGGGGCTCAGAACCCGCCCCCCCCATGTTTCTAGGGCAAAATCTCCCCCGCTGCAGGAAGCCATGGAGCCCCCACCTAATGCTGGAACGGGACAGAGGTAAGGAAGCTCGTGGTGTTTGTACCAGGGACCTTCACACTTAAAAGCAGGAGCGGCTGCAGCTTGGCCCATCCTGCTAATGCATGTGCTTAATTCTGCCCGCAGGAGCAACCCCCAGCTCGGATCCGGGCCCCTCAGGGCAGCAGACTCGGATTCTGGGGGTGGGGCAGAGGGGGGCACCCCCCCAGGCAGGAGGTCTGTGGGCCTGAATAAAGCAGCACATGCTGGCCCCTCGCAGGGGGGTGGGCTGGAATTTTAACCTGGGCACATGAAACCGTGGCTCCCCGAGAGATGTCTCCACAGCACACTAAACCCAAGCTCTGACTCAGGCTTGAGCCCAAAACCTGCTCCCGTCCACACGCAAACCAGAGTGACTCGCGTCAGCAAGTGCTGAGGACTGCTTCCTAGGACTCGCCTGGTCAGAGCCCAGTTCCCGCTGTGGTTCAGGGCAGTGCGGCCGCCTCAGGTGCCAGAGTGTGGAAGGGGCGCCACTAGGACCCAGAGTGTAGAAAATTGTGTCTGCCGCTGGTGCAGATGTATTCTCTCTGCTCCGAAAGTTAAGTGTTACTTCACATTTTTGAACAAGGCATTTTAAGTTGTTAGTTCTCCTTTATTGGGGTGGGTAGCAGAGCAGTCCCATGAGAGGAGTAGAACAGGAAGAAGGCAGAATTGAGCCCTTTCAAAGTTTGGGCCCAAGCAAGGGACATGGGGGCGTCATTTGAGCTCCTGCCTCAGGTGCCAAAATGTTGTGGGCCGGCCCTGGTTCAGGGCCAAGCCCCTGTCGGTTTGCAGTGTAGACGCAGCCCAAGCCACAGACCCGAGTCAGAAGGGCTTCCTAGTGCCCAATGGACACGTGAACCCAGCTGAGACCCGGGTACAGCAATTGTAAACCCGGGTTCCAATGCGGTGTGGATGCTCAATGCAGGATTGGCAACCCCAGGTCCACCGACCTGGGTGTACAAAGCAGTAGAGATGCCCCCTGAATGGATGGGGTTAAGAAATGCAGCCAGTCTTCTGCAATAACAGCAACTCTCCGCTTGTGCAGATGGAGAGCTCCGTCCTCCTCCCCTTCCACCCGCCAGCTCTCTGGGAGGATTTGACCTAGTCTTGCAGGATCTTTGTCATAAACCCTCAGGTCCCGGAGTCACGTGAGAATTGCAGCTGGCTAGTTTTTAAAGCAAATTTCAAGCCTTCATGTTTGCAGAGAAAACGAGACCTACAGGCGACCGAACTGGTCAGACACCCGGAGAGGAGGGCAACAAACGCCCCTTAGAAACCCAACCAAACCCCCACGGTTTTTAAGCCGGGCCAGCGATTGCTGAGTTCTGACTCGTGTCTTCTGCGTGCACGGGCCCAACAGGGCCGTGTCCCTCTCCGGGTTGGTGCCTAGAGATGCTCCGGGGACAGAAACAGATCCTCGAGCATTTCAGGCCAGGAATGAACTAGGGCAGATGCCCAGCGCTCTTTTCCTGGCACCCGTTTCCTGTAGCGGAGAGATTGCCCTGTAGACAGCTACAGACCGGACATAGGAAACGCCCTTGGCTCTGACACCTGGAACCAACACCGGAGTTCTCAGCCCAGGTATTATAGAGCGGTTGGTGGGTTTTCATTTCAGCGAGTCCAGTGAAGCCTTTTAATGGCCGGATTAGCGCTTTCCTATTTTCTGAGTCAGTAGCGCGGGAGCTGCAGGCCAGCGCCTGGATCCAGAAATTAACGTGATTGGAAGAGGCGCTGCCTCTCTGTGCTAATTAATATCTAGCACTCCAGCGAGCACACCGCTGGGGTTGTCTGGGTGCCTTGCCAGCCGTCAAGAGGCCGCCGCTCTGGGAGATGAAGGGGGAGCGGCATTTGTGAGTCTCCTCCGATGTCCTGGGCAGGCGTTTCCCCTGCGTCTTCCGGGGACGGGGCTGTTCACTGGAGCAGTGGGCGCCCCTGAAAAAGTGCAACAGAAAGGAGTATTTTTGAATGTGTTTGAAATGTTTCAAGATTTTATCCAACCTCCCCCCACAATGGATAGCTTAAACCCCAGAACATTTAGACCAGGGCTGGGGTACCTTTTTTGGATCAGGGGCTGCTGAGCCACAGAAAAACCAGTTGGGGGCTGCAACCCCCCTCCCCCCAAAATCTCACACCTCACTGGCGTGGCCCCCAACGGGGAAGCAGAAAGACACTCCCCACATTCTCCTCACACACCAGCGCCTGGGGGGCCCAGGCTAGTAGATTTTGTGGGCCCCCTAGGCTCTGGGATGGGACCAAAAATGAGGGGTTCAGTGTGCAGGAGAGGGTGGCCGGGGAGCCCCAAGCCTCAGGGGCTGGATCCAGGCAAGCCGGGGCCACATCCGGCCCCTGGGCTTTAGGCTCCGCCCCTGATTTAGACGAATTCCATTTTGTCCAAAAAGCCACGTCCCGTCGTGGCGGAAAGATTCCAATGGGACATTTTCGCCCCGTTGGCCTGCTAGTCTCTCCATGCGTCTGTTCCCCTGCTGTAAAAGCCCAGGGTGGGTTTGTGAGACTCATGGGCCTTTGCAAAGTGCTTTGAGGCCTTGGGAGGGAAGAAGCCAGCTGTTTTCTGGCAGGGAGGCCGCATGGATGACATTCGCTGGGAAATTCCCCGGGCAGCACGCAGGATGGAATTAGTGGCCCAGACAGCCGTGCCGATGTCACGGAGCAGAGACGGCTCTGTGCCAGCGGGTTGGGGGGCCAGCGGCCGGATTGGCCTTGCAGAGCGTAACGCCGTGCTCCAGAAATGATCGTGCCCTGGAGAAACGTATCGGAATGCGTGAGAATCGGAGCAAAGGGGACGCTCCCAGCCCGAGTGCAGGGCTCTGGCCCGGGGGACTGCAAAACTGCTGGCAACGGATCCTCCTGCATTAACCATGGAGTGGGAGCATCGGGGCGGGGAGGGGTCCTCACAAGGGCCGGACACACACACACGGGGATACACACACACACACGGATAAACACGCACACAGAACACACACACAGAGAATACACTCGGGGATACACACACAGGGATACTGATACACATGGAGATATACACACACAGAGAACACACACACGGGGATACACACGTGACGTTATGCACACGAGGATACACGCACACAGATACACACACACACTCTCTCTCTCATCACCATCTGCAGGAAGAACGCTTTGGGAGCCAGGGTGGCTGGAAAGAAGGAAGGAGAGAGAACGAGAGAAGCAAAAGGAAGAGGAGACCAAGACGCGCACAGCACTTATCTCTGGAAATTCAGTCCCCATCATGCATAGGCAACTGGTGCCCAAGGGAAGGGGGTGCAGGGAGGGCCATGCAGAGGAACAGGGTTAGCACCCCATTTTGTAATTCAGATTTTGGCAGGGGTTCGGAGGGGATGCACCTCTGGGGTGCTACCACGCCAGGGGCACAAGGACCCAGGACTTTAACAACCCCAGCCTGCCCGCCGCTGGTGTAACCATCCACCTTACAGACCAACCAATATATTCAGAACCATGAGCTTTCGTGGGTCAGACCCACTTCCTCAGGTGAGCTGGAGTGGAAATACGTGGGTGGCTGGGACGCCCCAGAGAGGCACTAGGGGGGTGACCCCAAGGTTTGTTTGCACAGGGACTTAGCATGCGGTAAGCTGGGATAGAAAGGGGCCTCCGACGTGCAGCCGCGAGCGCGCTATGGAACGGCTGCTGCACCGGAACAGGGTCCACGCAGCCACTTCACGTGTGGCTGGCCAGTGTGCTGCAGAGTCACAGCCTGGCGCTGCATGGACACTCCCTGCCTGCACGTGAGGCGAGGGAGGGAGCGTCCCCGGTCACCCCCCCACGTCCCCTCTCCTAGCCATGCTGTGAGCGAAGGTCATGAGCTGTGCCTAGCATCAGGCCTTTGTCCACTTTGCCCAGTGTCCTGTCTGCTGACAGCGGCCAATGCCAGATGCCCCAGACGGAGTGCACAGAACAGTGATCCCTCCCGTCGCCCATTCCCAGCCTCTGACTAAGAGGCTTTGGGGACCATTCCTACTCATCCTGGCTAATGACCATTTGATGGACCTAACCTCCATGAATGGATATCTAGTCCTTTTTTGAATCCTGTTAAAGACCCAGTTTTCACAGCATCCTCTGGCAAGGAGTTCCACAGGTTGACCGTGTACTGCATGAAGAAAAACTTCCTTTTGTTTGTTTTAAATGTATTATCTATTAATTGTATTATCTATTATTATCTATTAATTTCATTTGGTGACCCCCAGTTCTTGTGTTATGGGAGCAAGTAAATAATTTTTCCTTATTTACTTTCTCCACCGGTCATGATTTTTATAGATTTCTAGTATATCCCCCTTTAGTCTCCTCTTTTCTAAACTGAAAACTCTTGGGCTGCGTCTAGACTGGCATGATTTTGCAGAAATACTTTTAACGGAAAAGTTTTTCTGTTAAAAGTATTTCCGCAAAAGAGCATCTAGATTGGCACGGATGCTTTTGCGCAAAAAGTGCTTTTGCGCAAAAGCATCCATGGCCAGTATAGATGCGATTTTGCGCAAGAAAGCTCCGGCGGCCATTTTCCCCATCGGGGCTTTCTTACGCAAAAAATTCCTTACACTTGCGCAAGAGGGCTTTTTCCCGAGCGGGAGCATCAGAGTTCTTGCGCAAGAACACTGACAATCTTACATTAGATCGTCAGTGTTCTTGCGCAAATTCAAGTGGCCAGTGTAGACAGTTGGCAAGTTTTTGCGCAAAAGCAGCCGCTTTTGCGCAAAATCTTGCCAGTCTAGACGCAGCCCCAGTTTTATTAATCTCTCCTCATATGGCAGCCGTTCCAAACCCCTAAATTAAATTGCAGCAAGGGAGGTTTAGGTTAGACATTAGGAAAAACTTCCTAACTGTCAGGGTGGTTAAACACTGGAATAAATTGCCTAGAGAGGTTGTGGAATCTCCATCATTGTAGATTTTTAAGAGCAGGTTAGACAGACCCTTGTCAGGGATTATCTAGATGGTGCTTGGTCCTGCCATGAGGGCAGGGGACTGGACTTGATGACCTCTCGAGGTCCCTGCCAGTTCTAGTGTTCTGTGATTCTAATACATACTATCTACATTTTTTGTTAGTCTCAAAGGTGCTGCAGGACTATTAGTTGTTTTTCAAGGTTTTTTTAATGATTCTAATAGTTTTTGTTGCCCTTTTCTGATGCCAAGCTATCTTCTTTGAGATGAGACGACCTCATCTGTACGCAGTATTCAAGATGTGGTGTAGGATGGTTTTATATAGCGGCAATAAGATATTCTCTGTCTTAGTCTCTATCCCTTTTTTAACGGTTGCTAACATTCTGTTTGCTTTTGTGACGGCTGCTGCACATGGAGTGGATGTTTTCAGAGAACTATCCACAATGACACCAAGATGTCTCTCTTGAGTGGTAACAGCTAATTTAGTCCCCATCAGTTTACCTGTACATTTGGGAGTATGTTTTCCAATGTGCATTATTTTGCATTTATCAATGTTAACATCCATTTGCCATTGGAGCTGTGCTTGTCTCTAATTGCCTGTTGCCAGGCCAAACAAACTGAAAGAAGTCAAACTATTGATCTAAAAGGAGCCGCTGCACAGATCTGTCATTTCTTCTAGGACTTTGGGCGTGCCCTGGAGTTTGCGGTACTGGGCCGGGGTTGGTGCTGACTACCGGGGAAGGAGCAGAGGGGGTTGAAACACGCAGCTTCCTCTGAGCAAGTGAAGTTTGAGATGGAGAGAGCCTTATTCCTCAATAAAGAACATTAAGAGCTTCACAGAGGGAGTTTGCTCCTTAGTTAGTTCTGTGCAGGGGGGGTCTGGGAATGGGCGACGGGGGAGGGATGGCTGGATTCCCTGCTCTGTTCCCTCCCTCTGGGGGAGCTGGCATTGGTCACTGTGGCAGCCAGGACACTGGGCTAGATGGGCCTTTGGGTAGACGGGCCCTGGCCTGTGAATTAATACTGAGGTCATGCCTAGACTACCAGGGCCCTTATCTCGCTCGGCACCATTGTAATGCAAATAGTATTAGGCCTAATTAATGTTTGCAAAGGCCTTGGAGGGCCTGAGATGCAAGCTGCCGGAGGGGAGCCTCTTGCTGTTCGCTAGGATGGAAGCGCTTTGCCCGACGTGCCCCTTTGCCTTCCTTCTAATGGGGAGCCAGGGCAGCGGGGGGAGCTCGGCAGCGTGGCCCCCCCGTTCTCGCAGTCGGGGGGCGAGGGGGCCTTTCTCCGGGCCTTGCACAGAAACATCTTCTGCAATCACCCCCCCGGGCAGCAGGTGCAACCAGCCCGGCGGGGGGGGGGGCACCCCCAGGGCCTGGGATTTTGTTCCCAGCTGCTCCGGCCCAGAGGCCGCGGCGCCGGTCACGGTGCGCACAGCCCCGGAGGGAACCCGCTGCGGCCCGGGGGGGCGGGGCGTGGCACGGCGGGGCGTGGCGTTCCCAGCAGCGGGCGGGGCGGGGCGGGGCTCGCAGCGGCTGCAGCTCTCGGCACGTGGAGGTAGCGGGGTCCGGGTGAGCGTGCGGCGGGCCCCCCCCCGCCGGGAAAACATGCCCCCCCCCATCTCCCGGGCCGTTTGTGGGACCCCCTGCCCACTTCCCTTTGCCCCCCCCTTCTGGGCTCTGCCACGCGAGAGACACCCTGCCACCCCCAGGTCCCCAGTCCCCGCCCCGGGCGTGGGACCCCATCAGGTCTCATGCCACCCCGCCTTCCTCCCCCTATCCAGGCCCCGCGCTGTGCCTGGGACCCTGCCCCACCCCGCTGGTTCGGGGACCTCTGCCTGCTGCCCCCTCCCTGCCCCATGTATGGGACCCCTGCTCTGCTCTGCCCTGCCTACTGCACCTGGGACCCCTGCCCCCCTCCCCAGCTCCACCTGGCCAGGTACAGGGCATGGGTCAGATGCTCCGTACGGCTCCCTAGTAGCACCCCGTGCCCGAGCTGGCTTGGTTGCACCATATGCATATGAACCTTGCTGCCCTCCATGGGGCCGTACGCCATATAGGGCCCTGTAGGCCTCAGTCCCCAGGATGGCCACACCCACAGACAGGGTCTGGTTTCTCTCTTTCATTACCCCCTCCATTCATGATTCATTTTGTGCTGCCCCATGGCGGATTGGCATTGGCTGGTGGGATTGGGTTCCCCTCCTGCCCAAGGGGGGCTCTGCCCCACTTTTCTGTCATGGGAAGGCCCCGCTGGTCAGTATTTCACTAGTGCTATGATTCCCAGCCTGCTGCCCCAGACGTAGGGGCTGCTGTACGTGTGGAGTGGTGTTACCTGGATCTGGTTTGCCTCCCAAAGCGTTTCCTTGCACCCCGACTTTAGAGGGACATGATCAGATTGAAATTGTTGGTATGACAGGAATGCCTCAAAGCCCTACCGAAGAACTGGCCCATTGTCCTTTGGTGAGGTATAGGTCAAGAGAGTGAAGAAGTTAGATAAGGCAGGCGCTCTGGGGCGGGGGGAGCCAGCCAAGAGTAGACAATTGATTTGTCCAATCCATCTGCCTTCCAACAATTATATAACAACTCTCCCTCCCTGTGCGGTTAATAGCAGCACATTCTTACAGAGAAACTATTTCCAGTATTTAATTTTCATTTCATCCTTTAGGTCGTGACTTCCTTTTTTAACTGTACTTTTGCATGTTAGTCAACTTGAACAATAGTTTCTCCTTTGTATTTGGCTGATTTTTGCATTCGGGGTCTCTCGCTAGCATGCCGCTGCAATGTTTGGGTTGCAGGCGCTACAGCGGGAGTGTTTAAATGCAAACTCTTCTCTGTGGATTTTTTTTTTTTTGTTCATTTGTATTGAAATGTTTCGCTCGGGGAGCATGTTTCATGGGGACTTTCTCCTGTTTTGTTTTTTCTGTATTACTATTAAATTAATTTGGAGCTGTTGGATCACAGAGATGTTATGGACTGGCCCAGTTGTGTTAAAAAAACAAAACAAAAGGAGTGTAGGAGGCTAAAACTCTTCCACATTTTGATGTCTAATTTTCAAATGTTGGTGCCTTCAAATGAGATCCCTGTTTAGACCCTATTTCTGTAATTGACTGTGTATGGGCAGACTGCTTCATCTAAGCCAGGAGTCTGTCCATATGTAAATTACCAGATTGGCTGTGTTGGTAAGACACTTACCCTGCTGTGTGTTGAAGCTGAAAGGCATCTAGTATCTGAAATCAGGCCCCTTATTTTGCTACCTAAGACCCTGATTCTGCAACGAATAAGCATGTGCTTTAATTTGACCTGCTGTAAGTAGTCCCATGGAGGCAGCTACTGTTGGGTGGTGTTGCCTAGTGGGAACTTGATGTACACTTGAGCCTCTGTACTCTGGGCGTCCCTAAGCCAGGAACCCCCGTGGTACGGAGGAGGATGTGACTCTGTGTGCTGCCACTCCCCCTCTGCCTAGTTGGGGGATGGGGGCGCAGTGATGGGGGTGGTGCCTTGGAGCGGCGTGGGGCACGGAGCCACATGTGCTCCCTGAGAGCAGGTGCCAGGTAAGCGCCCCCCATGTGCAGACCCTGCAGCACCCTCCCTGGCCTGGCAAAATCTTTCCTCCGGCATCATCTGATTCCCAGGGCTGCAGGATTAATGAGGCTCGGGTGTACTTAGATTCTGTTCCTGGCTCTATAGCGGCTTGCTGGGTGACCGTGGAAAGTCCCAGCCTTTCCCTGTGCCACAGTTCCCCCATCTGTAGCCTGGGGATAGTGCTGCTGACTTGTTTTGGAAAGCATTTTGCGCTCTAGAAGGGCTGGGCGTTCACATTCGTTACAGGCCTGGGGTGCCCAAGGAGAGGTGGGGAGACGTAACCTTTAGATACCTGCATTTGAAACTGGCGGCCTGTTGCGGTTTGACGCTTTAGTGCTTGTTTAATGATTTAATGATTTCTTGTGGGCAGCCATGCTGCTGTGCCCCCGACAAGGAGCGTTTCACTGGTAATCTAGCCTTAGATGCCCTTAAGGGACGGCTTTATGGCCAGAAAGCAGGTTTTGCTGCCTCTAGTCTTCACTAGCCAGTTATTTGCCAAAGCCGTTCTCGATAGAGCAGGCTAGCCTGCTGCAAGTGCACTTAGGACCTGGACCTGCGAAATTCCAAGATCCAAGTGGCCAGGTCATGACCCTGTCCAGTTGGCTAGCGCTTGGCTAATGGCTCCTCTTTGCAGGGCTGTCCTTGGGATTAGGGGGCCCTATGCAGTCCTATTAAACTAGTGTCCCTATACCTGATGTGGCAGCCGAGGGGAGGTGTGATATTTTAGAGCTGTGCTTTTATAATCCTCAGCAACACACTAATGAAATAGTTTTAAAGCAACTTTTAAAATAAAGTCCTGTTGAGTAACACAGTATGTTCAGGAACGGACAGGATAGACCTGGGGTAGGCTAATGCCTGTGAAATGTTTTCATTGCCACTTGAATGGCTCGTTCACCGGTTCGATGTAAAGGTCTGGCAGGGTTTGTCACTTTTAAGTTACCTAGATCCTCTCCGGAGGAAGTGAAGCCACAGAACGGAGATAGGAATTGCGGGAGGGTGGGCTTTAAGACCCAGCGGTGCCCCAAATTTTCAGGTGCCCCAGGCAGCTGCACATTCTGCTTATGGATAAGAACAGCCGTGCCTCTCTGGCTTGCCAAATTATATTGGCTAAAAGCATAGCCAATTGTTTTGAATACATTTCTGTTTGTTATTAAAAATCTGCAAGAGACCAAATAACCAAACATAGGCACATGTCTTGTCTGAAGATAAAACAGTGCAGTACAAGAAGCAGACGTACCCTCTGTCTGGGAAGCAGTTCTTATCCTGTAGCGTGTTGCCTGATCGCAGGTGTGTTTCCCGGATACGTACTTAAACTAGCTGCATTTAGAGTATGGTTTTGCAAATTGTAACAGCTCCTTAACTTGTTGGTTTAGTCTGTATTTTTCTCTTCTTCATTTTGAATGCAACATTCCGAATCGGTTGTTCGCGTAGGGACCCATACTAAGATGTAGAACAAATGTATCTCGACTTTGACAAATTTCATGTTTGCAAGATCCAAAACTGACTTCAGCTTTGGAAAATGCTCCGGGATGCTTAGCAGAAGCGAGTAAGAGAAAGCATAATGCTGTGCAGGTATAAAGTTTTGTGCTAACTTTTGTCTGTGATGTGCAGTACATATTCATGCGGTGTGCAGTACACACACCAGTACCTAGTGGTGAACAGATTAAAAAAAAAACCTTCCCTTGTTCGGTTGCTGGCATCCTGTCCAAACGCTGCATTGAAAGTCCCACGAATCCCTTGATAAAGCTGTGAGTGAGATGCAGTATCGCAGCAGGCGGAGTTTTATTGAGGTTTGGGGGATTGTCAGAGATGCTCCAACTGGGATCGCAAGGGGTGAGTTAGTTGCAGCCATCGCTGGGTGAAAAGTTATAGCTGGGCAGGAGGTCGGAGTGGAACAGATGATTGCAAAGGTCCTTCTAGCCTTGAAATCTGATGGTCTCTGGTGGAGATGGGGCTTAACAGCGGGATTTGGGGCATTGCCTTGGCCCTGGTACTGTTTGGTGCCACCTATGTGGCGGAGTGTGGAATCATGTGGCTGTGTTTGGGTCTCCTGGCATAGTTGCTTTCCTGGGTGGCCGGGACTTCTGGCTGCTTGGCTGTTCAGGAGAGCCCTGAGAAATGCTGCCTAAAAGTGTAAATACGGAGAATTCAAGCGATGGAGTCTCTCAGATATTCAGAGCGACAGATTTTGCAGAAACAGCAACGGGGGAAGCAAGCGGGGGAACTGAAATCTTTGGCTTCTAGGGCAAGGTCAGCTGTGGGCCCAGTTGGAATCCTTTCCCCCAGACTGACTTCTGCACACTAACCTGGCCCCTTCGAGATGCTCTGGGAAGATTCAGTACAGATAGAACCTCTCTGGTCCAGCCACATCTGTGATCCTGGACCAGAGAGCCCCGGCGGCAGAGATTGCCAGGAGTGAAGCCAGTTCAGCAGGCTGGCAGCCTGGAGGGCCGGGGGCAGCGGAGCCTAGTAGCTAGAGCTAGGAGTGGAGCCCGGCTGGCAGCCTCGAGGGTCAAGGGCAGCGGAGCCTCATGGTCAGGGCCAAGAGTGGAGCCCGTCTGGCAGCTCAGAGGCAGTGGAGCCCTGTGGCCACGGTTGGCAGTGGGGACAATGGCCAAGAGGGGAGCCCAGCTGGGAGGTTGGTGGCCCCCCGGGAGAGCCTGGAGACCTGACCTCCCCTGATCCGGCAAACTCCCTTGTTTGGGACCGGTCAGGTCCTGCGGGGGCTGGACCGTGGAGGTCCCACCTGTAGTGGAGTTACGGCCCCACTCAGCAGCGGAGCGGCACTGTGTGTCAGTTCTGTCTCCTTGCTCCCCGAGGGCTCCTCCGGGGGGGTGTCTTTACGCATGGAGTGCATTGTGTGTGAGTTGTATGGCAGGCATGCAGCGAGCCCCACGAGAGGAAAAATGCTTCCACGAGAAGGGCCCTAACTTGGGACCAGATCTGGGTTTGTGTCCAGCTCTGCCACAGACTTCCTGTGTAACCCTGGGCAAGCCACCTAGCCTCTCTGGCCCTGCCAGGAACCTGCCTTGCCCCACAGGAGTGGGGGAGGACCAGCATGTCGGAGCCATGTATGTACCTAAGATAGATGGGCACTAGGGGTGCAAAATCCCCTTGAACTGGTGTAGTGTTTAACCAGTGAACTGATTAAAAGGGGGCAGCTGGGAAGGCCATTCCGGCCTGGCTGGGCTGGAGTGTCCCTGCCCCCTGCTGCCGCGGTCAAGCTGGCGCGCCCCCCAACCCCGCTATGGACAGAGCCTGCTCTGGCCGGGCTGGAGTGCCCCCCGCTTGCTGCGGGCAGGGAGCTGCTTCAACCCCCGCTGGTTAACTAGAACCGGTAAGCCTCGCCTGTTAAGGATGAGGCTTACCAGTTAGTTAGCTGGTTAACCAGTCACATCCCTAATGGGCACCGAGCGGGGGGGGGTAGATTGCCCCCTAGCAGTACCTGGCTCTGTGCGCCTGGGGGGTGTGGGAGCGCCAGGTAGGAAGGGTGCGTCGCAGGAGGGATGGGATGGGAGAAAGTGAAGGGCAGAGGCTGTGAAGTCGTGGTCCCGGGGCGGGGGGGGGTCTGCCGCTTGCCACACGTAAGAGGTAGGAAAAGATCCTTAAAGGGGAAGGCTGCTCGCCTTGTGTCTGACTCTGTTATATGCATGGGGAGCTATTGCACATGAACCAACGAGCTTACTGTCTACGTAAGCAAAGCAGAAGGAGAAACTGAGGCACGGGGCAGGGAGTGACTTACCCAAGGCAGCACCGTGAGGCAGTGGCAGAGCTGGGGATAGAGCGCAGGACTCTCTCCAGCTTGCTGGGCCGCCCTCTCTCTGCCCTTCCCTTGCATCCCCTGGGTGGCTTTGTTGGTCCAGCCGAGCCCTGGGCGCCGGTTCCTGGCCTCTGCCCTCCAGGTGCCGTCGCCGCCGTTCCTGGTGGAGATTGGCGTCTCCGGGGGAGAGCGAGGAGGGCGTGGGCGGGGAGAGCCAGTTGTAGGGATAGTGGAGCTGCACTGCAAAGAGAATAAACTCTTCTCCCGAGGGCTTTGGGTGCGCTGGCTGCTGGGGGTTTTCCGCCCCGCGCGGTCGCCGGGCTGCAGAACAATTGATTTCTCGGCCGAGGGGTTAGCCAGTTGGGAAGGGAGTTTTCCTCACACGGGGGAGCTGCAGCCCAGGCCTGGCCAAGACTATCTCCTGGGCAGAGCGCCCAAGCACACAGCCAGCACACGGTGCGTGTGTGTGTGCGCGTGCACATGTGTGTGCGTGTGTGCACGTGCGCGTGTGCGTGTCAGTGTGTGCGTGTGTGTGTCCCTGTCCTGCCACGAACGCTCAAGGCCGTTGTTGGGGTCCCTTGTACAATCCCCCTCCTCACCACAAAGCCTCCACCCCCACCTGCCTGGCCTCGGCGCCCCCTTGGCCCGGGCGCAGTTTGCCTCTCTCTGAATCGTTAGGCTGGGGGCGGGGAACCTTTTTTGGGTCGGGGGCTGCTGACCCCCAGAAAAATCAGTCGGGAGCCGCAGACAAGTGAGAAGCAAAAAAGAAAAACCACCCTCTCCCCGAGGGGGCCCGACTGAGGGGAGGAAAGACGCCCCCCGCTTTCCCCTCCCACACGGAGCCCGGGGGGGGGCCCAGGCTAGTAGATTTTGTGAGCTCCAGCCCTGCGGGGAGGGGGACTGCAGCGTCAACGCAGGATCCCCAATGCTGGGGGGAGCCCCAGAGGCAGATCTAGGCCCCCGGGCCTTAGGTTCCCCACCCCTGCGCTAGGCATCGGCCACAGGATTCAGCCAGGCCATTTCCGGGAGAGCAGAACGTCCGCTCCAGGCGATCTCTGCCCACCTGAGCAGCGGCCGGTGGCACCGTCGAGCGTCTGAGAGCCCCACCGTTAAGACGGCATTTCTCCCGTCCCCGCCGCGAGGCAGGGCCGTGCCGTCACCCCTCCCGGGAGCGTGAGGCACAGACCAGACGTCCTCGCTCTGGGGCAGTCGGCGTCCGGGGTAGCACCCGAACCGCTGGGCAGCGCTTCCTCTCGGCGGAGCTTTGCCCTCTCTCCGGGGGCCGCCGCCTCGCTCACGCCCGCTCGGCTGTGTCTTTGCAGCTCCCCTCTCCCCAGACGCTGCTGCTTGTCCCGGACGGGCGGCCGATCCCCCCGAGCCGGCCTGTGCTTGGAGATCCGGGCGAGCCATGGCGCTGACCCAGCGGGACTCGGCCACCCGCATCCTGCGGGCGGAGGAGAAGTGGCACCAGAGACACGTGCGTGATCCCTGGGAGAGAGCGCGGCAGTAGCGGGGTCACCTCCCGTGGGAGAATAAAGACTCTCCGTGCCCCCGTTGCTAGATGAGACGGGCAGCAGGGATCTGTTCAGATAAGCTGGGGCAGGGGCTGGAAAATCCTGAGTCTTGAGTGAGACCCTCTGAGACCAGGGAAGAAATTACCCCAGGTCGGGCCATTTCCACCCGCCGTCCCCAGCGGGAGTTGTCCCCCTGAGGCAGGGGAACTAGAAAGCCACCCCTGCCGGCTGCTGTGGACCCTGGTCTGCGTAGCACAAGGCTTTGTGGCTGGGCACAGCGCCAGCCTGGCCACCACGCCTGCCCAGAGCACACACACCTGATTGCCACTCTGTGGGGGGGGGGGAGGGGGACTACAATCTCCCCTTTGGGGTAGCGAGGTGACTCCCCCAAGGCCGCGCCGCTCACAGTTAGGCGGCAGCAGAGTCCAGGCCGAAGTGATTTAGGGACCTGCCTCCTGGCCCGGCGATGGGCCGCCAGCTTTTCTTTCCAGCGCCGGGATCAACGAGCTTTGTTTCCCCTCGCCCCCCAGATGAAGACCTGGCCCTTGGGCTTTGGGGTGAAGCTGGAGATTGTCACCCCTTTTCTGGGCAAGTACCGCCCGTTCGTGGGGCGCTGCTGTCAGACCTGCACCCCCAAGAGCTGGGTAAGGCCGGCAGGTGGTTGGTGGGTTCTGCTCCCATCGGCTCTCGCTGCTGGATTGGGGCCGGGCGAGCGGATGGGTGGGGGGCGGTTGTGAATCGGCCCCCCCCCCCACTGGCCAGGCTATGCTTGTGCCACCCTTACACAGAACCTGCCGGTGGCTGGGTCTTCCCAGCTGCTGTCTTTCCCCAGCACCGAAGCCGATGATATTTCATTCTGGCCTCTGGGCAGCCCTGGCGCTGCCGGCCGCTGCGGGGCCAAGAGGGGAGGCGTTGGCTCCCCGCCGCTGGTAGGGCCGCGGGGTGATCCCTGGCAGAGGAGCGAATTCCTGGGGGAGAAGGGGCTGGCTGGGCACGGGGAGTCAGGGGCGTTTCTGCTAACGACTGCGCCTCTGTCTGCTTCCAGCATTCCTCCTTCCACAGGCACCTGCCTGCCCTGGGCTTTCACAGCGCCATCCAGGTGACGGAGGAAAACACCAGGTGACTGGCGGGGGCGAGGCCAGGGGAAGGGGGGAGAGCATTGGATGGGGCGAGGGACAGGGGTTTAGGAGGAGGAGGATGCACAATTGACACTTTGTTTCCATGCGTCTCTGAGGCTGGATTTGGGGGTCTGAGCCCCACCCGGGCAGCCAGGCCTCCTGCGTCCCATCCCCAGGTCTGCACGGACTCCCCGTAGGAGCTAGAGCCAGGGGATTCTCTCTCTGAATGGAGATGAGAATAATAGTCATTTCCCGACTCCACTGGAGTTTTGGGAGGCTTCAGAAGTTGGCCTCACTTGTTAATTAGGCTAATACCGAATCACTTTCAGGCTTGTTCGGAAAGCCTTGTGAAAGCAGCCGCCCCGGACCGGCGAAGTGTTATTAACAGCGGGGAGGAGAGAATTTGATTCATTCCCATCCCCACGCCTACGCGCACAACCCAGTTTAATGCACCAGCCGCAGCAAAAGGGGAATAGAGAATCAATCGAGTTGTCAGTCGTTACCAAAAGGTGTAGCTCCCCACCCTGGCGTGGAAGGCCGCATTCAGAGATCAGAGTTTTCACTCTGATCGCTTCCCTGGGATGGGCGCAGAGAAGTGCTTGCAAAGCGTTTTGTGTGGGCCTGCCCACGCCATTTCTAGCCCTGGTAGTTTGGGTGACAATGGATGTTAAAAGCGACGTGGTTCTGTTTCTTTGCCTGGCACGCCCATGTGCTTCAGTAGCGACATCCGCCCAGCTCCTCCGCTGATGGCACTGGAAAAAGTTCAGAAAAGGGCAACAAAAATGGAATGGCTGCCGTATGAGGAGAGGTTAATAAAACTGGGACTTTTCAGCTTAGAAAAGAGGAGACTAAGGGGAGATATGAGAGAGGTCTATAAACTCATGATTGGTGTGGAGAAAGTAAATAAGGAAAAGTGATTTACTTGTTCCAATACACAAGAACTAGGGGTCACCAAATGAAATGAATAGGTAGCAGGTTTAAAACAAACAAAAGGAAGGTTTTCTTCACACAACGTACAGTCAACCTGTGGAACTCCTTGCCAGAGGATGTTGTGAAGGCCAGGACTTTAACAGGGTTCAAAAAACTAGATAAATTCATGGAGGTTAGGTCCATCGATGGCTGTTAGCCAGGATGGATGGGGATGGTGTCCCTAGCTTCTGCCAGGAGCTGGAAATGGGTGACGGGGAGGGATTACTGGATGAATCCCTGTTCTGTTTGCTCCCTCTGGGGCATCTGGCACTGGCCACTGTTGGCAGACAGGACACTGGGCTAGATGGACCTTTGGTCTGACCCAGTAGGGCCATTCAATCATTGGCTTCAGGAGAGGTCTGCTGGAGGAGTCACCCTGATTTATCCCGGCTAATGGTTTGTCCTGTGACGTTTCATTCTCCATGTGCCGGGTGTTGAAGCACGGCCTGGTTTTGAGCGGTGCTGGGCCTCTGCAGCTCCTGTCCATTTGTGGGATTCATGGTGGTTCCGCGCTCTTCAGGTCCCCACCTTTCCTGCGGCTCGAAACCTGGGCCCCTGGGATTTCACGAGTTGCACGTGCTAAAGTCGGGGGTGATGGGAAAGCAAGCGTGTAACTGGCAGAGGGTGGTTTTCCAGTGCCATGGGCAGGTTAGGAAAGGAGCCGCTGTGTCCCTGGGACGCCAGGATTTCCTGTGAGGTTCAGTCGTCTTTTCTCGCCCCAGTGGCTTGCAAAATGTGGGTCTTGCTGAAGCCCTTCAGCCTCGTAGCCTTCCCTGAAAACAGCTGGCAGAAACCCTGTGTAGCCGGGCATCTCCCTGCCGGTGCAGGAACATCCTGGGTGTTCTCCATGCCGAGACGGAAGCTCTGAAGCCTCCATAGTTGAGCGAGAGATCCCGAAATCAATAGGGTTTTTAGCTCTTTTCAGCATGGGAGCATCACTTCCCGACACAGCCCACGTCTGTCCCCACGCGTTTCGCTTCCCCCTTGCTCTTTTCCTCCTTAGAGCTCAGACACTTTACCCAGCACCATCAGCCCATTGTACAGATTTGGAAGCTGAGGCACAGCAGCCGGAAGCTGGGAATGGGCTACAGGGAAGGGATCACTGGATGATTCCCTGTTCTGTTTGGCCCTGGGCAGGGAAGCAGGTGATCATAAGTGACTTTGGGGACCTCTCGATTTTTGGGTTAGGCTCATTCCAGCACACGATGACCTGCATCAGTCAGTCCCGAAAGGGAGGGTGTCACAAAGGAGGGTTGGGTTTGTTAGAAAAATGAAACTGTGAATGAGGGGACATGACCTACAGCATTGGAGTCAAAGGAAAGGTTCCCAGTGGGAACCGACTGAGCCCCACAGGGAGCAGCATTTCCTAATGGGTAGAGCAGTGACCTTGGACACAGGAGACCTTTCTCAGCTCTGCCACTGGGTGGTCACACATCCCCTTTCCGTGCCTCAGTTTCTCCCTGGGGATAATGCTACTGACCTCCTTTGTAAAGTGCTTTGACACCTACACAGGGAGTGTGCTGTAGGCTGATTAGCACCTGGATGACAGGATGCGTGTAATTTATCGCGTGTTGTTGGGTTCCATAATTACCTAGCTGAGTCTCTCTTTAGGTATAGGGGCTGGCTGGTAAGAAGACTCTGTTATTTCCTTGCGATCCTCGATTGGAAAGTTCATTCCGACACCCCCAAAGACCTCCGGGAGAGAATCTTCTGCAGCAAAAGGTATTATTTCTCGTGTGAGAGCACCGCAGGTTATTTGCCCTTTGGGCTGGCCTGGAAGGTTTTCTCTCCTCTCCTCTCCTTTCGCAGCTGTTCCGCGTAGTATGCAACCCTGCGGTGCTTAGATCCTGACTCTGGTTCTGTGGTGTTCTGATGCAGCAGAGGCCAGCTGATGTAGGGCTGCGACAGTGGGAGAATTTGACCCAAACCTCTGCTGTGGATCCGGCCCCCGTGGCCTGTTCTCGAGACTGCACGTCCTTGTCGCCAAACTGAGAGTGGAATCCAGAGACATGGGGCTATAAACCTCGGGGCCGGGAGGGCATCTGAGTAAGGCCTCCTGGGTTCTGTTCCCTTCCCATCAACTTCCACCCTCTCCGGCAGGAAGCCAGGGCTGTGCTCACTATTAGGTGGGGCTGGTTTAAACATTTTTGAGCCAAAATTTTTTGATGGAAAGTTGATTTTTCAAATAAATTAATTTTTTTGGGGAGGAGGGGTTTAAATTGGAGTTTGCAAAATTTGAAATATTTCGCTTCCGAAATGCTGCTGTGGTGCCTCATGGGAGTTGTAGTTCGGTTACCTCATGCTCCTGTCCTCCTCCATGGGACAGGTGCTCTAGCTGGACTTCAGCTCCCACGAGGCACCATGGCAATGCGACTGCCAGGATGTCCCCCCACCAATCATCAAGTAGGGATGCTGATGCTTCATGGGAGATGTAGTCCAACCAGGGGACCAGGCCTAGAAGGGAATAAGAGTGAGGCACCTGAACTACAGATCCCAGGCCCTATGGCAGCATTTCCAACCCATCATGTTTCAGATTTTGATTTTTACGTCTGAAACGCAAAATGTTCTAATTCTAGACCTGTTAGAAGCGCTAGCGATCTGAGTTCCCAGCTCACCGGCTGCGTCTGCCCCGGCCGTTTGTGGGAGCTCTTCAGTCCTCTCTTGACCACTACAGGTTGGACCTCCCTGGTCCAGCACCCTCGGGGCCTGAACCAGGGAGTTTGCCGGATTAGGGGAGGTCAGTGCTCGCCTGCTGGCTGCCCTGCTCTTGGGCTCCCTGCCCTGCCGCTGGCCTGCCTTGGGCTGCCAGAGTCCACCAGGGTTCCTGGCTGGGGCCATCTAAACTCTGCCAGCCCGCTGCCACCGGGGTTCCCCAGCCAGGGCTGCCCGCCACCCTGGCCCCGCTGCCACCAGGGATTCCCCGGGGTTCCCTGGCCGGGGTCACCTGCCACCCACAGCCCCTGCGTTCTCCCGGCTGGCTTCCGCTCCCGCCTCTGGGGCTCTTGGGTCCAGCAACATCCGGACCTGCTGGACCATGGATGTTGCCAGACCAGCGTGTCCCAGATTTGGGAGGCTCAACCTCTAGTGGGAGTGCTGGTGTAGAGGGGGCACCTGCTATCTGTGTCCCGCTCAGAGCATCTCTGCCCAGCACAGTGGTTCAGAGTTAATGGCTCCTCTGCCCTAATACTCTGGCCCGATCTAGGCCTGGCAGAGTTTGTGTTCGGTTGAGTTAAATTTTCCCAGTGGCTAAAAATTACGGGATTTATGGGGCCAGGCTGGTGGTTTTCCCCCGCCTCTCATACCAGCTACTCCCGCCTTCCCAAACCACCAGCCTGGCCCCGCCCACAACACCTGCGGTAGGTGTACTGGGGGCTAGTGTTGCTGCCCCCAGCGCCTGCCCTGCTTGTGCTCCAGGGCCATGCTGCTCCACCGCCTCATGGGGGCAGGCGTGGCTTAGCTCTCGTGGGGGGCAGGGCCAGGGCAGAAGGGGTGGGGCCCAGACAGAAGGGGCGGGGCTTGGGACTTGCCTTCCCCCCCAGCTCTACCTTCACCCACCGCCCATGAACGGGAGTGTCCGATCGCAGTAACTCTACTGACATACCTTGGAAAGCCAGAAGAGACCCTTGTGATCATATCATCTGACCTCCTCTTTAATACGGGCCTGAGGACTTCCTGAATTAATTTCAGTGATGCCGTATCTTTTAGAAAAACAAGTATTGATATGGAAATGGCCAGTGACAGAGAATCCACCGCAACCCTGGATGCATTGTTCCACTCACTAATAACCCTCGCTGGTAAACACGTAGGCTTCTTTCTAGTCTGAACACGTGTCGCTTCACCGCCCGACCCCTGGTCCTCGCTGTCTTTGTCCGTGAGGCTGAAGAGTCCTTTATCAAAGCAATGCTGGTACATTTCCCTGTGTAGGCAGGCCCTTGCCCTGTGCCTCTCTTCCCACATGTACAAGAGAGAATGATTGGGCCAGAGCCTCTGCTGGTGTAACAGTGGATCTGGGCTTTACGCTGCTCAGTTTCTGGCCCAGTGTCTGTGACGTGTTTCCTGAGCCCTTGATAACAGGCCCTGGTGCAGGGGCCAGGGGAGATCGTGCTATTGCTAAGGAATGTTTTCACAAAGGGCCCTCTCTGGCATTTTCCCCCATGCCCACCCTGGTAAATTACTGGCTGAAGTTTGCCTGTGGCGTTAGGCTGAGCGGTTAGATCACTCAAGCAAGGTGTGGAAGTGGAGCTGGTGGGAGCGGGGACTTTGGGAAAGGCTCTGTCTGATTCAGTTTTCAGCCCCGAGCTCAGCCGGAGGAGCGGTCCTGAAGGCGGCTGAGCCTGCCGTGACGAGGGTATTCAGCGTCATCTGGAATAGGATCAGTCAGTAGAGCCCTGCGCGGATACAAACCTGCATCCGTATCTGCGAAAATGAGCCGCAGGGACCCGCCTTGACATGTGCGGATGCGGACACCTGAGATAGCGGCAGATTTGCAGGGCCCCATGGGTCAGGGATGATGTCACAGCAGCACCTCATGGGCCTCACTGAAATCTGGGCCCTGTTGTGCTAGGTGCTGTACAAACTCAGCAGAAAGTTGACAGTCTTAAGTATAAGATGAGAGACAACAGGATGGAGACGGACGGGGGAGTACGAGGAAACAGAGACATCCGGGTCAGCATGGCGGGGCCGTGGCATGATCGTTGTCACGTTTTGCTGCGCCAAGCCCCTTTCCTAGGGATTGTGCTGCTCACAGGGTCTGGCGC
Source organism: Rafetus swinhoei (assembly GCA_019425775.1). NCBI lineage: Eukaryota > Metazoa > Chordata > Testudines > Trionychidae > Rafetus > Rafetus swinhoei. The sequence goes on from JAFJHL010000226.1 coordinate 2,346,232, forward strand.
TAAGCTGTGTGGCGGTAATAGCACGCAGGGAACCGCCTCCCCCCCCGCCAGTAGCTGCATCCCTCCCACCCCAGGTGCCAGACGGGATGGGGAGCCCTGGACGGAAATGGTGATGAGGAAGGAAAATGATTGCGACTGTTTATTAGAAGCTGCCTGCTCGGGCACCTGTCAGTTGCAGGCAGGCCGTGGGCAGCACCCTTGGCTTTCCTTGGCCTTCTCCCTGCCCCAGCCTGCTCCAATCAAGCCTCCACCAGCTGGCAGCTGCTTCCGGGGCTTTGACTTGGGCCTTTGCGGATGGGACAGGAAGGAAATGTGAGACTAGCAGAAGGAGGCAGGCTGACCCCGGAGCCTGTGACGAACCCGGTGTGGCCTGGGTCCCCGTCCGGTCTGCAGTACGCCCCTGAAGGGCCGGATGATCCCGTGGGCTTCACCTGCCCTTCGGCCAGCCGCGGAGTGCAGCCGGGGGTTGGAAAGGCAGAATGTAGCTGGCGGCAGCTGGGATTGGCCGGCGTGAGCAGTCCCGCTCTTGGAGAGCGGGACAGGAGCTGGATAGGAAAGGCCGATTCCTGGGGCCTCGGACGACAATATATCGCCCCCCACCCCCAGTCTGGGCCCTTTGCTTTGCCCCTGGGAGACACAGTAGCTTGCCTGCTTGCTGGGTTCCCCTGGGCCGCCCGCTCCCGCCCTGCTCAGGCTGCAGGAGAGGCCCCATCTGGGCGGCATCGAGCACCTGTCACCGGCTCGGCGGCCGCCCTCCATGAGCCAGAGTCAGGTGTTGCGGCGGGCTGGCGCGGACGAGAGCCACTGGACTGCACGATGTGCTCTGGGCTGTGGGCTCCTTCCTGGGGCCCTGCTCACGGGCCCTCTGCTCTCCCTTTCTCCCCAGGGTGCAGGACGTCCTGTCTCGGCGGGCGCGAGGGGACGGCTCCGTCCGCAGCCGGTCCCCGACACAGTGGAGGAGGGAAGTGCTGAGCATCCTGGGCCAGATCCAGTCTCCTCTCTCCCTTTTCCTGCTGAGGTATGTCTCCCTCTGCGGCTGCAGGGGCTCTGTGGGTGAGGCTGTTTAAGGCGGGGCTGCAGCAGCAGGACTGTCCAGCGGGGCTGGGACTAGAGCCCAGAACCCCTTGGCCACAGGTTCGAATCCAGCCTGGGCTGCTGCGGCTTGTGCAGAGCTGTGAGGCGGCTTGTGAGCATCGGGTCTTGTGACAGGTTGGATCACGGCGGCTCCCAGGGGCTGTCACTCCGGGTGCTGATCTGGGCCTGCCTCCCCGCCCTCTGGGGCGCCCCACCACCCTGTCCTGCTGGGCCAGCCAAGGCCCAGAGTTGGGGTGACAGCCCCCCAGCAGGGCAACGCAGATGCTGGAAGGGCTCAGCTGTAAGGGCTTGACAGAGTCCAGGAATCCCAGGGTCAAAAGGGGCCACGCCCCCAGATCAACCCGTCGTGCTCCGTGTCAGCGTTTTATGCAGAGAGAGCTCATCAGGTTCATTCTCTTTATCAATGAAAGAGAGAGACGCACAGCTGTGGATCCCGGCCCCCCCGTGCTGCCCCCCGAGATCTATTATTTACACTGGGCTTGATAATAAACAGAGGTGTTTTAGTAAGTACTAGAGGATTTACCTGGCATTGCTCCGGTCCTGTGGGAGGGGTGTGTGGGGCGGGGCGGGCGGGGGCTCAGGGCAGGGGTGGGAAGCGCAAGAGTTGGGGCTGGAGATTGAGTGTGTGGGGACTCAGGGCAGGGGTTGGGAAGTTGGGGGCTTGGGGTACGGGGTGGGAGTGCCAGAGACAGGGCAGGAGGCTGTGTGTGTGTGTGTGTGTTTGCCACCAAGCTGCCTGGGGGGCAACTCCCCAGGGCTGGCTGGGACAGTGGGTACAGTGGCTGCAGAGCCCCATCCACTCTGTTCCTGGTGCAGCGCCCCGCTGTGGTCATTCGACAGCATGACTGGTGCTGCGAGCAGACCCCTCCCTTTCCATTGGATGGGAAACAGTCGAATTCCAGGTACATCCCAGTGTTCTGGCACAGCCGGACTCTCCTCTTGCTTTAAGATATGCAGCTCCCTCGTCCGACCGAATTTGGTCCTAGCTCTTTAGGAGGAGTTCTTGGATGGACAGACAGACAGACGCACAGACTCTCTCGATATATGGTAGATAAAAAGTAGGATTTAAGCCATTGCAAGTGAAAACAGGGAGATCAAAGAAAGTTCCTAAGCCAAAATGCACAAAACACACAAACCAGCTAAGCCTAATGCACTGAGAGGCTGTTACACGTCTATTTCTCACCCCTCTGCTTGCTCCGGAGAAATTCCTCCAAGTCAGCGCGGATCTTTTCTCTGGCCTGGGTCCAACAGCTCCTTGTGTATTCTCCTGGGGTGGGGAGGCAGTTTTCTAAAGCCAGCTGAAGATGACTCGATGGCATCCCGTTCCTTAAATAGAATTTCCGCAGGGCGGGAATCTTTTGTTTAACCCGCCCCCTCCCCATGGAAAAATACCAGATGCAAGATGGATCCCAGAACTAGGTGGCTTGGTCACATGTCTTTGTGGGATCAACCACAGTTTGGGCTCACAGGAAAAACCAAACCATTTACAGATCGTTCTCTTGAGCGCCGGGCCATTAAGCCCCGTACCACTAGCGGGTCTCACTATAAATTCTAGGTCAGGGAGCAGGTTTGCACTTCAGATTTCTAGCTTCACATTCAAGGAGGATACGTGCACACAAATAGATTACACTGCTTCAGGGGATCGGGCTCTTGAATGATAAGTTGCTTGACCTATTTTGCATAAAGCCTATTTGCATGATGCATATTCATGTTCAAAACCATATTTCCCTGCAAAAGGAGGTGACGTGTCACTTTGAGCTAAAACATTCCCCGCAGGGGCCGAAGGCTCTGACAGACCCGACCCCCCAGGCTGAATTCCCCGGTCAGCCGAGGCACAGTGCAGGGTCTAATGGAAGCTTGCCCGTGCCATGTGGATACCAGGAGGGCTTCTGTTTCCAGGCCTGGGAGGCAGCATGGCCTAGTAGATAGGGCACTGGACTGACAGTGGCCTTGAGTTCTAATCTCAGCTCTGTCATGTGTGCTTGCTGTGTGTACCTTGGGTCAGCAAGACTCTTGTGCCTCAGTTTACCCTTGTTAGGGACAGATAGAAGAGGGAGTGTGTGACACAGCCCTCGCGGGGCGAAGCGCCGCTGAGATCTAGGGCTGCGAAGTGACGAGTCTGGCACCTTTCTGCAGCACGAAATGAACACGCCCTGTAGAAAGCCAGGCGAGGCTGCGAGGCTCCGGTGGCTTGCCTGCGGAGACGCAGTGGGTGCGTGGGCGGGGGTGGTGACGGCAAATCGGGTCCCTGCCAGGAGCCTCTCACTGTGTGTTTGCCGGGTGGGGGATGGTTTCCCTTTGTTTCGCACTCCGGTGGTGTTTGGCTGGGGCTGGGGGCCCGGGCTGGCCAAGTGGAATCTTGCTGGGTGCAGCGGGTTTGGGGCTGGGTGGTGGCTCAGGGATTTAAAATACCACCCCGCTGTGCATGAACCTCTCGCGGCAGGGCCGGGCCTGGTGTAGCGGGGCTGGCGGAGGATGCTTGAGGGGTGCAGGTGGAGCTAGTGAGGGAGAGGCGCCCAGGGCTGGGCTGGCGGGAAGCTGTGGGCGGAGATCACTCATGGCCACTCCTCGGCTGGAGAGGTTTGTCCCGTGTGCCGGATGGGGAGGCAGCCGGGCGTGGGTTTGGCAGGTAACCCACGAGGTGCTGGTCAGGGCAGGCTAATCTCCCCCTTTCAGCGTGACCTCAGATGCATGGCGCGTGGGGCGTCAGGCTGGTGGGCTCAGGGTCCCGCCGTCCCAGCACGTACGGCGTTTTGGGAGCGGGTCTGCGGCCACCTTAGCTGCAGCATGGGGCTGAGAGGAACCGGCAGAGCTGGCAGGGGGACAGGAGCCTGAGCTGGGGACCGGGGATTGCAGGTGGGGACAGAGGGGTATGGGTGGAGCTGGTGGGGAAGGGGAGCCAGGAGGGGGGGACCAGGTGGGGACGGAGGGTGCAGGTGGAGCTGGCGGGGGAGGGGAGCCAGAACCGGGGACCAGGTGGGGACTGAGGGGTGCAGGTGGAGCTGGCAGGGAAGGGGAGCCAGGAGAGGGGAACCAGGTGGGGATGGAGGGGTACGGGTGGAGCTGGCAGGGGAGGGGAGCCAGGAGTGGGGACCAGGTGGGGATGGAGGGGTACGGGTGGAGCTGGCAGGGGAGGGGAGCCAGGAGGGGCAACCAGGTGGGGACTGAGGGGTACAGGTGGAGCTGGTGGGAGAGGAGAGCCAGGAGTGGGGACCGGAGGGGTATGGGTGGAGCTGGTGGGGAAGGGGAGCCAGGAGGGGGGACCAGGTGGGGACGGAGGGGTACAGGTGGAGCTGGCGGGGGGGGAGCCAGGAGGGGCGATCAGATGGGGACGGAGGGGTACGGGTGGAGCTGGCAAGGGAGGGGAAGGGAGCCAGGAGGAGGACCAGGGGGGACGGAGGGGGACGGGTGGAACTGGCAGGGGAGGGGAGCCAGGAGGGGCGACCAGATGGGGACGGAGGGGTGCGGGTGGAGCTGGGAGGGAGGGGAGGGGAGCCAGGAGGAGGACGGGGGACGGAGGGGATGGGTGGAACTGGCGGGGAGGAGGAGCCAGGAGGAGGACCGGGGGACGGAGGGGGACGGGTGGAACTGGCGGGGAGGGGAGGGGAGCCAGGAGGAGGACCGGGGGGGACGGAGGGGAACGGGTGGAGCTGGCGGGGCAGGAGGGCTGTGGCGTAGAACCGAGAGGCATTAGCAGGATTGCAGGTGGCTGTGGGTCTGCCAGAGGGCATGGGCTGAGCTGTGGGGGGACGCGGGTCGGCCCCTCCATGCGCTCTCCTGGTCCGGAGCCAGCAACGGCATCCCCTCTGCACGGGCGCGAAGCGCTACCGCGGGGAGTGAGCAGCACAGACTTCGCCGCAAAGAACAGGTGAAGGTTTTGTTTTGTTTTTTGATTGTTGAGAAATTGGCAGATAAAGTTTCCATTGAGGCCTAATTGCTTCTCTGATTGAGCTGTAATAAAAGAACCTTTCCGAACAGTCTGAGTATGTAAAGTGGGGAAATTGCCCTAGGGAGAAAAGCATTTAGAGACTTCTGGTAAACATCACGCAGGAGCTCGGGGGTGTGGATGGGGGAGATGGCTCCTGGCTTTGCACACTGGGGTTATTGTATTTTTATTGCTTTTTTTTTTTCCTAATCACGCAGGGGCGTTAATTTTTCTGTTGCAAACAGAGCTCCTGTTTATTCATTTACTTGGTGGGAGTTTAAAGACGTGGGTTGAGCATTGAAATGTGGTGATGGTGCCTGGTTCACACGGGGCTTTGCACCTGCCGGTCTCAAAGCGCTTCACGAAGGTGGGTCAGTGCCCCTCATCCTGCTGTGCAGATGGGGAAACGGAGGCACGGAGGGGCGGGACCTGACTTGTCCCCCACTCACCCAACAGGCCTGGGGCTGAGTGAGGACTTGGGCCCAGGTGGTGGGAGACCCGGTTTAGAGCTCTAACCACTAGGCCACACCACATTTGAATTCCAGCTTTGAATGAAATCTCGCGCTTGGTGTGGATTTTTTGCACCCCACACTCACACAGTTGAGCTGACTTAATTTCCTCACGTAGGCCGGGCCTGAGACTTACCAGGTCTGCATTTGAGTTTCTGCTCTGTCACTGAGTGGCTTGGGCAAGTCATTTCGCCTCTCCCGCCTCCATCCCCCCTCTGGAAAATGGAGAGAGGGAGACAGTGAGTGCTGCAAACTGCAGATAAAAGTCTCCCCCTTCCCCGGGAACAAGCCCCACAAGAATAAGAAAAGCGGGGGGGCAGCTGTCTTTTTGGCTTCTCAGCCTCCAGGTTGTGCTGGGGCCCTGTTTTCATGCTTTTCTCCTCTACTCCGAGGGCTGGAAACACTCGCCCAGCCCGTCAAAGCAGCGGCCGCTCCCGTGTCTCCCGAAGCCGGGGCTTTCAGAGTCTGCAGGGAGGCGGAAGAGCTAATGAAGCTCCAGGACCTCGTCGGCCCAAGCGCGAATGGGGATAAAGTGACCTGAGGAAATGTGGGCTGGAAGTGGGCGGAAGGCTCCGGAGCCAGGTCCTGAGAGGAGCGGCGAGAGGGGTGCTGGGTGGGACGGCGTCGCCCCCCTGCCGTGTACCACGTGAAATGGCCGTGCTGGTGCCGGCGGGTGTGAGGTTTGCTAAAACGCGCAGCCTTGTGCAGAATGAGTCTGGCGGTTCTCAGCCCAGGCCCCAGGGGCAAATGGCAGGAAGGGGGGAGTGAATTCCCGGTCCTGGAGTGTCTGTGGCTCGTTGGGGGACGCAGCAGCCGGCCGTGAGGGAAGACAGGGAGTTGAAATCCCAACAGCGGCCGCTGCCCCTGTGTGAGCCCTGGCATCACGCCAGAGCCCCATGGGGCACAGTTGGGGCTCACCCAATGTGCCAGTAGTTGAACAAGTTGAATGGAGGCAGCAGTAATTCAACCCCTCCTAGCGTACAGCCCAGAGCAGGGCTGGGCAAAAGGTGGCCCGTGGGCTGGATCTGGCCTGCTGCCACCCTCCCGCGGCCCCGTGGGAGCCTCGTGCCAGCTCCCTGCTTGGCGCGTCCCCCCCACCGCTCTAAATGGTCAGCTGTGGGGGGCGTGTGCTCTGCATGCCGTGAGCCCGGGGGGGAGGGTCTTTGCGCATTGCCCCTGCCCAGTCTCGCAGCTCCCATTGGCTGGAAACTGGCCAATAGGAACTGTCTGGGTGGGGCTTGTGGCACAGGCAGCACATGACGTGTGGTGCACAGAGAGCACATGGCCTCACAGCCAGTCACTTTGAGCAGTGTGTGGGGGTAAGGCATGCAGGGAGCCCGCTGGGCTGCTGGCCAGGAGCTGCCTAGGTAAGCATCTCCTGGCCAGAGCCTGCACTTGGAACCCCACCCCCTCCTTGCCCCCAACCCTCTGCTCCCCTTCTGCACCCTGCCCCAGTTACAAACCCCTCCCAGATCTTGCACCCCCTCCTGACACCTCTTCCAGGTCAGAATCCTCTCCTGCACCCATCTCTACTCCTGGACCCTGCCCCAATCCCCAGATCACCACCCTCCTTCACCCTAACTCCCTCCCAGACCCCACGCCCCCTCCTGCACCCCAATACCCAAGCTCACTTCTTTGGGATACACCCAACCCAGACCCCGAATCCCTGCCATTAATATCATAGAAAAGTGCGGCCCTTGATCACATGTCAAATTCTTGGAGTGGCCCCTCACCAAAAATTATTGCCTACCCCGGCTCAGAGACTGGATGCTCTCCATGCGGCACGCTCTGCCATGGGAAACGTACACGGTCGTGAGGGCCCAGGTCGGATTGTCCCCCGCGAAGAGGCCGAGGGGGGAGAGGCGGCGTTGGTTGCATGCGGCTGAGTGTTGTTGGGGTGGGGTCGCAGTGGTTCCGCAACAAACTAAGTGATTGGGCAACAAAATGGCAAATGAAATGTAGTGTTGATAAATGTAAAGTAATACACATTGGAAAAAACAATCCCAACTACACATACAATATGCTGGGGACTGATTTAGCTACAACTACTCAAGAGAGAGATCGTGGAGTCATTGTGGATAGTTCTCTGGAAACATCCCCTCCGTGTGCAGCAGCAGTCAGAAAAGCAAACAGAATGTCAGGAGCCATTAAAAAAGGGATAGAGAATAAGACAGAAAATATTTTATTGCTTCTATAGAAAACCATGGGACGCCCACGTCTTGAATACTGTGTACAGATGTAGTCGCCTCATCTCAAAAAAGATAGATTGGCATTGGAAAAGGTTCAGAAAAGGGCAACAAAAATGTTGAGGGGTTTGGAATGGGTCCCATATGAAAAGAGATTAAAAAGACTGGGAGTTTTCAGCTTAGAAAAGAGGAGACTAAGGGGGGATATGAGAGAGGTCTATAAAATTATGACTGGTGTGGAAAAAGTGAATAAGGAAAAAGTTATTCACTTATTCCCGCAATGTAAGAACTAGGGGTCACCAAATGAAATTAATAGGCAGCAGGTTTAAAACAAAAGGAGGTTTTTCTTCACTCAGCGCACAGCCAACTTGTGGAACTCCTTGCCAGAGGATGTGCTGAAGACTAGGACTTTAATAGGATTCAAAAAAGAGCTAGTAAGATTCATGGAGGTTAGGTCCATCAGTGGCTATTAGCCAGGATGGGTAGGAATGGTGTCCCTGGCCTCTGTTTCTCTGGAGGTGGGTGATGGCAGGGATCACGTGAGGATTACCTGTTGTGTTCCCTCCCTTTGGGGCACCTGGCATTGGCCACTGTCAGCAGACAGGACACTGGGCTGGACGGACCTTTGGTTTGACCCAGTCTGGCTGTTCTTATGGTTGCGGCCGCAGGATGCTGTCGGGGGGAGACGTGGTACGTGGAGGGGTATTGGACCCTAGACAGGCCGATGGGCGTGCCAGCCCGGTGTGGCACCCTGAGCTTGGAAGAAGCTGGGAAGGTCGCTGGCCTTGAGTGGGGACATGGCAAGAGCGGAGGAGGAAGGAGGGGGACCCAGCCCTCCAGGGCCGTCAGCCCGGCCGGCTGGAATTCCCAGGCACCCAGCCTTCCCAGGTTACCGTGGCCCCAGCTGGGGCTCCCCTGGCATGGGTGCGGTGCAGCTTGTTTCGCACTCGGCTTGCTCTGGTTTTCCCACCCACCTCCGGGGTTTCTTTCCCTCCCCCAGGCTCTGCAGCTGGGCTCTGCTCAGGCTCCTGAACCGCATGTTCCTCAACCTGCTGCTCCACGGAGGGCAGCTGGAGATGGTGCGCCGGGCAGCCCAGACGGTAAGGAGCCGTGGGGGGTGAGATGGGGGGTGAGACGGCTCTGCCAAGAGTCCCGTTCCTCGTGTTACCTGCCTGAGGCACTTGGTCACCCATAATGCCTTTATGCTCCTGGAGCCTGGGGGACAGGGCAGGGCTGATATCCTTGGTACAGGTGGGAAACTGAGGCACGGAGTGGCTAAAAGACATGCCCAGGGTCACAACAGAGACACACTAGCAGAGGAGGGACTGGAACGTGGTTTGTGGCCAGCACCCTTCATCCAGAGGGGCCCATGGCACTGTGGGGGAGGCGGTCCAGGCGGGAGCTTGGCGGTGCCCCTAGGCAGGCCGGGCGGGCGGCTACCTTGGGAAGCGGCCGATCGAGTTCTTTGGGGGCTCAGGCTCCAAAGTGAGTCGCCTGACACCCCTGGGTCTGCATGGGGAGTGGTGCCAAGCGTACACCGGGGGTGTGCAGTGTGTTGCCTGGGGGGGGTCCCCTTGTGTGCAGGGTTCACCTGGCATCCCTGGGGCTGTGGGCATGTCCGCACTGTCGTGGACGAGGGCTCTGATGCCGGCTGCAGCCCTAATCCCCCTCCTGTCCGCACCCGCCAGCCTGCTCCCGGCAGCTGGAGGCGTTGGCCGACCGACAGGGTCTCCCCAGCTCTTTGCTAAAGCCTCTCCTCTGTCAATCTGAGTGAGCCAGTCGTCCCAATGGGGAAACCGAGGCACGGCCCAGGGAAGTGACGTGCCAAAGGTCACCCACCAAGCTAGAGGCAGAGCTGGGACAGGAACCCACGTTGGCACAGTCCCGGTCAGCCAAGGGGACTAAAGTCACTCGGCCCTGGGAGCGGCCACAGCTGGCCAGGGGCTCAGAGAACCTGAGAACGCTACTCACGTCTGTGCGCTGGTGGTCAGGAGGCGGGCGCCCCGGCGAGCGCGGCAGCCCGGACTCGCGCAGGCGGCAGCGCGACGCACACGCCTCGTCCTTCTCCCCCAGCCCGACGTCCCGCTGGTTTTCCTCTCGACTCACAAGTCCCACTGGATCGGCTGCTGCTCCCCTTCCTCCTGTTCTCCCAGGGCCTGGGGGTGCCCCGTGTGGCCTCGGAATACCAGGCCTGCACCCCGAGCCTCAGGTAAGGCTGTGAGTGAGGCTTTCGCCTGTGTCGCCCGGTCAGCGGGTGACTCCGTTTCTCCTCTCTCCTCCTCACCCGCTGTCACTTGGTTCTTCAGCCTGTCGGCCCCTCGCCAGCTGTTGCCTTCGAACCAGCCCTCGCTGTCAGCTGAGCACCTGGGCGGCCACTTGGGAGGTTCAGGTGCCGCCTAGCTGATGAGCAGTGCGCCCAAAGCTAGGCGTGTGTTCCCCGGGTGGTGCACATTCGCACACGCCTCGGCGCACGTCACAAATTTATTCTGTGCATGGATGGAAAATCCTCACGTGGCTGGGAAAGATTAGCGGGAACGTTGTGTCGAACCCTTCTCCCTCTGGGAATGGGGAGCAAGGGGCTGGGAGGGGGAGGGCTGGCCGTCCTGCCTCCTGAGGAGGCCCAAGTAGGGTTGGGGGGGCAATGGCCTGTCTGAAGCATCCGTGCCTGGTTTTCCTCCAGGGCCCTGCTGAGCCGGCTGGGAGGGGTTTTCCTACCTCCCGGAGTGGAGCACGCGCCGGACAGCGAGGGGGGTGCGCTCTCCAGGGCCGTCCTCGCCTCGGTAAGCGTGGGGGCGTGTGTGTGTGTGTGTTGAGAGTTTGTGCAGCTAGCTGTGAGCCGGGCGGCGTTGGGACCCTGCTGTGGTCCTGCGTGGGGGGCATGTAGTGCAAGCCTTAGCCAGTTACTTAGGGCTCCTAAAGCACTTGAGTAAGGATTTCATTACTGACTAGGAGACTTAGACACCTGTGAGCTGGAGCTCAGCATATGGCCGAGTCCTTGCAGAAGGGGAAGGGGGAGTTCCTTGCTGGAGGGGGTGCCTGCAGCAGGGAACCGGGAGCCCTGAAATCAAAGTTGGGGTCAGAGCGCTCCCTGCCCTGTGCCGATTGACCCTTCCCATGGATGGCGCAGGCCTGGGGGCCAGGAACCCCCCAGCTTTCATCCTCGTTGGTTTGTTAAGCGCCGTCCGTGCACTTAGCTTCATTCCACCACTGACTCGCTGAGAGGCCTGGGCCGAACTGCTGCCCTGCCTCGGTTTCCCCACCTGCTCAATGGGGAGGATGCAGCCATCATGCGGGAGCCCAGAATGATCATCTAGGGCGGCTGTTTGTTGGGCCCGTCCAGGAGTCCTGCTCCCACGTGAGAAACCAGAGAGAGCCCCCGAATAGCCGGCAGCCCTGGGCCCCCAAGTTCAACCCTCTAAGCTGCATCAGGCGGAGCAGGGATTTGAACCTGCCACACTCGTACCCTGGGCTGGTGGCTTTCCGCAAAACGCCGCCTGAAGTTCTCACTTGGGTCCAGCGTGGGCTGGGGCCTTGACTCGGGGCGGTTTATTCCCCACGAGTTATCGTCCGGGGGGGGTCGCTCCAACTCCTGCTGGCCTCGGTGTGAGTCTTTCCCTTGGCTCCACCGGCTTTGTGGCGCGTGGCCCGTCCTTCGGGCCGCCCGTGGCCTCTTCCGTCGCACGGGCAGGGCTCTGCGGGGCTCAGGCCCGGACATTTTGGGGCCTGATTCCAGCTAAGAGTTGTGGGGGGCATGTGTTGGAAAACCCCATGGGGCGGGGAGCGGACGTTGCAGGAGGCTGGGGCGTGGGAGGGGCCCTGGGCTGTGAGGTGTGTCGGGCTGTGGGATTGGCCCCAGGGAAGAGGGGGGGATGGGGTGGGGCTGAGAAGGGGGTGTGGGGGTGATTGGCAAGAACTGAGGGGGAGCGTGTGGGGCTTTGCTGGGAGCAGACGGTTCTAGGGAGCAGCCCCTCGCCTGGCCGGGGGCCAGAGGACGTTCCCTGCCCCCGAGGGCTTGGGGGGTTCGGCTGCACCCCGTCCCCAGCCCCCGGGGTTCCTCTCCCACGCACAGTACGTCGAGGAGCTGCTGAGGAGCCGGCAGCACCTGCTCATCTTCCTGGAGGAGCCCTTCTCCGGCGTGGCCCGGCTCTCCACCCCCGGCGGGCAGTGGCTGGCGCTGGTGCTGGGTGCCGTCCGCGCCGGAGCCGTCCCCGACGTGAGGCTGGTGCCCGTGGGCATCGCCTATGATGTGGCCCCTGCTGCGCCCTGCGGGGAGCTCGCGGTAAGAACCGCCGGCAGATCGGGAGCTCCTTGGGTTGTGTTCCCCTCTCTGGGAGGGAAGTGAGCAGTAATGGTTAGAGCAGGAGAGCGAGGGGCCTGGGAGCCAGGACTCTGTTCCTAGGCAAGGGAGAGGAGTGGGACCTAGTGGTTAGAACTAGGCCTCCTGAGTCGTGTTCCCGGCATTGGCAGACACGGCCGTTCTCCTGGCTGAGGTCACCTCCCCTTCACTCGGGTGCATGCTCTGTACCTTGCAGGGGAGCCTCCTGAGAAACCCACCTCCTCCCGCCTGCCTGACCGGGGCACCCTGCTCGTAGCCCTGCCAAACCCACTGTCCTGGGCACACCCTGCTCTGCTCCGTCTCCTGACCCGGGGTTCACCCGTCGGCTTCTGCCTGTCGCGTCGGACGGGCGGTTCCCCACAACCCCGCCCCTCCCTGCTGGGCCTGGGCACCAGCGACGGGTCCCAGCCCTCTTCCCTCGTCTGTCCGTCCTCGCCTGCAGTACCGGCTGGGCCGGCTCCAGGACGGGGCCCGGCGGCCTTTCCCACCCGTGCGGAGAGGGACATGCCCCACGCCAAAGGCTCTGGTAGCCGGGCGTTGAGAGCTGCGCCCGGGAGCCCCCGTGGCACTCCCCAGATGAGCTGGGGTGCAGGCACAGCCAGGGCGTGGAGCCTGGGCACCCCACAGCGGCGCAGCTGGAGGCCCGGGGGCAGCAGAGAGGGGAAAGCAGGCGTCAGGCTGCGAAGGTCGTTCGCGCAGGCCCTGTGGCTCTGCCATGGAGCCCGCCTGCTCCTTCTGCTCCCGACAGCTGCAGCCGAGCAACGCTCGACCCATTAACGGACCCTGCTCCTCTGCTCCCCTAGGGCCCAGCTCAGCCTTCCGGCCTCTGGTCCTGTCTCCTGGCTGCTCGCCGAGCCCTGGGCCGGGGGCTTTGGCTGTGTCCGGGTGGACTTGGCTCAGCCCTTCTCTTTGCAGGTACTGTGCAGCCTCCGGGTTCTTGGCCTGCGGCTTCCGACTGCCCAGGCCGGGGTAAGGTGGGGGTGGGGGGGTTGCGCTTCCTGGCTGAACCTTGGGGAATCTTGGGAGATTATTGGGTGTCAGGATCCTGGGGGAACTGGGGCGTGGTTCAGTGCAGGGGGAGCGAGCTGCAGGGGAGAGGCTCACGCTAGCCCGGACGTCTCCACCGCAGTTCAACGGCGCCCGAGCCCTGCGCGGCTCCGGGGGGTGTTTGAGGCACGCTGGCTTGAGCCGAGCGCATGTGTCTGTCTGCCTGCCTGGGCTGGCTGGCTGCCAGCTGCTGTGCCGACGTGGCTTGGGGTGGCTGGCCGGTTGTGCCTTGGGGAATCAGGTTGTTTTGTGTTGGCTTCAATGTGGGGGATCCAGGGAGCTTGGAGCCCGGCGTTGGGCAGCTGCCGGCCTGGGGAGTTCATTGCCTCGCTGGCACGGCTTGGAATTAGCTGCGTGGGCCGCGTAGGGGCCGTCTGCATTGCAGTTAAAACCTGCGCCTGGCCCGTGCCGGCCGACTGCCGCGCGGGGTCAGGCTGAGGCTGTTGCTCCGCAGTGTGGACATCTCCTAGACTCCCTGCGGAGCTGGCTGGGCCACGCAGGACAGGGAGGGGGGCCCAGGTTAGCGAGCGCAGACTGGGGGCTCCCTTCGCCCCACTGCTCCTGATCGTCCTCAAAGGCCTGGGAGCCTTTGGCCTTAGCCTGGCTGCCCGGGGATGGACCAGGCCGCCAGCCATTGACCAGGTCGTGTTCCGTGATCCCAGGAGTACACCACAAACAACCTCTTCAGGCAGAGCGGCTCGCGGAAGTCCCTGGAGGAGCTGCTGCTGCCCGTCATCCTCGGCAAAAGGTAGCCAGGACCCAGCTCCCGTGAGGGGCAGGGGGTGAGGAGAGCTGGGGCTGTTTGTCAGAGAAGGCCGCAGGGAGGGGGCTGCAGAAGGACCCTCCGGGGGCCCCAGACGTGCCATGAATCCGAGCTGGGGTTGCAGCCCGGGGAGCCGGCTCTGCCCCCGCTAGCCACGCTCTGCTGGGACCCCAGGCGCTGCGCGAGGCCTGGGTGCCGGCGCTTCGGCGGGCGTGTCCCTCATCCTCGCCCAACCCTGGAAGAATTGGGCTGCCAGGGCTTCCGTCGGCACTGGGTTTGCTGCCCGGCGTTCGCATCCCCCCCGCCTCAGCTGGCACCCATTGGCGTTGCCAGCTGCTCGCTCTCACCCGTGTCCTCCCCTTTCCGCAGCCCCGACCTGCTGGACTGGGAGAAGGTCGAGGAGCGGCCCACGGGCCTGTGCGTGGCCGTGGAGCTGCCAGCAGACGAGCACGCCCTGGTGGGCAGACTCAGCCTGCACGCCCTGAGCGGTAGGTGCTAGCTCCAGCCCGGGGCAGGGGCTGTGGGGAGCCCCCTTTTGCCCGCTCACTGCCTTTCCCCCCCGAGTCCTTGAGCTAAATGCCCGGCCTGCCTGCACTGGGAGCTGATGGCGGCCGAGAGCCTCACCCGGCATAGAATCGTAGAATACTAGGACTGGAAGGGACCTCGAGAGGTCATCAAGTCCAGTCCCCTGCCCTCATGGCAGGACCAAATACTGTCTAGACCATCCCTGATAGACATTTATCTAACCTACTCTTAAATATCTCCAGAGATGGGGATTCCACAACTTCCCTGGGCAATTTATTCCAATGTTTGACTACCCTGACAGTTAGGAACTTTTTCCTAATGTCCAACCTAAACCTCCCTTGCTGCAGTTTAAGCCCGTTGCTTCTTGTTCTATCCTCAGAGGCCAAGATGAACAAGTTTTCTCCCTCCTCCTTATGACACCCTTTTAGATACCTGAAAACGGCTATCATGTCCCCTCAGTCTTCTCTTTTCTAAACTAAACAAACCCAATTCTTTCAGCCTTCCTTCATAGGTCATGTTCTCTAGACCTTTAATCATTCGTTGCTCTTCTCTGGACCCTCTCCAATTTCTCCACATCTTTCCTGAAATGCGGTGCCCAGAACTGGACACAATACTCCAACTGAGGCCTAACCAGCGCAGAGTAGAGCGGAAGAATGACTTCTCGTGTCTTGCTCACAACACACCTGTTAATGCATCCCAGAATCATGTTTGCTTTTTTGCAACAGCATCACACTGCTGACTCATGTTCAACTTGTGGTCCACTATAATCCCTAGATCCCTTTCTGCCCTCCTTCCCGACAGTCGCTTCCCATTCTGTATGTGTGAAACTGATTGTTCCTTCCTAAGTGGAGCACTTTGCATTTGTCTTTATTAAACTTCATCCTATTTACCTCAGACCATTTCTCCAATTTGTCCAGATCATTTTGAATTATGACCCTATCCTCCAGATTAGTCAACCCCTCCCAGCTTGGTATCATCTGCAAACTTAATAAGCGTACTTTCTATGCCAATATCTAAATCGTTGATGAAGATATTGAAGAGAGCCAGTCCCAAAACAGACCCCTGTGGAATCCCACTTGTTATACCTTTCCAGCAGGATTGTGAACCATTAATAACTACTCTCTGAGTACGGTTATCCAGCCAGTTATGCACCCACCTTATAGTAGCCCCATCTAAGTTGTATTTGCCTAGTTTATTGATAAGAATATCATGCGAGACCGTATCAAATGCCTTACTAAGGTCTAGATATACCACGTCCACCACTTCTCCCTTATCCACAAGACTCGTTATCCTATCAAAGAAAGCTATCAGATTGGTCTGACACGATTTGTTCTTTACAAATCCATGCTGGCTGTTCCTTATCACCTTGCCACCTTCCAAGTGTTTACAGATGATTTCCTTAATTACCTGCTCCATTATCTTCCTGGCACAGAAGTTAAACTAACTGGTCTGTAGTTTCCTGGGTTGTTCTTATTTCCCTTTTTATAAATGGGCACTAGATTTGCCCTTTTCCAGTCTTCTGGAATCTCTCCTGTCTCCCATGATTTTCCAAAGATGATAGCTAGAGGCTCAGATACCTCCTCTATCAGCTCCTTGAGTATTCTAGGATGCATTTCGTCAGGCCCTGGTGACTTGCAGGCATCTAACTTTTCTAGGTGATTTTTAACTCTTTTTTTATTTTATCTTCTAAACCTACCCCCTTCCCACTAACATTCCCTATGTTAGGCATTCCTTCAGACTTCTCGGTGAAGACCGAAACGAAGTCATTAAGCATCTCTGCCATTTCCAAGTTTCCTGTTACTGTTTCTCCCTCCTCACTGACCAGTGGGCCTACCCTCTCCTTGGTCTTTCTCTTGCTTCTAATGTATTTATAAAAAGTCTTCTTGTTTCCCTTTATTCCTGTAGCTAGTTTGAGCTCATTTTGTGCCTTTGCCTTTCTAATCTTGCCCCTGCTTTCCTGTGTTGTTTGCCTATATTCTTCCTTTGTAATTTGTCCTAGTTTCCATTTTTTATATGACTCCTTTTTTATTTTTAGATCATGCATGGCTGTGTCCCAGCCAGCCCAGGTCTCTGGCAAGAAAGAGCCAGGGCGGGGGGGTTGGTTAACAGGCACTCTTGGCTCCAGGAATGTGTCTTTCCGGGCATGGGGGGTCTGCGGGACGCGGGGCCCTGGGGAACAAGCGTGGGGGGGAGCATGGCCCCAGGCTGCACGAGCAGATGGAGACTGGTCGTGGGCACCATTGGGCAGGGCCTCGCCCTCAGCAGCAGGAGGTCTGTGGACCAGGCCTTGTACCCGCTGGGGGCCTGGTGAGGATGGGGGGGGCCACGCTCCCCGTTTAGGCCTCACCAGTGATGGGGGCCCGGGGCTCACTTTACCTTGCCCTGGGTGGGACCGTGGCATTTGACGGAGACCTGGGTACCTAGGGAGACCTCTGTGGCTGTGAGTTTGTGGTTTTCTGGTGGGGGAGGCGGGGGCAGGGGGCGGTCTGTAGAACCACCCAGATTTGGGTCCCTGCCTGCAGGAGCTGCCCGGCTGGGGAGTCCTGCTGGCACCTGTAGCAGCTCTGACACGCCAAGCGCAGCTGCCTCCTGGGTTCACCTGGCCATGCAGCCACAGTTCTGCCGCGCGAGTTCCCCGGGCTGGAGTTGCAGGGCACGGCAGGGCCCCGATCCCTGGCAGTGTCAGTAGCGGGGAAGTCCCGTGGGGGCACTGGAACACTGAGAATGGCGGATCCTTGCCGGCCCCGCACCCAGAGGATTTCAGAGCCAGCTGGTCCCTACTGATCTGCATCCCCTGCGTCCTGCCTGTCCTCGGACGTGGGCTCCGGCACTGCCTTCTGCACCTTGGCTCCGGGGCAGGAGCATCTCTGAAAGCAGAGGAGGAGCCGCGTGGGAGCCCTGGAGAGGACCGGCCGCCCTGGAGCTGCCCTGGTCCAGGACTCAGCCAACAGGCTGGGGTGCGGCAGACTCGGAGTCTCTTGTTACCAGAGCCCTGTGGGGAAGCGGAGGGGCCTTCTCGGAGCGCTTCCCCCGGGCGACTGGCCTGGTCACACCGAAGCATGGGGCGGGCTCTGCCCAGACCCGTCTGTTCAGCGCCCGTCGGGGGAGCCAGCGCTGCAGGGTCCAGCTGCTAAAGCGTCCGTTAGCCAGGCAGCTCCATGGGCGCGGAGAGAGAGACGGGCTGAGGGTGCTGCCTGTGGATCCAGCAAACCTTGACAGACGGCCCCACGGTGGCACAGCTGGTGGCAGGCCCAGGGCTCAGCGAACGCCAGCTGCTGCCTGCCGGGTGCCTCGCGCTGCCACTTCCTGTGTGAGTCCGTGGGCGTTGCGCCCGAGGTCTCTGGATCGGGCCCTTTCAGAACCCCGGGGTCTCCGTGTCCTCAGGTCTGTTCCCCGCCCGGCCGCTGGCCTGCGTGGGCGAGTCCCTGCACATTTCGTGCTGCTTTGGGAAGGGCTCGGTATCAGACCAGCTGAGAGGCTGGGACTCCGGCCTGCTAGATCTAACTGCCTGCACCGCAGATCTCTTGGCTGGCTCGGCGGCCTGGCGCCGCGGGTGCCCAGGAACTCCCCTGGCCTAGTCCCTGCTCGGAGCGGGGCAGCTCTCGGAGATCGAAAGCGCAGATCCTCCGTCTTGTGGCGGCGGGCGAGCCGGCTGCCTCTAGGCACCGTCGAGGGGGTGGGCTTAGGCAGCGCACGTGAATTGAAGCCGGCTTTTCCTGCCCGGAGCCCGTGAGAAGGGAAGGGTCACCACCCCGCTGCCATGCTTACAGGGGTTTTTCACACCGGCGGAGTTACCGGCTAGTCTGAGACTCGCCTTTCAAGGGGGCGGCAGAGCCAGGATTTGAACCCACCTCTCCTGGCTCCCGTTCCAGAGCCCTGCCCGCAAACCAGCCTCCTCGTCGCCTGCTGAGCGTTCGCGGTGTTCCCGAAGTTCAGCCAGGGAGAGCCGCAGCCGAAAAGTCCCTGCGAGGGAGGCTAGGGAAGACAATGGGCTTGTTAAGTTGCCATCACAGTCTCCTGGTTACATAAAGGCGGCGCGTCATGTGTGGCCGTTGCTTCAGTTTGCCACTCTCTCCCGTGTGGCTGTGACTTTCCAATTACCCGTCGGGGGAGCACAGCGCTCCACACGCGCGAATGCACTGGCGGCGCAGCCGTGTGCGGAGAACGGCTGTCTGCCCTGCAAGCGGGAGCCCAGACAGCAACGGGCAAGGGAGACACGGCCCCGTGCGCAACAGAGCCACGCTGCTATCCATCCCTTGTGCTGTGCGGAGAGCTGCCTGCTGCAGGGCCCGGTGCTGACAGCTTAGCTCGGGTCCCCTGGTAAATTGCCGGTGGAGTCCTGTGATCTTTTCCCCTCCCTTTCTCCAAACAGCTGTTCTCTTGCTGTGTATCCACTTCCTAGCCAGGAGGAGCACCCTCACCCGCCAGGGCTGACCAGCGTGGGAAGGATATGGGCACAATTTGCCAGTGGGTCTCACTGGCACGAGATGCCCCTGAGGCCAAGAGCATCCTGACCATCTGCACGCCCATGTTTCCATAAGCTCCCATGCTTCAGGGCGCAAACCAGCCACCTGCGCATGGAGGTCAGGAAGCAACTTCCCGTCTGGGCAGGTTGTTCCGTGGGTGTCCGCTAGGGCGCGCGCGCGCTCGTGGGTCTGGCTTCTCTCAGCGTGGCCGGCACCCTGCACAGATTCCCTCTGGCAGTTCCGAGGTTATTTGCTGCTGCTCCCGCGAGGATTTTCCCCGCTCGGGTTGGGCGGCTTTGCACGAGGAGACAGCCTTTTCGTTTGCGGTTCCCCTCGCTGCCGCCCCGCCCGCAGCTCGGAGCCCCCTACGTGCTGCAGCAGAGCAAGCCGGAGGAAGACAATCACGGTGCTTCTGTACTTGAGGCTGAAAACGGGGAGGAAGGCGGGGCGGGAGGGAAGCGCTTTTTCAGGCCTTTCTTTATACAGCTCAATTGCCAGGTGCAATCCCCGGCCCCCCTGTTGCAGGGGCCCTGTGACGAGCCTCAGGCTTCGGGCTTCGTTAGCAACAGATGTCGCTTGTCGCCCGAGGGTGCTCAGGCCAATCTGGGCCTCTCCCATCATGCCTTGCGCAGGACCAGCTGCACCAGGGGTAACCAAATGGCCTGGCGTCTGAGCCTTTGGCCCACGCGCTGAGCCCGTTCAAGTCCCCTCTTCGCAGGGCCGGCTCCTCCAGCGCTGGAACTTTCCTCCCACGCGGCCTCCACTGACCCCAGCCGCCTGCGCCCCTCATGTTTGTCCCAGGCGCGTATCCGGGGCTGGGCGGGACACGGCTTCTGGTGCTGCGCCGGGTGGGTTGGCGCTGTTGGGCTTTGGACGGCTCCGAGCCGCGTGCTGGTCGGCCACGAGGTGGTGTCAGGGGGTCCCTACCCTCTGCCGCGTCTTGGTTAAATCTGGCGCGATGGCCCGGAGCCTGTTCCATGCCCTCAGGCGGTCAGAGACAAGCCCACGTCCTGCCGGAGACAGGGAGCACGGAATTACCGGCTGCCCTGAGCTCCAGGTCTGGTGCCATCTCTCTCTGGGTTACTCGCTTCCCCCCCTTCTGAGCCAGGCCGTGGGGTCTGACAGAGGGACCCTGCACTGACTTTGGCTCCCTGCCCCACTGCAGAATCCGGGCATGGCCTGGGACAAGTTGTCTCCAGGCCTCCCCTTGGCTGCGCGGCGCTTGGTCCCCATCCGCGCAGGGGGGTAACAGGATAAATACTCTCCTGGCTGCAAGGCATCCCCCTCTCCGGGTGCTGGGGGCAGGATGGCCCCTGGAGCCGACTGGAGGGAGACGGCCCCTAGGAGGCTGGCGATGGTTTTCCTTCCCCAGCGCAGTGACGATGGGCCTGCTCGAATGGGGCCGTGGAAAGGGCCGGGCGTCTGAACGCCTCCCGGGCCGGCTGGGCCAGGCGTGGGGTCCCGCCCTGCGGAAAGCGACCAGCGGCAGGCGGAACCGGCAGCCTGGCTCCGCCTCCGCTTTGGCGAAAGAGCCCGGGGGCCGTGCTCCGCCCAGCGCTGCTCGCGGTGCTAGTGGCCGGCGGCTGGGAACGGCGCAGTGATGGGGCTGGAGATTCAGCGTGGCCTGTCTCCCCTGCGTGGCCTGTTCCGATGCGGCCCGTGATTCATGCTGGTCCCTCTCTTGGCGCTGGGCCTGCTGCGGGGGGCGTGTTTCTCCGTCTCATGAGAACATCAGAACGGCCACACTGGGTCAGACCATCCAGCCCAGTGTCCTGTCTGCTAACAGTGGCCAATGCCAGGCGCTCCAGAGGGAGCAAGCAGAACAGGGAACCATCAAGTGATCCCTCCCCGTCCCCCTCCCAGCTTCTGGCAAACAGAGGCCAGGGACACCATTCCTACCCCTCCTGGCAAATTGCCATGGATGGACTTGACCTCCTAGCTCTTTTTTGAACCCTGTTAAAGTCCTAGCCTTCACCACATCCTCCGGCAGGGAGTTCCACAGGTTGACTGGGCGCTATGAAGAAAAATGTCCTTGTGTTTGTTTTAAACCAGCTGCCTACTAATTTCATTTGGTGACCCCTCGTTCTTGTATTGTGGGAACAAGTAAATAACTTTTCCTTATTCACTTTCTGCACACCAGTCATGATTTTATAGACCTCTATCCTGTCCCTCTTAGTCTCCTCTTTTCTAAGCTGAAAAGTTCCAGTCTTTATAATCTCTTTGCATATGGGATCCGTTCCAAACCACTTATCGTTTTTGTTGCCCTTTTCTCCTGTTCTCTCCTTCCTAATGGGTTTCATCCATGCTGGGTTGGGGTTTCCGGGGGAAGGGGCTTGCTGGTCCGTTCTTGTGTCTGCCTTGGCGTCCGTGTCGCCAGCTGAAGACAGAACAACCCGTCGTGCTTTTCATCTGGGGAGCTCCGAGCCTTGCAAAAAGCCGAGTCAGTGTTACCTGCATTTTGCAGGAGGGGAAACTGAGGCACGGAGCGGCCGGGCACCTTGTCCAGGTCACCCAGAGTCAGCAGCAGATCTGGGGACACCACCCTGCCTGTCCCAGATCCGTGCAGCAGCATCCGCTGGACCGCTGTCTCTCCTCTCCTACGGCGCCAGCCAATCTCCTCTCTCTCCCCACGTGGGATTCGTGTCACATCAGGGGGTGTGGCGGCTTCTCCATCCCTCTAACTGACCGGCTGTGGCTCAGCCCCAGATCGCTGGACCCAGGGGTCCCCGGGGGAGGGTCTCTGGCCTGGGGGTGCAGGCGACAGGATCACACTGTCTGGCCTTAGAGTCGGTGACTTGTATCAATGGATCTCCTTGGCTGATCCCCGGCAGGGCTTTTCCCTGACCCCGCTGCTGTGTGGTGCCCAGCCCCGCCCAGGGTTGGGCCTGTCCCACCCGCCTGCGTTCCCCGGGGCTACAGACATTTATTTCAGCAGGCCCTGATCCTGCGAGGCGACAGTCACCCTCAACTCCCAGGACAGTCGCTGGGCTCCCCCAGAGGCACTCGGGCCTTGGCTTAGGGACCCCTGGGGTGAAGGAAAGTGGGGAGGGGACAGTGCACCGGGGGGGTAACCGGACGTTCCTTGATCCCCTTCCAGCTGGCGTCTCCTGCTCTGCCGTCATGGCCGTGGCGATCATGTCCACGCTCTTGCTGCACAAGCACCGAGAGGTAGGGAGAGGGTGCCGGGGCTGGCAGGAGGGGAAGGGGCCCTGGGGGTAGATGGGGGGGGGGGGCAGGATGGAGCTGCTTGCTGTATGGGGTGGTCTGTTCACCAGAGCGAGGGGGACGATCTGCTGGGTGGTGGTTTCAAGGGCCCCTATGTTAAAGGAAAGGCACCACTTCGATGGCGGTTTTAAGGGCCCCCCTCACCTGAAATAGAGGTTTCAGGTCTTCCCGTCTCCATTGATGGGGAGGAGGGGGGATTTGTGGTTCTCCTTTCGCAGGGTGGGTCCTTCTACCAGGGGATTTTCTATTCCGGGCTGGTTTCAGAGCTCCCTTTCCTTGAGCAGGGGCCGGGGGGGTCTCTTCCTCTCACCTGTGTTGGGCGTGTCCTGCTGGGTGGCGGTTTCAAGCCCCCTTTTCCCCTTTCTCTTTCCTTCCCCGGTCCGCCAGGGTGTCTTCCTGTCCCGGCTCATGTCCGACTTCTCCTGGCTGGTGGAGGAGACGCTGCTGCGGAACCGGGACGTGGGTTTCTCGGGGCAGCTGCGGGACCTGGTGCTCCACGCCCTGGCCCTGCTGCGGGGCTGCGTCTCCCTGCACCGCCTCTCGCGCGGGGACGTCCTGGTGGCCCCCCGGCACACGGAGGCGGCGGTGAGGGAGCTGAGCTGGCACAGCGCCGCCCTGCTGCCCGTCTTCATGTGCGAGGCCCTGGGGGGTGAGTGACCCCGTGGGAAGGGGCTGCCTGCAGCCCCTGTGCTGTGTGTGTGGGGCTGGGGGGCAGATGACCTGGGGGGAGGCTGGGCCCCTGTGGCCCCTAGCACCATGAGTATGAGGTTGGGGGACAGGTGACCCGGAGGGAGGGGGGAGCTCTTCATCATCCCCCTCATACCATGTGTGGGGTTGGGGGGCAGGTGACGGGGAAGGGGGGCTGTTCATGCTGTTAGGTTGGGACTGGACTCTCTGTGGCCCCCGCGCTGTGTGATGCTGAGGGCCGGGGGGGGGGTGTCTGGGCAATGATGATACCCCAATGCCCCCAGCCTGCGCCATCAAGGCCCTGCTGGTGGAGCTGCTGCCCTTCCTGGGGCTGGCCCAGCTGCTGGAGGCCGTGGTGCTGAGCCAGCAGGAGCTGCACTGCAAGATCCTGGCACTCGTCCAGCTGCTGCCCCGAGATGCCCTCCTGCTCCAGGTAGGGCCCGGTGCCGGCCTGGCTGGGGTGGGGGGTGCAGCGCCTGGCTGGGGTGGGGTCAGGGGAAGAGCTGGCTGGGGCGGGGGTGCAGTGCCTGGCTGGGGTAGCCTGGCGGGGCGGGGGGGTGCGGCGCCTGGCTGGGGGTGGGGTCAGGGTCAGGGAAATGCCTGGCTGGGGCAGGTGGGTGCGCGCCTGGCTGGGGCGGGGTCAGGAAGAGCCTGGCGGGGCGGGGTGCGGTGCCTGGCTGGGGCCGGGGGTGAAGGGAAATGCCTGGCTGGGGCAGGTGGGTGCGGCGCCTGGCTGGGGGTAGGGGCAAGGGGTTCTGGTTCTGGCTCCGCAGGGCCCGCTCTGTTCAGCCCACGTGCCCTGGGCCTTGTTGCCTCTTGCGCCGTCGTTGTCCCCCACGCGCTGCCCCCGCTAGCATTGGGCTGCCCCCCCACCCCTGTCCTCTGCTCTGGCTCTGGCTCCGCGGCCCGCCGGGTCCCTCTCCGGCGCTGACTCCCGTCTCCTCCTGCAGCCCTGCCAGTCGGCCTCGTGCTACAGCCAGGACGTGCTGGACAAGCTGATCCAGTGCGGGCTGCTGGTGGCCGAGGAGGTAGGTGAAGGGCCGAGGGAGCAGCCCTAACGGCCTTGCTACCAAAGGCCGAGTCCAGGCCCTGCTGCTTCCCCTGGCTCAGCCGGCCCCCTTCTGCCCCCTGCCGCCCTGCGCTCGCTGCTGGCCCCCTCCTGCCCCGGGCCCCTTCCTGCCCCCTGTCGGCCCCCTCCTGCCCCAGGCTCGCTGCTGGCCCCCTCCTACCCCGGGCTTGCTGCCAGGCCGTTCCCAGGGCTGGGTGCCCGCAGGGAAACCGTTAGTGCTGGGAAAGGTGACCCTGGGAGGCCATGGGGCACGGGGCGCCCCCGATCTCTGCTGGACAACTGGGATCCCACCAGGAGCTGCTGCCAGTCTCCTGACCCCGGCCCCGGGGGAGCTGGTGAGTGCCCGGGGTGCTGTGGGTTGAGGGCCCACCGCCCTGTTCCTTGCAGCGGCCGACTCGGGGGCGGACAACTGCTTTCCCCTCCCAAGCTGTGACAGGGGGCAGGGCCTGGAGGTGGCACCCCCTTGGCAGGAGCAGGGGCTCCCAGGTGCCCCCCCACCCGGCCTGCCGGCCCCCAGCCTCGGTTTCTCCCCTAGGCCCCGGGCGAGTGGCCGGCCTGCGACACTGCCCAGAGGCGCTTCTCGCTCGCAGCAGCTGCTGTGGAGGGAGATGGAGGATTTCAATGACAGCGACAGTGACTACGGCGAGGACGCCAGCAAGCGCTGCTTCAAGGTGCGGCTCTTCCTCCCACCCGGTGCACCCTGCCTGGGGGAACCGGGGGGCCCTTTCTCCTGCCGGGTGCCAGACCCAAAGGGCTCCCAGGAAACTGCCCTCCCAGACGGTCATCGCCCCTCACAGCCTGCCAGGGTCTCCTCCTGCGCTGGGTAAACCGAGGCACAGCCACGGAGAAGGGACGCAGGAGTATCCCGACGCAGCTTCCTCTGACCACTGGTGTCCACTGCCCCTCCCAGAACCGGGGCTAGAGCCCGGGATCCTGGCCCCTTGTCGGTGCTTAGATGCCAGGTTAGGCAGCGTGGCTAGTGGTTTCCTAGTCCCCGGCCTGGGCTCTCTGGTTCCCGCAGCCCAGCAGGTAGGGGCCCTGTGACGCCCCGGAGCCTGCACAGGGCCAGTGGCCGTCGGCTCCTGCTGCCGGGGGAACACGTTCTGCGCTTGATCTGGCGAGGCCCTCTCCCCCGTCGGCCCCGTTGTAAGAGAGCAGCAGATGATCCTGTTAATTCCCGTGCTGCTCGTCCCCGCCAGCGCACGCCGGAGCCGGGTTCGCACCCTGTCGCTGGCAAATGCAGCCGCGTGGGTGGCTCTTCCGCACGGAGCCGAGTTCCCTGCTCCTGAGAACGGAGCCCTCCCAACTTGTCTCGTGTGCCTGGGCGGCCGAGCCCCGGCGCCGCAGCCCCATCTCCTGGTCACCGGGGGCAGAGCCAGCGGCTTTCCCCTGCCCTGTGGCTGGCAGGCGCTTGGCTTCGCTGGTGGCTTGTCGCCTGGCGGAGTTTCTGAAGATGCCGGGCCAGGAGAGTGGGAACAGGGGCTGCCCCAGCCTGCCCCTCCCAATTCGGATCCCCCCTGAAGCCCGACCTCTGCCGCCAGGGCGTAGTGACGTGGACACCCCCACCCCGAGAGACAGATGGGGTGTCCTTCGGCGGGGCCCAGCTGGGTACATCAAGTAACTAGGCAAAGGTCAATTCTGCCCCACAGCCCTGGGCTCCCCCACACTGCCCCTTAATCCTGCCCTGTCCCTGGCAGTGCCCCTCCGTACCGATCCTGTCCCTCTGCTGTGCCGGCCCTGGGCTCCTCTGGAGCTCAGCCAGTGCCTGTCCTGCCCCACAGCCCTGCCCCACGCTCCCTTTGTCCCCCCCCCAGACTCCTTTCACGGGTGACCATGCCCCTCCGAGTCTAGGCCTGGGCTCAGCTGGGCTTGACGGGTCTTCTCCCCCCAGGTAAGCCAGCTGGACAACTGCCCCGACTTCCTCCTCTTCCTCTGCAGCCTCCCCGGCCCCCTGCTGAAGACCTATGAGAGAGCAGCTGCCTTCCTCCTCCAGTCGGGCTGCCCTGAGCCAGGTACGCCCCCCTCTCCGGTGCTAGCAAAGCCGGGCCCACGCCAGCCTTCCCGGCCTGTAAGCCCCACCCCCCCTTGTGCGGGGCCCAGCCTGACTCCTGAGGGCGGTGCTGGCAGGTGCCGGGGCCCAGGCCCAGCTAAAGGGGGGACTTGCAGGCACGTCGCTCTTCCCCCTGAACGGCTACACTCTCCTAGCCCCCAGGATCTCCTCCCAGGGAAACCAAGGCAGGGAGCAGGGCCACGCTGCAGCTGTGTTCTGAGAGCTGAGCTGCCAGGCGAGCGCCTTTGGGGGCCTGCAGCTTTAGCGTCCCGCTGCTCCAAGGGCTCCCCTTCCTGGCTGCAGCGGCGTGGGGGGCTGAGCTCGGGGAGAGGGGAGCGTCTAGCCCCACTGAGGTGTGAGCTGAGGATCGAGGCCAGGCGCTCCCTCCCGCCGGGCGTTCACACCCGCGCTCTGCCTGCCCTCCCAGAGCTGGAGTACGTGGAGAAGCTGCAGCGGTTCCTGGTGCAGAAGGCAAGAGAGGACGGATCCTTTGGTGAGTTGGGGGAGATGCTCTGGGCTCTTGCCCGGCTCAGGGGCTGGGGAGCCTCCGTCCCAGCTCCAGCCTCCCCTCTGGGGTCCCTGGGTAAGAGCAGACCTGGAGCCAGGGTGCCTGAGCTGGGGATGGTCTGCCCCCTGCTGGCAGCTGGGCGAACAGCACTGGGGTGCGACACCAGGCCCCTGCAGAGCGTCCAGCGTGTGCAGGATGATCCGTCTCCTGCTGCCAGTGGGCAAATGCGGAGTTGGGTTGTAACCCTCCGGCTCCCAGGCTGGAAAGCGGCCGGGGGCAGGCAGGAATTGGGGCATCGAGGCAGCACCGTGGACGGGGTGGGCCTAGCGTTTGCTCTGGGGTGGGCCCTGCCTTGCCTCTTGCAGCTCCTGGGTGCTTTGCATGAAGGGGGGGTTCAATGCCAACGGGCTGTTTGTCTGCCCAGGCTGCCGCAGGACCCAGCATAGAACTCCCGGGGCAGGAGGCAGGGATGTAAAACCCCCTTTAATCCGTTACCTGGTTAGCCGATTGAGATCCCGGGGGTGAGGGGTGGTGGCTGCCTGCTCCCAGTGCCGTGGGCCCAGCTGGAGCAGCCCCCTCCCCACCACGATCAGAGTGCTGCTTCGGGGCACTGGTTGCCCCAGTGGGAGGGGGCCTGCCCAGGAGTGACAGTGCAGCTGAGGGGGCTGGGCTAGGAGGGTCTGTTTGGTGCCCAGTGTGTGGGTCTCTGTCCCGCCCCACCTGCCCCCAGCCCACACCACTCAGGTTACTGCTGTCTCTTCCCAGAGTGTGCCAACAGGAATCTGGCCCTGAGCTCCGTCCGGACCTTCAAGGAGCTGGGGGTGAGTGCGCCCTGGCCTGCCCCTGCCCACCCCTGGCACCGCCTCCCCCGCTTGCACCTGGCCGAGCCCTGGCAGGTTGCTTCAGCCCAGGTCCCAGCTGGCTTGCGGCGGCACAATTTCTGCCAGGATGCTCTACCTCCCCTCAGCCGGGCGGGTGGATGAGATCTCTCCTGGGGCAGCCCCAGCCCTGCGAAGTGGCAACTCTTCTTCCCCTCCCCCTGCCCAGGTGCTGAGGGAGCAGCCAGGCCCGGCAGGGCCCATCCTCCACCTCTCGGAAACCTTCAGCACCCCAGCGAACTGCCAGTGGCTGGAGAAATTCATCTGGCAGTTCACCTAGAGCTGTGGAATCGTCCTGCCATGGGCGTCGATCGCTTCCCCAACCCGCTGCTGCAGGAGCCGCCGTTGAACGTGCTTGGGCAGCGTGACGCCGTGGGGTGGCTGAAATACCCCGAGTGAGATCACAATAAATCTCCCCTGGATGCCTCCGGCTCTGGCTGCTTTTACTGGCCGGGCGCAGGCCGGTGGGTCCCCGCTGTGAAAACCAGGCCCTGTGCATGTGTCCATCCCGCCCCGCAGTCGGTGCCTCTGGGCTGCAACAGGCCCCTGGGGGCCCAGCCCTGCCCCCCTCTTGTCACACTAGAGGGATCAGAGCAGCCAGGCTCGGATTGCCCCTTGTCAGACTCCCTCACCCCCCCACTTAGAGCAGCTGGTGGGACCCCCGCCAACTACACAGGGCAGGGAAGTGCATTTATTTTTGTTGCAGCTAATCGAGCACGCCCAGGCCTCCTCCCCTGTCCCTTTAACAGCAGCTTGGCCCCACGCGGGAACAGCGAGCCCTTGAGGGAGAGGTTTATTGCACAACGCTCAGCCTACGGCCCGGGAAGTGCTGTGCTTGGCCCCCGTCGACGATCGGCCCCGGGGCCACCGGTGTCCTCACACCACTTTGTTTTGGATGGCTCCCAGCTCGTCGATTTCACACTGGACCACGTCTCCTCTCTGCAACGGGCCAAGCAATGTAAGGGTGCCCGGAGCGCTGCCCTGCCCCATCCCCCAACACCCCTCCCCCCTTGGGCCCAGCCCCCACACAGCACAGGTGGGCCCTGCCCTAGCACCAGAGCACAGGCTGGGCCTGAGCCCCCTTTAAACCCTCTTGGGCCTAGCATAGAGGAACTGCGGCCACCCCGCTCCATCTGAAACCCTGGCACTGTGACGGGCGCCCCCAGACAGGGCTGTTTGACTATAACGAAGGGCCCCAAAGCCGGAGGAAAATAGGCAGGTGCCTGTCTGGGCCCTGCTGTAGCCAATAGCAGTGCAGCCGTGTACCCGCCTGGCTGTGATGAGCACCCCCTAGTGGCTGTAGGGAAGAACACAGCACTCACTCCATGGCCCAGGAACAAGGAGAGGGCCAGAACTGTCGCACTCTTCCTGCGGTTCCAGCTGCTCAGGCAAGCCCTTGCGTCTACACTGAGCCCCACTGCTGTCAGGCACCAGTGTCTGCCTGGGTGGGCACCTGACCCCCGTCCCCCCCAGCTCCCTCTTGTCCCTACCCAGTGCTGTAGGGAGCCCAGATCTCCAGGCCCCCCCCTTACTGCCAACTCCCAAGGGGGTCCCATTTACGCCCAAGCTGCAATTTCTCCAGCGCTGCTGCTCACCTTCAGGAAGACGGGGGACTTCCGGCTAAAGCCAACCCCGGGAGGGGTCCCAGTGAGGACGACGTCTCCTGGGTACAGCGTGCTGAACCTGCCACGAAGCAGGACCAGCCCATGAGTATGGCCTCCCAGCTCCATGCCCCCACTGCGGCTGGGGATCAGGTGGGGTTCCCTGCACGCACCCACCCACCTAGCTAGTAGGGCTGCGGCCTGCTTCCTGCTGTGGGGCTGTGACTCCCCCAGGCACGGAGCAGAGTGGCTGGCTGCCACCAGGCCGGCCAGGGGAACCGGTCGGCACCTACCGGGAGATCCACGCGACCAGCGCGGGAGTTTTGAAGATCATCTGACTGGTGTTGCTGTTCTGGACCAGCTCCCCATTCACTTTGCAGCGGAGTCCCAGTTTGTGGGGGTCTGAGAAACAAAGTCAGCTCTGAGGAAACAACTGGTGGGGGGGCTTCCCTCTACAGACCACTCCTGCAGGCCACAGAGGAGAGGCCTGTCCCGGACAGGAGCCGCCAGGAGAGGAAACCTCACATGGGGGGGGAAGGATCCCCTTGTGGTAGGCAAACTGTCTCTAAGGGGCTGCCCTTGCCCTCCACTGCAGCCACCTCTGGGCCGGAACGCAGCAGCCTGCAGAACAAGGTGGGCCACAAAGCGAAGGGTGCTGGATCCAGTTGAGGCAGGCGCAGGAAATGCAGGGCGCAGAATGTAATTGGCCCAGTGGGAATAGGGGGGGAGCCGGATTCCTGCTGGGAAAAGCGCCCTACACAGGTCAGTGAGCACAAAGGACAAGGCTGGGTTGCCCCCCCCGGGGCCGTGCTTGGGAACTGGTTCAGTAATTGGGGAAAGATGCCACCTGCCTCAGAGGGCTCAGACCCCACAGTGGCTCTGACCTCCCCTGCGTGCCCAGCCCAGGCAGTCCAACGGCAGCGAGGGGGCAAGTGGCCACTTCTTGCATCACACCAGGAGCCTCTGCAGCATGAGGGCCTCTGTGTGGGCGACCCCACCCGCCCTGCACCCAGGGCAGCCCAGCCGCAGGCGAGCCCTGTACCTGACACACAGTCCTTGGTGACAATGGCCGGGCCCAAGGGACAGAAGGTGTCAAAGCTTTTTCCCAGCAGCCACTGCTTCCCGTTCCTCTTCAGCTGCCAGTCCCTGGCGGTGACATCGTGGGCGACCGTGAATCCCACGACGTGATCCATGGCAGCCGCCTCCTGGACAGGAAGGGAAACGGGGGCTGGGTCTCCGCTCCCTGCTGGAGGGACTGGACTTGAGGGGCTGCCCCCAGGTCCTCCGGACAAGCTGCCCATAACAGGCCTCGCCTCTGACCAGGAGGGGCGCCCTCTAGTGGTGAAACGGGAGTTTGCTCAGTTCAATCAGCTTGGCTTGCCGGGGGAAGGGTGGGGGGCGCTTAGTGCCAGCCGTGCCCCTGGCTTGCACCACGGGTCCCGAAGTCACAGACAGCCCCGTTCAGCTGGGGCAGGGATGGAAGTAACAGGACTCAGAGGGGCTCCGCGGCCACTCCCAGCCCCCTTAGTACCTTGATGTGCTTCCCTTTCTTCCCGATGACAAAGGCCAGCTCCACCTCCCAGTCGACTTCCTAGAGAAGGAAACAGGCAAGTCTGAGGGGGGTCTGCCCAGGCCCGGCTGGGCCCAGAGGCAGTCGGGGCTGGGTACCAAGGGGGATGTGCTCAGAGATGCCCCAGAGCGAGCCTGTTCCCAGGCCGCGAAAGGCCACTCGTGCTAAGGGGGACTGCGCAGACAGGTGGGCAAACGCCCTCAGCACAGAGAACCCCCTGGGCCTTGTGGCCTAGCAACTTGGTAGCTCTCCCAAGGCAGCTATTGGGATGCAACTTTTGGGACCGCTGGCATGCGGGTGGCTTGTTACTCAACACCGCCAGCAGGGGACACTTGCACAAACAGCAGGAACTGTCCCTCCTAATTTCTCAATGGCGGATCCTCAGATTAAACAGCTCTGGAGGCAGTTCCCATCCTGCTCACATCCAGGCCCCACAGAGGAGTGGACACGCCTGGGATTTTGCTCCCGCGGTTTCTTAGCTGGAGCCTTTGGGCGAGTCCATCAGCGACAGGGCGTCCCGTGCGGAGGAGCCAGGGTATTTACGTTGCTCTCGGGCGGGTAGATGATCTCATCGAAGGGGCCGTTGATGGCGCTGGGAAACTTGCTGAAGATGATGGGCTCTTGGGGAATGTCCACGTTCTGCTCCCGGCAGTGATCAGCGTAGTTCATCCCCACGCAGATCACCTTCCCCGGCTTGGTTATGGGGGCCAGGAGGGTCACCTGCGCACGAGGCAGGATGTGCTGGCCGGACTCCTGAGCCCTAGAGACACAGGAGGGAAGGGGCAGATGAAAGGGATGCTGAGCGAAAGGGGAGACTCTTCACTGGGGGAAGTGTGGGGCAGTGGTCAAAGCAAGGGACTGGGAGAACGGGATCCTCTGGGTTCTGCTTCCAGTTCTGGCATGGATTTCCTGTGTAGCTGCAAGTAAGTCCTTGCTCAGCCCCCTGCCTCAGTTTCCCACCTGTAAAATGGGGCTCTCACCTCCCTGTTGCACAGTCAGTGCCTTGAGATTCCTGCCCTGAGAATGAACATCGGCCCCAGTATGGGGCCAGGACTAGAACCACCCCTGCTTCCACACCTTTCCCAAGCAGCTCCCAACCCCCCGGCTAACTGCACCCCCTCGTGCCGATCCAAAGTCTCATGCGGAGCTCTAAAAGGGCTTTACAACGAGGTTTGTTATCCCCTCGTTTTCAGCCAAGGAAACTGCAGCAGGAGGCAGGGAAATGCCCTGCTCGCGCCCCTTTAATCAGTTAACCAACCAAATGGTAGTTTACATCCCTAGCGCAGGGCCATAGGTGCCAACTGTGCCGTGCTCTAGGGCTGGAGCACCCACAGGGGAAAAAACCCCAATGGGTTCTAAGCACCAAGCAGCAGCCACCAGATCAGCACCTCCCATCCTCCTCCCCAGCACCTCCTGACACCGTGATCAGCTGTTCTGTGGAGGTGCCTTGGGGGGGCATGGAGAGAAGCAAGGGCCGGGCATGCTTAGGGAAGGAGGCAGGGCCTCGGGGGGAATGTGTGGAGAGAGGGCGGGGCCCTGGGGATCTTGAGCGCGCAGGCACACACACACGCCTCTGCCTAGGGCTCTTGACCGCCCAGTGCTCTAGCCACTGAGCCATGCTGCCTGCCACCTGAGATTCCTGAAGACGAGGGTCTATAGAAGCCCTAAGGGTTCTAAGGCTTTAAGTGTAGCCTGCAGGGATCCCAGGCACGGGAGGTAGCATTACTGAGAGAATTTCCAAGGTATTTAGGCACTTCATGTTCACCAAAATCATTGGGAGGCAGGTGCCTAAATACCTTTGAGGATCTGGGCCTAACTCTAGCTCTTAATGCTGCACAGACAGGACAGATCCGCCAGCAAGCCTCAGGCCTCAAGGCAGGCTCATTCCCTGCCCCGCCCCCAGCATGGCTCCACTTCCCCTTTGGTTTTTGTTTGCGAAAGCCCTCACGGGCACAGCTGTTGGCTTTGACCCCCCCCCCATTCTGATGCCAGTCAAGAGTCCTGTGCCAGGTGGGGGAAGCCCACAAGGGTGCCAAGCGGCAGGGGAACCCAAGCACCAATGGACAAGAGGGGGCCAACAGCCCCCAGATGGGGAGCTTTTAGGACAGAAATGGCATCTGGCACCCCTCTCCCATCCCCGCTTACTTCCTCGCGATGGCCAGTGCTGCGTCCCCTCGCTCCAGGAACTCCCTCATCGTCTTGGGCAAGGAGGGGTCGAAAGCGTTTAAATCGATCACGTTGCCTCCATCCTTCTCCTCCAGCCCGATCCTGGGCCCAGCCGCGCCAGCTTGGAACTGGACCAGCCGCATCGTCCCAGCGAGAGGGGGCACGCCCCGGACTCTGTCCCGCCCCGAGGGGTGCAGTCGGGAGCCTCCCGCTCCGTCTCCCACCGGCGGGAAGGGCCCTTCGGAGCAGCCCCGGCACAGGACCCTGCGGGGGGGACAAGCGCAGCTCGGCACGCGGGCTGGGCGGCCAAAGTCCACAGGCTCCGCGGCGCGGCACGGCGGGGTCCGGCCAGAAGGGCTTGGTGGCCGGATGTGGCCCGCGGGCCGCTCGCTCCCCCCAGTGGCAGCCAGCCCCGGGGATCCCCCCCCATGGGGTGCGGGGGGGGGTCACGCCCAGGGCGCAAACCTGGCGCAGGCTGCGGCTGGATTCCCGGGGAGCCCCAGTGAACCCCACTGTGCCCGGGGGGGGCGGTTTAACGGGGTTCGGGGGGGGCAGAGCACCAGCCCCTCCCCCCGGGGGGCAGAGCACCAGCCCCTTACCTCCCCAGCCTCCCCGGGGCCGGGCTCCTCCCCCCTTACCTGCCCAGCGGCTCTGGCAGTCCCAGGGAGCTGCCGCTCCCACCTGGCGGCAGGGCGCTCGCCGCTGGCGTCACAAAGCGAGACACGCCCCCTACTCTGTGACATCATCACAGACGCCGGGCGAGGGGGGAGGGGCAAACACAACTGACCCCCCCCTTCCTCGCCCCGCCCCTTGCAACCGGCCGGCTGCACCCAATAGCCAATCAGAGAGCGGCTAGGGAGGGACTTCATGCGGCACTACCAATGCACTGCTAGCTATGAGCCCCGCCCACTCCGCTAGTTCCTCAGAGAGCGTGACTGGCTGTCACCATGGCACCAAGGCAAAGCGTGGGGCGAGTCCTGGCGGTTGCCATGGCGCTAGGGGCGCAAGGCGGGGCGGGCGGGGCGCTGGGGCGCAGTGCGGGGCAGGGCGGGGCGGGGCGCTGGGGGCGCAGTGCGGGGCAGGCTGGGGCGCTGGGGGCGCAGTGTGAGGCGGGGCGGGGCGCTGGGGGCGCAGTGCTGGGCAGTGTGGGGCGGGGCGCTGGGGTTGCAGTGCAGGGCGGGGCGCTGGGGGCGCAGTGCTGGGCAGGGCGGGGCGGGGCGCTGGGGTTGCAGGGCGGGGCGGGGCGCTGGGGGGCGCAGTGCGGGGCAGGCAGGGCGGGGCGCTGGGGTTGCAGTGGGGCGGGGCGGGGCGCTGGGGGCGCAGTGCAGGGCAGGCCAGGGCGCTGGGGTTGCAGGGCGGGCGGGGCAGGC
This sequence comes from Rafetus swinhoei, assembly GCA_019425775.1. Classification (NCBI taxonomy): domain Eukaryota; kingdom Metazoa; phylum Chordata; order Testudines; family Trionychidae; genus Rafetus; species Rafetus swinhoei. The sequence continues at coordinate 2,380,208 of JAFJHL010000226.1, forward strand.
TGGGGCGCAGTGCGGGCAGGCCGGGCGCTGGGGGCGCAGTGCTGGGCAGGGCGGGGCGGGCGCTGGGGTTGCAGTGAGGGCGGGCGCTGGGGCGCAGTGCGGGCAGGCCGGGGCGGGCGCTGGGGCGCAGGGGCGGGGCGCTGGGCGCAGTGTGCGGGCGGGCGCTGGGGTTGCAGTGCGGGGCAGGCGGGCGGGCGCTGGGGTTGCAGGGCGGGGCGGGCGCTGGGCGCAGTGTGGGGGCAGTGTGGGGCGGCGCTGGGGCAGTGCTGCAGGCGCGCTGCAGAAGGACTGTGGCTCCCTTGCCCAGCAGCCCCCATGGACCCCTCACTGGCAGTGCGGAGCCGCGCCCTGCGAGTGCCAACGGGCAGCAGCACCGGGGAGCCAGGGGGCTGCACCCTTTGGCCTGACATGACCCGGCCCTGCTCGTGGGGGTCGGCAGGAGGGGCTCAGTGTATGGTCCCTCATCAGGCCCCCCCATGGACCGTCACAGCAGCCCCCTTGGGAGCCCACTGGCCCCCTGCGCCTCTCCCCAAGGCCTGTGACTCCATGCCATGCCCTGAGCAGAGCCTGCTAGCCTTCTGCACCCCCCTCATTCCTGTAGGGCTGGAGAGAGTGAAGCCTCCCCCCACTGTGCCCTAGGGAAACTTCCTATTACGGCCCCCCCCTCCCCCGGTACTTGCCTCAGTCCCCAGCCCTGGCTACCCTCCTGCTATCAACCACCTCCCCCTTTTCCAGCACAATAGGAGGCTCAGAAACCAGCAGCACCAGTACTTGTGCTATATCTATTAAGCCATGTTTCATGGCAGGGAAGGCTTCAGCTACAGACCAGCTGGGATCTGCTGCTGGCAAGGGAAGCAAACCAGAGAGAGCCTCTTATTTTTTTTCCGAAGTTTATTTTAGTAAAATATACAGTGACTGACTATCGAGTAGTTACAGAGAACAGGAGCCGACGACTGTCTCCCCAAGTTGTGCTGTGAGTGTGGGCGGGAGATACCGGGCACTGGAGTAAAGGCTACTGCTAGTGAGACATGCGGCCATTCCTTATATTGTACATATGTCAGGATGTATCAAGTGCAAACTCGCAGCCTCTGGAGAGGGTTTAGGGGAGAGGCAAGGGAGAGAGGGCCGGGATTCTTGGCAGTGGGAGACAGAAACAGACTGCTCTGGGCCTGGGGCAGAGAGAGAGAGAGAAATGGCCTTTGGGCTCTGAGAGGAAGGTGAGGACTGAGTTTGGGTGGTTAAAACTCTGGATCCTGGGGCTCGTTCAGCTCTGGGAAGTGGGTCTGGAGGACTTGGGGAAGGGGGGTAAAGGTGGATCTGGTTTTATCCGAGGGGAAGGCCTGTGAGAAAGAGGCAGAACCTGCACTAGCTTAAGCATCAGTGACAACTTCTGCCAGGATACGTCTCTTCCCCAAAACGTGTTTGGGAGACCCCCCACTGCAGACCCAGGGACTGTTGCTCAGGCTTGGCACTCTTCTAAGCTTCCCCAATGAGATGGGAGCATTCAATAACCAGACCCATCCAAGATTACTAAAGGAACTGAAAAGGGAACCTCCCCAGGGCAACACACCTAGGGAATTTCGGTTGGCACGGAGACAGCTCTGTGGCTCTGACATGGCCAACAGGAAATCCTGGTGAGACGCTGCATCCGGCTACTTAGCAAGTTCCTCCTTTGAGACTGTGCGGACTCATCCCTGGCTTGGATCTCGGGGCTGACTCCCCTCTCGGTGGCAGAGCTGCCTCCCACCTCCCACCGATCCTGTGACTTGCCCAGCCCTACACGCGCTGATTTCCAGCTGGCTTTTCCAACTCTCTAGCTTCTTTCAAGGGCGGGTTGCCCAGTGGCTGGCCTCATCTCAGCTGCAGCAATGCCTAAAAATAGTCACGTGTTAAAAACAAAAGCAGCCCCTCAAACCAAGCCTTGTAAAAGTCCCCAGTGGATGGGTGATATTTCACGCCCTGTTTGACTGATGCCTTTTGACTGCAGCCTCGAGTGCTGGGCATATTCATAAGTCCCTGCAGTGGTGAAGCGAGGCGAGGCGAGGCAGTTGCCCCTGGGCGCCATGGTGGGGGGGTGCCAATTTAGCTGCTGGGCCACTTGCTCCCTGCAGAAAAGCTGCCGAGGCAGGGCCGGGCGGCGGGAGCGGGCACTTCAAAGACCTGCCCGGGAACCCTGGCTCGGGAGCCGCTGCCTCCCCCACTGCGCAGTTTGGCACTCAGACTGGACAGGACTGAGGGCGGGAGCCGGCGGAGCAGAGGCCGGATCCCACCCCCTGCCTGGGTTCCAAGGGGTGGAGGGCAGGGCAGGGGCTGGCCGGCTGCTGCCCCACACGACGCCGGCGGCGCCCCCGGCGAGTTCCCCCTGCCCCTCTGTCAGGCCCCCTGGCACTAGTTCCTCTGGGACCCAGAGCCCCTGCCAGTCTGCAGCCGAGCGGAGCAGGGGCAGAGCCCCTCCGTGTGCCCAAGTGCTCCTCTCCTTTCCCACAGGTGGCTCCGAGTTGCCATGGGCATGGGGACCGTGTAAGTGCTGCTGCTCCTGGGACTGCTGCCCTGGGGCCCTGGCGGTGAGGGCAGGAAGAACTGGAGGCGACGGGGGCTGCAGCCCACGTCTGTGGTGGCAACCCGGGAGCGGAGCGAGGCGACCGGGCAGCCCGTGGAGAGTTTCCCACTGGACTTCACTGTGGAAGACAACATGATAGGGAGGCGCAAATGTTGCCTTTGCCCCGGGCGCATAACGGTCTCGCTATGCCACTGAGTCGCTGCCCATCAGCTGCAGTGCCACACGAGGTGGGCGAGGTAACATCTGTGACTGCACCCACTTCTGTTGGTGGAGAGGACACGCATGAGCCACACGGAGCTCGTCCTCCGATTCGGGCACCTCCCAAGCTTGCCCTCTCGTCAACAGAAGCGGGACGTCTGGCAGATAGTGCCCCTCTCACATACTCCAGGACCCACACGGTTACCACAGCTCTGCCCATCCCACAGAAGAGCAGGGTCCCAGTGTAACCCTCACTCCAGCCAACAGAGACTGGAGCCAGGCTCAAGCCAAAGCTATGGAAAATCTCAGCCTCAGAACATAGCAGTGAGGACCCGGCTCCACATCCCATCGGGAAGGGCTGGGGGATTTGTGCTTGTACATCTTCAGAAAACTCAAATCCTGTTTCTGAGGCAGAGAGCCCCAGTTCCAGTCTCCTGAGCGAAGAGACCTTCCCCTGTCCCGCTGCAGGCGGAGGGACATCCATTCTCCATGCAACCAGGGAGGTGTGCTAGCTTTTCCCTTTGCTTCCCTTCTCTGGGCAAGCGCCCAAGGAAAGTCCCACCCACGGCACTCTACACACCACCCGCCTTTGAATGGACGCTCTTGTGCTTTCGAACGGAAGTCCTGGAGATGATTCCCAACAGCCAGGAAGGGCGTCTCTTCAGATGCCCGCAAACCAACCTCGCGCCACAGAGAGACATTCAGGCTCCAGGGTCTCGGCGCAGGCGTGAAAACAGATGGAGTTCAGTCACAGTCACGTAGCGCAGTGGGGTGGGAAGTGACTGGAGCTACGCCAAATCGCGCCAGCTGTGGACCTCGCTGGGAATTGCCCCTTGGGCAAGTCACTGCCTGCTCTGTGCCTCGGTTTCCCTTCCCCACCCCTCACATAGATACTGCACCTCCCGTTTCCGATGGGATCCAGTAACTGCCCCATTTCCAGGTGCCCAGTTGGCGGTAGTGAGAAGAACTCCACCATCCACATGCCAACGGCCTTTCCATCCATCCGCCACGGGAGACGTGCTGAGCTAATCCACAAGGCTGGTCTCTTTCCCACAGGTAGAATGTGATGCTGTGCAGCATATCCTAGGGGAGAGCTATCCAATCGCTCTGCTAGGTCAGACAAACCCACGAAGCCCCATCTCTCTCTGTCTCCTCTTGCCCTTCAAGTGAGAATCCGGTCAGTGTCGGGAGCAAACACCATCACCTCCTCTTTTCCTTTGTTTTGATTGGTGGGGTTTGTTTTGTTTTGAAATATAAAAAGAGTTTGTTTTGCTTCTCAGTGTGTGTGCTTCACGAGAGAGACAGACAGGCGCGTCCGTCTGCGAGCAGGCCAGGAGGCAGCCATGCTGGGAGCGACGCGGTCACGTTCTAGATCACATTCTCGAACAGCTGCATGGAGCTCATGATGTTCTCGTCCTGGACGGGAAGGGGAGAGAGAAGCCAGAGCAGTGGTTGAGCAGCAACACGGCAACTGGGTGGTTCAGTGAATGGGAGACGGGAAATTTGGCTGCTAGGCTCAGCCCTGGCACTGACCTGCTGTGGCACCTTGGGCAAGTTACTGCCTGCTCCGTGCCTCAGTTTCCTTCCCCACCCTTTGTGCTGACTAGATTGTAAACCTTCTGGGGCAGGGACTAACACATCTGTGCCTACCAATGGGAAACTGCTTGGCTGGGGCCCTTTGATCCCTATGGTAGTAATAACAGTATGTGACAGAGGGGTGGCACAAAGGCTGGCAGTTGGGCTAACTGGAGCTGGGTGAACCTGGGGAAGTCACGTCCTCTCTCTTGCTGATTTTCCCTGTAGGGCTAATAGGACTGACCTGCTTTGGATAGTGCTCGGAAGGTCTACAAATGACATTAGCTAGGTATCGTTTCTGAGCCAATGTGTCTCATTTAGCCCTGTTCACGTGCCTGCCCCTGCATGTGTGCTCCATGAAGGCGGGGCTGGGATCCCGTCTCCCTGCGACAGCTCCAGCCCTTCTCCGCTCATGCAGTATGTCCCGCCACACCACACAGAATCCCCCAGCCCATATTACGCAACTGGAGAGGCTCTGGCGTGTTCTCAGGTGGGATCTGGGGGAAGCTGCCATCAAAAGGGGCTGGAATTTGGTCCGGGTCCTGGCTGGAGGATGCACTAGGCCAGGGGTTCCCAACCTGGGGTACGCGTACCCCCAGACTTCACCCAGGGGGTACGAGAAGCTTGTCAAGGAGGTATGGGGAATATTTGGCAAATAACTACATTGTCCTAATTGAAATATTCCAAAAGTAGTAGTGTTAGTGAAAAAAATTGTGGATTCTAGAGTCTAGAATTTATTTCCTTTCATATTGAATAGGGGATACGGGAAGGTTTACTAAAAGCCAAGGGGGTACGGGGACCGAAAAAGGTTGGGAACCCCTGCACTAGTCAAATCTTCAAGATGGACGCTAAGAAAGCAAGGTGGGTAAGATGGACTGAATCGAGCAGAGGGGCCAGGGATGTGGTCAGGAGGAGGAGGAGGCATTTGCAGGGTCGGGAGGTGATGGAGAATCCACAGCAGCTCCCCACTCACCTTTTGACAGGTCTCTAAAAACTCCTCAATCGTCACCACGCCATCCCGATTTCTGTCCATTTTCTGAAACAGAAAGCGACACTCAGCAGGAACGGGCACGGAGATCCTGGCGCACCAGTGCCTCCGTGCAGTGCCGTGGTCCCCGCCCGCGCCCACACTGCACCCGGCTGTACCCTAGCGTCTACCTGTCCGCAATCCTGGCAGGCCTGGATGCCCCGGAATGGTCTCTCTCTGCCTGCATTCTGCCCTGCGGCTGGGATCCCCCATGGGACATGCCTGTCTTCCTGCCTGCCAGCCCAGGCCTACAGGCTGTAATGGAGCAGTCCCCTGGGACCAGAGTGTGTCTGTGGCTTGTAACCCAACCTCGGTGAATCCGCACCAAGAGTCCCGGACGGAGCCCCTGCCTCCACGGCTGCCAGGGGCTGCCGTGCACAATTTCCAGCCGAGACTGCAAGCCCGCCCCTGCCATCTGCCTCCTGCCTGCGGCCATGTGGGAATCTGCCGCGGGTGTGTCCCCATTTTCCACCCCTTTCCATCCCAGTGCAATGCCACTCACTGCGGAGATGGCAGGCTAAGCATAGGCGTTAACCAGGCTAAGCACAGACCCGGGCCAGACCCGCTGCACCCAGGTTTTTGGAGGTAGCTTCCTGCCTGCCTTCCTGGCTAACACAGACTCCACAGGTCTGTTGTTCCAATCCCACTGCCCTGGCTAGCACAGGAAGCTCCCGGCTCCTCCTGCCAGACGCCGGTGAGCTGCTTACCTGGAAGAACTTCTCCACGTGCTCTACTGGGGCATCGTCCCTGACGATCGGGTACGTGTAGCGGCCCATCATGTCGTAGATGGACTTCATGATCGCCAGCATCTCCTGGCAGAGAGAGAGGCACTCAGCACAGGGAGGCAGCCCAAACAGAGCCCTCCGCCCTTCTCGGCCAGGGGCAGGTCGACAGCAGGGCCAACGGAAAATCATGAGGGCGACACAATGGGTGGCGCTGATGTTTCCAGGTAGACCCTATGAGCCGGGGGACTTTATATCCCAGCCACAGTCTCACACTGCCCCATTGCCAGGTGGCAGTATGGCCTAGTGGACAGAGCCCTGGATTCAGGAGACCTGGGTTTAATTCCCACCTCTGCCACTGGCCTGCTGGGTGACCTTGGGCAAGTCATGTTGCTGCTCTGTGCCTCAGTTTTCCCCATCTGTAAAATGGGGAGAACATTGCTGCTCTCCTTTGCAAGAGCCTTTGACATCTACTGAGGAGAAGTGCTCGTTAACAGCCAGCTATTCTTCTGTGCCATGACTCTGGTGAGCTAAGCTGGGCCGGACTGGGTTTGTGTTTACATGGGAGACCTTCAGGGAGCACTGCGGGGCTGCAGGAAGCGATGAGGAGGATCGAGTAGAGGGTATGTGGGCTGCGGATCCCCTGGCAACACTAGGGACACCGCAGGTGGGGTCTGCACACGGGAAGGGTGCAGCAGAGAGCTAGCTTCTGGCAGTGCATCGAGACCCCCAAAACCAAGCTCCTGACCACTTGTGGTTATTAGTAACCCTGGGACACTTCTTCCCAAAGCAGGAGTGCTCACCGCTGGGCCAGACTGGAAGCCAGCTCCTTCACTGAGCTAACCCCGCCGTCTCCTGCCTGCCGGGCAGCGCTGTGTCCTCCTGACGCCTCTGCAGATGCGGCCAGACCAGTCTTTGCCTTCTACGTCTACAGTCCTGAAGCAGGGGAGGCCATGTGTACATGGGGGACCGTCTCCTGCTTTGTGGGGCCTGTGGCCTCAGGCCCGTCCTCAGGGACGTCCGGTGACTTAGGCCAGGGCGGGCGTTGCCTTCCCAAACCGCCAGCCTGGCCCTGCCCACGCTCCGCCCCCAGAGCGCCTACCGTGGGAGTTCTGGGGGTGGAGTGTTGCTGCCCCCAGTGCCTGCCCTCCTGGTGCTCCTGGCTGGGGAGGCTAGAACCAGGCGACTGCCTCCTCTCCCCTAGTGCTCCAGGAGCTGCATTGCATGCACGCCCCCCTTCCCTCTCCTCCTCGGCCCACTGCCCCCAATGCTCCAGGGAGGCTGGGGAGCACTGAGCGCACTGCTCCACCTCGTCCCCTCCCTGGGGCAGGGCCTCAGCAGAGGGGTCAGGGCTGTAGGTGGGTCTGGGGCCTGCCTCCCCCAGCCCCAGCTGTACCAAATGCCCATGCCCATCCTCTCCTATGGGAGCTGAGAACACGCCCAAGGGGCAGAATTTTGGCAGCGATCGTCCGGGATTGCAAATGTGGCCCTGCTCATAGAATCACAGAGCTGGAAGAGACCTCAGGAGTCATCAAGTCCACCCCTGCCCAAGACAGGACCAATCCCAACTCAATCAACCCAGCCAGGGCTTTGTCAAGCCGGGACTGAAAAACCTCTAGGGATGGAGATTCCACCCCCTCCCTAGGGAACCCAGCCCAGCGCTTCCCCTCCCGCCTAGGGAAAGAGTTTTTCCTAATATCCAACCTAGACCTCCCGCACTGCAACTTGAGCCCATTGCTCCTTGTTCTGCCATCCGTCACTACTGAGAACAGCCTCTCCCCAGCCTCTTTGGAACCCCCTTCAGGAAGTTGCAGGCTGCTCTCAAATCCCCTCACTCTTCTCTTCTGCAGTGAGCTGCTACGGCACCCCGGGTGACAACCAGGGACCAGACCCTTCTGGAAGCTGGCTCAACGCCGGGGTGAACCACAGTGGCAAAGCGCCTCGCCGCACAAACCACGAGGGAGCGGAGCATCGGCAGGGCCAACGCCAGGGCGGGCAGTGGGCTCCAGGCGCACCACGGCAGACCAGTGCTCCTCAGCCACGTGGGGAGGCGGGGCCAGTGGGGCGGGGAGGAGGCGCCCCCCGGAGGCTCACAGCGGGACTAGCCAGCACGGGAAGCTACAGAGTCCTGCCACGTCTCGGCCATCTTGTCACACGGGACCAAGGCGTGGACCCAGCGAGGTCAGCGGGCGTTTAGCCGTTGTCTCCGCTGGGGCCAGGAGGTGACCTGCCCGAAGTGAGACCTGCCCAGGTTTAATGAGCAAACCAGGTACGTGGCCTGCACCCCCCAAGAAAGCCACGTTTGCCCGAAGTTTCTCCCAGCCTCAGCCGTACGGTTGTGGCTTGGCCTGGTGAGTTGTTGTCCTTCTAGCCCAAGGCAGCTAACAAGGGCTCACTCCCTGACCAACGGGGTGGGGGCAAAGTTAGGGTTTAATGGGCGCATGGAGAGAGGCCACGGAGGTGGCTGGGTTGGACCAGAGTTCTCACACAAACCAGCTGGAACAAAGCACCCAAACGACCAGCCCTTTGCAACCTCGGGTGCCTAAAAGGAGGCACCGGGAGGTGGCCTGATTCCTCTTCAGAGGCACTGAGAGGCCATCGCTTCCATCGACAGCCCAGGCCAGCCCAGGACACAGCCCAAATTCAACCCAGGACACAGCTCCAAAAAGCCCAACGCTGGGCCTCCCATTCTGAAAATGTCGGTCTAAACCCGGAGTGGAGTCCTGCACTGTTAGACAGTCCCTGGAGACCTAAACCTGCCCCCTTACGCCCACCTCATTCGCGGGCGGTGGCGGGGGGTCCCTTCTAACCCAGTTGTGTTCCTAGAACCTTCTATATGACTCTGAATCCAATCCACACCCCCCCTCAGGGCTTCCATTACTCCTCACCCAAGCTCTGAGCTACTTCCCGCTCCCCCAGGCTCCAGCTGTGAGGCACCATCACACAGCAGGCCTGCCTGCCCGTCGCCAAGCCACTCACACTTGGTGGGGTCTCTGACTTTCCACTCCCCAGGGCTTCAGCCTCTAGCACAGAAAAACACACTCCTGCTCCCACCGCTTTTGGGGCTCCCCTCCCTGACCGCGCCCCTCCATCGACATGGGCCCCACGCCCACGGCTGTGGGCTGCCGGGCTTTCATGTAGTCCCACCTCCGGAGGCCCCTGTCTCTGCTCCGGCCCATTCGGGGCCCCCACAGATGCCCATGTCTGCTTCCAAACCTCACGCATGCCCAGTCCCCCTCAGCCTAGCTGCAGGTACCTCCTTGGTGATGTAGCCGTCCTTGTTAATATCATAGAGGTTAAAAGCCCAGTTTAACTTTTCGTGCACGGTCCCACGCAGCAAGACAGAGAGGCCGACGACGAAATCCTGGAATAGAGAAGGAAGCAGAGACTTAGCAGGACGGGTAAACAACTCAGCAGATGGGCAACTGCTAACAAGCAGCAGGCAGACCCCAATGCCTCCTTCCACACACGCCCTGGGGAAAAGAACCACTCTGCAGCAGGGCCTGGGAATTGCTTTTTAAAAGGGGCGGCTTTTGACCCTTCAGAGGGTGAAACAGAAATGTTATCCACCATGAAACTCTGGTAGCCTGTCTATCGATCCTGTTTCTCTTCTCTGCCGGGTCTATTTTTAGTTGACTCGCTGCCCACCTAAGCCCGAGTGCCCCTCGCTGACCATAATCATACAAAAAAACCCTCTTTAGTTCTCTGCTGCTCACCGTGCCTGGCACTGAGCGCAAAAAAGCAAACGGAAATCATTAACTGCCCCTTCCCAGTGCAGAAATGAAATCAAAGGCATTTTGGTGGCTGGCTGAGAAAGGTGTGTTACATCCATTTACTAAACAGAAGAATGATTTTATACACTCTCACCCTCGTAGGAGAGCGAGCTTACATTATGGATAGCGTCTTTATTTAAAAACAATCCCATAGCTCTTTGCAAGTTTGACTAACTGGACCATATGTACACGTTGAACCTCTCCAGTCCGGAAACATCTGTCATCCGGCATGAGTTTAGTTAGCCGCAGGTCCCGGGGGTGGCCAAGTTTCCCGCCGTCCCTTAACGTTTGTTTACAGTCCCAGCTCTCAGTGTTCTGTGCTGTTATTTAGCTCTAATTTACCCGGAAAAGTCCCGAGAGCCCAGCAAGCCGTGGCAGTTTGGTAATGCTGCTAGACAATATCGACCTCCCGTGGTCTGGAAAATTCTCTCGTTTGGAACCGGTCCGGTTCCGAGGGTGCCGGACTAGAGAGGTTCAAGCTAGGGATGCAATGGTGGAGTCGATTAACCAATAAGCAAACGCTTATAGGTTAATGCTATAGACGACACACATTCTCCCCGCTACTTGCCAGTACATTTTTTAGGCTGGCCAGCAGCCCGGCTCAGTCCTGGCTTGAAATGGGTCTGGGACCTACCCCTGCTGCGGCTCTGCGTTTAAAGTGTATTAGGAGCCGGGTGTGCAGGCAGCCCGGCTCAGTTCTGGCTCGCGCCGGATCCGGGAGCTCAGCTCCCCCCTAGACAGGGCCTGCTGCTGCCACCCCGCACTGATGCCTCTTTATCACAGGTAGCAGCACAGGGTGACAAGCAGCCGGTCCGCGAGGGGAGCTGGGTTTTAAACTGGCTCCTCCCATGGACCTGTTTCTGCCTGGCACCCTGCACTGCTGCCTCGGATACAGAGGCAGCACGGAGTGGCAGGGGCTCCTTGGGGGTGGGGCCAGAGTGCACTGGCTGCTGGCCCCACCCACAGGGACTGTAGAATAGTCAAGTAACCGATAAGCATTCTCGAGGTTACTCGACTATTCAATGAACCGATATTTAACATCCCTGGTTCAAACCTGTCTATATATGTGGGAGGGCAGGAGCAAGGCAAGGAGGCAGCAGCCCCTGCCCCCACACACACACTGGCAGCAGTGTGAAGCAGAGTGACGGGGCTCCAGCCCCTGGGGGGAGGGGTTGGGGGTGCCGCCCCCTACACAGCTGCATAGGGCACCACGGAATTTGGGACGATTTGCTGCCCCACGTTTTGCGGTGCCCTGCCTGGCCGCGCACTTTGCGTACTGGTAGGGAGTGGATGGCACGCTCCATCAATACACACACCAACTACCCCCACCGGGGAACGAGTTCCAGGCTCCCAAGGGGCAGTAGGCACCGAAAGACCTCTGAGCGGGTGGGCTGCATCGCGGGGTTCCTAAACCCCTTAGGGGAAAGCCTGGCTCTTTGAAAGCGAGAGCTGGGACGTTACCTCGAAGGAGATGGCCCCATTCCGGTCCACATCAAAGGCGTTGAACAAGAAGTGGGCGTACATGCTGGCGTCTGGGGGAGGAGAAACGAGAGGCCCAGTGAAAGCGCTGGCACTTTTCTCCCCTCCCCCACCAGTCCTGACCCTACTAATCCGAGCACCTCCCGCTCCAGAAACACATCGGCCCTCACCCTGCGAGGCTGGGCTGGCCTGGTCGCCCCAAGGCCCCGAGTCTGAGGCAGAGCAGGGACTCAAAGCCAGGTCACCCCTTGCCTAGGCTAGGGCCCTAACCATTGTACCCTCCTGCCTCTTCGCTGCTGCGGGGTGGGGAGCCCCCGGGGGAGAAGGAGTCTCACAGCACCGGGAGGGGGCCCGAGGTGCTTACGTCCCCCCATCCCAGCGCGGACTGAGGCAGGTTACTAGGATACCACTGACTTAGCCAGCGTTGGGAAACGGCTTGTCAAGCTACAGCCCTGCCCGGCATTCTCCAAGGGAACCGCACCTGGCCCAGCAGGCCCGACGGGGGCTTCCAGACGCTGTAAACACCAGGGCGTTACCCCACCGGGCTGCCTGGTCCCCTGCTCAGCCAGGCCAGGGGCCTGCTCGTGCTGCGGATATTGCCCGGCACAGGGGCCTGGGGCCTGGCCTCAGCTGAGGAACTAGGGGATCGTCGCAGCGGAGTCTCCTCGGACAGGGAGTCAGCAGCCTGGGATCAAGGCTCTGGGCGGGGAGAGTCTCTCCGCCTCGCTAGATCATTGAACCCTCCCCTGCGCTGGGTCGGGCTCGGGAAGGGGTGCCAAACTCACCTCCCTGAGGGAAGAACTGAGCATAAATCAGCTTGAAGGTGTCCTCGTCCACCAGGCCGCTGGGGCATTCCTATGGAGGGAAGTCATGGCCAGGAGGTGAGCCCCCAGCTGGTCTGAGCGCCAGCCTCCCCACAGAGCAGGCAATGCTCCCGGTGGGCCCTGCCCCTTGGCTCTGCCTTGCAATGCATCCCGGACCACCTGTGGAACTCCTTGCCAGAGGATGTTGTAACCTATAGGACTCCTTGCCAGAGGATGTTGTAACCTATGGAACTCCTTGCCAGAGGATGTTGTAACCTGTGGAACTCCTTGCCAGAGGATGTTGTAACCTGTGGGACTCCTTGCCAGAGGATGCTGTAACCTATGGAACTCCTTGCCAGAGGATGTTGTAACCTGTGGGACTCCTTGCCATAGGATGTTGTGAAGACTTTAACAGGGTTCAAAAAAGAGCGAGATACATTCATAGAGGACAGGTCCATCAATGGGTATTAGCCAGGCTGGGCAGGGAGGGTGTCCCTAGCCTCTGTTTGCCGGAAGCTGGGAATGGGCGATAGGGGAGGGATCACTGGATGGTTCCCTGTTCTGTTCGCTCCCTCTGGGGCACCTGGCATTGGCCACTGTCGGCAGCCAGGACAATGGGCTGGATGGACCTTTGGCCTGACCCACTATGGCCGTTCCTATGTTCCTCCCAAGGTCCATCCTCCGAGGGCATCTCTCACAGACTGGCCTCTGCTCTTACGCTCCCTCCTCGAACCCGGACCCCGGTACGCCTTGGAGTTCATGGCCTCCTCCCTCCCCAGTGCGACGCCTCTCCCTGCAGTACGCCCGCCCCGCCCCATGGGGACAGGCGTCTCAGTGTGTTGCTTCACGCACAGCTGGAAGGCGCTCGGGAACGACCATGATGAGGAGAAACCGAATCCCCAGTTGAGCGCACGCACGCGCTGTGGCTCGGGTTTGTAATAAGCTTCCTCCCCATCCATTCTGCCCCCCGCCTGCATCCCCAGGGTGTGTCTCCACCGCAGGCAGATGTAAAGAGCAGACGGCCCCACCCTAGCGTCCAGCCAGCAGACAGAGCCAGCAGAGGCCACGAGGCCCAGCTGTTCCCAGGGATCGTTCCTCTGGGGTAGGCCTCCCTAGACACTCACGTTCTTGAAGCCCCGGTACAGCGACTGCAGCTCCTTCTTGGTGAACTTGGTCAGTGCTTGCAGCTGGTCGAGCCCTTCTGGCTGGTGCCGAACAGATGAAAGTTCAAGGTCGCTGTCGCTGCTGTCTGGAATGACACAGGACAAACCCGGTGAGCGAGCGGAAGGTGCACGCTATCCACCTTTCATTCCGCCTATCTGAGGGAGCAATTCAATACCCATTTGTTTAGTGAGAGCTGAAGCTATGGGAGTCACTGCCCAAGGCACTGGGTTGCACTGGAAGGCCTGAGCAAGAACTAATTTTGAGAGAATAAAAGGGGTATCCCTGGGGACTCATTGCAAACCGGCGGCTGGGGCATTGGTTTGGTTGCAGCTCTGTGTGCTTATGCCTGTAAGGAACCACACAGCAGGGAGAAAGCCAGCAAGAAAGGCACTGGCCCCAGAGAAAACGGAGAGCGAGTTTCTTCTGGGCAGGGAGCTGGCTGGTAAGGCAGGCTTGGAGACGGTGAGCAAGCAAACTGCCGGCTGCTACTTGTGGCTACTGCGCTCAGGGATACAGGACTTCATGTTCACGGCTTGTAAATAAACAGGTTTGCACCAAAGAAATACCTGACTCCACCACCCATTTCTCTTCCTAATGGGAACAGCCCACTGAGGCTGCAAATACCGACTCAGGGCCACGTTCCGAGTGATCTCAGGCCAAAGGACACCACCACACAGACCCGCTGTGCACAGGAGTTGTAGACCCGCCCGTCCAGGGGCTCCGGAAAAGCACCCCATAGTGAGGGGTAAGCATCCACGCTGCCACTTTGGGCGGCTGGACGGCCTCCCCAGCCCAGAAAGGATTCAACACCCAGACAAGGCTTCCTGCAGGCCCTTCCTTCAGGGCACCATTTATGAATTCAAACAGAATCACTGCAGATGCAGCTCGGTCCAAAACCCATAAGCCTAGCTCCCTAGCCTTCTGCAGTGATGGAGAAACCCCTCCTTTAGCCACAGGCTGCATCTCCACTGGGGGGTGATGCCGGCACAGTTACGGCACCGTAGGGTGGAGATCAGCCTGGAGAGAGAGCGGGAAGCAGCCCCAGACCGAGAGCGCTCGCATCGTGGCCCTGAGAACAATCACAGGAAGAGCTTTTGGGGCACAGTGTTGGCTGGAAAGGCAGGCTGGGGACTGCACCCTAAGGAGCTGCCTGCTGTGATGTGACTGGTGCCGCGTTCGGAGACACAGACGTGAGCCCGTTGCTTGTAAATAAGCGAGACCTCGTCACAGAAGGAATCAGACTTCGTCAGTTTCAACTCCTCCCTAGAGCACCCTGCAGGGCCCTGAGAGCGGACAAGGCGCTTGGGTGCCACGGGGATCAAGCCACAGCTGCGACGGGATCCCCTGCAGCAAATCCCCCTAAAGGCTCTGCAGGACTCGCACGCCCCAGTGCCTTCCGTGTCCCAGCACAACTGTTAGTTCGGTCCTTCCCACACAACTGCCCTTGCCCCAGGGAGAACCATGAGACTTCTAGCCAGGATGGATCAGAACCCAGGATCAGGCCCCATTGGGCTGCGGCCAGCAGCTTCAGAGGAGTCGCAAGAACCTCTGGCACACAGGAAAGTCACTTCCGGACCCCACCGTGACGTGGTGGGGCGCTTCTCTGCCTCCCTTCGTGTAAGGCCGCTGAAAGGAGCCATTAAGACACCAATGTCGGCACGTAGGCACCTAACTCTGCTTTCTTTCTGTGGCATAGTGGGGGGCTGTCTGCTCTGTAACCCGGGGTCCCCCTGCGCTGTGAGGTGTGATTCCCACTGACTCACCCACATGTTGTGATGTAGTGTCAGTACCTTGCTGGTTGCTGTGCTTCGGTTGTGGGCTGTGGATGACCCCTACTGGCCTCTGCCTGTGAGCACTGCCCAGCAGGTGGGCTGCTTAAGTCACGTAGACAAAGGCCCAACTGGTCAGACGAGTTGGGGCAGCGAGAGAACTAGGGAAGTGAGTGTTCGGGAGAAGGGTCGGTCTTGGGCTGGAACCATGAAGGAACCAGTCTAAGGAGAGGGCTGGAAACGAGGAGCCCAGGGACCCCATCTCAAGGTCCCTGAGGCATCCTGGCCCAGACTCCTGTAGACACATCACGTCGATGCTGTGCTGTATCCTGGAGAAGCAATAAAACCCCTCTCTTCTACCGGCTGGTGGAGTCTGTTCTTGCTGCTAGGGGGGTGCAGTGTTGGGGGAACCCCGACTCGTCATCACACTTTCAAGGATCTGGGACGGAGCTCCTTTATGGAACCAGGGGGCTGAAAGCAGCAGCCTCCACCCAAAACCCAGGCACATGGGAGGCTGCTCAAGAACTTGGGAGCGTTTGGTGAAGGAGCCTGGATCGGATTGTTGTGAGCAGAGGGCTGTGCAGGCGAGAGAGGGAAGGAGAAAACAGACTCCAGAGGGATACAGAGAACCGAGGGCACAGCCTGGAGAATGCCGTTCTAAAACGGGAGCATTTGGGCAGAGGGCTGGCTGGAAGAGGCTTGGAACTGTGAGCAAGGAACCTATCTCCACTCGGATTCCTGCTGAGCTCCAGGACACAGAACTTGGGACTTTCCTTGTAAATAATTGAGTTTGAAAGAGGGTGGGAAGGAGTTGACAGCCTTTCCAAAAACGCGAATTTGGAGGCCTGTCGTGCCCAGAAAATAGCGCTGCTCTTGGTGACTTATGGAAGGGTTACAGCATCTTTGGAAACCAGAATGCACAGGGAGTTTCTGGAAATATAGAAGGGTATATCCTGGAAAAACTCTGCCACGTCCAAGTAACGCATCTGCTCTTCTGAAATTTTTTTCAGAAGAGCAGACGAATTTTTTTAGCATCCCTGTAAACCTCGTTTTATGAGAAAGAAGGGATGTTCCGAAAAAGGAGGGTTTTTGGACGTTTGGCCCAGTGTAGACAGGCCAAATGTCGGGAAAGCCTCTTCCGAAAAAAAAGCAGGAAAAGATATGCAAATTGCGATTCGCATTTTGCGTATCTTTTTCCAAAAAAAACGTGCAGTGTAACATAGCCAAAGAGTGATATTTCACCATTTCTGGGGAAGAATGGGGGGGGGCTGCTTGCAGCCAAGAGACCCCAAAACCAGAGAATAATTAGCCAAATTGCCACATACTTGCTCAAGATAAAAAGCCTCCCCCCTCCGCAGCAACTCCTTAAAGTCCTAGGCAGAAGCGACCGGGTTGAAAGACATGAAGGAGGCTGTAGGGGTTAGCATGCAGACATCTTCACGTCTGCTGCCAAACGAGCTGGACTTTTAGAAGTCTGCAAGGGCACTTTGCTACCTCTTGAGCTGAATTGGCTGGGCTGGATGGCGTTGCAAAGGCTGCGGGAACTTGGATGCAGTTCTGTCAAGCAGAGCAAAGTATGCTAATGAACACAGCTGGCATCTGGACCAGACTATAATTGACGTTTTGACAGAGAACAAGAGCTTCACCCAGCACTAGTGGCTTTTCCACAATCATTTTATTTTTAAAAGTATGGAAATTCCAGGCAAATCACCTTGTTGAGATGAAGTTACTACCAACTCCTGTCGTTCTCGTAAGGGGGAAAACAAGACTTAGAATTGCTGCACTCACAAATGTTTGAGCTGAGATAAGGTTGACTTGCAGAGTCCTGGTCCCATACATGTAACTGACATTGCATCTACCCCCATTCTATGCCACTACACAACTGGCTCCGCACAACCTCCTGGTGTCATTTTCAACCAGAACCCTCCCCTTCTTCAGCCACCAACATGCTGAAAATGAGAAACAAAGACGCCTGCTCTCTCATTTCTCATACACATTCCAGAACAATATGATTTTTCTGTCCATTCATCTGTCCACCTCGCACACACCCGTCTGTCCATTCATTTGTCCACCCTGCATACACCCGTCTGTCCATTCATTCGTCCACCCCGCACACACCTATCCATTCATGCATGCACCTGGCACACACCCATCTATCCATTCATCCGTCCACCCTGCACACACCCATCTATCCATTCATCTTTCCACCCTGCACACACCCGTCTGTCCATTCATCCACCCACCCCCGTCTGTCCATTCATCCATCCACCCCGCACACACCGGTCTGTTCATTCATCCATCCACCTCGCACACACCCGTCTATCCATTCATCTGTCCACCCGGCACACACCTATCCATTCATGCATGCACTCGGCCCACACCCATCTATCCATTCATCCATCCACCCTGCACACACCCGTCTGTCCATTCATCCATCCACCCTGCACACACCCATCTATCCATTCATCCATCCACCCCGCACACACCTGTCTGTCCATTCATCCATCCACCCCGCACACACCTGTCTGTCCATTCATCCATCCAGCCCGCACACACCTGTCTATTCATCCTCAGACACATCTATCCGTCCATCTCTCCCTCCGTCCCCAAACACCCCCCCATCTCTCTCCCTGCATCCCCATACACATCCACCCACCCCAGCCACCCATTTTATCTTGCCACTCATCCCCATATTGTCTGAGCACCTGCCATGTAAAAGCAGTAGCTACAGCGAAGTCCCTGGCGGATCACAGAGTCTCTGGCCCACCTCCTTTTGGAGGGAGGCATAAAGTCTGTGCTCGGGGCCAGGATTTTGGTTTTGATTTATTATTCTAAGGGCTGAGGATTCTGCTCCATCCGAGACGTGCCCATGTCCCCCGGCTGAGAGCAGGGGCAGAGCGAGAGGTCGACTGGAGGACTGTGGTGCTGCCAGGGCTGTCGCTGGGCATGACCTCAATGAGGATCTCACCCGAAGCCCACGGAGGTCAAAGGAAACGCTCCCATTGACCTCAGTGGCTTTTGGCTCAGGCGCTAAGTGGCTGATTCGTTCCCCATTCAGAGGGGCCGTCTCTTAGCTGAGTGGGGCAGCCAGACCACCCGCCGCAGCCGCTCGGTTTGCAGGGGCCTTCCTCTGGGAGTGGGGGCAGCCTTCTGAGGGGAAGGGAGCCTGCCCCCATAGCCCCCTTCTGAGGGGGAGGGAGCCTGCCCAGGCATCCAGCACAGCAGTGCCCGGGGCCGCCCTGGGAGCAAGGAGTCTGGCTCTTCACAAAGGAAGGGAGGTTGGAACCGCCCCTCCTTCGCCACCTCCAGCACCGGAGCCTCACCGGTGTCGGCATCAAAGCTTGGTGCGGGGCCGAGGCCTCTTGAAGGCACTTGTGAGAGAAAGAGCTGATTAGGCATCAGCTGGAGTCTTGTGTCCAGTTCTGGGCCCCACATTTCCTGAAAGATGTGGGGAAATTGGAGAGGGTCCAGAGAAGAGCAACAAGAATGATGAAAGGTCGAGAGAACAGGAGCTAGGAGGGAAGACTGAAAGAATTGGGCTTGTTTAGTTTGGAAAGGAGAAGACTGAGAAGGGACATGGTAGCAGCTTTCAAGTATCTAAAAGGGTGTTACAAGGAGGAGGGAGAAAAATTGTTTTCCTCGGCCTCTGATGACAGGACAAGAAGCAATGGGCTTAAATTGCAAGGGAGGTTTAGGTTAGACATTAGGAAAAACTTCCTACCTGTCCGGGTGGTTAAACACTGGAATAAATTGCCTGGGGAGGTTGTGGAATCTCCATCACTGGAGATATTTAAGAGCAGGTTGGACAGACACCTGTCAGGGATGGTAGATGGTGCTGGGTCCTGCCATGAGGGCAGGGGACTGGACTTGATGACCTCTCGAGGCCCCTTCCAGCTCTAGTGTGCTATGACTCTGTGACTCACAATGATTTTTTTGACTTTTTGACCCTCTGAAAATGTAGAAAAAAAAGGTTTCCAGTGGAACCCTAAGAAATGCTTCCCGAATGGCCAGCGACCCAAAGGATCTGTTAATCCTGCCTCTCCAGCAACGGCAACGGACCTCTAGCGCAGCAACGGTCAGAGAAGGGCCCGTGTACGAATGGCTCCACCTTACCCCCGACTAGTTGGGCCAGACTCTGGTGTGAACATGGAGATGCCCCTCCAAAGGGAGTGATTACACCGGGGTTCAGAGTGACGGAGGAAAGCGCTGGACACATCGGCTGACATTTTGGCACCAAATTAACCCTGGATGACATTGTTTCCCGTTAGCCCTGCAGGGCCAGCTCAGCGTGCCGGAGCCTGAACGGTGGGATGCATCGGCAGGCCTGTTCATTTCGTGCCACTTGCAGGACCTTTGCTGCTGGGGGTGCTGGAGAAAGCAGAAAGAAACCCAGGCCTCTCCCTGCCGGCTGGCGGAGTACCCCGCTGGCAACACAAGTCCATGAGAGCGGGGGCTTTGCAGCCTCCGTGAGATCAGGCCCCCTTCTTATGAGGAGCTGCTGGCAGCTGTTTCAATGGAGCTATGCCAGCTACAGCACTGCCCCCCCCAGGGTGCCATGAAAACAGAACATCCCAGCTGCTTCCAGCAGGCCAGAGCTACCGCGGAATCACTCTGGATTGCACTGCTCAGCCCTTTTAACCAGCAGCCATCGAGATCGGGGGTCTCAAAGTCCCAGCCCACGTCCCGGCTGGAGATTGTGCAATTCAGCCCAGGACTTCTGGAGGGCTAGGGGGAGCCTGTCCGTTACTGGCCCCAAGCCCCGCCCCTTCCCACCATTGCCCCGCCTTCTCCAGCTTTGGGGATCACTGGAGGGGAGGGGAGGGCTGGCACTGGGCAGCGGCAGCAGGAGCTGCAGGGGAAGCAGCGTGCACTGGGCATGGCTGTCACTGCGCGGCACCAGGTTCCCCCAGTGCTATGGGGGAGAGGGCGGGGCAATGGCAGGAAGGGGCGGAGCTTGAGGGACGGTAACGGACAGGCCCGCTGGGAGTCCGGGGCCAGATTGCACGATCTCCCCAGCTGGGACTGGCCTGCGGGCCGGGAGTTGGAGACCCCTGGTCTGGAGGGTTGGTTTGCAGTTGGGGCCCTGGCCTGGGACTCAGGGGATCTGGGGGCAGTTTGGAGCGATCCCTCAGACTCCGTGTGAGCCTGGGCAAGTTGGTTTCTCTGCCTGTTTCCCCTTCTGCAAAATGGGGATAATCCGTTCTCTCTCTCTCCTCTTTGTCTCCTCCATTTAGGGCCCGATCCAAAGGCAGACGTCAGTAGGCTTTGGACGAAGCCCTTAGACTGTAACAACTGTATGGGGACAGTACGTGTCTGGGCAGCGCCTGGCTCAGAAGACAGCTGTGCGATGGGGAACATTTACCCCGTAAGGGCAGTACTGCCTAATGGTCAATCCAGCCCACCCTGCGGCTAGTTAAGAGCTGAAAGGGCCGATTATGGACACAAGGATCTGGGAGATATTCAGACAGAGGAAGCAGCGCTGGGAGTGAGAAGGATTTGAGAGGGGAAATCTTGTTCCCGTTTCTTTAAGGGCCCGGGGCCAGGGTCCCGTCTCACCCAACCAGCTGGGAGAATGGGACAGTGCCCTTCCCCACGGAAGCAGCAGAGAGCTGTCCAACCGGGAGCCCTTTTGCTTCTTTGGGATGGTTTGTTATGGCCCCTTTTTAATAAACCAGCCCCAAGGAGGGTCTCATTGATCCAAGCACCAAGAGGGAGTTCTCCTTGGCTTCCCAAGAAGGGAAACTGAGGCAGAGAGCATGTGCAGCCCCACTCCCATTCAGCAGGGGGCGCTGCAGGGCAGCACACCCTGCCACGCTCATGCTACCTCAGCTGAACCGGGGCACTAATGTCACCGCACCCAGTGGTGGCGCCTGGCCGCCACGGCCGCCACGTAACGGTGCCACGTGAACCTTCCGTGGGAGCAGCACCACCCTGGCCCATTCCTTGGGCGGCCAGTGCCGCTCCGGTCTGCTGCCGCCCACCAGCTGTAGGGTGAACAGCCTGGCATCTCCCAGCCAGCTTTGCACACGCTGGTGAGGCCGTGCGAGCCCTCAGTGCACGGGAAAGCAACCAATGGTTGCCGCCTCAGAAGCGGGATACTGGGCCGGTGATCGGTTCCGTTGCCACTCGGCTCAGCTTCTCTACTGGAGCATCTTCCTTTCTCCCTGCCTGGCAGGACTTTGGGGCACCCGCTGGCAGGGCTCGCTGGGTCTCTTACCCTCCCCTGTCCCATGCGCCTGTCCACCTGCACCGTGACCACGCACTCCGGCCGCTCCAATGCCCCTGGGTGCACGTCAGGCGGTCCCCTGCTTTCGCACACAGACTGATGCTCACAGCAGAGACCCAGCCAGCCAAAGAGGCCTTCCCATGCTGCCCTCCCCGGGGCACTAGGTCACGGTGACAGCAGGGAGCCTGGGGGACTGTTCTCTCTGCACACCGCTTGCTCCTCCTTAAAGAAGCCGCACAGCATGGCGTCCAGTCAGCTCATTCAACCCTGACAATGCACCGTGCTGCTTTCTTCCAGCTCTATTCCCCTTGTATGGCTGTAACACGCACTGGACTGTATCCCGCTACGCAAACACGGACTTGTGTGGGTAAGCACAGGCACCTCAGGCAGAACCAAAGCCAGTATTCCGGTGCAATCCCAAACCCATACAAGGACATATTTTTTCCTTCCAGAACATAACTAGACTGTGGAACTCACCACCACTGGATGTGTGTACGGGCGGTGAACCTTCAGGCTTCAGGATTTAAGCCAAGCTCTTACAGCTAGGGGTCGGCAGGAGACTCTCCTAAGGGACAGATTCTCCCCCTCCAAGGTTTCTGGCTGCTTCCCCCGGAAGAAGACGGTATTAGCCAAAGCAGCCCGAATTAGATGGACCTGGAGTCTGATCCAATACAGCAGTGCCTGTGGTCCTCGCAGATTTGCGCTCTGTTTGACCGTCAGGCCTTGCCCAGCTCCCTTCACCTCCGTACCAGGGTTAATGATATTTTCCCACTTCACAGAGTGCAGGGAGCACTGATTCATAAAGGCCCTGACTCAGCTAAACACAGAGCACGTTGGTTTCAGTGGCGCTTACGTGTGGCCATCAGTGTATTCCCAAGTCAGGGCCTCCAGGGCTCTGGGCTTGTCAAGTTCTCAGAGACCCTGACCATACCAACAGCTCCGACCCCAAACACCCCAGTCCCTGGGGAAGTTGAATTCCGGGTCCGAATTTCACAGCTCAGTTCTACTTCTGTCTCCATCCCAGTCACAGCTATGGAGAATAAAGCTCACTTTGCAATGAGACGGATCAATCCAAAGCGCCTCACTCAGGCTCAAAGGAGCAAGTGATTCTCAGCCTGTCCAAACATCCAGTGGCAGGGGAGTTCCACAGGCTAATTATGGGATCTCATTTCAACTCCCAAGCCAGAGCAGACTGTGGACCTGGTTGCCACAGGATTATTGTTGAGGCCAGGAACTTGGGCTCCAAGAGGGGCAGGGTATTTGTATGAATAACGAGAATAGCCACAGAGAGAGTAGTTAGAGCAGCCAGAGCTTGGGAGGGGATCTAGAAAACCTCTTGCTTCAAGCCCATCTCTGCATTTAAGGACTTGAGGATACTTCATGGTGGTTACTGCAGGGTTTCTCCTGACAGTACATGGGGCGTTCGGTTCTGGACACTGTCAACGACAAGATGGGTCATGGATCTGGTCCTAGGTCCCTAAAACTCTGTCCCAGCCAATGTGCCACACACCCCACAGCTGGAGAGCTGTGACTTTGGTTCCGGGAGGCTAGGACAGTAGGACAAAGGCCGGGAGGGGCTCGTTCCCTTAGGAACATGGTGCTTAGGAGCAGCTACAAGGTGTTCCCACGTCCCCCTTCGCAGGGGGAGTCACGGGGGCATCTTGCAGCCCAGGGACACACCCGCCTACCCAGCCGAGCAGAGCCCGATCCAGCTCTGCGGTGACTGGAACTCCACCCAAGACTGATTTCCATCTTTGGTTAGTGCGGTCCCACTGGGCGGGGCCCTTCGCCCCAACTCGCACCCCCTTACTCCCCCACCCGCCGCGGCCGGCGGGATTTTCCCACGCCATTCGAGCGCCCCAGACGGAACCGAAGCGAGACGCAGCACGGGGGAGTCACAGCCCCGCTGCAACCAGCTTCCCCGCCGCTCCGATCCTGGGGGAGCTCACGTCCCCCCGCCAGGCCCGCCAGCCTCGGTGCCTCCACGCCGTGCGCATTAATAAGTAATGCCCCGCTATGGCCGCCCGCAATGGAGTCCCACGACGGGCTCCGAGCTGAGTCAGGGGCCGACGTCACGCTCGCTTTCAATGGGATCTAACCCGCGCCGGAGACAGCCGCCGGCGCCGGTGTGCACCCGGCTGCACAGCCCCGGGTTTTCCTCTCCCCCTGCCCCACCAAGGCGCCTTGCTCGGGGCCCGGCTGGAGAGGAGGACACGGGGGACACGGCCTTCTCCGCCAGGTTTCGTGTGGATGGGTCAGACGTCAGCGGCGCTCGCAACCCTTCCCCGGGCCAAGGGTCTGGAGGGGTTTGATTCGGCGGGTGGGGGAATTCTGCATCCCGCCTCCTTGCCCCTGTGATCAAAGAGCCGGACTCCAGACTGAGATCCCCCAGAGCAAGGTCAGAGCGGGGCTGGGATGTGAGGCAGCGGCCCCGTGCCTTTTACCAACCGGGCAAACGGGCAGCGGCACACACGACTCAGGAAGGGGCTGCTCTGGCTGCCCCTGCTCCGGTCCAGGGGCCGAGAGGGGGGCTTTGGGGATGCTGAGGGCTTAGCAAGCATCTGCCTCCCTGCTCCCCACGCAGGCTGGGCTGGTGCCATGGAAGTGGTGCAGCGGGGAGCTGCAGAGCCGTGCCCTTGAGGGGTCGGATCCAGTTTCTCGAGTTCAGAGTCAAGCGAGCAGGTTTCGCTCCGTGGTTAATATTTCATGGGGGCCACGTGACGCCGAGGTGGCTCCGTGGAGCCTCCGGCGCCGGGCGCTGCGCTTTGCAGCAGAGCGGGGGGTACAGAGAGGACTGTCCCGGGCTCGGGCCGGGGAATCAGGTCTGGAAACGGGGACTCCCAGCCGAGCAGCGAGACCCCCTCCAGGAGGAAGGGTTCCCCCGACACACTGCTCACTAGTGCAAGTCACGTGCACGTGTAGCCCACCGGTGAGCAAGTGCCACAGCCCTCCCCTCCCCTCCCGTGCCCGGCCCGGGCGAGCCTGGCCGAACTCGAGCAGCTTCCAGAGGGCCCTGGTTCAAACGCTGGCCAAGATGGCGGCCCTCACACCCGGGACAAGGAGTGTGGATTGCTCAAGAGCCAGGCCCCCGCTCGCCCCCGGCCTGATCCCAAAGGACTTGCCCCGGGGGCACCGGGCCCTGGGCCTCCCCAGCCACACGTGGGGGTCGCCCAGGGCTTCGGTGGACGTTTGCCAGCCTGCAGCAGGCCGGAGGTGTCCGAGGGCAAGGGGCACGGAGCGCCTGCCCCCTCTGGCTCCTCGCACGCTGACCCCCGGCGGGGGGGAGCCTCTCCCTGGGCCCGAGCCAGGCGCTGGGAGCCCGGGGCAGCAGCTCTTCCCCGCTCCGCTCCTCGGCTGGGCGGGCAGAGCCTGGTGCTGGGAGCAGCCCCGGGGCAGGACCGTCCCTCACTCTGCAGGGGCAGGGCTCCTCCGCAGGCGGCTCCCGGAGCCAGGGGGAACGGACCCTCCCCTGGCAGTGAGATGTCCAGCAGCTCGGCAAACCCACAGATTTTCCCCTTGTCACCCCCCTCCATGCATTGCCCCCCCATCCCTGGGGGGCTCCCCATTCTCAGCTCTAGTGCAAACCTTCCCTCCCAGCAGCCTGGAGAGGCTGCGGAGCCGGGAGACGCTGGAGGGGGAGGGGGGGTGAGGCAGCTTCCCCTGGAAAACCACAGCCAAGGCCCCAGGCAAAGACCAGCCCCTGTCCCTGTCCTTCCTCCCCAGGGAAGGGGGCTGGATGGGCTGAGGGGAGAATGTGGGGGGAGGGGGTCGGGGTCCTGGGCTCCAGGCACGGGAGGCCGGGGTCGCGGAGCTGGGGGTGGCTCCAGGCGGCAGGGGCAGGCAGGGGGTTACCTTCCATGGACATCGGCTCCAGGATCCCGAACTGCTTGAGGACGGCGATGAAAAGCAGAATGACCACGGCCATGGCACAGAGTTCCATCCCCTGGATGCCCATGGCCGGCCAGTGTCCCGCGACGGGCGGCGCAGCGCTGGGGGGCATGCGACTCACGCCCCCCGGGGCCAGCTCAGCTCCGCCAGCGCCCGCAACAAGAGCCCGGGGGCCAGGGAGCAGACGCGCCGCAGGAGCGAGCCCGGGGTCCCCCCCAGCACCTCACATCTCCAGGTCCTCGCTGGAGAAGGAGCGCTGAGTTATCTCCTCTGTCGGCTTTCCCGGGGGGCGGGCAGGCCCTGCTGGGGAGGGGGCCGCAGCGGCTGCCTTGGTAAAGCCCAGACTGCGAAGGAAGCCAGAAACCAAACTTTCCAAACTTGGCGGAGCCAACTTTCCTAGCAGCAGAAACCCTCCTGCCGGGGACCCAGCTCGCTCGGCTGCTGCCAACTCCCGTCGCTCCAGCGAATCTGTGATCCCGCAGCGCGCGTCCGTCCGCCCGTCCGTCCGGGAGGCTGCTTCGTGCAGCCGGGTCAGCAGGAGGTTCGGAGGGGCTCCCCCGGGCCTGGCGATGATGCACTGACGGATGGAGCATCCGCCCGGCGCCTCCGTCTCGCCTCTCCACAATGCCATTGGCTGCAGGGTGGCTATAAAATCCCTCACACGCCACCCCCCAGGCACACTCCCACCCGGAGACCTCGGCAAGGGGGAGGAGGCTGGCGCGGGGCCGGCCGCGGGGCAGCATTGATCCAGAGGAGGGAAGCGGGGCCCCAGCTGCGTCTCCCAGCTGTGCCGGCGGTCGCAGACAAGCAGCGGAGTCGGTTTGTTTGTCGGGAAGCCGCGGCCCGTGAGAGCAGCCTGGCAGGGAAGGTGACTCGGCAGGGCCGGGGCACGGAGCGCGCCGACCCGGGGCCCACGGGAGCCAGGCTGGAGCAAGGAAGCTCAGAATCCAGGCGGGCACCAGCTGCTGGATGCAACGCGCGGGAGGGCGCGCAGCACAACCCAACCCCGGGGGGGGAGCACCCCAGACGATTGCTCCCGGTTGCAGTACAATCGGGGGGCCGCACGCAGCGTCCCTGACTCCCCTGGAGTCCTGCCCGTTTGCACCAGCCCCCTGAGCTCCCAACACCCCCGGGCCCAGCCGTGCCTCGGAGGGGACGGGAGTTTGGCAGCGGGGCTCCTGGGAGACAGACTCAGCCAGGCTCTCCCCAGGCTGCCGGGATTTTAGGGCTGCAGGACGGTGCTTCTGCAAGGGCCACGCCCCGCCAGCCCAGGAGGGAACCGGCTGCGGAGGGTCTGTCACGGGTGGTGGGTGAAGCCAGGGCGGGGGAGGCAGGCCCAGAAGCCCACCTCTGCCGCCCGAGACCCCCGCCCATGCCTCTCATGGCTCCCGTGGGAGCCACGCCTCACCCCACAGAAGGGGCAGCCCCCCCCCATGCACGAGTGGCCTGTAGCCTTCTCCTGCCTCCCCCAGAGCACTTGGGGCTCATGGACCTGGCCTGCCCTGCCCCCCTCCCAGCATGGAGGGCAGGCCCTTGGGGAGTGCAGCCCCTTCCAGAGCATGGGGGGGTGGGCAGGGCTGCAGTGCAGGAAACTGGAGGAGCTGTGCTAAATGGGGGGAGGGCTCGGGGTGAGGCAGTTTGGGATGGCATTGCCTTCCCTGGCCTCTTACACCCTCCGCCCATGGGGTCTGGATGGGCCCAGGCACATACTCAGTACCGCACACACGCCTGCCTGCACACACCAGCTTGTCCTGGCTGACGTAGGGGCCCAGACAAATCTGCTAGCCTGGGGCACCGTGGAAAACACACAAAGAGTAGGAACACGGTATGCAGACCCACACAGGGCACATGTGTGTTCACATGTGCCATGCATGTTCACGTGCAATAAACATTCATATTTGCCATGCGTGTTCACATGTGCCATATGTATTCATGTGTGCCATCAACATTCACATGTGCCATGTGTGCTCACTCAGGTCATGAGTGTTCACAAGTGCCATAAACATTCACATGTGCCTTGTATGTTTACATGTGACGTTCATATTCATACATGTCATAAACATGTATACATGCCTCGTGTTCACATGTGCCATAAACACTCATATGTGCCGCACGTGTTCACTCTGACAAACATTCACATGTGTCATGTGTGTTCATGTGGGCCATGCGCATCCATCTAGAATAATAGACTCCTAGGGCGGGAAGAGACCTCAGGAGTCATCAAGTCCAGCCCCCTGCCCAAAGCAGGGCCAACCCCAACTAAATCATCCCAGCCAGGGCTGTGTCAAGCCAGGACTTAAAAACCTCTAGGGATGGAGATTCCACCCCCTCCCTAGGGAACCCGTCCCAGTGCTTCACCACCCTCCTAGGGAAATAGTTTTTCCTAATGTCCAACTAGACCTCCCCCGCTGTAACTTGAGACCATTGCTCCTTGTTCTGTCATCTGCCCCCACTGAGAACAGCCTCTCGCCAGCCTCTTTGGAACCCACCTGCAGGAAGCTGCTCTCAAATCCCCCCTCACTCTTCTCTTCTGCAGACTAAATAAACCCAAATCCCTCAGCCTCTCCTCGTAGGTCATGTGCTCCAGCCCCCTAATCATTTTGGTTGCCCTCCGCTGGACCCTCTCCAATGCGTCCACATCCTTTCTGAAGTGGGGGGGGGGGGCCCAGATCTGGACACAATACTCCAGATGTGGCTTCCCCAGAGCCGAATAAAGGGGAATAATCACTTCTCTGGATCTGCTGGCAATGCTCCTCCTAATGCACCCTAATATGCCATTAGCCTTCTTGGCTACAAGGGCACACTGTTGACTCATATCCAGCTTCTCATCCACTGTAACCCCCAGGGCCTTTTCTGCAGAACTGCTGCTTAGCCAGTCGGTCCCCAGCCTGTAACTATGCTTGGGATTCTTCTGTCCCAAGTGCAGGACTCTACACTTGTCCTTGTTGAACCTCATCAGATTTCTTTTGGCCCAATCCTCTAATCCGTCTAGATCACTCTAGACCCTATTCCTACCCTCCAACATATCTGTCTCTCCCCCTAGCTTAGTGTCCTCTGCAAACATGTGTGTTCACATGTGCCATGCATGTTCACACGGGCCACACATGTTTACACATGCCATAAACATGCATACATGTCATGTGTGTTCACACATGCCATAGAAAGTCATATGTGCCATGCATGTTCACACGTGCCATGCGTGTTCACGCATGACAAACATTCACATGCGCATCACGAGTCAAGGCCAGGTTAACAAAGTGACAGGACTCGACGGGGGCCCACAAGGGGAAGGCGGCCTATCAGGAGGTAAAGGGGGTGTTAGCAGGGAGCTGGGTGGCACATGAGGGGCACGAGGATGCTGCCACCCCCAGAAGTCTCAGGTGCTGCACAGTGCCCGACACACCATGTTCAATGTGGCATGAGACGATCAGTTCTGGCAGGTGAGAGAGCCCGGCCCGCTGCCACCGGCGCCCGTCTCCAGGGCTGGCCTCACCACGAGGCGAACTGAGGTGGCCACCTCAGGTGCCAGACTCGGGGCCGGGGAGCCACTAGGACCCAGAGAATTGAGACCTTTCAAAGTTTTGGCCCAAGCGAGGGGGCATGGGGGCGTCATTTGAGCTCCCCGCCTCAGGTGCCAAAATGTCGTGGGCCGGTCCTGCCCGTCTCTGCATCCCGTTTACCCGCAGCGGGCCGGAGTCTGTCCCGGCTCTCGTACTGGCGTCAGTGGGGCCCCTGCAGGCAGAACGGAAGCTCACAGGGCTCCTGCAAGGGAAGCCAAGCTCCTGATTTATGGGAGAGGGGCCTCACCAGGGCCCCGCTCCTCACACGGGAAGTGAGGCTGCAGGAGACCGAGGAAGGGCGCCCCATTGCTCCAGGTCTCCTTGCACAGCGGGGTGATGGCGCCACCCTCGGAGCTCAGCTCTAGGCACCACGGGCATGGGCGGAGGGTGCAGGCCCAGCTGGGGAAGGCAGCTGAAACCCCGCCCCTTCCGTCTGAGGCCACGCCCCTTCAGCAACCTGTCTCCCCCTGGAGCCAAGCCCGGACCATCCCAGTCTGATCCTTCCGGGCCACCTGGAGGGCTGGGGCTGCCACACTGCAGTCCTGGCCCCAGCCTTCCCTGGCAGCCAGGGAGCCAGGCTACCATGCCGCAGCCCCCGCCGGGCATGTCGCCCGTGCGTGGCGATCAGGCTGCAGAGTTACGAACCTGCCGGCATCTGTAACCCCGCCCGCTAGCTCCTGCTAGCGAGATTGTATTCTGACCCTGCTTGGGACACGGATGAACGAGCAAAAGAGTTTGCCCCTGGGAATCACTGCCCCTCCCTTCCCCTCCCTGCAGTGTGGCACAGCAGTCGGCACCCTCCACCCCAGAGGTGGCTGCATTTCAGGGACACTGCCCAGAGCTGCAGATCACCCCTATGCCGTGATTAGACCGTAGAATTTCCATAGCAGGCAGCCATGCAACTCTGGCATCAAAGCCCCAGGGGTTTATATCCTCACGGCGACTCAACTTTGGACGCCCCGGGGGCCACAATGATACTCACAACACATGCCGAGGGCCGCAACTTAAGTGTGGTTGCAGATACATGCAAATATATATGCAAATATATGCAAATAGTTTCTTTCACACAATGCCCCGGTGCTCCCGGCACCTCCTCCTTGGGGGCTGGAAATGCCGACACCCTGGACCCATCTGTTCCAGACAGCCCGTCTGCTTGCGTCTTTCAGTGCTCACCCCGCCTGGGAGACGCCTCGCTGTTGTGGAGCGTGGTCCCAGTGGAGGCCGTGTTCAAAGGATCCCAACCGCCAGCCACGTGTTGAGCCCCGCGTGAACCCGAACTGCCCCGTGGGCTGCAAACAAATGGGCCACATGCAGCCCGTAGGTTAAGTAACCCTGCTTCAGCCCTTTTTAGCATGGAGCGGTTTGGTAATACTTCATTTAGGCCACGATTCCGCCAATATGCAAATAAGATTCATCAAAATCAATAGGACACACACATGCTTCAAACTAGGCTGAATGGCAGATCCACGACCATAAAAACAAACCCCTTTTTGACCTCTTTCCCTCTGCCATCCAGTGGCAGGGAGTTCCATGGGTTAATTCCACACATGGCAGAGTAACAGCCAGTCACAGCTTGCATTGTGTTTGCCTCCTAACTGGGCCAGGCCCTTGTGTTAGGGGGGAAGGCAAATCAGAGTGTCTGGCTGAGCTTTTCTAAGCCAGTTATCATTTCATATTTGTCTAGCATCGCATCCCTTATTCCGCCCCTGCCCAAGCTGGCTGCTCCTTTCCCATCCCGCAGCAGGAGAGCTGCAAAGTGCAAACGATTGTTATAGCCCCTTGGCCCCCTTCCCTACGCTGCAGGCCTGGCCATGTCCCTCCCCCCATTCACCAGCTAATTGCGCACTTAGCATCTGAACCCCCCACAGGCACAGTCTGGGTCTGGGAGTTCACCCCCTCCCCACACATCCCCCCCCCCGGGAAATCCGCTTGCACAGGACAAAGCCTGGAGCAATTCCCCACGCACACGGCGCTATAAACAAGACATTGATCCCTGTTTCTCTCAATGTAAAATATTAAAGACGTTTAAATGGCTAAAAGCGCCCGGCCTCCAATCCGCTCCAAGCCAGGCTGCATTAGCAGCTGCAGCGGCCCATGGGTTTAATGGCTGGGGCATGCCAGCTGCTCCCCCCAAAATCCTGCCTCCTGGGGATGCCCAGGGGCTCAGGTTCTTTTTTCTGCTGAGACCGAGAGCTTCACCTAGGGTACGTCTACCCTGCGCCCTTCGCTCAAAATGAGAGACCCAATTTGCGCTACGATTCTTTTCCGAAATAGGCTATTTCCAAATTTGGCGCGTCTACATAGCACCAAATGTCAAAGTAAAGCGCTCTTGCGAGACACCCCTTATTCCTCGTGGAACCAAGTTTGCAGGGACTCCGAAATAGCGCGTCCACTATATTTCGAAATAGCGGACGTGTTCAAAAGACACGGGGGGGGGTGGTGGTAGCTATTTCGGGATCCCTCTGGTATCTGGAAATAGCATTGCAGTGTAGATGTAACCTCAGAGACTTGGCCAAAGGCTGGTTGGGGCGGAGGTTCGTTTGCACCTGGCAGAACAGGATGGGAGAGGCAACCAGTAACACACAGGAGAGTCCGGGAGGCTGGTTCTCACTTACGCTAACGTGGTCTGACCGCGGGCAGCTTTCTGGGAACGGGCTGGTTTAGGAGCCCCACATCCACCCTGCTCAGTCCCCAGTGTGGCCAGAATGCCCCGAAGGGCCGTTGAGAAGCAGAACGCAAGTTGGAGCAGCCTTGGGGTTAATCTGAATTATGCCGGAGGCCAAGCCGGGCTCTGAACAGCCTCCAAACACGGGGAGGCCAAATGTGGCTTGAAGCCACCTGCCCGGCCCCTCCCCCCTGCCCCAAGCTCTGGATCGGGGTCTGAGAGACAGGCCCATGGAGTCTGGCCGGGGCTGGGCAGGCGCGGGCTGGCCAGCAGGAAGTGTGTTGCTCACAGATGCAGCGGTAGGTGCTGTCCCGTGGCCACCAGATGCCAGGCGTCCGGCCTGGGTGGGGCTGGGCCGTTCGAGACTGGGCTGACTCCGGCAATGAGCACAATTCCGCCAGCCCTTGGCTGAGGGCACGTTCCCTCCTGTCTGCTCCTCCCGACTCCCACCGGCGCCGGGCAGAGGGACTTCTCAGCCAACCGCAGCAGGGAGGGGGCGGCGCTGCCAGTGCACAAGCTAGGTGGAGCTGGGGGGGATCCTCTTCCTTGGGGGTCGCTCACCTCCCCCACCACCCGGTTCTCCATCTGCTCAACACAAACCTTTCCGCAGACTCCCAGCCACCCACCCCTGATGACAAAATGGGTGCAGGAGGAGTGGGGGTGCGGGGTCCAGCAAGGAGAGAGGGGGCAGGAGCAGGCTGAGGGCCAAGGGTCTGGGAGGGAGGGTGTGGGAGGGCAGTGGGGGTGTGGGCTCTGGGTATGAGGGGGGCGCTTACCTGGCTCCGCGTCATTCATCACTCCCGGGCCCCGCCCCCCACTGCTCCTATTGGCTGTAATTCCAGCCAATGGGCTCAGCGGGAAAAGCCTCCAGGTGAGCGGTTTCCTGCGCTGCCGTTCAGCAGCAGCGCATGGAGCTGCCTCCTCCCCTCGTGACCCGGACCGGCCTGCGAGGCTCCCGGGGAAGCTGGCGCTGGCACTCCACTCTCACAGAGAGGGGCAGGGGGCTGGAGCTGCGGGGGGGTTTGAGCCCCAAGCCTGCGGCCCACCTGCAGGATGCTCGTGGACCACACTTTGAGAACCCCTGGCTTAGCTGGAGAAGGCGGGGTGGGGAGCATGGCAAGGGCTGACACGCAGGGCAGGGGGCCAGGCTCCGGGATCCAGACAGCACAAAGTCTGCAAAATAACCCTCTGTGGATCCCTTCCAAGGGGGGCACCAAGAGCCCTCCAGGGGCGGGCGGCAGAGACGACCCCAGGGGGGCTGGGACAGCGCCGGGAAAGGGGCTGGTGGGGCCCCCGGGAGGGAAGCGAGAGACACCGGGAGGGGCCTGGCGGAGGGCGTGAGCTCAGGGCCCAGGCCCTGCGGGAGCCAGCGCTCTGTGGCCGGGCCGCTGGATCAGCCGGTGGGGGGAGCACGCTGGCGGTTTCCTTAGGAAGCGTGGGAAGGGGAAAAGCCGCTGTGGAGAGACAGACTCACATCCACTCCTCCCCTCCTGCCCACGCCACAGACTCCTGGCAAAGCCCAAGCCCTGGCCGCAGGGTGCTGGCACGCGCCAATTCCGGGGCCAGAGCCCATCCAGCGGCTCCCTGCTGCTGTGCCCATCCCGGCCTGTTCTCAGACCCTCCCGGGAATCTCCCCAGCTTCTCAGCCAGCCCCCCCAGCCTACGTGCCCCCAGGTCATGACAGCAGACTCCTCAGGGGGCGTCTACACGGCAAAGAGACACCCGAGGCCCCGAATCTCACAGCCCAGTGGCCGGGTTAAAAAGCCCCGTGGCCACTCCGGCTGGAACTCGGCTCTGACATGCAGCCAGGCGAGGGCCCCAGTGCCCGGGTACCAGCCCAGCGGGATTCCTGCATTGATAGTTTTACTCTCCTGCCGGGCTCGGCCCTGCAGTGCAACAGAGAGAGGGGGAATGGGCCCTGAATACGCCGGCAAGGCCTGGGATCACAGGCTCCAATCCAGGCAGACTCCTAACTGCCTCTTCTGAGTTGGGGTTTACTCCGGTGGCTTTGGCCACAATCCACCCCGGCCTGGCACGTCTCTTGTTCCCTAGCTGCCACCCTCCGGCCCAGAAGTGGCTGCATTTCAGCAGTACTATAGGGACAGCATCTGAAAAGCACACTGGAACAAGGAGTCAGAGAGAAGCAACAGGGCCTAGTGGAGAGAACCCTGGACTACCCAGGAGACCTGGTTCTGGTCCCTGCTCAGCCACAGGCCTGCTGGGTGACTTTGGGGCAAGGCTCCGCACCTCCCTGTGCTTCCTCCCTCCCCGCCATCTGATCCAGTCAGACCGTCATCGCCTTCAGGCAGAGACCGTCTCGCTCTATGTGTTCGTACAGCTCCTAGCGTAACGGGCTCTGCTTGCCAAGCGCCACTGGAGCACCCACAGAAAAGAGGGTTCACGTTCTATTTTAGGTGCCATGCTGGGTTCTCCAGTCCCGGGCCTCCTTCTCCTTTAGGTCCCTGGCTCCGGGTGCCAAAGGGACGGGGGTGTCAGTAATAAAAGCCCTCACGCTGACCTGGCGTTTGCACTGAGATGGAGGAGCAGGCTGGCTCAGCCCAGCCAGCCGCCACCTAATGATGCTCAGGGACCGGTCCAGCTCCTGCGTGCGCTCCAAAGGCCAGTGGGGTGGAGCGGGGCCCAACAGCGCCCTGGGTGGCTAAGAAGCCAGCGCGTCAGCCTCTCCTGTTCGGGCTGCACTGCCTGGGCCCAGGGAAGGGTCCCCCGAGCTCCCTGCTAAATAGGAGACCTCCATCCGCTAGTCCTCCAGCCCGGGGGGGTTCTCTAGCACCTTGGCAAAGGGATGGAGGAGCCAGGATGGAACCACTGGTCGACCGCCCCCATGCATCGTGCATACGACACCTCCCCCCACAAAGGAGGGTAACAGCTGGGGTCACCCCCCCCGCCCTGAACCCAGTTGTCCAGCTTTGCAGCAAGGCCCTGGATTTGCCTGCATCAGCCGGCCTCGGAATCCCTCCCTGCCCCTCCCGGCAGCGCACGGAGAAGCCAAGGGGCAGATTCGTCCCCGCTCCCAGCCTCGGGGCACTGGCTT
The DNA here is from genome assembly GCA_019425775.1 of Rafetus swinhoei. Classification (NCBI taxonomy): domain Eukaryota; kingdom Metazoa; phylum Chordata; order Testudines; family Trionychidae; genus Rafetus; species Rafetus swinhoei. Next base: position 2,414,669 of record JAFJHL010000226.1, read on the forward strand.
GGAGGGGACCCCGAGGGAAGGGTGGGGTTCTCAGGAAGCCCGGCCCCCCCCCAGCCATCCAGCTGCCCGCTGGCCCGACGCTGGAGATGGGGCTGCGGGGAGGGAGGCGCTGATGGATGGGCCATTAAAGGGCTTGGCGGTTCAGTCTGCATGAGCCGTGAAGGGCTCAGCTGATTAGCTGAACCGCATCCAAGGAATTTCTCATTCTCTCCCTCCGCGCCTGCCCTTCCCCACTCCCCTTCCACCTGACCTAACATCCGTCTCTGCACCCTTCCCCCACAGCCCCCGGCCCTGCACCTCCTCACGGGAAAGTCGCTTCCCCTCTCCCCTAATTGCTGGGGATGGGCGGGGCTTGGCTGGGGTGATTGCTGAAGGGGCGTGGCCTCAGAGGGGAGGGGCGGGGCTTGGTGGGGGTGCTGAAGAGGCGTGGCCTCAGAGGGAAGGGGCGGGGCTGGGGCTTGCCTTCCCCAGCTGGGCCTTCACCTGCCGCCCATGCCCTCGGGGTCCTTGTGTTGCTGCTCCAGCCGGCTGCCACGTCTAACCGCTTGGCCAGCCCAGGACCAAGGGCGCTACGGATGTGAGCCGCAAAGGGACCTGCTCCCCTGCCTGGGTTGATTGAGTTGGGGTTGGTCCTGCTTTGGGCAGGGGACTGGACTCGATGCCTCCTGCGGTCTCTGCCCGCCCTGGGATTCTCTGCTCTCTGATCACACACGATGCCCGAGGGGCGGCGGCACAGAGGGAAGCTGCCCCCTTCCTTGCATACGGTTCCCTATACATGATGAGCCTGGGGCGCAGCCAGCCCAGCATGTGCTAGGACAGGCTGCAGGCCTTGTCAGAGCTGGAGAAAATCCGGGGACCGGGAAGGAAGGCGATGCCACTGATCCAACGCGGGACCCCTTTCCCCTCCACACAGACCCTGCAATGACGACGAAGGCCTGGCCTGGCCGGCGGGGAAGGCCTCGGGGGCTGGCCCAAGCGCTGGGAAGGCCACCCGGCACAGCACCGTCGGGAACTCCTGTTTGCAAAGGGCTCTGAGATCCCCGAGGAAGGGCAGAAGCCCGGGGTGCAGGCAGGTAGGTCCCAGTGCAGGCTGCCTCCCTCCCCGACCGCTCTGCAGTCTGCCCTGCAGGAGAGCCCCCCGCAGGCCAAAGAAAGGTCACAGCAGCCCTGGGAGCTTGGGGCACCCGGCAGGCAAACCAGGGCTCGAGAAAAGACTGGCAGGAGAGGAGAGAGAGATCCCCCAGCTGCTGGCCCAGCTGCCAGTCACAGGACGGGGAGCGCCCTTGGCATGTGATGCTGCAGAGATTCTGAGCTGTGACCCTCCCCAAACAGCTGTGACACAGAGCCGCCCTAAGGCTGCCTCGTCTAATTCACGCCGTCGCCAACGCAGCGCCTCCCAACAGCCCCAAATCTGGGCAGCAAAGAGGGGGCTTAAGCCCTTGGCTCCCTCTACAAAATGGGCACCAGCCCCGAACCCCGTGGGCTGTGCAGGGACAATTTCCCACCGTGTGACGCACAAGAACCGTTTGCAGATGCTTCTCCTAAGCTTCGGGTCCTGCCACCACAGATATTTTTACTCTAAATTAACAGCGAGCAATCAGGAAAGAGGCTTGGGCTTCCTGGCACCAGGGCCAGATTAAGGGGGGGGCTAGCCAGGCAGCTTCCCGGGGCGCCAACCTATGGGGGGCGCCTGATGACAGCTGTAAGGGACGCCGCACGCCCAATTGCAGCTGTAAGGTGCACAGCGCGCCAGGGGGTGGGGCAGAGCCACGCATGCGTCGCGCGCCTGCTGCCCAGGGCGCAGGAATGGCTCGAGCCGGCCCTGCCTGGCACACAGCTCCGGGGACTGCTCTGTCGCCTCTGGGGCAGGAAATAAAAGCAAGCAAAGTTTTAGGCTGCGTAAGAAAGCAGAGAAGGAACTGTAGGGACTTGGGATAAATCACCCAGGGGCAGCAGGGGTCACCCCAGTTTAAACAGGGCACAGCAGCAGAGGCTCAGAGGAAGAGGACAATTATAAGGGATGTGGGGAAATCGCCACCAAAGAGAGATTGAAAAGTCGGGTCTGCGAGAGGGTTCATAAGAGAGGCCAGGGTAGAAATCTATCAAATAAAATGCAACATTGAGCACTGATAAGGCGCTTTGCAGCGGTCGATCTCAACATGCTTTTATAGATGGGGAAACTGAGGCAGGGTGACTTATCTAAAGTCACTAAGGAGGCCAGTGGAAGAGCAGGGAATAAAATCCAAATATCCCAAGCAGCCCAGTGCTGTGCCCATGAGGCCAAAGGGCACCTCTTTCTCCTCTCTCATAATACAAGAATGGTTGGAAGGGAATCGGCCTCCACTTTCCCATTGAGAAAAGCAGCTGCTAGTTTGCACAGCTGCATTGTTAACCTGCAGAACTCTCCGCCACGAGAGCTCAGCGCGTCGGAAGAACCAAAGAACAACACTCCCCAGCTCATGTGTAGCGCTCTTCATCAGCAGATGGCAAAGTGCTTCCAAAGGATTAGACACGTCTAACTGCTAACGAGCTACAAGCGCAGGGATAGAGAGAGAGAAACGCTGATGCGTCAGGGCACAGGCCCCTAGATTGTAAGCTCTTGTGATATGATTTTCTGGTACCCAACCCAATGTGTCCCTCCTGGCTTCAAGGCACTGGCATGAGACAAGTAATGAGAAGCCAACCTTGATTAGTGGGTGCGGGAAGTAACTTCCCTTCCCTATAAAATGCCATCAAGTGCCAGCAATGCCCCTCTGCCATGGATATTGGCCAAACTGGACAGTCTCTACGAGAAAGAATTAATGGACACAAATCAGATGTCCGAAAAGGCAACACAGAGAAACCTGTTGGGGAACATTTTAACTTGCCTGGGCCCTCGTTAAGGGATCTCAAAGTCACTGTGTTATTTCAAACCAATTTCACAAGCCAGCTCGACAGGGAAGCTACAGCACTTCATTTCATTTACAAGTCTGATTTCTACAACAGAAGCCTAAGCAACACACATTAACAGGTGTGTTGTGAGCAAGACACGAGAAGTCATTCTTCCGCTCTACTCTGCGCTGGTTAGGCCTCAGTTGGAGTATTGTGTCCAGTTCTGGGCACCACATTTCAAGAAAGATGTGGAGAAATTGGAGAGGGTCCAGAGAAGAGCAACAAGAATGATGAACGGTCTAGAGAACATGACCTATGAAGGAAGGCTGAAAGAATTGGGTTTGTTTAGTTTAGAAAAGAGAAGACTGAGGGGGGGGACATGATAGCAGTTTTCAGGGATCTAAAAGGGTGTCATAAGGAGGAGGGAGAAAACTTGTTCATCTTGGCCTCTGAGGACAGGACAAGAAGCAATGGGCTTAAACTGCAGCAAGGGAGGTGTAGGTTGGACATTAGGAAAAAGTTCCTAAGTGTCAGGGTGGTCAGACACTGGAATAAATTGCCCAGGGGAGGTTGTGGAATCCCCATCTCTGGAGATATTTAAGAGTAAGTTAGATAAATGTCTATCAGGGATGGTCTAGACAGTATTTGGTCCTGCCATAAGGGCAGGGGACTGGACTCGATGACCTCTCGAGGTCCCTTCCAGTCCTAGTATTCTATGATTCTATGAAAGGCATTGGCTGGATGCCCCACTACATCCACATGCTAGTGACATAGAAAACCAAGCATAGGGGACGTAGAGTGGGTACTAAGTATTATCAGCTTCATTCAGCATGGACAGGGGCTGGAGCACATGACCTATGAGGAGAGGCTGAGGGAGTTGGGTCTGTTTAGTCTGCAGAAGAGAAGAGTGAGGGGGGATTTGAGAGCAGCCTTCAACTTCCTGAAGGGAGGTTCCAAAGAGGCTGGAGAAAGGCTGTTCACAGTAGTGACGGATGCAGAACAAGGAACAATGGTCTCAAGTTGTGGTGGGAGAGGTCTAGGTTGGATATTAGGAAAAACTATTTCCCTAGGAGGGTGGGGAAGCACTGGGATGGGTTCCCTAGGGAAGTAGTGGAGTCTCCATCCCTAGAGGTGTTTAAATCTTGGCTTGACAAAGCCCTGGCTGGGTTGATTTAGTTGGGATTGGTCCTGCCTAGGGCAGGGGGCTGGACTTGATGACCTCCTGAGGTCTCTTCCAGCTCTATGGTTCTATGATTCTATGACACGCTAATTGACAATTTCTGTCCCCGTTTTTTTCTTCTTTTTCCTCCTTTCCCCTTCCCCCAATCCCGTCTCTGTGCTATTTATTTGAAAGCTAGACCCCTTAAACTCCAGTCATCTGAAGAAGTGGGCTTTGCCCACAAGAGCTCATGATACCATCTACATGTGTTGTTAGTCTCTAAGGCAGAGCTACTCAACACACGGGCCCCATACAGTCTGCAGCCCATAGTGCAGTTTGGGTTCACGAAGGGCTCAACACACGGCCTGGGGGGGGGAGGGGATCCTTTGAACATGGCCTCCACTGGGAACATGCTCCACAACGGCGAGTCAATAGAATGGTCTTCTGTTGAGATGCGTTTTAGTAGTTAAATTCCTGGCCTGTCATTGCTCATTAAAAGTGCTGTCATATGGGTGGAAATGGGGTAACTATTGCATTTTGGTAATAATCAGCAGAACTGGCTTAAATGGGGCCTGCGTGTTGTGCAGTCTTGCCTTAATCTTTATATTCATGCCCGTCAGGGTGAAAGAAGCTATTTGCATCTATTTGCACATATATTTGCATGTCTCTGCAACCACACTTAAGTTGCATGTGCTGAGAGTGTCATTGTGGCCCCCGGGGCTTCCAAAGTTGAGTAGCCCTGGACCATTCGTTGTTTTTTAAGTTTTTCCAGTTACAGACTAACCCGGCTCCCCCTCTGAGATTTCCCTACAAACAAGCTGTTCCACAGTCCTCCCTCTCTACGGTTTCCTGCCCTTTCCTCCGATGCAGCTGGAACAACTGACTGCTGGAGACGGAGGACTGGGCCCCTACTCGGATCCAATCCGGTAGTTCCTGCTTGCTATCCACGTCCTCCTCAGGCCGTCCCTGCAGGACATGGTCTATGGGGCTTTCCCTGTCTTTGCAGCACCAGGAACGAAAGCACCGCCCCATGGAGCCAGGGAGCCACCTCGCCCAAAGATGCTGGGAAAGCCACTGACAGAGATTGGAGCACACCAGCCCTGTGCGCTTTCGACAGCAACGAGCCGTCAACGAGCAGCATGGGGGTAAAACACGGGGACGGGCCCTTTAATAAAGCAGTGGGGTCTTGTAGCTCCACCCACCGGGGGAGGAGCCTTTGAGTACAGGATGGGGATGTTAGATATCGGTTCATTGAATAGTCAATTAACCTCGTGAATTCTTAGCGGTTAGTCGATTATTCTATAGTCCCCGGGGGTGGGGCTGGCAGCCAGTGCGCTCCGGCTTCACTCCCAAGGAGCCTCCTGCCACTCTGTGCTGCTGCCTCTGTATCAGAGGCAGCAGCGCAGGGTGCCAGGCGGGAGCTGGTCCGGGAGGGGAGCCAGTTTAAAAACCAGCTCCCCTTGTGGACCGACTGCCTGTTGCCCTGCGCTGCTGCCTCTGATAAAGAGGCAGCAATGTGGAGGTGGCAGCAGCCCCTGTCTGGGAGGGGGTCTGATCTCTTGGACCTGGAGTGAGCCAGGACTGAGCCAGGCTGCCAGCCCACCCAGATAATACACTTTAAATGCAGAGCTGGGGAGAGGTAGGTCCTGGACCCAGCTTGAGCCAGGACTGAGCCAGGCTGCTTGCCAGCCTGCTAAAAAATGTACTGGCGGGGGAGGGAAAAGCGGGTAGTCTATAGCATTAACCGATACGTTTTTGCTTATTGGTTAATCGGTTAATTGAGTGCACGATTACATCCCTAGTACAGGGCATTACATCCCCTCCCCGCCAAAAAAACTCTCATGGTGAAGGAGCTGGGTAGGCAGCTGGACTGCATGATGCTAAGCAAAAGAGGAAGGGACCAGGTCTTCTCTTGACTCCTCTGACAGACTCCTCCTAAAGGGGAGGAGTGACTTGCAAGCCCCGCTTCCTCAATTAAAGAGCCAGTCCTGTTTTAACCAACTTCATTCTCCTGGTGTCACATGAAACCAAAAGAGACAAACGACCGTTTCAGAAGGCAAAGGAGCTGGCTGTCAAATTGCACCAGACCACACCCAAACAAAAGGTTGTATTTGATTCCCCCCCTTCCGCACTAATTACCGCCGCTGGATCCCACCGCGACTCTTGGAGAAAGCCTTTTAACTCAATTAGCGGCAGCTTTCCTTAGTGCGTGGCGTGTTTAAGCGAAACCTGAGCAATGTTTATTTCGGATCTAAACAGTCATTTGCAGGCAGGGCCTGACTCAGATCCAGGGCTAATCAGCAATGGGGCTGCTAATGCAATTTGGTCGGCCTCATTCCGGAGGCCTCTCCCGTGGAAGGCAGGGAGGAGGAGAAATGAAAGTGGGGAGCACGTGAAAGCCAAGGGGGAAGAAAGTGGGAGAAGAAAAGGAGTGAGCACGGAACGTGATGGATGGAGAGCACGGGGAGCGTGGGGGTGTGGAGGTGAATTCACTGAGCCGGCATTTTCAAGTTTGCGTTTCTAGACAATTAGCGCTGTGAATTATTAAAGACCCAAAAGGAAAGAGGCTGTTTTAATAAAGGATGAGTAAGCAAGTATTGTTCCACCGGGGGGCGGGGGGCTGTGGGGGAGAGCAGGATCGAAGGGAATCAATCAGTGCCTTGCTCCCTGCCCCATTCTAATGGCTGCAAATATTTACTTGGTTTTATTGTTGTGTGTTGAGCTATGTCCCTGGGTCCCCGCCAACCGGGTACTTAACACAGGCGGTCGATGAGTAACACGGGCCAAATTGGGCCTTGGGAACGCAGGGGGTGGAGGGGATCGCAAATTTGAATGTCGTCATGCATCATCTGCGGCCCCTCTGCTGTTAACAACAACTTCACCGAGATCACAGCCCCATTGCGCTAGGAGCTGTACACACACAAAGCAAGAGACCAGCCCTGACCCTGGGAGCTTAGGCTCTAAACAGAAATGATTTTTATGCCCATTTTACAGATGGGAAAACCAAGGCACGGAGACACGAGAAGCGATTAATAAGATTGGGATTTTCCCGCTTAGAAATGAGGAGACTAAGAGGGGATGTGATCAAGGTCTATAAAATCATGACTGGTGTTGAAAAAGCAAATAAGGAAAAGTTATTTAGTTTTTCTCATAACACAAGAACTAGGGGTCACCAAATGAAATGAATAGGTAGCAGGTTTAAAACAAACAAAAGGAAGTATTTCTTCAAACAACGCATAGTCAACCCGTGGAACTCCTTGCCAGAGGATGCTGTGAAAGCCAGGTCTTTGAGGCTATGTCTACACAACAGCCTTTTTTTAGAATAACTAATGTTATTCTGAAATAACAAAGTAGATGTCTACATAGCAAGCAGTTATTTTGACATAAAGTTGAAATAATGGAAAGAAGGAAGACCTGTTCTTAAAACCTCCAGTGACGGAGACTTTATGGGAGGGGGTTTGGCTGGGCAATTGCGGGGGAGGGTCTTGGCTCCGGGCCCTCTGGAAGGGGCGGGGCCTCAGGCAGAAGGGGCGGAGCTAGAGGTAGCCAAACCTCAGCCCCACCTGGACTGTGCCAGGCCTCCCCCCCCAGCCCTCAGACCGTGCCGCAGGGGGTTCTGGAGATGATGTAAAGGGCCCAGGGTTCCAGCTGCCGCTGTTGCCCCCCCTCCCTTTTAAATCAGCAGGACCTGGTGGACTGAACCTTCTTGCCGCACTGGACTGGAGGCAAAGGGGGAATCCAAAGCACTGTGGACCTGGCCAGCAACCAGGGCGCGTTCCCCGGGGCTAGGTGACCACGGTTCCCATTAGCCCCGCAGCGCCGGCCAGTTCTCTGTGGAGGAGCCCTGTGTTGCGCGAGGCTATGCAGCCTGGCGAGGCGGGAGGGTGCGGACGGTGCCGCTGTCCATTGGTAGATCCCAGGCCCAGCCATGGACCCTGCCGTGCCACAATCCGGGCGGCCGACTTCAAACCAGGGCTTGCAACGCCGGGGCTGGTTCCCTCGCGAGGCCCTATGTGAGTGGCGCGTCACCCCGGTGACAGTCCCCCGAAGTCACAGCGCCTGACTGCCCATCGACTAGGATAGAGGGGCCTCTCTCCTCCAGCCGCCAGGGGGTGCAGGCCCTGGCTCCCCACTTCTAGCCTGTCTGGTTCCCAGGGCACTACCCCAGCCCCTCCCCGGCCATGGGCAGGACGTTCCTATTGTTTAAGCCACCCTTTAGGGCAGGTTAAGAGGGAGCAACCAATGGCTGTTCCATGAGCTGTGACTCAGGAAGGCACAAGCCCCAGCTGGCGGATGCTTCAGCACATACTAGGCAAAACCCCTCCCTGGATGGGGCCTGATTCCCCGCCGCAGGGCCGGCCAAGCACCCCGGTACTGGAGTCACGCACAGCCTGGTAGGATAAAGAGGCCGGCAGCTCAGTATGAGTCACCTGCCTGCACACGGCCCTGGGAGGGTCGCCCAGAGAGCCGACCCCAGCAGCCTGGCCCAGTCTCCCAGGTCGGAAGCCAAGTCTTTGCAGGGCCGTTGTTCGGATGTACGGGGCCCTACGCGGGGCTGTGAAACCGGTGCCCTTATCCCTGACGACAGCCCGGGGAGGAGGGGGGGCAGGAGTGTTGATTTTTTAGAGCTGTGATTTCATAGTCTTCAGCAACACACTCATGAGTTTTAAACCAGCTTTCAAACTAAGGACCTGTAGCATCACGGAATCCTAGAACGGGGAAGGGACCTCAAGCAGCCATGAATTCCAGGCCCTGCCCTCACGGCAGGACCAAGCATCAGCTAGATGTGAAGTGGGCAAGATCCAGCCCTCAGGCCACTGGATCTGGTTGCCAGGCTGCCCACTGGGACCCTCAGGCACAGAGCAGCCCCACACTGCTTTGAGCAGCTGGCTGCTCCCTGTGGCTCTTTGCTCTGGGTGTTGGGGGCGGGAGGAGGGAGGAGAAGGGGAGACTTTGCGGAAACTGGCCAATGGGAGCTGAGAGATTTCGCTAGAGGCAAGGGCAGTGCACAAATCCTCCCCTTCCCCCGGAGCAGAGAGCCACAGGGAGCAGCCAGTCACTTTGAGCAGCCTGCAGCTGCAGCAGGCAGGGGGCCTGCTTCGGGGTCCGGCAGGGCTGGGAGCTGCCCAGGTAAGTGCCTCCCAGCCACAACCTGCCTCTGGCATCCCAGCCCCTCCATCCCCCCCAACTCCCTGCCCCAGGTCACCATCCAAATCCTCTGCACCCCTCCCCTCCTCCTCCAGGGCACAACTCCCTCCTAGAGCCCCAGGCCAGAATCCTCCCCTGCACCCTTATCCCCTCCCGGACCCTGCACCCCAATCCCCCGCCCCAGGTCACAACCCCTCCTTCACCCAAACTCCCTCTCAGACCCCACACCCTCTTCTGCACCCCAGTCCCCTACCCCAAGCTCTCTTCTGCACCCAACCTCCGTCCCAGACCCCGCACCCTCCATAGAGAAGTGTGGCCCTTGATTACTTACCAAAACCTCATCAAAAATTATTGCCCATCCCACAGACTTTAAGGTCAGAAGGGACCATTATGATCATCTAGTCTGACCCCCTGCACAATGCAGGCCACAGAATCTCACCCACCCACTACTCACCTATATCTCAGATGTTGAAGTCCTCAAATGGTTTAAGGACCCCAAGATGCAGAGAATCCTCCCGCAAGTGACCCATGCCCCATGCTACAGAGGAAGGCGAAAAGCCTCCAGGGCCTCTGCCAATCTACCCTGGAAGAAAATTCCGTCCCGACCCCAAATATGGCGATCAGCTGAACCCTGAGCATGTGGGCAAGACTCACCAGCCAGACACCCAGGAAAAAGTTCTCTATAGCAACTCCTATCATCCCTCCATTGGCCTATTTACCACTGATAGTGAAAGGTCAATTAGTTGCCAAGATCATGTTATCCCATCAAACCATCCCCTTCATAAACCCGTCTAGCTTTATCTTGAAGCCAGATAGGTCTTTTGCCCCCACTACTTCCCTTGGAAGGCTGTTCCAGAACTTCACTCCTCTCATGGTTAGAAACCTTCGTCTAATTTCAAGTCTAAACTTCCTACTAGCCAGTTTATATCCATTTGTTCTTGTGTCCACATTGGTATTGAGCTTAAATAATTCCTCTCCCTCCCTGGTATTTATCCCTCGAATATATTTAAAGAGCAATCATGGCTTTTATCTAATCTGCTCTTAAACACCTTCGATGCTGGACATTTTACAACCTCTCCAGGCAATTTATTCCCGTGTTTAACTACCCTGACAGGCAGGGAGATTTTTCTTATGTCCAACCTCAACCTCCTTTGCTGCACTTTAAGCCCATTGCTTCTTGTCCTGTCCTCAGAGCCCAAGGAGAACAATTTTTCTCCCTCTTACTTGTGACACCCTTTTAGATACCTGAAAACTGCTATCCTGTCCCCTCTCCATCTTCTCTTTTCTAAACTAAACAAGCCCAATTCTTTCAGTCTTCCCTCCTAGCTCATGTCTGCTAGACCTTGAATCATTTTTGTTGCTCTTCTCTGGGCCATCTCCAATTTTGCCACATCTTTCCTGAAACACGATGCCCAGAATTGGACATGGCACTCCAGCTGAGGCCTAATCAGGGCAGAGGAAGAATCACATCTCGACTCGTGCTTGCAACATGTCTCCCAAAATCAGGTTTGCTCTTTTTGCAGCCGTGTCCCACTGTTGACTCCTATTTAGCTGTGGTCCACTCTGACCCCTAGATCCCTTTCTGCAGTTCTCCTTCCTAGACAGTCACTTCCCATTCTGTGTGTGTGAAACGGATTGTTCCTCCCTGAGCGGAGATGACCACGGTAAATCCAGAAACTGGCAGGGCATATATCGGAGGTTGGCAAATGCCGGAGAAACGGCTTCATTGCCACTGGCCTGGCTCGTTCACAGGTCCAGGGCTCTGCTAATGGGTCAGGCCGGCTTTGTCCCAAGTCACTGAGCAGTCACGTTCGGCCTGAGCCACGCCAAGGTGCCTCGTGCTCTGGGCTGGACTCCCCTGCCAAGTTACAGGACTGGGTCCCAGCCCTCCCCGCAGCCGCCCGTAGCTGGAGCGCTGGTGAGCCGTGAATGCCAGCTGGCCGGCCCGCAAGGGGGCACGAGCCAGCCCCCAGCCCGCCCAACTCGCCAGCGACCAGCCCAGCCCCTGCGGCACGGGCTCCGAGCAACACGCCCCAGGGAGGCGAGTAGCCGAGGCGTTATTTTGCAGCGTGGTTGCCCCCCCCCCACACCGAGGGCAGAGATTCTATTCCTTGTTGCCATGTGGGCGCGCCCTAAGGGGGAAGGGGGTTCAGCCACCCCACAAACCACTCCTGAGAGCCTGAGCCCTACCCGAACCCCAAGCCTCATGCACGAGCCAGTGTCCCTGGATCATCCAATCCTGATTTCTTGTCTAGCCCAGGCCAGCGACCCCCATGTGACCGAGCATCAGCAGGGACACCTGGCTGCGTTACTGGGGGGTGGCAGCCTGAGGCACCCCCTCCGCCAGGCCCCTTCCACGGCAGGGAGAGGAGAAAGCCAGAGGCACCCAGATAATCCTGCCATGTCCCCTGCCCCCCACGCGACGGAGGAAAGCGAACCCCCTCCCCAAGGTCACTGCTGCGGGGAAATTCCTTCCCGACCCCACCCACGGGGAGACCCTCAGCATGGGAGCAAGCACCCGCCGGCCGGGTACCACTCCGAGCCTGGGCCCTCCCTGCCCAGCATTCCCTCCCGGCTGCTTCCCAAGGAGATTAAGCACCCAGAGGACATGGGGGTGGGCGTGAACCTGGGAGGCTCTGAGCACGCCCTGCCCCCGCTTGAACGGGCATCGGATCAAGCCGTCATGCACGGGGCGTGTTTCTATGGACGGTTTTGCCGTGCGGTGCCGGCACCTCAAGCGCCAACGTCCTGCCGGAGCCACCACCGCGCACGCAACAGCCTCACTTGTCCCCGCTGAGGCAGACGGGGCCCCGCGGCCAGAAATCCCGGCTGAGGAAGCCGGGGGAGCGGAGAATCTCCGGCTGGAAAACAGGGTCTGTTGCCGGACCAAGCCCGATGGCTTCACCAGAGGAGCTGCAGCCGTGGATTTTTCTGGGGCTCGAAAAGCTGCTGGGGATGCCTGGCAGGAGCTGGATGGATTCAGGCAAATGAACTTTACAGGGCACCTGATGCCGGTCTAGTGGCCTGCGGATTCTGAGATCTGTAGGCTTGGCCAGTCACCCTGAGCGCGCCCCTGATTATGCATCTGCAACATGAAGATAACACACCCTACGCAGGGGAGAGAGGCAGGCAGCAAGCTCTACGGAAAGCGACAGTTGCTGATTACATCTGGCCCTTGAGCTCACGTGTCTGCAATCACTCAAGGCCTCTGCAGTTCTTGGCTCCCTGCTAGACTAAGGAACTAGGCTAGGACATGGGAGACCCAGGTCAGGTCACTGCCCTGCCACAGACGTCACATGTGACCTTGGGCGTGTCACTTAATCTCTCTGCCATTGAGTTCCATCTCTGCACAATGGGGACAAAGCCCTGCCTCAGAGGTGTGTTGGGAAATGTCCGAGTGAGGCGCTCAGCAGAGGACCAGAGAGGTACCCAGGACACAAATGCGCTGTCCCAAAGAAAGCAGGATTCTCTTTAACAAGGAAGGTGCCCCAGCCGGTATGGCAATTTAAAAGCGATTTGCTCCTTGCACACGTGGCAAGAGTGGCCTGTGGAGCTGTTTAGCCATTCCCGTTAACAGGAAACGGTTTGCCCTCACCTGTTCAATACAGAAGTCACCCAATCCAAGAGACGTGTCCTAGAATGCAACAGAGGCACCTTGGGCTAGCGCGCCGGGATCAGAAATCACGTTGCTTTTGTGGTTACGGTGACGTCTCAGCAGTGCTCAGGGTTGCTATAAAGGGAGACGTCCAGCGGTACACAGCACACAGTGAGATGCCATGAGACAGGGAATTACATCTACCCGCCCCTCCTGGCACAAATTACAGTGGGATGCTAAAAATAGCCCAAGAGAGTGTTAAAATTGGGCTGTGGAGGATCACGTTAGTGACATTAACAATATGAACCAGGCTGGACACTCCTGCCCTCTAGTGGATGGAACAAGAACTGCTCAGCCGTGTGTCCTACACCCCAGACAGCTCATGGTGATTCTCTTGCACTCCAGTACTAGGGCCTTATGGGTTTGGAGGAGACGTTCCAGCCCTCCTGTCACCAGAACATTCCACGTGGCTACCGAAATGCAGCCCAGAGAAGCGTAAAGTGGTCTCCGATATTTTAGTCCATAACTGATGGGAAGATGCAAAACTTTGGTGTTGTCCATGCTGTCACCCCCAGCCTCCCAAAAATCATGCGGCTGGCCCCACATAATCATGAGACAGGCTTAAAACAAGCATGAGATTTTAGAAATAGTAATTATTGGTTCTTTCCCTGTGCTGGCGGGTTTGAGCTTTGGTGGTACAGTCTCGCTACATCCCCAATCTTTTCTCCGCCGTGCTGACGAGACGATTTTTAAAACGAAAGCAGAGATTTTAATGCCATCTCTGACTCCAGGAGCTAACGGTTTTTTAAAAAGAGCCCCAAATCATAGAAATCCAGGGCTGAAAGAGACCTCAGGAGTCGTACAGTCCCGCCCCCTGCCCAAAGCAGGACCAACCCCAACTCAATCATCCCAGCCAGGGCTTTGTCAAGCAGGGACTTAAAAACCTCTAGGGATGGAGATTCCACCCCCACCCTAGGGAACCCATCCCAGTGCTTCCCCACCTTAATATCCAACCTAGACCTCGTCCACTGCAGCTTGAGCCCATCGCTCCTCGTTCTGCCATCTGCCCCCACTGAGAACAGCCTCTCTCCATCCTCTTTAGAACCCCCTTGCAGGAAGTAGCAGGCTGCTCTCAAATCCTCCCTCTCTTCTCTTCTGCAGACTAAACAAGCCCAAATCCCTCAGCCTCTCCTCGTAGGTCAAGTGCTCCAGCCCCCGAAGCATTTGTGTTGCCAAATGTGCAACCCTATTCCGTCCTGCCCTCCTCGGGGGCCGTTTGCTGTTCCTGGCGATGGGCGCAGACTGCCAGAGCCCGAAGTCGGCTTTGGAGCAATTTTTATGACGCAAATGCTCTCTTTGGGGTGAAATTCAGCCCTGGCCTGACGACCAGCAGCAGGACCACTGTTAAGTCCCACTTAGGCCTGGGCACTAGCTCTCTGCCCTATAGGAGGGCAGGTCGCTCACTCGCATGGGGCAGATTCCATCCTCTAAGAAATACCAGCAAGCCCCCCCAATGCAAACTACCAGAATGGAGCCGCTAGTTCAGAGTCTCACACCCCACCGGCAGGCTGTCTGGGCACACAGTCCAGGGTAAACTCCCCCCGTCCCACCCAGTGTGGCTCTCTCGCCCTAGCGGAGGCTCCTGGTGTTAACTTGACCTGCCATCAAAGCTACCCCAGGGTTGCTTACAATTTGCTGACCATCTCCCCGAGGAAGATCACGGGGCTGGGAGCCAGCCGTCACCCCCGCACTTAAGAGATAAAATCATGGAAGTGAAACTTCAGGGCCCCATGCTCAGCAAAACTGGTGCGGCTTTAATGGGTTCAAATCGTTCCGGGCACGGGTGAAGTTTCCTTCAAGTTTGCACTTTTACGAGCCATCCATCTCACGGCTGCTTCTCCAGCCAGCGGTGGAGCGAGACGCTGTCAGCGCAGCTCCTGAGCGATGTGTCAGCACAAGGACTTGGGGTTCCCGGCAGGGGTGGGGACGTGGAGTGGGGAGGGGGAAAGCCAAGCCCAGGCGGATGGACCCGCGAGTTTGGGGGCGGATCGGAAACTCAGCCAGGCGTTTATGAACTGGAAAACTGCCTGAGGAATGCGGCTAGGTCTGGCTTTTCCTTTGTCTGGCCCCAGTGGTGGGGCAGGGACTCCTTTACTGTGGGGAATCTGGTGGGGAGGGAGCTTCAGAGGAGCAGGTAGGGGCCTGCCAGCCATGCAGCATCAAAGACAGTTACGTGCCTATCGCCCATGCTTTGTACAGAACCTGGCGCAGAAGGGCCCAGATCTGTTTGGGGGTGATGTGTATAAAGTGCTTGCTGATTCCTGGCCCAGCAGAGACCCACTGTCACAGCCAGAGCCTCTTTCCAGGTGGGTAGATTGTCTGAATACAAACAATTCCTCGGTCCACACTGGGCTACAGTTCCCAGGCCATGCTCCCTAGAAGCTGTGCACTTGGGCGGCCACCCAGGAGAAAGTCAAAGCTGCCTGGCTGATGAGCAGAGCTCCCACAGCCCGCCGTATGTGTTTCTATGGGTGGTGCACATCTGCACATGCTTCAGTGCACATAACAAAATTTAATCCACATACGGATGGAAAACATCAGAAGGAACATTGCTCCCAGGTTATTTTCCTCCTTTGCCCTTCAGTCCTTCCTGCACGATTCTGCCTTGCACCTTTCGGGTTTTCACCCTGGATTTCCTTTTTCCCAGGAAGTTTCCCAGGGGGCTGACTTCCTGGCCCTGCAGCTTCTGCCATTCTTCTATTCTGCCAGCTCCTTAACATAACAGTGGCCAGACTGGGTCAGACCAAACGTCCATCTAGCTCGGCATCCCGGCTTCTGACAGGGGCCAATGCCAGGTGCCCCAGAGGGAGCGAACAGAGCAGGGAATCATCCAGTGATCCCTCTTCTGTCACCCATTCCCAGCTTCTGACAAACCGAGGCCAGGGTCACCCTCCCTAACCATCCTGGCTAACAAGAGAGAAACTCCTGCACTCAACTAAGAGGGCTGGCTGTTATCCGGGAACACAACACCCTCTTTACAGCGTGACTAAAATAAACACCCTAACAACAGCTTCTATGGACAGGTTAGGCCCAGATCTGAAATGCAGAGACAACCGCCTGGGACCTATCAGCCAGCCCAGACGTAAGCTCCCATCTGAATCCACGCTGAAATCCGGTGGCTGTTCCCGGGAGTGCACAGATTCTCTTTCTGGCAGAAACACCAACTCGCCCAGAAAAACCCCGTTTTCCTGTGATCACGACCCTTGTCTTGGAGCGAGCAAGCCACACCTGGAACTCTGCCAGAGGGGGGTGTCCTGAAAACGAGTGGGTGAAACCGACCTGGAGAGGTGTGTTAGGAGCCAGCGACCAGCCCCAAAGAAAGCTCTCACAGACTCACAGGAGAAAATCTCCATTGTTCTTGCCTGGAGAAGCTGCCGGTGCAGTTATGAACCAGGCATGGGAAGAAATTAACCAGAGGAGGTTCAACTGACCACCTGAAAAGGTCTCTTAGAAGTGAAATCCACCAGGCTGGGGCATCATCTCCACAGGGGGAAGGGGTAGGAGCCAATGGTCCCTCTAATCTTTTCCATCCACGTGCAGAGTTTTCCACCCATGTGTGGAATAATTGTATGTGCACCGAGGCATATGTGAATGTGCACCACCAGTAGAAACAAAAAAACCCAGCTGTGTGCTAATCAGCTGGGTGGCTTTTGACTCTCTCCTGGGCGGCCGCACTAGCGCACAGGGAACACTGGTAGGAGCCTCATTACTGAGACTTTTACGTTCACCCTGCCGAAGAACGCTAGAAAGTAAAGTGTAGGGAGCAGCCCTCCCCTGAGAGAGGCAGGGTGGTTAGTGCTTTAGCACCAGCCTGGATCCATGTTCAGTCCCCTGCACCTGCATAAAGCCCCTGGGTGATTTTGGGTCAGTCGCTCAGCCTCCCAGTGCCTCAGTTTCTCCGAGAGATGGGAAAAGAGCCCTGCCGTACCGAGCAGGGGAGGGTGAGGATCAGTGCAGGAAGGCTGAGATTACAGACACCTGGGGGCAATGGGGACGAACGCAAGACTCTCTTTATTCCCCCTTCTCTGCTTCTTTGCTCTCTGCTCCCCCATGGTTGTATGTTCCCAACTAACACCGCGGTGACAGGCCGGCTACGTCCCTGTACTCTGGAGTCCCAGGGCACAGGCTGGGGGGCCTGTCAGCCTTTTGTCCTCTCAGTCCCGCGCTTTAGAGCAAAGGGTTGAACTCTGCCACTCGGCCCTTGCCGGCGCCTTGTGAAGGGCTGCTCACCCCCGGAGCCGAGCGCCTTGCAAGCGCCAGCCCCAGCTGCAGCAGCGCAAACCGCCCAGAAGACGAGACAAAACGCCGCGTGCAAGCCGGGAGCAGGACCCGCAGCTGCCGCAAGGGCTTAGCCCCCACACCCGTGAGCAGCTCGCCTCCCCCGCGGCGAGCGCAGCCTCCTGCGATGGCCGGGCAGGCAGCAGCGTGAGGGATTCCTGCCAGCGGTGAGCAGGGAGCGGTAAGTGCCAGAACAGACCCGCAGCTGCCAAGGGCCGTCTCTCGGCAGCCCCTCGCACCCGGGGAGTCACGCGGATATTGCAGGTCCAGGGCTGGGGGGACAGAGGATGGACGGAGGCAGGCCCATAGGTGGGGGTGTGCAAAGGGGGTGAAAGCACCCCCTGTGGGCCCCCGAGTAAGCATGCTCCGGCCAGCCGGGGGAAGGCAGGAGCGGCGCGCTGCCCGAACCTCCCTCCTCCACGCTCTGGCCGAGGGAAGGCTGGGGCTGATTTCCCCACTTACCTGGGGGGCTACGGGGGGCATCCACACCCTTTCAGTCCACATTTACAAAAAAAGCACACGCCCCCCAGAAAATCCAGCGTACGGACCTGGGAGGGGAAGTCGTCTCCCAAGGCCACGTCACAAGCCCGCGGCAGAAGGCGAATTGACCCCGGGGCTTTCTGGGTGGAGACTCTTTGCTGAAGGATGGCGCCGGGGCAGCTGGGGCAAAGGAAGCAGTGAGTCATTGCAGCACCCCTGGGTTTCTGGGAGACAAAACAACCCCTGGCAAAGATCAGAGCGGCCCCAGGGCTGCTCCGGTTCACAGGCCGCCAGACGCATCTGTGACGAAGTACTGAGAGAGAGGCGGACAGGCGCTAGGTGTGGGGCCTCCTGGACGCTGGGCCTCCTCCTCCCCCCCCCCCCGGAGCAGGGCCCCTTACCTGTCTGGCGGCACCGGCTCGCGCTGCCTTTGCGGGAATCCAAGGAGAAGATGTGCCCCCTTTGGCCAAACCGCCGCTGGGCCTCCAGGCTCAGCGTGGCCACCACCCCGCCCATGGCCGGAGAGCGGCAAAGGGATGAGGCGCTGGCGGAAGTAGCGCTAAGGAGGGGTCCCTGGCCGGCCAGGACCAGCCCAGGTGCCCGTCAGTGGCGTGACGGGCGAGAGGAGCGACCAGGGTCTAGCAGGGCTGCCTGTGCTCGGAGAAGGAAGGAGCCGGTCAGCTGATTCGCCAGGACGCAGACATACGCGGCCCCGCTGCGGCCTGCTCCAGAATCGTGACTCAGATCATGGCAGGTGGGGGGGGGGGGCAGCGACAGCGCAGGAGCTGGGCATGGCCGGCAGAGGCCACGTTCGGGAGGCCTCCCAACGAGCAGCCTTTGCCGACGCCGTGGCGGCCAGCCCTGCCTGCCCTTTCCCGCACTTCAAACGGCCGCTTCCCACCAGGCAGATCTGACTCTCCTCGCGCCCACAAAGGCCGGTTGGTGCCAAAGCCGGGCAGGGAAAGGACTGGGGTGAGCAAAGGCCGACGGCTGGAACACGGCCTCCCAGCCTGCCGGGCCCGGCTCGTTAACCCCTTCTCCGCACGCCGAACAGTCTGGAAGAGACAGCCCAGGGCCCTGCTTTGGGCTGCGGCAGCCTGGCTTATTTCACCTACCCAGCCACCTCCCATCTCCACCCCGCCAGGGCCCATATTAACCCCGTACGGCCCGGCTCGCCCATGGACCCAGCCTCCCTGGAAGCCTTTCCTTTGATAGAGACAGGGATGCTGGGCAGGGCCAGCGAACACCCCACGGGCCCTTTCCTTCCCCTCCCCTGGGGGGGCGCTGTGGCCAGCAGGGGGGCTAGAACTCATGGCTTTTGTCTCCAGAACCACAGGCCTGCACCATTACTAGCCGTGGGGGCTTCTCTGCTCTTCCAGCTGCAGCCACTAGGCGGCGAGCAGAGCAGAGCACTGGGGTGACCCGCCGGCCCCGGGGCTGCAGGGGCACGTGGGGCTGACCATGGGCGGATGGGATGCGAGGCAGGGGAAGGCGTTGCCTTCGGCCCGGCCCACAGTCCGCCCCCAGAACACCTGCTGTAGGTGTTCTGGGGGCGGAGCGTTGCTGCCCCCAGCGCCTGCCCTCCCCGTGCGCCAGGGCTGGGGAGGATGGAGCCGTGCCCCCCCTGCTCCCCCTCCCGTGTTCTGGACCAGGAGGCTGGGGCACACTGCCCGGCTTCCCTGTGGTTGAGAGGGTGGGCAGGTGCTTGGCTCCCGTGGGGGGCGTGGCCTCGGCAGAAGGGGCAGGGCTGGGGGTTTGCCCCCCCCAGATCTATCTTCCCCGCCGCCCATTGACCGGAGGCCCCTGAAGCCAGTGGGAGCCGCTGCATTGGCCCTAGATCGAGCCAGGAGATGGGACACCCGCTCCGGGGCTGCGTGGGACCCTGGGACTCGCGCTGCCGTCGTGCTTTGGTGCAGACGAACAGGAGAAAAGGGCAAATCCCACCCTGCTCTTTCCGGAGCCCTCGGCCCCTCTCTCGGCCCCCAGCCCCTTCTCAAGTCCAGGCTGGCTCTGCCAGATCCGGGGCGGGCCAGCGCGGCGGGAAGCTGTGATGAAGGCCTCCTTGGAAGCAGCCAGCTGGCTGCTCTGCCTTAGCCAGACCCGGAGAGGCCTCCTCGTGGCCCCAGGAGATGTAAGATCTCTCAGGGCTGGTGGCAGTAACAGCCGGGCCAATGAAGAGACTCCTCCTCGCGCCCCCAGCTCCCTGTCCTGGACAGGCGCGACCCCTCGGCCGCCAGCCCCCCGGGGCCGGGGAAGTCGAGACAAATATCGAACGGCCTTTCCAGCCCAGCGCCCTTCATCCCAAGGGCGCCCACAAGCCCCGCGCCAACGCCGGGGGATTCGCTTCCGCAGCTGCAGTGCGGCCACCTCTGGGGTGGAACGGGGCAGTGCCGGAGCAACGCACCACAAGAGGGTGCGGGGGGAAGTGTCAGGAACCAGCAGGGGCAACTCCAGGGGAAAGGCGGCAGCAGCCCAACAAATACCCCTCAGGGGGGCAAAGAGCAGCCAGCCCGGCGCCGGGGGAGCTTTCGTGCCAGGCAAGGCAGAGTCCGTTTGAAATCTGCCCAGCAGGTGGCGAGACAACACCACGTAAGCAGGGGGCTGAGTGTGGGAACCACTTCCCGGGGCAGCCCCCGGCCCAGGGGCCCTATCGCAAGACCCCTGGGACAGCGCAGGCGCCGTTCAAGCCGCAGGCCTGAGCCCCACTTTACGGTGCCATGGGGCTGCTCGAGCGGGGGCCGGAAACACCGAGGCCCCAAACCTGAGCCCCAGGCCCATTCAGTGGGTCACCCTTGGGGACCCCCACCCAGGTCCTGCCCAGAGGCCTTGGTTACACAGGCCCCAAGTGCCAGGAGCTGCCCCCTCACTGTTCGCTCCCAACCTGGGAAAACACCCCGAGACCCAGTCCTCACCAGTGTGGATCCTAACTCCCTAGGGCTGCCGTGAGCCCCCTGGTCCCCAGCCCCAGGTCTCCGGCCCCATTACAGCTGCCCTGTCTGGCCCTGGCAGGTCCCCTTCCATGTCGGCGAGGAGCCGGCTGCAGGGGTGCTGAGATGCTGGGAGGAAGGAACCGCTGTCCTTCCTCCCTTGCATTTTTCTGCTCCACTGGCCTTGCACGTGTCTCTCGTTCGGGTCACTTCTTCCTCGTGCGAGCGCCAAGGTCCCGCGGGGTTCCGACGCCACAGGAGCTGGCTGCTGCCAGGAAGAGAGGCCCCAGCTGGCCTCAGAGCTCACTGCAGCATCCCTCCCAAGGACTGTGGCTTGCTCCCCGCAGCAGCCATTCCCAGGGCTCAGCTGGCATCTGCCCTGGGTCCCACATGCAATGCCAGGGCAGGAGTCTGTCCCCAAGCCGTCGGACACTGGGGGTGGAAATTGGCTGATACTTTGCACGTGGGAAACTGAGGCACAGAGACAAAGGGGAGCGATGTGCCCAAAATCACACAGGGAGTCAGTGGCAGAGTCAGGAATCGCTCAAGTCCTGACTCTCAGCCTCCTGGCAGGAACCCAGGAGTCCTGACCCCAGTCCCCCTCCTCTGGAGCAAACACCCTGCTTGAGCTGGAGATTACAGGAGACCCAGGAGCACAGGACCACGATGGAGCTGCCACAGCAGGTCCCGACTCCAGCCCCTGCTGTTCTGTGATTGATCTCACAGCCACACCAAACCAGCCGGCCCACCGCGCTAGGCGCTGTACACACACACACAGCAGGAGTAACTGCACAAAAGAGCTTCACAGTCTAGAGACAAGATAGGCCAAGGGTGGGAGGAGAAACTGAGGCACAAAGAAGAGAAGTGATTCTGGTGTAAGGTCACACAGGAGGCCAGTCTGAGAGCCAGAAATAAAACCCAGGTCTTCTGAGTATCCGCCCATCAGACCGTGCTGTAACCACTACTTGCTACTTCCTCCTTGCAGTCAACAGGGGAGGGAGGAGTTCTTCTCTAACCAAGCACAAAGACTCACTATCCATGTCTGTGCAGGTGTTTCCACACACACACACACACACACACACCCTCACTGAACAACAGTAGATGAGTCACCCTTGTGGATGACTCAACAATTGCTGCTCCTTCTCTGCGCAGGATGGGCTGGAATCGGAGCGGTGGAGCTTTGCGCTGTACCCCAAGGGCACTAAACTCAGCAGCCATTTGCCTTGCCCCGGGGAAAGCCCTCCCCCCGGCTGGGAGAGGGCTTAGAACAGGGGCTGGCAGAGCTTGAGTGGGGCCAAGACAGAAACAGAGGCTGGCTCTCCGGGGCCAGACAAAGACAACAGGCACCACCCAGCCCCCTCAAATCCCAGGCCCTTGTCCTCACTGTGGGTCTCGGCTATGACCTAGCCATCTCAGGGCAGGAGCATCTCCATTTTCTAAGTGGGGAAACTGAGGCACCAAACTGGAAAGAGACTGGTCACCCAGCGAGATGTTCTAGAACTGAGCCTCTGGAGGCTCTTTATGCAACAGCAGGACAGGGGTGAAGAGCGAGAGAGTCAGGCTCAAGCCACCTAGGTATGTGCTCCAAAAACAGATGTTGCTATTGCAAAGGGCAAATTTGTAGTCCCGTCAGGCTACGTCTACACTACAGCGCTATTTCGGGATACCGGAGCATCCCGAAATAGCTATCCCACATCTGCAGAGCAAGCCCATTATTTCGAAATCTCACAGGCTCAATATTCCGATGTCCCTGTAAACCTCGTTCCTCAAGGAGTAAGGGGCATTTTGGAAGAGCAGGGTATTTTGAAATTTGGCACGGTGTAATTTGGCGCCAAATTACAAAATGAGCTATTTCAAAATAAGATACGCAATGTGCATAGCTCCAATTGCATATCTTATTTCGAACTACAGCGCAGACGTAGCCTCGTTTTTGCAGTCAGAGGGGAGGTGGCCTTTATATTAAAGGTCTTCTTATAAGCAGTTTAAAACAGCGTGGTAACCCTTTCTAATAAATGGTAGAGAGTTGGTGAAAGTTTTGCCAAAAAGTTTTTGACCCATTCCTCTCCTCCCCACATCAGAGCTTTTTGAGCAAATGTACAGAAGATATTCGGGGAAGGGGGGGGTTGATGGAAAGAAAATAATTCCCGGCCCCCCACAGGAAAAGAAAGTCTTGTTTCAAGTCATGTTTGGTTTTGCCGCCTGCTCCTAATGGAAAAGGGGAAGGGGAGAAATCAAAGAGCTGAACATTTATTGTTTGAATGAAAAAAACCCCCAGAAAACGTCGAGAGTTTTTTTCAAAAATAGGGAAACAGTTTTGGATGTGGACAGTTTATGAGAAAAAACAAAGACACACTTACTGGTTTTCAACCAATTGTTATAAAATCGAATAAAGCTATCCACTGTGGTTCAAGCATCTATAATACTGGATATAACCGTCTATAACACACACTCATGCCCAAGCTACTTAGAACAATCAGTTAGTACCTTTTGTACACATCCCCTTCACATACAGCCCACAGAAGTCTGAGACTGAAGCCAGAGAGAGGGGTTAAGATTGCGTAGCATCCTTTGCCTGGCAGCTTTGAGTCTGTTCTCACTCTGGTAGAAGTCAGAAACAAATCATAGAACCATAGAACTGGAAGAGACCTCAGAAGGCCATCAAGTCCAGCCCCCTGCTCTAGGCAGGACCAATCCCAACTAAATCAACCCACCCAGGGCTTTGTCAAGCCGAGACTTAAACACCTCTAGGGATGGAGACTCCACTACTTCCCTAGGTAACCCATCCCAGAGCTTCCCCACCCTCCTAGGGAAATAGTTTTTCCTAATATCCAACCTGGATCTCTCCCACCGCAACTTGAGCCCATTGCTCCTTGTTCTGCCATTCGTCACCACTGTGAACAGCATCTCTCCAGCCTCTTTGGAACCTCCCTTCAGGAAGTCGAAGGCTGCTCTCAAATCCCCCCTCACTCTTCTCTTCATAGACTTACTGAAGTCCCCTCTAACTCTGCTTCAACCCATATAATATCAGCCCTATGGCCCTGTTAACTAGCCTTTTATCCAGTCCAGCGGTGGAGCCTCTCTCTCTCTCTCTCTCTCTCGCTCACACACACACACAAAATAGGGAACTTGCATGATTGGGTTCTACACTGGTAATTAACTAAAGATGCCTTCCCCATAAGCACTGCCTGGCTATCTTAGAAGAAACAAATATTTGTTCATTTTTAGCCCACTAGGGTTTTATATCTATTTTTAATTGCTGTCCTTCTACTGATAATTTCTGGGCAATATAGCCAGGTTACTTAGCTACTACATGCTGACTAGGCTGTATGTGCAGCGCTGCCCTCTACTGGATGGAATCAGAATTTCTCATCTTTGTGTCATAGGCCCTATACTGCTAATGGGAGTCTCCATTACTTCTAGCCCTAGGGGCCTGTGTTTTAGGAGTGGAAGATCAGAGTTTCTACCACTGTGGCCACCCTGAAGCTGTGACTAGCTGTCCCATACAGCTGCTTCACAAACACGAGGTCTTACATAGCCACAGAAATCTGCAAGTCATTTAATGTTCTATGCTCAGGGTGAAGATTTGGAGTGTGCAGACCATACAAACAAGAATCAAAGACTTCTTATTTAAGGAAGTAAGTGAAGGCAGAGACTATATTTAGGATCAGGGGGAAGGATTTTGTTTTCAAACAGCACCCAGAAAACACAGGGCTGTCAACACAACAGCCGCCACTAGCAAAGATAAAGGCAGATTCAGATCTGCAAAGGGACTCTCTGCATTTAATCAGTGTGATGATTCCTGCCTGCCATGCAGCGCTCAGAGTACAGACCGTCTAGCAACTGTCAGGGAATCCATGCGGAAGCTGAATTTTCAGGTGGGCTCAATTAAACTGGAAAAGTTACTTGTGCTATAAAACACAAAGCCGGAGAGATCTAAGTAGGCAGCAGCTGTGGCTTTCCAGAGCAGTCCCTGGAGACGCCAAGGAGAACAGGTCTGAAATATTATTTTATCCACAGCATATAAAGCATCACTTAAGAGAGGCCGAGGGTTTCTGATGCAGCTGCAGAAAAGCACCGGTAGTGGAAAATAAATTCCAAAATTAGGCTCCGTTCTTGTCTATTTTTGTGTCTTTTGATCATCCACTCCAGGTGTCTCACCTTCCCCTTCCCCAGACACACCTTCCTGTTGGCTGCTGTGAGTTTATAATGGATTTGGTGCCGGTGAAAGGACACGGGTCGACCCTACCACAAACAAGCAGCAGCGCCACGAACTGCCCCCGCCCGCTTGACCTCGAAAGACCGTGTGTAGATGCCAGGCTCTCAGCTCCTGTGCTGAAACTGACCGGGTAAGTGGAACGCCCAGCAAGCGTAGTGGTGCTACAGGCCAGCGGGCTGGTAGCTAAGGTTGTAGAGGAAACTCATTTTGCTCCCTGTACGTGGTCTCTGTGTGGCCCCATGGGGCGGTCACACCCAGCAGGTGTGTGGGTCACATAAGGAGCCCTGGTGATCAGCTGAGACCTACCCCGTAGCTTGCAATACAACCCTCTGCCACCGGAGCTAGAGTAGGAACTCCAATGGTTGGCAGCAGTAATAGGCTGTTACTCCCTAGTACGGGGGAGGGGAGGGGCACACTGAGGTTCAGAAATTGCATGGAGGGCCAGGAGCGGAAGGCTAAGAGGGGCCGTGCCTCCCCCAAACAATCAGGCATGGTCCAGCCAATGCCCCCATCATTCCCCTTGCCTGCCTGCCCAGCTCCCCGACCCCTGCCCATCCCCCAGAGACACCCACCCCCTAGCCAACTTCCCTTGCTCCCTGCTCCACAGGGCCCCACCCCCTAGCCAACCTTCCCTGCTTCCTGACCACCCCCTGGAACCTCTGCCCGGCCACAGCTCACAGATGAGGCTACGGGAGGGGGGACAGAAGAGGAGGGGCCGGGCGGAGCCGGGGGATGGACAGAAGGGTCCAACAGACTGGATTTTGCTCCCCCCTCTGTTCCGGTAGCTGGTGCACACAGGGGACAACACCCACCAGGGCACTCAGAGCAGTTGGCACTGGGGCAGTGTGAACGGGCTGCTGTTTCACGCAGAGAAATGTCAATGAAAACTTCCAGCAAACTCTCTTTTGGGGGCCTGTACCCTCACTAAGGCAATGCCCCCAGGGCGGGGGGGGAATAAGGGGAGCTCTGACTGAGGATTGTAGCCTGCTAACGTATCTCTTTCCTATCCTGTCCCTTTCTTGATATATTTTAGTAGTATGCCAGTAACGAAGGCCTCTTAGTTTATCCTGTATGAATTAGCTTTAGCAATAGCATTGTGATCAAGGGTTAAATGATTTTTCTTGTTATTTGATTTTCAATATAGGTCTATGTTCTGTGTAAGAATTACGAAAGACCTCTGGCGAAACCTTCAGCCGGGCCTTGGGACACAGATGGGCTAGGACTCAACAGCGCGTGATTAGAAATAAGTCCCGAACGGCAACGCTGGATTCTCAAGAGCATTTCCAACACTAGTGAACTTGGGGCAGGTGAGAAACGTGCCCGTTTGGCTAGCCTGGGCTCGTTAGTGAAGGGCAAAATGGGCGCTGACTTTGGTAAGATGGGGGCAAAGCATATCACTGGGGTTAATAGCTCTGCGTACAGGGCTGGACTAGGCTGGGCCATGCATGGCTAAGCCACGGCATAACCAGAATCAGAGCATATGGGACTAGAAACAGGGCTCAGGCAGAGGGGGGCAGCCCCAGATCCCAAACACATAGGGCAGGCGGCCCAAGCCTGGCTTTGGCTCAGCTCCACACTAGACAGGCTGAATCGTATTATGAGATAAGGCGTCTTCGTTTTTATTATGCTGCCCTCCCATGGGCACCTCAAACTCCGCAGCAGGAGCAGGGTTAGAACTCACGGCCTCCTGCTCTGAAAGCAGGCGCCGCTAGTTTCCAAAGAACTGCCGGTAGCAGTGTGGAGACTCCGTTTTAGGCTCCTACCAGTAGATGGCAGCGAATGGAATGACACACACGCTCCCTCCGATACGTAACTAATAATACATGACTACAACTAACGCATTAACAAGGACCCGTCAGACAACGAGGCTTTCAGCCTCAGCACTGGATCATTAGATTACACCCACTCAGAGCGTCAGGTGTTTCTCATTTTTTGGAGGAAAAAACCTGCTGAAATTCCATTACAAATGAAACATTTCGTGCCTAGAACGCACTGAGAAATAACAGGTCACGGTTTCTCTACACGGGGACATTTCATCAGAGTATTACGGCAATTGATTCATGGAATGCTTTCTGCACGCACCACTGAAATGCAGCCACCTCTGGGGTGGGGTGCAGGCGCTGTGTGAGAGGATGCAGCAGTGCACAGCCTCCGATTTTTCAGGAAGGCTGAAAAACCTTCAACTAAGCTACACAGAGAGTTTGGGGAGGCAGGCAATAATTAACGCCCACGTTGGATTTTGACCGAGACGTCACTGTTAACAACCCGTCCCTCCTGAGAAGTGCTAGGGGGTGAGTGAGGACCCCGAATGGTGAAGACTTCATAGCTCATGCAGAAGATGGCGGCTTTGGTGCCATAGCGCCTCCTAGCTCTAGGCTGGGAGCATTGGCTCAGTAGGAGTTGGCGGGAAGCGCGCCACCTACTGGCTCGGTAAGGAGCGTATTTGGTTACGTATGTCACAAGTGTATGTCGAGAATGTATTTCTGACCCTGATTTTTCACCACCAGGCCACGTGCTGTGGGCTTTCTAGTCTAGATCGTCGAATAGAGAGATGGTAGCCAAACCTTGTGTGAGACCCGATTCTGCTGCTTTTACATGGAGTAGCAATTACTATTGAGGGACCCCTCTGGTTTAGCAGGTCTCTTGAGAGTGCACAGACTAGCCCGTCAGGACTGCAGCATCAGCCCCTAAAGAATTCATCCTTACAGCATCCCTATGAAGTAGGAAGAGTATGCCGGTCACAGTCCCCCCGCATCACTGATATGCAGCTACTTCTGGAGTAGAACGCAGCAAGCTGTTGAACAGCGCCCAGCAACACTGTCGAACAGTTTAAGACAGAAAGTACAGCAAACTCCAGTTCACTTTTCAGGAGGAACATAGATCATTTCCTTGGTGGAGTTTGGCCACAAAACGGTGTCAGATGCCTTCAAAAACAAGGGTGTTAATGGCCACAAAAGTCTAGGATCTTGGCTTTACATTGAATCCACTTCTCTGTGGTGCTTGTCAATTTAACATGCATCCCTCACGCCCCATGCATGAGTTTACCCTTCTGGAACACCCTGCAAGTTAGAAAAGCGCGACTATGCCCATTTCACTGGTGGGGAAACCGAGGCACAGCGCAATGTCAATGGTGACAGCGGTAGTCGTGGGACACAGCTGGACTTGAACTATCCCAGGACTGTGGCTTAGCCAGAAAAGCACCCTTCCTCTCTCTCGCTATTTCCCTAAGAGCGATCACAACCCGCCCCCCGCAACTAGAATACCGGCGCCGCTTCCATGCGATTCTGTTTGCAGTTTGACAGAGTTTTTCATGCCCTCGTAGCTGGGCCCCTTGTCCTCCATCCACCATCCTGCCCCCCCCACCCCTGTTCCTTCCGAAGCTTTGAAGTCAATTTCAAAACCCACCGTCACCCCACAAAGTGTCACCTCCCTGCCCCGAACAGTCCTTTGGACTCCTGCACAGACCAGGGCATGCAACATAAGCATTGATCACCGGAAGGCCAAACACAAGGGGGACCAGACTAGGGGCAGCCAGGCCTAAAAGCTGGACCTGCCATAGGCTGAGCTAAAGCCCCTGGGGGGGGCAGTAATGGAATCACGTCCTCTTGGGGTCGGGCACAGAAGGAAGCGCCTCACACGCCCGCACCAGAGGTCGCGTTCCCTTCCTGCCGCTTTAAAATCCCCTCTGGGAAGCCCCAGACACATGGGGGAGACTGGAGAAGCCCCGAGGCCCTTAGTCCCCATGTCTGGAGCAATCACTGCAGGATCGCTGCCAGCTCTCTTCTAAACCCAGCGACCCCGAGGCCCCTGCAGCGATCAAAGCACTTTCCTGAGGTCGGGTGGCCGTGCACAGCCCTGCCGGAGCAGGCTGATGGAGTCTGTGGGTCCCAAGGAGACCAGCCCTGCCCTGCCCCAAAGAGCAGCCAGTCAGCGTGCTCCAGCCGGCGGCTGTTAGCAGAGCATTGCTGGGCCGGGCGGCAGCCTGTGCCTGATTCCATGTAACTAGCAGGAGCACTGGGGCTGGCGTTTAACAAGAGCATCGGCCTCCTCCAGCACACGAAGAGAGAACGGCCAGTAACAGAGTCAGTCGGGCAGCCAGGGGCCTCGCAATCCTCCTTTGTGGGAGAGAGGTGGGGGGGCCAGGAACGCCCGTCTCCGACCGGGTCCTCTCTCCCGGGAGGCGGGGGTTGCCAGCAACCAGGAATCTACATGTGCCCGGGACTGGGGAGACTGGAGCGATGAAGGAGCCTATCCCAGACTTTCCAGCCTCATCGAAAACCAATCCAAACCCGCCTGATCGCTGGGGAGACCCATCCTGCCACCCCGGGGACCTGCTCCCAAGAGGTCCCATCTGACCTGACCTGGCACCTGAGATCCAGCGGCTACTCTCCCTTTCTTGGCTGTCTAATGCCACGGGGCTGGCTCTGCAACCATGTCTGTCCAGTCCCACGGCAGCGCCCGATCTCACCGGTACTTCCTCACCACGCGCTGAAAGGCGTCCTTGCTGCTAGGGGTCTCAGCTGCAGTTTCCTTAACCGGGGAATCCCAGCACCCTAGGGCTGGAAGAGTCACCGAGTCCAGCCCCAAACTTCCTGCCTCGTAGCCCCTTAGCTCGACTCAGTCCAGCGCAGACAGCGCCACAAAGGGCGGGTGGACAGACGTGGCTGGTTCAGCCTCACATCTGTCTGTTCTCCATGCCACGGATCCCACTCCTTGGACTGCTCCTGTCCCTTTCTCACCAGGTCAGTTACACCCTCAGCTTCATCCCTTCCCCCATGTGGAGGTCCTCTTTCCCACTGTCACCCCCCACATCTGACCCTGCAGGGAGCTTCCAAACCCAGCCCCAGCCCCTCATCTGGCCCTGTACTGGAAATGCTGCATGTGCCCAGAGCACTGTCTACTCCACACCCTGTGCAAACATCGACTAACCCTGATCACCTCCCCCTCGGGAGGAAGCCTTTTGCCACCATTTTACTGATGGGGAAACTGAGGCACAGCAAGGTGACGCAGGTCAGAGGCAGGATTCAAACTCCAGATTCCCTGCCTCCCCCAACTCCCGCATCCTCCACTGCCTGGGCTCTACAAGCCACCAAACCGTCTCTGCAGACCACTGGCCAAATCGACCGCTCCCTCCCGATGCCTCGCTGCCGGGGCCTTACCTCGGGACAGGTTCCCGGAGATGAAGCGGCAGAAGTAGCGGATCCAATTGCCCAGGTGTTTCTGGCAGCTGAAGTCCCAGATC
The DNA here is from genome assembly GCA_019425775.1 of Rafetus swinhoei. NCBI lineage: Eukaryota > Metazoa > Chordata > Testudines > Trionychidae > Rafetus > Rafetus swinhoei. The sequence continues at coordinate 2,444,645 of JAFJHL010000226.1, forward strand.
TCCAGCCGTGCTTCCAGGGAGCGCCCCGAGGTGCCCGTTGCTTTGGCCTCTTTCGGGGGCATCCTGCCTCACTCCCACCGGCCCCCTTCCGTGCTTCCCGGCCAGGCTCGCTGGGCCAGGCTGCCTGGGTTTCCTAAGGTAAGCGCTTTGTTTCTGCTGCTGCCGGCTGCACTGACCTTCTCTCCCACTCCACCTGCTCTGACTCCTCCTTCTGCCTCGCTGGGGCTCCCCTCCCGCTCCTCGCTGGAATCCCTGGCAAAGTTGAATTTCCTCCGGCTCAGCGCAAGGCTTTTCTCCACCTCCCAAAGGCTGTTCGGGGACACAACCACCCCACAAGGCCTGAGGGGCTCAACTTGACTCTCCTCCTGCTGAGTTCAGGAGTCACACTAAACTCCCTGGGCTCCCGGGTTTCCTGCTTTCTCCTCTGCCCCTTCCCACCACCGCTGTTCCTCCTCCCGGACTTGGAGTAAATTTAAGGCAGCAAATCTCTTGGTTGGTTTGGCCTCTTCTGTGCTAAGTCCCTGCATTTCACGTTGCCTAGGAGCTGCATCCCCAAAACTCACCCTGGGAGCAAGCCTGCCTGCCACGTTAACCCCACCCACCCTGCAGGCCTCTGCTGGTCCTGTCCCTTTGTCTCAACTGCCCCGGGGTCCTTGGGGCTGCGGCATCTCTCAGAGCCCGAGCAACAGGCAGGCAATTTGCTTTCCAGTTTGCTTCAGGAGAGGAGCTGGAGTCTCCGCTGATCAGCTGTCCCAGCTACCCGCAGGCTCAAAGATGCAGCCTTCTGCACTGAGGCCCTAGGACCCGCTGCAGCCACTGCCCCGGTTAGGGCTGACCTGTCTCAGCAGCCAGCAGAGAGGCAGGAGTCGCGGCTGGCAAGGTCTGACCATCCCTCCAAGGGAAGGTTACCAACGTGCCCAGCCACCGCCTGCAAACCCCTCCTCCTCCCGTGCATCTTGTCGCCACTGGGTCAGGCCGGGCAACTCCTGCTCTAGGATGGCTCATTCTCCCCACAAAAGAATCTTCCATTCTGACAGGCCCTGTCCCAGCAGGCAGTAGGGAGGGCGGGCCCTGTGCCAGACAGGGCTGGACAACACCCTTCAATGCCAGAGAGGCACAAGGTTTTCCTGATTATCTCAAAGAAAGGGGCATCATCCCCATTTTATGGATAGGGAAACTGAGGCAGGGCGAGATGGGGGCTGCCCAGGAAGCCAGAAGCAAGGTTGAGAGGGGCACCCAGGTGTCCTGATGCCCAATCCCGTGCCCTAAATCCTCCAGGGACTGGCAGGACCCGTGGGTCGTGTGTTCTGGGCAGATGTGGCGACCTGGGCGGTTTTTTGAGCAAGCCAGCGGGTGGGGAGGCCCAGCTCTGGTGGCATTTCCTTTCTCCTGCTTCAACCTGCCCCCCCCCTACCTTCACCTCTCCACACACAGGGGCTGGCTTGTTTCTCCTGGTGGGGGCTCCACCCTCACTCTGCCCAAGTCCTGCCCCCACACCGCCTCTCCCCCCCAAGGTCTCGCCTTCGCTCTGCCCCTTCCGACTCCATGGGAATCCAGGGCTCCCGGCACCCCACGGGATTGGGCCCTTGAAGCCAGGAGGGGCGAGGGGCTCCTCAGCTCCTGCCCCCTCCCACCGGGCTCAGGCTCCTCCTCCCTCCCCCGCCTTCCTGACCTTCCCCGGGCGCAGGTGCCCGCAGCCCAGAACATCGATAACCGTGCTTGTTGCTGGACCATTCCTGCTTCTCTCGGCGTAATCGGAGCCCCAGCCCCTGCGGAAAGGCTGAGGCATCAATTCCTGAGCCGAGCCAAGCGCGGGACAGGCCCCCCTCCCTGCCAAGTCCTGCGGCCCCGCGTTGGCCAAGAGGGAGGCTGCCACGCAGAGCACAGCTAGCCCAGGGGTGGGCAATCAGTTTTGACCAGCGGCCACTTCAGAAATTTTTGAAGTGGCCCCAGGCTGCTGGAAGGGGAGGGGCCTCAGGTAGAAGGGGCAGGGCCAGGACACTTCCATACTTCCCCACCCACAGACCCTGATTGGCCTGGGGGTGGCGGGAGCGGCAGGGCCTCAGTGGCCCGGGTTAACCCACTTGGCGGGCCAGATCCAGCCCGCGGAGGCCCTTTGGTCCACCCCTGAGCTAACCCCTTTGCTGCGTTGGCAAGGCCCCCCCCCCGACCCAGCCTCTTCTCCGCTACTTACTTCCTTCACAGCAATCCGCTCCCCCAGCCCCTCGTCTGGACACATCCTCACACCCGGCCCCTAAGTTACCTCCGTGCCGCGCAGCCAGGCAGGTGCTCCAGGAACCTGGCAAATCTCCAGGAAAGCCCCACGCTGGCATTTTTGGAACAACGGCAACAAAAAGTTCGGGTTTTGGTTCCAAGTGGCTTTTCATTGTGAAACTGTAGCTCATTTCTAGTGAAAAGCGCCCAGAAGCCTCCCCATCAAACCAACTCTTCAATTGACTCAATTCAACAGGTTTCCAAGAACTCAAAACCCAGGCAGGCGAAAACACCCCAGTCCTCGTGAGAATGGAGGGGGCACAAAAGCCCTGGTCCACCCTGCTCTCGCAAGGAGTTTGCTGGCTTGCGGGCAGTGATTTCCCACCGCTTTCATTTTTGGCCCCCTACACATGTTCAGGGGCGTGGGGGCCCCTTTGGCCATCGGTCTGCAGACCCCCGCCGACACAGACCCTGGGTTGAAACCATGGAGCTGAAGGAGCCTTTTGCTTCCGGCAGGAGCAGCTCTGGCATTTAGATCCAGGGATCAGGACCCGTTACGAGCCAGGCTAGAGACGTCCCTGGGTGGGAGACTGGTGCCGAGGAGCGTAGCGGTGCCGGTAGGTTATGGAGCGGGCCTAGGCTCGGCTGCGACTAGTTCATCTCCTGCAATCCTGTCCACTCGGAGCCTCGGCCTGTAGCACGAGCCTGCCAGCCCCCCGCCCCACATCTCACACCAGCCTGGGAGGCCGTTCCAGCGCCTCTCAGGAACATCTGGGGGATGGATGGAGGACCAGCTGAGGGCTTGTTTTGGGCCCCCTACTACTGAGCCACAAGTGGGGGGCTAAGGGGTGCTGCTGCCCTTGGCAAAGCAGCAAACATCGCTCACTGCTGGGGGGGGAGGTGCAGGGACACCCCCCCACACACACACTGGGTTTTCACTAGCAGGCATTCCTCTCTCCAGGCTGCGGAGGCCCCGGCAGCCTGCAGAGGGACACAGCGCTCCACCAAGCCTGGAGCTGGGTGGGGGGGAGTCTGGCTCCGCTGCAGTCCAGGCGCCAGTTCTCCGGCCCGAGGGGGCGGGCGAGCGCAGGGGCTTCCAGCGAGAGGGAGACGGAGGAATTGGCCGGAGGCTGGCTCCCGTCCACCCACCTCACAATTCCGACTCCAGGGGGGTCGCTCCCGTCCGTCGCACGGGGACGGCCACACTAGACATTCGATCCAGAGCCCGGCACTTCCTGGGCTGGGCGGCTCCACTGCGACCGAACCCGGGAATCGCTGCAGATCCAACACCGAATGGAGGGAATCGCCGCCCCCCACAGGCCTACCCCTGCCACTCCCGCCACACGCCTGCTATGGCAAGTCCAAACCCCCATAGAGCAGACACGTGTCACCCCCCCTCCCCAGCAAATGCACATGGAGCACAACCACGGGGGACCTGCTGGGAAGCCTCCAAGTACACGCAACTGCCTGGAGCCCGTGACTAGAATCCTAGAACCAGCAGGGCCCTTGAGAGGCATCGAGTCCAGTCCCGGCCCTCCCGGCAGGACCCAGCACCATCCAGACCATCCCTGACAGGCGTCTGTCCAACCTGCTGGTAAATATCTCCAATGATGGAGATTCCACAGTACCCCCAGGCAATTTATTCCAGTGTTTCACCACCCTGACAGGCAGGGAGTTTTTCCTAATGTCCAACCTAAACCTCCCTGGCTGCAGTTTAAGCCCCTTGCTGCTTGTCCTGTCATCAGAAGCCAAGAAGAACAATTCTTCTTCCTCCTCCTTGTAACACCCTTTTAGATACTTGAAAACCGCTATCACGTCCCCTCTCCGTCTTCTCTTTTCTAAACTAAACAAGCCCAATTCCTTCAGCCTTCCCGCATAGCTCATGTTCTCTAGACCTTTCATCATTTTGGTTGCTCTTCTCTGGACCTTCTCCAATGTCTCCACATCTGTCCTGAAATGTGATGCCCAGAACTGGACACAACACTCCAGCTGAGACCTAATCAGTGCAGAGCAGTGCGGAAGAATGACTCCTCCTATCTTGCTCACAACATTCCTGCTAATGCAGAGACTTCGCTCATGGGCCAGCCTGAAAGCTGCTTCCATCAGCGGGGATGAAGTGGGTGGGGGGGTGTCACATTCTGACCCCCCTGGGCAGCTCTCGGGGACCCTGCTGCGTCACTGGCACTGATCCCTCAGGAGGCAGGAGAGCCGGGCGGAGGGATCCATGCTACTGAGGCCAAGCTGGGCGGGGAAAAAAGGGACCCCCCCCGGGACATTCCTCCAGGGCCCCCCAGGTCCACAAAGGGCACAATATACCCTGAGTGCCGGGGCATGATCCACTGAAAGAAACCCCAGCAGCCCGGGTCATACAGGAACCTGGTAAACTGAGTCACGGGGAAGCCAGGCTGCGGGAAGGAAAGGGAGGGGCCCTGTGACGGAGGGTCTGCGGTGCTCACCGGGCTTCATCGTGCTGCTCAGCTGATGGGACAGGCAGGGGAGGGGTCACGACCGGCGGGCGCAGAGCTCCACTCAGATTTACAGCCAGACTCCACAGCTGCTCCCGCCCCGGCGCGGGGTTAATCCCCAGAGCGATGCTCTCGGGAGCGGCCGGGGATTACGCGGGATTATGACCGGCCTGCGCAGGATGCAGCTCAGAGAGCGACCCCCCACCCCCACCCCCGCGGGCAGGGGCGGCGCCTCGGCGAGCCGGGTACGGGCACGGGCGCTCTGCCAGCGCATGGGGATGGGCAGCCGCCAACGGGCAGCCAGATTGAATCCCCTTCCCCACCCGCCCGTGCCGGGGGCAGGCTGGGCCCAGGTGGTCATCTGGGAAGGTCTCTTGCTGGTGGGCAGCGATTCCCAGCCCCGCGCCCAGTCCCGGCCCCTGGCGGAGAGCGCCCAGCCCCGCGCCCAGCCCCGGCCCCCGGCGGAGAGCGCCCAGCCCTGCGCCCAGCCCCGGCTCCCCGCTGGTTACCTGATCCCTGGGGCGTCGCTCTGGACAGGAGCCGCTTCACCAGGCAGCATTTCAGCAGCGCCTTGCGGGTGAGCCGCGGCCTCTGCCACTTCACCTGCTCCTTCTTCCCTGGGGGGGTCTGGCCCGGGTCGCCCAGCAGGCTCCCATCCGTCTCCTTGGCATCGTCCTGCAGCAGAACACAGCCCCGAGGGCAGGTCAGCGCCCCGGGCTCACAGCCGCCCGCCACCGCTGGGGACTGCTCCCGGAGCCCACGGGCCAGCGAGGCGCCGGCCTGGCCCCTGTGGCGCACGGACCCTGCCGCGGCTCGAGCAGGGCCCAGCCCGGAGGGTGCAGAGCCCCTGTGGAATCTCCCACCCGTCGGGCATCCGCTCACGCCAGGACCCGGCCCCCCCTCCCCGAGTGAATCAACACAAGTGCAGCGGGCCAGGCGCTGGGGGGGCTAATGCCGCATTGGCCTCAGGGCCCTGGGGCAAAGGGGCCCCGAGGCAGGGGAGCGGCCCAGGGCCCGAACACCACCCCCTACGCACCAGTCGGGGGGGGGCACAGCACGAGCCGGTCGGGACATGGTGGGGTTGGCCTGGCCCCCCACCCAACCTTCACCCCATCACCCCTCACGGGGGACCCCAAAGCAGGGGCACAGCAGAGGAGGTGGCTCCCAGGCCCCCAGCCACCGGCAGAACCATCCCTGCCCAGGGAACCAGAAACCCTCCTCCTGTCCCCAGCCGGTCCCTGCCCTGTGCCGAGCTCTGCCAGGGCGCTAGTTCCCTCCGGAAGCTTCTCCTAGGCCAGGGCCGGGGGGACGGGACCTTTTTTGGGTTGGGGGGCCACAGACCCACAGAAAAATCAGCCGGGGGCCGCGCACAAGCGAGAAGGCAAAAAGCAAACGCTCCCTGAGGCGGCCCCTGCGTGAGGTGGAGAAGGACCCTTCCCACCTTCCCCTCACACGCTGGAGCCCGTGGGTTTTGTGCACTCCAGCCCTGTGGGGGATGTTGGGGGGGGAGCTGAGCGCCAGCATGAGCTCCCCAGCGCTGGGGGGAGCCCCGAGCCTCAGGGGCTGGATCCAGGCAAGCTGGGGGCTGCATCCGGCCCCTGGGCCTGAGGTTCCCCACCCCTGCCCTAGGCATTCTGCCTTCGGCCCAGACCACTCTGGCTGCATTTCCAGTCCCCCAGAGCTGGGGGCCCCCATCCCAATGCGGCAGGACAGCTGGGGCCCCCATCCCCTTCCCCCCAACACGCCCTCACCCCCTGCTCAGTTTCCCAGGCGAATTGTGGAGCTGAGGCAATGGCTCGTTTTTAGCTCCTGCTGCTTTCACCAGCAATCCCAGCTCCCCCCCTCCCTCCCAGCTTTCGCTTGCCTGCAGGGCACTCCAGCAGGGACACTGCTCCAGCAAACGGAAGGGTGGTTCCCTAAGGCCCAGCCTCCTCCTCTGTCCTGAGGAAGCGGGGGCTGGCTGTTGGGAGCGTTGGCTTGGCAGCCAGGAGCACCAAGGTCCGACCCTGACACTGCCGCAGACTCAGTGGAGCCTTGAGCCTCTTTCTTAGGCTGTGTGCCTCAGTTTCCCCTCTGTGACGCAAGAATGAGCATGACAGCCCTACGTCTCTGGCAGGTTGGGAAGGAGGAAGCCTTTGACGAAGACTGAGCTTCACAGATGGAAGGTGCTGCTCCTTCCCCATGCCCAAATGCCACAATGATGGCCACTTTAGAAGCACACCTAAGGGGGGCAGGCTAGCGTTCCCCGCGACCTGGTCCCCAGGCTGCTGTTTCTAAATGCCAAGCGGCACCTCGGGAAAGATAACAGAGAGCTGCTTCTGTGCTGAATAATTGATGGTTTTATTCTACCTCCATTGAATGGCAAACCGACCTCAATCAGTCAGTCCTGCCGTCGGAGCTTTCCATCGCGCACGAGGCAACACAACAATGCTTCAGCACGGGCGGGGCGGGGGCGCGGGAGCCCTGCAAGTGCTAACGAAGTATCAGTTGCCTGCCCTCCAGGAGCTCAGAGCTCTTGGCTCACCAGCCAATGTCCCAGTGCAAAGGAAGGCAGACAGGTACCATTGTAGCTGTTTTGTGGATGGGGGAAACTGAGGCACAAACCCAAGCACAAAACCAGTCAGGCCCAAAGCAGAAAGCTTTTCGGTAAGTAACTTGCCAAAGCTGTCCCAAGCTGGGAATTCCTGATTTCCTGCTCTGAGCCACTAGATTTCTCTCTCTCTGGCAACATCCATCGCCCCGGGGTTTGGACTTCGTCTGGACGGTGCTGGTGACACTCTCTTGAAACAAGCCATTAAGTTGTTTGTGGCTTCACACCTGGCACCTAGATCCAGGGGCTGGCCCGAGCCAACAGAGCCCTAGGACTGGCTTTGCAGGGAGTCGGCTTAGGCCATGGGAGCCTTTTGCAAGCGGCTCTGGGGTAGGTAGTCCGGCCAGGAAAGGGCAGAGTTCCGCTTGCAGCCCCTTCCTCTGGGCAATCTGGAGCCTGCGTGGCTTCCATCCATGCCCTGCATGTCCAAACGGCCGCCTGAGTATGGCTTTAGAGCCACCCTCTGGCCCCTCACCCCCCATCCCGCCTCTGTCCCGCTCTGGTGGCAGCCCGGCCTCCAGCAAAATGCCTTCACTTAGAAACAACGATACTGGGGAGGTGACCCATCGTCGCTGGTGTGGAGAAAGTGAAGAAGGAAAAGTGATTGAAGAAGGAAAAGTGATTAACAAGAATGAGGAGTCGCCAAATGAAATGAACAGGCAGCAGGTTTAAAACAAACACAAGGAAGTTTTTCTTTACGCAGAGCACAGTCAACCTGTGGAACTCCTCGCCAGAGGATGTGGTGAAGGCTAGGACGTTAACAGGGTTCAAAAAAGAACTAGATAAATTCACAGGGGACAGGTCCATCAATGGCTATTAGCCGGGATGGGTAGGAATGGTGTCCCTAGCCTCTGTTTGTCAGGGGCAGGGGAGGGATCACTGGATGGTTCCCTGTTCTGTTCACTCCCTCTGGGGCACCTGGCACTGGCCACGGTCAGCAGCCAGGACCCTGGACTAGATGGACCTTTGGGCTGACCCCGTCTGGCCGCTCTGATGTGCTTGTGCGGGCCTTACGATGGTGCAAAGATCACGGTATGGAAGCTTGTGCGGAGGGGGGGCAGCCTCTCTAAGTTCCAGGGGGAGCAGCACCTGGACTTGCCTCCTCCCTCAGCTTAGTTTAGTGTGATCGGCCCAAGTTGCCAGGGGAGCCGCCTGGCTGGGGGGGGAAGCAGCTGCTGCTCCAGCTGGGGCATGTATGACCCACCAGTCATTCTCCCCGAGCCCGGCTCGCTCTTGGAGCAGAGGACACATGCACTGGCCAAGGCCAGGAGATTCAGCTAGTGCCCCCGCACCTCCGGCTCAGGCTGCGGAGCATCTCGATCGGGGGGGCTGGGACAATTTGTACGGGGGGGAGCTGAGCACCACTGAACCAAACTGTAAAACCCCGTGTATGATGGAAACCCCTTCAAGCCAGGGGGTGCAACAGCCCCCCCCAGTTCCACCACCGTGGCCTTGATACAGCCCTAGTCACACCGCTCCAGGCACGCTGCCGTGTGGGAGCAACCAGCGCTAGCTGCAGTGAGTGCAACGCAGGATCCAACACGCCAGCAGGGCCCGGTGTTACTGACGCGATGGGAACAGCTAAACCCTGCAGGCAGATGGCTGGAGAACCACTTGTTAAAAGCCTGGTAAAACGGCACCGCCGACAAGCCGGAGATTTTCTTTTTAATTGCTGGTTTTAGTTTTAAATTACAGATTTGTCCAGCTACAAATTACAGATTTGTCCAGCTTCGGCCGGTGGCTCACCAGGAATTAACCCCCGTGTCTCTCAGGTGGCTGCAGGGCCGTCTGCTGGGAAGGCCGAGTGCGGGGAAGCACGGGCTGCCCCAGCTCTGAGAAGAGAGCAGGTGCAGTGAAGCCAACAGGTGAAATCCGCGAGCTAAGGCATGGCCCCGTGCCGCGGGGCTAACCGAGTTCAAAAGAGGGGAATCGGGACTCAAGACCCCAAGGGCTTCCCCTTCACAACTGCGCCACTGATCCAAGCCCAGGGAGCTCACAGTGTGGCAGAAGGAACTTACCTTGGTCCGTAACCATCTCCCCCAGCTCCTTGCAGGGGCCACACATGCACCATCTGCAGCACAGAAAGCCAGAGCCGCACACCTGGCGGGGGGCGGAGCCGCTCCGGTTTCCGAGAGCCGGTGAGATGTTGACACACAGTTGCAGCTAGAGAATTGTCGCTCCTAACAGATGGTCCCCCCCCCGCCCACGCAGTCAAGCCAGAGGGTGCGATTCTCTGGCTGGCAAGTTGCGGGGATGGGATTTTTGCACACACAGCGCAGAGGGAAAAGCTTGAGTCTTTCCGGCGGGGGGGCTCCCGGCAGCCCCGTGAGAGCTGGAGGGACGGGGCACGGAGCAGGTTGTAACGCAGCACCCGAGGGAGCACAGCTGCCGGGCTAGAAGAGAGGCCATTTGGCGGCTGGCAGTTCCAGCCCTGGGTGGACTGGAGAGGAACCAACCTGGATCCAGCGTGAGCGGACACTCCTCCATCCCCGGGGCGCAGCTCAGACCGCCGGGGTGACCCTCTGCCCAGCCCGACTGATGATTTTACTGGGCCCCCAGGCAGCCGGCCACGGATGGCTCAAAGCAGAAGGCTGGGGTGGGGGGCAACTGTAGGGGAGCCTGGACTGGAGTTGTGATCGCCTTAGTCTGGCCCTCAGGTGTCTGGGCCCAACACACATCTGCCTGGACAATCAATGGCTATGTCTGCCTTGACCACAGTGCGGATCTCTAACAAGCAAAGCCCAGGCCTGCCTCAAGTCTGCTGCATGTAGCACGCAGGCAAGGCCGAGGGGGGAGCTGGGAGAGGCAGGAATGTTTTGCATAATAATGCAGATTAAGCCTGGTACGTGAGACCACGTCGAGACCACGTGACAACCTTGCACTGGCCCTACTGTTTCTGATCAGCAAAAATTGCAGATGCAGCCATAAAACTGTTAACTACGCACGTAGTTTTTGCAACACCCTGAGTAGGACGTGCCCCAAATAGGGCACTGTAGGCATCTTATACAAGATGTAATCAATTGGTGAATATTATTAGAACGACCAAGTCTCGCTTTGCTATAAAATGGGCTTAGTAAGAAGAATCGAAGGGAGGGAGCAGGATTAACCCACAGGTCCTACTCGATGTAACTAGAAGTAAATAGGCCCTTCACACTGGCGACCCAGTGCATGGCACCCCGACGGGTGGGAATTAAAGGAACCACGACCTCCTGCCTGGCACTGTAGTGTAAAGTAGTACGGGTGAAGTACGCTGTAGTGCACGGGTGAAGTGTAAGTGAACTAGGCTTTATTACTGTATTATAGTAGATCGTCTATGAATTGCTTTTGCATTGTTCTGTGCTGTACTAATTGCATTAGAATTTATTGTAGTTAAGGTTTCAATTGTATAGTCATTGTTTTTAAGGCTTGTAAAACTTAACCAATTATGTTAACCGCGTACAGCTTGCAATAAATAAGTGGTTAAATCTCTCTGGAGTGTCCTGGTTTCCCTTGGCTCTAAAATAAATTGAACCACCCGACAGCGACAGAGGAGGAAACGGATTCACCTCCTGGGTCAGACCCAAGGCCCATCTCACCAGTGTCCCGGCTGCCAACAGCGGCCAATGCCAGGGCCCCGGGAGAGTGCACAGAAAAGGGAATTATCCAGTGATTCCCCCCGCCCACTCCCAGCTTCTGGCACAGAAGAGGGGGCTGCGGGGCTGCTGAGGGGCCCACAGCTGCAGGATTCCTTCCCACCCCTTGTCCGGCTTTCAGCAGGTCCCTGATCCTCCAGGCTGAGAAGTGGCAGGAGGCGGCAGGACGCACCTGGCCAGCTCTGTGCCACATGGCACCAGCCGCGCAGCCTCTGGCCCGCCGTCTGAGGAGCCCATCAATAATGTGTGTCGCTTCCCCTTTTGGGTCCGCTTTGCCGGCCTGTCCGTTGTTTACAGGCAGGGCTAATCCCACCCAACAAGGGAACCTGGGCCCAACCAGACCCCACCCAGGCCAGAACCGGACAGAGGAGACACGGCTCGTTGGGGACACATCCCAAGAGCCTCCACCACCACCACACACTTCCTAAGCATCTGCAGGGTGTCACGAGTCTGCCGTTCTCAAGCAGAGAGGCTCCGAGACAGGCATTTGTCGCGGCCTGTGCCCTGGCAGCCAGGCCTTACATCCCAAAGCACGTCCCCAAGAGGCCAGAGTCCTTTCTGGGGTGACTCTGTTGGCTTCAGAGAGTCTGGCGCAAGCAACCCAGGATTTTGCTCACCACTGAAATGCAGCCACCTCTGGGGTGGAAGCCAACAGCTGCCAAGAAGGACTTGGTCCCTCCCTCAGTGAGCTTACAGAATTCATCTCCTGAACCAGGCTGTTAGCACAGGATATCAGAGGGAGGAAACTCCAGGGTTTCAATCATGGCTGTTGGTGGAGGGAAGGGGGTTGGGGGGGGATTATCTGGGCCCAAAGCAAACCAATTCCAGCATGTTTGACATAAGAAAACAGACCCTAGTCCCACCCCTTCCGCCCGAGACCCTGACCCTTCAGAAACCTCCCCACCCCGTGGAGCCAAGCCCCGGACAACCCCAGCCCTGAAGCCCGATCCTTCCTGGCTAGCCAGGTGGTAGGGCTACCGTGCTACGGCCCCTGCCCTGCTGGGGGGGACAAGGAGCTGGGCTCCCCAGCTGCAGCCCTAGCCCTCCTGGCCAGTCAGAAAGCAAAGGCAATTTTGGGAAGGCAATGCCTTCCCTGGCCTCCATTACCTGCCACGCATCAACAGGCCCAGGGCATGAGAGCTCCTGCTCCATGACTCAGTTTCCCCTTTGGCACAAGGAGGGATCATGGTACTAACCCCCCTCCCAACGGAGGTTCAAGTTTGTAGAGAGCCAAGCGGGACCCTGCCTGACATCCCGGCGCAGGGCTGTGACGCCGCATTCGCTTTCTGGAACTTAAACGCCAGAGGACAAACTGGAGCCAAAGGAAAGAGCTGTTCCAGAGGAGAGGGCCGGGGACGAGAGCTGGGCAGGGCCATGCTCCAGAGGGGAGAATAAGAAACGCAGGAAGGGACGCTCTAAAGCCAAGAAGGATCAATTCTTCTCAGTTAGTGGCGGAGGACAGAACAGGCACAGATGGGCTCGGAGCTGCATCAGGGGAAAAGTCGCTTAAACGTGAAACAAAACGTGGCAATCCTTGGCCTGGCTCCAAAACCCTCTTGGCACAGACTCTCCAAAGGGCTCCCAGCACTCCCACAAGCTGGGCAGCACCCTTGTTATACAGAAGGAGAAACTGAGGCACCAATGTCCGTGACAAAACTCACCCTGCAGATCAGAGGCAGAGTCAGGAAGAGAACCCGGCTCTCTGCTCTCCTGTCCTCACTACCACAGGAACTTCCTTCCAAAGCAAGGAGCAGAACCCAGGAGTCCTGTCCCCCAGCCCTTGCTGTGCTCACTAGGCAATGCTGCCTCCCAGACAGACAGCTGACGTCCCCTCCCCAGTTTATCATCTGAGCTACGTCCTTTTGGCTTCCTTCCTTCCCCGATCTGACTTTTCCCCCTGGACTGGCCCTGCCTCTCAGATCCCCCTGGAGAATGCCAAATGGGAAATAACTGCAAAGACCAACAAGGGAGAAAGAACTACAGGGGGGATTTGGGGAGATTAGATGCTGGACCCAATGTCTGCAAGCACCTGGGAACGTAATTCCCCATCCTCTCACTTATTAGCCACCATGGCTTACATACCAACACCTTATTAGTCAATGGAACAAGCTGCCAAGGGAAGACTTGAACTCAGCCTCTGGAGGCAATTGACCCTCGACTAGACCCCCGTTTTAGCCAGCACTAGCAGATTTACCCAGCATTGCTCAGATCCTTAACTCAATCAATTGTTGTTTTTTGGAAAATACTGTGAAAATGTCCAGGCTGCATGTAAATCATGGCTCTGGGCTGAGTTGGGGAGGAGGGGTTCAGGGTGCAGGCTGCCCTGGGGAAAGAGGACACCCCCAGCCCTCTCTCACTGCAGCAGCTTGGGGCCAGGTGAGAAGCACCTCTCCATGGCCGCTGCAGCTCCAGTGGGCACAGCCGGGGGAAGGGGCATGTCCCCCGGCTGGGGTAGATCCAGGTTCATCTGTGCTCCCCGGTCAGAGTGAGAAACGCACCAAAATGTGCACTTTCCCCTCGCTCCCTAAAGAAGAGGAACAGCCAGCGATGTCCCCGGATAGGGTGGGGAGATAGTCAGCCCCCCACCACCTTCCCTAAAGGGTGCCTGGGGGTGGGAGGCTTGGGGCTGGGGCAGTCCCAGATGTGTGTGTGGGTAGCCCCCTGCCATCCCCTTTTCCCTGCCTGGTGATTCTGTCTCCTTTCTGTACAGTTTTATGAGACACAATCCCATTCCAGGCACCTCCCATTGTCCTGGCCCAACCCAACCCCTGACCTTACTTTAAACGAGGCTCAGAGGACGCTGCCTGCCAAATTCAGTGGTCCGAGCTCTTACTGCTTAGGAGAAGTTATTGGACACACAGACGCTCTCAAATAGATAGTAGACTAGGCAGGGCTGGTTTGGTAGCACCATGAACGACGTCTCTGACTCCCGGATACACCAGGGTGCCGCTCCAGGCTCTTGAAACTCCCCTCAGCTGCTCTTGGCTCACCGCCCTGCTCCTTCCGGTTTGGTCAGGAAGCTCAGAACCTGCCGAGCCCCCCGGCTCAGTGTGACGTAGTGGGTGGGGGCTGTTTGCTCTGTAACCCGGTGCCCCCCTGCACTGTGCTGTGAGATTCCCACTGACTCACCCACATTGTATTAGCCCAGACACCTAGGCCCAGCCTGGGCAGCCAGTTAGCAAAGCTCTTCCCAGGGGGAGAGACAAAGGGAGGGAGGCGGAGACGAACACCAGGTGTCGGTGGAAGGGGCAGTTGCTGGCTGGGAACCCTGAAGGGAACAGCCTTAGCTGAGGCCTGAGGGCCTAGGGGTGACAATGGACCCCCTAATCCAAGGGGTCTGAGGCATCCTGGCCCTGACTCCTGAAACTACATCACGTCTGTGCTGTGCTGTATCCCGGAGCAGCAATAAACCCGCTCTATTCTACTGGCTGGAGGAGTCTGTTCTTGCTGCCACACGGGTGCAGGAACAGGGAACCCCGACGCGCTGTCACACCCAGCCAGTGGAATGGGCAGCAAGGAGGCCTGGGGCAGGACCCTACATGGGGCGCGAAGGAAGGGGGGAGCAGAGGGCTTGGAAGCGGGTGTCTCCTCCTCTGGCCGCTGGGAGAAGAGTTGGCTGGAGAAGGCTTTGAGGGATCTCAGCCCCGCAGACAGGAGAAGGCCACTGTACCACGCGCCACGTCCCACGGGAGGGGCAGGGATGCGTGGCTGGGTGGAGGGACTATTCTTACAGGCTGCACCAGGCAGGAACCCACCTCGGCCACCGCGGGCTCTGGCCTCTAGCTGCCCTGGATGCAGGGCTCTGGTTTCCCTCCTTCCACCGGCCGTCCCAGGCCCCTCTAACTGCTCCCATCTGCTGTTCCCGACCTCACCCCTCCTAGAGCTCCCCACCATTCCCCCTCCGCCCGGGGCTGCTTCCTGCCCCTTCCGCAACGTCCCAGCCTGCCTGATGTCAGACCTCTGGACCCGTCTGTCCCGTCATGCCAGCTGGCTGGCCCACCCCCCAGCCCTTCTCCCCCCAGTGCCGCACCAGCTTGTGCCCACGGATGGGTGCTCGTGCTTTGGCACTGCCTAGCCACCGGGCCAGGCTGCCCCTGCCAGGGCAGGAGAGGGGATGGGGCAAGAGGAGGTGGCAAAGCGAGCGGTTTACTCACCACTGACCAAGCGATTCCAGGAGTTAAAGTGAAAAGCTGCCTGCAAGGAGCCACCAGAGGCAAAGGGCAAGGTTGGAAATGGAGTACAGGGGGTAGTATTAGCACCTGGGTGCGGCACTCCGCCCTCGGCTGCAGTCCCCGCTGGGCTGGGCTGTGCTCACGAGCCATGGGACGGATGAGCCGCTCGAGCTCCTTTCTAGACCCAGGGCACAGAGCTCGGAGCATGGGGGGGGGTTGAACCACCAGCAGTGCTTGTTACAAAGGTTACCAGCCGCAGAATCCACCATCCCTGGCTTTGGGGCGTCAGCCCCTCCAGTGCTGGGGCAAACCCTGACTCGACCGGCTTGCCAGAGCTAGCTGGGATGCAGCCCAGGGTGGGAAGAAGTCCCCCCAAAAGGCAGCCGGTGGGATTTTAGGGCACTTCCACCCACGCGCCAAGCCCTGTCCCAGATCCACCCCCCGCCTCCACCAGACTCCACCCTGCATCGCTCGGGACAGGGACTGTCCACATGGCGTCGGGCCACCTCGGTCACTGCCTGCACCTCACTCCACATCATCGGGCTCTTGTTTGCTGGCCCTCTTCGCTCGGCCTCCGGGCACAACGATCCTGCCCTCCAGTGCTGGCTGCCTCGCAGGGGATGGCGCAGAGCCCCGAGTCTGGGTCTCCACACGGGAGTTTAGCTACCAGCTCTACCCGGCGCCGCTGCAGGGGCGCTGCTATTTTTAGGCACTAGCTGGAGCAGAGCGAGCACGGATAAAGCTACTCATGCTGGGGATTACAGCCCAGCCCTAATGTCCCCTAAAGCAGCCCCTAAATCAGTGGCTCTCAACCATGCCGAGGCCATCCAAGGGGGTCCCCTAAATCAGTAGTTCTCAACCACGCTGAGGCTGTCCAGGGGATCCCCTAAATCAACAGTTCTCAACCACGCCAAGCCCGTCAGGGGGGGTCCATCAACTCATCTGGAGATTTGCCTGCTTTAACCTGCTACATCAGAAGTGCTAGCAAAGCCCGTGCAAACTAAAATTGTCTACGACGTTATACTGCTCGACAGACAGAACCTGAAACGCAAGCACAACAGAAACAGCCGGTCCTGTACTGCATGGCCATATGGTACCGAGGAGAAAGCCAGCTACTTTTCAGGACTAGTGCGGCTGTGATTGTTTTGTATTTTTAGGTCTGATTTTGTAAGCAAGTGGGTTTTAAGCGAGATGAAATGCAAGACGCACCACACTCCTGCAAAGGGTACAGTCTGGAAAGGCTGTGAGCCATGGCCCTAAATCGCTAGAGCCTAATGGAGACCCACGGGGCAGAGGCTGAGGTGCTATTTTTGTAGCAGGGATTTTACATGCTGGAATCTGCACTTTAAGGCACCAGGAACCAGGTAATTCCCCCTTGATAGTTATTGCCACCAGTGTGAAATGGAGCAAGAAGCACAGAGTAAAGAGCTCATGGAAGGGGAGGGGGACAGAGAGATCTACAGGAATGGGGGATTATGGGGCTAAAACAAACTAAGGGGGGAACAAATCAAGGGATGTCAGAGTAAAGGGGGAAAGGGCAGGGCAGAGTAAAGGGGAAAAGGACAGGGCAGAGTACAGGGGAAAAGGACAGGGCAGAGTAAAGGGGGAAAGGACAGGGCAGAGTAAAGGGGGAAAGGACAGGGCAGGTGGTGGATAGGCTGGTGGTGGGGAATAGGATCTCAAGGAGAGAAATCGAAAAGGTAGAGTCAGATACTATGGAGCTAGGGGTGATGTGAGAACTTGGCAGAGGGGGTGTCCCAGAGAAGGGGAGGGGTAAGCAGGAGCGGGAGGCGAGAAGATCGGTACCAGGAGGGTGTGGAGCAGCCACTCTGCAGTTATCGCCCCACGAGGCTGCCCTCCGGCCAGAAGCAGGAGGGGGCTGAGGCAGTGACAGCACGGAGCAAACATGGGAGGGGTAGAGCTGGGCAGGGCAGGGCACTGGCAAACCACACCGAGCCCGGCTGCAAAGGAGCTTAACTCCCCTGGCAAGGCTCCCCACTCTGCGGCCACTTCCCTCCCCGCTGGGAGAAAGGGACGCAGCCGAACCAGCACCCTCCAGCTAAGCTGGGGGGCATTTGAATCTCTCCTGGATGCTGCCTTTTCATAGAGCAACGTGAGGCTCAGGGGAGCTACTGGCCTTAAAGTCACCCCCCGCCCCGTGGCTGGTGCCCAAAACAAGGCCCCTTCCTATTCACAGGGGCTGCCCAGCACTTCTCTCTCCTCTCCCCTGCAGGCTCATCAGCAAACCTGGGGCCCCGGGGGACCACACTGGAGGGAGCCTGGCAACATTGTTCCTTGTAAGCTGAGCCCTTGGGCAGCTGCCCAGGAGAGATTCAAATGCCCCCCAGCTGATTAGCAAAGCGCCCACAGCCATCAGCCTGTGTTTCTACTAGTGGTGCACATCCACACAGGCTGTGGTGCATGTAAAAATTATTCCACACACTTGTGGGAGAAGTTCGAGGGAACACTGCCTGGCAACCTCGGAAAATGACCCCAGTTGCCTGCAAAGCATCCGCTTCTACCCCAGTGCTGATTGCTGGTGTGATGAGATCCCGGGGGTTCAGCACCATAACGAAGCCCGAGCGAGACCAGTCTGCGCTAGCAACGAAGCCGCGCTTTTGCCCACGACTGGCTCACACAAGCCACTGCCCGGTATAATCTGAGGTGGTAAGGCCACTAGTCCTACCCAGCCCAGATCAGCAGCGACTGGACGCGATGACCCACATACAATAACGTGGGGGTGGCGACGCGAACGTTTCTCCAGCTTTCTCGCAAAGAAACGCTCTTTCCAGTCAAAATCTGTCGGGTTTTTTTTTTGGGGGGGGGGGTGAGTTTGCAGTTCTCAACACCATTCAGGGTTGGGCTCCCCCCATTTCTCTCCTCCCCATGGAAAAAGACATGGGGAAGGGGATTGAAAGAAAAGGGACCCCCCCAAAAAAACACCCTGAAAACTCTGGGGTTTCCTTAAAGAAAGAAAAAGATTTTGTCCAACAGGAAAACGATGATTGGGGGTGAAAAGCCATTTTTGTGCCCCCTTCCCCTGATATTCTGATGAAAAATTTGCAACCAGGCTGGGAGCCCGCTCGGAGCCGGAGTGTGTAACACGGAGCCCAACCTGTTGGCTCTGCCTCCCCACAGGACAGTCTCAGTAGCCAAGGGCCATCTCCAGAGCAGAGAGGTGCTGGTGGGGGCGACCCAGACTGCACCTGTTCTGGGAGGTCACTCCAGGGCTCAGGCCCCAGGGCTGCGAGAGGGAATGTGGGGCGGCGTGAGGACAGGGGAGAGAGGGAGCAGGAATTGCAGAGATAACAGAGGGAGGGGATCCGAGATGGGTGGGGCTCCTGGGAAGGTCCATGGGGTGCAAGCAGAACAGGAGGGGTCAGAGTTAAGGGGAGGCAGGGGAAGGCAGATCTCAGAGCACGGGGGAGGGGAAGAGGGGTGAGTGACCCATGCTGGTGGGAGGGTCAAGGGGGCTCGGAATGAGAGCAGGGCTGGGGATAAGGGGAGGGGTAGTGGGGTCAGCAGCAGGATGGAGGTAGGAGCGGGGCTGATGCAATGGGGCAGACTAGAAGTTGGAACTCCCCCCCCCCGCACACAGAGATCCTGCCGCTGGTCGGTGCCCTGGGTCCCCCGTGTCCTGCCCCATCGCTCCCTAGGATCTGCCCCAGGGCTGGGCTTCAATGCTTCGCCACACGGGAAGGGGTCCTGCCCCCCTCGCCCCCGGGGCTCTCTCAAGGCAGCCGCCCAGTGCCAGCCCGGCGCCCCCTTCCCCGCAGCCCCTACCTGCATGGCTCGGCTCGGCTCGGCTCGGCGGCGGCTGCGAGGAACCTGCCCCGGACCCGCCGCTCCCAGCTGCCGCCAGCGGGACTCCGCGCTCAGCCCCCGCCCGCACAGCGCCGCGCCGGCCCTTAACCCTCTCGTGCCCGGCCCCAGCTCCGGGCAGCCCGCACTGCGCCTCCCGCAGGGACAGACGCCTGGGCCGGGGAGGGGCAGAGCCCGGGGGCGGGGCGGATGGACACAGGGCTAGGCGGGGATGGGGGTGTAGGGGAGACCCCTGGGGAAGGCGAGCTGTGCATGGGAGGGGTCGGTAAATGGGGGGTGTATGGGGATGGAGGGACAGAGAGCTGTGCATGGGAGGGGTCGGTAGATGGGGGTGTATGGGGATGGAGGGACAGAGAGCTGTGCATGGGAGGGTCGATAGATGGGGGTGTATGGGGATGGACGGACAGAGAGCTGTGCATGGGAGGGTCAGTAGATGGGGTGTATGGGGATGGAGGGACAGAGAGCTGTGCATGGGAGGGGTCGGTAGATGGGGGGTGTATGGGGATGGAGGGACAGAGAGCTGTGCATGGGAGGGGTCGATAGATGGGGGGTGTATGGAGATGGAGGGACAGAGAGCTGTGCATGGGAGGGTCATAGATGGGGGTGTATGGGGATGGAGGGACAGAGAGATGTGCATGGGAGGGTCGGTAGATGTGGGGTGTGCGGGGATGGATGGACAGAGAGATGTGCATGGGAGGGTCGGTAGATGGGGGGTGTATGGGGATGGAGGGACAGAGAGATGTGCATGGGAGGGGTCGGTAGATGGGGGTGTATGGGGATGGAGGACAGAGAGCTGTGCATGGGAGGGTCGATAGATGGGGTGTATGGGGATGGAGGGACAGAGAGCTGTGCATGGGAGGGTCGATAGATGGGGGGGTGTATGGGGATGGAGGGACAGAGAGCTGTGCGTGGGAGGGGTCGATAGATGGGGGGTGTATGGGGATGGACGGACAGAGAGCTGTGCATGGGAGGGGTCGATAGATGGGGGTGTATGGGGATGGAGGGACAGAGAGCTGTGCATGGGAGAGGGTCGGTAGATGGGGGGTGTATGGGGATGGACGGACAGAGAGCTGTGCATGGAGCTAGCTAGGCGCATGGGGTTAGAGATGTGCAGGGGATAGGTGGGTATATGAGGAAAGGTGTCTGTGGGGATGGGTGGATAGATAAAGATTTATGGGGATGGACATAGTGGGGATTGGTCCTGCATAGAGCAGGGGGCTGGACTTGATGACCTCCTGAGATCTCTTCCAGCCCTGGGATTCTATGACAGACAGATGTGTATGAGGATACGTAGGGCCTATAGGGGTGGATAGATACATGTGGGGATATATGGATAGGTGGGTGTGTATGGGGATGGGCGGGTGTGTATGGGGATAGGCGGGTGTGTATGAAGGGTGGATAGATACACGTGAGGACACGGGGGTCGATGTGGATGGGACAGGCCGATCCCTTCGCTCAGGCTGTGTATTTCACACACTCCCCCCTTAACCCTTTCACTCACTCCCAGCTCTAGCTGTCCTGCTTCCTCCTCCTGAGCCCTTCCATTCCATGTGTCATAGCCCACTTACCGCCACCCCACCCCACCTTCAACCCTTCCCCTCTTCTTGCCAGGCTCCTGGCTCGCCCTCCCCCTTTCCATGCCACATGGCTCTGCAGGACGCACCCCTGGAGTGCGGCCCCTTCATGCCTACGCTGGTGGCTGCCTCTCCCACCCTTATGCGCATGGGGAGCCAATGGACAGTCCTGTCCTTGCGCTGAGTGCGCAGCATCCGGGGTGGGCACTTGGGGGAGGCAGGTACCTGGCAGCCAGGTGAGCCCCTGTCCTCTCCCGGGGGGTGCTGGTGCTCAGATCCCTCCCCCTCCCAGGGGCGCGGCTCATTTCCACCCGGCAGCAGGAGACTCACTCCGCTCCCTGGGAAAAGCAGCAGCATGTTCCATGAGGGCAGGGCCCTACCTGTGCGAGGGCCAGGACAGGAGCCCTGCCTGCAGAGCATGAGGTGAGGAGGGAGGGTTGGATGCTGATAGGCCTGGAGGACTCTGAGCTCTGGGGCTGGAGGTGACGGGTCAGGAACAGCATCTTCATGAGGCCCAATTGGCCCAGTCTAATGCTTAATCAAATCCATCACATTTGGTTTCAGTTGGGAGCATCGGAGGAGGGTTTTTTTTATTCATTTGCTGCTGTAGATTAATGGCAGGTGTGTGGTTTGCCCACTGGCTGGGAACACAAGATGCCTGGGTTAAGTTCCTGGCTCTGCCACTGACTTGCTGCATGACCTTGGTCATGTCACATCATTGCTCTGTGGCTTGGCTCTGCACTGTAAAAGAGGAGCTAATGACCCTTCCCCTCCCCACAGTCTGTCTTGTCTATTGACATCTCTCTCTGTACAATGCCCAGCATGATGGGGCCTGCAGGTGCTATTGCATTTCCAATTAACAATAAAGACACCGAGATCTTTTATCTGTTGGGTGCAATTCACCGAGCGCCTCCTGGGACTGGAAATCTAAGACATGGCAGGCTGCACCGCAGTCAGCAAAGGCACAAAATACCAGTGTTCAAAAAAGAGCCAGGGGAATCTTTTGTTCTGTTGACTTCACGCTGCTCGGCCCCGCCTTCCTCATTAATACACCCATCCCCTCCGCTCCATGCCCTCGTTTGCACTGTGTAAATAGCTCCTAATGGCGCCTTTGCCCTTTCATTCAAATAATGACATCTGGGCCCCCAAAGAACTTTAAGAGCAGCTGAGCGCCTGTGTTTACTGGCTGCCAGACCAAAATATTACAACCCTTTAGACAGGAGTGTTCGTTCTCCCTTCACATCCACTTGGAACTCCTCAGAGACAGGCATGAAAGCATCTTGTGGGCCACATGCTCAGCTGAGTAAATCAGCTAAGCTCCAATTACATCAAGTCACCAGCTTTCGAGCGGATCCGGGTTGTTGCTTCATCTGCACCTTAAGGCTTCGAACTGGCAGGCGTATAGTTTGCCCACTGGCTGGCAACACAAGATGCCTGGGTTAAGTTCCTGGGTGTAGTAAACCATTTTGTTACCGTTTTCTCCCACATCCAGACGTCTCCCAACACACGTTGCTTTTTGATCAAATGTCACTTATAGAAAAAGGAAAGGAAGGGTTTTGATGGCGTCCCTATGTCTTGCTGCCCCGTTTACGGCATGGCACATCTCCAAAAGTCATTTCAAAATGAAAGTTACAGTTTTGTTGGGTTTTTTTTATCACAATACAGTTTTTCAAAAATGTTAAAAGTTCAGAACTGGAATGCAATGGCTAGAGTTTATCTCAACAAAAGGACAGGCATTTCCCCCCGTTGACTGCAGTGGGACCGAAAATGAAGCATGTGATTAAGTGACTGGGGGCTGAAAACTTTAACCCAAGAGGCATACACAATAATGAACAATCAAAAGGACAAGCCAAGTGGTCCGTAGCAACGTCAGGTCTACGTGCTGATCTGATGAATACAGTAGACACTTGGCCCCATGCAAGAGTCCGTTCCTCAGGGAGTGGTACAAACAAAAGTCAAACCCTACACTCTTTGCTCCTTAGAAAATGTTCAGTTTTGTTTGGATTTGGAAAAAAAATTCAAAACCGCAGAATTTCCCACGTGTCGGAAAATCCAGACTAAGGCTACGTCTACTCTGGCAGCTTCTTGCGCAAGAACTCATTGGCGGAAGAGTTCTTGTGCAAAAACTCTTCCACAAGAGAGCGTCTACACTGGCATGTGCTTTTGCGCAAATGTCATCCGTGCCAGTGTAGACGCTCTCTTGCGCAAGAAAGCTCTGATGGCCATTTTAGCCATAGGGCTCACTTGCACAAGAAATTCATGTTGCCTGTCTACACTGGCCTCTTGCGCAAGAACAGTTGTGCAAGAGGGCTTATTCCTGAGCGGGAGCATCAGAGTTCTTGCGCAAGAAGCTCTGATTTCATACATTAGAACGTCAGTGTTCTTGCGCAAGAACTCGTGGCCAGTGTAGACAGGCAGCAAGTTTTTGCGCAAAAGCGGCCGCCCAATGTAGACACAGCCACAGAGTTTACAGTCAAAAAACCCGAGTGCGGTGTACTGGGTGGACTACACAAAAATAAATACATAAAAATCAAGAGAGCAAGATGCTTGCTCACCCTGCCTCCATTCCAGACCTACCCCCATGTGTCGAGTGATACCTGTGAATGCAAAGTGCTGGTACCTTTCATTCAGTTTAATATCAGATCATGCACGTGTTCTCTCGTAAGGGACTCCCATCCGGCCGGCTTGTACAAGAGCAAACACTCTGAGCGCTCCTGTGGCGCTAAATGCCTTTAGAAGCACTTAGTACCAACTTTGCAATGGCCTTTAGGCATCAAAGCAACCGGGGTGTTCAACACTCGGCTCTTCCGACTCTGCCCACGCTGTGAGATGGAGGAAGATGCTTCCTCTCCCGCACACGCTCAGCTTTACAGGATGAATACACATGAGCTCACTGGGAGCTGGCTGCACCGAGCTGGCAGCCCTACTGTATTTATTTGGACTGGGAGCTATAATTGCATTCTGAGGCTCCCTCTCTGACAGCAAGTAGCAGCTGTTTGCGATCTGCGTAGGTGCCTGTTGGTGGAGCAGGCATGGGGAGGTGCATGGGTAAGAAAGGAGTCCCAGGTCAGTGCAGAGGGGCTAGGATGGGAACCTTGCTCATCTCTGTTCTGGAGAGAGAGGTTCTAGTAAGAAATTGACCAGAGTTTGCGTTACTAGCAAAGCCATTTGGCCTGGCAGTTACACAAAGATCTCCAAGAGTTTACTAGCCCCATTTCGCCCCGGGGGGATGGAGGCAGGGAGAAAAGAGCTGATGTGCTACGGTCAGATCAGAGATCAGACCCCAGTTCTAATCTCAGCTGAGGGTCACATTCACAGGGGTAAGAAAGGGAGGCTGTACATAAGAACAGGGTCAGCCCAAAGGTCCATCTAGCCCAGTGCCCTGTCTGCTGACAGTGGCCAATGCCAGGTGCCCCAGAGGGAATGCACAGAACAGGGAATCATCAAGTGATCCCTCCCCTGTCACCTATTCCTAGCTTTGGACAGACAGAGTCCAGGGACACCATCCCTACCCATCCTGGCTAATAAGTCTTGATGGACCTAACCTCCATGAATTTAGCTAGCTCTTTCTGGAACCCTGTTAAAGTCCTGATCTTCACCACATCATCTGGCAAGGAGTTCCACAAGTTGACTGTGCATTGCATGAAGAAAAACTTCCTTTTGTTTGTTTTAAACCTGCTACCTATTACATCTCATGAGCCTAGTTCTGTAATTAATGGATTGGCTTGGGCTCTAGAAAGCAGGGCCCTGCAGAGGCATAGTGAGGGTGTTATGCACCTGGGGCCAAAGGCAAAATTTGCACTTCCCCCTCCCTGCCACCACCGCGTGGCAGGGCCCCGAACCTGATATAGCTGAGCCCGACCCTGTGAGGAGGAGCAGGCAAGCTTGTATCGCGTCTTCCCCAACCCCCTCCAGTTTGGGGCCAGGCCCCCGCATGCACTAACCCGCCGGCGGAGATGGAGGAGGGTTGGGCCGAGCGGCGGGGAGGAAGCTCCAGCCGGCGGGCGGAGGAGGAGCAGGCGAGCCGAGGGATAACAGGGGGAGCAGAGGGGGTCTAAATTGTCGCCCCACCCAGCGAGGCGCCCAGGGGCAACTCCCCCCCCGCCACACCACTAGGGCCCTGTTGTGTTGGGTGCTGTTCAGACACACAGCACAGACATGGTTTGTAGAGCTGCCAGTGAGTATAAGACAGACAGCAGTCGGTTATGCACAGGGGGAGCACAAGCAAACAATAGTGCCCGGTGTTTTAAGCACCGTAATGGTCACAACACACCCACTGTCTAATCACTAGCAAAACTGTAGCGCACTGATGCTCTGCAGCATAAGGCACAGTAACCCAGGCTATTCGTTCTAGATGTCCCCAGTTCACCCCAGTGTCGAGCGCCGTCACAGAGGAGGAAGGCAGCAAGAGGCCTTGCTGCAAATATGTACAGGGAGCTTCTCTGATGGGAGCAGAAAGCATTCCCCTTCCAGTTTCACTTATTTCAACTCAGCAGAACTCATCAAACTGAACCACAGAAAAGAGGGCAATACTTTCAACCACATTTTCTCAACCATCCAACTGACATTTTACAAATGGCCAAATTTCCACCGAAATTTCTAATTTTGTCCAAAAAAACTCAGCTCAAACATCCCGAACTATTTTCATGGCCATTTTTCAATCAGTTCTGACACTTCATTTGGCCTTTATCCCCTTCTCCTCCTAGCTAGTTTCTTCTTCTTGGGCCGAGAGCTTTTGAACTACCTTAGAGTCCAAGGCCTCGATTCAGCCAAGCACTTCCTTTTAAGAACGTGAATGGGTCTGTTGACTTTCGTGAGATTCAAAATGTAGCACGTGGTAAGTGGATTGGGGCTGAAAACTTTACCGTAAAGGGGATGAACAATCAAACAGAAAAGCCAGGTGGTCTGTAACAATTTCAGGTCCAGCTGCTGATCTGATGAGCACGGTCGATGCTCAGTACGGTTCCTGATGCAGCGTTGCAAACAAAAGTCAGACACTAAGGTCTTTACTTGGCTTTCAAGCTGGTTTTATTATTCCCTGTGACCAAATTATGGGCTGAGTTATGGCCTGTTTTTCTGATCAAGAACCATTCAGAAAGGGATCAAGATTCCAGTGAATAAATCCAGTATAATTTTGCATCCACCAAATAGTCCTCACAAAGAGACTTTTGTCTAGATTATGTTTGCAACCAGTTGCTCCGTAAATCCTGTAAATCGCATGGTAACCCTCTCTGCTCCCTGACGGGAGGAAGATAATGACTTAACATCCTTTCTTTTTGTTGTCAATTTGTGACTTTCCAGATCAGCAATAAACAGACCCTGTGCCCGGAGACTCACACTCAACAACACAACAATCTCTCACACTTCTATAGCGCTTTTCATCGGTAGATCCCAAAGCGCTTTACAAAAGAGGTCCGTATCCTCGGAAGGAGAAACCAAAGCATGGAGATGCTAAGTGGCTTGACCAAGTTCCCTGGCACGCCAGTGGCAGAGCCTCCTAGCTCTGAGTCTCAATCTAGTTTGCTAGTTGGTGCACCTGCAGAGCTAATTTGCTGCAGCTAAGCACAAAGATATTCACCAGCCACTATTCCCATGGTTGAGCCAAGTTTTGCCTGCGTGGTAAGGAGTGTGCAGCATCTGGGTAAAGGAGCCTGGAGCTCGGTCCAGGGGGTTAGAATGAGGTTCAGGCCGGGGGGAGGTTTGCATCCTCCCAGAGATGGGCCTCTCCACCCATCCTGGCCTGTCCCTTTCCGCCATTCTCCGTGCTCGTTAGCACCACCGGTTAGAAGCGTCAGAGAGCAACTTGGTGCCCATCTGCTGCTCCCATGCCAGCCCACAGCTGTGCAACCCTGGGGCGTCAGCTGGGACAAGTCGCCCGCGGCGCGGCGCCATTTGCTCTGGCTCTCAGCCAGCCAAACCCGAGGCAGGATCTTATTTTTACTTACCCCGTCTTCAAACATCTCCCTGCGGGGGGAACTGATGGATGCGTGTCAATCAATGTGCAGCGGAGGCGGGAGCCACTGGACAGCCGGTGGGGGGGTGGCGGACGTCGCGCTGCTCCACGCTAGCCGTGGCCGTGCAAAGGGCCACGGATGCTGGCTGCAGATCTACCGTGATTCCCACCTGGTTCCTCTCCCCGGGCTGCGGACGTGATGCAAATGGGGACCGAGAGATCCTGGCAGCTGCTTTTGTCTTCGTTCAAACATCCCTGACAAAGGAACCGTCCCTATGCCAAGTTTACCTTTTGGGCCATTATTCCCTCTGGGTGACATGCAGCACGGCCAGCCTACAGCTGCTAGTTTCCATGGAAACAGAACCCAGAGCGCCCCCCCTCCCCTTTCCTCTCTCTTTTTTAAGGGAGCCAATTAACCTAAAATAAAAATCCCTTTAAAAAGGGGACTGGAATTCTCCACTTTCCAGCACCCAGGGGGAAATTTAAAGGGGAAATTCTCCACTTGCCGGCACCGGAGGGGGGAAATCCCTGGGCTCGGTGGCCAGGAGATCCCAGCAAGTCTAATTTAGGGGCCTATCTGCCCTCACCCCCACTTGTTTTAGCCACACAACACCCCTGTGGAGCAAGGCAGTGGAGTTGTCCCCAGAGATAGGGACTGCAGGCACAGAGGGATTGGCCCAAAGTCCTGCAAGAACTCTAGGGCAGAACAGGGGGTGGAATATGGATCTCCCAAGGGATACTCCAGTGCCCTAATCCCTGGACCATCCTTCCTCTGAAGCAGCTGGGGCATCCCAGGATTCCCACCAACAGACCCTTGCGCTTTGGGTGGCTGGGCACATGCCGCCCTTTGGCATCTCTAGCTCAGCCCTGCCAACAGAGCTCTGTGCTGGATCCCAGGGGAGCCCCCCAAACAGATCTCTGGGCTGCAGCAACAAAGGCAGATCACAACAAAACGGCAGATACATTCTAATGTTGATGAATGCAAAGTAATGCACATTGGAAAAAATAATCCCAACGACACACACAAAACGATGGGGGACTAAATTAGCTGTTACCACTCAAGAGCGAGATCTTGGGGTCATTGTGGACAGTTCTCTGAAAACAGCCACTCCATGTGCAGCGGCAGTCAAAAAAAGCAAACAGAATGTTAGGAATCGTTAAAAAAAGGATAGAGAATAAACCAGAGAATATCTTATTGCCTCTATAAAGCCATGGTACACCCACATCTTGAATACTGTGTGCAGATGTGGTTGCCTCATTTCAAAAAATGTGGCATTGAAAAAGGGTCAGAAAAGGGCAACAAAAATGATGAGGGGCTTGGAATGGATCCCATATGAAGAGAGATTAAAAAGACTGCGACTTTTAAGCTTAGAAAAGAGGAGACTAAGGGGGGGATAGGATAGAGGTTTATAAAATCATGAGGGTATGGAGCAAGTGAATATGGAAAATGTATTTATTTGTTCCCATAATGTAAGAACTAGGGGGGTCACCAAATGAAATGAATAGGTAGCAGGTTTTAAACAAACAAAAGGAAGTTTTTCTTCATGCAGCGCGCAGTCAACCTGTGGAACTCCTTGCCAGAGGATGTTGTGAAGACCAGGACTTTAACAGGGTTCAAAAAAGAGCTAGATAAATTAATGGAGGTTAGGTCCATCAATACTTATTAGCCAGGATGGGGTCCCTAGCTTCTCTTTGTCAGAGGCTGGAAAGGGATGACAGGGTAAGGATCACTGGAATGATTCCCTGTTCTGTTCATTCCCTCTGGGGCACCTGGCATTGGCCACTGTCAGCAGACAGGACACCGGGCTAGATGGACCTTTGGTCTGACCCAGTCTGGCCGTGCTTATGTTCTTCACAATGTGGACAGCAGGGACACTGAGAGTCATTGAACCAAACTGTATGGGATGGAAACTAGTTCAAGCCTGCGAGTGCAGAGCATTCCAGCCCCCCTTGCTCCAGGACCTAAGGTGCTAGAAGAAAATCCTAGGAACAGATCCCTATTTTAATCCACTTTCAATCTCCGAAGGAATGGGTCCCTGGTTTCTGCCTTGGAATAAAAAGATTCCCAGGGATAGTGACCCCTGGATAATGCAGATTCACCCCCACCTCTCCCCCACCGCCCAAAGGCTTAATTATGATGAACGAGCACATGAAGTGGATGGAATCTCAGTGGCAGGCCAACCTCACGCGCCATTAGAGGCGGGGGCAGAAGAAATCTGCTCCTTTCCAAACAAGGTTTCAGTCAAAATTCTGTGCAGCCCCGTTTCACGCGGACATCAAAGGCCTGATTACAATGAACAAGCCGCCACCGCCTCGCTGCAGCAGTTTCTTACCCCTATTAAAATCATGCTGAGCCCTTAAATCAGGCCCTGCATAGGAGCGTCTCAAAGCACTGTACAAAGGCCTCATCATTAGCACTATCGTACAGAGAGGGGAAACCGAGGCACGGAAAGTCCAAGAGACGTGCCCAAAGCCATGCAGTTGGTCAGTAGCAGGAAAATAACTGCCCGCGATACCCCTTGACTTTAGTGGAAGCTTAAGAGGCCTTAAGTATCAACTCTTAGCCCAGCGATGGGCAGCCGAGGCTAGTGAGCGGGCCGCAGGACTGACCCCCCTTCATCTCAGTGGCTGCAAGACTGTCGTAACCACGACGGTCTCCTGGGACAGGGCGGTTCGCTAACTGCGCGTGCGTACCGAGAATTAGCCGGCTGTGCCGAATGAACCGTAGCCGCGCTGTGATTGGGCAGAGAGCGAGCACATGGCTCTGTAACGGGTCGTGACTCCCCACCACGGCGCCTCCTGCTGGTCTCCTCAGGAATTCACGCCTTCTGCAGCCAGCGTCTCGCCCTCAGTTACCTGCCTTCTTCTCTACTTCCGGACCCATGTCCCTTCCAGCCCACGGTGCCCTTTCCTCACGGTTCCGCCCTGCGCGGTGCCCCCCAGTTCTGTGGCCCTCTCCTCCCAGGGAACCCCAGCCCCTTATAGCTGTCTTGCCTGGGGACCCAGTACCGTCATCTAGCCCCTTACCTCAGGGGCAAGCTGCAGTCTAACATGGCCACTCAGCATTGGCCAGGGGGTGTGGACCTGCTGCCTTCTCCTGCCCTGGCTGCCTCCCTGCAGCCCTAGCACCTCAGGCCTTGAGAGCAAGGCCTCAGCCTGGGAGTCTGCCAGCCCTGCCCGCCCCTCCCCAGCCCTGCCAGGTCCTTCCTTCTCCACAGCCAGAGCAAAAGTGCATGAGCTTGGCCCCCCCAGAAAACCCCATTTATACGCCCCAGCTGGGCCCTAATTGGCTGCTGTCCGCCTCAGCTGCATGCTCCACAGTCCCCGCCCTCTCCCAGGACTGGGTTTAACCCCTTTCACCCAACTACAGGCCCCCCCAGGCCTGCCCATCAGAGCCCATGCTCCATCCCCCCGCCTCCCGTGGCCTGCTGGCCCTGCCCAGCCTCCTGCCCCACTGCAATGTGGCCGCTGGGCCTTGCCCCCCGCCCTGCCCCAGGGTAGTGCCTCAGCCTCCCCCGGCCCCAGAGCTGGTGGGCAGCGCGGCCCCAGCCCTGGACGGCCAGAGCGGCCCTCGCGCCGGGAGGACAAGTGGTGCAGCCCCCAGCTTGCCTGCCCCAGCCTCTGGTACCACTGTGACGTAGTGGGGTGTACCTTGCTGGTTGCTATGCTGGGCGGTGGGTTGTGAGTGACCTCCCCTGGCTGCTGTCTGCACCACAGCCCAGCAGGGCAGGGGATGAGTCATTATGCAAAGGGGTCTTCAAACCTGTCTGACCACCTACCCCCCAGGGAGAGAAGCAAAGGAAGGTGGAATGCCTCCCCTGGCTGGGGGCAGGGCTGGAAGAGGGAGTTAGTTTCTGTCTGGTATCATGGAGGGAGGAGCCTAGGCAACGGGGCTGGGATTTAGGGTCCCAGTCTCCCCCATCTCAAGGGGGGGCTGAGGCATCCTAGGCCTGCCCTGGAACCAGATGACATCTGTGCTGTGCTGTATCCTGGAGAAGCAATAAACTCCCTCTATGCTACTGGCTGGTGGAGTCTGTCCATGCCATTACGGGGGTGCAGGAGATGGGAAAACCCCAACGTGCCGTCACAACCACAACAGCAGTGGGTCTGGGGGACTCCGGTGGAGCATGGGCAGGGCCTGGTCAGGCAGTTAGGGAAAGGGTAGGGGTCTTGTGCTACCCTGTGTCTGGGAGTGCAGCCTGCAACCTCCTGGAGAAGTAGACAGCAGCTGCTACTGGAGTCCCTCCAGGGCCTGGACTGGGAGGAGGGCGAGGCGGGTGCGGAGTTTGTGCTTCGCCCAGGGTTTGGAGCCACAGCTGAGTTCAGCTCCCCGAGGCTCTGCGGCGCCCCAGCGGAGAAGGCGGCGGTGGTGGTGGTGTGTATTTCCAGTAAGAATCACAGCACCTCAGTTTGATGCTACCCTGCCTGGCTGCACGGGGGTCCAGTCAGACAGGAATCGAAAGAGCCAGAAGGGGCCCTCCCGAGGGGAAACAGGGGAAGGGGTGGCGTGAGAAACAGCCCCAACCTGGGGCTCGCCAGTAGGGTTGCCAGGTGTCCGGTTTTCGCCCGGACAGTTAGGTATTTTGGCCTTCCATCCAGTAAAAAAACTAGAGAATACTAGACATGTAAAATGTCCGGTATTTTCTGTTTTCCTCGGATGGAAGGCCGGTGGTGTCTGCGAGGACGGGGGGAGCGAGGAGCGCAGGAATTTAAAGGCACAGCGGCCTTTTTTTTTCTCAAAAAGATGGCCGGCGGCGTCTGTGAAGGTGGGAGGAGCGAGGTAATTTAAAGGCTCAGCAACCTTTTTTTTTTTTTTGCTTAACAACTTTGGTCTCCCCCTTTTTTTTCCTCAACAGAATTTTTTCCGGGTGTTCTTTTTTTGGGGGTGTTCGGTATTTTTTGTTAAACCATCTGGCAACCCTACTCGCCAGGCAGGCAGAGTTTGTCCTTTCCAGGCCAAACCTAGGATCAAAGGGGGCTTTGAACTCCTTCCCACCGAGGGGAGCGGGTGGGCTGCCAGAGGGGATCCCCGTGTGCATCCCAGCCCAGGTGGATGGACATGCTAGCCCCAGAGGCAGGAGCTTGTGAAGGAAGCTGATGGTGAAATAAGCAGATGGGTCTTTTTCGTTTCCACTGCTAGTGTGTGTGTCACTGCAAAGGGGGAGAGTGAGGTTTGCAGGTGCAGAACCTTCACAAAACTGCCTACATGCCCGACCTCTGAAGCCTGCGGCTGCCGCCGAGAAAGGCAGGAGCCAGAGCACGGCAGCCCCGGCCCTCCACGTGGCCAGGAAGGATCGGGCCGGGGTGGGCGGGGCTTGGCTCCAGGGGCGTGGCCTTGGGCAGAAAGCAGGGCTGGGGCTTGCCGTCCCCAGCTGGGCTTTCACCCATCGCCCATGCAGGGGCCAAACCCAGCTGGGCGTGAGAAGCAGGGAAGGCTTTGCCCAGATTGCTGAGCTCAGAGTGCTTGGCCGGTGGGGTTCCACCTTGAGAGAGGGAGGGAAGCCAGGTCTGCTACGCGTATGGGGCACCCGAGAGAGACCAAGCGACTGTACAGTGCAGGGCAGCCTGTTCTCATGCCAGCCTCACCCTGTGACGCACGTCCTGCCAATGGTCTCACAGTTACCGTCTGTTGCAGCTGGAGTCAGTCTGAAGGCCGGTTAGATTGAACACGAGTGGGGAGCTGGGGTCTGTCGAGAGCCATTCAATGCTCTGAGGTGCTGCAGGACTGAACCCAGAGTTCGATGGCAAAGCACCCCCCACCCATCTTTATACTTGCACGCGCCTGTCTGAGACGATAGGTTTTGCGGTGCACACGGCCATGGCTAATCCCCCGAGTGGTGTTAATTGTGGCGATTTCCGCAGGCTTCCCATCCTTGTCTCTCGTCTGGGGCCTCACCTCCAGACACCTCTGCCCCATTTTGAAGGCTTTGTCTACACTGCCAGCTTTGCTGGCAGAGAGTATGCAAATGAAGCACTGATTAGCATTTTGTCGTGCTTCATTTGCATAATCTATTTGAGCCGTTTTTGCGCAAGAACAAGCAGTGTGGACGTTTCCTTTTTGCACAAAAACCCCTTTTTGTGCAAGATCCTTCTGCCTCTCCTTTTTGCGCAAAAAGGAAAAGTCCACACTGCTTGTTTTTGCGCAAAAACGGCTCAAATAGATTATGCAAATGAAGCACGACAAAATGCTAATCAGTGCTTCATTTGCATACTCTCTGCCAGCAAAGCTGGCAGTGTAGACATTGCCCAAGGGTGTCAGTTCTGCCAACTCATTTCCCATCAGGCACAGTGGATGTTCTCTGTCCCCAAGTCTCTCTCCTTTCTGACCACCTGGACATCGGGATGGCTCTCACGCGTAGCCTCAGCTGTGCCCACACAGAGAGCAAATGGCTTCTCCTTCCCCTCCCCAGGCCGCTTCGCTGAGCTAACAGCAGGGGCAGGATTAGAACCCACATCCCGTTTACAGACTCTCCCTGGTGGCTGGAGCCCAGCGTCTGCATCTGGAGAGCTCCGGCCTTTGGCTAAATGGGACACAGGGGCAGGGTTTGAAAAGGGCCTGACCTGGAATCACCAGCAGTGAACAGAGCTGAGCGCCTCCTAGTGGAGTCATATCGCCACTGGGCGGATCCAAACCTTGGCCCGCTGGAGCTTTGTATAGGAGCCTCTACTCTCTGAGCTAAAAGCCAGCTGGCTCCCAGCCCATGCTGTAGAGGTCTTTTGTTCTTAGCTGTTGCTGTGGTCTAAGTGCCACTGCATGGGACAGTGAACCACACTAAGTGTGTGGGTTACACAAGAACCATCTAGAATGATCATCCCTGACTGGTGTCTGTCCAACCTGCTCTTCAATATCTCCAGTGATGGAGATTCCACAACCCCCTGTAGGCAAGTTATTCCAGTGTTTAACCACCCGGACAGGCAGGAAGTTTTTCCTTATGTCCAACCTAAACCTCACTTGCTGCAGTTTCAGCCCATTGCTTCTTGTCCTGTCATCAGAGATGAAGGAGAATAATTATTCTCATACCTGCTTGTAACACCCTTTTAGATACTTGAAAGCCGCTGTCATGTCCCCTCTCAGTCTTCTCCTTTCCAAAGTAAACAAGCCCAGTTCTTTCAGCCTTCCCTTCTAGCTCCTATTCGCTCGACCTTTCATCATTCCTGTTGCTCTTCTCTGGACCCTCTCCAATTTGTCCACATGTGGCCTGAAACGTGGTGCCCAGAACTGGACACAATTGAGGCCTAATCAGCGCAGAGCCGAGCCGAGCAGAACGACTTCTCGTGTCTTGCTCACCACACTCCTGTTAATGCAGCCCAGAGTCACGATGGCTTTTATTGCACCAGTGTCACAGTCGCATCGGTTCAAGGCTGTGTGGTGACCCTGCAGGGTCATTTGGGGTGACATTCCACCCCCTGTGGAGGGTCTGCCCAGGCTTCATGCTGGCCCTTTGCCCTGGGGGCAGCTTTACCCAGCATGCTCAGCATCTCTCCAGATACGACCCGAGCTGCAGGGCACTCACTGACTAATTGCCGGCCGGGCCAAGCATCTGCCGTTCAGGCCTGCGTGTCGGGGGAGGACGGAAATGCTTCCCAGCCCCGTGCAAACCAGCTCTCCCTAATCCAACTTAATCTCAGCAGCGCTGATTAAAACCCACCCTCGCATGTTAGTCTCTGCCTAACCTTCCTCGCCCCTCCGCCCCTGCAGCTCCAACCTCTCCTTTGTGGCACGGCCCCTCTGGGGCGCCCACAAACCCCGCTAAGGCCCTGGCGCTAGCCAGCACCACCTGCTCAGCCGCTGGCCCTCTCCCTTTGAAATGCATTTTAATCACCGTGCAGAAGGGGCTTCATTGCTACCCGGAGCAAGTGGCTCGTGGGGTCAGAAGGGATCAACCCAATGATCAGCTCCAGTGCCCTGCTGCTTCAGACCACCCTCTCTCCATCCTGCTCATAAATGTAGCAGGCTCCGGCTTCTGCTCCAGACCCTGCATCTTGCATCGGTAGGAGCCTTCTGTGGCTGAAATTATTTCCCCCGGCTCCTGAGCCGTAGCTCCAGCTGCCCCTGAGCCCAACGGCAACCCGAATGACTCCAGAGGATGCTGGACCCCCAAGAGGCAGCAGAGGAAATGTACTTACTGGGAGGGATGGTTTAATGCTAGCTGGGCCCTGTGGCCATCAATTCCAGCCCACAGCCCGAGTCAGTCTGACAGCCCTCGGCAGCAGAGATCCAGTCCAGTCCAGTGAGACTGTACAGCCATAACGTGCCCCGGAAAGGGTGTGAAAAGGCAGATCCTGGAGGGGGTCCATCAGGGGTTGCAGGCACGTTTATATTGGCTGCAGACAGATTGAGCACAGGGGGTGTCAGTGTGTGTGTGTGCCCGTGTAATAGCAAGTACATGTGCATTGCGAGGTTTGCACATGCCTGTTTGTATCAGTGCACGTGTTCATGCGTCCGTGCACACAAGTGTGTGTGCACGGGTGGCCCGTGTGCGTGAATGTGTGCCCGGCTGGGTCGTGAGCGTGTCCATACGTGGCAGGCATGCTTGTACACATGTGGGCGTGCATCTATGTGCCTGAGGCTGTGTGGCCTTGAATCTTCACTGCCCCATGCCTCAGTGTCCCCAGCCGTGCAATGCAGGGCATGGGAAGGCTAAAGCTGACAGCATCTGTCGAGGGAATGGAGGAAGGAACGATGGGAATCAGTCCCTTTCTCTGTCCAGGCAGGGAGCCAACGGGACGGGTCTCGGCTGGGTGGATGGGTGGGGAAGTGCAGACCTGGGGCTGTCAGCTACTCTCCCCAGCTGTATTCCTCTGCATGGCTCACTGCAGGGTGGCAGAGAGCAAGGGACTTCTCCCAGCCCTTCCCCGCTGTACAGACACAACCGCCCCAGCAGCTCTCGGAGGACCGGGAGTCAGGCCGAACAGTCAGAGCAGGAGCTGGGGTTGGTGGCTGGAGCAGGCGCCGGAGCCCAGCCGCAGGCCTGACCCAGAGGCAGGAATTGGGAGTCTGGCCCAGAGATGGCAGCTGGAGTCAGGGATCAGGAGCCAAGCCAAGGAACAGAGCGGGGTTCTGAAGCAGGGTCCGCGAGCGGGGCCTGGCGTAGCAGCAGGGCGGGCGTGGCCAGGGCGCACAGACAGCTTCCTGGAGCGCCCTCAGGGTTTAAAGAACAGCTTGGTCAATCAGAAGCCATGGGGCAGTGCAGCTGATCAGGTTTCCTGTGGGGCTCCGCCTCCCAGGGTGGATGGGGCATTGACGGTGGCGCCGCTGTGGAAGCTGGCATCCTGCAGAGCCCCGCAGACCTGGTTCTAGTGCAGGGCATCCTTCGAAAGGTTTTGTCCTCTCCTCCTCACCCTTGGGGCAGGACTGCCCCCGGCCTGAGCTCCCATCTGCAACGTGGGGATGTGTCTTCACTGCCTAGCTGGCACCTGGGCTAGCCCAGCTGGGTGGTGAGGGAGCCCCTGCCAAACCCTCCCTGCATGGCTGCCTCAGGGGCATGAGCCCAGGGCTCTTTGTGCTCAGACACGCTCTAGGACAGTGTTTCTTAAACTGTGTTCGGTGGTACACCAGTGTGCCGCGAGGCAGTCGGAGGTGTGCCACGGAGAACAACAGAATTCAAAATGGCTGCCCTTAAAGGGGCAGGTGACCTTTTTTTTTCTCCTCAATGACTTCTCCTTCCCCCCGACACTTTTTCCCCCTGACTTTTTTTTTTTTTTTGGTCAACAGAAAATCCTTGGTGTTCCTCATAAAAAAAAAATTATTGTTTGGTGTTCCTCAGTCTTAAAAAGTTTAAGAAACACTGCTCTAGGATTTTACCCCCAGTCAGCTGTGAGAGAATTTGTCCGCTCACCGGAGATACTTCTGGGAAGGAGCTCTGGAGGATCAGCAACACTCGAGTCCCTGCTACCTGCATCCTCACTGCAAAGTGGATCCAGGTCCCAGACCAAGCTCCAACCCACACTCCTGGTGGGACCAGCTGCCCTGGACTTAGGGCGCCTCCAAACCCGAGCCAGAGGGGCTATACAGTGCCCAATAGGGAGTGGGCCTAAACCCCAGATAAGATCCTGTGGCCACCGGTGTCCCTGCGTTCGCCCCCTCTACCGACTATGATCCGTGTGGTAGGAAGTGCCCTGAGGCTGAAAACATGGGAGCTGCTGACCGCAAGGGTCCTGGGAAAAGATGCATGGCAAGCATAGGTATAAGGCTCTGATGAGCACTGTTACTAAGCCATGGCCCAAGCCTGGGGAGCAGTCACAACCGGCTCCCCAGGGACAAAAGTCTCAGCTGGAAATCAACTGGAGCAGCCCGGGGGTTCTTCAGCAGGAGAGAGGAGTGGTTCCTGTCTGTGGTGGGCGGGGAGCTGCTCCAGCCCCACCAGTTAAACCTTCACATCCTACTCTCCATTCCACCAGCCAAGTCATTAATGAAACCACTGAATTAAGATTAGACCTTAAGAGGCCCCAGTGTACATGTCCTTCCAGTTTGACAGTGAACTACTGACAACATCTTAGTGTGGCCTTAGTATGGTTGCAAGGGCTTTGGAGGATGGGGTTGGAATTCGGGATGATCTGGACAAACCGGAGAAATGGTCTGAGGTCAAACAGGATGAAGTTTAATAAGGACAAATGCAAAGTGCTCCACTTAGGAAGGAACAATCAGTCTCACACATACAGAATGGGAAGCGACTGTCTAGGAAGGAGTCCTGCAGAAAGAGATCTAGGGGTCAGAGTGGCCCACAAGCTAAATATGAGTCAACAGTGGGGCACTGTTGCAAAGGGAGCAGACATGATTCTGGGATGCATTAGCAGGAGTGTTGTGAGCAAGACACGAGAAGTCATTCTTCCGCTCTACTCTGCGCTGGTTAGGCCTCAGTTGGAGTATTGTATCCAGTTCTGGGCACCACATTTCAGGACAGATGTGGAGAAATGGAGAAGGTCCAGAGAAGAGCAACAACAATTAAAGGTCTAGAGAACATGAGCTAGGAGGGAAGACTGAAAGAACTGGGTTTGTTTGGAAAAGAGAAGACTGAGGGGGGACATGAGAGCGGTTTTCAAGTATCTAAAAGGGTGTCACAAAGAGGAAGGAGACAAATTGTTCCTCTTGGCCTCTGAGGACAGGACAAGCAGCAATGGGCTTGGATTGCAGCAAGGGGGTGTTAGGTTGGACATTAGGAAAAACTTCCTGTCTGGGTTAAACACTGGAATAAATTGCCTTGGGAGGTTGTGGAATCTCCACTTCCCACCAGGGAGTCGGGGGTGGTCCTGCCTCTTCCCCCCACAGCAGTGTGGCTGGGACAGCAGGGCCACCTTGCTCTGCCCCCCCTCCCTGCCTCTGCTGGTGAGTATAGGGGGCTGGACTGCAAGTTCCCTCACTGGCTGCTGGCCGGCCCCTCCTGCCCACAGTGTTTGGGGGGGTGACCCCTCGTGCCCCCCCGCCTCTGACGAAGTGGGCTCCAGCCCCCGAAAGCTAATGCCCTAATCCAGATGTTAGTCTGTAAGGTGACACGGGACTCCCCGTTGTTTCATCTTGGCAGAGAAACAGCTCGGGGCTCCCGTCTGCCCAGGCAGTCTGTCTCCGCGCCCCTCCGCTGGAGATGCTGCTTAAAGAAGAGAAGAAACCATACGAAGGGGGAGGAAGAGCCCCAGAGTCTCTCCCCTTCTCTCTCCCCACGGCCTCAGCAACATCTGAAGAACAAGGAAACAGCGTCGGATTGGGGCGGGGGACCCTTACGGAAAGAAATTCAGCCGGTAGGTGGGTGAGAACATGTGGCAAGACTGTCGCTTTGAATTCACGTCGCTCGTTAAGTTGGGCAACGAGGCGCCTTTTCCTTTTATTTTCTGTAACCAATTCAGACTAAAAATCTCTCTGCTGCTAATGGTTTTGTTCGATCTAAAGCAGCGTGTCAGAAGGGTTTGGGGAGCGGCCTGTGGGAGAGCAGGATTTGCGCATATCGTTTTCTACTAATGACGGACGTGGCAGGCGCTGGTATCGTCCAGGAGGCAGCTGGGCTGTGCGGGGTGCACGTGTCAGGATGGTCCGGGGCTGGCGATTGGCAGGTGTCATTCACGAGGGGCTGCCCATAGCGCTCAGACACTATGACTAGGAGTAACTTACAAGCCGGAGGCTGTGAGTGAGCAGACCAGGGGGTGGTTCTCACAGCAGGGGATGCAAAAGGGCAGAGAAATGAGGTTCCAGGTGGTACCCTGGGCGATGCTGCTGATCCCAGGTTAGCTGGAGGACATGTTCCGGCTTTCCCCAGGCCCGGGCTACCACTGTAACCATGGGGTGAAGTGTCCTAGCTGGACCCTCTGACATGGATCCAACGGGGTGGATGTCTTGAGAACCCAGAGAGGATTTCTCCCAACCACCCCTCTCCCCACCCATCCTTCTCCTCCGGACGCAGCGCCAGAAAGGATGCACCAAGCAGCAAGCAAGCCCCGGTTACAAAAGGGGCTAGTCCTCCAGCACTGACACCCTCTGTGCCCTACACCCCCTTGCCGGGGCTCCCCAGGGTGGGTTAAAAGAAAGCAGGACCTCAGGTCTCCTGCCCTTTGGCAGAAAGAAGCCCAGAGACACCGAAGGACCGGGATTCAGCCCAGACAGGAACAGAAGCGTTTCCTGTAGGTGCCCAGAGCCGAGGCATAGAAGCGGCAACTTCCCCGCTGGCCATCGAATTTAGACCCAAGTCCTCTTCTCCGGCAGCAGGGGCCCGGCTCCTCCAGGAGGAGCCCCGGTAGGTTTTCAGGCCCGCAGCAGTGACAGGACCCGGGGCAGCGCCTGAGCTGGGAAGCAGAGATGAGCCCACGCAGCAGCACTGAGACTTGATTTCGCATCCCCCGGGCCCCGTCTCGTGGGCTCTTGGGAGCGGGGCCTTGTGCGGGGCCCATGAGTGAGACAGTGACCAGGGCCCAGTGGGTCAGAGCCCCTGCAGTGCGGGGTGGGGGGGGTTTGCCAAAGGCCAGGCAGGCTCACTCACAGACCCGAAAAGCTGGGTCCCGGCGCTGGGAGGATGCTGCTGACATGAACTAATCCAGACGGTGACATGGGCCTCGGCGTGGTTCAATGGCTCCCCTCGGGGGTGGCAGGAGACACAGAACCCCAGCGGGGAGCTGCTCGGAACAGGCCTTTCCCCTTCTGCCTTGCCGGGCTGTGCACATTCACTGGCGCTGCGGTGGGGGGGGTCACCAGAGCGGGGCGTTTGGCAGGAAGAGTTGAGGGGTGGGACGTATCCAAGATGGGGCCGACGCTGGCGCCGTTGTAGGAGCCTCTCCCAGAAGCAGCACGGGAAGGGCGAGGCAGGGTGGAAGGGCAGTGTCTCTGATGGGGGCGGTTCTGGACGGGGAGGAAGCCAGCACTTTCCCCAGGGACCTACAAGCGAAAGAATGTATTAGCCATTACCTGGGGACACAAGAACAGACTGGGCCCCCCCCAAACACCTGTGCTGGAAACCTATGGGAGACCTCGGGGGCAGCTTCCACTCCGGGGCGAGGGCGAGCTCCAGAAATATTTGCAACACGGCAGCTTGGTTTCACGAAGGGTCCCATGGCCCTGAGAACCCCAAGAGAAACTTTGGTTCAGGGGGGCTGCGAGCTCTGAAGAGCCCCCTAAAAGAGAGGTCCAGGAGCGCCCATTGCCATACTCTGTGAACATCCCAGGACGTCCATCCC
Source organism: Rafetus swinhoei (assembly GCA_019425775.1). Classification (NCBI taxonomy): domain Eukaryota; kingdom Metazoa; phylum Chordata; order Testudines; family Trionychidae; genus Rafetus; species Rafetus swinhoei. Next base: position 2,484,723 of record JAFJHL010000226.1, read on the forward strand.
CAGGTGACATGAAGGCCCAAGAACCCACCTAGATCTCACCTGGGACTAGTGGTCTGGAGTTCTCAGATGCCCGGGGAGCCCCAGGACTCAGAGTCAGGAGCCCCCGACCACAGAGCTCCGAGTTCCCAGGTGAATTCGTTTCCCCTTTACCTGGAAATGCGCTGGCGACGCCTTCCTACAGCTTGAGAGCTGTCACGCGGGGGATGTGGAAGGGGTAGGTCTCCTCCGAGGCAGTAGAGCTGGAGATAGTGGGAAGAAAAGGAGGGCGCATAAGGGAGAAGCCAATATTATTTCTGTTGTCACCTGGCAGCCAGATCACCCCAGCAGAGGCAGCATTACGCTGGTGGGTAAAATGACCCTCCCTTTGTAGAGGCCTTCGGGGGCCGTAAGATACACCAGTAACAAGGGGCATGGAAGATTTCAGAGAGCTGAGCTCGGACAGCCCTGGGCAGGCCATGCTTCGGGATGGCCGGGACCCATTTATCCTTCATCTGACTTGGGCACCAGAGTTCCTGGCTCTCTCCTAAAGGGGGAGCTGAGCGCTGGGCGAAAGAGCTGACAGAGCCACGTAGCACTTAGCCCCCGTGTGCAGTGGTGCACAGAGCACACGCAGGTGCAATGCACGGGGAATGGCATTCACCATTAGCGAATGGGGCCAGGGACTATGGGAGGAGCTGCATTCGAGGAGGAGCCCTCGAGAGCTGGGACATGGGCACAAGGGGGCAGTGTTCGGGGTTAACCCTTTCTGCTCCCCTCGGCCAGCCCACCCAATGTCATGGCACCTAGGGACAGGAAATAAGACCCCTGCATTGTGCCCCCTGCAGGCTGCCCCAGGAGCTGTCGCTGCTTCTGCAAGCAGGCGAAGCCCTGAGCATGCGCAAGAACTCACTGCCCTCGGGCCCCAGGGTGCAGGCAGCAGGATCCCCGGGCTCAGAGATCCATCCAGCATGCCCCGCAGGCCCAGGGCTGGAGCAAAAGCAAAGGAAGAAGGATCTGGCTCTGCTTTGCTTCCTCAGCCCTGGGTCTGACTCTTTGGCTGGGTCCATCCAGCCTGGAGGGAAATACCCCAGTGCTGCCGGACGCCCACAGATCGTCCACAGAGACGCGGAGGCCTTGGGGAGCACGTGCCAAGGGGGTGCCCTGCTGGGCCTGTTGATGGAGCAGTTAAATGGAGTAGGTCTCAGATCGTGTCTACACGGCAGTGGCAGGTGTGAATCCCAGCCTGGGCGCGTCCACACACTGAGGCATTGATCCAGCCCGTGTGCTACAAGCAGCGGAGCAGCTGCGTCGGCCAGGGAGCGGCTCGGACAAGCGGCCTGAGGACGTAGCAGTGGGACCGGGCTGCTCTCTCCTCCGCTGCGGGCGCCCTGCTCTCGGCACGTCCCCTCTGGTGGGAAGGACGCCCGCCAGCGGCTGTCTGGCTGGGCCCCGGGCGTCTCCTCTCCTGCGGCCCCCGGGGAGGACGTGGGCGGCCCGCAGGCCCCGGCACACGCGGCCACTTACATCAGCCGGTTCCTGATGGGGAGGAAGTGTTTGGTGAGCTTGATGGCGAAGATGATGCTGGGGATGAGGAAGAAGGTGCAGCAGCCCAGGCTGAACCAGAAGGCGTTCTGGAAGGACACAAACACCCCCCTGAGCGGCCCCATTGGGCAGGACATGGGGGGGAACCGCACCCCGGAAAAGGAGCAGCCCTCGGGGATGCTGGAGGAATATGGAAGCCGATTTGCCTGAGAGTCTCTCCACAGTGAGGGGAAACTGAGGCTAGCGAGTGGGCCGCACGAGTGGCCTCCTTCTCACTGGACCACAAGATGGTCGGAACCCAGACGGTCTCCCGGGAGAGGGCAGCGTGGCTCACTGCGCCTGCGCCCCTCGGATTCGCGGGCTGTGCCGGTGGAACCGGAGCAGCGCTGTGACTGGCGGCAGAGGCAGTGCGCGGCTCTCCCGGTGGTTGGGCGCGATCAGCGCCCACCCCACTGCACGGGCCCTGGCTAGTAACACCGGGAGGAGAAACATGGTGCAGCCCAAACCCTCCCAATCTGACAACCCTGCGCATGGGCCGGGGTGAACCGAATGTCTGGGGGCCTCACAGAGACCCCCGAGGGGCCGCCTGGGGCCTACACAGCTCTGACCCATTGCTCCGGGGCCATCGCTGGGCCTGAGAAAGTCAACCGGAGCTGGGTCACGTCCTGATGCCCATTCGCTTCTGGCCGGTGGTCACCATCTTCTCCTGTAGAGGCTCCGTGGGGCCCTGACTCCGCCTAACTCAAAGGGATCCACTGGCTGGTAGAAGGGAGCCTATCACACACACACACACACACACACACACACACAATCTCTCTCTCACACACACACACACCCTATCTCCCCATCTCTCTCCCCTTCCCCCTTCCTCCCTCTCTCTCTCTCTTTTGTAAGGAGGGGGTGCAGGGCCTGGGACAGGGGTTGGGTGCAGAAGGGAGCTCAAGGTAGCCTGGGGTGCAGGGGAGGGTGTGGGGTCTGAGAGGGAGTGTGGGTAAAGGAGGGGGTTATGACCTGGGTAGGGGCTTTGGGTGCAGAGTCCAGGAGGGGTATGGGTGCAGGAGAGGATTCTGGCCTAGGGGAGGGGTGTAGAAGGGGTGCAGGGTGTTGGAGGGAGTAGTGCTGAGGAGGAGGGTAGGGGGTGCACAAGGTTTGGATGGTGACCAGGGGCAGGGAGCTGGGGGGAGGAAAGGGCTGGGGTGCCAGAGGCAGGCTGTGGCCAGGAGGCGCTTGCCTAGGTGGCTCCTGGCCAGCCGCCCTGCGGGACCCTGAGGCAGGTTCCCTGCTTGCCACAGCCCCAGGCTGCTCCCTGGGGCTCTCTGCTCCAGACATGGGGAAGAAGGGAGATTCACACGGTGCCCCTGCCCCCAGCAAAATCTTTCTGCTCCCATTGGCCAGTTTCTGCAAATCCTCCCCCTCCCTCTGGTGCCCAGAGCAGAGAACCACAGGGAGCAGCCAGCTGCTTCAAGAGGCGTGGGGCCGCTCTGTGCCCGAGGGTCCGGCGGGGTGGCTAGTGGGCCAGATTCAGAGTGGGGTGGAGGGGCTGATTCTAGTTAGTAACAGCCATGGGGGACACAGCCTGGGAGCTCAGTGAGCCCGGCTCTCAGCCAGGCCATGTTAAAGGGGCAGCGCGCTCGCAGGTGGGCAGGCCTGGGCGTGCTGGAGCAAACAGCGCATGTGCCAGGTTCCCTGGGGCACTGACCAGGACAGAGCCCCGGGTGTGGTTCACCCCTGGTACAGACTAGCACACATGTCTGCTGATGTCAACAGGAGGGATCTGGCTCATGGCAGGCCTGAGAGTCACAACAAGGATCATGCTAGTGCCGTATAATTCCCTGCCCGATTCACATCCTCTTGGTGGAGGTAGCGTGGCCTAGTGGATTGGGCAGTGGATTAGGGGTTGATCTGCTGGTGATCCTGGGCAACCCACTTTGCCTCTGTGCCTCAGTTTCCCCTCCTACCTCTTGTGTGTTTAGATGGATCTCTAGAGGCCTGGGCTGTCTTACTATGTATCTGTGCAGCCTCTAGCACAGTGGGGCCCAAGTCCATGTGGGGCCTCCAGGCCCAGCTGTACAAGAATGGACCTCGTTTGCTCCCTGCCCACTGAGTCACCCTGCAGCTGCTGGGCTCCCCTCAGCTTCCCCCGCCACACGCCCTGTGCCAGGGTGATGGGAGGGGAGACGGGGTGCCACTCAGTGCCCAGGGTGGGAGGGCCCTGGGGCAGACCAGTCGGTGCTGTCTATGATGACTGGGAGCTGCCAGGAACCAATTCCTTGGGGCAGGGAGGAAGGGGGGGCGAAGCGCTAGGCAGCGCTGGCATCCTGCTGTCCTTACCCAGGGCTCGGCGATGCGGTCGCACAGGATCACCCGGCCGTTATCCAGCGCTGTGGCGAGGGGCTGGCAGGAGGCCACGTCCTCAGTCAGCTGGAACAAAGAGGAGACCGAGAGGTTACCAGACAGGGACTGGTGGAGGCTGACAGTCACCAACCCGCCTGTGGTCACCTACCCCCTCAGTGGGCCTGGCTTTGGCTGGCCGGCTCTGGCTGCACTTTCGGGGCTGGGCTCTCCACAACGGGATGGGCGCTGAGCTGGCGGGAGGCGGGACACTGGGAACTAAGCCCTTAACAGGGCTAACTCCGTTTCACGTTGGCCTCCGTCACCCTAATACCCGAGCCTCCCACAAGGACCACATGGGGAGGTGTTATGTGGGGAAGCAGCAGAGAGAGCACTGGAGTGGGATTCAGCAAACTGGGACTCCCTTTCTAGCTCAGCCACTATGGTGCCGGGTGACCTCGGGCAAGTCACTTTGTTCTCGGGCCTCAGTTTCCCCTGGTGTGATGGGGTAAAGATACGGTAGTCCTGGGTCAAATGCTTTGAGATCTATGGCTAGAAAATACTAGGAAAAAGCTAGGGATTGTTATCTCCATTTCAAGTCAGGGGAAAGCGAGGCACGGAGTGACAACAAGCGCTTGCTCATGGTCACACAAGGAGGCTGTGTCGCACCGCAGGCCCAAGCACAGGAGCAACCCCCGGGGTACTTGCAGAGCCAGCCCACTCTGTGACGTGGGGCCCTGGAGAACGGGTGGGGACTGCAAACTAAGTATGCCTCCCCAAGGGGAGAGTATTCGCCAGGGCCATAACGAACCTTCCTCTCTTGTATCGAACAGCCACCAACCCGGCTCCCCTTTCAGACAAGCCCCTTCGTGCTTCCTCCCCTGCCCCTCCTCTGCAGAGGCAGTCCCTGTATTCGTCCCCCTCACTCACTCACCCCCTTCACAGCCCTCCTCCCCGCTCCTTTGCCTACAGGACACTCGACACCACTTAGTCCCCTGGCTCCCCCAGACGCAGCTGCCCGTGCCACCGGGGACTGTCCTGTCGCTGCCTTGTTCCTGCCCTCGGCCGTCTCGCCGCCCGGCTGGGCTGCACCGAATCCTTCCCTCAACCCGCTGCATCTCTCAGGAGGGCGGATTACTGGCTAAAGCGCTTACGCCCCTGGTGGGCAACCTGCACCCACGGGCAGGGTTCGCGTGGCCCACAAGGCCTTTGGTTTACAGCGGCCCATGCCCCGGGCTGCCGGATCCCGCTGGTTTCCCCCCACGGAGCAGTTTTTCCTACTGGTATCATTAAAGCGACACGCACGCGAAGCCCAAGTGAGGGGCGGGCGGATCGCACACGCTGACAGTGAGAGCCGGGCGCTCCTTCCGCAGCCAATCACAGCGCTGCTGCGGTTCATAAGAACATAAGAACGGCCGTACTGGGTCAGACCAAAGGTCCATCTAGCCCAGGAGCCTGCCTGCCGACAGTGGCCAGTGCCAGGTGCCCCAGAGGGGGTGGACCGAAGACAATGATCAAGCAATTTGTCTCGTGCCAGCCATCTCCAGCCTCTGACAAACAGAGGCCAGGGACACCATTTCTATTCCCTGGCTAATAGCCTTTTATGGACCTAACCTCCATGAAATTATCTAGCTTCTCTTTAAACTCTGTTATAGTCCTAGTCTTCACAGCCTCCTCTGGCAAGGAGTTCCACAGGTTGACCACCCACTGTGTGAAGAAGAAGTTTCTTTTATTAGTTTTAAACCTGCTACCCATTAATTTCATTTGGTGTCCTCTAGTTCTTCTATTATGGGAACTAATGAATAACTTTTCTTTATTCACCCTCTCCACACCACTCATGATTTTATAGACCTCTATCATATCCCCCCTCAGTCTCCTCTTTTCCAAACTGAAAAGTCCCAGTCGCTTTAGCCTCTCTTCATATGGGACCCGTTCCAAACCCCTAATCATTTTAGTTGCCCTTTCTGAATCCTTTCCAAGGCCAAAATATCTTTTTTGAGGTAAGGAGACCACATCTGTACACGGTTCGGTCAGCACTGCCCACAAATTCGAGGCACGCCCGCGCCATGAGCAACACCGCCCGGTCCCAGGAGACCATCTTGGCTAGGACAATCTTGCAGCCCACTGAGAAGAAGGAGGCCACTCCAGCGGCCCGCTCACTAGCCTCGCCTGCCCATCGCGGGTCTGCACTGAAGGGCTACAGCGGCCCTGCTGCAGCGTTTCAAGGTGCGGACAAGCTAAGGATCGTCCCCTCTGTGCTCTGTGTCTGTACAGCACCTAGCGTAACGGGGCACCAGTTCCAGGCCAGGACTGGGGCTCTGACAACAATAACAGGCACAAACAGCATCGGCACCCCCTGCTCAGCTCCTCGGCTGACGCTAGCACCTACCGTGCGCCGCACCCAGTTCAGGTACTGCGAGAAATGGCCCAGTTCTTTCCTCGTGAAGCAGCCGATCTCCTGCGGGAACAGACGGCAGCCTGAGGGACACACGACGGCTTCCCCAGGGCTCGTGAGGGAGCCAGGGCCCCGGCGTGCAGCCTGGCCCCGAGTAGGCTCAGACAAGGTTTGGGATTGGGAGCTGCCCCAGTGCAGGTCAGGTCGCCCCTCTGGACTCTGGGTCTGCCGTCCCAGACGCCCCAGCAAGCAGTGGGTTTGTAGGCAGGGAGTGAGGGGGGGCCCAAGGGTCTCTGGCTGCTCTGCAGCTAGGTGGTTTCCGCCAGCTGACTGCGGCGCCCCAGCGCTGCGTGCGACTGGAGGTTTGTTCTTCAGTGCCCGGAGGGGTAAGGACCCCGCCTCACTCACCTGCCTCAGGTGTCGCTGCGCCTTCGCGGGGAGCAACGTCTCGACAAGGGTGATCTCGGCCATGGTCTGTTTCAAGAGGAGCTGGCGGGGAGGCGGGCGGGGAGGAGAGAGGCACTTCAGAGGAGAGCTGAATGGTGCTAGGAATCGGGGGAGGGTACGGAGAACTGCGCCGGGGAATTCTGGGAGCAGGGGCTCTAATTACGGACGGCGCGGTAGGAATCTTGTGCAGCAGCATGGCCCAGACCAGGAAGAGCAAAGCTTTGAGCCTGGTCTGGTGTACAGGTGCTCAGCTCTGCCCGGCCTGTGCCGCTAGGGAGAGGGGCTGGCAGACCTCTCTCACTGGTCAGCAGGAGAAGCGCAAGGACCACGGTGTGAATTTGACAAGGAGCTGGGAGCTTTGCAGGGAATCCACTGAAGGGGGAAGGTTCTTTCTTCCCTCATTAGGCCAGGGAACCAGCTGGCTTCTCGCTGAGCATCTCCCGCAGGGTTAACCTCGCGAAATGCCCGCCTGGCCCAAGCGGCACAGAAGCCTCTTTACTCCCGGCCGTCGCCACGACCCCGCTCCGGTGAGAAGCTGAGGTTACCCCATCCCTGCCGGGTTCCTTCCACTGATGCAGCTGGGGCTGCAGTGCCAGAGATGGGCGACCGGGCGGGATGGACCTTAAACGATAGGCCAGGCGGGGGAGCCACGTGTGGGTGGAGCCCAGGGCTGAAGAGGGCCCAGGGATGGAGTGTGTTGGCCGACGGGGTAGTCCCTGGATAGTAGCAGACGGGATGGGGGAGGTCATATCTTCCACTGGACCCATGGCTGCGGGTGGGGCAGACGAGCCTCTGGGCCCCTTGGCGCCCTTCCTCCAGGTAGGGAAAGGGCTGGGGCTGCTCCAGAGCTCACCGCGCCCGCCCGCAGACGCCGGCCAGTCAGAGATACGATCGCCCCATTGCCCCTGAGGGACGGGGGATCCTGGAAGATTTGGGAGCCCAGCCTCAGGGGAGTGAATTCTCTCCATGGCCCAGCAGGGGGTGGGCCCTGGCAGCCTGGGGCGGGGAGCAGGGAGGAAACCCAGCTTGGGGGAACCTAGAGACGAGAAAGGTGAATTTCCCCCCTTGAGGGCTCGGCTGGAGGGGTCCACAGAACAGCGAGCCTCAAACCGCCATGGGAGGTGGGCAGAGAGAGAGGAAGGGCGTGTCCTGCCCACGAGTCTGTCCCCTCACGAGATGGGGTGTCCCTTCCAGCCAGGCTGGGAGCCACGAAACCTCCGCGTGTGCCCGGTCTCCCTCCAGCAGCAGCGGCTGCCTGGGCTCGGCTGGGAAGGGAGTGTCTGGGCCTGGCTCCCTGTGGTCACTACAGAGCAAGGCAGAGCGCTCTGTGCCTGTAGCTCCCAGGAGCTGGGGCCAACCACTGCCCACCCCCTTGCAGACGGACGGATGGACGGACGGACAGACGGATGTACCTGGAGGTTGGGGGCCATGGCGGATAGGACCTGCACGCTCTCGTTCAGCTTCGCCTGCAAGGCAAAGGGAGGCTTCAAGGGGCTTGCGGGGGGCAGCCTGGACCCAGCGGCCTTCCTGGAAAGCATCCTTCCCCACACTGCCCCCACAGGCCTCAGCCCTGCCCTTGCCCCGGGACTTTGCTCTTCATGGTCATTCACACACAGGCGCGGGAAATAGGTGTGTGGGGGGGATGCTGCAGCACCCCCTGGTTTTCTTCCCCATGCCTGGGGGCCACTGGCTTCACCGTTCCACGAGGAGTAACGGTAGTTCGAATTAGAGATCCTAATTCGAACTACCTACTCCGTGCTGCGCGTAGCCGCGGGCACGGAGTTCGGACTAAGGGGGATTTAAAAATGGGGTGCCCGGGAAGATGCAAATGAAGCCTGGGATATTTAAATCCCAGGCTTCATTTGCAACTTCGAATGCCTACATTAGCCTCCGTAGTTTGAACTAGGGGGCTAGTGTAGACATAGCCCTCCATGGACCCCCTCCCCACCGCTTCAGTCACTCTTCCACCCCCCGCCCCAATGTGGGATCCAGAAACCTTCCCTCCGCCTTTCCCCCGGGTCGGCTAGTCTGGGGTTCACGGGCTCCCGCTGCTCCCAGGCTCAGAGCCCTCGCTTCCCCCCGCCCCTTGGTGCTGTCAGAGACCAAGGGGCATCGCACTGGGCTCGTCTTGGGCGGTGGAGGTGGCCCCCCAACGCTCCACAGCCCTGGCCGAGCCTGCCTGGAGCCGACAGCCGCTCGGCCCGTCCCACACTCACCACGAGGGCGTCCTGGGTGAGCACCACGGTGTTCTGGATTTTCCGCAGGGCCTGGGCCTCGCTGGCCAGCCACGCAGCGACGGTGCTGTTGTTCTGCGGGGGACAGCAGGGAGACCAGAGTCAGGACGGCTTTCCCGGCTGGAACACGCGGGCGCCGCTGGGCAGCAGGAGGCAAAGGCAGATGTAACCCACATGCCTGCTGGGTGTGGGACTGTCCTGGCCGTGGCCCCGAGACTCCGTACAGAGACTCTGAGGAGGCTGCTCTACAGCCTTGGCCACCAGCCAGCTGGCTTTTAGCTCTTGCACTGGAGGGTCATGACCTAAGCTCCAGAGGTCCCAGGTTTGATTCTGCCTGCAGATGACCAGGGTCTACGGGGGTTACACATGCATGTTCCCTCCCAGACGCTGGGAAGGGCCCTGCTTTCTTTCCCTCCAGGTCAACTCCACTCACCTGAATCTTTTGGAGGCCCTCGAGATCCTTGGCTAGGTCGTCCAGGCTTGTCCTCACCACTGGGTTCTGCATCTGGAGAAAAGAGCCAGCCGCATTCGCAGTCACTGCCTGGCCTCTCCAGCGCCGGCAGCCCCGGATCGGAGAGTACTGGGTGCACATTATGAACTGCAGGCCCCGCACCCTACCCACCGAGCCCCAGGCTGAGTCCGGATTTCAGTTCCAGCCACGCTGCCCCATGGGCCTCAGTGCTCAGGAGAACCGAGGGCCGAATGTGGGCCGAGGACACAGGGATCCCTTCCCCCACAATGAGCCATGAGGGGGAGAGTCGGGGAGGGGTCAGGACCAGTGTTCCCAGTAAGCTGTGCAGCTGCTCTGGAGAAATTCAAAAGGCTGCCCAGCTGATTAATCAAGCACCCACAGCTGGATGTTTAGGTTTTACAGGTGGTGCACATTCACACATGCCTCACGCACAGAATATTTATTCCACACATGGATGGAAAAAATCCAAACATGGGTGGTAAAGATAAGAGGGAACATGGGCCAGGCCTCCTAGGTTCTATTCCTGGCTGTGCAAGTGACTTCCTGCGTGTCCTCGGCAACTCTGACCAGCTATTTATACAGCCCCCATCACAATCATTGATGGACGTCACCCTCCCAAAGGGCCCTGCAAGGTGGAAAGGGATTATGAGCCCCGTGCAGATGAAGGGCTGACGATGGGACAGGTGACGTGATTTACCCAATGGAGTCTGCGGTTGGCCAAGAAATTGAACTCTGGTCTCTGAGCCCCAGGTCACTGCCCAATCACAGAGCCACTGCGTGCCTCAGTTTCCCTGCAGCTGGGGCGAAGGCTATTTCTCTGGCTCGCGCTAGGTGTGCAGGATCTGTCCGAGAGAGTGGGGGTGACAAAGGACAGGAGGACAGGATGGGGGTGGATATCTGCTGGGGCTGTGGCGGGGAAGGGAGCAGGCTGGAGAACAGACAAAGGGGGCGGGCGTGTGCTGACAAGCCTTATCCAGGAGAGAGATGTGCTCAGAGGCAGGGGGAATAGGACAAGGGGCCTGTGCAGGTGGCAGATGCCTCTGTCAGGACAAGGGGAGGTTGGGAATGGAGCTGGGATCTGCAAGGGGGGGAGCCGAGCCGGAGCGGTATGATCAGCCAGGCTCGATTCCCAGCTGTGGCGGGGGGAAGGGCTCCTGCGAAGGAGGCCAGCGGAGAGGGCAACCCCTACGTGATGTCACCCCCCGGGCCGTAGCTTTACTCGGACGCCCCCTCACCTCTGCCCGGAACGCGGGGTAGTCCAGCTGGTCCAGCCCGCTCTGCCGGAAGGTCTCCAGGTCCTGCCGCCCGGCTCCGTCCAGGAGGTGGATTTCATCAAACTGGACGTTGAAGTTCTCGAGGCGCTTCTGGAAGTCTCTGGCATACTGAGAGCAAGGCGGGACCATGACCACAGCCCTAGGGGGGGCTACGCCCTGCTAGGGTCCTGACCCACCGCCCAGAGAGGACTTGCCTGACTTGGATCCCGCCCTAGTTCCTGCTAGGCTGGGTGATGACCAGATACTTTGACTTCACCCAGCCGCGGAACGGCCTCTAAGCCAGCCTGCCCGGAAAAGGCAAATCAGACGGCTCCAAACCAAAATCTGTGGGCCCCGTCCTAGCGCTCTACAAGCAATTTTAGCACCTCTATGATGCTTCGCCCAGCATCCTAGAGCCCCCTCCCTGCTTGCCTCAGCCCCAGATTCCTGCTTTATTCCCACACAACCAGGGGGTGAATTTAATGGTTTAAAAAAAATTGGAGAGAGTCCAGCGGAGGGCGACCAAAATGATTCGGGGCCTGGAGCACATGATCTCTGGGGAGAGGCTGAGGGATTTGGGCTTGTTTAGTCTGCAGAAGAGGAGAGTGAGGGGGGACTTAATAGCAGCTTTCAACTTCCTGAAGGGGGGTTCCAAAGAGGCTGGAGAGAGGCTGTTCCCAGTGGTGACGGATGCAGAAGGAGGAGCAATAGTCTCAGGTTACAGTGGGCGAGGATTAGGTTGAATATTAAGAAAAACTATTTCCCTAGGAGGGTGGGGAAGCCCTGGGATGGGTTCCCTAGGGAGGGGGTGGAATCTGCATCCCTAGAGGTTTTTAAGTCCCGGCTTGACAAAGCCCTGGCTGGGATGACTGAGTTGGGGTTGGTCCTGCTTTGGGCGGGGGGCTGGACTGGATGACTCCTGAGGTCTCTGCCAGCCTTGGGATTCTATGTGATAGTGAGCACCCTGCAGAAATGGGGAATCGGAGCAGATAGGGCCTGTTTTGCATGCCAGAGCAATTAGCCTCCTGCTATTTTGCCAGGGTTAGGGGCTTGGGGCTGGCTGGGCTGACACAGGGACTGTCCCAGGCACCTGCAGAGCAAAAGCTTCCTCGCCAGGGCTGTGATGGACACGTGGCCCCCGTGGCTGGGGCGTGGAACTGTCACAAGCGCAGTGGGCTCCCCAGGCATCCTAGGCCCCCTGCCCTTGAAACCTCCCTCCAGGGGAGAAGTGGCATGGAACTTTCCGAGCGCACAGCCGCAAGGCCGAATGCCCTTCTCAGCACAGCCTCTCCCGCGAGCCCAGAAGGGAGGAAGAGCCTTCCCTGTGCTAGCGCAGGGTGGCTCCCCCCTAGGGCAGGGAGGGCGAAGTCGGAGGACACCCAGGGCTGGGTGAAACACGGGGACTGGATTAACCGGGAAGGAGAGGCCAGGGACTGGGTCCCTTGGAGAAGCCCTTGGCTGAATCAGTGTAAAGACTGAGTCTCCCAGTGAGCGGGCAGGTCTGGGCGCAGGGGCCAGCATGGGACTGTCTGAACGTGGAAGGTTAACTTCCCTCCTTGCCTGGGGCACCACAGGGCTGGCAAGGGGGCAGGCCTGGTGCCCCCGCGAGATGAGCCCCCGATCACCTGGGAGATGTGGAGATGATCCTCGAGATTGTAGGGGTCTCTGAGCTGCAGAACTTCCCAGAGGCCTGCGCTCTTCTTGCACCTCCTGGAGCAGAGAGAGGGGGAAGGAGTCAGCCTGGCGGGCGGGGGCAGAGCTCCATGAGGGGAGGGGCGTAAGGCCCATGCATGGCTCTGCGTGGCCACTGCAGCCCCACACTCCTCCTAGCGTCCCGAGTCCAGCGGGGCACCTAGCAGCCCCAGGTCACGCCACAGGAGGCTTCCCACCAGATGAGATGCTGCACGTCTTTGGTGACAAGCCTCAGAGGGGTCATTCAACATCCAGCCCTTTAGGGACCCCTGTTTTTACGTGTCTTTGGGTCCCCTTTCCTCCCGCGCTACTGTCGCCATTAGACATAAGAACATAAGAACGGCCGTACTGGGTCAGACCAAAGGTCCATCTAGCCCAGTATCCTGTCTGCCGACAGTGGCCAGTGCCAGGTGCCCCAGAGGGGGTGGACCAAAGACAATGATCAAGTGATTTGTCTCCTGCCATCCCTCTCCAGCCTCTGACAAACAGAGGCCAGGGACACCAATTCTATCCCCTGGCTAATAGCCTTTTATGGACCTAACCTCCATGAAATTATCTAGCTTCTCTTTAAACTCTGTTATAGTCCTAGCCTTCACAGCCTCCTCTGGCAAGGAGTTCCACAGGTTGACTACACGCTGTGTGAAAAAGAACTTTCTTTTATTAGTTTTAAAACTCCATAAGTTTTAAATCTCCATAAGAGATTTTATTAGTTTTAAATCTCCATAAGACCTGGAGATTCCTGGGTGGAGGGGCCGGGAGGCTGAAACCAGGCTGCAGCAAGAACGTCTGAGCTCTTTCTCCCGCCCCGGCGTGCGGCCGGCCGGCCAGCGCTGCCCTGTCAGGACCAGGAGGAATTGCTTCCAGCCAGCCCTGCACGCTGGTGCGCCTGAGTGGTAACAGAAGCGCCAACCAGCAGCTCTGCCACCATAACCCCAAAGCCAGGGAAGCTGCAAGGGGCCATCCCAGCAAGTCCCCGGTGTCAGCAGCAAGGTGGGGACGTTCAAAGGAGGTTAGAAGGGCCTGGCGAGCTGGAGGTCACAGGTCACTGAACTACACGTCTGACGTGTTCTCAGGTCTGTGAGACTGGCCCAGCTTTGGCCTTCACTTGTAAGATAGGCAACCCAAGGAGGGAATGGAGCCAGTGTTCGACTGTTAGACACTTAATACATATGCAGGCGCCTCGGTGGAAGGCCTCCTGGTGCCCCCAGAATATGAGCTGGCTGGAAAATGAACATTTTTCCCCCTGAAAAATGTTGATGAAAAATTGAAAATCAAAGAAATCCCGGCCACCCACGGGTAAAACCAGAAAAATCTGGGCCACCCTCGGTTAAAAACCAGAAAAATCCCCGGTAAAAACCAGAAAATCCCAGCCACCCCGGTAAAACCAGAAAATCCCCCGGGTAAAAACCAGAAAATCCCAGCCACCCCGGGTAAAAACCAGAAAAATCCCCCGGGTAAAAACCAGAAAAATCCCAGCCACCCCCGGGTAAAAACCAGAAAAATCCCCCGGGTAAAACCAGAAAAATCCCAGCCACCCTCGGGTAAAAACCAGAAAAATCCCCCGGGTAAAAACCAGAAAAATCCCAGCCACCCCGGGTAAAAACCAGAAAAATCCCCCGGGTAAAAACAGAAAAATCCCAGGGTAAAAACCAGAAAAATCCCCCAGGTAAAAACCAGAAAAATCCTGGCCACCCCCAGGTAAAAACCAGAAAAATCCCCCGGGTAAAAACCAGAAAAATCCCAGCCACCCCGGGTAAAAACCAGAAAAATCCCGGTAAAAACCAGAAAAATCCCAGCCACTCCTGGGTAAAACCAGAAATATTTTTGGCTTGGGCTGAAAACGTCTGATGTTGGGTTGGAAAAGTCTCCAAATGTTTTGAGGACGCTGCTGCTGCTTCCCGGGAAAATGCCAATTGAGCCAAAGACCCAATTTTTAGTCGAAAGAGTTTTGCTGGAACATTTTCACCTGCCCCATTCACGGAGGTGGGACTCTGGAAAATGTGGGGGAAGGGGGGAGGTTTCCAATTGAGGCCAGTCTGATAGGAAGCAGTCGGCAGGCTCCAGAGCCGAGTACTCACTGGTAGGCAGAGCTTAGGTTAAGGTTCCTCTTCAGGCCGAGTTGCTGGGTGATGTTCATGGATGGAGGCAGGTTCCCAGGAGTGTCGATAAACTGGAGAGCGGGGGGAGAGAGGAGACATGAGGAGGGTCCCTGGTGGAGTCTGCTGGAGCAGAGAGAGAGCACCAAAATCTGTGGTTCCCGCAGTGGGGAGGGAGGAAGAAGAAAGCGGTGAAGGGATGTGGTTCTACCTCAGGGAACTGGCTGGAGCAACGCACAGAGAAAGGCGCCGAGGGAGAAAGACCGGCGGAGGAGGGTGCCGAGGGGCCAGTGGAGAAAGGCACCGAGGGGCCGGTGGAGGAGGGCGCCGAGGGGCCGGCAGAGGAGGGCGCTGAGAGGCCGGCAGAGAAAGACGCCGAGGGGCTGATGGAGGAGGGTGCGGAGGGGCCAGTGGAGAAAGGCACCGAGGGGCCGGCGGAGGAGGGTGCCGAGGACCGCGGAGAAAGGCACCGAGGGGCTGGCGGAGGAGGGCGCCTAGGGGCCAGCAGAGGAGGGCGCCAAGGGGCCGGCGGAGGAGGGCGCCGAGGGGCTGGCAGAGAAAGGTGCCGAGGGGCTTCGGAAAGCAAGGAGCGGATGGGCTTCAACATCCAGGCCTTTAGGGATCCCCATCTCCAGGGCAACCCCTCACCCCAGCACTCGGATCATGGACAATTTCTTGGACCTCGTCCCCTGCCCCTGTACCTGGGCACAAGCCCACTCTGTGACCTGCCCCATCCGGGGCTAATCCTGACACTGCTGTAACTCACAAACCCCCAACTCTAAGGGGGATTCTTTTTGCGCCCCCACTGAGCTGCTCTCTGTGCCGAAGGTGACCCCC